>OZ012739.1:371826675-373204175 GCA_963859935.3 Lathyrus sativus
TGAAATGGTGCAATCACTTCATGCATCAATGTATGCACCATTGCACATACAAGAATGAGCCATTTCAAATGGTGCAATCACTTCATGCATCAATGTATGCACCATTGCACATACAAGAATGAGCCATTTCAAATGACAGCTTTGTTTTACAACACATGCATGTGTCAATCACAGCTGTGACTCCTCTTTCCTTCGTTCTGAACCATGGTTATTTTCGTAATTAATTTGAAAATTTGGTTTATTTGGTATATAATTTGAAAATAGTGGTTATTTTATAAATAAAAAATCTTTATTTTGACCAAAACACATATAATTTTTTTTTCAAGATGAAGCAAATCAAAATAAATTATGATATATTAAGAATGCATGAAACTTTGCCGTTCATCTTTATTTGTTGTCATAGAAATATCTGCAAAAATTTAGATAAAAATGCGATATAAACATCTACATTTATGTTGTTTTTTCCTCTTAAACACTTGATACTCGAAAAAATATAATTGATTGAGTTATCCATATAATGTTATGAAACATTGTAGTTCCTTTGTATTTGTTGTCATAAAAATTCTTGTGAAAATTGAGATAAAAAGGTGATCTGCAGGTTTGTGTTTATGATGTTTATGTATCTTGAAAAAAATATATTTATGTGTTTCAGTCTAAAATCAAAATAAATTGATACTTGTTCGAAATGCCACAAAATATTTCAAATCCATTCTATATGTTATGAGGAAAGTTTTTGTAAAACGTTAACTAAAAATTCAATCATACAAAAAAATTGCTCTATTTACATTTGATAGAAAATCAACGTTTAAAAATTCATATTTAAATCATCTCGAATAAATAAAAACTTCAATTTTTGTGGTAAATATGCTTATAGAGATATAAAAAGATCATGAAAGGATGAAAATTTTGAATACTTGTACATGTGTTTTAATTTTTGGAGATTGATTTTGCTACGAATTAGCTATGACTTTAGCTATGGACTTGCTATCCTTTCAAATTTTAAGTATGATGTTGATCTTAGTCACATGGCATGCTACATCGACATCTTTTTCACACTAGCATTTTCACGTATATTCCTTATCACCAAAAATCTCCCACTTAGCGTGCTACATCAATTGTTGTTAGCACGAAAGATAAAAAATATGAATAAAAAACATTAGGAAGACGATCGTTTAAACAAAATTTTTTTATAGACCAAAAAATAATTTTAGTATATTTAGAGAAGTTAAATATATTTAGCTCTTAATTTTATATTACTAAACTCTTAACATAATACTAATATTGACAAGAAACATGTGCTTTTATAAAGAATATGTTGAAAGTCACAAGCCCAATATCATTAGGCCCAAATAATTTATCTTTTTCTCCTTTTTTTAGTTTAGAGTTGTTGCTTTCTTTTCTCTTTTTCTGTTACTGCTACTACTATATATGTAGCTATTACACTGTTGTTTTTACTTAAGATGAATAATATTTTTTTCTCATTATTTCTCTTTCACATTGCCATGAGTCTTTCTTTTTCATTATGGTTAATTGTCGTTGCGCCATGTGTCAACATGGTATCAAGAGCATAGAGATTGCTCTGATTTCTTTTCTTCTATCACTTATCTGTTTCACTTGTGGATTCTACCACGTGTCTTTTTTCTTGGATATCTAGTTCCTTCTCTTTCCCCAGATTCTCTCTCTGCATTCTTTCTTTCCTCCTACGTTTTGTGCCTTCTTCGCTTAATCTTCTTCCCTTTTTCTCTATGTTTTTTTCCTATCCACCATGGTCGATTCCTCCACCCCACCACCCTCCCCATCCAACGCACAGTCTAAATCACAAAAAACCTCAACCACCACAAGATCCTATCAACAGGATATACTTGATCTGTTCTTTATGCACCCGAGTGACAACCCTGGCTTGGCCATCGTTTCACCACCCTTGAACAACATTAACTACCATTCTTGGTCTAGATCTGTTAAACTCGCCCTCATGGCCAAGAATAAGTTAGGCATCATCAATGGCACTCTTTTCCGCCCTTCTACGATGCATTATACCTATGTCCTTTGGTGCCGCTGCAACAACATGGTCATGGCTTGGATTACTAACTCCATCGAGAAAGAAATTTCCGAAAGTGTTATTTGGATGGACTCTGCAAAAGACATTTGGGATGAACTTCATGAACAATATCACCAGGGAGACATTTTTCGCATTTCATATTTATAGGAAGATATTTATGCTCAGAAGCAAGGTGACCAAACAATCACACAATATTTCACGACCTTGAAGAAGCTATGGCAGGAATTTGATAACTTCCAACCTCTTCCTACATGTACCTGTGCTCCTAGTTGCCACTGTGAGCTCATCCCTACCATCAAAACCTATAGGGGCAATGACTATGTCATTCATTTTTTGAATGGCCTTAATGATCAATACACGGCGGTGCCGGCACAAATTATGCTTATGTCCCTTCTACCAACTGTAAACCGGGTTTTCTCACTTCTTATTCAACAAGATAACTCTCATCATCTATTCCTGAAGACAAGTTCATTGCTCAATTACAGAAACCCTATATCAAAGGCCACTCCCCAGAGCATGGCACAAAATCTTCAGTCCCACCCAAATCCAGAGGCATTAAAATTTGCTCATATTGCAACGAACCAGGACACACCATTGAAGTGTGCTTCAAGATACACGACATGCCTCCCTATCTCAAAAAGACAAACTTAGCACACAAATCTCAAGAGGATCCTCACAATGATACATCCACCTCCAGCCAACCTGAAGCTACTCCAAATGCTATTTCTTTCACCACTGAACAACAGCGTGCCTTGCTAGCTCTTCTCCAAAAAACTGCAATGTCACCTGAAGCTAACATTCAACATCTTTATACTACTCCCATTCATCAATCGGGTACATCTTCTATACATAATCTTAGTGGGACTACTCAATTTGAATGGTTGCTCGATATTAGAGCTACATACCATGTATGCCATGATAAATCTTTCTTTGCTAACCTAAATCCTATTAAACCCATCATTGTAAGACTTCCCAATGGAGCCTCAATAACTACTAATTTTTCTGGTTCTGTTCATTTTAATGATTCTTTTTGCCTACACGATGTTTTGTACATTCCCTCATTTCACACCAATCTCATATCTGTTTCAAAATTAACTTCTTCCCTCAATTGTACTTTCATCATTGTTGCATCTCACTGTCTCGTACAGGGGCTTCATACCCTGATGAAGATTGGTGCAACTAGATTACATAAAGGCCTCTACACCTTGACCTCCCCAACTCTTTCCCTTAATTTCATCCCTTCCCCCAATATACATAATTATACTTTGTGGCACAATAGGCTAGGCCACCCCTCATATGAAACTCTTGTTCAAATTAATAAAAAGTTTCCTTTACACAATCTATAATACACTAATAATCCCTGCGATACTTGTTTCAAAGCTAAGCAAAAACGTTTGCCTTTCAACCATAGAAAAACTAATATTGCTCACTGCTTTGAACTTGTTCACATGGAGATTTGGGGCCCTATTGCATCCCCCTCTATTAATGGTCATAAGTATTTTTAACTGTTGTTGATGATTATAGTAGATATTGCTGGATATTTTTAATGAAAACTAAATCTGACGTATCCTCATTAGTTCAGTCCTTTTTTAAACTAATTGAAACACAATATAACACAACCATTAAAACCTAAAGACTAACAATGGACTTGAATTCATTTTACAACATTTTTACTCCACACATGGGATAATCCATCAAACATCGTATGTGTATACACCTCAACAGAATGGGCTTATTGAATGCAAACACCAACTTTTGCTAGCTGGCATAAGATCCCTTCTGTTCCAATCGAACCTTCCTAAAATTTTTTGGTCTTATGCTTTATCTTATGTTGTTCACATTATAAATTGTTTACACTTTAGATTACTATCACACAACAGTCCTTTTACTAAGCTGTACCAATCTGTCCCTGATTACACCACTATCAAGACCTTTGGTTGTTTAGTCTATGCTTGTAACACTGTTGTCCAACGAAGCAAACTTGATACTAGGTCACACAAATGTATCTTCATAGGCTTCAAACATGGAGTCAAAGGCTCCATTCTTTATAACATTCACACAAGAAATATCTTCATATCACAAGACACAACATTTTATGAAAACATTTTTCCATATACACCTTCCACCCAGGCCTCTCATCCAACTTCATAACCTATCCATTATCCTCACCAAGATGATGCCTTAGACTACACAACACATAACATAGAACCTACCATCCCTACAAAACACCCTGCTAACCCTGCTGCCCACTCCACCTCATTCTCCCCAATCTGCACCATCCATTCCTAGTCCTACCATTAGTTCCCCAGCTGAACCTGCTACTAATCTCAGAAAATCAAGCAGACTCTCAAGGCAACCAACATATTTACAAGAGTATCATTGCTCCTTACTACAAGGTATTTCGCCTACTTTTCCTCCCACTAACTTATTTATACATCCTTACCCTATATTAATTACATTTCATATGCTAACTTATCTCAATCTCATCATTTGTTTGATTTAAATATTTCATCTATTCAAAAGCCTTCTTCCTATGATTTGGCCATTACTAATCCCAACTGGAAGCAAGCTATTGCATCTGAGCTTAAATCCCTCAATAGCACCAACACTTGGGAAATTACATCCTTACCTCCCAATAAACAGGCCATAGGATGTAAATGAATTTTAAAACTAAAATATTTACCCAATGGTACTATTAAGCAATATAAAGCTAGGCTTGTTGCAAAAGGTTTCAATCAAACAGAAGGCCTTGACTATTTAGAAACACTCAGTCTTGTTATTAAAATGACAACCATACGTATCTTATTGTCCATTGATGTTTCTCCTAACTGACACCTTCACCAACTTGACATAAATACTGTCTTTTTACATGGGAATCTTGATGAAGAGGTTTACATGAAACCCCCTGGCCTCACTATCCCCCCTAATATGGTTTGTAAACTAAAAAAATCTATTTATGGGCTTAAACAGGCCAGTCGCCAATGGAATAAAAAACTCTCTCACATGCTCCTTAATATTGGATTCTCCCAATCCAAAGCAGACTATTCTCTTTTCACAAAACCAACTACTAATTGTTTTACTGCTATACTAGAATACGTTGATGATTTAATACTTACAGGCACCTCAATTGTTGAAACTAACACCATTAAACAACTTCTAGACACCAAGTTCAGCATCAAGGATCTTGGTTTACTACGCTAATTCCTTAGTTTTGAAATTGGACGATCTTCTGCAGGCATCACCCTTGGTCAACGCAAGTACATCCTTGACATGCTGCAACAAACCGGCCTCCTGGGTGCTAAACCTTCATCAACTCCCATGGATCCCAAGAAACAACTTGATGATTCCACTGTTCCTGCCTTGAATGATCCTTCCACCTTCAGAAGCATCATAGATTAGTTACTATATTTAACACATTCACGACCTGATATAGTTTTTTCCGTTTGCAAGTTAAGCCAATACCTTGCCAAGCCTACTGAAGTTCACCTTACTGCAGCACACAGGATCATTCTCTATCTCAGAAACTCACCCGCACCTGGACTGTTCTTTAAGCATGATTCCTCCTTCAAATTAACTGTTTTTGCTGACTCCGATTAGGGCTCCTGCCAACTAACTCGCAGATCAACATCAGGTTTCTGTTTCTTCTTAGGCGACAACTTCATCAGCTGGAAAATAAAAAAGCAACTAGTCGTGTCTCGTTCATCTTCTGAAGCGGAATATCATACTCCCGTCAATACAAAGTGTGAAGCTTAATGGCTTCTCTACCTCCTTCACGACTTCAACATTCCTCACCTTGTTCCCGTCACTCTTTATTGCGACAACCAAAGTGCCATCTACCTTGCCACCAATCCTATCTTCCACGAGAGAACGAAACACATAGATATGAACTGCCACATCAATCGTGACAAACAACAAGGCAAGACCATCCACCTTATGCCTATCAATACAACAAACCAAGTTGTCGAACTGTTCACGAAACCTCTGCACCTAGGTCCCTTCCAAAACTGTGTCTCCAAACTTGGACTGTTAGACATCCATTCTAGTTTGCAAGGGGCTGTTGAAAGTCACAAGCCCAATATCATTAGGCCCTAATAATTTATCCTTTTTTCCTTTTTTTGTAGTTTAGAGTCGTTGCTTTCTTTTCTCTTTTTCTGTTATTGCTACTGCTATATATGTAGCTATTACACTGTTATTTTTACTTAAGATGAATAATATTTCTTTCTCATTATTTCTCATTTACATTGTCATGAATCTTTCTTTTTCATTAAGGTTAATTGCTGCTGCACCATGTGTCAACATAAGATAGTCTAAGTTATATTAATTGAGACCTTATTTTATTTCATAGCCATCATCTTAAATTACAAAGTCATAAAAATACAATTCTTGAAATTAGATAAGGAAATAAAAACAAAAGCTAAGTGACAACACAATTGTTATAGTCAGTTAAGGCATTATTTCTACACATTTACACCAATTTTTGACACACTTTGCTTTCTTAGGCGATTGACACTTATTTGACCTACAATCCGAATCACTGGAACAATATTTAATAGGATGCAACGCTGTAAGGAGAAAGATGATAAAGTAATGTAAATTATATTAGTTAAAATATTGTGTATAAACTAAATAATAAGAAAATTTGAAAAGGATAAAAATGACTTACATTCAACGTTTGTAGCAGCAAAAAATAGAGAAAATATGACAACCATGAAGAAATAAACAAACTTTACAATTTTAGCCATATTTCTTCCTTTTCCATGTAATAAATCATTATCATTTTATAAATTGTAAAGTTCATCCTTTGTTACACCAGTAAAATAATTTGTGGCTCTTGCGGAATTGTAAAACACACTTCATAAGAATTATTATTTAATGCCTTTCATTAAATTATAATTATTATTAAATTACCCTTATGTTTATTAATGTATTGTGTTTGACTCTTTAACACGCTAAAAGTAAAAACCGCAAATTAAAAACTTATCAATTATAATAATTCTTTGAAGGCTGTTACGCGTCGTCGATCTGAAGGTTGTTCGTCGATAGTAGGGAGGAGAAAGGGGGTGTATCTGCAAGACACTCTGATGCCAAAGTAAGTAATAGACTAGAGTGAGAGAAAATATAGAAGAGAGATAGAGATTTGAATACCTGACACTCTAGTGAAAGAGGGTATTTATAGAGAGACCCTAGCGCAGGGCCAACGGTCACTTATGTTGGGCTGGATTGCCAGGCCCAACCCAGGTGACTGCTAGGGCTTACGTGGCGTAGTGATAACCAGCACGTGGTCATCGCCCTAGTTCAACCATCCTGTGATCTCTTGAAGGTGGGCTGACAAGCTCTTTCGGAGGTGGGCAGTTGGCTGATGATGTGTCCATGCGGAGGGGGCACGTGAAGAATGTGGGAAAGACGTGTCGTTCTGCCCGACGGGGGAAGATGTCTGCCCGGCCCTGTCCAGAGCTGTGCCCGACATTGGGGGATTTGGGCCTTGTTGGGCCTTCCCCAAATAGCATTGGGCTGGGCCTGCCCGACGGATGGGCGGGTCTAGGCCCAGTCCAGAACAGGAGCTCCCTAAGTCTGAGCTCCAAAGTAAAGGAGCGATGACTTAACGATAACTATGTCTGGGAGGAAGAACGGGCGAGTAAGAATCTTTGTGGGTCTGCCGTGTCGAGGACGCGGGAACACGAGGATCTTGATCTTGTCGGGCTAACAGGTCAAGGCGGGGAAGGTTGTTGCGTCCTCGCCCTTCCGTGCTCGCGGGGAGAATGAAGAGTCGTGGTCGTCCGTAGTGGCCACGTGTCTAACGCTCAATGGGTCAGATAGGGCGGCGACCCTAGGGTACTCGAGTGCCTAGGGGCGCTTCGAGTCTCGTGCCGGGTTTATAAATAGGTAGGTACCTGCCCCTTTACCACTTTTTGCATTCTTTAACTCTCGCACGTGACGCTTGAATTTCCGTACACGCATTTGCTCACCAACGCCACTGTAACATCCGCCGCGAACTCCGCTATCTCCACCGATCCAGTAAGTTTCCCACCTCTATTCTTCCATTTTCTTTAAATTTGACGCCGTTGTTGGGGACATGATGAATGCCCCGAGGAGGGCGAGGGTTTTCTGTCGAATACGGCGGCGTACCCTTTGACTTAGGATGAAGCCCTGAGGATATTTGGGGTTGTAGGGTGAGTATCCCGGGGACGATCGACATGATGAGAATGGGTTCTCCGGGGACATAACATAGTTTCAGATGAACACCCCGGGGACGTAGGATAGGGTCATCTGAATACTCTGGGGACGCTTGTAATACCCCAAATTTTGCCCTAAGATTTGTCGTTTCTTCTCGCATTCCATTGCATTTAACCAGTCACTAACAAGTTTGTGTAGTTGGTTGATTTTTGCAGGAAAATATTATGTGGCGTGCTCTTTAGTTCATGAAGGGTAAAATGGTCATTTCTTTGCAGCCGGTTGTCAATTTACGAAATTTGAGATGTAGTCAGGAAATTTGAGTCGTTGGATATTGTTGATGGAAGTCGGGGCCGAGGTGTAGTTGGAATGGTTTGATTATGGAGGATTTGAGCTGTTCAAATTAAATCGATTCAAGTTATTGGATTGAAGTTAGCTGGAGAATATGATCATTTGAGTTTAATCAGACAGTTTGGATTTATTCGGATAAGGTTGTTCATTTGAATTGCGTAAGGGTTAATCGAAAATTATGTCGGAGACGGGATTAGTTGGACAAATTGGATGAATCTGAAATTAATAAAAAAAAAATAGAGAATTTTAGTGGTGTTTTCATCTCATTTTAAAATAAAAAATAATAAAAATAATTTTATTTCATTTTTGTAATTTTTATTTTTCATTTCATTTTTTTCAAGTTCATTTCATCTTTAAATCAATCTTTTTTTTAATAAATTAATTTCATTTTTAAATCAATCTTTTTTTGAATTAATTTCATTTCTGATTCAATCATATTTCATTTCATTTTTTCATTTTTGCTTTCATTTCATTTAAACCAAATTTATTTCATTTTCAAATATTGTTCTCATTCCATTTGTTTAATTGATTTTTATTTCATTGTTAATTTTGGGTTTTTCATTTCATTTCAAAAGGAAAATAATAATCATACTAATGCTTTTAAGTTTTACAATATGTTAAAATAAAAAATTGTATTAGAAATAATATTAATTCTTTACAAAATGATAAATAAATAAAATTACAAAAAAATAATTACATTTTTTCTAAAAATTTCCTAATTGTCCTAAGGGTCTTCTTCTCGATTCTCTGACTTTTCCGATTATTTCTTCGAACCTGCAAAATGAACAAAAGCGACAATTTTATCGATTAGTTTTTTTCCGACACCCTCAGAACTAATGTCATCATCGGGTATGCCGGGAGAGTAATGGATTGCTCCGCCGCCAACTTCCGACTTGTTTCGCGACTTCGGGCCAAGAACCGACAATATTTGTTCAAGAAGGCAACCGAGAAAGAGAGATAAAAAAGTGCTTTTGAAAAAACCTGTTTGGGAAAAAGGGCTTATCCAGAAAAGTGCTTTTTGGAAAAAGCACTTATTTTCAAAAATTGCTTTTCAGCCAAACGCAGCACAAACAATTATCAGAAAATCTCCAACAACGGTAACAAGCCAACAGAGCACCAACGTCGCCACGAATCTCGCAACAAGTCAAAAACTTTCACAAAATCCTGCAAGTCAAACGCAAGAAAATCGGATCAAAAATCAACATCCAAGATCAAACAAATCAACAGCAAATCACGATGAATAAGCCTCAAAATGCGCAGCTCATAGTGTCAAATATAGAAAAGCTCAAGCCCATAAACAAGAGTATGAACAATATAAAAGGGGCAACCGAAATAAGAAGAGGGGATCGAAAAAACCCTAAGTGAGAAGCCGGCGGCGCGACCCAAAGGTGGAGGTTCAGAGGATATCAAGGATCCTTCATCATCACCTCAATCGGAAGAAGAAGAACAACCAAAACGGCGGACGGATTCAGAAGCTAAGAGCTTCATCATTATTACTAACTGCGGAGGAAGATCAAATCGAAAAGGGAGCAAGCCATTACAGACGATCCAGCGGCGACCGTGAAGCTTTTGGAAGCCTCACTACCACCGTGAGTCGTCATCACACCTCACCAAAGGGGCATTGTCGGTCGGGTCTGGGGGTGGTGACCCAACCCGACCCATTTCATTTGTTTTTTTGTTTTTTTGTTTTAATTAATATTAACTATAATATAATTACTAACTTAATACTAAATCCTTTCTTTTTTTAATCAACGTTAATCTTTTTAACTAAGATTAAATTAAATTAATTTTTCTTAATTAAAACATTTTTAAAAATAAAACTTAACATAATTAACAATTGCAATTAACTATTTTTCAAATTTGACTTAAAACTTTTTTTTTTCATTTAAAATTAATTTAAAATCTTTTTTTAACAAAAACTTGAACTTAGATTTAGTTAACCTTAATTTAAGACTTATTTTGAAATTTAGTCTCTTAATCAAGGGATTTAACTTTATAAGTTATAAATTAATATTTTAAATACAATTGCTAATGTTCTCTTAAAATTAAATTCATTGTAAATAAATTAACATTAAAATTATTAACAATAAACATTTTTTCTAAAGACGTTTAATCCTAACTTTTTGCTTGAAGCATGATTAGCGAGGGTTCCAAGCATTTTTCATTTCAGTTTCAAATTGAACCGTCGACTAAATTGCAGATTTGTCCCGGTAACTCTGACGTTTATGTCGTTTTCGACTATTTCTTGATTGTACAATTATAAAGTTTCTTATTTTTTTTGCATTCTTATTTCGGGGTTGTAATTTACGCGAGTGTATCGTCGCGTTGCACTTCCTTTACTTGTCGCCTTTGATTTTCATTTTGGGTTTGTAATTTACACGAGTGATCGTTGCGATACTTTTTACTTTACCGCTTTCTTTATTTTTGTACTTTAACTCCGCCATATGATAACTCTTCGTCATTTGCATCATTTACCGTTAGCGTCCCTTCGAAGGATTAGGTCTAGCAGTTTGACCGCCGAGTCAATAGCCTTACCCTTTGAACATTTCAAACCCTAATAGCCTAGGTGTCCTACCGTGGACGAAAATGCCATTTATCCTAGCATTAGGTCAAAGAGTCGTCGTACTCTGGTTAGGGTTCCCCGCCGTGGAATTCATAATTTAACCCTAATTTTAATTAATAATCTCAACATAGATATAGGAGTCTCCGAACTCCACGTAAGCGTTTCCTTAAGAAATGATTACTCCCTTGAAACCTTGACAACAATCAAGAAGTTTCTAACCTCCCTTTCAAGGGGAACTACGGTTACTCTGATTCCATTCCCTATCCAGGATACGTAGGCACAAGATGCGAATCTTGCCGAGTAAACTTAGGATTAAGCCTTAGGTCTCTTTGTCACTCTTAACCCCCTAACTCAGTATATATTTCAAGCAGATAATAAAATAAAATAGTAAGCAATAAACAAAAGGTTCCTGTAGAGTACTACAGAATTTTAGGGTGCTAGTACCTTCCCTAAGATTAACCAACCCCTTACCTAGATCTCTCGCTGCATTGTTTACGATGCAAAAATTAGGTTTTCCTTCTTTTAACCTTTTCCTTCGGATAAATCAAAGTCGGTTGTGAATCAAAAATTGTGATTCAAACTAACTAATAGTTTGGTATCCTATTTTCACCGTAACAGGAAATGGCGACTTCACTGGGGAGGATTCATCAAATTTTTAAGGGTTACCCCTATTTTATTTATTGTGCCTTGCTTGGGGTATCTTTGTTGTGATATAAGTCCTACACCCGGACTTGAGTGACATTATTATAGGATGGTGATATATTCGACGAGGCTTGTAGGGAGTGAGTCCCGACCAAGCTGACTCGAGAATCACCGCTCAGTTGAGACCCCTTTCGAAAATGGTTTAGTTGAACGAGCATAGTCGTGAAAACTTTTACTATTTTCTATTGGAGTCTGTGATACTGGGGACCATAGTTACCTAACACCACCTTGGCCTTATCTAGGACGTAATGCGAGAACTATAAGGGAGTAGTCCCAAAATAGTTACTACGCGATACTACACTCAAAAGAGGTTCTCTTGAGAATACTATCGACCCCCGAGTCAGTTGAAAAGTTAATAATATCCGAAGGATTGACTGATGACTTTGGGCACTTCTTTAGAACCCTTGTTCTATAGGTACAACTAACCTAGAATACATACCCTATGGGGATGGGTAGACCTTGAACTCCGTTCACATACCTTTAACCTAGGACTTGTGTGTATATGTGCATTGCATCCATAAAGCATCACATTGCATCACATTTCATGGAATTCAAACCTTATTTATGAATATTGCAGGATACTATGGATTACAATAGAAGGAACACTTTGAAATATTCTTAAGCTAGATGACCTAAGGAAGCTAGGAGCTTTAGTCCAAGATCAAGACAGATTTTGAAACAAGTATGGAAGGTTGTTATCTCTGTTGGAACTTCAAGTGAACGAAGGACTTCTTTCAGTTTTGCTACCGTTCTACGATCCGGACTACCATTGCTTCACATTCCCCGATTATCAGCTATTACCTACGTTGGAAGAGTATTCTCAGTTAGTAGGGCTGTCTATTTTGGATAAGACTCGGTTCCCTTTCTTGGAAAAGGACCCTAAAGAGCAAGACATCGCTAGATCCATATACTTGAAGGTATCTGATATCAAGGACAATATGACTCATAAGGGTGAAATTGTTGGGTTACCTACAAAGTTCCTAATAGAGAAAGACCAATATTATGCCGATCATTTGAGCATGCCTACCTTTGAGGAAATCCTTGCCTTACTTATCTATGGAGTGCTGTTGTTCCCTAGTTTTGAAGGATTCATTGACCTAAATGCCATTAAAATCTTCGTGATGAGAAATCCAGTGCCGACCTTATTGGGTAACACTTATCATTCAGTCCATCTCCGAAACCTCCGTGGTGGAGGGGTGATCACCTTTTATGTGTCGTTATTGTACAAGTGGTTTATTTCGCACTTGCCTAAGTCTGGCCCTTTTTGGAATCCCACTCAAGGTCGTTGGTCACAAAGGGTTATGGCCCTAACACACTCAGATATTGATTGGTATAATCATATGTATGATGGAATGTTACTCATTGATGGTTGTGGAGACTTCGCCAACATGTCTTTACTCAGTTTTAATGGAAGAATCAGCTACAATCCATTCCTAGTTCGGTTGTAATTATGCGAGGCATCGTCGCAATTTATTATTCTTGCGTATTGTTTTTCATGGTTGTAATTTATGCGAGGCCATGATCGCAGTTATTTTATTTTTTCGCATTTTTTTGGGACTTGTAATTTACGCGACTCGCGATGCTTTTTTTTACCGCTTTCTTTACTTTCTGCACTTTAATTTTCGCCATCTAATAATTTGCCATATTTTGCATGTTTTACCGTTATTTTCCCTTTCGAAGGATTAGGTCTAGCCGTTTGACCGCCGAGTCAATAACCCTAATTTTTTACCCTTTCAAACCCTATTGCCTAGGTGTTCCGCCGTGGACAAAAACGCCCTTTATCCTAGCTTTTAGGTCAAAGAGTCGTCGTACTCTGTTTTAGGGTTTCCCGCCGTGGAATCCCTAATTTTAACCCTAATTTTAATTCAACTTTTCAACATAGAAATAGGAGTTTCAAAACTCCACGTAAGTGTTTCCTTAAGAAATGCTTACTCCCCATTGAAACCTTGACCACAGTCAAGAAGTTTCTAACCTCCCTTTCAAGGGGAACTACAATTACTTTGATTCCATTCCCGTCAGGATATGTAGGCACAAGATGCGAATCTTGCCGAGTAAACATAGGACTAACCCTTAGGTCTCTTTAGGTCACTCTATCCCTTAGCGAAATATATATTTAAAATAGATAATAAAATAAAAAAGCATACAATAAGCAAAAGGTTCCCGTAGAGTACTACAGAAGTTTGGGGTGCTAGTACCTTCCCTAAATTTAACCAACCCCTTACCTAGGTCTCTCCCCGCATTGTGTTTACGATGCAAAAATAGGTTTTCCCTCTTTTGACATTTTCCTTCGAATAAATCAAAGATCGGTTGTGAAAATTGTGATTCAAACTAATTAATAGTTCGGTATTCTATTTCCACCGCAACACTTTTAAACCAAGTTTTATCCAAAGTATTAATCCCAATATCCATAAATATCCAATGAAGTCCAAATACAATCTCAATATACATAGTAGAATTTTTCAATCCATTCTTATTTTAACATCACTAATCCGTCTATAAATAAAAATTTTCACGGTGCAATAGCTTCTTCTCTTCATTTATCCGCTCTTCAATATTCTATTGATCCTCTCCAGATCTTTCCATTCTCCTTCACTTTTTCTTCTTCACTTTCCCTTTTTCACACTCTAATCTTCAACTTTTTCTTCACGTTTTCGCTACTGCATAACACCGTTGGAGCCTTCTAATACCGTTATAATAGATTGTAATGAATGTATGAAAAATGAAAATAGATTGTAATGAATGCATGAAAAATGAAAATGCTTGAATTGAAACCTAAAAATCCAATATAGACTAAAAAAAATTAATTGCAACCAAAAATACTAAATCACCCTTTAAGTTATTATTCAAAATAAAGCCACATTAGTATTTCTTAAGACTATTTTTGACACAACCATGTTTTAATACAGATTAATTTAATATTAAATTTAACTTTGACTCCCTTGAAGTATCTTTTATAATAATGAGTAGAGTCATGCTAATGAGTGCTCAGGGCACTCTTTAAGTATTTCAAATATAAAAAAAAACATTATATTTAATACAAGTTTTTTATAAAAAAAACATATTATTTATTATTTACAAAATTTAATTGTTTTAATTTCTAATATTTTTAATATAAGTATTTTCAAATAAAACATATATTTTTAAACTGGAACACTGGTTAGCATTTCACGAATTATTATATGAAAATTACATACAAACTTTCTATATAAAGCTTTTAAATTATGAGATTTTCTCTCTTCTCACAAATAAACATCGTTCAGCTATATTATTAATTAAAATAAAATATTTATAAATTATTTATTAACGATAATTTTAAAAATATATATGACAAATATTTGTCACAAATAAATATTAAGAAAATAAACAAATATTTATTATTATTTAATATAAAAAAACATGAGATAAATATTAATAATTGATTTATAGAAAAGTGCAAAACAAATATTTGTCATTGATTAATAAAAAACAAGTAGAATTTTTTTTCTTTCATTTATATGTCATTGATAAATATATATAACAAAAATCTCTCTTAACAAAATTAAGCTTCACACAAATGCATTTTTTCCATCAATATAAAAATTTAAAATATATATATCAATGATTATTATTAAAATACATGACAAATATTTGTTAACAATAATTATAAAAAGAATATTAAACATATATTTTCCACTTTTATATAAAAAATGCAAGAAAAATATTTGTTATTGATTAATATAAAGAACACCTAAAAAAAATTCTTCAATGCTACATAAAAAAAGGACAAGTATTTATTAGAAATAAATATTTAAATGAGACCCCTCTTCACTTCAACCCGTTTTGTCGGTCAAAATGAAATATATAACAAATAGTTGTTAATGATTATTATAAAAAATATGGGACAACTGTTTATTAATTATAAATATAAAAAAATGAGACATATATTTGTCTCTTAAATATATAAAGCATGTAACATATATTTTTGAGTTATCAGATATACCTAAAAATGTGCGAAACAAATATTTGCGACATATTAATATAAAAGAGCATAGAATGAATATTTGTCAATGTGCACAAACAAATATTCATTAGTGATACATTTTAAAAAGAAAATCTCTCTTCATCCAATCAAAATTCACTCAATGCATTTTGTTTATTAAAATAAAATACATAACAAATATTTGTGAATTATTAATATAAAAAACACATGACACATATTTTTCTATTGATAATTATGGAGAAAATAGTTATTTGTCACAAATACATAACAAAATTAGACAAATACTTGTCATTGGTAAGCATAACAAAAACTGTAAAATATTTATTACTAAAATAGAAAAATATGGATCAAATAATTTATTAATATACAAAAATACATAACAAATATATGTTATTGATACAAAAAAAATACAGAATAATTATTTGTCATTGATAAATATAAAAATAAAAAATAATAAACACATATTTGTTATTTATATATTAAAAAATAATAATGTGCAAACATTTATAATTGATTATTCTAAAAAATAAGATAAAACCTATCATTGAAAAAATTTAAAAAATATGAAACAAATATTAATGTTCATATACATAGTGCAAATAGTATCTTTAATATATAAAATAAATACAAGACAAATATTTTTTACTAAAATATAAACTAAACACGAGAATTAAATAATCAGTTTCACATTAAATTTGAAAATGTCATATTCACATAATTTGATATGCATATTTAAAATTAAATCATAATGATTGGGATTAATTTATTTTGCTACAATATAAATGTCTAGCTATTCAACCAAAAACACTTTTTCAATTATTTATTATATATTTTCAACTGTATTAATTAAACTCAATACTATATTTCAGTAATTAAATATTTTATTAATTTTAGGATTAATATGTGTATGGTGTCTCTAAACATATTAAAATTTCTTTTTTAGTCCCTCCAAAATGTTGACTTCTTGATATTTTTCATTTATAATTTTGGTCTTTCATGTTAACAGACGCTTACATGGCACGAACGTGAAATATTTTTTTTTATGACTAGACATACATGTTACAACGTCAATGTTGCAAAGATGCTCGCATTGTTAGATTTATCTAACTTTTTTATGGGTTACAATTAATTGTTGTTTATTTTATAAAAAACAGATTAATCGTGATTCTGATGGGGTGCATATATAAACCTTTTTATTGGTTAAATGATCTCTTTTAATTAAATAAATGTTGAGCATCTGAAATCTAATTACTGTGGGTAAAAGTGTGAACCTTAACCTTGAGCCCATAATAGATAGGGACTGAGGTTATATATATTATATGGCTAGGTCCCCTCTGTAATCACAAGAATCAGAAACATAATTGACGACTCGACAGTTTGTCCCATTGAGAGTTGTGAACGGAAGTGTGAGATACAGAAGAAGATCTAGACACTCATCTTTTCAGAATTCTGAATCAAGGTGACAAGAACAACAAACCCTTATTATCAAATCATGTCTACAACAAGTCAGTATTGATTTCATAATTTCATATAATTGAACCAAAAAATAAGATCAACATTATATTTGAACATAAAAATGGCAGCAAATTTATTGTTAAAGTTGTAGCTAATCCGCAGAAAATTCAATCTCCAAAATTTTTAACACACAATTCTTCAAATTTTTTCATCCTTCCATGTTTTTTTCATGCATGATCGTCACTTTGTAAACATATCTATCACATAATTTGGAGGTTTTTTTTTACTTGGTAGGAATTAAATGGAGTTTTTTAAAAGCCAATATTTCATGAAATGAAAACAAAACAGACCTTAGCTTATGAATGAATTTTGAGCAAATATTTTGCAAGCTTCTCACATAATAAATAAAAGGAACAATAAAGTTTTGTAAATGTATTTTTTTTGACGAAAACATATATAAATGTATTTTTTTAAGAGAAAAAAAAATCAAAATAAAGTAAAATATCTCGAGAATGCATCGAAACTTTGCAATTCATCTTTATTTGTTGTCATGGAAATCTCTACAAAAATTTAAATAAAAAAGCAATATGTAGGTCTACTTTTCTGTTGTTTTCACCTCTTAAACACTGGATATTAAGAAAAGCATACTAGATTAAGTTATCCAAATAATGTAAAGAAATTTTGTAGTTCCTTTGTATTTGTTGTCATATAAATTCTTGCAAAAATTTAGATAAAAAGGTAATGTGTTGAGTCACGTTTATGTTGTTTATATATCTTGAGAAAAATACATTTATTATATGTGTTTCTGTCTAAAAATAATTGATATTTGTTCAAAATGCCAAGAAACGTTTCAAATCCTTTCTATGTGTTATGAAAAAAGTTGCTGCAAAACGTTAATGCAAAATTCAATCATAGGACAAAATTGCTCTATTCATATTTTATAGAAAATCGACGTTTAAAAAATTCATATTTAAATCATTTCAGATAAATAAAAAATTCAATTTTTGTGGTAGATATACTTATAAAGGGATAAAAAGATCATGAAAGGATGAAAAAATTGAAGACTTGTACATGCATGTTTAAATTTTTAGAGATTAAATTTGTTACAAAAATTGAAGACGTGTCACATCAACATTTTTTGTACATTGACATTTTCATGTGTATTGTTTATCACCAAAAGTCTTTCACTTGACGTGCGACATCAATTTTTATTAATAGGAGAGATAAAAAATATTTAGAATGACGATTGTTTTAAAAAAAATTGTAGACTGAAAATAAATCTTAGTATATTTAGATAAGTATAAACATATTTAACTCTTAATTTTATATTATTAAACTCTTAATATAACACTAATGTTGACAAGAAACCCCTGCAAAAGCACATATACTAGCCTTATTTTATTTCATAGCCATCATCTTATAGATTACAAAGTCATAAAAATACAATTCTTGAAATTAGATTTAAAAAAATAAAGCTAAGTGACAGCACAATTGATATACAAAATTAAGAAGATATTAACTATTTTGCATCTACACATCTGCACCAAGTTTTGACACACTTTGCTAACACAGCGCTTTGACACTTAATTGAACTACAACCCGAATCACTAGAACAATGTCTTATAGGATATGACGCTGTAAGGAGAAAGATGATAAAGTAATGTAAATTATATTAGTTAAAATATTGTGTATAAATTAAATAAAAAAAATTGAAAAGGGTAAAAATGACTTACAATCAACGTTTATAGCAGTAAAAAATAGAGAAAATGTGATAACCATGAAATAAACAAAATTTACAATTTTAGCAATATTTAATTTTTTTTTCTTGTAATAAATGGTTTTATCATTTTATAAATTATAAAGTTTATCCTTTGTTACACCAGTGAAATAATTTGTGGCTCTTGCGGAATTGTAAAAGACACTTCATAATAATTATTATTATATGCAATTTCATTAAATTATAACTATTATTATTAAATTACCCTTATGTTTATTAATGTATTGTGTTTGATTCTTTAACACACTAAAAGTAAAAAGCGCAAGTTAAAAACTTATCAATTATAAGAATTTTTTGAATATATAAAATTTATTAAAAAAAAGCACCTTTTCTAAATTTTAGTTCAAGGGTATTTCTTTCCTTCATTTGAGTTGTAAACTTAATATATTCCCCCTTCTGTTTTGACGACTGACATTGTGTCCATTTATTACTTCTTTACAAAACCTGCTCTTTTTTTCTAAGGTTCAATAAATTGAAATTTTGGACCAACTATTAGAAAGATGATAATTTAATAAGAATATTTTAGAAGGAATTAATTTTGATTCCAAACATATGTTTAATATTGAAACAGATCCATCTGTTATTTTGATTTAATAAGAAAATATACCATAGCTGTTTATTTAATTTGTCTTATTTGGGAAATTTTATCCCAAATATATGTTTAATATTTAGTCAGATTTCAGACGTATTTCAATTATATAAAGAATTAGATACCAATTCCAGACAAAATGACAATTGTTATATATTTTAGAATTAAATAGTCTTTTGATTTCTATAAATTGATGTATTTTTAATTTTTATCTTTTAAGTTTTTTTTTTCTTGAAAATAATTCTGGAATGTTAAATCAACGTGATTTTAACTTTTCGGGACTATTTCCAAGAAAAAAATTCAAGGACGAAAATAAAAAACACAATAACTTACAAAAATCAAAAGAAAATTAAGCCTATATTGTATTTATTTCAGACAAACAATTTTAAAAACAAAATTCCAGTCAAGATGTATTTAAAAAAATGTAAATGATACATCTAAGAGCATCAGTATCAGGGTCGACCCAACCAATTCGAGGGCCCTGATCTAATTTAAAAAATGGGTCTAAAAATATGAATTTATATCGAATTTTTAAAAAATCGATATAAAATTAGAATTAAAAAAAATTTTACACTTATTTTTAACAAACAGATGTAAAATAGATTTTAAAAATATTATAATTTAACACCTACTTTTAAAAAAATAAGTGTAAAATGTATAATTTTGTAACAAAAAACTAAATATGTGGACCTCAAAAATTTGGAGCCCATGAGATGACTTATGAAGAGACACGATACATGTATGAACCCCATGAGATGTATATTGGGCCACAAAACCAAGATTTGATCCAAGAATCAATCACACGAAGGCTTTGTTCAAAACTCTAATCCAGATACAAAAGATGGGAAAATATGATTAATGCTTGCAAACCCTAATCCAGGTGATTGTGTGAGATTGTTGAGTATGCCTTGAAGATGAAAGGACTTTGAAGCTTAAGAATATATACCACAAGGTTGAATACATCCTTTAGCTTTTTTGCTTTAGGAACCATCTCCTCCTCTTGAGGACCAACAAAGATTCCTTGATCTCATGTCAAAGGCCAATGCTATACACAATTGAAGATGCAAAATGAAATGAAGCATAAGACAAATAGGTTAAAGAAAGGGAGAGCAAATTTTGGGGTGTTACAAATGATAGTCCGACAAAGGAATTTTCAGTGGGCAGAGGTTTAAGACAAGACGACCCCCTTTCCCCATTTTTCTTTGTTTTGGTAGCGAAAAGTTTGTCGAGGTTGGTTAGGAATTCAGTGTTGTTAGGTGATTTTTCTGGTTTCAATGTGAATGGAAATTACTTCTTTGATGCTCTTCAATTTTTGGATGACACTTTTCTGGTAGGAGATGGTGGATAGAAGAACATGTGGGCTATCAAAGCGGTTCTTAGAGGCTTTGAATTAGTTTCGGGTCTCAGCATCAATTTCCGCAAGAGTGAGCTTATCGATATTAATGTCCATCCTAATTTTCTTGAAGCTGCAACCCTATTTCTTTCGTGTAGACTGGAAAGGAAAGAACTCACCTTCCTTGGTATACCTATAGGCTCCAATCTAAGAAGGATCTCAACTTGATCTTCTTTAGTTACTGAGTTACACAAAAGGTTATCTTGTTGGCAGGAGTGTTTTCTAAGTTTTGGCGATATAATTACCCTTCTCAAATCAGTGCTTAGTAGTCTCTCAATTTTTCAACTTTCTTTCTAAACAGCTCCGGTGAAAATAAGAGATTATTAAGATTCAAAGTGGTTTCCTCTGGGGTTGTTCGGAGGCAAAAAGGAGGATTCATTAGATCAATTGGGATTTTCTTTGTTCACCTTTTGATAAAAGTGGTTTAGGATTGAAAATGATCGATGACTTTAATTTGGCTCTCCTTCGCAAGTGGAGGTGGAGAATTCTCGAAGGATCGGAGGAATTATGGTTTAAAGTTTTGAAAGCATGCTATGGAGATATTAAAATG
Organism: Lathyrus sativus; assembly: GCA_963859935.3. Classification (NCBI taxonomy): domain Eukaryota; kingdom Viridiplantae; phylum Streptophyta; class Magnoliopsida; order Fabales; family Fabaceae; genus Lathyrus; species Lathyrus sativus. The sequence continues at coordinate 371,848,265 of OZ012739.1, forward strand.
CATATGATATCCAATGGGTGCTCTAATATCAGTTGGAAATCTAAATCTCTGTGGTGGTTGGACATTCTTTCGCTGTCCAAGAAGTATCCTGAGGACATCTTTAATTGTAATTGCATGTTTCAGTTTGGAAATGGTTTTGCTACTTCCTTCTGGCATGCAAATTAGAAAGCTCCTGGATGTTTGAGGTTTCTGTTTCCGAAACTGTTTTCTTTCTCCCTGTTATAGAATGTGTCATTGGCATGAATGAGAGAACGGATTGAGGGAGATTGGCAATGAGGAGACTTTGGAGTACCTGTCTCTATCACAGGTTTTCCTACTGATTTTGCGACTGCTGCAACATTGGAGTCGCTCAGGATGATGCTCCTCGATGTCAGGCCAAAATTCCAGGAGAAGGATCAGGTGGTCTAGAGGCGGGAGGACGTTCATGTCTTTTTGGTTAGTTCTTTTTACCGGTTGTCCAGTTTTTATCATATTCCGTTTGTCCCGTTTAATCAGGATGATAGAGCTTTGAATTTGGTTTGGAAAGTGGAAGTCCCTTTCAAAATAAAAGCTTTTGGTTGGAGATATTTTTTGAATAGATTATCGACGAAGGATCTTTTATCGTTTAGAGGCATCACCCTCCCTCTAGCAACATTAATTATCCATTTTGTAATTCAGCTCCGAAATCTCTGTGCCATTCTTTACTAAGATGTAGGGTGGCTAAATTGGTTTGGAAATAAGTTTTAGATTGGATTGGTTTTTCTGACTATGACGATAACGACTTAAGGGGAGTTTTTTGGATTAATTTTCCTTTTGTAAATCTAAGAGATTAAAGACAAGTATAAAATGTTGCATTTGTCTAGCGTTTTGTTGGAACTTGTGGATTCTTAGGAATGAAATCATTTTTAGGAATTCCGGTTGGGACGTAGTTGATATCATTGAAAGGTGAAGTTTACAGTTTGAAGATGATTTTTTATTGGAGATATTACTATCCCAATTGCAATTTGTATGAATTCAACAAAGACCCATTACTTTGTTTTGTCGAGTTTTGTCTGATTTCTTCTGTAATCGGGTTGAATATCCTTTGTACTCTTATTAATTTATCCATTGCTTTCAAATATATATATATATATATATATATATATATATATATATATATATATATATATATATATATATATATATATATATATATATATATATATATATATATATATATATATATATATATATATATATATATATATATATATATATATATATATATATATATTGATAAAATTTTAAAAATATGGAAAAAAAATATTAATGTTCATATATAACCTAACATAGGACAAATATGTGTCTCTAATATATAAAATAAACACACACAAAATATTTGTTACTAAAATATAAAATAAACACAGGACATAATACTTGAATTAAAAAATCAATTTCCCTTTAAATTTGAAAAAGTCATATTGACATAGTTTGATATAAATATTTAAAATTAAACGATTGTGATTATTTTATATAACTATCAAATATATGTCTAGCTGTTCAACAAAAAACAATTTTTGAATTATTTTTTGTTATTTATTTTGAACAATATTAATAAACTTAATACTATTTTTCTATAATTAAATATTTTATTAATTTTAGGATTAATTATTTTGAACAATATTAATAAACTTAATACTATTTTATTAATTTTAGGATTAATATGTGTGATCTCTAAATATGATAGAATTTGTTTTTAGTCCCTCCAAATTTCATCTTGATAATGTTTTTCATCCATAATTTTTCTCCCTCATGTTAATAAACACTGACCTAGCACGAACATGAAAGATTTTTTATAACTAGATATTCATGTTATAATGTCAATGTTACAAAATGCTCGAACGGCAAGCCATATGACTAAGATCAACATCGTCACTTTCTAAACATATCAATCACAAAATTTGGAGTATTTTTTTACTTGGTCAAAATTAAATACGAGTTTTCTAAAAGTCGATTTTTTTTTTTCAAAAAACGAAAACAAAACAAACATTAGCTTATGAATGAATTTTAAGCAAATATTTTGGAGAGACTTCTCGTATAATGCACAAAAGGAACAACAATGTTATGTACCATTTCAAACAAGTCTCAATTTATTTTGAAACAAATAAATATATTTTTTTTAAGAGGAAACAATTCAAAATAAATTAAGATATCTCGAGAATGCATGGAAACTTTGCAGTTCATCTTTATTTGTTGCCATAGAAATCTCTGCAAAAATTTAGATAAAGATGTGATATGTAAGTCTACGTTTATGTTGTTTTCGCGTCTTGAACACTTGATACTCAAAAAAACATAATAGATTGAGTTATCCACTGAATGTTACAAAACTTTGTAGTTCTTTTGCATTTCTTGTCATCGAAATTCTTGGAAAAATTGAGATAAAAAGGTGACGTGTAGACCTATGTTGATGTTGTTTATGTATCTTAACAAAAATAAATTTATATGTGTTTCAGTCTAAAAATTAAAATAAATTGATATTTTTTCAAAATGCCACAAAAATTTTCAAAACCTTTCTATGTGTTATAAGAAAAATTTCTGTAAAACATCAACTGAAAAATTCAATCATGGAAAAAATTGTTCTATTTGCGTTTTATGAAAAATCGACGTTTAAAAGTTCATATTTAAATCAACTCACATATATAAAAAATTTAAATTTTTGTGGTAGATATGCTTATAAAGGGATAAGAAGATTATGAAAGGATGAAAAACTTGAAGACTTGTACATGTGTGTTTTAATTTTTAGAAATTGAATTTGCTACGGATTAGTTATGGACTTGCTATTATTTCAAAGTTCAAATGTGATATTGATCTTAGTCACATGGCATGCCATGTGACATTTTTTTTACACTGGCATTTCAACCAGTATTCCTTGTCATCAAAAGTCTTCCACTTTGCTTGCTACATCAATTTTTTTGTTAATAGGATGGAGAAAAATATGGATAAAAAACATTAGGTTGAAAGAAAAAAATTTTGTAGACTAAAAATAAATTTTAATAGATTTAAAGGAGCATAAATATTATTAAACTATAATTTTATTTCATAACAATCATCTTATTTTATATCAGACAAAACAAAAATATGAATTTTTGTCTCTCACTAAATTATGGGACAACTTTTTGTCCAAAAGACAAATTATCAAAAATATCAAAATATAATTTTTAATTTCTCTGTTTAATATTTTTATTTATAAAAATAATATTGATATTTTATTTATTAATAAAAAATATTATAATAAAAGTATATTATTTTTATCCGATGCATAGTCATATCAAATAAAGTAGAATAAATTTTTTTTCTCTTCATCATTTTTCTACTCCTCATTATTTAATACTTTGATTAATGAATATCAATAAAAATATTATAATAAAAATTATACAATTTAGTGCATAGATATATTAAAAAATAGATAAAAAATTGTTTAGTGCATCGACCATCAAATATAATAAAAAATAAAAAATTATTTTATATTGTTCTGTACTGTTTAATACTCTTATATCTAATATTTTTTATTTGCAAATCAAATGCACCCTAAATGATACATCTAAGAGAACCAGCATTGCTCTAAAAAAATAAAAACACACAAGACAAAACCTCGATCAAGTGAGAAGCTAGTAAAACAAAACTATGAAAAATGGAAAAATAAAACAAACTCAACAACACCATTGAGAAGACTACAACCAAGACACAAAACACTTCACTCCCAAAAAAAGCTAATTGAAGATTGAAGGGAGATAAACACAAGAATCTAAAAAAAACAAAAGAGGCTAACTGATTCACCCTTATACATGAAAATCATTTTTAACTTACTATGAGTGTAAGGTTTTACAAGGAACTCAAAAACACAACAACATTTAAACAGACCAAGGCATCAAAAACATATTTAATTAATAATTTGCATGTGAGAAATTTAAATTAGGTTGCATACAAAGCTATGAGATGTCAAATAAATTATTCAGGAGATTGCAATAATAATTTAAGGAATGCATTCAAAATTTCAGTTGCAACTAGAAGGGATAAAGTAAATGAAAATATATTCAAATTCTCCACTTCTATCTCAAGTCGAGTGGCTCTTCTTTTTAGGAAAATTCTAAAATTTCATATTGATTAGAGATTGAGCGTTAAAATAGTTCATATAGAGTAGTACCCCTCAACTTACCAACCGATTTTGTAAAGTTGTATTAGGCCAAATTTTAATATGTTATCAAAGCCTATTGATCGGACCTTAGGCATTAATAGCGACTATAGACAAATTTTCTAATAGTATTATGGTTTAGCATTTGAAATAAAGTCTCTAACCGATGTTTTTCTAATGATGTCATTGACTTTAAGATGAATGTTATCATTACATATAAAAAATAGATTAATCCCATATTAAAATTTAAAATAAATGTAAGTTAAGTTATAGAAAGATCTCAATTGTTAAAATGTTATAATAGTTAATGTAGGGTCAAAAGCAACATAAAAAATTAATTTTCAATTTAAATACTAAAGTTATTATGATAGATAAGAATGAATGTATGAAAAATAAAAATGCTTGAATTGATACCTAATATTTATAATGAAGATAGTCTAAATAATACTAATTGAGACCTTATTTTATTTCATAGCCATCATCTTACATTACAAAGTCATAAAAATTGAAATTAGATAAGGAAATAAAAACAAAAGCTAAGTGACATCACAATTCTTATAGTGAATTTGTCCACTCTCTTGGATAATGATCCAACACACTCCATCATTTTAAAGTTATTGTCATTTTAACAAATAAATGTCATTATTATGTTTATAACATTAATTTAGTAAAAAATTTAATGTATTGAGATAGATATTACTATATCTTTTAAAGTTAAAAAACATTAAACGAAATTTATTTTAAAACGAAGAAAATACAATATTAAAAAAATATAAAATCATCTTTCGGTACACATTTACACCATTTTTGAATACATTTTGGTACAAGAGTATCTCGACACCTATCTGGAGAACAATCCAAATCAATAGAACATCGCATAGCAGGATAGTATGCTGTAAGGATAACAGATAATAAAGTAATGTAAATTATATTAGTAAAAATATTGTGTAATAGTTAAATACGAAAATTTGAAAAGAATATAAATGACTTACAAGAAACTTTAACGTTTGTAGCAGTAAAAAATAGGGAAAATATGATTATTATGACATAAACAAACTTTACAGTTTTAGCCATATTTCTTCCCTTCCATGTAATAAATGGTTTTATCGCTTTATGAATTATAAATATCACAGCCCTAGTTACATCAGTAAAATAGTTTATAGCTCTTGCTGAATTGCAAAAAGCACTTGATAAAATTGTAATTGTCATTATATATTTATTAATGTATTGTTTGCCTCTTTAAAATACTTAATAAAAAGTCAAATTAAAAACTTAGCAGAATTCAGAATTATTTGAGTATTTAAAATAAAAAGCAGCTTTTTAAATTTTAGTTCCCTCTTTAGTATTTCTCTTTTTCATTGACTTGCAAAGTAAATATACTTCCCTTCTATTTTTTATTTTTTTTACTTGTCCTTTTCTTCAAGTAAACCATTTACTTCCTAGCAGTGGCTAACAATTTCATCTACAATAATCATCACATTTATGTCCTCAAATTGAAGAGTTCTATTTTTGCATGATGCTGTTTTTTTTAATGTATTTGCTTTGATTATTCTTTTTATTTGGTGGTTGGGATTGTTGTAATCGGTAGTTGTTTTTTGTTTTTCTTTTGATTTTGATCACGAATTTGATATTTCTTGTGTCATTTTCTGAGACTCTTTGTATATTGATTGTATTTGTTGGAAATAAAGTCTTTTGTGTTTAGGGAAAGTGTTTGGAAATATTAGAGGCTTGAATAAAAATTTGATAGATAGAATAATTATTTATGGAAGAGAGAACTTTGTATTTTGCTTGATACAAAAGTGTAGAATTACATCTCTATTTATAGTACAATAAAAAGAACTCTAGACACACTAATTCTAGAGAGTTCTCAACTCTAGAAATTCCAAGAGCATTTTAGAAAATATTACAACCCTAAAAAATATCTAGACACTCCATATATTATAAGAGTTTTCTAGAAACATTGATTAAAAGTACCTAAGCCCAAAATAACTAAGCCCAAAAATCCAAAACACAAATAATAAGGTTAGGCTAAAATCAAGTTTAATCTTTCAACATCCCCCCTTAAACTTGATTTGTGACTCTAATCATACTCCTTAACTTCACGAAAGTTTCCAACTTTAGTGGCTTGGTGAAAATGTCAAAAGCTTGATCTCGAGACATCATATACTTCAACTTCACCTTGTACATCCATCTTATTCCAATTTCTTTGCGTCCTCGCGAAATTCTAGTAAGTTCCGACGTATCATTCTTCGTGATTGACTTGATTTCATCGTCCATGGTGTCTTTCCACTTTATGTTTTCAACCGCTTCTTGATAGCTTAGAGTATCACAATCACCAAAAAGACAAACGAGGTTAACGTCGTTTTAGTTTTTGGTTACCTCATAAAGTTCTTCAATACTCCTTAGTCGTGGTGTCCTCTTAATTGAGCTTGTTTCATCAAACCTTGGTATCAGTGAGGCAGGTGGTGTAATATGTTCCTCTATCATTGGTTGTTCCATTTCATCTTCTTCTTCTTCAAAATAAGGAAGAAAATTGTACCTGTCTTCTTAAACACTCCAATTCCAACAATCTTCTTCTTCGAACTCTACGTCACGACTTATGACAATATTCCCACTATTTGGATGATATAGCTTGTACCTATTGGAGCTTAAGTCATAACCCACGAATATATACTTCTCACTTTTATTATCGAGCTTTGTTCTCCTTTCATCTGAAACATGGGTATAAGCAATGCTTCCAAACACTTTGAGGTGAGAGATCACTGGCTTCCTTCCACTCCATGTTTCATGTGGTGTTTTCTCATGCACACTTTTTGTTGGGAAACGATTTGTTAGGTAAACCGCACATGCGACTGCTTCGGTCCAAAACTCTTTCGGCATCTTCTTACTCTTAAGCATGCTTCACACCATATTAAGTATAGTCTGGTTCTTTCTCTCCGCTACTCCATTTTGTTGTGGCAATCTTGGCACTGTTAGTGGGTGGCGGATTCCATGGTCTTTACAATATTTGTTGAAATCATTTGAAGTAAACTCTCCTCATCTGTCAGATCTCATGGCTTTAATGGAAAGACCACTTTCTTTCTCCCCAAGGGCTTTGAACTTCTTAAAGTTTTCAAACACTTCTGATTTCTCCTTCAAGAAATAAACCCATTTTTTTCAGGAATAATCATCAATAAAGAGGAGAAAATATTTACTCTTACCAAAAGAGTTTGGATTGATTGGTCCACAGACATCGATGTGTATAAGCTCTAGCGGTTTTGTCGCTCTTGACGTTGATTCCTTTGAAAAGCTTTTTCAAAATTGCCTCCCAATTATACATTCTTCACATAGTTGGTCTGGGTGGTTTATATTAGGAAAGTCTCTTACCATCTCCTTCTTTGACAAACATTATAACTACTGAAGTTGAGGTGTCCAAATCGTAGATGACATAGCCACGAAGAGTCGGTATAGCAAGCTTTAAGACACTTTGCCACATCATTTTGAATTGTGAAGAAAAGTTCTTCTTGTCCTAGGTTATAGTTTTGATGAAGACAAACACATCAACAAAAAGAAGAGTCAAAGCTTGTAGACTAGAGCAATCAAGTTCAAATTATCAAAAAGCTTTGAAAAATTAATGGAAGAATCAAGATGGTTGAATATGCATTACAATTCAAGTATATATATACCTTAATTTCTCATAAAAACCATGCATATTCATCTTAAACCTTTCATGAATCTTTTTAAATGATTTTTAAAACAACTATTCAGTTTTTGGTAAATTATAGCCTTTCGAACCGCCGTAATAGCACTTTAAAATCACTGCAATTTGCACAATTTTCTCAAAAAGTGATTTTTTACGTTGCGAGGGGTTAACCGATTAACCATTTGCTAGTGCAAATGTGTTAATCGATTAACACTAAACTAGTGGCACTTTTTCATGAAAATTTTGATGTAAACGAATTTTTAGAAAGCATAACATTACGTTTGAGATCTCAATAATATTGATTGATTTGTGCTCATTCTTTAGACAATTGTGTGGTAAAGTATTGAAAATTGAAGACTTGGAAAAATTACAAAACCAAATTATCCTCACTTTATGCCACATGGAAATGTGTATTTCCTCCCTCGTTATTGACGATTATGGTTCACTTGGTTGATCACCTTGTTAAAAAAGTTAAACTTGGAGGTCATGTTCATTATCGATGAATATATCATGTTGAATGGTAAACCATGTGATTTCGTTCTAACATTACTAAATTAGAATATATAAAGTATTTTTAACTGATACTATTGTGGTTCAATAATAGGTACTTGGGAAAACTGAAATCATATGTACGTAATAAGGAAAAACCAGAAAAGTATATTGTGGAAGGATAGTCTTTCCAAGAGATTCTTACATTTTGTTCAAGATGTCTAGAAAATATTGAGATTAGATTGTGATCTGACCTGATCAGAAGGGGATCACTAGCTGGCCCCACTCTGTTGGACTGCTGCCTGTTCACCGATGATGAGGAGGAGAAAAGGGGGGGTGTACCTGCAAGACACTCAGATGTTAAAGTAAGGAATTGGGCAGAGTGAAAGCAAATACAGAAATGGGGTAAGAAGTGAATTACCTGACCCTCTTGTGGAAGAGGGTATTTATAGAGAGACCCCAACGCTGGGCCAACGGTCACTTGCGTTGGGCTTGATTGCCAGGCCCAACCCAGGTGACTGTTAGGGCTTACGTGGCGTAGTGAAGATCAGGACGTGGTTTTCGCCCTAGTCCAACTGTCCCGTGATCTTTGGAAAGTAGGTTTGATCTGCTCTTTCGGAGATGGACAGTTGGTCGGTGACGTGTCCCTGCGGAGGGGAGCGTGTGGAGAACGTGTGCATGGCACGTTGTTCTCCCCGCGAAGGGGAGCTTGCGGGGTTCCCCTAAGGCGTGTCGTTCTCCCCGCGGAGGGGAGTGTCCGAGGGCGTGGGAGAGACACGTCGTCCTGCTCGACAGCAAGGGGATTCTGCCCGCGGAGGGTTGTTCTGCCCATCGAGGGACAGTGATTGGCCGCGCCTTCCCGCGAAGGGGAGAAAGCAGAGGGCGTTTCGGGGCACGTTATTCCCCTCGGCGGGAGCATGTCTTTCCCGTCGAGGGGTCACGTGCCCGGCCGTCTCACAAAAACCATTTGGGCCTTTATTGTGTATCATTGGGCTGGGCCGCGAGGTGAGGTTGGGGCCCAGGCTAGAACAGATTGAATCAAGCTAGACATGTAGATGATGACCCTATTGGTGATTGCCATACCCTAAAATTTTCCCATTTTTCTGTTTCATTCAATCATCATGGCTTTGCATCATTTGCATATCTTGACATGTATTTCTGTAGGCATAAATTTCAAGTTGGGCCTGCTATTATCTGTTTTACTAAACTATGTTTCACATAGGTCAATTCGGCGCTCTCATTTAATTTTTACACATCCGCGTGCGTTCGCATTTTAATCAGTGTGAGCCTTATTTTCTAGGTTTTTTAACTTCAAGATTTGATCTGCGACTATCTATTTTACTAAACTATATTTCAGATAAATTATTTTAGTACATTTATTTTATTTTTTCGTATATCTGCGCATTAGATTTTTATTATTTCAAATTCCTTTTTATTTCGTTTAAAAATAGAATAGTTAAGCTAAATAAAGATTAAGAGTAAATAAAATGATTAAATTGTTTTATTTATTTTTATTTAAAAATATGTGATTTTATTTAATCAGATTTTGATTACTCAATAAAATATCTAAGGGTAATATGTGCATTTGATAAAAATTACAATCTTAATATGCCTACTATATAATCTAACTTATGGCCAATGAAAGAGGAGGGAGTAGCTGAGGTTCAAACCCCTGTCCTGTATGTAAATCCAAACACTAGTTTTTTCTAAAACAAATTATTTTCTCTTCAATGTGAATATACTTGGTTTAAAAAAAAATACTAAGTAGAGGTTGAACCCCTGCGTTTGGGTTCAAGCATCTAGCTACCATCCCACCAACTGAGTTTTCATGAAAATTTTAGATTCTCTTACATATTCATACATAATTGTTTAATTTAAAAGAATTTCAAAATAAAAAAATAAAATAAAATAATCTTTTATCAAAATATATTTTAATATACACTACACAATATAAGATGCTTGGTCTTGAGAAAATAAATTTTAATCACTATAGTTTATTATTTTAATTAAAATGAAATAAATTCTATCAATATTATTCTAAAATAAAATAAATTTAAATAAAAGAGAAAAAAATTATTTTATAAACATAATGACAACTCCACAATGAAGTATAATTTGTTATAAAATTGATAAACTTTGTTAATAATAGTATCTTTAATATCTTTTCATTTATTTATAAAATATAAAAAAAAAACTGCAAAACTAAACAAAAAAAAGAGTTAAAGATTTTTTTCAATGCCTAAATTTTTTTCTTTTTCCAGAAAATTTGCTAGCAAATTTTATTTTGATTTTGACTTACTACTTTTTTTCCTCTTGGTTATTTAAAGTTAAATGCCACTTTTAATTGTAATTTAAAACAGTATAGTTGTGATTAGTCTGCTTTTCCACCTTTGATCTTGTGTTCCACCTTTTCCATGTCAATTATTTGAAAACTTTATTTTAATTGTCATAAGAGTGTGAATTTAATGATTGTTTCTATTTTCAATCTTTCGTCTAGTTGTATTTTTTTTTCAATAATCAATATACAACTGTAACTAGTTGTGTTCGTTTTTAGTTTTGCTCACCAAACTTAAAATATATCATTTTTATATTTACAGGTTATAAATGAAGAATATGTTAGAAGATTATATACTATTTTTAGTTTTTCATTTTATAAAATTTTATTACATATTCAATCGTTTATGAACAAAATATTAAATTTGTTTATATATATATATATATATATATATATATATATATATATATATATATATATATATATATATATATATATATATATATATATATATATATATATATATATATATATATATATATATATATATATATATATATATATATATATATATATATATATATATATATATATATATATATATATATATATATATATATATATATATATATATATATATATATATATATATATATATATATATATATATATATATATATATAAAACAATGTTGGCTTACACAGTAATTGAAAAACCGTAGTTTCTATAATGGCAACGTTTCTAAACGTGTGGCTGGAAAAATCCGCAGTCTAAATGGTCATGGCAAACTTGGTCTTTTCACATATTTTAGGGGACGTTTTTCCAGTAAGTGTGGGCTAAAGTGAAAAAATTGTGTCCTACGAGAATAGGCAATCACCGTTTACTCTACATACGATAAACCGTCCCCTAAATATTTAAGCAACGGTTTTTGTACTTCAAGCCACAATTTTTGGTTGCTTCCTAAACTCATTTTTGTTGTAGTACAACATTGATGCACTAGATAAATATGTTCACATTAGTCTTGCTCATGGCTCTTTTTATAAAGTTAAAAGATCCATCGCGTTCAATGTCAATGGATTCAAGTTTGGAATGTTGGAACGAGACAATTTTTTTTGATAAGCAAGTATTATTAAAAAGAGATTAAGAACATCTCAAGTCAACAAGAATACAACCACCACTAAAGACAGGACTATTACAAAAAATCGAACGGGAATTTAAACCAATCGTACAGACTACAATGCTTACTTTCCTGTCTTCCTAGAATCAACCAATTCCACGATGACACTTTAATATCGAAAACAATGTCGTCTACATCAATAGTTTCATTATTGAAAATAATGTTATTTCTAGCCCTCCATAAAATCCAGCAAGAAATAAACCAAATTGAGTTGATCTTGTTCTCTTTGCATCGGCCCGAAAATCTCGAGTTCCAGACTTTCGCATGAAGATAACAACTATCCTCCGAGATAAACCATATATTTACCCAATCCCAAATCTTATTCCAAACCATGCATCAAGGATTTTGAGTATGAGAAGAAGAAATGAGAAATGTCCTCGAAACTTGACGAACAGAGCACACAATCCGTATATTGAGAATCAACAATCACCCTTCTTTTCAACAAGTTTGATTTAGTAGGCAGCCTATCAAGCGTCATCTTTCAAATAAAAGTTTGAATTTTTGCCGGTAGCACCGTTTTCCAAAGGATCTCCAGGAGGATTGCGCTATCTCTATGAAAATCGTAAACAGAGGCAGAAGAAGTTAAAGCGGAATAGAAAGAATTGACCTTGTATGAATAAGAATAATCAAGAAGACATTTCCGGCGACATTAATGTTAGCTGCAATCTGATCCAATAAATTGCTACAATCAGTCCACTCAGGTTCATAATTGGATCCCACATCTATCAACGTTTCTCTCAAATTTCAAACCCATTGACCGTCCTCCCAAGCTCCCATCTCACTAACACTCGAGACTTTCCTGGAACAGCCCTGAAACAGATGCTGAAACCTACTTTTAAGCGGAAAATCTCCGATCCAATTAGACTGCCAGAATGTCGTGTCACGACCTTCACAAATAGTGCAAGCCGTGAACTTACAGAAGTCCACATGGGAGTCGTTGATTGAACTTGATAGAATATCCTTCATCCAAATTGAGTCAAATTTCGAGCTACCGACATCGGCATAAGTTTGCAACTTCATACTCATGTTACTGTATCTGAGATTAAGCGTCCTTCTCCAAATTTCATATCGCCGCTTTGAAATCTCCACAACCATTTTGCTATAAGGGCACAATTAAAACGACCAACGTGTTTAATTCCAAGGCCTCTGTGTTCCTTTGATTTGCAGATAGAATTCCATGATACCCAAGAGATGAATTTGTTATTGGAATTCCCAGCCCAAAGAAATCACCGTTGGATTGCAATAATAGCGTTCACAATTTTCTTGGGAGCCTTGAAAAAAGCCAAGGAATGAATATTCATGTTAGCTAAAACTGAGTTAAAGGGACACTCTACCTCCCATCGACAAATTTCTCCCAGCCCAATTAGAAATTTTGCTCCTCAACCGAGACAGAACCGGGTTCCAGAAAGATTTCCGACGATGATTACTTCCTACCGGAAGACCAAGGAAGTTGAGAGGCAGCCTACCAGATTTACAGTGCAGAAAATCTTCAGTTGCAGCAAGAAAAGTAGATTCTACACCTATCCCATAAAGACAGCTTTTTGAATTCAATTCAAACGCACGCAGAACAGCCTTGAAAATCCAAATATTAGTAACCAATCCATCTCCTATAAGCAGACTGTCATCGACGAACTGGAGCAAGTTCTCAGTGGCTTGATCGTTGATCTTGAATTCTGATAACAAGTTACCGGCAGCCGCAACTCTAACTAAACATGACAGACCTTCTGCAACTATGGCGAACAGAAACGGCGCCAAAGGATCGCCCTACTTCATCCCTCTTCCAACCTTAAAATCCTTCAAAGGACTTCCGTTAATAAGAATCAAAACATAGCTATTAAAAACAAAGCCTCAAATCCATTTCAACCAATTAGAGCCGAAGCCCATCTTGACAATCATATCGTCAAGGTAAGACCAGTCAACACAGTCATAGGCTTTAGCGAAGTCGACTTTTAAAAATAGACAATCCTTGTTAAACCTCTTAGCATAGTATGCTAATTCATTGGCCAACAGAATCCCATCGTAAATTTGTCGTCCCGGGATGAGTTTTTGGCATGTTTGGGACACAGAGTTATTCATGCAATAATGATACCCCAAATTAAATTTGGAAGGGTTCCTTACTATGGAAGATTGATAGAGATTATTGTGCTTTCCTACGATAGTTTCATAGTGCCAATGTTTAAATATGAATGAGCTAATACCATAAATCCAAGAGGCATTAAGATAGATAAGTTGAGTTTTACCTCTATAAACTTTTCAAGACTACTAAATACTGGAGAACATGAAGATAATGAGTCATACATTAAAGCGTCAAAAGATCAGATTGGATTTTTTGTGGATGATTATAATGAAAAAAAATGGAGCACACTTGTTCATTTGAAGCTAAGAGACTTGTATGACATTGGTGGAAATGATAAAATTATGACACCCATTAAGCCATATCCATCACAAAATTTTGGAAAAAGTTTTTTTTTCTAATAATGATCCTCAAACTTCAGCGGTTAATGATGACAATAATTAAGATATAGTTTTTTTGTATTGTTAAGAAGTCTAACTTGTTTGTAACTCGTGTGATATTTATGTTTTTTGTTGCTTATCCCTAACTAATGTATGTGATTCTTTCTTTTTATGTTGATCCATCATTATAAATGAGAATTGTCAAACTGTTGCAAAGGTAGTAGATGAACGTGATTCATCAAAGGTAGTTAATAAATATCAGTAACACCACATGCCAGAATGCTATTGTTGTTGTGATATAATCCAAGTTGTGTAGTCCAATCCCAAAATTAATTAGGATTTAGGGTTTGTTACTTAGTATACAAGTAAATTGTGTATAAATAGACATATTTTGTAATTCAGTTTGTACAATCATAATTCAATAATATCAATCCTTATTTTCGTTCTCTCTCATTCTTTCTCTCCTCATTAAAAGTGCCTTACACACTAACAAATTGGTATCTAGAGTTTCGATTAGATATTTGATCGTGTTTTCAAGAATCACACGTTGATGATCATGTTACCGAGATCATAGGTTGTTAATCAATCGCTGCAAAGATGAATGGTACTAATGAAATTCTAAATTCTCTTTAAATTCTTGAGGGTGAAAGTTAGGTCTGATGGAGAAAACAGATGCAATCTCTGTTTGCATTCCATGAACCCCTTGAAGTGGTTACTAATTGCGCCCCTGAGCTTGCTGAGAATGCAACTGATGCTCAGAGAGTCATGAACAAGGAGGTGAAGAAGAAAGCTGCAAGGTCGCGTATTACATTCGATCGGTAGTAGATTCGACGGATTTTGACAAGATCTTTCCTGCTGAATCGACGAAGGATGCATGGGAGATTCTTGTCAAGTACTATGAAGGAAGTGAGAAAGTTAAAGTCATAAAATTGCAGACTTTGCGACTAAAGTATGAATTGCTGCATATGGGAAAGGATGAAAAGATTGCAGTCTATGTTTCGAAGGCGCATAATCTCGTTCATCTCATGAAGGATTGTGGTGAAATCCTAACTAATACGATTATAGTTGAGAAGGTAATGTGTACATAGACCTTTCACTTTGATCACATTATCAATGCTATTTAAGAGTTCAATAATCTTGAAACCCTGAAATTGGAAGATTTGGTTGGTTCATTTGAGGCGCATGAGATTAGGATTGTCGAAAGAAAAAGGGTTCAAGATTCGATACAAACACTGCAGGCAGGCATGGAATAAGCATGCTGGTTCCAACAAATTCAAAGGCAAAAGAGACAAGAATCAGAGCAATAAGTCTTGGTCGAACTCTCAAAAGAATAAGGTCGATGATAGGGCTTCTGAAAGTTGCAGGGTGGCTCGAAATTGCACAAGTTGTGAAGTTTTGAAGGATGATTCTTGGTTTTTAAATTAGGTAGAATGAGCCAGTTTATATAGGCTTCGGCTAGATTTAACAATTGAGAGCGTGTGAAAGATTATTTTAAACATATGAGGGGTGAGATATTTTGGAATCGTTGCAAATTCGTGTGAAATAGAGTTGAGTGAGGGATGAAAGTTGGAAATTTGTTAGAGTGAATGTGTGTAATCGTTGATTTTGTGGGATGAGGTTAAACTGTCTACTACTTGGCCATATTCAAATGAGTTTTGCAACAAACGTTTCAAATGTAACTTGAAATTCAATGTGTAAATTCATATTCAAATTGTAATGTAAATTGGAATTCAATTTCTATATTCTGTTTGTTTTGTTTTCACTCTCTCTCTCTCTCTTTTTTATTTTATTTTAAATATTTTGAAATCACATGAAGTTCGTTTATCAAGCATGTGCAAATAGTCTCTAACAAACTTTTTAAAATTATAATTCCAAAATAAATTTAAATTCAAACAAAACTCTATTTTGATTTTGGCTCTTGATGGTTACCATATGTGAACTATGGGAAAGTCCTAACAAATATAAATAATCAAAAGAAAATTAAATGAAATTCAAAGTTATTATTTTGTTATTTTTGAATTCCATTTTGAATAGTTGCTGAATGAAAAACGTGTAACAATGTAACCTAAAAGGTAACCTAAATTCACATGAAATCCACATTTACATGTAAATTCAAGATGAAATTCAAAGTTAACTTTAGTTTTATATTTTATTTTTTATTTTGTGGGATTTATTTAATTTAAGATGTGATGAAGGATGGTAATAAAAAAAAGTGAGATGATAATGTGAAAGTTCAATTGAAGCTCATATTACCATTTGGTTCATGAAATGCAAGACCACAATTATGAGATAATGATAATATAGTAAAATCAACACTAACATCCACTTGAATAAAAAACTTGGTAAAATATGATTTCATTTTGAACTAGTACATTATGCATTATTTGTGTATGGACCAAGAATGAAGTCACTTTGTGACATGTACTTGAATTGAAATGAGAACCACAAAACTTAGTACTTGACCCAAATATTTTGTACTTGATCATCCCTTGTACATGAAAGAGTCACACGAAGTTATGTACCCTCATATTTCACTCATTCCTTTTTTGTATCGACCTATTTGACCTTTAAAACTTAAAAGTTGACTTTTAAACCTGATCTTATATAATCAGAAAGAAATTAATAGTCTGCTACGCGTCGTGAGTTGCTGCCTTCATCAGTGTTGTAGAGGAGAAATGGGGTGTATCTTCAAGATGCTCCGATGCTTAAGTGAGTAACGGAACTAGAGAGAGAGCAAGTACAGAGAAAAGGCATAGTGAATAGAATACTTGACCCTCTAGTGAAAGATGATATTTATAATGTGCCCCTAGTTGGTTGTTTAATGTACGTTATAGCCTGTACTAGACCAAATTTGGCATAAACAGTTACTCAAGTGTGCAAGTTCATATCCAAGTTAGAGAAGCAGTATTGGGAAGTATTCAAGTGGATTCTAAGGTACTTGAAGGGTATAGCGGATCTTGGTTTCATGTTCATCATGGAGAAGGATATTCCATTAGTTGTGGGATATCTGGATCCTGACTATGCATCTGATCTAGATGATAGGAGGTCTACAACATGGTATGTTTTAACTCTTGCAGGAGATCTATATGCATGAAATCACCAGTTTAATCCATATAGTAGCTATGTTTACAACTGAGGCAGAATATATGGCATTAGTTAAAGCTGTAAAAGAAGCATTGTGGCTTGCATGTTTATTGAATGTGTTGGGTGTTCAGTAAGGTGGAGTTCACTTGTATTGTGATAGTTAGAGTTTTATCTATTTATCAGGTGTATCATGCAAGGATCAGGACGCTAACACTTGATCCATATTTGCATTAGTGTTCTTACAATATCAATATTTTACATCTATTTTAGACAAAATTTCTAAAAAGAAACAATTAAATAAACAACAATTGTTTTCTTCCTGAATACGTATGAAAATTTGACATCCTTTGAATAGAAATTTATTTTGTGAACATTCTAATAGTTGGTCCAATTTTTCAAGTTGTGAAATTTGAGAAATAAAAATGTAGGTTTCTTAAAGTAATAAATAGACATCATGCTAGTGTTAATATTGCCCAAATAGTTCAAATCGAGCTTGTATCTATAACATATATAAAGGTAAAATATGGTGTTTTGGTATAGCCTATTTTTCTACTAATTTTACCCTTACTTTACACAATAACTTCTATTGAAACTACTACTACCATATTTCACATAATTTCTCACTATTATCCAACTTTCTATTATTAACTTCCTACGTAACTTTCTTTAAAAATTAATACTATAAAAAAATATTATTTAAATTTTTACGCGTATGCATTAGAAAAACGGACAAACGCACACGCGAGTTTCCGTATGAACGCTAGTGAGACATAAAAGTAATGATTAGAGACGGAAGTAAATGAGCTCTTTCTTTAGATGAGGTAAACGACAACCAAAATAAAATAAATAAATAAAAGGGGGCACATATTTACTTTTGTTGCGGTAGAAATAGGATATCAAACTATTAATTAGTTTGAATCACAATTCTTAATTCACAACCGCTCTTTGATTTATCCGAAGGAAAATGTCAAAAGAGAGAAAACATATTTTTGCATCGTAAACACAATGCTGGGAGAGATCCAGGTAAGGGGTTGGTTAAGCTTAGGGAAGGTACTAGCACCCTAAACTTCTGTAGTACTCTACAGGAACCTTTTGTTTAATGTATGCCTTTTTTATTTTTATTATCTGCTTTAATATATATTGAGCTAAGGGATAGAGTGATCTAAAGACCTAAGGGTTAGTCCTAAATTTACTCGGCAAGATTCGCATCTTGTGCCTACGTATCCTGGATAGGGAATGGAATCAGAGTAATCGTAGTTCCCCTTGAAAGGGAGGTTAGAAACTTCTTGACTATGGTCAAGGTTTCAAGGGGAGTAAACGTATCTTAAGGACACGCTTACGTGGAGTCTTGAAACTCCTATTTTTATGTTGAAAACTTGAATTAAAATTAGGGTTGAAATTAGGGATTCCATGGCGGGAAACCCTAAAGCAGAGTACGTCGACTCTTTGACCTAAAGCTAGGGTAAAGGGTATTTTCGTCCACGGCGGGACGCCTAGGCTATTAGGGTTTTGGAATAGTCAAAGGGTTAGGGTTATTGACTCGGCGGTCAAACGGCTAGACCTAATCCTTTAGAAGGGAAAATAGTAGTAAAACATGCAAAACATGGCAAATTATTATATGGCGGAAATTAAAGTGCAGAAAGATAAAGAAAGCGGTAAAAGAAGCATCGCGACGATCACTCGCGTAAATTACAAATCCCAAAAAAAAATGCGAAAATAAAAATAACTGCGATCATGGCCTCGCATAAATTACATCCATTAAAAACAATACGCAAGAATAATAAATTGCGACGATGCCTCCCATAATTACAACCGGAAAAAAAATGAAAATACGATAAAATGTGAAATTAGTAACCAAGGACAAAAAGGAGAAACAATGAAAGTTAGATAAAAATTAAACGGGAAAAGTTAGGAATTTTAGAAATTTTGTTTAGGTGAGAAATTTAGTTTTAAGAAAGAAAAATTTAGGATTAAAGGAAAATTAATTTTAATTTTATGTTTTAAAAGGTTGACAATTTATTAAAAACTTTAATTTATTTTAAAAAAGATTTTTAATTTTGGGATAAAAAGTTCATTTGGTTAATATTTTTAAAGAAATATTCTAATCAACTTTTAAAAAATGTTCCTAATTACTTTTTAGAAAAGGTTTTAATTTTAACAAAGGGTTTTGATTTTTGAAACACAAAGGCTTTGACTTTCATGATCAAAAAAGGAATTTTAAAAAAGGTTTTAATGAAAAAAAGGTTTTAATAAAAAAAAAAGGTTTTAATAAAAAAAAAGGTTTTAATAAAAAAAAGGGTTTTAATAAAAAAAGGTTTTAATAAAAAAAAAGGTTTTGATTTTTGAAACACAAAGGCTTCCTCAAAAAAGGAAGTTTTTAGTTTAAGAAAGGTTTTAATTTAATCTAATTAAACTAAATTGCATCATTAGAGAAAAAAAAAGAAAAGACTTGACCAATTCTTTTCCTTCCACACGCGGCGCCGCTGGCCTCCGTTGTTGCCTTCTTTGAAGCTTTTGCTTCTTCTCCTCCTGCTTCGCTTTCGTTGTTCATACCTGAAACCAAATAAAACAAAACCAAACCCATTAATATCATAATCTTACGTTTTGGATTTTTGATGACAATGTTTCGACGGCGAGGTGATGAAGCTTCTTCTGAGACTTTTTGTTTGGTTGTTGACCGCCAGTGGTAGTGAGGCTCCAAAGTGTCCACGGCCGCCGTTGGATGATCCTTGTTGGTGGATCTTCTGAGTTTTTCTCAAAACTCTCTTCTTCTTCTGATGACCTATTTTTGATTTTCTGATGTTCATGAAGTTTTCTCCCATCACTTATGTTTATATAGGTAACAAATTAGGGCTAACTCTAACCTAATGCCCATTTTACAGTTCAACTTAAATTAATATTAGTTATAATTACGAAATTTTAAATAATTAAAATGAAATTAAAATAAAATTGAAATTAATAACTCTATTTATTTATTATTATTTTTGTAAAGAATTCTTATTATTTCTAATAAAAATCCTTTATTTTTTTCTTAAAACATTATTTTTTATTTTATTTTTTAATATGCAAATAATAATAAAAAATTAGCATTAAAATGTATATAATAAAAATAATATTAAAGAAAAATGAAATTAATTTAAAATAAAAAATAGAAATGAAATAAAATTATTTAAAAATAAAATGAGACTAAAATTAAAAATGAAATAGAAATGAAATTGATTTTTCTTTAAACAATGAAACAATGATTGATTTAAAAATGAGATTAATTTAAAAAATGATACATGATTGATTTTAAAAATGCAATGAAATTAATTTAAAAAATGAAATATGATGAATGAAAAAAATGACACATGATTGATGAAATTAATTTAAAATAGAAAATGAAAATTGAAAAGAAAAACCCTTTTTTCTATTAATTCCTAGTTATTCCAATTCACTTCCGATGAAACCTTCCGGCCATTCAAATGAGCAATTTTATCCGGATAAATCCAACTGTCTGATTAAACTCAGATGATCGTATTCTCCGGCTAATTTCAGCCCACTAACTTGAATCGATTTATTTCCGAACAACTCAGATCTTTTTCAATCGAACAGTTACAACCACACCTCGACTCTGACTCACGTCAACAATCCAGCGGCTCAGATTCCCTGACAACAGCTCAAAATTCATAATTTGACGGCCGGTTGCGAGCAAATGACCATTTTTACCCGTCATGAGCTAAAAACGTGCCAAATGATATATACCTGCAAAAATCAAACGAATGCACAATCCGTTAGCGATTAGTTAAATGCCATGCTTAAATGCAATGGGAGCGACATGAGACGACAAATCTTAGGGCAAAATTTGGAGTATTACAACTTTACAAGTCAAATTAAAGAGAAAAACACTAAGTGAGAACTAAAATTTAAAAAGGTGCATATTTTTATTTAAATATTTAAAAAACTCTTATGACTTTTAAGTTTTTAATTTGACCTTTTTATTAAGTGTGTTAAAGAGACAACTATAAAACATTAATAAACATTAGGGACATTTAAATATAAATATAATTTTAAGATGTGTTTTTTACAGTTTCATGTGAATTTGATAATTTATAAAGTGATAAAATCATTTATTACGTGGAAAGTGGAGAAATATGACTAAAGTTGTAAAGTTTTTTTATGTCATGATTATCATTTGTTCTCTATTTCTTGCTGCTACAAACGTTGAATGTGAGCCATTTTTATCCTTTTCAATTTTTCTTATTATTTAGTTAGTACACAATATTTTTACTAATCTAATTTACAATACTTCATCATTTTTTTCCTTTGCAGCGTCGTTGTGGTTTCCTAGTAGACGATGTTTTAGAGATTATGAATGTCATAAAAATAGGTGTAAAGAACCTAAGATAGCCAAGTGTGTTGGTGGTTGGTGTGATTGTGCAAAGCCAAAGAATATTATACCTTAATTCTGTACTGATTACCATATCCAAGAGAGTAGCTAAGTTCACTCTACAACAATTTTTCTGTCATTTGGTTTTTGTATTTGTTCAAGAATTTTATACCTTATGGGGTAACTTTTATTTCGTTATATAAGTTCAAGAATTGTATTTTGATGACATTGTAATATAATATTATGGCAATGAACAATTTTAATGCAAGTCCAAGCCTACTGATTTTTTGTCGCATGGCCAAATTTCAGAAACAATAAATCAATTATCTTATATTGCAAAGAATCAACTATATCTTAACTTTCATTTATATGTCATCTAATATTCTTTACTTCATTTATATTAGCAAAAAAGTCTTTTGAAATTTAGAATCTTATTTACATGTCATCTAATATTCTTTTATTCATTTACATCTTATTTATTTTATTATGTTTCTGTGTTAACGCATAAGGCTTTTTGCCTATCCTTTTGTCTAGTTTTATTTATGTATATCATTGTTCATATCCATATGCATATCTCATGAAACAAGTTGCATTTGCATTTCTTAAAGTTTATTACACTTTTTCACCAAGAACATTTATATACATTCTAAAAGCAAAACAGTGTCATCTGCACTTTTCACGTGAAAGGTCCATCCATGTACTAGCCATGCTTCTAGTTATATGTTAATTTTTTTATATATTAATTTATTCTATTCAACCATTATTTATATTTAATTCAAATTGCATTATCCCTAATTACAAATAAATGAATGCTTAGGAATAATTACCCAATTATCACTGTACCATATTTAATTAAAATGATGGCTTTGAAAAACATATTTATATTTATATTAGATATATATTTAATTATATTATAATTAGATTAATAATGATTAATCAAAATATATATACTCAAGAAATTATAATATATAATTTATACGTGAAAACCAATCATATAAATTGTTTTAGAAATACCTAAATTCATTGAGAAAAAATCTCTTTGATAGTAATCCTAAACTCAGAAGCTAATGGCTTTCGTGATTCTTCCTCAACCGCTACTCCTTATGCATCAAATTCTCTTCAGATGGGGAGAAGAGATAATTTGCTTGTGTACGGTATATTGAGGACCATAGCCTATATATAGCATGATGACCAATTAGAGTTCCCATTATTCCCAAATGGTTCATCCTAACATCCACTCATAATTGAGTCCATACCCAATTATTTAATTAATTAATTAATTAAATAATTCTCAAATAAAATCTAAATAACCTTTTAACATTATTTGATCACATAATTATTTAAAGCACTTTATTTGATAAAATAGCTAATAAAATTAAATAAATATATTTGGCCATATAATTATTGAGATAGTAATATATTACAAAATTATTAAAATATTTCAACAATCTCCCACTTGGCCAATATATCTTAATAATTATATCATACTTCTTTAGGCGCGCATCCGAATACTATTTATCTTTAGATTTCAAATTTACAATCTGGTCCACCTTAAATAATGAGATCACCGCGGTTGTCGCCACTAACGTATAACGTGACGGAACCCCGACGACCACCACATCAACGTACTTGATGACATAGATATGGATGAGTGGCATGGAAATGTCATACAGTGCACATGTGATCTCTAAATCATGCATATTTCACACTGGTCCTATTGGAGTCTTTAGTGAAATCAAACTGAAGTTCCTTAAGTGCAATTCAAAGTGACAATATTCGCACATAAAAAAAATTGATATTGTCATAACAATAATACCTCATAAGTTTTATTTCTGCAGAAAATTAAACATAACATAAAGTTTGTACCAAAATAAAACATAGAAAATTAAGGAAAAAAAACTCCCACTAATCTAAGGCAATCTCAAAATCAAGAACCCTATGAGCAACATGCCCATGAAAAGTCTTAGGTGTTAAACCTTTGGTTAGTGGATCAGCTAGCATAAAGTCTGTCCCTATATGTTCTATCAAGATTTGTTTCTCCTGAATTCTTTCTTTCACAACAAGATACTTGATATTAATAAATTTCGATTTTGTAGAACTCATATTGTTGTTGGAGTATAGCACAACTGCACTATTGTCACAATAAACCTTCAAGGGATTTTCAATGCTCTCAATGATGTGTAGGCTTATGACAAAGTTCAGCAGCCAAATTGCATAATTTGATGCCTCAAAGAAAGCCACAAACTCTGCTGCAATGGTGGAAGGAGCCACTAAAGTCTGTTTGGAAGCCTTCCAAGAGACGACTCCTCCAGCCAAGAGAAATATGTAACTAGATGTGGAACATCTTCTATTCGGGCATCCGGAAAAATCTGAGTCAGAATACCCAATGATCTCCAGGTTATCTGACTTACATAAGTGAGCACGAAGTCTCTTGTTCTCTTTAGGTAGCACATTACGCGCTTTACTACTATCTAGTGCTGTATACTAGGGTTGCTTTGATATCTACCAAGAACTCCTACAATAAATGGTAAGTCGGGATGGGTGCAAATTTGAGCATACACCAGACTTCCCACTACTGAAGCATATGAAACCTTATACATCTCTTATTTTTCAAGATCTGCGGTGGGGCACTGTCTGAGACAAAAATTGTCTCCTTTAGAAAAAGGTGTGTCTCCTGGTTTACTATATTTCATGGTGAATCTATCGAGAACTATATCAATATAGCTCCTTTGTGACAATCCTAAAATGCCTTTAGAACGGTCTCTAAGTATTTGAATTTCTAACACAAAGGAGGTGTCCCCAAGATCTTTCATCTCAAATTTGTTTGTGAGAAATCTCTTGGTTTCGTGTAATAAACCTATATTGTTGCTTGCCAAAAGGATATCATCTACATATAGTTCCAAGAAAACGAATTTACACCGATAAAACGTTTGGTATACATAGTTACCAACCGGATTAGCCTCAAAACTAAATGAGGATATTACTTGATGAAATTTGTAATACCATTGACGAGAAGCCTGTTTAAGGTGATAGATAGATTTTTTTGAGTTTGCAAACCATAGACTTTGGACTCCTGACACAAAGTTTTAGGGTTGCACCATATATATTATCTCTTCAATGTTTCCATTTAGTAATGCAGTCTTTACATCCATCTGATGTAACTCTAAATAAAAATGAGTTACCAATGTCATCATGATCCTAAGAGATTCCTTCATAGAAACTGGAGAGAATGTCTCTTTATAATCAATTCCTTCCTTTTGAGTAAAGCCTTTTGCAATAAGAAGAGTTTTATATCTCTCAATGTTACCCTTTGAATCCCTTTTGGTTTTAAATATCTATTTACAACCAATGGATTTCATTCCTCCAGGTAATTTAACGAGATCCCAAACATCATTTTCAGCCATTGACTTCATCTTATCCTTCATGGCATCAACCCACTTAAGAGAGTTTGAACTCCGCATAGCTTGACTAAAGTTGATAGGAGCTTCCTCAGTCAAACATATGTCATCCTCACGTTTCTGAAGAAATACATCATAATCATCTGAAATTGCACTCTTCCTCTCTATAATGGATCTTCTTAATGATGGCTCTTGAGGTTGTTGGGTTTGAACTATAGGTAGTGATTGAGGAAGAAACTCAATATTGTCTTGTTCTTGAGGGATGTTAGGAATAACATCATTGTTTATTTCAGGATCTGTTTCTGGAACAACGATAGATATAAAGACTTAATCATTGTGAGAAACAATTTCTTCATCAAAGACAACACTCCTTATGCTTTCTTCCCCTCCAAACTCTACATCCTCAAGGAATCTTGTATTTCCCATGTAAAAAATTGTTCTAGTGATAGGATTGTAAAACTTGTACTCGCAAGAGCATTTAGCGTATCCAATAAAATAACAGCTAACTGTCTTTGCATCCAACTTACCTTCATGAGGCTTATAAGGCCTCGCTTCAGCTGGACATCCCCAACTATGCAAGTGTCTAATGCTACACTTTTTCCTAGTCCATAGCTCATAAGGGGTCTTAGCTACTACTATACTAGGTACTCTATTAAGAATATAAACTTCAGTCTTTAATGCTTCTCCCTAAAATGAATTTGGAAGTGAAGAATGACTAATCATACTTCTTACCCTGTCCTTAAGAGTCCAGTTTTGTCGTTCTGCAACTCCATTCATGTTAGGTTTTCCCGACATTGTGTATTGCGGAACAATTCCACACTCATTAAGGAAAAGCACAGAGGGCCCTGAACGTTGTTCCTCTGATCCATCATACCGACTATAGTATTTACCACCACGGTCGAATTTGGCAGCTTTTATTTTCTTTCCAAGTTGAATTTCGACTTCAGTTTTTAATGACTTGAACACGTCCAAAGATTTAGATTTCTTATGAATCAAATACAGGTAGTCATACCTCGACTAATCATCTATAAACGTAATAAAAATACCGTTGTCCATTCCAAGAACCTGTAGGGAAATGACCACATATATCGGTATAAAATAGTTCTAAGACATCTTTAGCTCTTTTAGCATGGAAATTCCTCTTGTTTGTCTGCTTACCCTTGATACATTGAATGCAGACTTGAAAGTCCGACAAATAAAGGGATATAAAAATAATGTTCGACATAAGCCTCTGAATTCTTTATTTAGATTTATGTTCTAATCTCTTATGCCATAAAGTGGAGGAATTCTCATTTAACTTTCGTTTTGTACCGTGTGACTCTATTTGCATTATTTTGTTAAAAGGACATTCAATATCAAACTTATAAAGATTATCATTCAAAGAACCGTAACAAACAACATTTGGATCATATGAGAGGCTAAATTTATTATTTCTGAACGAACAAGTATAACCTGATTTATCCAAAATAGAAATAGAAATTAAACTCCGTCTAATAGACGGTGCAACAAAAGTCTCAATCAAATCCAAATGAAAACCGATTTTTAATAGTAATCTAAAGGTCCCTATAGCCCCTACTGCAAATTTATTGACATTGCCCACATAGATGAATCTTTCAGCATCACTTGGCGGACGGCTCCACAGGAAACCCTTTCTTTTCACGCCTTGCGGCATACTTGGAACACTCTTTTTTTATGTGTCCAACCTTTTTGCAAAAGAAGCAAGTGGTCTCCTTAGGTTGCTCCTTTTGCCTTCTCAACAATTATTGTGGGACGCTCTTCCCTTAGAGATAAGTCTACATCCTATATCCATGAATGATCTCAATATATTCTTTCCAAGACTTGAAGTTCATCTCACTCACCATAGGGATAAAGTTCATGTGAGCAGCAAAATTTAGAACGATAGCAGCGATTGAAAAGAACAACAATCATAAGCAGGCATGTCAAATAGACATGTGCAATATTATTTATATCCAAATTAAATAAGACTTGAACAAGATTTAAAAAAAAAACACCATCAATTCCCAATCTTTGATTACAAGAATTAACTGTAAGCGGTACTCTCACGCAATGATCAAATATTAGTAATAAGTCCGATCAGTTAATAGACGTCTTCAATCATCAACCACATGGATAAAATTAATAATTACTACATATTTACCATCACAGATATGCAATTATTCGGACAAATTGTGTCTTCCTTTTGGCCTACCATAACAATTCGCATGAATAATTACACACTACATCTTTTGTGATTTTGATTTAATCAAATTTACACAATAGAGGTTACTTTTACAACTTATTATTTCAACCCACTAAACCAAAACTACTAGACATTTTTAATTTAATGAATTAAATAGGAAGGTCTTTAAAATTTTCATAAACATTACCTGCAAATGCAATGTCAAACTTGTATGTTTACTGGTTGCTTAATAATCAAATGATTATTAAATTATTCAAATTATGCACGAAAATACTCACATAATTTAAACTGGAAATTAAATACATAATTGTGTTTATATCATGTACATACCAGTATAATAAATCGGTTGTACTCGAAGGGTATTAAAAAATTCTAAATTAAATTAGCACTCATAAAAATATTCTTAATAAAAAATAAAATTAGTATTTAAATTTTTCTCACAATTAAATAAATTAATTTCAATCCATAAAATAAAAAATGGTATATTTAAACATGACATAATTAAAATATATATAATTTACTGTATCACTTTGAATACACTATAGCACTTTGAATATGCTGTTATTATAATTACAATATATAATTTCAGTGTCACAATGAAAAAGTGTCCTAACAATGTCGTGAAGCAACATTTAGAATCACACATAAACAAATATTCATTGTCATTGCAGCAATTTGTAAACAATAGATCTAATTCTTAATATCATTATAGTAACTATTACGACAATAATAAAAACTTGAACAATATATTCAATAAAAATTATATAATAATATATCATTTAAATTATTAATTTAATCATATCTAGACTCTGATATCATTTGTTGAATAAATTATAATATATAATTTAGACGCGAAAATCAAGCATTTATAAAATTAAAGGATCGATAAATTGATTTTAGAATTACCTGGATCCATTGAGAAAAAAATCTATGTGACGCTAATCCTAAACCCAGAAGTTGATAGTTTTTGTAGTTCTTCCTCAATCGGTACTCCTTATGCCTTGAGTTATCTTCAAATGGAAAGAAGAGATAATTTGTTTGTCTACGGTATATTGGGGACATAGCCTATATATAGTATGATGACCAATTAGGGCTCCCATTATTCCCAAATGATTCATCCTGACATACACTCATATTTGATTCTATACCCAATTAATTAATTAATTAATTAATTAATTAAATAAAAAATAAAATTTAAATAGCCTTTTAACATTATTTAATCACATAATTATTTAAGATAATTTATTTGATAAAATAGCTAATATAATTATATAAATATATTTGATCACATAAATATTGGGATAATAATATATTATAAAATTATTAAAATATTCCAACAAATCATCCAAATTTTAAGAGTCAAGTTGTAGTTGTTTGTTAGTTCTAAACCTAATGTTTATAAACTAATTATTAAATTATTATAAAGGAGTATAAAAGAGATTTATGTGCTTTTTTAAATCTTTTTTCTTTTTTACAAGCAGTGACATTTATGTCGTAAAATAAATTAAATAAATTTGACTTAAAATGGATTAATTGAATGTACATCACTTTATCTTTGAGTGTTTGAACAGACGTCGTGTCGCTTATTTGTTCGAACAATTGTCTTTCTTTCATTTGTTTAAATTAATATCTAGATCATTTAAAATATTCTTATGAACAAGTTGTACATGTCTTTTATTCTCGTATGATCAGACACAAGTTGTACAAATTGTTTTTTTTGGCGTTTGTCTTTGTATAAGAGATAACAACTCGACTCGATTTGAATCTTTTCTTTATAACTAAAAATTGGATTAATTGGATGTACATCCCTTTTATCCTGAAGTGTTCGAACACAAATTGTATCACTTCTGCCTTAACGGTGTTCTAACACCAGACTTCCTTCTAAAAACAACTACAACCAACAAACATCTTTACTTTCGCCTTAACGGATCAAACCCCTTTCTTAAAGATGAACCAACATACAATAATCTTTTACCAAGAACTATATGGTATTTAATTCTCCATCGCACCGAGAGATATGTAGGAGCAAGAGTAAAATCTCATCAAATACATTAGTAAATAAAAAAATATTTTTCTCCTTTGTTTGAAAAAATGTTTTATTATGTGCTTTACGATTAGGAGAAAATGGATTAATTAAGGTTAACAACCTTCTTTTGCAAAATCAACTAGAGGTAACCGTTTTTAAAATGGACGTTGTAGGGTGCTAATATCTTCTCTGCGCATAATCGACTTCCGAATCTAAATTTGGTTGATAACCATCTTTTTGTTTATTAAGCATTTTATAAACGTTTTCTATTCTTAAATAAACTTTGATGGCAAAATCATTGAGAGAGAGAGAGAGAGAGAGAGAGAGAGAGAGAGAGAGAGAGAGAGAGAGAGAGAGAGAGAGAGAGAGAGAGAGAGAGAGAGAGAGAGAGAGAGAGAGAGAGAGAGAGAGAGAGAGAGATCTAAATTATATTGTTTTATGAGAAATAATGACTAGACACCTTCCTTATATAGAAAAAATGTAGCTCAAAAATAATATACATCCCCCATAACTGATTAAGTAGTGTAAAAAAAGAAAGTTTTTATATTGTGATTTACTAATAGACTATCAGCCCTAATAATAAATTCTTAAGCATTAGAATTGAGATAATCCACTGAACCTATTATATAATCTATTTTATTAGTGCAATTTTAAATCATAATTAGTTATTTGTGTAGGATTAATTTATTAATCCATTAAAAATCACCCATGTAAATTAAAGATTGACTTAAATAAAAGATAAAAGATACCTTAATGCGCTGATTGTTTACGTTGATGGTTAATTAAGTTAATGAGGTTTTTATTTTGAATTTCAAAATAAAATTTAAGTCCCTCTTCTCTCTCTTTAAGGCTATTGGGACATGACTGTTAGGATAAGATATGACTGTTGGAATAAGATGTCTATAAATAGACACCATTAAGAAAACAACAATAACGGTTCTTATTCTTTCTGATTATCCCATAAATAAATAAATGAAAATATTTTAATCATCAAAGATACATAAAAGAAGAAGGAAGAGAGAAGAAATTCAATCAAATCAA
Organism: Lathyrus sativus; assembly: GCA_963859935.3. Taxonomy (NCBI): domain Eukaryota; kingdom Viridiplantae; phylum Streptophyta; class Magnoliopsida; order Fabales; family Fabaceae; genus Lathyrus; species Lathyrus sativus. The sequence continues at coordinate 371,878,610 of OZ012739.1, forward strand.
AGATTAAGAATTGAACAATTGGAAACAAGAATTAAATAATAAAGGCGTTGTCTCAATTTTGATATATCTTTCAAAACATTAAATGCTACTAATGTTGGGCTTTTTCTCGAGAAGGAAAAGGCCAATTAAGACCGTTACTTTTTCCACACACTTTAGAGACATGGAGGTTCCTTAGCACCCTTTGGCATGTCTAATGAGGAATGATAAACGCTTACTCGTCATAGGCTTAACTTTTTATAAGAGGAGGCATCAAACCTCTTCTTCTCTATGCTGCTTCTAAGTTTGTTATATCGCCTTCAACTCTTTCCGATTTTCTCATTCATTCGGGATTTCTCAGATACATGTATAACCTTACCTCTTAATTTTCCTTTCCTATCAACGGCTATCATTATGGATTTAGATGAGAATGATAAGTACATAGAGCACTTAAATAGTATAAAATGAGCAAAAATGTACTTTCATTGCATGGAGAAACTGAGCGGGCGGACAAGTCAACCAATTGTAGGCTCTTAGAAATAGGTGTCTTTGGGAGTTATAAGAACACAAGCAAACTTGATATCGCGTATGAAAATGATTGTGACTCCCTTTTTCCTTATGTTTTCTCAATAACCATGAAGCTACCATTGAGGTCTAACTCAACAAAGAAGTTCGGGATTGAGGAATATGGAATTGTGTACATTGAGAAAAGGAAGGTTAATGCCTTCCATGAAAGTCTAAAATTATTTGGATTCGGGGATGAAAAGGATGTGATCCTAAAGACCTACTCGAAAGACCAGAGGGTTTAAATTGAGCTCCATGAAAGTTCATAGGTAGACTTCTCTTACATTTATACTATGTGATCTAAGATTTGGGGGTACCTATCCAACAAAGGCGGGCAGGATCATTGGGTGTGCCATTCCCCAAAGACTTTACTTCACTCCTCATTTTAATAACTACAAGAATTGTAAAGATAGGTTCATGAGGGAAAGAGGTAAAGATGACTGCTCCATAGTGATGTTTGATGATAAAGACTATGAGGAATTTCCTTTGCATTGGACGGATGATCCAGTTGTTGGTGCAAAGGTGAATAAATGATGAACAAAGGAAATATTCTATTAAGAATGACGGCTACAAAACATGATAAAAGTTACAATGATTGTCTCCCTATTTATAAGCTAAAACTAGGGTTACTAGAATAAGATAAAATACTAAAATACCCTCTAACAAACTTAGGGGCTAAGAAAATAGTACAACTAAATAAATATGAATTACTATTAATATTCTAATACCATCCCTTAATTCATATTCCATCAAAACTTGTAACACCAATTCCATCCCTTAGTCTGAGAAATTGATCAGTCTTGACAGCTTTCGTCAGAACATCTGCCAACTGCTTCTGAGTGCTGCAGTGTACAACTTCTAACACTCCACTCTGAACTTGATGTCTCAAAAAATGATACTTGGTCTCAATATGCTTGCTTCTCCCATGCAACACTGGGTTTTTGGCAAGATTGATTGCAGACTTGTTGTCAATCATCAACTTCAGAGGTTTGTCTACTTGAATCTTCAGATCCTGCAACAGATTCAGAATCCACACAGCTTGGCATGCAGTAACAGCACCTGCAATGTATTCAGCTTCACAGGTTGACAACGCCACAACAGGTTGCTTCTTGGAACACCAAGAAATGGAACCTCCCAGAAATTTGAACAAGTACCCAAATGTACTTCTTCTGTCAACTCTGTCTCCACACCAATCAGAGTCTGAATAACTCAGAAGTTCTGACTCATTATTTCCTCCAGAGGGAAATAACACTCCATACTTCAGAGTTCCTTTGATATACCTCAGAATCCTGACAGTAGCTTGGTAATGGAACCACTTAGGTTTACTCATGAACCTACTAACCATCCCAACTGAGTAGCAAATATCAGGTATGGTATTGCACAGATACCTCAGAGAACCAACCAACTGTTTGAAGGTTGTAGTGTCCACATCCTTTCCTTCAGAGTCTGAATCCAGTTTCTGATTTGTATCAGAAGGTGTGACAGCCATCTTACAATTCTTCAGATCAAATCTCTTCAGAAGTTCTAATTCATACTTGAACCGATGCAAAATGATACCTTTCTTAGAATATCTGAACTCCATCCCTAGAAAGTATGTCATTTTGCCTAGATCAGTCATTTCAAATTCATTCATTAGAACCTTCTTGAACTTGGCTACCTCCTATTCAGAACTTCCAGTCATCAGTATATCATCAACATATAAACATACCAGAGTCATATTGCCTTCAGAAGTATGCTGAACATAGACACCGTACTCCATCTCACATTTCTGAAAGCCTTGCTTCTTGAAAAATGAATCAATCTTCTAATTCCAAGCTCTGGGCGCTTGTTTCAATCCATATAGAGCTTTGTATAATCTGTACACCATCCCTTCCTGATTCTTTTTCACAAATCCAGAAGGTTGTGACACGTAAACTTCTTCTTCTAATGGACCATTCAGAAATGCAGATTTTACATCTAAATGCATCAGAGGCCAATTTCTATTAGCAGCTATTGCAATCACCATTCTGATTGTTTCATGTCTTGCTACAGGTGCAAACACTTCAGAGTAATCCAGCCCAGGTTTTTGTAGAAATCCTCTGGCTACCAACCTTGCTTTATGTTTGCCAATTGAGCCATCTGGCTTTAACTTCTGCTTGAAAACCCATCTGACACTGATGGCTTTCTTGTCTTTTGGAAGTTCTGTCAGCTTCCAAGTCTTGTTTCTCTTTATAGCATCAAGTTCTTCTTTCATGGCCTTCATCCAGAGCTTCTGCTTAAGAGCCTCCTCTGTACTTATAGGTTCAGAGTCTACTAACATGGCACACTGAATAACTTCTCCTTCAGAGTCTACTTCAGTGTCTTGCAGCATGTCAAATTCTGCAAATCTTCTGGGAACGCTTCTGACTCTTTGTGGTCTCTGAACTTGTTCAGAGTCTTGAGCTTCAGAGTTTCCAGCTTCAGATGGTTGACTTCCTCTAGAGCTTTGACCATCTTTAAGATCTGGCATATTTTCAGAGTCTTGGCCATCTTCAGAGTCTGAATTTCCACCAGAATCTGGATTACCATCAGAGTCTGGATCATCAGAGTCACCTTCATCTTCTGAGTCTTCTCCAGAGTCAGAATCACTATCAGAGTCAGAATCAACATCAGAGTTTACTTCAACTTCAGAAATTCTTAACTCTGACCTTTGTTCAGAAGTTCTAACATCAGAATCAGGTTGAGACTTATCCCAATTCCAAACTTCTGATTCCTTCACAATCACATCTCTGCTGAATTCAATTTTATTGGTTTCTGGACAATAGAGCTTGTATGCACCTGTACTGTGGTACCCTATCAGAATCATCACTTTGCTTCTATCATCCAGCTTCTGTCTTCTGGCTTCTGGAACATGTTTATAGCGAACAGAACCAAACACCTTCAGATGACTAACACTTTGCTTGTCTCCAGTCCACTTCTGCATAGGAACTATTTCCTTCAACTTCTTCGTAGGACATCTGTTGAGTACATACGTTGCAGTGGCAACAACTTCTCCCCAGAGCTTCTGAGGAAGCTTCTTCTCCTTTAGCATGCTTCTCACCATATCAAGCAAAGTACGGTTTCTTCTTTCAGCAAGACCATTGTGTTGAGGGGTATAAGGAGCAGTAATCTCATGCTCAATTCCATTCTCCTCACAGAACTTCTGGAACTCTTTGAAGTTATACTCACCTCCACCGTCAGTTCTAAGAATCTTCAACTTCTGACCACTCTGATTCTCAGCCTTCATTCTGAATTTCTTGAATTCATCAAACACCTCGTGTTTGAACTTAATAAGGGATACCCATGTCATTCTTGTGAATTCATCAACAAATAATACAAAGTATTTATTTCCTCCAATTGATGCTACTGGAAATGGACCACACACATCAGAATGTACAACTCCCAAGGCATGTTTTGCTCTTGGAGCAACTTCTGACGCAAATGGCAAACGTGGTTGTTTTCCTTCCATGCAAACTTTGCATGACTTTTCAGGCTTCTTAATTGCAGGAATTTCATGTACCAGCTTCTTTGAATTCAGATATTTTAGGCTTCTGAAATTCAAATGACCAAATCTTCTGTGCCACAGCTCACTCTCCTTCTCAGCACATGTTGCACTAAGACATTCTGAGTTTGCAGTTCTGACATTCACTTTGAATGTTCTATTCCTTACCTGTTCTGACTCCATAATCAACTTCTGATTATAGTCATACAGCTTCAGAAGATTGTCCTTCATGGTAACTGAAAAACCTTTCTCAATTAATTGTCCCACACTCATCAGATTGCTTCTGATGCCAGGTACATACCACACGTTCTGAATCAATGTTGTTTTCCCATTGTTCAGAGTCACTCTGACATTTCCCATACCTTCTGCATTAAGATATTTGTCATCAGCACATCTGATCTTTGTCCTCTTTTCAGAGTCAAAGTCAACCAACCATTTCTTGTTTCTAGTAAGATGATTTGAACAGCCAGTGTCCATATACCACCAGTCTGTCAGATCCATATCATCAGATTCAAAGGCCACCAATAGCACAGATTCGTCATCAGAACTTCTGGCTATATTTGCTTCTTCTGATTTCTTCTCCTTGTTTGACCAACAATCTCTAGCAAAGTGACCAAACTTCTTACAACAGTAACATTGGATCTTCTTCTTGTCATACTTCTCTTTTCCCTTCTGAACATTCTTTTGCCTATCAGAGATTGAGCTTTCTGACTTCTGACCACCATCAGATCTTCTCTTGGCTTTTGGCTGCTTCTGATACCTCCTATCAGAAGTTGCTTTCAGATCCTGCTGCTCTACTTCCCTTTCAGAAGTTCTCTCAGTCAAACGCAACTCTTGCGCTTCTAAACTGCTCTGCAGCTCTTCAATTCTCATGGTACTCAGATCTTTGGAATGTTCTATTGCTACCACAATGTAATAAAATTGAGAGGTAAGGGATCTCAATACCTTCTCCATGATTGTTTCTTCAGAAAGAGTTTCTCCACACGCCTTCATCTCATTAGTGATCAGAATCACTCTGGAGATGTATTCGGAAACTTTCTCATTATTCTTCATGTTGAGATTCTCATATTGCTTTCACAAGGACTGAAGTTTCACCTTCTTCACTGATGCGTCACCACCATAACATCTAACTAGTGTGTCCCACGCTGTAACGCCCCGATTCTGAATACCCATTAATTGTTGAGTCTTTTAATTTATTTAATTGATGTTTGTTTTGAATTGAGAAATTATGTGTTATTATATTATGTTTGCTTATTTTACTATTTTTACCGATTCGGAGAATTCTCGAGGAATTAGAGTAAAAAGGGTATTTTAGACATTTAGCAATTAAGAGTGGGAATTAATTGGTAAGTGTGGAAAGAGTTTGAGAGGAAATAAAAAATTGAGATAGAAATAGAATAAGAAAGGAAAAAGAAAGAAAGTAGTAACATAAGAAGAAAAACAAGAGAAGAAGAGAAAGAGAAGGGAAAGTGGAGAGGAAACTTAGAATCATCAAGAACCATCACCAAAGCTTGCGATTGATCGGGTAAGGGTGTGAAACTTTATTATTCTCTCAATGTGTATGAATATGTATGTTTTGGTTGGAGTTATTTTGGTTGTTTTCCTACATTTCCATTTTAGGTCGAAAAGATTCAATCGGTAAGAAATGATGTTTTAACGGTTAGAATCAGAAATAAATGGTGTAGATTAGTCGAAAATTGTTAGGCTAAGACTACCGGAACGATTTGGAATTTAATCGGGTGATTTTAGAAGTTTTGACATTTTTGGTCAATTTGAGGTTAAGATTTTGAAGAAAAATCGGAAGTTGTAGAAATTATGTTTTATAGTCCTAAATTGTCCCTATATGTTTAGTGATGATGAGTAGATATTTAATCGGGTGAAACTAATTTAATCGGGCGGGTTTTCGAGGGTTTTAGTGACGAACCCGTAGCTGTTTTTCTGAGTTTTTCAGGTGTTAATCGGTTAACCATATACGTTAACTGATTAACACAGTGTTGGGGGCCTAAAAGCTGAGTTTTTGGCCTAAAAACTGAGTTTTTGGAGCGGTTAATCGATTAACCATATGCGTTAACCGATTAACACTGTAAGTGTGAAGAAAATTAATTTATTTCAAAACTTTGAAAATTCATAACTTCTTCACCGTTTATCGGATTTTGACGTTCTTTATATCGAACTGAAGCTAATAATATGCTCTATAATTTGGTGAAAAGAAATGTTACTTTTAGCCGACTTTAGGTCGATTGTTTGGTTCTATTATGTTTAATCCTTCTTTGAATGGATAGTTTGTGTGTTGTTGTGATATGATATGTTGTGGGTAGCCGTATGGCGTGAATCCTAGGTTGTAAGTCGTGGAGTGTGAAACATGGCCGTTTGGCAATTTTATGCATTAGTCTGAATCGAATGGAAATGCACGATGGATTAGTATGAATATACATAGATTATATGTACTTGTATGAGATGAATATGCATAGTGATATATTTGCGAATATGTATGCATGTAGAGAAATGTTGTGAGTCATTTTGCATAAAAGGCATCATGATGTACATTCTAGCAATGTTGATTCCTTGGAGAATCGGTCATAACATGTAATCCCGTGGAGGATTGGCTAAAGTATTTGATTCCGTGGAGAATCTGCAGAATATTCGATTCCGTGGAGAATCTGATGAATATTTGATTCCATGGAGAATCTGCTGAATACTTGATTCCTTGGAGAATCTGTTGAAATGAGTCGGTACCGCATTTGCATCTGCATAGAGTCGTGTGTCGGCCTCTATGAGTTGCATGAGTCATCTGTGTATGATGCATTAGTTGAATGAACATAATTGTGTACGTTCATGTTGAATTGTTAGAAAAACATGGTGATAAATGTTTATGTGGGAATGATATGTATGTGAAGAAGCTTGATTTGATGAATATGCTTGATATATGTATATAGTGGAATTGTGTTGAGAACATGATTTGTTTATACTTGTATGTTTATGATAATATATAATTTTATGCATTAACTGTTATGATATTGTTTCTCACCCTTCTGCTGTTTTATAATGCTCTATGAGGCATTGCAGAGTAGGATACTGGAGGTCCTTTTTTTGTGAAGCGATGCCTTCATCTTTTTGGTCGGTCAGCTCTGATATGTAGCACCGGGTGGCTAGGATTAGTTAATTCTTTTGTGATACATCTGTGTATGTATCTGCTGTGGATATGTTCGTAAAGCATGAATTAACTGAATGGTTGTATATACTTTTACAAATGTGATCGAATCGACATTTAGATGTTTTCGCTTTAATTCTAAATGTATGAATTGTGGGTTTTGGAATTAAATTACTTCTTTGCGAGTTACCTATTGTTGCATATCTAAATGAGCAATTGTTGTGCATGTTATTTTCATGGATAATGTGATGCGCCTTTTTATACCATGTTTTAATTAACTCTGGTGAAATAAATTTTCTGAGTGCCTAATTGATTAATTGATTAATTGGGGGTATAGAAAGGGGGTGTTACATTAAGTGGTATCAGAGCCAGTGTTGATTCAGTTGTGTCTGTCTTGTTGTTGTGTTGGTTGAACGGTTGTTTAACCTTGTTATTATTTTTGGGAATCCTCAGAATATGGCAGGTCGTAATGACAATGCTATGGCAGCGGCGTTGGAGGCTATGGCCAGAGCGGTGCAGGGTGCACCAAACGTGAATGCGAATGATGAGTTTAGAAAGAACCAACCACCGGTGTTCAAAGGAAGATTTGATCCGGATGGTGCTCAGATCTAGTTGAAGGAAATTGAGAGGATCTTTAGAGTGATGGATTGTGCTGAAGGGAACAAGGTGAAACTGGGAACTCACATGCTGAGAGAAGAGGCTGACGACTGGTGGGTCAGTATGAGGCAAGTTCTTGAGGTCGAAGATGAGGAGATTACTTGGGATTTGTTCCGCACTGAATTTTTGAAGAAGTATTATCCCGAAAGTGTTAAAGGGAAGAGAGATATGGAATTTCTAGAGTTGAAACAAGGCAATATGTCTGTGGTGGACTACACCGCTAAGTTTACCGAGTTAGTGAAGTTTCACCCTCACTATGATGCGGTTACGGCGGAATTTTCCAAATGCATCAAGTATGAGAATGGCTTGTGTCCTGAGATAAAGCAAGCGGTGGGTTATCAAAGAATACGAAGATTTTCGGATTTGACCGAGTGTTGTAGAATTTATGAAGAAGACAATAGAGCTCGTTCTACTCATTATAAGGGTTTGAGCGAGAGGAGAGGGAAGCAGCAAGTGCAAAGCGGACCTTATGTGACGCTTGCTGATAAGGGAAAACATAGGGGAAACTTTGATAGGAGACCCGAAGGAGGTTCCGGTGCGGTCAAATGTTTTAAGTGTGGCGTGATGGGCCACAAGTCTTATGATTGTGGAAAGTTCAAGGCGAAGTGTTCCAACTGTGGGATCCTTGGGCATGATGCAGCAGAGTGTAGAAAGAATGCTGTGAAGTGTTACAATTATGGCGAGGTGGGTCACATTAGCCCAAATTGTACCAAGCCAAAGCAAGCTCAAGCGGGCGGAAAAATATTTGCATTAGCAGGTTCAGACATTACTAATGCGGATCGTTTGATTAAAGGTACATGCTTTATTAATAATATGCCTTTAGTTGCTATTATTGATACTGGAGCGACTCACTCGTTCATTTCTCTCGCGTGTGCTAAGCGGTTGGATTTGTGTATGGTTTCTTTGAATGGTGGTATGGTTATTGAGACTCCCGCTTCGGGGTCGGTAACTACTTCCTTGGTGTGCGAAAGTTATCCTTTGACCATCTATGGTAAAGACTTCGTTATGGATTTGGTGTGTTTACCATTGGAAGGTTTGGACGTGATCCTAGGTATGAACTGGTTGCAATTTAATAGAGTTCATCTGGATTGCTATCACAAGTTAGTAAGGTTTCCTTCTTTGGAAGATGGTGAAGACGAGAATTTTCTTTCCACTAAAGAGTTGAAGAAACTTTTAGCGGACGAAGCTCAGTTGTTTGGTTTGTTTGCATCGTTGTCGGTCGAGAGCAGAGTGGAGCTCGACGTGTTTTCCGTGGTATGTAAATTTCCAGAGGTGTTTCCGGAAGATGTTAAGGATGTGCCGCCGGAGAGGGAGGTTGAATTTTCTATTGATCTAGTTTCGGGTACTAGACCGATTTCGATGGCCCCGTATCGTATGTCGGCATCGGAGTTGGTGGAATTGAAAAAGCAATTGAATGATTTGTTGGATAAGAGATTTGTAAGACCAAGCGTTTCTCCTTGGGGTGCGCCGGTATTGTTGGTAAAGAAGAAGGATGGTAGTATGCGATTGTGTATTGATTATCGGCAGTTGAATAAGGTGACGATTAAGAACAAGTATCCGCTTCCAAGAATTGATGATTTGATGGATCAATTGGTTGGAGCCCGTGTTTTTAGTAAGGTTGATTTGAGATCAGGTTATCACCAGATTTGGGTTAAGGAAGAAGATATTTCGAAGACGGCTTTTAGGACACGATATGGTCACTATGAATATACGGTGATGCCATTCGGAGTTTCTAATGCGCCGGGTGTTTTCATGGAATATATGAACCGTATCTTCCACGAGCAGTTGGATCATTTTGTGGTTGTGTTTATCGATGACATTTTGATTTATTCTAAGTCTCGAGAGGAGCATGAGGAACATTTAAGGATTGTGTTGCAGATTTTGAAAGAGAAGCAATTGTATACAAAATTGTCTAAGTGTGAGTTTTGGTTAGCAGAGGCGAGTTTTCTTGGACATATTATTTCCGATAATGGTATTAGTATGGATCCATCCAAGATTGATGCGGTAATGCAATGGGAGACTCCAAGATCGGTTACAGAGATTCGAAGCTTTTTGGGCTTGGCCGGTTACTACCGGAGGTTTATCGAAGGATTTTCGAAGTTAGCACTTCCGTTAACGCAGTTGACTTGTAAAGGAAAGGCTTTTATTTGGGATGCTAATTGTGAAGAGAGTTTCATGGAATTAAAGAGAAGATTGACAGCAGCGCCGGTTTTGATTTTGCCGAATCCTACGGATCCTTTTGTGGTGTATTGTGGTGCGTCATTGACATGTTTAGGTGGTGTTTTGATGCAAGATGGAAAGGTTGTGGCTTATGCTTCGAGACAGTTGAGAGTGAATGAAAAGAATTATCCTACCCATGACTTGGAATTAGCGGCCATGTTGTTTGTTTTGAAAATTTAGAGACATTATCTTTATGGTGTAAGATTTGAAATCTTTAGTGATCACAAGAGCTTGAAGTATTTATTCGATCAGAAAGAATTGAACATGAGGCAAAGGAGATGGTTAGAACTTTTGAAATATTATGACTTTGGTTTGAATTACCATCCGGGTAAGGCGAATGTGGTGGCCGATGCCTTAAGTCGGAAGTTGTTACATATGTCCGCGTTGATGGTAAAAGAATGGGAACTTTTGGAAGATTTCAGAGACTTGAGTTTAGTTTGTGAAATGACGCCGGTAAGTGTGAAACTTGGTATGTTGCATGTTACGAATGATTTTCTTGCGACCATTTGTGAAAAACAAAAGTTAGATTTGAAGTTTGTTGATTTGATGATGAATGAGAGTGAAGATTACAAAGTTGATGATTTTGGAGTTTTGAGGTTTCATGGTCGTATTTGTATTCCCGATGATTCGGAATTGAAAAAGATGATATTGGAGGAAGGACACCAAAGCAACTTGAGTATTCATCCGGGTGCGAATAAGATGTATCAAGATTTGAAGAAGATCTTTTGGTGGTCCGGGTTAAAGCGGGATGTTGCTCGTTTTGTGTACTCGTGTTTGACTTGTCAGAAGTCTAAGGTGGAGCATCAGAAGCCTAGTGGATTGATGCAACCGTTAGACATTCTGGAATGGAAGTGGGATAATATATCCATGGATTTTGTTACGGGATTACCGAATACGCAAAGAGGACATAATGCTATTTGGGTAATTGTTGATAGGCTTACTCAATATGCTCACTTTGTTCCGATTGATATTAGTTATCCTTTGGAAAAGTTAGCCGAGATTTACATTCGCGTGATAGTGAAGTTGCAGGGAGTTCCTAAGAGTATTGTGTCGGATAGGGATCCTAGATTTACGTCAAGATTTTGGGAGAGTTTGCAAAGTGCCTTGGGTTCTAAGTTGAGATTGAGTTCGGCTTATCATCCGCAAGCAGATGGTCAAACCGAGAGGACGATTCAGTCGTTAGAAGATTTGTTGCGTGCTTGTGTGCTTGAGCAAGGTGGTGCATGGGACGGTTATTTATCGTTGATTGAGTTCACCTATAATAACAGTTTCCATTCGAGTATTGGTATGGCACCATTTGAGGCTTTATATGGTCGGAGATGTCGAACACCTTTGTGTTGGCATGAGACGAGTGAGAAGTCAGTAGTTGGTCCGGAAATGGTACAGCAGACGACGGAAAAGGTGAAATTTATTCGGGAAAAGATGAGAGCTTCTCAGAGTAGACAGAAAAGTTATCATGATAAAAGGAGGAAGGATCTCGAGTTTCAAGAGGGCGACCATGTGTTTTTGAGAGTTACACCGGTTACAGGTGTGGGTCGTGCTTTGAAGTCGAGGAAGTTGACTTCTCGTTTTATTGGTCCGTATCAGATTATTGCACGAGTTGGTGTTGTGGCTTATCGTGTGGCGTTACCTCCGAACCTTTCGAATTTGCATGATGTATTCCATGTCTCGCAACTTCGGAAGTATGTTCCGGATCCGTCAAATGTTATCCCGATGGATGAGGTTGAAGTAAGAGATAACCTTAAGATTGAGGTTTTACCGGTTAGTATTTTGGACCGTGAAGTTAAGAAGCTAAGAGGCAAGGATATTGCGCTTGTGAAAGTGTCCTGGGGAGGTGCCGCGGAAGGCAACATGACTTGGGAGTTGGAGAGCAAGATGCGAGAGTCGCATCCGGAGTTGTTTGGATCAGGTAATATTTTCGAGGACGAAAATTTCTAAAGTGGGGGAGAGTTGTAACGCCCCGATTCTGAATTCCCATTAATTGTTAAGTCTTTTAATTTATTTAATTGATGTTTGTTTTGAATTGAGAAATTATGTGTTATTATATTATGTTTTCTTATTTTACTATTTTTACCGATTCGGAGAATTCTCGAGGAATTAGAGTAAAAAGGGTATTTTAGACATTTAGCAATTAAGAGTGAGAATTAATTGGTAAGTGTGGAAAGAGTTTGAGAGGAAATAAAAAATTGAGATAGAAATAGAATAAGAAAGGAAAAAGAAAGAAAGTAGTAACATAAGAAGAAAAACAAGAGAAGAAGAGAAAGAGAAGGGAAAGTGGAGAGGAAACCTAGAATCATCAAGAACCATCACCAAAGCTTGCGATTGATCGGGTAAGGGTGTGAAACTTTATTATTCTCTCAATGTGTATGAATATGTATGTTTTGGTTGGAGTTATTTTGGTTGTTTTCCTACATTTCCATTTTAGGTCGAAAAGATTCAATCGGTAAGAAATGATGTTTTAACGGTTAGAATCGGAAATAAATGGTATAGATTAGTCGAGAATTGTTAGGCTAAGACTACCGGAACGATTTGGAATTTAATCGGGTGATTTTAGAAGTTTTGACATTTTTGGTCAATTTGAGGTTAAGATTTTGAAGAAAAATCGGAAGTTGTAGAAAATATGTTTTATAGTCCTAAATTGTCCCTATATGTTTAGTGATGATGAGTAGGTATTTAATCGGGTGAAACTAATTTAATCGGGCGGGTTTTCGAGGGTTTTAGTGACGAACCCGTAGCTGTTTTTCAGAGTTTTTCAGGTGTTAATCGGTTAACCATATACGTTAACCGATTAACACAGTGTTGGGGGCCTAAAAGCTGAGTTTTTGGCCTAAAAACTGAGTTTTTGGAGCAGTTAATCGATTAACCATATGCTTTAACCGATTAACACTTTAAGTGTGAAGAAAAATAATTTATTTCAAAACTTTGAAAATTCATAACTTCTTCACCGTTTATCGGATTTTGACGTTCTTTATATTGAACTGAAGCTAATAATATGCTCTATAATTTGGTGAAAAGAAATGTTATTTTTAGCCGACTTTAGGTCGAGTGTTTGGTTCTATTATGTTTAATCCTTCTTTGAATGGACAGTTTGTGTGTTGTTGTGATATGATATGCTGTGGGTAGCCGTATGGTGTGAATCCTAGGTTGTAAGTCGTGGAGTGTGAAACATGGCCGTTTGGAAATTTTATGCATTAGTCTGAATCGAATGGAAATGCACGATGGATTAGTATGAATATACATATATTGTATGTACTTGTATGAGATGAATATGCATAGTGATATATTTGCGAATATGTATGCATGTAGAGAAATGTTGTGAGTTATTTTGCATAAAAGGCATCATGATGTACATTCTAGCGATGTTGATTCCTTGGAGAATCGGTCATAACATATAATCCCGTGGAGGATTGGCTAAAGTATTTGATTCCATGGAGAATCTGCAGAATATTCGATTTCGTGGAGAATCTGATGAATATTTAATTCCGTGGAGAATCTGCTGAATACTTGATTCCTTGGAGAATCTGTTGAAATGAGTCGGTACCGCATTTGCATCTGCATAGAGTCGTGTGTCGGCCTCTATGAGTTGCATGAGTCATCTGTGTATGATGCATTAGTTGAGTGAACATAATTGTGTACGTTCATGTTGAATTGTTAGAAGAAACATGGTGATAAATGTTTATGTTGGAATGATATGTATGTGAAGAAGCTTGATTTGATGAATATGCTTGATATATGTATATAGTGGAATTGTGTTGAGAACATGATTTGTTTATACTTGTATGTTTATGATAATATATAATTTTATGCATTAACTGTTATGATATTGTTTCTCACCCTTCTGCTGTTTTATAATGCTCTATGAGGCATTGCAGAGTAGGATACTGAAGGTCCTTTTTTTGTGAAGCGATGCCTTCATCTTTTTGGTCGGTCGGCTCTGATATGTTGCACCGGGTGGCTAGGATTAGTTAATTCTTTTGTGATACATCTGTGTATGTATCTGCTGTGGATATGTTCGTAAAGCATGAATTAACTGAATGGTTGTATATACTTTTACAAATGTGATCGAATCGACATTTAGATGTTTCCGCTTTAATTCTAAATGTATGAATTGTGGGTTTTGGAATTAAATTCCTTCTTTGCGAGTTACCTATTGTTGCATATCTAAATGAGCAATTGTTGTGCATCTTATTTTCATGGATAATGTGATGCGCCTTTTTATACCATGTTTTAATTAACTCTGATGAAATAAATTTTCTGAGTGCCTAATTGATTAATTGATTAATTGGGGGTATAGAAAGGGGGTGTTACACACGCAGCCTTTGCTGTCGTTGAATCTGCAATCTTCTCAAACACATTTACATCAACACATTGATGAATAAAGAATAATGCTTTCTGATCCTTCTTCCTTACTTCCTTCTGCGCGTTTTTCTGTTCATCCGTTGCATCTGCTGTTACCGGAACATAACCATCAGTGACAAGATCTAAAACATCTTGAGCACCAAACAGTACACGCATTTGGATCATCCAACGATTCCAGTTTTTACCGTCAAATACTGGAAGCTTGGTGTTCATGTTGCCGTTTCCGTTCATCTTCACCTTGCACAATACACTCAGATTTCTCACACAATGTTTCCCAACCCACAGAATAAAATTCTGATCAGATTTTGTTCAAGATTCAACACGAATCTAAGAATCAAAATCAAACACACAAGATCTCACGTTCACTCGTGTTTCCCGTGTTTCCCAATGAATCTGAACCGGAGCTCTAGATACCAATTGTTGGTGCAAAGGTGAATAAATAATGAACAAAGGAAATATTCTATTAAGAATGACAGCTACAAAACATGATAAAAGTTACAATGATTGTCACCCTATTTATAAGATAAAACTAGGGTTACTAGAATAAGATAAAATACTAAAATGCCCTCTAACAAACTTAGGGGCTAAGAAAATAGTACAACTAAATAAATATGAATTACTATTAATATTCTAATACCAGTGACCATAAATGGATATAATTAGAAGTTCCTCACTACCATAGAGAAAGAAGTATTAGATACATTGGACAAGTTCTAAATAATGAGTTTCATATTGATGGTGGAACTCGATAAGAATGAGCATAGTGATAAACAACTTCACGAATACATGTTTAAGTCTAGATGTTACTTAGGGTTTCACCATATTTTATTTTCCCTTTTTAATATTTTTTCTTTTTTAATTTTGTATATTGAGCATAACAAAGCTCTCCATCCCCAAAAAACTAGTCGAGGGGAGAAGTGGTCCGATGACTCCAAAAGCCATGGAGGTCTCCAAGGAAAAGGGAATAGGAAGACGAGCTATTCTGGAGCTAACATAATCTCTCATGCCATAAACCATAAACGAAGTTTTGAGCTAAAGTTTTGGGATGAGTTTGTTGGGGTAATAATAGAGGACATCTTTATGGAGTTGGAGACATGTCCAAGAATTATAGATCAGGCGTGTCCTCTTTAATTAACCTAAAAATCACATGTATCTTCATATAGATGTTAAATTTCTGTTGAGATTGTTGTACAAATTGAAACAATTGAAGAGAGAGCAAATGTTGCAGAGAATGATGCTCGAGTTGCATTAGAAGAATTTCGTACAACACATAATTTTGAGAGAATGATTTTTTTTAAAAAAAAATTTAGACTTGTTTTTATCAAACTTGTTGAATTGGTACCTAAAATTTATGATAGATTGTAATGAATGTATAGAAAATTAAAATGCCTAAATTGATACCTAAAATTTATAAAGAAGAAGAAAGTCTAAATAATAATAATTGATACCTTATTTTATTTCATAGCCATCATCTTCTTAGATTACAAAGTCATAAAAATACAATTCTTGGAATTAAACAAGGAATTAAAAATCAAACAATTGGATGCCAAAACAAATACCAAAGCTAAGTGAGAGCACAATTGTTGATGTGAAATTGGCCAGTAATTGTCCTATACACAAAATTAAGAAGATACAACCTCTTTTGGAAATACACATCTACACCAATTTCTGATACACTTTGATATCTTAGGTCGGTCACACTTATTTAAACGACAATCCGAATTACTTGAACATCGTTGATAGAACGCTGTAAGAAGAAAAGATGATAAAGTAACATAAATTATACTATTAGTTAAAATATTGTGTACAAACTAAATAATAAGAAATTTTGAAGAGGATAAAAATAGCTTACATTCAACGTTTGTAGCAGCTAAAAATAGAGAAAATATGAAAATCAAGACATAAACAAACTTTACAATTTTAGCCATCATGTAATAAATCGTTTTATCTTTTTATAATTTATAAAGTTTGTACTTAGTAAAATAATCTTTAGCTCTTATATGCAATTGTAAAAAACACTTCATAAAAATTCAATTATTATTAAATGTCACTTCATAAAATTATAAGTATAATGCCCCTTATGTTTAATGTATTGTATTTGCCTCTTCAACACACTTAATTAAAATAAAAAAGGGCAAATTAAAAATTTATCAATCATATGAGTTCTTTGAATATTTAAAATAAAATAAAAACACCTTTTTAAATTTTAGCTCTAGAATTTTTCTTTCTTTCCTTTGAGTTGTAAAGTAAATATACTCCCCTTTATTTTTATTTTTATTTAGTTTATGATAGTTGTCATTTTCTTAAGAAAAAATCATTTAATCCTATTAAACCAACTCAATTAATAATTGTGAAGAAACTCATTTAAAAAAAAGAATGAATTTCAACCACCAAACTATTTGATTACAATTAAGAAGATATAAATTCTTTGGATCTACACATCTACACCAATTTCTGATACACTTTGATATCATAGGTCTTTCCCCCTTATTTAAACTAACAATAAAATCACTAGAACATTGTTGATAGAATCCTGTAAGAAGAAAAGATGATAAGGTAAACTAAATTATATTAGTTGAAATATTGCATATAAACTAAATTATAAAGATGATAAAGTAGACTAAATTATATTAGTTGAAATGTTGTATATAAACTAAATAATAAAGATGATAAAATAAACTTCGGAGTCTTTCATTGCAACACAACATCAATCTTAGATGGATCGAAAATGATACCACCACTAGAAATCATATGTCTATGAACACTCATTTCTCTCAACTAGAACTCAAACTTGAATAACTTTTCATAGAATTTATTTTCCTTCAAGTTTTGTAACCCAACCTTTAGATATTCTGCATGCTCTTCATCAGACTTAAAATATATTAAAATATCATTAAAAAACACAATCACAAACTGATTTAAGCACTACGCCAAAAATAAATTTGGCAGCGCTGCAAAGAAAGGGCTTTTATTAAAAGCGCTACTAAAAGATTTTTAAAATAAATAAAAAAATCACAGGCTTTAGAAAGCGCTTATTAAAAAGCGCTGCTAAAGGTTGTTATTTTGTAATACTATAAAAAGCACTTTCATGAAAGCGCTGCTATAAGGAGGGGATACGAAAGCGCTTTCTAAAAGCGCTGTTATATGGGGATACAAAAACGCTTTCTAAAAGCGCTACTATAGGGGGATACGAAAGCGCTTTCTAAAACCGCTTCTATAAGGGGGAATACAAAAGCGCTTTCTAAAACCGCTTCTATAAGGGGGAATACAAAAGCACTTTTAAGAAAGCACCGCTAAAGGTCATGCCCTAGGAAGACTTTAGAAAGCGCTTTCTAAAAGCGCTGCTAAAGGTGCGATTTACTAAAGCGCTTTTAAGGAAAAAGCGCTGCTATAGGGGAGGTTTTAAAAGCGCTGCTATAGGTCTTTAGTTATTTAAAATTAAAACAGACTTTTCATTATTTCATTTCACATTTCAGAGTATTTCTTTCTTTCTCTCTTTCGCGCTCCCTCCGTCATTTTCTCTCAATCTCTCATCACTGAAGCTTCTCCTTCTGTCTTGCTCCTCCGTCTAACGCCGTATTCCGTCGTTTTCTCTCAATCTCTCACCACTGAACCATCGCCCTCTATCGTGCTCCCTCCGTACATTCTCTCTCATTCTCTCATCACTGTTATTGTTGTTCTTGCTGGTTTTATTTCTATTTCTATGTTTATGATAGTTTTAATTTCTGCAGGAATTTAGTTTAGTTTAGTTTGCTCTAGGGTATATAATTTAGTATAATCTCATTGAGGAGAAATATGGAGTAGTAATAGTAACTTCATTTTTAGGATATTTAATATAAAAAACCTCTAGATTAATGGATTATATGTTTTGTTATAAAAAATGAGTTGTAAGCATCTTTTGTTTAAAGTTTCTAAGTGTTAGCTTAATAGAGAATTTAGAAACTTACAACTTTTGTTCAAGGGAAGCTTCTGTTTTGGTATTTCGGTTATGATAATTGTTAGTATAATCGGTATTATAAATATGATGTTCTATTGTAATAATGAAAAATATCTATATTATTTTTGTTATAGTTGCCTTCTTTTAGAGTTGTATGCAAATCATTTTTAGAGTTGTATACAAATGATTTTGAAAAAGGAAATAAATTCCAAACATTTGTTACGGAAATATATTTGTCAAATTGATCATTTAAAAATGGAGCTTCTGTTGTAACACAATAAATTCTACTTCTTAGTTCTAATTAGTTTAGCTTCTAATATTTTACACTTATGATGTAAAGAAGGTCTAAATTCTTTGAAATTTTAGTGTAAATATTTGACATTTTACATTTGTTATATCTAAAATCGGATGTAAGTTTTTTAAATTTTAATATAAATGTCATATAGATTACATTAGTTATTGATAAAATTAGATGTTTATATCCTTTATGTCACAACCGTTTCACTGTTAGAAATACTTTGTCTTCCTGCGGATTTACTTGTGGAATTTGACAAAATTTCTGCAGGAAACATGTTACTGTTCCCAGTTAAAACCTTCGTGGATAATTAATTTAGCAGGTAAAATCGCAGGAAAATATGGCAGGTAAAATAGATAAACTCGCAAATAAAAACGCAAGTAACTGTAATTTTCGCTAGAAATGTCGCAGCAAATTAAATATCTGCAGGTAAATTTGCATGTAATTTCTCTCTCAGGTTTTTAATTTTTATTATTAGTTGTGTTTAATTCATATTTAAAATATTATAATTATTGTTAAATATCAAAGTAACAATACTATAAAAATAAAATCTAATTTGAGTAAGACAATGCAACACTAATCACATTCAAATTTTTAAAGCAACCAAACATTACTATGAAGTCAAAAACAATACTTCTAGAGTTACATCACTAAAAATGACACAATCAAGTCACTAATAATCACTTGTCCAACCAAATTAATAAGAAAAAACAATGCAAATCAGAGAATGATGTCTCATAATCTGTCTCATAATCTAGCAGTGATTCTTGGGTGGTCGCGCTCTGTTACAACATGGTCACGAGTTATGTCCTTAAGTGAAGGGCAACCACAAAGTGCCATGGTTATTTCAAGTTCATCATGAAGCATCTTAAGCACCTTTCTTATACCAACTTCACCCTCTGCAGCTAACGAGAACACCACAGGTCTTCCAATCTGGTATATTAAAAAAATGTATTATAGCATCTCCATTTAATGAAAATACTAGTAAACCACATTAATAATTAGTTTTTGAATTTTGATGATGGTAACCGAATTTGGATGATGGTGTCCCAATTAACTAATTACTTTTCCAAACTGAATCAACTGAGGAACGATTCGACGCACAGTTGAGGATGGAATGACAAATCCTACACCAGCTGAAGTTCCTGCAATGCAAGGAAAAATGGAAATAAAAAAAAGTGAGGCATATGGCATGGTTGGATTATTTTATTTGAGCTTATTTGCTAGCATTATCACTTGTGAGACTATTTAGAAGAACTTATAAAAACAACTTATATGTTTATAGGTTGTTTTCAGCTTATGCATGAGTTCTCCAAGATTTAACTTAGAAATCATATGAAAACAGTTTAACTTTATTTTATCATTTGATATAGAAATAGCTTAAACATAAACACTTACCATTTTATCATAAGGGCTTATGTTATGAGCACTTAATTACAATGCTTATCCAAACATTGCCTAACAACAACTATAACTTTGGATTATGCAGTCACTTCCACATGCAAACAAGAGCAGACCAACAATGAAATGAATTGAAAAATGGTTAAATTATTTGCAAATGGACCAAAAATATTTCCTCAGCTGTCATATTAAGACAAACAACAATGTTGTGTAACATAGTCTTGTGATTGTGATGATAACTATGATGAAGAAACTTACCTGTCTGAGTAAATATTGCAGCATTGATCCCGATTAAGCTTCCTTTCAAATTTAGAAGCGGACCTCCACTATTTTTTTTGATAAGCAAGTATTATTAAGAAGAGATTAAGAAAATCTCAAGACAACAAGAAAACAACCAGCACCAAAGTTAGAACTATTACACAAAACCAAACGGAAATTTAAACCAATCGTACAAACTACAATACTTACTTTCCTTCCTACCTAGAATCAATCAATTCCATGATGAAACTTTAATGTTGATAACAATGTCGTATACATCAATAGTTTCATTATTGAAAATAATGTTATTTCTAGCTCTTCATAAAATCCAGCAAGAAATAAACCAAATCGAGTTGATCTTGTTCTCTTTGCACCGGCCCAAAATTCTCGAGTTTCATACCTTCACATGAAGATAACAACTATCCTCCGAGATACACCTAATATCTACCCAATCACATATCTTATTCCAAACCAACAAGGATTTAGAGCACGTGAAGAAGAGATGAGAAATATCCTCGAAGCTAGACGGACAGAGCGCACAATCCGTATATTGAGGATCATCAATCACCCTTCTTTTCAACAAGTTTGATTTAGTAGGCAGCCTATCAAGCGCCATCCTCCAAATAAAAGTTTGAATTTTTTCCGGTAGCACCGTTTTTCAAAGGATCTCCAGGAGGATTGCACTATCTCTTTGAGAATCATAAACAGAGACAGAAGAAGTTAAAATGGAATAGAAAGAACTAACCTTGTACGAATAAGAATCACTACGAAGCCATTTCCAATTATCAGCGACATTAATGTTAACTGCAATCTGATCCAATAAAATCCTACTCTCAGTCCAGTCTGGTTCATAATTGGATTCCACATCTATCAACGTTTCTCTCAAATTCCAAACCCATTGACCATCCTCCCAAGCTCCCATCTCACTAACACTCGCGACTTTCCTGGAACAACCCTGAAAGAGACGATGAAATCTACTTTTAAGCGACAAATCTCCAATCCAAATAGATTGCCAAAACGCCGTGTCATGACCATCTCCAATAGTGCAAGCCGTGAACTTACAGAAATCCACATGGGAATCGTTGATTGAACTGGATAGAATATCCTTCATCCAAGTTGAGTCGAATTTCGAGCCACCAGCATCGGCATAAGTCTACACCTTCAAACTCAAGTTACCGTATATGAGATTTAACGTCCTTCTCCAAATTTCATTACCGCCGCTTTGAAATCTCCACAACCATTTTGCTATATGGGCACTATTAAAATGAACAACGTGTTTAATACCAAGGCCTTCGTGCTCCTTTGATTTGCAAATAGAATTCCACGATACCCAAGAGATGAATTTTTTATTGGAATTCCCAGCCCAAAGAAAACGCCATTGGATTGCAATAATATCGTTCACAATTTTCTTGGGAGCCTTGTAAGAAGCCAAGGAATGAATATGTATGTTAACTAGAACCGAGTTAATGAGGGATACTCTACCTCCCATCGACAAATTTCTCCCAGCCCAATTAGAAAGTTTGCTCCTCAACCGAGACAAAACTGGGTTCCAAAAGGATTGCCGGCGATGATTACCTCCTACCGAAATACCAAGGAAGTTGAGAGGCAGCCTACCAGACTTACAGTGCAGGAAATCTTCTACTGCAGCAAGAAAAGCAGATTCTACACCTATCCCATAAAGGCAGCTTTTTGAACAATTAATCTTCAGATCAGAACTCAATTCAAACGCACGCAGGATAGCCTTGAAAATCCAAATATTAGAAATCGAAGCATCTCCTATAAGCAGAGTGTCATCTGCGAAGTGGAGCAAATTCATAGTGGCTTGACCATTGATCTTGAATTCTGATAACAAATTACCGGCAGCCGCAACTCTAACTACACAAGACAGACCTTCTGCAACTATGGCGAACAGAAACAGCGCCAACGGATCACCCTGATTCAGCCTTCTAGCAACCTTAAAATCCTTCGAAGGACTTCCGTTAATAAGAATCAAAACATAACTATTAAAGAAAGAGCCTCGAATCCATTTCATCCAATTAGAACCAAAACCCACTCGACAAGCATATCGTCAAGGTAAGACCAGACGACACAGTCGTAGGCTTTAGCGAAGTCGACTTTTATAAACAGACAAGCCTTGCTAAACCTCTTAGCGTAGTCTGCTAATTCATTGGCCAACAACATCCCATTGTAAATTTGTTGTCCCGGGATGAAGGCTGTTAGGGACGGGGAAATAAGTTTGTGAATAACCTTGCTCAATTTGAAAGCTAACATCTTGGAGATAACCTTAGTAATATAGCTAACCAAAGTAATTGGTCTGAAATCTTCAAACTGTTGAGGGTTATTAATTTTCGGCACCAGTGATATGAACGATGACACGAACATCTTAGGCATAACTCATGTCTTGAAGAATTCCAGAGTGTAGTTCGTGAAGTCCTATCCAACAATGTCCCAGCATGATTTTATAAATTTAAAATTTAAGCCATTGACACCAGGGCACTTGTTACTGTCGCAACTAAAGACGGCCTTTCTCACATCAGATGGGTTGAAGTCTGCTTCAAGAAGAGATTTGTCCTCCTAATCAAGATAGGTAGCCAAAACTAATTCACTTCTGACTTTAGCCAAATTATGTTGCGTATATTTACCCTTAAAAAACTTCGCCGCTTCGAACTTAATATCCTCAAGGTCATCCACAGTCCTGCCTTCCACTGTGACAGCTGAGAGACGGTTCGACCGATTCCTGGATTTTAGGGAATCGTGAAAGAATTTAGTATTAAGATCCCCATTTTATAGCCATCTAACCCTGGATTTCTAGGCTAGCATGCTCTCTTTGATCCTCATATTTTTCCATATTTCCTCCTAATGTCGCGTCTTCTCTCTAACCAAATCATCATCACGCAGACCTGATTCCTCATTAGAAACCAACTCCAGCTTATTAAACTCAACAATATTTCCCTCAATATTTAACTCGAGCCAACCTAAAATATTGTGATTCTAGTATCTGAGGTCAGATTTCAGGGCTTGAAATTTCTTGGACAGAATGTTGCAGTAAAAGCCTGAAACTTGGTACGAGTTCCACGATTTCGTAACGAAAGGGATGAAGTCCTTATGATAAAACCAGCAGTTGAAAGACCTAAAAGGTTTTGGCCCCTAGTTGATGAAGTTGGACTTCATCCACACCGGCCGGTGATCCGATATGTCTCTATCCCTCACCACTTGATTCTTCAAAGAAAACAAAGATATAACCCGGGTCATAAACCAAGATGCTGTCTAATCTACTTCTGCTCTTACCATTTGAGTTGAACCAAGTGAAACGACTTCTAAATACTGGAAGATCCGTTACATTGAAATCTTCAATGAAGTCATTAAAATCCTTCATGTCCCTACAGTTGTTACCACTAAGGCCTTGCCTTTCCACCCCATTTTTCACCGAATTGAAATCACCCCCCATAATCCAACCAACATCAGGATAATCGCTTTTAATTTTAATCAAATCTCTCTACAACCTCCTCTAATCAGCTGATCCACATGGAGCATAAACATTGATATCAATCAAATTATGATTATTCCAAACTAAGTGTAGGCCTAAGAAGCCTTTCCCACAGAAGCTAGAACAAGTTGATATTCTGGTAGTATTCCACATGGTTAGAATACCACCATAATTGCCAACAGAATTCTGAGTTGGCCAATCCTTGTCACCACTACTCCACATGTTGTTAACAATACCTGCTTCAATCTTAATAATCTTGGTTTCCTGAATCATGCATATATCGACATTTCCTCTCTGAATAATTAGAGATATTCTCCTTCTCTTTAAGGTACTACAGCATCCTCTAACATTGAAGGATACAAGATTCATGGGTCAACAGTAGCTATAACCTTCTTACCTAAAACAACCTCCTTATCTACCATATCCAACTTCCTCAAAATATGCCCAAGATTCTCTTCATCTTCGCCCTGAATTCCCAAAACCTTAAGATAATTGCCCAATTTAGATGGAACATCTTCAATGGCCCTTCTTCATCTCGAATTGCCTCTTTCCACATCAGTATCCGTAATCGATTCACAACACATTAGAGCAGAACTAGATCCTGAAAAATCTTTAACCAACTTACTCTTCTTCCTTTCCTCCTTAGCATTTTCCTTCAACCCAGGTCGAAAGTTTTCCTTGGGGGCCGTGAGAAGAAGGGTGGAAAAATACGAGGGGGTGTAAGGTATCTTAATATTGTTATAAACCTCATGTAGTAATTTTTTCTTTTTAACTTTACCTTTAGAAACATGCCCAATAACTCCTCCGGAAGGCCCACTGATAGGTGGATGCATGCCCAAATCTACCACCAATTCCCCATTGAGCCCTAAATCTGTTGCTTTAGATTGATGAAGTTCCAACTCAGCCAGAGCATTATCTGGTTTAGTTCCTCTTGAACGATTCAGAGCAACTGGATTCTTAAGATTTATCCATCTTGTCCCATCACCTTCCACACTTAGATCTAAGTTATCCCCAACAACATACATGTTGTCTGACACAAATAAATCTAAATCTACCTTTTGAGCTTCAGAAGGAGGAGCTCAGACTTCTGTCTCGGAATACGAAAGGTTGTCATCATCACTCTCTTCCTCCTCAGGTAATTCCCACGCGCCATTGAATTCTGAGGGGTTTGAAGATTCTAACTCATCAGAATCTATCACCTAATCTTCTTCACCCGACAGAGGATCTCCATGCCCAAACAAAAAGTCTTCTGTGAGAGATAGAGAAAAAGTGTGATTATTGACTTCAATGTCAACCTTGTTATTAAGAATAACCCATAATCTTGTTTTAATAAGAAATCTTGTTATGTCCAATCTCTCTTTATTCCTCGTCTTCTCATTGCATTTGACGAAAGTTCTCAGTCTTGAAGAAATTTGTCTGAAATTATTCTCGTTCCAAGCGACACAAGGCAAGCCAAAGCAACTAATCCACACTATCCTGTCTCTATCTATTTCCTCCATGTTCCATTTTCGAATGTCTTTGAACCAGATGTCCAACCATTCGCTGGCTTCCTTGACGAAGGCGTCTATGTCACCTCCAGATGTATCTTCTAACAAACAAAGAGAAGCTCCCAAAGGAGTAGCCTTAATATTAAAATATCCTTCTTCAAATATTAGCTTCTGAATGTTGAAAGCATTTCCATCTTCCAAGACTGCTCCCACTCTCATACGATTCAACCTCCTTAGCCATTCATCGTCCACCTCTAGATTTGTGCATTGATCTCCTCCCTTAGCCCTTACGTCAGGTTTATGGTAATCTCCTCTTACCACTCTGGCAAAAGATCTATCCAGGTTGACAGGTTTCGTAAAAGTTCCAGATTGAACAGGTTGAGAATTCTTCCTCAAAACTTCACTACCTGGGGCAAGCCTCTTGTTGTCCTTACTGAACCTGGGGATATTAACAAAAATCTTCTTGACTTCCAATACAATACTATCAAGGTTGCATGCCAGAATTCGAGGATCATGGACTTTCCGAAATTTTGCAAAACTGAATTTATTACCTCGCTTATCTCTCTTAGCAGAGATGAAAACTTCTGAGATTACTTCGTAAACCTTGAAAACCTCAAACAGATCTTTAGCATTCATCTTTTCTGGAAATTCAGTGATAAAGAAGGATGTTGTATTATCACTAGTAATAGCTCCTTTTCCTTTGTTCTCCTTCCAAACTGAGAAACCTCCATGTCTTCTCTTCTTAACGTTTCTTTCAACCCTTTCCCAAACCATCGAAAAAACCACAGTCTCAATCCAAGAAAATCAGGCGATTAACAAGGCCCCTAAACTCGAAAGCATGGAATTTAAGCCGAAGATAACCTCCTAATCTTTGTAGGATCGAAGCAAGCAGCTAAGAATCAACTAAAAATCAAGTTGCAATGGTTGTAATCAGGGACAGGGTTAAGAAATTGGGATTAGGGTTAGGAATTGGGGATTTTTTCTGTTCATCGTAATCTTTGAATTATGAAGCTTCCACTTTTACTTGTTTAACTAAAGAAGTTTTGCGGACCTCCAATGTTAGAGTCACAGGAAAAGTAATAAATACAGTGTGATAGATGAAAGCGCTAAGTCCTGCGGACCTCCACAGCTAGAACTGGAATAGTCTTCTAAGCTGGTATTAGAAGACTTAAGTTCTAAATCCTGTTGAATTTGGACATCATGGATCAATGGAGGTTCGAGATACACACAAGACTCCTAAACCTCATCACTCTTTGCAAATTTTGTAGGAGAAATGTTATGACGTTTTTCTAGTTATGCTTGCACTTCCTGATTTGTACAGTCAGAAGATCTAGACACATCACTCTTTAGTGGGCCATTGTTGTCTCCACTTGAAGAAGTCAGTGCCTGAAAAACAGAATAATATGGACCTCGATTCATCAACAAACAACAATATTTGAATGGCTAAATCAACCTTACTTGATCAAGACTAAATCATATTTGCAGATAGTATAATAATCTAAGTATTTGTAGATAGTATAATAACCTAAGCATTGTACATAAAGATAATGAAAATCAAACCTTGTTGTGACATGGAGGTAGATATGGTTTACTACTCTTATAGATAATTGAGCAAGGTGAGATATGGTCCTACTTGGAGTGTGTGTGGGGCAGGAACTGGAACAGTAAATGAGATGGCTACTCATAACATGATTGGCTTTGTATTATTAATACTAGAGCTTGGCACCAACTCCAACCATTTCTCAATGGAGAGCTTTGAAACTGGATCAAGATAGTGTTGCATAAAGACTGTAACAGAACCCAGTGTCTTTGGTGATCTTCTGAATGATAACTTTGAAGAAGAACGGGACATGAGTTCAAAAAGAAGCTCTTCAGTAGGTTCACATTGGAAAGATGCAACATTTTTCACTCTAGATTCTGACAAAATACTAAGTCTCCTATTAAAAACACAGAAACATTTCATCAAACATTTAGAGTGCAATAAAGGAATTTCGTAAAAAATATTAAAAACACGCAAACATTTTATCAAACATTTAGAGTGCGATAAAAGAATTCCATAAAACATATTAAAAACACAATGAGACATTTCATCAAATATTTAGAGTGTATCAAAGTAAAAGGCTTCAATTCTATTAGTAAGAAATACAACAAATTCAGTAACATGTAACTATAATCAACTATGGTTTGTTCAAAGCACCTACCACAAATTGAATCATAAGAATTACTAGTGTTAGTATCAGCATAGGAAGACGAAGACGACGGAGAAGTAGCTAATGAGGAAGAACCAGGTGAAAATACAAGAACTAAAAGTAAAACAGAGAATAAAATCTTCCCAGCACTAGAAACAATAAAATGAGTAGGAGAAAATAAACAGAGTAAAAATTAGGACTTTGAGGGAAAGGTTGATGTTGAGACGGTGATAAAACGGGTCAGGTGTACGAGTGGTAAATTCTATTATGTGATACAGTGTGGTTCGATACCACCACCTAAATTTTACTCTATTTTTATTTTTCATAATTTTTATTCCTTTTATTAATTTTATTAGATTAAAAATATATAAGATTATATTTTTCAATTTCATAAAAACAAAAAATAAATATATTAAGTAAAATTAATATTTTCTTTAATAAATTTAGATTAATTATTAAAATTTAAATTAAAATTAAAAAATTTCACAATTCACATTAAAAATAATTAATAAAATAGAACAAATAGAGATTAAAAATATCATTCTAATTTCATAAATTTTTTCAAAAAATTTGCTACAACTATGAAATCTTAAAAAATGTCTTAAATAAGAATAATATGTACTAAAATTATCACTAGTGGAAAAAAGGATTTTTAAGTCGGTTAAAAATGACTTTTTAAGTCGGGTCCGAGCCCGACCTAAGAATTACCGACATAAAAAGTTTTGACTTCTTAAGTCGGTTGTGGACCTGACTTAACAAACTATTATTAGGTCGGTTAGACAGAAACCAACTTAATAAGTCTAGCCTGCAGAAACCATTTATACCCGACCTAAGAACTTACTTTCTTAAATCGAGTATAATTAACCGACCTAAGAAGTTGTTTTTTTTTGTAATAACACTTTTTTTAATATATATATATATATATATATATATATATATATATATATATATATATATATATATATATATATATATATATATATATATATATATATATATATATATATATATATATATATATTAAAGAATCGGTTAACAATCAAAATATTTTAAAGATTGGAAGGTTGGAAGTTCATAACAATGTAAAGCCAGTATTGCTAAATTTGGTTTATTAACCAAATTAACAGTTTTTACAAATTGCAAGTTGTATCCGAAATTTACAGCTTGGAAACGCGACTCAATTATGAAAATTTCTAAACCTAAGTTGTTACATGAGGAACAAGCCATTACGTAAATCCTACGAAATCCATAGAAACACAAGCGACCATTTGTTTGAATAGGCTTTTCGCATTGAAGCAGTCTCAAGGACTCCGCCGAGCGAAATACATGTTGCTATGGT
This sequence comes from Lathyrus sativus, assembly GCA_963859935.3. NCBI lineage: Eukaryota > Viridiplantae > Streptophyta > Magnoliopsida > Fabales > Fabaceae > Lathyrus > Lathyrus sativus. Next base: position 371,907,429 of record OZ012739.1, read on the forward strand.
GCTTGGTATATCTCGCGGTAATCACCTACATTTGAACAAACAATGATGATTCAGTAACTATGGTGCTCGGTATATCTCGCGGTAATCACCTACATTTGAACAAACAATGAAGATTCAGTAGCAGCTAACGGCAGACGATATCAATAGCAGCTGATATTTACCATTGCGGAGAGCCCAATACCCACAACATATATCCTTCAGTGTCTTATGTTTATGTTTATTACATTAGGAGTGCTGACGTGTCTAGGAGTTTTAGAAACTATTGGAGCAGTTTTGAACTTTTTTAATTTCCAACTATAAATTAATGCAAAACTTACTGTTCCACCAAGAAGAAATGCAGCTACAACATCAATGGTTGCACCAATAGAGTCAGCAATAATGCCAATTGGAAGGCCAAATAGATAACCACCACCAAGCTGAACAAAAAGTATGAAGTTTATAGTAAATAAAACTATTTTCCCAAATGACTCATTCACAAGTGATGCAGGATCTTAGAAATTACAAATGAATCATTTAACAAGTGATGGAGGTACTCAGAACTTGCATCAAGCAATTGATAAACACATTTTATAGTTAACAAATAAATGAAATAAATGGTGCAATGCAATAATGTCACCAAGTTTAAAGAAGTTTAACAAGGTTTCCAAGAAATGTCAGCTCAGATCAGAGATGCATACGGTAAGTACGAAGGCCAGAACCGCCAATACCGTCAAAGGAATGTAAGTAACTGCCCTGAAAATAACAAAACAAATACCACATTATTGACCTAACATTAACAACTATGAGATTGAACAAAATACAACATGTTTGACTTACAGAGCAAGGGGACCCCATTTCCCAAGATCACGATCAACCCATATCAAGAAATCATTCAAAATCTGCAGAGCAAAAATGAGGGGTAATTTTTCAGGAACGAATATCCAAATGTGATTCAAAGAAATACCTAAATCGAAAAGTAATCAATTGAACAGAAATGCACCTACCCTAAATGAGGACCCAGAGTGAAATTGGAGAAATAAAACAAACCTGTTGAATTGGGAGAATCAAGATAGCAGCAATAATAGCAGAAACAAGGAGGAGAAGAAGAGTGATCTTTAGAGCAGAGGTCCATGACCACAACATGTTTTTATATGCACAGGGGGGGGGCAAAAGAATATCCTGTATATCCTGCAACAACAAAGACCCAACATAAGAAATATATTCCTTACTTCAAACAAATTTTCACAACCAGACACATCATTCCCGCTCATACCATCCATAGCAAGATGCATAGGAGTTCTATGAAGAAGTTATGAAAATAATCTAAAATCAACTTATGAACATGTTAAAAACAATTTTCATAAACCAAATCGACAAGTCTCACGAGTGTTAATTCCTGGAAATAAACTCAACTAAATCAATTCAAATAATGCTCAAATGATCAAAACACTTAACGAAATTACCTCCTAAAATTGCAGGTGCCCGTGCTGAGCTTTCGAAGATTTGTAGGATTTTGACTCTTTCTCAGATCTTATATACAGAACCATGATCTTCTTATAGCCCTTATGTACTCCATCTTCTATTACAGCTTTGGTCTTACCAGTCTTGTGCCAGCGTACATGATCTTCAGTTGAACCATGATGTTGAATCTTTCGATGCTTACGTTGACCAGTACTATATGCATTCATTGTTCTGTGAAAGAAGTGAACACTATTCCCATCTTTCTTAGCACCTAAAACAACAAAACTGGAAAAAGTGTTCATAGTTACAGAAAAATATCACCAAATGTCATTGAAAATTATTCAACAGTCATATAAACATAGCATGTAGAAAATTAATTATGAAATATAATCAGCAGCCGCTACATTTATTTGAAGGCTTCCTTTCCTCAATCTCATCAATCAAGGGTTACAATTACAATTAGGCATTGAAAAGGTTATTAATAAGTCATAGTTCTAGTTCCAAACGTCATTTTTCTTTAACATGAGTGCACCATAGAAAAGGAATTGAAGAATGTAAACTCAATGAGCAGCATGAAGCAACATGTAAATTTTAAATTGTCGATGCTACCAAGACCAATTCAGACACAACAGTGATAAATTTGACCACAAAAATTGTCACCTCTGTTCACGAGAAGTGTAAAGGAACCTGAAAAGTCCTAACCTTCAGTCATTCCGAGTAGGAAATAGCTTAGCTCTGACTTGTTATTGTTGCAATACTTCAAAGAAAATGTAATGAACAAGACAGGTTCCCTAAACATTATTAGACAGGCAAGACATGAACCTGCTGAACTGCGAAAATTTCTATGAAGACAATGGCATCGAGATCTTGGTTTCAGTAGAAAATATTTGTGTATCTGTTGGCCTTCAAAGATACCATGAGAATACAACAGTATTGTGTTAACGCAGACAAGCTACAACAAATGCGATCAAATTTTAAACTCATATATGATGTTATTGCCTCAATCATCAAACAAATGTTCCTCATACATGATGACGCACATTACAAGGAAACCAAAATCTCAAAAAAAAAAAAATTTGAAGTTGCTCTACTCATAAAAATCTGCTTGGTAGCGTCATCATTATTTACACCCATCTGTGCCTCCACATACTACTTCCAAAACTTGGCCTAAATACAAATCAAAATAAGCATTGTTAAAAACTAGTTCATTAGGTGCCAGGTCTCGAATGTGACTCCAAAGTCTCTCTGTTGTTAACATTCTGCAGAATCATAGAGAAATGAAAGGAAAAACATGAACATAATTAGCCAGCTAAAACAGGGAAGAGCATTAGTAAATTACAAAAATTGTATCATATAGACAAACAAAACGACACAACACAAACGAAAATTTCATCCCGTTTGCAGCCACAGCGGAAGGAGGTGGATATAAAGTGTTGGACCACACAACACAAATGCAACATATGAGAGCCAAGCTAAATTCTCTTTGAATTCTCTCGCACTAATTGCAATATCAACGCTGCTACTAATGACAGATCACGGACTACATGACTTCAGTGTCTTTCCTTGTTCAGTACATTAAGAGCAAGTTTATCCTAATACAAATACAAAGTCGATATATAAGAAATTTTTTACACATAACAGAAGGGGTGTATATATTTTAAAAAGAATGCACCACGTCTTCTAGAATGTTGCAAGATGCTCACCATATCTCTGCGTATGAGCTCCTGGAGCTTCAACATAACATGTTGGTGCGTCGTAACCGAAGTGTTATGCCATGCTGGAAATGCCTTCTTTGCTGCAGATACAGCCGCTTTAAACTCTTCATTTGTAGTCAACGGAACTTGTGAAACAACTTCTTGTGTTGCCTATGATCGGATTAGAGAAACATTAGAAGTCTGCAATTCTCAAAACTACAAACAAACACAATTGTATAAGAAAAAAGAATCACCTACTGGGTTTATAACATCGATGAAATTTGATGATTTTGAGTCAAGAAGCCTTCCCCCTGATAGAACACAATCAAAACAAGGTTAACAAAAACTCACTAACAATAAAAGCACTTTGAAGAAGAAGCATAATTGAATAACGTAATTGTCTATTTCCAGTATGAAAAATTCGATAGCATAAAACAGAAACACCTTAACTATTAATGATCTAAAAGAAACAAAGTAGCCAATTTCATTGGAGAAAAAACCAACCAAGAATCAGACTAAAAGTTGAACTTACCGGAGCATTGCGGTTACTGGAAGATGATTGAGCCGCCGTTGAGAAATGGGAATTTCCCAAAGCAGAGATCTGAGGCATGAGAAACTTCAACTTTTCTGCAAACACAAATAATAAAAACAAAAAACAAAATCAAAACTTTCTGAATCAGAATCATAATTCAAAACAATGATCAATGATCGTCTAAATGGGCATAAAAGAAAGAATTGGTGAGTAATGAATTGTACACTTACCGCGTCGAATTGAAAGTTGCAACATCATGGTATTGGTGATTGAAGAAAGAATTGGTGAGTAATGATCACGGACTACACGACTTCCCCAACTGTCTTTCCACCAACGCAACAGCTCGCAGCTCCTGCAATGTCTGATGAGCTTCATGGCAACTACTACTTTCCAATACAGGCAATCCAGCTCCCATCCTAGCAAATCTCATCACCCCATACTATGGCACAACTCGTTGTGCATGCATAACATCAGCAACTGCTATTTGCTCAACACCCTCCTCTCCCATTGAAGCCAAACTCGCCGCCGCAACCTTATTAACTATCAGCGAAGACTTCCTATCCTTCACTCTCTGGTGACAAAACCACATCTGTAACTGACAATCAGACAAACCCAACTTCACAGATAACTCAGCCCTCAACGCCTCAGATGGATAAAGCTTGGTTGAACCAAAAACACAAAAATGAACATTTCAACCCAAATTCAACTTCAAGTCAAAGAAATGCACAAAAAAATACCTAAAATTTTACTCACTTACCAGTATATGCTTTTTCCAGAATCTCCAACTGTGAAGCAGACTTCATTTTGCACTTGACCTTGTTCTCCTCCTCCAATATCTTTTTCTCCTCTCCTCCTGAACAACCCTCCATAGCTGAAGCTAAAGCTCACATTCACTCAAACCATAACAAATTGAACCGTACAGAACAAAAACCCTTGCTCCCGAAAACCCCAAACCCATACTCAGAAACAATCCAGAAACCAAAAACACACAAAGAAGAAGAAAACAATCCCAGAGTAGCTAGAAGCATGAATTTGGAGTTTATCTCTCTAACATTTGAGCTAGAGCAACTCTCTCTCTCTCTCTCTCTCTCTCTCTCTCTCTCAAAACTGGAACCGAAGGGAATGTGATTGAGATATGTGGTTAGGCTTGGGATTAGGAGAAGGTCACAAATCAAATGAATTTTAGGGTTCCGATGACAGGTTTGGAGAAGGTTTTGGAGAAGAAGGAGTTCATTTCTTGAATGAAAGGTTTGTTGTGAAGAAGAAAGGTTTGTAGTGAGAGAAAGGTTTGAATAAAACTTATTAGGTCAGGTGGGCAATACCTGACTTAATAAATATGTTTTTTAAGTAGTGAACACAAGCGAATTAAGAAATTTACTACGAATTATATTTTTTTTTAATTTTTTTAAGTCAATTCTAAATGTAAGTGACCTAACAGTGTTACAAATATTTACGAAATTGCCACCGCATCACTTCTTAAGTCAGGTGGCAGGTGAACTGACTTAACAACCTCTACTATAAAGTGTTTTTTCTACTAGTGTATCTTAAACAAAATAAATCTAAAAAATAAATAAAAACTAATTTTTGAGAAAATTTAAACAAAAACTATTATTATTCAATAAAGCAAAAAAAAAATTTGTGAAAATTATGTTAAAATAAGTTTGTTTTTATATTATATGTATAAATCTAAAAAATCAATATGTCAATTATATTTTACAATTTTATTTAATAATAGTAAAAATATAATTAAATAAATAAACTTATATTTTTACAATTATACCATAAACTTATATTTTTTTTATTTTTCTAATTTTTACAACAATAAAAAATTATTAAATAAATAAACTTATATTTTACAATTATATCATAAACTTAGTTTTTATTTTTCTAATTTTTATAACAATAAAAAAGTATTAAATAAATAAATTTTCTTTAAGAAATAACTAAAAAAACTTAATTAATTTTATAAAACTTTCTTAAAAAAAACTAAGATTTAATATAAAATTAAAAAATGTCTCAACAACATATTCTTGGAATCAATATGTGTTTTATAATTTTATTTATTAATCGTAAAAATATAATAAATATTAAAAATAAACTGAACAATTCACAGCAAAAGTCACAGAATTATTTATAGCAAATTCCGCAGCAAACTTCAAAGCAATTCTTGCAATATTTCCAGAGAATTTTGTGGTTTCAATGTATAACTAATTCCTGTGAAAACCATCGCAGTTAAATCCGCAGGAAATTTATATTTTATTTTTAAATCTAAAATCGCAGCTAAAGTCTCAGGATATTTATATTTTATTTTTAAATCTAAAATCGCAGCTAAAGTTCGCAGGAAATTTATATTTTATTTTTAAATCGAAATTTACTGCTACCGTAATTTTCGCAGGAAATAATGTTTCACAATATAAAACACGTATAGCGGCATAACTCTTTCCGTAGGTAATCTGTGTATTTCTAGTAGTGTTTTAAAACAAGTATAAGTTCTTCATACCTTTTGAGTAAAATTAACAATTTTAAATAGTTTGTTAAAAATGTATTAGCTTTAATATTTTGGACTCTGTTATATGATTTTTGAAAAGAGTTCTTATTATGTTAATAGTTACATGATAATTAGGCCAATTTTGATTAGTTGCTTAATAGTTAAATGTGATTCCAAATATTGTTGTTGATGTTGTTAATGTTGATGTTGTTAATGTTGATATTGACGTTGTTGATGAAAACATGAATTAGTTTTGTATGTTAATTTGTTAAAGGGGTTACTTGTGAAGATTGTGATCATTTCCAAGAATCTTACTGTGTAGTATTAGAAGTTGGTGATTTCTCTACAAGTGCTACAGGTATTCGCTGTTTTTGTTTAGCTTACTTAGTTTAGTTGCTTCTTACCAAATGTATCATTTTCTGACGTTGTTAAATGTGATTCCAAATGTTGTTGTTGATGTTGTTAATGTTGATGTTGATGTTGTTGATAAAAACATGAATTAATTTTGTATGTTAATTTGTTATAGGGGTTACTTGTGAAGATTGTGATTGTTTCCAAGAATCTTACTGTGTAGTTCTAGAAGTTGGTGATTTCTCTATAGGTGCTATAGGTATTCGCTGTTTTTATTTAGCTTACTTAGTTTAGTTTAGCCTACTTAATTAGTATGGATAAAAAATGGATGTCTTTCAATCGATTGTCGAACGAGTACGAGAATGGCATATCAAAATTCATTAAGTTTGTTGTTGAACACGCCAAAGACCCTAGTAGGATTACATGTCCTTGCTTAGGTTGCTGTTATAGACATCAGATTGACGCAGTTCAGTTGGAATCTTAATTAAAGAGACTTGGAATTGATCTAAGTTATACATGTTGGACATTACATGGTGAGATAAATAATGAGAATGTTGAGCCGGGGGATAATACGTCACATGCTTTAAATGACAATGGCAGAGATACATATGATTTTAATCGAGTCGAAGAGATTGCAGAAGCACTTGAAGAAGATCTTCAGGATTGTCCCAAGATGTTTGAGAGGTTGGTAAGCGATGCAGAGAAACCGTTGTATAAAGGTTGCACTACTTTCACATGATTGTCTATGGTATTAAAGTTGTACAACTTAAAGGCAGGTAATGGATGGTCGGATAAAAGTTTCGCAGAGTTATTAGCCCTTATGGAAGAGATGCTTTCGGAGGATAATGTTCTTCCCAATCGAACCTATGAAGCTAAAAAATGTTATGCTCTATTGGCATGAGCTATGATAAGATACATGTTTGTCTAAATGATTGCATTTTGTTTCAAAATGAATATGCATCATTAAACGAGTGTCCTAAATATGGTGTATCTTGGTATAAGAAAAAGTTGTCACCAACAAAAGTCTTATGGTATTTTCCTATAATTATGAGATTTAGACGCATGTTTCGTAGTGAAACAGATGCAAAACACTTGACTTGGCATGCAGATGATAGAATTATAGATGGGAAGTATCGACATTCGGCAGATTCACCACAGTGAATGAAAATTGATAATGAGTATCCTGATTTTGGAAAAGAAGATAGAAACCTTTGCTTGGAATTATCAACTGATGGAATAAATCCGCATGGTCTACAAAGTATCTAACATTCCACATGGCCCGTAAATATTATAATTTATAACCTACCTTCATGGCTATGTATGAAGCGTAAGTACATGATGTTATCTATGTCAATTTCTGGTCCTAAATAACCAAGGAATGACATAGACGTATACTTGGCACCTTTAATCGAAGACTTAAAGATTTTGTGGGAGAACGGTGTGGAGGTTTATGATGGATATAGGAAAAAAAGTTTCAATTTGAGGGCGATGTTGTTTGGCACAATTAATGATTTTCTAGCATACGGAAATCTATCAGGAGCATTAAAGGTCAATGTGCGTGTTCTATATGTGAAGAAAACATAGATTGGACGCGATTCGAATTTGATCAGAAGAATGTCTTTCTTGGTCATCGTAGGTTCTTAAATTCTAACCGTCACTACCGTGGGTGGAGAAAAACATTCAATGGAAATTCAGAACAAGGTAGAGCTCCACCTACATTGACAGGTGAACAAATTTTTGAAAAATTGAAAGATGTGAGTACTAAGTTTGGCAAGCCTTTTGCTCATACGCTTGTCAGACATGGGTGGAAGAAGAGGTCAATTTTTTTTAATTTTCGTATTGGAAGTCGTTGTATGTAAGACATTTTCTTGATATTATGCATATTAAAAAAAAATGTATTTGAAAGTGTTATTGGTACTTTACTCAATATACAAGGAAAGTCTAAGCATGGCCTTAAAGTAAGAAAGGACTTGGTAGTGATGCGAATAAGAAATGAATTAGGACCCTTGAAGAAAGGAAATCGAACATATCTACCACTTGTTGCTTATACTTTATCTAGAAAGGAGAAAAAGATATTGTGTAAGTTTCTAAGTGAAGTTAAAGTTCCAGAAGGATACTCTTCAGATATTAGAAGACTTGTGTCTATGAAAGACCTCAAGTTAAAGATTTTAAAGACACATGATTGCCATGTTATAATGGAACACTTTCTACCAATAGGTATACGTTCTATTTTTCCAGAAAAAGTAAGAAGCGCAATAACTAAATTTTGTTTTTTCTTCAGGTCAATTTGTACTAAGGTGATCGATCCTGCGATCTTACCAACATTGCAAAAAGAAATAGTTATTACTTTGTGTGAGCTTGAAATGTATTTTCCTCCATCATTTTTTGACATAATGGTACATCTAGTTGTTCATCATGTGAAAGAGACACAATTGTGTGGACTATCTTATATGAGATGGATGTACCCTGTTGAACGTTATATGAAAATATTGAAAGGGTATGTGAAAAACTGAAGTCGACCAGAGGGATGTATTATTGAACGATACATTGTTGAATAAGCAATTGAGTTTTGTACTGAATATTTGCCCAATGTTCAATCCATTGGCCTCCCAAAATCTCATGTTGTTGAAAAGATAGTGGGAAAATAGTTAATTGGAAATAAAGTTGTGACAATTTCAAGAGCTGAACGGGAGCAAGTGCATTTGTATGTTCTACACAATGACATTGAGGTTGAGCCGTATGTTGAAATGCATAAGGATGTTCTCCGAAGTTTAAATCTGAATAGAAATGAAAATTGGATAGTACAAGAGCATAATCGAAGTTTACGTACCATTTATTTACATGATTATCTTAGACTCTTACGAAATCCAAATCAAAAGATAAGGGGATTGTGCGGGAAACCGAGTCAGCTGCATCAAAACAACAGGTACTCCTACATTAATTGATATATATGCATAGAAAATGTCAATTATATCCTCCGATTTCAATAGCTTTATGATCTTATACATTAATTACCTAACTTATATGACTTTTAGGTTCATGCTCAAGAGTTGCAACAAGTCAGCAAGGGTAAGATGCCTGAATCTAGCAAGGTGTCCAACAAAAAAAAGGCCGAGCCAAAAAAAGCATATGTTCCTTGATTTAGGTTGTGCCTTGAAACATATGTAGGAACAACAGATGTGGTGGAGGGTGGCATTCGTCAAATACCTATGAGTGAAGGTATTTTCGGTTTTGCTTATGCCGAAACAATTGCTAAAAAGGATTTGGATCAGATTTTCCAACATTCTGAATTAGGCATTGGTGTTATGCATTCATACATCAGGTACTCCGATCAATTTTAATTAAATAATTGAACAATTTATTTTCTCATTTCAATGAATATTCTAATGTTGATTATATTTTTATTTAAGGTTCTTGTATGACAAGTTGTTGGTCCCGCATCAATTGACAGAGAGATTCGCATTCTTATCCTCTTGTTGTATCAACGCACGGTTAATCGATCACACTCCAGATGTAGTAAGAGATTAATTAGTCCAAGCATTATGGCCACAGATACAGAGAAGTTGTATTTTTTTTCCATATAATACTGGCCATGAGTTAGATTTCATTCTAAATTCATTTATTATAATTATTCATTTTTTTTGACATTCTATATAATATTTCCCTCTAAACTTTTGTCTTATTTTACACTGGACACTGGTTGTTGGTTGCGATTAATCCGATAAAAGAAATAGTTTATTATCTGGATTCATTGGATGGTGATCAAACAAAAGATCCTGATATGAAGAATATGGTTGATACGTAAGTAATAAGATATATTGTTCTGAATAATTATCTTTATTTATTATGTGAGATTGTTCTAAATATTTGTTTATATTATGTTAGAGCTATACAAATATTCTGATCACAAAGACAAGCAACATTACCAAAAAGTAAGGCTAACAACATTAGCTAGATCAGAGTGCAGGTATATTTTCACAATTTTGACTGTTATAGTGATTCTACTTGATAAAACTAGTTAAACTATATATCCTGATATATATTCATTTGTTTTTTCCATTTACAGTGTCCTCGTCAGTGCAATGGGATTGATTGTGAATATTTTGTATTGAGTTTTATGAAGAAAATTATTCATTCGGGTCAAATAGAGATTTCAAACATGGTATGGATTTATAAGTTATATGATTTATTTTAATATTTAACTGATATTTCATTTGAGTAATTAGTTTTAAAATTAAATCATGCATATTATGTTATATTATGTAGTACTTTGATGAATTCAAGTATGGTACTTACTCGAAAGACAAATTGGAAGAAATTAAGGAGGAATGATGTCAACACATTCTTGAGATGTGAATTGTATAGGGTATATACATATTATCTTTCTGTCTTTTGATCAGAGTTTATAGAGATTTGTGTTGTTGTGATGTTATGTACATACTACTAGATAATTTTAGTTTTGGAAGTCGTATATAGTTTTTGAATTTGTTGATATACTTCGATCTAGAAGTTAGTTGTTGTGAGGATCCAGAAATATGGAATTTGTAATTAAGTATGGATGGAATATTCTATTAATGTACTCCATGAACACTCCAGATGCATTAGACACACCAAACGACATTACTGAATACTCATAGTGACCATATCTCATTCTGAACACAGTCTTTGTAATATCGTCTAACTTTACAAAAATATGATGATAATCCGAACGCAAATTAATATTGTTGAACATGCAAACACCAACCAACTGATCCATCAGATCATCAATTCTCGGAAGTGGATACTTATTCTTGATAGTAACCTTATTTAGTTGTTGATAGTCAACAAACAATCTCATGTTACTATCATTCTTCTTAATTATCAGCAATGGCACTCCCCATGGCAAAACACTCGATCAGACAAACTTCTTTTCATGCAGATCCAATAATTGTTTCCTCAGCTCACTAAGCTCTGAAGCAAACATCCTATAAGGAGCTATCAACACAGGACTAGTACCAGGTATTAAGTTTATAGCAAACTCCACCTCATGCTCTGGAGGTAAATCACCAATGTTGTCTGGGAACACTTCAGGAAACTCACATACAACAGGTAGATCCGTAATCATTATCCCGCATCCCTTACTCAAGGATGTCAACACCATGAGCACTTGATCATTCTATCTCAAGGACATCTTTATATGCCTCGCGGTCATGAAACTTGACTCCGTACTCTCTTTAGATTCAAGAAACTTCACCAATTTATAAAAATAATTGATAAACACATGATTGAACTTCAACTAATTCATTCCCAGAATAACATCAAGTTAACTTAAAGGAAAATACATTAAGTCAATCCGAAAATATCTATCATAAATTTTCACGGGATAATTCAAACACACCAATGAAGTAGTCATTGAACCATTAGTTGGGGTATCAATGATCATGTACTATTACGGAAAACCCATTTAACAACGGTTAGGAAAAATATATAATCACGTAGGCCCAAGCGCTGTTATGTAGCGTATGGTTCTATATGGGTTATTTACAATCACGGTCCAATACCTGTGGTAGAAAATTAGAAAACGTGCTACCTATAATCACAGTTATTTTAAATAGCCATTGTTGTATGCCTTTTAATAAAACTAAAAAAATGCATCATTAGAACTACCTATAATCACAATTGTTTTAAATACCCATTGTTGTATGTCTTTTAATAAAATTAAAAAAAAAATTGCAGCATTAGAACAAGAACAACAAGAACAACAACAAGAACAATAATAAGAACAACAAAAAAAACAACAAAAACAAGAAGAAGAAGAAGAAGAAGAAGAAGAAGAAGAAGAACAACAACAACAACAACAACAACAATAGAAACAACATTAAAAAAAACAATAAGAACAACAATAATAACAACAACAACAACAACAACAATAATAAAAAAAGAGCACCAACAACTAACATTGCTAACTCGAATCCATACTTTCGTCGTCTCATTCAAGTTGTAGAAGAGATGATGGATTTCTAAAATTTGTTAATGAAAGAAATCATATTATCGAGTTTTATTTATGAAAGAAATGTTGTTTTCGAGTTTTATTTAGTGGAGAAATATAGTATCGTAAATGAAAGATGATGTTTGGAGGTAGAAGATGTAGTTCATCTAAGTGTTAGGTTTCACGCAAATCACTAATAATAGTATCTTGATCATTGATAGAACAGGGAATAAACTCTATAAGCGCTCCACCTATAATGTTGATGTTGGGACTTGAAAAAATAAGTAAAAAACCAAAAATATTGGTGTTGAGACTTGAACCCATGACTTGACGCTACCTATAGTCACGGTTTTTTAAATATCTGTGGTGAAAGGTCTGTCAACATTTTGAAAAAATAAGTAAAAAACGCTACCTATAATCACAGTTTTTTAAATACCCATGGTGAAAAGTCTGTCAGCATTTTGAAAAAATAAGTAAAAAACCAAAAATGCTGGTGCTGGGGCTTGGACCCATGACCAGAAGCTACCTATAATCATAGTTTTTTAAATAATAATGGTGAAAGGCCTCACTTTTGACCACAGTTGAAATTTTAACTATGATTAAAAGTATTTTAATAAAAAAAAATGCACGTTCCTAATGTTGCACCCTAAAATTTGACCAACCGGTTCTCCTATCTGGCTCGTGGTTTAAGTTCGTATTCGCAAATCAGATGCATGACATTTGTGCACAGACAGAGGATGTCAGGGTTACAGCTTGGGCTTCATCTATCAGATATTTCAGATCCAGTCTAGGTCATCAGGGTTTTATTTTCGGGAAATTGTGCGCTTCTCGGGATTTTCAGCTTGCATGGTGGTTTTTGGGATATTCTGATGACCAGGGGGTTTACTGTTTGATTCGATCTGGTCTCACGCTATCTTTTATATTGGTCATTTGCATTTGTCTGCATTTTTTTTAGGATTTTATAGCCTTTTGTGGATTTTAAATAGGCTTTTTAGATTTTTCAGGATTTTGATAGATTTTTTAACCATTTTTTAATAGTTTAAATCTTTTTTTAGAATTTTATAGAATTTTTTAAATAGATTTAATAGTTTTTTGTTATCATTTTTAGAATATAATAGATTTTAAATTTGCTTTTAATTGTTTTTAGATAATATAGAAAGAATATAGTTTTTTCTTTTATTAATGATAGAATTTAATAGTTTTTAAATAGAAATAAATAGAATATCTTTTGATAGATTTTTCTTTTAAATAATATTAGAGATTAAATAGGGATTATTAGAATTTTATTAGTTTTAGTTTAATATAGGTTTAGCTAGATTTTAAGCATTTTAGATTTAATTAGGGTTTAATTAGGTTAATTAGGATTTAAATCTGTGTTTAGTTAATTAGGTTTAGTGTTAATTAGTTTAATATGGTTTTAATAGAGTTTAATTAGGTCTAATCTTTTTTCAGAATTGCTTAATCATTTTTCATTTCAGTTTTTTTGATCCTTTTTCGTGTGGGCCCAGCAGATTTTTGGAGGCCCAATTGTTTCTGGTCCATTTTTTGTTCTTCAGTCCAGCAGATGCCACTTGTCCATGTATAAAGAGTGACACGCGTGCAAAGCAAACGGCCCCACCTCATTTCAACTCTGAATTCCCACCAGCTGCCACGTATCCACCCTCTCTCTCCCTTTCTGCCACGCCTCAGACACGCGTCCTCCATGCAACCCTCACCCTGCCACTTGTCCTCTCCGCAAGCCTTCACCTGAGCTTCGCCGGAAACTCCACCGGCCGGCATGAAACCTCCTTCCGGCCACCTCCAACCAATTCCGCCCGCCGTCTAACCCGCCGGAAACTGCAAAAACTCCAGAATTCTTCACTGCTTCATCTCTTTTTCCCCAACCCTCATCTTCTTCCTCCGTCCACCTCCATCAACCTCCTCACCGGAAAATGCACAGACGCCGGAATCTTCATCGGTGTTGAAGAGTTTCCCAGAACACGTTCAAACCTTCATCCGCCCTCAGAAAAATTCCAGAAATCCCAGAAAATCATCATTTATCATCATCGATCATCAAGAACTTCGCCTGTTCTTCGTGAATTCCCCAGAATCTTCATAAACCAGAACAAAGTTCTTCACCAAGCAATCAGATTCGCCAGGAAATTTCCAGAACGCGAAGAAACGCCTTCATCGCAAACCAACCGGTCCTTCAAGATCGTCACAACTCCGTTCGTCGCCATCAACACCTTCAAGGATCTTTAGAGTGTTCATCAGCGAGACTCCAGATCTTGAGTTCTTTTCAATACGACTCGTATTCCACATCCAGGTACGTCGTTCTTGGATCCTTGCTCGCATCTCGTTTTGATTATCGAATGTATGGATTCATCTTGTTTTAGATTGGAGTTTAGGTTGAGTTTAGATCTTGAGCGGAGGTTCGGTGAGGTGTAGTTTAGGTTTGGGTTTCGATTCTTGTGAGAGAGTGAGGTGTTTGTTTGAGAAGTTGTAGAGTTTGGTTGAAATGCTTGAGAGAGTTCAGAGAGATCTGGGGAAGACGACGGCGTGCTAAGGTTTGCATCAGGTGAACAGTGATCAGAAATGGGGAAGGAGAATTAGGTTTTGTTAGTTGGTAACGTTGGACTAGGGTTTCGGATTGGGTCAAGGCCCAAGTTAGATTTCCTGAGGCTCACCCCTCCGTTTACTCATTCCCCTCCCCCTGCGTGTGAGATTAATGAGAGTGTGGACTGGGCTTTGCCCTGAGTTGCTAAGCACACCCCTATAATGAAGCCCACTTGAAATGAACTGAAAAAACTTGCTAACTGCACCAACGAGTTTTCCATTTTCTTTTATTTGTTTTTAACTGAATTTCTGATTCATATGGGCTTATCAAGATTGCTAAGCGCACCCCTTCCAGCTTGGGCCCAGTGGATAATAAACTGATGCGTGTTGCTATTTTTACCCCCCTGCTTTATTTCTTTTTATTTTCTTTTTAATTTTTCTTTGTTTGTATCATGTTAGAAATAATTCCATAAAAAATAGTAGATTTGATCAAAAAATCCCATTCTTTTTTCTATATGTTCATAATTCAATGTAGAATTTTATAGTACAAAAACATTAATTTGATCATGCATATTATTTTTATTTGGCATTTTTGCATTTTAATTGATATTGAATAATTGGTTTGTGGCACGTCTGCCTTGTTGATTTTAGTTCTTTCATCTGGTAATGAATTTTGCTCTAGTTTTTTAGTATGTTGCACTAGACTAATGCATGCTCCCCATAGATTTTTCATAGATCATTTAGAGGTTTATTGATATTGTTTTAGGGTTAGAGAATAGAGACCTCATAATTTGTTGGTAACCCTTGACCATTCATATGTTAGGGATTGTTTAGTAGCCTTAGAAGTTGACTTAGGCTTTGAGATTTGATCTTGGGATCATAGAGCCATGTAGGTTTCCCCTAGATTTTTGATAGATTTTTATAGGGTGTTCTGTTATTTCTGATTGAGCCTGAGATTAGGAGAAGTCTTGATAGGCTTCTGACTTTGAAGTTCAACTGTGGTTGAACTTCAGAGATAGTTTCTTGTGGTTTGAGGGCCTGTGGTTTCTTCTTGAAGATGGAGGCTGGATGAAGTCTTGATGGAGCTTGCAAGGATGCATGGATTGAAGACCTAGCCTAGGAGCTTGCTCTCTATTTGTGAGGTTTGAGATCCTGAAGCTTGAGGGAAATTTATGGTACTTTCCTGAGGAAGGTACTATGGATGCCTTTCATTCTTTCTTCTCACCTCTTTCTCAAGTATCCAATGATGTTGGAGCCTTCATGTGAGTTTAGTATCTCCTGAGGAGGAATGTAAACTGATCACAGTTGTTGAGCCACATGGGATACGATTCCTAAGTGGAAGCCTCCTAGTACTTTCCTGAGGAAGGCACTATGGGTCTGTTCACTTAGTTCCCTTAGTTCATCTAGGATTTCTTAAGTATCCAATGATGTCGGAGCCTTCATGTGAGTTTAGTTTCTCCTGAGGAGGAATGTAAACTGTTCACAGTAGTTGAGCCACATGGGATACGATTCCTAAGTGGAAGCCCCCTAGTATTTTCTTGAGGAAGGTCCTATGGGTCTGTTCACTTAGTTCCCTTAGTTCATCTAGGATTTCTTAAGTATCCAATGATGTTGGAGCCTTCATGTGAGTTTAGTTTCTCCTGAGGAGGAATGTAAACTGATCACAGTTGTTGAGCCACATGGGATATGATTCCTAAGTGGAAGCCTCCTAGTACTTTCCCGAGGAAGGCACTATGGGTCTGTTCACTTAGTTCCCTTAGTTCATGTAGGATTTGTCAAGTATCCAATGATGTAGGAGCCTTCATGTGAGTTTAGTTTCTCCTGAGGAGGAATGTAAACCGTTCACAGTTGTTGAGCCGCATAGGATATGATTCCTGAGTGGTAACCTCCTGGTACTTTCCTGAGGAAGGCACTATGAGTCTGCCTACTTAGCTCCCTTTCTTTGGTAAGCTTGTTTTGAAGCTTGAAGACTGGGATTGGTTTCTCTTGTGTGTAGGGTTCTGCTAGAGATCTGATTAGGGTTTGTGCTTAGGGTTTTGCTTAGAGATTTGATTAGGGTTTTGCTTAGAGATTTGATTAGGGTTTTGCATAGAGCTTTGTTCAGGGGTAAATCAGGGGTTTGTTTTAGGGTTGTTTAGGGGTCTTGCTCAGGGGTAATTTCATGCTTTTGGATAGAGGTTTGTCAGGCTGGTTCGCCTTCTCTTTGTGTTGTTTGACTTGTGTGGTGTTGTGCTGCATTAGACTTAGGGGTTCATCTAGATATTTCTGAGGTAGGTGCATCTTAGAGATAGGCTTTGTGTGCATGAGAAGTTGAGGTGGTTCTCCTTCTGCTTGTTTGTTATTGAGTGGCTTTGCTTGCTGGTATTTGGTAGAGCTGAGCTCCCTTACCTCTGTGGTTTGCTGCCTTTGCGCCTTGTTTGTTTGGTTGTTGCATTCATGCATATTTCCAGTATTCCTTTACTTTGCAGTTGATTCTTGTTTGCTGTTTAGTCCTGTTGCCATGATCCCTTAGGAGCTCTAACTTCTCCGCTGCGGAGGAGTTATGATAGACATTAGGATGGTCAACCAGGCATGATAACATTAGGTAGATTCCCCATTTTAATCATAGTTTTAGGGTGTCTTTTCCCTTTCTCAGCAATAGGGACCCTTGAGTAGCTTGTGTCGTAGTTAGCCGAACTACAACTGCTCTGATTTCTCGTTCCAGACGAGAATATGTAGGCATAGGATGCGATATCCTAGCGAGCACACTAACAACTAATCTTTTGTTCTCTCGCGGCTGTGCGATCGAGACTTTCCCGCTGACGACTGATTGTTACCCCTTTCTCTTGCCCGAGGGCATTTGAGACCAGACCGTAGTTGTAGGTTCCCGAACCTTTGAAACCAGTTTATTTTCTCACTGCTGTGTGAGAGCGCCCAGTTTAGCCGTAGTTAGTCGAACTACGTTTGCTCTGATCTTCCATGCTGTGTGGAAGTACGTAGGCACAGGATGCGATGTCCTGGCGAGCAACCTTTCCCCCCGTCTAGACGTAGGTAGTCGAACTACGTTGACTCTGACTTTCCCATTGCACGAGGGAGTACGTAGGCCCAGAACACCGTATGTTCTGTCGAGTCCTGTCCTTTTCTTTTCTTTTCAGACTGACCATTAGCATAGATAGATAAACATACCCTTTTCCTTATAAACACCAAGCGTGGATCCCATCGAGTACGATGGACGTGAGGGGTGCTAATACCTTCCCCTTGCGTAACCGACTCCCGAACCCAGGTTTTGGTTGCGATGACCATACCTTTTCCCGTTTTTGCGAGGTTTACTTCGAGCGTTTCCTTTCCCTCCTTTGGAATAAATAACGCACGGTGGCGACTCTCCTGTCAGCCGGCGCCGATTTTCGCAGTAGCGACAGCTGGCGACTCTGCTGGGGATCATAGCATCTAGGGACTTTTCCCATCCCTTATGTTGGGACCGTTTCCCATCCCCTACGCGAGTCAATCCTAGCGCTTGGGTGTTTATTTGTTGGGTGTTATGCATATGTGTTTTATCTTTCTGCACTTTACTTTCCCGCACCTTTACCTTTCCACATTTACTTTCAGCATTATATTATTATGATTATTGCTGTGGGAGAGGGAGGTTACTATGAGTGAGAAGCCGGACCTGGGCTTGAGTATGCACCTAGATATAGTTGTGGAGAGTAGTAGACGAACCTGTCTGCTGAGCAGGCACAGTTCCCTACGAAATCTGCGCTCAGACGAGGTTCTCGCAGAGGTGCTCCTTTCCGGTCCTGAGGATCTGAGGGGAGTCCAGACGTGAGGACTGTCGACTCTGGGGACCGATCATTTGGAAGTCAGCTAAGTGAGGGCTCTTCATGACTTGATGATGCCACTCCTTCTGGGAATCGTATCGTCACTCATGAAAGTCTGTGACGCTGATGACCACATAGGATGCCGTACCTTTGTCCGTGGATTAGGTCCATACCTGTGAGGGGGATTGGGTTATTGCAGGAAAACTGGCCTTCAGAAACCATGATTCAGTATTTATCAGACGGTGTTCTTGATTCATCTCCAGGTGTGTTGTTTGGATCAGATGGGTTTCTTATCTGAGGTTGATACTATTATCAGATGGTTTTCTCGCCAGATACAGAGGTTCAGATGGATTTCTTACCAGGGGATTGGTATTTTGAGTATCAGATGATAGTTAGTGTCATGAGGTTCTGGTGACTGTGGTGGTTTTCTGTTCCTGATATCACAGAGATGTTCCTCTTCAGGCTACAGCATAGCCCCTATGTTCACTGATTGCATTATTTATCATACTGCATCATTGCATTACCATTTGCATCCAACTAACGTGTGTGTATTGCAGGTACATATTTTCCCTCCCAGTTCCGGTGTTTGTTTCCTAGCAAGACATGGAAGCCATGAAGAGAGTGTTACCCTATAAATTCCCGTCTCCAGATATCAGTCTGTTGTCAGAGTTGATTACTATTGCTAAGAAGAGAGTGATGGGAGATTTCAGGAAGACATATGGGAGGATCCTGACTTATGTTTACCAGCCCTCGGCTTATGAGATCAGCAGCATTTATACCCTGTTGCAGTTTTATGATGCTGAGCTCAGGTGTTTCGTATTTCCTGATTTTGTCTTGGCTCCTACCCTAGAGGAGTATTCTGCACTCTTGGATATACCGATTCGCGAGCAGATGCCTTTCTATCACACGGACGCTAAGCCTACTCTGGCTGAGCTTACTGATATCCTGCACTTAGGAGAGTTTGAGCTGACAGGGAAGATGATCAGAAGAGGAGATGTGTGGGGATTTCCGTTGGATGTTTTGGTGGAGAAGGATCGGGAGTATGCCAAGAAGGGTGGCTGGGTTGTTTTTGACGCCATCCTTGCTGTGTGTGTTTATGGCATCGTATTGTTCCCAAACATTCCTGATTTTGTTGATGCAGATGCTTTCTATATTCTGGCTGCCAAGAACCCAGTTCCTACCTTGCTGGGAGATATCCACCATTCCACTCACTACCAGAATGAAAAGCGGCGAGGAAGGAATGTCTCTTGCTGTGTACCTCTACTGTGCAGATGGTTCATTAGTCACATGCCGAAGTCAGGGCCTTTTGTCACTTCTATTGATTCTTTAGGATGGCCTGAGCGCTTGATGGGGTTGACTTCCGAGAATGTGGTGTGGGTTAACGAGGAAGTGTTCGGAGTTGAGGTCATATACAAATGCGAAGGATTCCCGAATGTTCCTTTGATAGGAAGGAAAGGGTGTGTCAATTACAACCCTTCCTTATTAATCAGGCAGTTTGGGTATGCACCTCAGGAAGCGCCGAAGCCCGAGGAGATACAGGAATATCTGTATCTCACTGGGGCAATAGAGGAAGAGGTGTTGATCAAGCTTGAGAGAGCCTGGAAGAACCTGCATAGGAGAGGGAAGCCTTCAGGTAGCAGAGGAGGTACTCGAGTTCTTGGTCCGTATGTGGAATGGATTCGTGAACGAGCTACGAAATTCCTTATGCCTTATCCTGCAGTTCAGCCATTGTATCCGTCTCTGGTGGAGGAGCCCACCACTATAGACATGCAGGTATACAAGCAGCTGATGGCGGAGAAAGAAGAGTTAGCAAAGGCTAAAGAAGCTTTAGAGAAAGAGAATGCCCAGCTTCGTCATGAAAAGATTGAAACAGGATATTTTTCCAAGCAACAGGCCGAAACTTTGAAACACCTGAAGACTACTTTATTGGAGTTAACTGAAACCAAGAAGCGTCTGGAGCTAGATGTAGACTCAGTTAGCAGTGTATTGGCTACTAAGAAACAAGAGCTGGAAAGGGCCTACACGAAGCTAGCTAAGTTCAGAGAACACTGGGATCTCACTATGGCTAAACGCAAAGAACGGGAAGAAGAGCTAAAGACACAGGTTGCTCAGTTAGGAGAACAGGTTAAAGCAAAGACTGGAGAGCTTGAAGAAGAAGCATGTCGTCGATACGAGGCCGAACGCAAACTAATTGATGCCTTGAAGAATCTGGAAGATTGTCAGCGCAGAGCAGACATCAAGAGGCCCAGACCTGGGGATGGTGCCCAGGACAAGGCTTGGGAAGACTTTGTCAGAGATATCCAGGGAACGGTCAGAAAAGGGGATCAGTTGATAGAAGGCTTGATTTATCGACCGGATCACCCAGAGACGAAGAAGTTGCTCGAGGATTTCCGCGACCGTACCCGCACTTGATTTCTCTCTTGTATTCTGTATGTTGAGGTCACCACCAGGCATGTTGGTTGGGATCCTCCTTTATCACCTCAGTTGTATGGAACATAGTTGTGTAATGTCTTGACGAGACTGTTATTCCAATAAATATATGAGGGTTTTTCTAAATATTGTCTTTATGGTTTATCTTGTCTTGCTACCATTGACACTGGAATTGGAGGGGAAATATCCCCAATGCACACATGCACGTTAGCATTTTTGTATTTCTGTCTGCATAAATCATATTGCATAGCATTTCTTTAGCTGGCCAGAGCACTTATCCAGCCTTTGCTTTTGCCAGAGGGTGATTCTCGGGGGATTGTTCGAGGCAAGAGTGGAGTGTTGAAGACGACCAAGGGGCTGAAGCAGATTTGAGCAGAATCGAGCAGTGTAGTCAGGTATAGGTAATTGGTAGCTATGTCTGAAGGCAATCTCCAGTTTCCTAACACCTTGACAGGGTTTACTACGACGTCCCACCCTCGGTACGATTCTATGGAAGACTTCCCGCAAGCAAACAACCTGACTGCAGACCAAGTTGTACAGCCTATTGTTGAGAACCGAGATCGACATGAGCAGTTTGTTGCCCGAAATGAACGTCCTCCTCCTGTTAACAATCAAGGTGTTGTTTTCCCTGTGATGAATCCATGAAGAGATATTCTGTAAGAGCACAGATTGTGTCTTAGTAATACCTCTATGTTTTGATGATAACATTAATGATAATTTGTATACAAGAATTATACTCTCTAAATTTGTTCTAAACTGTTTTCTACAGGCACAAAAGATTTTAATCTTAAAGAGCAAATTTGAAGTGAACAATGAATTCTGAATGGCTCAAGAGCATCTGAAGATTAGAAGAATCTGAAGTATAAGAGCTCAGTCATCAAGTTTCTGAAGATACAACACGCTGCATGTATTATCAAGAATCTGAATGAAAGAAGACTCTGAATGAAGAGACTCTGAATGAGAGAAGACTCTGATCTGAGTGAAGACTCTGATCTAAGAGCATGTTACGCTTCAAGCACACAGCTGCACCAGACTCTGATTCATCAACATCTGAAGAACATCTTAGGCTCTGAAGTTTCCAGAAGAATCTGAAGACTGAAGACTCTGATATTGATTGTTGATCTGAACTATCTGAAGAATTATTTGAAGAAGATTATTTTAATATATCCGTTGGAATATGCCAGCAAATCTTTCCTTAATTGGGATAGACAAAATTCTCTGCAAGAATATTATTCCTCTGGTACATTCCATATATGGTATAATCACAGCTCAGCAGACAATTGCTACACCCACATTTTGTGCGCCGTCTCTCTGCTGCAATAGTACAAAGGACAGTACTATTTTGATATTGGAAATATCTTCTCCAACGGTAAAATATTCTCTCCAATATTCAAGTGGCTATATAAAGGATATCATAGCTCATTCTTCAGCGTGAAATTAAGACGAAATTGACGAAATTATTGCAAGAACTCTCTCACGCTAAAAGCTTTCATATTCTTCACTGTTCATACATTGTTCTAAACTTAGAGAAATAACACAGTTGTATTTATAGCTTTTATAGAAGCATTTCTTACTCTTTCATTGTATTACATTAATTTGTAAAGGAAGTTTTCCTTAAGAGGATCTAGGTTAGATCAGTAGCTCTTAAGAAGACTAAGAACAGTTGTTCTTAGGTGTTGCTATTTGTAATCAGTTGATTTGAATAGTGGATTAAGTCCTTGTTGAGAAAGGCAAATCACTCTTGAAAAGGGTGGACTGGAGTAGTTGAGTTCAACGAACCAGGATAAAAATACTTGTGTTTTTATCTTTGATTATTTTCTGTCATACTTATTCAACCCCCCCCCCCCCCCCCCCCCTTCTAAGTATTTTCTCACCTTCAGTTGGCATCAGAGCTCCGGTTCTGAGTGTGCATTCGCTTAACCGTGACAGATAAAGATCCAGTGAGAAAAATACTCTGTTATTTATTTGGTTGCTAATATGGGTGATATTCCTACATCAAGCAACAAATATGAAGGAGACAGAATCAGCACCAAACCTCCAATGTTTGATGGAGAAAAATTTGATTATTGGAAAGATAGACTTGAAAGTTTTTTCTTGGGGTATGATGCTGATCTCTGGGATTTAGTCATTGATGGGTATGAACATCCTACTAAGGATGGCAAAAAGATTGATAGAAAATCAATGACTGAGGAGCAGAAGAAAGAATTCAAGAATCATCACAAAGCCAGAACCATACTTCTGAATGCAATCTCTCATACAGAGTATGAAAAGATTACCAACAGAGACACTGCTCATGATATGTTTGAGTCTCTCAAAATGACTCATGAGGGAAATACTCAGGTGAAAGAAACAAAGGCTCTGGCGCTGATACAGAAGTATGAAGCGTTCAAAATGGAAGAATCTGAGAACATTGAGACTATGTTTTCCAGATTTCAGATTCTAACAGCTGGGTTGAAAGTTCTGGACAAGGGCTACTCAACATCTGATCATGTCAAGAAGATCATCAGAAGTCTTCCTACCAGATGGAGACCTATGGTGACTGCATTGAAGCTGGCCAAGGATCTGAACAAAATCTCATTAGAAGAACTCATCAGTTCTTTGAGAAGCCATGAGATTGAGCTGGAGGAAGATGAACCCCAGAAGAAAGATAAAGGTAAATCCTTAGCTTTTAAATCTAACAAATCTGTTAAAGCCTTGCAGGTTAATGAAGAAAGCTCTGAGGAATCTTCTTCTGAAGAAGAAGATGAACTATCTATGCTGTCCAGAAGGATCAACAAACTCTGGAAGCACAAAGGGAAGAAGTTCAACAACTTCAGAAGATCTGATCAAAAGAGAGAATCTTCTGGTCACAGAAGATCTGGCAAGAAAGAGGTCACTTGCTTTGAATGTAAAGAACCTGGACACTACAAGAGTGAATGTCCCAAACTTCAAAAGGAAAAACCCAAAAGGAAGTTTGACAAAAAGAAAAAGGTTCTGATGGCTACATGGGATGACTCAGATGAATCTGAATCATCTTCTGAATCTGAGGAAGAATGTGCAAATGTTGCGCTGATGGCCAACACAAATGATCAAGATGAAGGAACGTCATCATCTGAATCTGAGTCAGAATCAGACTCTGACTCTGAAGAGGTATTTTCTGAACTCTCCAGAGCTGAACTTGTTGAAAGTTTATCTGACATGTTGGAAAGCTACAGCAAGATTAAACTCAAATACAAGAAGCTGAAAAGCAATCTTGAATCTGAGATTGATCTTCTGAGAACAGAACTTGTTGAGCAGAAAGAAATAAATTTAAAACTCAAAAATGATTTAGAAACAACTCAACAAGAATCTGATACTGAAACAGAGTCAAGTGAAAATATTTTAGAAAAATATGACTCTAGTTTTAGAAGATTCCTCACTAAAAGCATAGACAGAAGCAAAATGGCTTCTATGATCTATGGTGTTAGTGGGAATAACAGAAGAGGCATTGGATGTGAATCCTCCTCTGGAAGCAATCCAAAGTCTGTTGATAAACTCTTCATCAAGAAGACTCCTCTGTATTCTCATTTCAAGTTTGGTCATCTGAATGATATTAAACATACAAGCTCTGAAAAGAGTACTTATGTGTTTAAGCCAAGGGTTAGCCAGAATAAACACTATGTTGAAAAACAGAAGTTTAGGCAAAACCACAGAACATCTAACCCCAAAGGACCCAAGAAGATCTGGGTACCTAAAAGTCAAATAATACCTGTTGCAGATGTTCTTAGCAGCAAAATCCAGACACCAATCATGGTACCTGGACTCTGGATGCTCACGACATATGACGGGCGAAAGGTCTATGTTCCAAAGCCTGGAACTTAGATCTGGAGGGGACGTGAAATTTGGAGGGAACCAGAGGGGCAAGATCATTGGCTCTGGTACAATAGGTAATGGTAACCTACCCTCTATTTCTAATGTTCTGTTAGTTGAAGGACTGAAACATAATCTATTGTCCATAAGTCAATTAAGTGACAATGGTTATGATATCATCTTTAATCAAAAATGTTGCAAAGCTGTTTGTCAAAAGAATGGCTCAACCTTATTCAGTGGAAAGAGGAAAAACAACATTTACAAAATTAACCTTTCAAAACTTAAAGTTCAAAATGTAAAATGCCTTTTATCTGTGAATGATGAGCAATGGGTCTGGCATAGAAGATTGGGACATATTAATATGAGACGTATATCTCAGATTAATAAACTCAATCTGGTCAGAGGACTCCCTAATCTGAAGTTCAATTCAGATGCTCTGTGTGGCGCATGTCAAAAGGGTAAATTTTCAAAATCTCATTTTAAACCAAAAAATGTTGTTTCCACCTCTAGACCATTGGAATTACTTCACATTGATCTGTTTGGACCAGTGAAAACTGCATCCATCAGAGGCAAGAAGTATGGGTTAGTCATTGTAGATGACTACAGCAGATGGACATGGGTAAAGTTTCTAAAACACAAGGATGAGTCTCATTCTGTGTTCATTGACTTCTGCAATCAAGTCCAGACTGAAAAAGAATGCAAAATTATTAAAGTCAGAAGTGATCATGGTGGCGAATTTGAAAACAAATATTTTGAAAAATATTTTTCTGAAAAAGGAATTGCACATGATTTCTCCTGTCCTAGAACTCCACAACAAAATGGAGTTGTAGAGAGGAAAAATAGAACATTGCAAGAAATGGCCAGAACCATGATCAACGAGACAAATCTGGCAAAATATTTTTGGGCAGAAGCAATAAATACAGCATGTTATATTCAGAACAGAGTGTCTGTAAGACCTCTTCTGGAAAAGACTCCCTATGAATTGTGGAGAAACAGAAAGCCCAACATTGCTTATTTTCATCCATTTGGATGTATTTGTTATATGCTTAACACTAAAGATCATCTGAACAAGTTTGATTCCAAAGCACAGAAGTGTTTCATGCTTGGTTATTCTGAACGCTCTAAAGGCTACAGAGTATTCAATACTGAAACACAGATTGTGGAAGAATCTATTCATGTTAGATTTGATGATAAGCTTGGCTCTGAAAAGCCAAAGCAAGTTGAAAGTTCTGCAGATAGAGAAGTTATTCTCACAGACTCTGAAGTCTCAGAGGCAGACAAGACTAAAGACAAAGACTCTGAAGCAAATCCAGATGCTACGCCTCTAACTTTCCAACTTGACAATCTGCATATTTCTGAAAGACCAACAGTCAGAGGATCTTCTTCCAGAATGAAAGCTTCTCATCCAGAGGATGTGATAATTGGAAAGAAAGATGATCCAATAAGGACAAGAGCATTTCTCAGAACTTCTGAATCTTCCTTCTGTGGCTTAGTGTCAATTATAGAACCATCATCTGTTGATAAGGCTCTGGAAGATAATGAATGGATTTTAGCTATGCAAGAGGAGCTGAATCAATTCACAAGGAATGAAGTCTGGGATCTGGTTCCAAGACCTAAAGGTTTCAATGTTATTGGAACAAAATGGGTTTTCAGAAATAAACTAAATGAGAAAGGAGAAGTTGAAAGGAACAAAGCAAGACTGGTTGCTCAAGGCTACAGTCAACAAGAAGGCATAGACTACACAGAAACATATGCTCCTGTTGCAAGGTTAGAGTCAATACGATTGCTTATTTCATTTGCTGCACAACATAACATCACTCTTTATCAGATGGATGTTAAAAGTGCTTTTCTTAATGGAATTATAGAAGAGGAAGTGTATGTCCACCAACCTCCTGGTTTTGAAAATGAAAATTTTCCAGATCATGTTTACAAACTAAAAAAATCTCTTTATGGACTAAAACAAGCTCCCAGAGCTTGGTATGAGAGGTTGAGTAATTTTCTTCTGAAGAAAAATTTCATCAGAGGAAAAGTGGATACCACACTATTTTGTAAAACCATTAAGAAAGATTTGTTGATTTGTCAAATTTATGTAGATGATATTATTTTTGGATCAACAAATATTATGCTTGGAAAGGAGTTTGCTAAATGTATGCAGGAAGAATTTGAGATGAGCATGATGGGAGAGCTGAGATTCTTTCTGGGAATCCAAGTAAATCAGACTCCAGAGTGCACCTACATACATCAGACCAAGTATGTTAAAGAGCTTCTGAAGAAGTTTAACATGCTGGATAGCAAAATGGCAAAGACTCCAATGCATCCTACAAGCACTCTAGGTAAGGAAGAGGTAAGTAAGAAGGTAGATCAGAAACTCTACAGAGGTATGATAGGATCTCTTCTTTATTTGACTGCTTCTAGACCAGACATTCTGTTTAGTGTTTGTTTATGTGCTAGATTCCAATCAGATCCTAGAGAATCACACTTAACTGCTGTTAAGAGGATTCTAAGGTATCTGAAAGGTACTGCTAATGTTGGTTTGTGTTACAGAAGATCTGACAAATATTCACTAGTTGGATTCTGTGATGCTGACTATGCTGGAGATAGAGTTGAGCGCAAAAGTACTTCTGGAAGCTGTCAGTTTCTTGGAAGTCATCTGATCTCGTGGTACAGCAAGAAGCAACCAACAATTGCACTATCAACCACAGAGGCAGAATACATTGCTGCTGCTGGGTGTTCCACTCAGATGCTCTGGATGAAGAGTCAACTAGAAGATTATCAAATCTATGAGAGTAATCTTTCTATCTTCTGTGACAATACTTCATCTATATGTTTATCCAAAAATCCAATTTTACACTCTAAGGCCAAACATATAGAGATTAAACATCATTTCATCAGAGACTATGTTCAGAAGGGTGTAATAAATTTAGCCTTTGTTGATACAGATCATCAATGGGCAGATATTTTCACAAAACCCCTTGCTGAAGATAGGTTTAAGTTTATTCTGAAAAATATTTGTATGGATTTTTGTCCAGAGTAATATTTCTCAGAGTCAACTTCTCAGATGCTAAGTGTTTAACACTCTGAAGTATTTCATCTGTTTTGCTTGTTTATTTTATCTGTGATTTATTTTTTTGTGTGAAACTCTGTACTGACCTTCTCAGAGGATCTGAAAGTTGAAAACGTTTCATTTCGTAAGAGTTACAGAATCACATGCAAAGCAAACACGTGTCACTCAGAATCTGAAAAGATGGAGTACACCTACTGATTATGACGTTTAAGGTATTGCTTTGAAAATCTCAATCTGTCTTGATTTTCCCCCAAATGTCATATCATAATTAAAAATGATTACTTTTCATTTAATGCAAACGTGCGTATGTGTCCTATGTATGTCTGTTGTGTTTCCCATGCGTGTTTTATTTGTCTATATAAACCACTCTCTTAACACATTCACACTTTTCACATTCTCAAACACATATGCGCTTTTGTCTGTTGTTCTCTCTATTTTCAAACCCTAAAAGAACCCAGAAATCCTCATCTTCTTCATCATCATCAACAATGGCATCCACTTCAAAAGCAGTTACTACCAAAGATTCTACCACTATCATAGAACCAGTACGCACTCTACTAACTCCTGTTGATTCTCTAGAAGTGCTGTGTGAAAGCTTCGTGGATTTAGAAGACCTTGCTGAAAATGGGTTTGATCTGATTCCTTCAATCAAAGCACAAGGCTGGGACGGTTACTTTGATAGGCTTATGGGTCCTGTGTATCCAAAGTTAGTGAAGGAGTTTTGGATCCATGCATTTGCTACTCCAAAGTTCGTTCATTCCTCTGTGCTGGGTAAGAAGATTGTTATCACTGAAAATCTGATCAGGAAACTCATAGGTTTCAAGGCAACTGATGGAGTAACCTCTCTGTCTTCTGCGCGTGAAGATCTGAAAGATGTTTGTCAAGAAATCTGCACTACTGGTGAACCTTGTAAGAAGGTTAAGTTTTTGAAACCCACTTACAAGATTTGGGCTAAGATTTTCTTGAACACCATTTTTCACAGACCCTCTTCAAACTCATCTGATTATGTTAATGCTGAACAACTTTACTTCATGTATTGTTTACACCAAAACATTCAGATTGATCTTCCTTATTTGTTGTTTAATCATCTGGTATCTCACGTCAAGGAAACAAGGGAAACAGCCAGAGATAAAACTGGAAAAGTCAGAACATGGATTCCTATGGGAAGACTGATTTCAGATATTCTAATAGAAAACCAACTTGTGGCGCATCTGCAAGAGGCTGGGTTGACAGAAGATCTGAATTTTATCATTGGCTCTAAAATAAATGGTTTAACTCTGAGAAGGATGAAATTGGTTGAAGATTTATCTGAGAAACCAAGGAAAACTAACTCTGAAGAAGTTAGGGGAAGAAGGATTCCTGTTGAGGATTTTCCTTTATTCACCTCAGATGAACCCAGAGAACTTATTGCTGAGTATGTTGCTCGCTGCATCAGAGATGGTGTTGAGATTCCTGCCAATCTTGTGCAGAAGGAAGGCCAAGTTCTTCCTGATTTAACAAGGGAAAGAAGACGAAAGAGAAAAGCTGATAAAGAAGGTCATCAGAAGAAAAGGAAGCATTCAGATGCTGAAAAGAAGAAGAAAAGGAAGAAACTGAAGAAGGTTCAACAAAATCCTCCTGCAGCAACTTTTGAAGAGATAAGAGATACTCTGAAACAGGTATTTAACACTGATTCTAATCCTGTTCATCATTCTGCTACCCCCACACCATCTGACTCACCCCTAATATTTAAAAGATCTAGACCATCTGAGACTCATACACCACAATCCAAACAAACCCAACAAGCAACACCACAACCTCAAAACACTATCCCAGAATCTACCATTCCAGAGGATGTTCACCCTGAACACTCTGACCAACCTGAAAATCTCATTAATCCTAATGAGATATTAGATATCACACCCTTAAACCGTTCTATCATTTTATCTTCAACTTCTGAAAAATCTAACCACTCTGATACATCATCTGATGATGAATCATCTGGTTTCATTAATGAATGCTTGAATGATCTCAAACAACCTTGTTCTGAGAGTGTTTGGAAACAACTGTTTAAATCTCCAACATCTGAACATCCACCTTCTCCACAAAACTCCCCAACTCAAACTCTCAATCCACAACCTCTTGATATCCAAAACACTCCACAACCAACTCAATTAACCCAACCAACATCTGAACCACAAATCAACCAACAAACATCTGAACCAACAGAAACCCAACAAACATCTGAACCACAAAACAACCAACCAACATCTGAACATCCATCCTCACAACCTCAACCTTCTAAACAAACACCACAAACACAACCAACCCAACCCAGAATCCCTGATGAAGCAGAATTGGGATCAAGTGTTTATACTATGTTAAAAGATTTTGACAAGGATAATGTCTCAGACTTTGCTGACATTATGGATGTTTGCATGACTACTATGGACAAAGAGGCTGCTAATGCTGTTTGGAAGAAATATCTTTACAGACTGAATAGGGAGGCTTTGAAAATCAGGACTCAATGTCTTAGATTGTCAAAAGTAAGGTTTGCTGCTTATCAAAAACGGATTAAGAAAAACCCTCCTCCTATTCTTCTTCTAGAAGCTCCTCCACCTCCAGAAATTCCTGCACCTGATGTTACTAAGAATGTTTCAGAATCTATTGTTTCAGAATCTGCTATTTCAGAATCTTCAGATCTTCAGAAGGATGTCAAAGAACTAAAGGATTTTATGGTTGATCAAAAGAAGACAAATGAAGAAATGAAAACTTGGATGGCTAAGCAAGATGAAAACTCAGAAAGGATTACAGCACTGCTGCAACTCATTGCTTCTCAACAAGCCTCATCTGCTAAACCTACTTAATGTTTTGCACAAGTTTTTCATATTTTGCTTTGTTTTTAATTTTCTTCTGATATGTTTTGCATGCTTGTATCTGAATGTTCTCTTATCTTAAATGACAATGATCTTTTTGCTTATCTGGATATGTGTTTCTTCTGCATCTTTACTGTCTTTTAAAATTCTTTTTGATTATGACAAAAAGGGGGAGAAACAAAATAGAATCTGATTGTTCAAATCTATAAGCAATTATCTGAACTAAGTCAGACATGTTACTAACATTCTTTGAATCTAACCAGACTCTGACAAATTTATCTAACCAGACTCTGACAAAATTCATTGAAGTTTTTCCTGAGATCTATCTTTTCAGATCCTGATCAAAAACAGTTAAATCTGAGTAGACCAGACTCTGATATCTAACCTTGAGTACTATGATCTAAAAGATAACTCAAGACAGGATATGGCAAGATAAACAACCAAGTGTTCTGAAGTTGTTCATCTGTCATCAAGCTTTAATATGACATCAAGCTTTGGCATCAAGCTTTAATACGGCATCAAGCTTTGACTCTAGAAGTCAGACATATGTCAACCAGGCTTCAATCAGGATGTTAACCAAAATTCAATCAGGCTCTGAATCTGAAATGTAATCAGGCTCTGAATCTGAAATGTACTCAACCAGAAAGGGAAGTATCTAATTCCATTAGAGTATTCATTTCAGGGGGAGATTGTTAATCTCAGGGGGAGTAATTTTAATTCATTTTTGAACAAATTCCTCATGTTTTGTCATCATCAAAAAGGGGGAGATTGTAAGAGCACAGATTGTGTCTTAGTAATACCTCTATGTTTTGATGATAACATTAATGATAATTTGTATACAAGAATTATACTCTCTAAATTTGTTCTAAACTGTTTTCTACAGGCACAAAAGATTTTAATCTTAAAGAGCAAATTTGAAGTGAACAATGAATTCTGAATGGCTCAAGAGCATCTGAAGATTAGAAGAATCTGAAGTATAAGAGCTCAGTCATCAAGTTTCTGAAGATACAACACGCTGCATGTATTATCAAGAATCTGAATGAAAGAAGACTCTGAATGAAGAGACTCTGAATGAGAGAAGACTCTGATCTGAGTGAAGACTCTGATCTAAGAGCATGTTACGCTTCAAGCACACAGCTGCACCAGACTCTGATTCATCAACATCTGAAGAACATCTTAGGCTCTGAAGTTTCCAGAAGAATCTGAAGACTGAAGACTCTGATATTGATTGTTGATCTGAACTATCTGAAGAATTATTTGAAGAAGATTATTTTAATATATCCGTTGGAATATGCCAGCAAATCTTTCCTTAATTGGGATAGACAAAATTCTCTGCAAGAATATTATTCCTCTGGTACATTCCATATATGGTATAATCACAGCTCAGCAGACAATTGCTACACCCACATTTTGTGCGCCGTCTCTCTGCTGCAATAGTACAAAGGACAGTACTATTTTGATATTGGAAATATCTTCTCCAACGGTAAAATATTCTCTCCAATATTCAAGTGGCTATATAAAGGATATCATAGCTCATTCTTCAGCGTGAAATTAAGACGAAATTGACGAAATTATTGCAAGAACTCTCTCACGCTAAAAGCTTTCATATTCTTCACTGTTCATACATTGTTCTAAACTTAGAGAAATAACACAGTTGTGTTTATAGCTTTTATAGAAGCATTTCTTACTCTTTCATTGTATTACATTAATTTGTAAAGGAAGTTTTCCTTAAGAGGATCTAGGTTAGATCAGTAGCTCTTAAGAAGACTAAGAACAGTTGTTCTTAGGTGTTGCTATTTGTAATCAGTTGATTTGAATAGTGGATTAAGTCCTTGTTGAGAAAGGCAAATCACTCTTGAAAAGGGTGGACTGGAGTAGTTGAGTTCAACGAACCAGGATAAAAATACTTGTGTTTTTATCTTTGATTATTTTCTGTCATACTTATTCAACCCCCCCTTCTAAGTATTTTCTCACCTTCATATTCCAATAGCCAGGATGGTAGATCCAAGAGCTCTTGAGAGGGAGAGAAAACTCCGAGCATTGGAAGAAGGAATTAAAGCTTTGGAGGTCAAAGACGCTGTTAACCTGAATGCTGCAGACATGTGTTTGGTTCCGGACCTGGTGTTGCCTTATCAGTTCAAAGTGCCGGAATTTGAAAAGTACACGGGAGATAGCTGTCCGAAGCTGCATTTGATGATGTTCTGTCGAAGAATGACTGCGTTTGTGCGAAATGACCAATTGATGATCCATTGCTTTCAGTATAGTCTGACTGGGGCATCTTTGAAGTGGTATGTGCAACTAGAGAGTAATCAGATTCGATCATGGGTGGATTTAGCCAGAGCTTTCATGAAGCAGTACGATTACAACCTGGATTTGGCTCCTAGTCTCGTACATCTGCAAGAATTATCTCGGGCGGAGAATGAACCATTCAGAGGGTATTTACAAAGATGGAAAAAATTGGCTGCTAGTGTTCAACCACCGCTTCAGGAAAGAGAAATGGTTGATATCTTCCTGGGTACTCTGAAGGGCCATTATTATGACAAATTGTTCGGTTGTACAAGCTTTGTGGGCCTGATGAGAATGGGTGAGCTTGTTGAGAGAGGACTCAAGAGTGGAAAGCTTCGAGATGTTCCTTATATCCCAGTTGATAAGAGTGAGTCAGTTGTCAGTTCTCAAGAAGAATGGGAAGAAGGAAATGACGTCGTCTCCGAATCTCTAGCGTCTCAGGATCGGTTTTCAGACACTTTAAGTCAACGGTCATACTGTCGTCAATCGCTTCAGCACGCCCAACGAAGACCAAGGAAACCTGAAAGGCAGTTTACTTAGCTACCGATGTCATACAGTTAGTTGTTGCCAGATCTGGTCAAAAGTGGATTGATAGTGCCGAAAGAGACTAATCCAGTGATTCCACAATATCCTCCAGGTTTTGATGCCAGCGCCCGCTGTGAGTACCATGCTGGGGCACAGGGGCATTCAACGAATGATTGTAAGGTGCTTAGAAGCCAGGTTCAGGATTTGTTAGACTCTAGCCGGATTTGCATCACGCCTCAGGGTTTTGTTCAGTTTAACGATTCTCCGTCATCCAGTTGTGCGGGTTCGTCAGCCAATGTCATAGAAGACTCCACAGGAAGTGTGCGCTCTGAAGATTGTCAATCGGAGAGTTCGGTTGAATAGGGGAGAAGTTTCTAGAGGTTTCTGTGCCGGGTGTCGCGTCTGTTTTCTCTGCCTAATCCGTTTAGCTTTTGTGCACTATTGTTTGCTGACCACCACCAGGATTGTTGGCTGGGGTCATTGTATTCGTACTCATTTGTGCTTGCGTGCTGCTTTTGTTGGTTATACATGTGTGGGAGATGTTCGTCTGGGTGCTTATAGCTTGAGTTTCTCTTTGTCTTGTCATGAATATGTGTTTGCTTTCTGCATTGCATTATGACTTAACAGGTACATCAGAACCGTGGGTCTTATTTCCTCATCATCCAGTTTGTTGCAGGAATTCCTTCAGAGATATGGAACAGAATCAGGTGGAATTGATTGAAGTCCGGAGCCAGCTGGGGCAGATGATGAGAGACATGCAAGAGATGCGTCTGGAGCAGAAGATCCTCAAGGAGGAGAACAGTCAACTGAAGACCCAAATGAGCTTTATCATGGAAGTAGTCAAGAACGTGCTTAGGAAAGAGGATGATCAGCTAGTTGAAGCCGCGGTGAAGAAGCTCGTGCCACCTGTGCTTGTGGAACCTGAGCAGCAACAAAAGATGCACCCGGCTCAACGGAGGATTCAGGAGGGGAAGCCAAAAAGGATATTTGAGGCGCCACCTACAACGTATGCTGAGCTCTTGCAGACTTTATTGAGGTTCAAAAAGGTTGAGAAGAGAACGTTGGACCCACCCACAGGAGCGCTTCCTTATGGGTACGATTCCAGTATGCAATGTGAGTTTCATTCCGGGGCACTCGGACACGACATCGAGGGTTGTCATGCTTTTAAGCACAATGTTCAAGACCTGATTGACTCAAAAGATATTGAATTCTCGCCAAGCGGTGTAGATGTACGTATTGCTCCTATCCCAGTTGATGTTAAGATGATGGAAGCTTCTAAAGCCGCAGTAGGTCAGAAACGTATCCTGGACTCCATGGTGTCAGAATCTCCATGCCCACAACTGTTGCCTATTCCTGGGGCAGATCTGAGAAAGAAGATGGCTAAGCATAAGGAGTGCCTTAATCAGTACGGTGAAAGTCAAGAAACCGATGTTGTATTTGCTACGAAGGTTGTTCAACAGTCAGCCCGATACCAACAACAACAACAACGATCTCAACAGTGGAAAAGGCAGCAGCATCCCAATCAGCGAGGAGCTCAAAATCAGAGGCCGTTGAGGGTATTTAGTGTGCCTCCGATGCCGTATGCCGAACTTCTTCAGGTGTTGCTACGATTGCAGTTGGTTGAGAAGAGGAAGCTAGCCCCGCTGACAGGTACGCCTCCAGCAGGTTATGATATCAAAGAGCGCTGTGATTTCCTTTCAGGAGCACAGGGGCACAACATTGAAGATTGTCTGGCCTTCAAGCATAAAGTACAGGACCTACTTGATAGTGCAGTAATCAACTTCGGGCAGGAAGGGCCCAAAATTATCTGAATGAGGAAGGGCTCTATAAGTTGGTTGGGTCGTTGAAAGCAGATCAGGACAACATCGAATTGTCTCTAATAACTGATTGTGAAGATGGCTGGTTCAGCAGCAGGACAGATGTGAAAGCCCGGTTCTCGGAAGCTAGCATTTTTCTTTGTTGTATCTTGTCATTTCTTTACGTTTGTAGTTTCTTTCCTGTTTAAAATGCAATCTTGTTTGTAAAACTTGTTGTTTCCATTCAATTGATGATAATGAAATAAATATGCATGTTTTGATTGAATCCATTCGTGTTCACTAATTGTTTTTACAAATGTCCAACGCCTGGTTAAGAGGAATCCGGGGAGGATGACGAAAATGAACGACATGCAACTTCCGATATGGTATGCTTTTGAAACAAAACATGCTGATGATGTACAGACATTGTTTCAAATCCCTAAACACCGGAGATATAAGGAAGATAATCCCTTGTCAACCCCTTTGAGCTTGGTAGTAGGAGTTTCTTTCCGTGAATGAAAAACCCTCAATCTTAACCTGGGGCAGGGTAGGTGTTAGCTAATTTGACCGAGCGTCCGAATCAAATAAAGGGAGTGTCCGTTCGAGGATCAATCACACCTCTAGAGGTCGTGCCTAAAAAACCACAACGGTTAAATCAAGAGTGAGACAATCACATTATTCTCCAATGAGTCAGGCAACCAGTGTTACACGACTTGTTCGAAAGAAAAAAGAGAAAAAATCAAAAGCCCGCTAAGTCAAGAAAAGAAAACAAATGACTTAGGCAAAAATGAGGGCATCCCGCTGGACTCAAAGAATCAAAAGAAACTCAAAAAGAGTCAGTCCAGGAAAAAGTTAGGGATAAGAAAAAAGATGAAAGGATAGAAAAATCCTCAAATGAGGTACGAGCCGTGTGACCTCAAGTGTCAAAGACGAAGAGTGAGTGGTTGTCACTCCAAAAAACTCATGGTTTCTCGAGCTATCACTCCTACCTTTCAACCTCTGAGAGGTGAACGCTAAGGTTGAATTAGTTGAACGTAGGATGGGAGAACATCAAGGAGAATGGGTGGGTTAAAATAAACTTTGAGCCTTTATCCTTTCCTTCAAAACCGTGAACCTGACCACGTTATAGCCTTCAAAAGTCCTAATTGAAGCAGGTTGTTTCGAAAGCATACTTCGGTAAAGGTCACGTCGATTCTGACTCCTAAAAGGGTTCCTCTTACCATGTTGGTACTGATGTTGATATTCTTGATAAATGTTTTGTGCATTATATGCCATAAACTGTTTTTCCTTTTCCCAGTGAACAGATTGGATGTCAAAGCTGTCATATATGTTGCATTAATATGTCTTTTATGCAGAACAACTTGTTTTACTTGCGAGTAAGTGCTTGACAGCAGGAAAGTTTCCTACAGTGGAAAGGTATGGTTAGGATAGAATACAGAGCGCCGAATGTTCCGAGAGCAGGGGCAAGCTATTATCATGATCCCCAGTCAGGTCAGCATTTCGAAGTCAGTTATCCTGGGGCAATCAGGTTGAGATTCAGTGAATATCTTGTAGTCAGGGGCACTGCTCTGAATCAGCTAATCAGGGGCAAAGTCATGGCAGTCAGGGGCAGGCCGTCTTAAGAGCGCAGAAGTTACTCTTTATTCGAGAAGCATTTGATGGGAAGTATCTCCCCGAAGTTCAGAATGTTGGGGCATTTCATATCAGACCATCAGGGTACAGATGTTCAGACTTCCTTTCGAGGACTATCCCCACAGAGGTCCCGCAGGCTGGGGCATATCAGAAGCGAAAGATTTGTTCTTCTCCGTATCATCAGGGTTATTCAGAGCTATTCGAGCAGACTCAGCCAATTTTCGAGTGCAAGACGAATGTCGGGAATTCGTGTTGCTATCCTTTGACTCTTCAACCAGGAGACTGTGTATGCAGACAGGAAGTTTTCTAGCGTCAGTTGTACCTGACCCGTCGCAGATAGCCTAGAAGCACAAACCCATGTTGGCGATCACTGTGAGGCCTATCCGTGTTGGCGCATCAGTTTCCAAATCCGAGCTTCGTCAGTACGCAGGAAGACTCCGTCTATTTTCTCCAACAAAAGTCCAGTTTTTCATTGGCACGGGTAAGCTATCCCCAGAGGAGTCCAATCATACTCAACACGTCTGCTATTTCACAGCAGAGCTATATTCCCCAGCAGGGTGTTACTTCAACGAGGTGTTTGGTTAAGTTCCCAATTTCCCCAGCGGAGTTGATTTCACTCTTCCAGCATTTATTTTGCTGGAATCATTCTGCGATATCCGGTTTATCTCCAGCGGAGTTGGCTTCGTCTTCGGCATTTATTTTGTTGAATTGGTTTTCAGTACCCGACTTTCTCCAGCAGCTCGAGCCTGCATTAGCATGTTGCATGTCATCATATTTGCATCATACTTGCATTTCATTTTCAAAATGCGTAGCATTTCCATCCTGAATGGAGCATTACGCCATAGAAAGATTCAAGCATATGCATATGCATACGAAGCATAAGCCAGGTTTTCTACCAGCCTCATATGGCGTGTGAATTACTCTGTGATCAGTTCAGGGGCATTCATCCAGCAGCAGTGTTCAGGCAATTCAGCGGTTTATTCGTATTCCAGATCATACAACAGTTATGCTTTGATCAATCAGTCATCTGGTATCGACAGGTTTTTCTTCCCGTCAATTCATATTGACGATGTGTTCCTCCAATAAGTGGATTTCTCCGTCTACCATTAGACGTCTTGAGTTTGAATGTGGTTTTCTTTCCGTCTATCAGTAGACGATGTGAAGTTTCAGTTGATTTTTTTAGTAGGGTTTCAAGACGGGGTTTCTCTAATTGGCTGTTCTTTCCGTCTAGCAGTAGACGATGTGAAGTTTCGGTT
Organism: Lathyrus sativus; assembly: GCA_963859935.3. Lineage (NCBI taxonomy): Eukaryota > Viridiplantae > Streptophyta > Magnoliopsida > Fabales > Fabaceae > Lathyrus > Lathyrus sativus. The sequence goes on from OZ012739.1 coordinate 371,945,903, forward strand.
AATTTTGCAGTAGGGTTTCAAAATGGGGTTCTCTAGCATATGGTTTTCTTTCCGTCTAGCAGTAGATGATGTGAAGATTCAGGTGATTTCAGTGGGGTTTCAAGATGGGGTTTCTCTAGCAGGTGGCTTTCTTCCCGTCTATCAGTAGATGATGTGAAGTTTCAGGTGATTTTTCAGCGGGTTTCTTATCGTCATATCATACGGATGGTATGTTTCCCCTGCGAGTCTTCTCCGGCTACCTTTAGATGTTGAGGGGTTTCAAAGCGATCTTTCGGATATTGGTTTTCTTTCTGTGTATTGGATGAGATGACATTTCACGAGGGTTCCTGATTGTCGATTCTTATTGACGACATGGCTCTTTGAAGGTGGTTTTCTTCCCGTCAGTCCATACTGATGATGTGGCCCCTTTAATGATATTGTTCTTTCCATCAATTCTCGTAGACGAAAGGATTCTGAAATCTGATGGATGGTGTTGAATGAATTGTTGGGTGTCTTCCCGTCTATCCTTAGACGATGTGAGTATTGGTTTGCAGGGTGTCTTCCCGTCTATCCTTAGACGATGTGAGTATTGGTTTGTTTCTTCAGATTTTGGGTGTCTTTCCGTCTATCTTTAGACGATGTGAGTATTGATGGATTATGGGTGTCTTCCCGTCTATCCTTAGACGATGTGAGTATGGATTATGGGTGTCTTTCCATCTATCTTTAGACGATGTGAGTATTGATGGTTTTCCTTCGGGATTATGGATGTCTTCCCGTCTATCCTTAGACGATGTGAGTATGGATTATGGGTGTCTTTCCGTCTATCCTTAGACGATGTGAGTATCGAAGTTTTCCTTGAAGCAGGGCGTCTTTCCGTCTATCCTTAGACGATGTGAGTAGGAATATTGGATGTCTTCCCGTCTATCCTTAGACGATGTGAGTATTGAACTTTTTCCTTCGGGATTATGGGTGTCTTACCGTCTATCTTTAGACGATGTGAGTATTGATTCTTTCCTTCACGATTATGGGTGTCTTGCCGTCTATCATCAGACGATGTGAGTATATTTCTCTTCCTATCTATCAGTAGACGATGTGAGAGGATCAGGTGTTGTTGCAACCCTCGGGTTGTTATATGTGGTATCACAGGTAACGGGCGCTAAAATCAGGAGTTCTTTATCAGATGATTGATCAGTTTGTTGCCATAACGGCTGGACTCGGTTCTGGATTTTATTCCCCAAGCAGTTTTACAGTATATTCTCACGGTTGGCAAATTTTCGGGTTCCATTGGTATTCAACAGTCTCGTACCTCTGAATGTTTGAAGGTTGAGCGCTCTTCAAACCCTTCAGGTCCAAGTCGCTTGAATAGGGGCAGCTGTTGCACCCTAAAATTTGACCAACCGGTTCTCCTATCTGGCTCGTGGTTTAAGTTCGTATTCGCAAATCAGATGCATGACATTTGTGCACAGACAGAGGATGTCAGGGTTACAGCTTGGGCTTCATCTATCAGATATTTCAGATCCAGTCTAGGTCATCAGGGTTTTATTTTCGGAAAATTGTGCGCTTCTCGGGATTTTCAGCTTGCATGGTGGTTTTTGGGATATTCTGATGACCAGGGGGTTTACTGTTTGATTCGATCTGGTCTCACGCTATCTTTTATATTGGTCATTTGCATTTGTCTGCATTTTTTTAAGGATTTTATAGCCTTTTGTGGATTTTAAATAGGCTTTTTAGATTTTTCAGGATTTAGATAGATTTTTTAACCATTTTTTAATAGTTTAAATCTTTTTTTAGAATTTTATAGAATTTTTTAAATATATTTAATAGTTTTTTGTTATCATTTTTAGAATATAATAGATTTTAAATTTTCTTTTAATTGTTTTTAGATAATATAGAAAGAATATAGTTTTTTCTTTTATTAATGATAGAATTTAATAGTTTTTAAATAGAAATAAATAGAATATCTTTTGATAGATTTTTCTTTTAAATAATATTAGAGATTAAATAGGGATTATTAGAATTTTATTAGTTTTAGTTTAATATAGGTTTAGCTAGATTTTAAGCATTTTAGATTTAATTAGGGTTTAATTAGGTTAATTAGGATTTAAATTTGTGTTTAGTTAATTAGGTTTAGTGCTAATTAGTTTAATATGGTTTTAATAGAGTTTAATTAGGTCTAATCTTTTTTCAGAATTGCTTAATCATTTTTCATTTCAGTTTTTTTGATCCTTTTTCGTGTGGGCCCAGCAGATTTTTGGAGGCCCAATTGTTTTTGGTCCATTTTCTGTTCTTCAGTCCAGCAGATGTCACTTGTCCATGTATAAAGAGTCACACGCGTGCAAAGCAAACGGCCCCACCTCATTGCAACTCTGAATTCCCACCAGCTGCCACGTATCCACCCTCTCTCTCCCTTTCTGCCACGCCTCAGACACGCGTCCTCCATGCAACCCTCACCCTGCCACTTGTCCTCTCCGCAAGCCTTCACCTGAGCTTCGCCGGAAACTCCACCGGCCGGCATGCAAACTCTTTCCGGCCACCTCCAACCAATTCCGGCCGCCGTCTAACCCGCCGGAAACTGCAAAAACTCCAGAATTCTTAACTGCTTCATCTATTTTCCCCCAACCCTCACCTTCTTCCTCCGTCCACCTCCATCAACCTCCTCACCGGAAAACGCACAGACGCCGGAATCTTCATCGGTGTTGAAGACTTTCCCAGAACACGTTCAAACCTTCATCCGCCCTCAGAAAAATTCCAGAAATCCCAGAAAATCATCATTTATCATCATCAATCATCAAGAACTTCGCCTGTTCTTCGTGAATTCCCCAGAATCTTCATAAACCAGAACAAAGTTCTTCACCAAGCAATCAGATTCGCCAGGAAATTTCTAGAACGCGAAGAAACGCCTTCATCGCAAACCAACCGGTCCTTCAAGATCGTCACAACTCCGTTCGTCGCCATCAACACCTTCAAGGATCTTCAGAGCGTTCATCAGCGAGACTCCAGATCTTGAGTTCTTTTCAATACGACTCGTATTCCACATCCAGGTACGTCGTTCTTGGATCCTTGCTCGCATCTCGTTTTGATTATCGAATGTATGGATTCATCTTGTTTTAGATTGGAGTTTAGGTTGAGTTTAGATCTTGAGCGGAGGTTTGGTGAGGTGTAGTTTAGGTTTGGGTTTGGATTCTTGTGAGAGAGTGAGGTGTTTGTTTGAGAAGTTTCAGAGTTTAGTTGAAATGCTTGAGAGAGTTCAGAGAGATTTGGGGAAGACGACGGCGTGCTAGGGTTTGCATCAGGTGAACAGTGATCAGAATTGGGGAAGGAGAATTAGGTTTTGTTAGTTGGTAACGTTGGACTAGGGTTTCGGATTGGGTCAAGGCCCAAGTTGGATTTCCTGAGGCTCACCCCTCCGTTTACTCATTCCCCTCCCCCTGCGTGTTAGATTAATGAGAGTGTGGACTGGGCTTTGCCCTGAGTTGCTAAGCACACCCCCATAATGAAGCCCACTTGAAATGAACTGAAAAAACTTGCTAACTGCACCAACGAGTTTTCCATTTTCTTTTATTTGTTTTTAACTGAATTTCTGATTCATATGGGCTTATCAAGATTGCTAAGCGCACCCCTTCCCGCTTGGGCCCAGTGGATAATAAGCTGATGCGTGTTGCTATTTTTACCCCCCTGCTTTATTTCTTTTTATTTTCTTTTTAATTTTTCTTTGTTTGTATCATGTTAGAAATAATTCCATAAAAAATAGTAGATTTGATCAAAAAATCCCATTCTTTTTTCTATATGTTCATAATTCAATGTAGAATTTTATAGTACAAAAACATTAATTTGATCATGCATTTTATTTTTATTTGGCATTTTTGCATTTTAATTGATATTGAATAATTGGTTTGTGGCACGTCTGCCTTGTTGATTTTAGTTCTTTCATCTGGTAATGAATTTTGCTCTAGTTTTTTAGTATGTTGCACTAGACTAATGCATGCTCCCCATAGATTTTACATAGATTTTTTAGAGGTTGATTGATATTGTTTTAGGGTTAGAGAATAGAGACCTCATAACTTGTTGGTAACCCTTGACCATTCATATGTTAGGCATTGTTTAGTAGCCTTAGAAGTTGACTTAGGCTTTGAGATTTGATCTTGGGATCATAGAGCCATGTAGGTTTCCCCTAGATTTTTGATAGATTTTTATAGGGTGTTCTGTTATTTCTGATTGAGCCTGAGATTAGGAGAAGTCTTGATAGGCTTCTGACTTTGAAGTTCAACTGTGGTTGAACTTCAGAGATAGTTTCTTGTGGTTTGAGGGCCTGTGGTTTCTTCTTGAAGATGGAGGCTGGATGAAGTCTTGATGGAGCTTGCAAGGATGCATGGATTGAAGACCTAGCCTAGGAGCTTGCTCTCTGTTTGTGAGGTTTGAGATCCTGAAGTTTGAGGGAAATTTATGGTACTTTCCTGAGGAAGGTACTATGGATGCCTTTCATTCTTTCTTCTCACCTCTTTCTAAAGTATCTAATGATGTTGGAGCCTTCATGTGAGTTTAGTTTCTCCTGAGGAGGAATGTAAACTGATCACAGTTGTTGAGCCACATGGGATACGATTCCTAAGTGGAAGCCTCCTAGTACTTTCCTGAGGAAGGCACTATGGGTCTGTTCACTTAGTTCCCTTAGTTCATCTAGGATTTCTTAAGTATCCAATGATGTCGGAGCCTTCATATGAGTTTAGTTTCTCCTGAGGAGGAATGTAAACTGTTCACAGTAGTTGAGCCACATGGGATACGATTCCTAAGTGGAAGCCCCCTAGTATTTTCTTGAGGAAGGTCCTATGGGTTTGTTCACTTAGTTCCCTTAGTTCATCTAGGATTTCTTAAGTATCCAATGATGTTGGAGCCTTCATGTGAGTTTAGTTTCTCCTGAGGAGGAATGTAAACTGATCACAGTTGTTGAGCCACATGGGATATGATTCCTAAGTGGAAGCCTCCTAGTACTTTCCCGAGGAAGGCACTATGGGTCTGTTCACTTAGTTCCCTTAGTTCATGTAGGATTTCTCAAGTATCCAATGATGTCGGAGCCTTCATGTGAGTTTAGTTTCTCCTGAGGAGGAATGTACACCGTTCACAGTTGTTGAGCCGCATAGGATATGATTCCTGAGTGGTAACCTCCTGGTACTTTCCTGAGGAAGGCACTATGAGTCTGCCTACTTAGCTCCCTTTCTTTGGTAAGCTTGTTTTGAAGCTTGAAGACTGGGATTGGTTTCTCTTGTGTGTAGGGTTCTGCTAGAGATCTGATTAGGGTTTGTGCTTAGGGTTTTGCTTAGAGATTTGATTAGGGTTTTGCTTAGAGATTTGATTAGGGTTTTGCATAGAGCTTTGTTCAGGGGTAAATCAGGGGTTTGTTTTAGGGTTGTTTAGGGGTCTTGCTCAGGGGTAATTTCATGCTTTTGGATAGGGGTTTGTCAGGCTGGTTCGCCTTCTCTTTGTGTTGTTTGACTTGTGTGGTGTTGTGCTGCATTAGACTTAGGGGTTTATCTAGATATTTCTGAGGTAGGTCCATCTTAGAGATAGGCTTTGTGTGCATGAGAAGTTGAGGTGGTCCTCCTTCTGCTTGTTTGTTATTGAGTGGCTTTGCTTGCTGGTATTTGGTAGAGCTGAGCTCCCTTACCTCTGTGGTTTGCTGCCTTTGCGCCTTGTTTGTTTGGTTGTTGCATTCATGCATATTTCCAGTATTCCTTTACTTTGCAGTTGATTCCTGTTTGCTGTTTAGTCCTGTTGCCATGATCCCTTAGGAGCTCTAACTTCTCCGCTGCGGAGGAGTTATGATAGACATTAGGATGGTCAACCAGGCATGATAACATTAGGTAGATTCCCCATTTTAATCATAGTTTTAGGGTGTCTTTTCCCTTTCTCAGCAATAGGGACCCTTGAGTAGCTTGTGTCGTAGTTAGCCGAACTACAGCTGCTCTGATTTCTCGTTCCAGACGAGAATATGTAGGCATAGGATGCGATATCCTAGCGAGCACACTAACAACTAATCTTTTGTTCTCTCGCGGCTGTGCGATCGAGACTTTCCCGCTGACGACTGATTGTTACGCCTTTCTCTTGCCCGAGGGCATTTGAGACCAGACCGTAGTTGTAGGTTCCCGAACCTTTGAAACCAGTTTATTTTCTCACTGCTGTGTGAGAGCGCCCAGTTTAGCCGTAGTTAGTCGAACTACGTTTGCTCTGATCTTCCATGTTGTGTAGAAGTACGTAGGCACATGATGCGATGTCCTGGCGAGCAACCTTTCCCCCCGTCTAGACGTAGGTAGTCGAACTACGTTGACTCTGACTTTCCCATTGCACGAGGGAGTACGTAGGCCCAGAACACCGTATGTTCTGTCGAGTCCTGTCCTTTTCTTTTCTTTTCAGACTGACCATTAGCATAGATAGATAAACACACCCTTTTCCTTATGAACACCAAGCGTGGATCCCATCGAGTACGATGGACGTGAGGGGTGCTAATACCTTCCCCTTGCGTAACCGACTCCCGAACCCAGGTTTTGGTTGCGATGACCATACCTTTTCCCGTTTTTGCGAGGTTTACTTCGAGCGTTTCCTTTCCCTCCTTTGGGATAAATAACGCACGGTGGCGACTCTCCTGTCAGCCGGCGCCGATTTTCGCAGTAGCGACACCTAAAAATCACATATTTCTACGGTAAATAGGAAATCACTGTTACTTTGGCATTGTTGTTTACGCGTTTTATAGTAGTGATGCTACCACTTATAGCAGACACTCCCAAATTTAGTATCGACGTACACTTAGTAGATATAAGTAATCAAGAGAATATTATTGATAAATTATGTACCTCAAATCAAGTTATCTGATGCAGTATCCTCTACTATTTACAACACAAAAATTTTCCCTCCAGACTGAGTCTTCTTAGGTTTCTCACACAATGTACTAATATGGTCCTACTCTCCATAGTTAAAAAAATTGAGATTATTACTCCTATAGACAACAACTCCATGACCTGGCTTCCCACACTTAAAGAAATTATTGTATATCACAATATATTTTTAACTGCTCAAGAACTTTCATGTTATTTGATTTATGAAAATAATGCACAAGTTCTTGATGATTGAAAAATACTTATGTAATGAGATATAGTGAAATACCTACGGAGGATTTTTTTTGAAAGAGTTGAATTTGATTAGATAAAATACTCTATATTTATATGGCCATTCACACCCTTTTGAATCAAGACAAAGCTCTTTATATTTTATGATAATATGTGAAACTGTTTTGAAAAGATACAATGAAGGTGCCATGAAAAGATGCAATTTAAATAAGTATTTTTTATTTTGAAAATTCATAATGTAAATTAATTGAATGGGATAAACAGTGTATTGCTTCTATTAATACATTGAAATTTTTTATGAAATTTGAACTCATGTCAATTGATTGCTTATCCCATGCAATCGATTGATGGCTTTAAAAATTTTCAATATTTGAAAGATAAAAATCAATTGAAATAGCAATGCAATCGATTGCTTGACTTAGAAATAGTTTTTTTCAAAATAAAAGTTATGCAAAAATATTTCTAAGTAAAAATACAATAACATAATTTATGAGATATGACATTGATTGATTTTTAGAGAGTTTGAACACTTAAGGGTATATGAACCATGAGATACCATATTTACCACCTTGCTTGATCATCCATAACATAGTCATTTGAATAGATTCTTCATACTTTAACATTTGATCATGTCTTCATAATATTGATTGTCTTAATCAAAACATCTTGATTCCAAGTGTGAATTTACACCAATGACCAATAAAACTTTTCCTCTTGGGTGGCAGGTCAATTGAGGGGAAAGTGTCACAATTTTCCTAACACCCTTTGTTATCTCGCCCATCAATCGAGATAAAGCCCCTTTTTCAATCGAGGTAAAATAATTTATTTATACTAGTGTGGACTCCACAATATTTAAAAAAACACAAGATACAACTCTTTTAAATTAAACCCATGATGAAAAAGAATGCAATATTTCTTATTATACCAATCACTAATAATAATAAATATTTTTTTTACCTTAGTTGAAAAATAAATATGTTTTACCTCGATTTCATGGTCGAGGTGAAAAACAATGTTATAGAAGAAAGTGCACCACTTTTCCCCCAAGTGAGTTGCCAGTGCCAACTGAGGGGAAAAGTACCACCATTTTTGTAATTTCAAAACTTGAAAGTGCACCCCACTTTTCCTATTGGTTACTTCTTGTATGTGAGGTAATATATATAGTATTTTGCAAACCTGCCAAGGGTAAAAACCGTTTATTTTAATTTTACAAAATTTTTGTTTTTGTATTTTTTGAAACTGAACCTAAATTTTACATTTTGTGAAACAAAGCAAATTTTCCTTTTGTGAATTAAAACTTCATATACCTTATGTCCCAAAACTATAAATTGTTTAAATCAAAGATAAAATGGCACACATATTCTCTTTTTACAACAAAACTAAAACAAATAATAATGATTAACAAACAAATGAGAAAACCAAAGTTTACTAACTTGAGCAAACATCCTAAAGTCTTATGTGAATGGTGTTGCGACGCGAAAAAAATATTCGAGCGTAATGAATGCTGAAAATAACAACAAAGTCGTCACCAAAATTTATTTATACCAAAAAGAAAGGGAAAATATCAATAAAATCCCAAAACTAAAAAGAAAATGGTCGTTGCAACCAAATTCGGGTTAGGGAGTCAGTTATGCGAAGGTAGTAATTAGCACCCCTCACATCCGTCATACTCAACTGAAACCATTTAGTTAGTTTTGTGAATAAGTGTTACCCTAAAAATATTTGTATTCCTTCTTATTAATTAATTTTCTTATGAAGACTAAAAGTAATTTTTTTATTAAGGTGCTTGACAAGATGATGAATCTCGCTTCTATGTATCTTCTAGTGTGATGAAAAGAGAGGAATCAAACTCGTCGGAATCTGGAAGGTCCCAATGGCAACCTCTCAACCCAACGACGATGCTCCTATAGACCATTCAACCCAACGACGATGCTCCTAGCAAGGTAGTTCTAATTTTCCTTATCTTCCTCTTTTGCTCTTTTTCACCACCCTTCTGATTCTTCCTTCTCCTTTTGCTCGTTCCTAACTTCTTTTTCTCTTTTCTTCTACATCTCTCTGTGTTTACGCTGTAATGTGGCTAATTAGAGGTAACAGATGAAAGATGGATGTTATGCTCAATTTTAATCGGAGCTTCAAGGAGAAGCTCTAATTTCTACAGAAGAGAAGATTTAGCAAAAGGTTTGCGTTGAAGGTTGATGTAAATTGCTGCTTTCAATGGTGTGTAATTTTCCCCTTTTTCATTGAATCATGTTATAAGTTTAAATATGACAAGCCCTAGGTTTTGCAATCATGTCAAATTTCGTAAATATTTTTAGAATTTGTGTGAATGGAGTGTGCTGTTATGTGCGAGTTGTCATGAGCTGTAATTGAGGGATAAGGATGAAAGGATTGTGTGAGGAAATTGGTGAGGATGTAGCCTTGATTTGGTGGGGTTGCAAGGTGAAACTGTGGGAGGTTTTAGGGGGGCCATGTGCATAGTTTTTCGTTTGTGATTTTGCTTTAATTCATTTAATTCTGTATAATGTATGTAAATTGCACTATTGAATCAATGAATGAACAATTTACTTTCCTTCTAAACTAGTTTCATTTCCACACTTATGTTATTTATTATTTAAAATATTGTATTGTAATGTTTACTCACCCTTAGCTTGTACTTGAATGAGAATGATCATGATCAATGGTAAATGGACTCTAAGGTTTTGAAATATACTCGACATGAAATTTGAAAAGTTGTATTGTAATTCAGATAAATGGAAAAGATGACAATGATGAAAACATTGTGAATGAAATTTCCCTTTTTTACATTTTCATTTGGTTAATGATTCATGATGATGATGATATTATGACCACATGAATGAATGAATAAAACGAATGGAAGATTCCACACATGCCAAACTTAGTCTCTAGCAACAACCAAATATCTTTCAAGTTAACTTAGGTTGACTTTGATTATAATGAATATGATATGATATGAAAATGGAGGAAATAAAAAGTTGACTTTATGAAAAATGACCTAATTGAATGGTATTCAAAACTCACTCATAAATGGAATCCGACACAAAGGACAACCAAAAGAACAAGAAAATGAAAAACACAGGAAAAATTTAAGGTATGACAAATGCTATCTGATTGTTAGACATTTATAATTTGAGCGTCATTTAAAAACAATTAGAATAACACAACAACAACAACATGAAAATTACAATAACAAAGGCAACATGAAACCTTAAAACCATCAATCTCAACGACAAAAATAACAATAAATTCTCGATCTTAACAACAACAATAACATAATTCTTTTACTAACAACACCAACATTAACTTTTCTTACAATAACAATAACATTAAACTTTTTAATAACACAACAAAAACAACAAAAACTCAATAAAATCATTAATCATTCAAACTCATTAAATGAATGTCACAAATAAAATTTTTAACCACTTACTTTAGGGATAATAAATCCCAACCTTTCACTTCAAAAACTAGGCAACTTGTATTCCCTAGAAGCTCTACATGTTAAAAATTATTAATAAAAAATATTCAAAATTAAAGTGAACATTTTAGTATTATAAATATATATTACTAAGTCATATAAGATTTCAACTTATTAGTTTTTCAATATCCCTTTTTGGTGATCATAACGAATAACATGCACATAAACTGAATAATTTTCTTCTTATAAGATACGCACATGTGTTTTGAAATAAGGGATTTCAGAAATATTAAGAGTTAAATATTTATTTTCATCACTATTAGGAGTATGATTTCCTTGTAGAACAATTTACCTTCTATTGTTATATGGATCCATGATATAAAAAACTTGTTTTTCCTAGGAGAAAATGAAGAAAAATCTTGTAAATCCTAATTCATCGGTTTGTACATTAGTGTGAACATTAAATATAACATAATAAATATTCCAAATATCCTCAATGAGTCCAAAGTACGATCTAGATGTCATTACAAGATTCTTATCTTTAGAAGTAAATACGTACATGGATTTGACTTTAACTATCCCAATATTTTGCATGGTACTACAATCATCTTTTAATTTTGAATAGAATAAAAGTTTACTAACGTTGTATGCACTCTAAGTTATTACATTAAACATATGAATACATGACATCCATTTGATTTTCTCGAGTGCACTCCAATCTTTAGAAATCCTTTCTTTAAACTAATTTATGATACTTTTGTTACGCTCTGTCAACATCCATTTTTCAGCTATCTAGGAAAACGTTTCCTTGATAAGTCTTTTGTGAGATGATAAGTAAGGTTGAACATCACCAACATTATTCAGTATATATAAATATGCTTAAAAAACTACACCTTGGAGCCTTTTTCAAACATTTATACCTTGAGTACCTTTACCTTCATATCTTCCATCATGTCGAAGCTTCAAAATTCCTATAGAGTGTGCTTTTAATATATATTTTAAACATAACTCAATAACTTATTTTATTATGTACCTTTCAATGATCGAAGCTTCTAGATAGTGAGAATTTTTCTAATACCCTTTAAATATCTTCATATATCATTCTACTGGAAACATCCATGTTAAATAAACTAGGAAACAAATTATAATCTTCCAGACTATATGAATAATTAAGTGAACCATAATGTTAAAAAATGATGGGGGAAATACATCTCTACTTGACATAAGATTATTGTAGTGTTATGTTCCAATTCATCTAAATTTCATGGATTAATGGTTTTATTACAAATAAGATTAAAGCATAAGCAAAATCTAGTTAGAGTTTCCCTTATATTTTTTTTATTTAACAAAATGCTATGAATAACCACTAGTAAAAGTTGTTGCATCAATACATAGAAATTATGAGAATTTAGGACAATTAATTTGAGATCTTCCATTGATATAAGTTTCTTGACATTTGATAAAAACCCTAAAGGAACATTGGTACCTTCAGACACTTGCAATTTTTCTTTTCTTTTTTCATAGAGAGTGTTACATGGTAGGGGAAATATCATATTTTCCCTATTTATTTTAGGGATAACTCTTGTATTACATATCCACTATATTCCTAAGAGCACTCTTACCATATTTTTCTTTCCTTGAATGTTAAGAAATGTTCCAATCAAACAATCATGCACATTTTCTCCACATGCATCACATAAAGACAATGTCATACATCGAGGCTAGACATATATGGAAGATCAAAAAATACCGAGCTCTTATTCCAAATATTTTTCTCCACGTCCTGTTTTTGGTTTTCTTCACACAAAAAATTAATGTTTTGTTGTCTTTCATATATTTCTTCCTTGATTAAGGACTATGGAATGATATCAAACTTTTACTCACCATTTAAAGCCTTCCATAATCTATAATATGCATATTTGGGTCTTTAAAATTTTTGATTCCCAAGGTAAGCCTTCTTTATTCCATTCTTTAGTTGGTGGGAGCATATACCTGTTAGAACACAGATTGGTGTTTCTTATATCTCTATGTTTTGATGATAACTTTTATGGAATTTTGTAATGAATAAATATACACTCTAAAATTTGTTCAAGTATTATTTTTTCAGGTATAAAATTAAATACTCTTAAAAGAAGCAAAATATATAAGTACAAAGAAACTATGCAAAGCTCTGAAACATCAGATGCAAGACTATCAGAAGATTCTGAAGCGTTGCCAGAAGGATCTGAAGCAGAAGCTACAGAATGATCTGAAGCGTTAATGAAAGAAGTATACAAAAGCTGAAAGCTCTGATCTTATCAGACTCTGAAGTTCTTTTCACTTCAAACTCAGAGGCTTTAATAACCAGACTCTTATCATTAATATTCACGCTCAAAGCACATACTGCTGCATACTCTGATGAAGACTCTGATCAAGACTGAGACTCTGATACATTAAAGATCTGATCATCTATCTAGACTCTGAACTTATCATTCATCTTAAGCTCTGATCATCTTAAAGCATTCCATACTTTTTAAAGCTTACCACAAGTTCTGAAGTGCAGATCATGAAGACTTCATACTGAAGAAAGCTTGTGGAAGAAGCTGTAAACTTGATTAGACGTGGTGCTACTTCCAAAGTAACCAACGACTAATTTGTCCAAAGAAGTGACGTGGTGCAAATCCCAAAGCTTCTACAACCATACTTTTCTGCAGAAAGCATATCTCTGCCCATACTTTTAGTGATGAAAAGTCATACAATCAAATATTATATTCAGCTGCACATCACTCAAGGCATTTGAAAAATATATAAAAGGAGAACTACTTCAACATTTTAAGGTCGCTAATTCACTACTCATCTTTTGCTCATTGCTAGATCACTTAGAAAGAAATACACGCTTGATTCATCAAAGAGAAAATCTCTCAAGATCTTATTCATTTGATCTTTCATAAAACCACATAGTTTTTGTTGTACTTAATCTTAAGTGTAAACATCACAGTTGTGATACAGCTTATTAGAAGCATTCAAACACTTGTTAGTTTAGATTAAATTGTAAGAAGTTCCTTAAGAAGACCAAGGTGTGGTCAGTAGTTCTTGAGAAGACTAAGACAGTTGTTCTTAGTGCTTTCTATTGTAATCAGTTGATTAATAGTGGATTAAGTCCTTGTAGAGAAAGGCAAATCATCTTTGATAAGGTGGACTGAAGTAGTTGAGTTCAACGAACCAGGATAAAAATATTGAGTACTTTTTATTGCCATATTTCTTAAAACTCTTATTCAACCCCCCCCCCCCCCCCCCCCCCCTTCTAAGTGTTTTTCTCACCTTCAGTTGGCATCAGAGCTCCGGTTCTGTTTGTGCTATCACTTAACCGTGACCAGAAAAGATCCAGCGAGAAAAACTCTTGATACTGTTGGTTGATATACATTATGGCTGCTGTAATACCCCAAATTTTGCCCTAAGATTAGTCGTTTCATCTTGCATCCCATTTCATTTTGCATTGCGTTTAAACTAACCACTAACGGGTTGTGCAGTTGTTTGATTGTTGCAAGAAAATATCATGTGGCGCGCTCTTTTAGTTTACAAGGTTTCTAGGGCCACTTTATTTTGAAAGAATAAAATAGCACAATTGACAAGAGACCGTGTGTAAGGAGTTGTGAGTGTGAGAGGTCGAGAGTTCGAATCCCACCTTCTTCACTTTTTGTTTTGTTTCTTTTATTTTTAATCTAACTTTTCTATTTTCATAAAAAAAAAATAACAAAAATAGTTTTTTTATTATTTAATTATTATTTTCGTATTTTATTTAAATTATTTTTTAAAAAATATTATTTTTTCACTTTTTTCCATATTATTCATAAAAACCTCCAAAAATCATCAAATTAAAAATATTAGAAAAGATTTTATTCTTTTAAGTTTGTTTTTGTTTGTTTTTTTTAGCTTTGACTAATTATTTAAGTTGGGTTTTAAAGTGGGCATTAGGTTAGAGTTAACCCTAATTTGATACCTATATAAACATAAGTTATATTTGAGAAAAGGAAGAAGGAGACAAAAGAGAAAAACGGCGGCCGTTCTCACGACTTATCAAAAGAGGGGAGATTTTTGACAAAACCTTCAAAGCTTCATCACCGGCAGAATCACCAACAAATCGTAACTCGTAAGATTTCATCAATATCACATTTGGTTTCTGTTATTCTTTTTTTTTTACAGGAAAAAGAGAAGATTATGGCGGCGCAATGAAGAAGAAGAAGTTGGGTCTTTGGAAAGACAAAGTCTGAAATGAAATGCCAAACCTACCTCTTTTCGTTTATGCCTCAGTTTTATTTTCTTGTCCTTTTCTATTTTTTATATCTTTTGTTATTTTCTCTTATTTCTTTTTTTCTTTTTCCATTTTTATTATCATTAATTGGTTTGAGTTTTATAGATACTAACGTAAGGTTTTGTTAATTAAGTAACTAACCTAATGTTTTGCTAATTAAATAACTAACGTAATGTTTTGTTAATTAAGTAACTAACGTAATGTTTTTGCAAATATTTTTTTGTATTTCTAGAATAAGAGCATTTGGTAATACAAAAATAATTTCTTTTTAATAAAAACAATTACTTTTCAATAAAAACAATTTCTTTTCAATAAAAATCCAAAAAAATAACATTTGTTTCTCTAATTAAACTAAAAACACTCTTTTAAAATTTAAAACAGTTTTTTTTTTAAAGTTAAACCAAAACAGTTTTTTTTAAAATAAGATTAAAACATTTCTTAAATAAAAACTAAAATGTTTCTTTAAATTTTAAATTAAAAAACTAAATTTTTTTTTAAAAATTAAAACTAAAAAACATTTTCAAAATTAAAGCTAGATCTTTTTCAAAATCAACCCAAAACATTTTCAAAATCAAATTAATTTTCTTTTTAAATTAATTTTTTTTAAAATATAATAATAATAATGTTAAATAAACTTCCAAATTCTTAATTTTTCTTTTTCACTATTTTATTATTTGCCATGAATTTCTGTCTAACCCTTTGCACTAATGTTCTCTGTTTCTCTCCTCAGATTATATTTAAATTATTTGTTCAATTTATTTTGTTCCATGGATGTAATTTACGCGAGGCCATGGTCGCAGTTTTATTTTATCTTTCTTTTTTTGGGATTTGTAATTTACGCGAGTGATCGTCGCGACGCTTTCTTTATTTTCCGCATTGTAATTTCTGCCATATAATATTTTGCCATGTTTGCATGTTTTACCGTTATATTTCCCTCCGAAGAAATTAGGATTAACAGTTTGACCGCCGAGTCAATAACCCTAGTTTCAACCATTTTAAAACCCTAATAGCCTAGGTGTCCCTCCGTGGACGAAAACGCCCTTTACCCTAGCTTTTAGGTCAAAGAGCCGTCGTGCTCTGTTTAGGGTTTCCCGCCGTGGAATCCCTAATTTAACCCTAATTTAATTAACAATTTTAACGTAGAAATAGGAGTTTAAGGCTCCACGTAAGCATGTCCTCAAGATATGTTTATTCCCCATTGAAACCTTGACCAGAGTCAAGAAGTTTCTAACCTCCCTTTCGAGGAAAACTACAATTACTCTGATTCCATTCCCGTCAGGATATGTAGGCACAAGATGCGACGTCTTGCCGAGTAAACTTAGGACTAACCCTTAGGTCTTTAGGTCACTCTATCCCTTAGCTCAATATATATTAAAGCAGATAATAAATAGAAATAAAAAAAGCATACAATAAACAAAAGGTTCCTGTAGAGTACTACAGAAGTTTAGGGTGCTAGTACCTTCCCTAAGCTTAACCAACCCCTTACCTAGGTCTCTCCCCGCATTGTGTTTACGATGCAAAAATAGGTTTTCCCTCTTTTGACCTTTTCCTTCGGATAAATCAAAGAGCGGTTGTGAATTGAATTATGATTCAAACTAATTAATAGTTTGATATCCTATTTCCACCGCAACAGAAAATGGCGACTTCACTGGGGAGATGCCATAATTTTTAAGGGTTATCCCTACCTTGTTTATTGCATGCTATTTACTTTATTATTTGCTTGCTCTTATATAATATGTTCATGTTGTACCTTGCTTGGGGGGTATCTATTTTGTTGTGAGATAAGTCCTACACCCGGACTTGAGTGACATTATTATAGGAAGGTGATATATTCAATAAGGCTTATAGGGAGTTGAATTCCGACCAAGCTGACTCTAGAATCACCGCTCAGTTGAGACCCTTTCGAAAATGGTTCGGTTGAACGAGTAATCGTGAAAACTTTTTCCATGGTCGATTGGAGTCTGTGATACTGGGAACCGTAGTACCTTAACACCACCTTGGCCTTATATAGGACGTAGTGCGGGAACTATGAGGGAGTAATTCCAAAATGGTTGCTACGCGATACTACACTCAAAAGAGATTCTCTTGAGAATATTATTAACCACCGAGTTAATCGGGAAATTGATAATATCCGAAAGATGGATTGATGACTTTGGGCACCGCTTTAGAACCCTTGTTCTGCAGGTACAACTACCCTTAGTACATACCTTATTGGGATGGGTAGACCCTAACTCCTTGCATATACCTTTGACCTAGGACTTTTTATATATGCATTTCATCCATAAGACATCACATTACATCACATGTCATGGAATTCAAATTTTACTTATGAATATTGCAGGATACCATGGATTACAAAAAAAAAAACTTTGAGATATTTTTTTAAAGGACTTAAGTTAGATGACCTAAGGAAGCTAGGAGCTTTGGTTTAAGATCAACAAAGGATCCATAAACAAGTATGGAAGGCCGTTATTTTTCTTGAAACCTCAAGTAGACGAAGGTTTCCTTTCGACTTTGTTACAGTTCTAGGATCCAGATTATCTTTTCGAGTACCAGCTCTTGCCTACCCTAGAAGAGTACTCTCAATTGGTGGGGTTACCAATTCTGAAGGAGTCTTCATTCCCTTTCTTGGAGAAAGACCCTAAAGGACAAGACCGTTGCTAAAGCCACATGCTCTAAGTTATCCAACATCAAGGACATTAATCACCAACAATTGTGAAGACTTTTCCAACATACCCTTGTTTGGTTTTGATGAAGGATTTATTTTCCTCTAACTCTCGATTTACCTTTTAAAGATACCTAGCCCAAAGAGCAGAGCAAGGGGCAAAACAGGAAGCTTCCTTAGGGTCATTATTAGCTTTTATTTAGCTATTATGCCAAAACTTTTCTAAGAATATTATTTGTAATCCGTTTTCAAATTAATAAATAAAGTTTTGGTATTCTGCAATATTCGTAAATATTTGAATTCCATGAAATCATTTTGCATTTTAGCATCATATTTTGCATTGCATGTGTCTCTCAGTTTCTCATACTCGGTTCCCTCGCCTTCCAGTTTCGTCACCCTGGGTCCTCCGCATCAGTACAATACTAGAGCCCAAGCTCGAAAAAGGATGGAAGAACAAGCTCAAGAGATCGACCGTGTCCTCCATGAACTCGAAGATCTTCGAGGAAGTGTGGGGCCGATTATGGAGATGCTGCAAGTCCTTAAGGTGAAGATGGATAATCAACCTACTGTTGTTTCTGAGATCACCCACACTGTTGTGGATCCTCACCCATCTGTTACTGTTGAGAACATTCCTCCTCATGGTCGTCAATCTAGTTTGGTGCATCCTACCATTGCTCAACCAGCTCGACGAGTTACTCCTCCGAAGTGCAAAACTCCGAGCGTTGACCACCATAAAGGACCTACACGTCCGAGGAATCGCTCGATGGCTACTCATCAACCTTGGCAACCTCAGCAGAATTATGTTCAAAGTTATCCAGTTCAGTATGTTCCACAACCATATGTAGCTACTGTTGCACCTCCTTTTAGTCAGCAATTTCCTACATATCAGCTTGTACAACCGGCTCCGGTCTATCAGCATCCGGTTTATCAACAACCTCTTGTTTATCAGCCTGCACAAGCTCCTGTCAACTGTCAACGAGTACCCAACGCTCCCGTGTGCCAACCATCTGAGAAGACGATACCTCGTCAAAATAGGAGACCATATAAGCCTTGTCCTCCGATCCCAATGACGTTCACTGAGTTGTATCCGTTCCTGGTGCAACAAGGTCTGGTTGTTACCCGAACTTTGGGTCCACCTCCCAATCCGGTACCTGTCAACTACAATGCCGCCGCTCATTGTTTATTTCATGAGGGTGCGCCTGGTCACGATTTGGAAGGATGTTACGCGCTTAAGAATATTGTCAGAGATTTGCTAGAAAAGAAGGTCCTGTCTTTTGACGATCCTCAGCCGAAAGTCAAGACTCCTCTCAGGGCGTCCCAGGGGACAGAATCAAGATCTGCAAAGCCTGTTTTCAACAGATCTCAGCCAGTGACGCATATGGTGAATCAGCCTAAGTCGGTAGTTCTTCAGATGCCTAGTCCTTTTCATTTCAGCAATCCTCAAGATGATGCGACCCCGATCAATAGAGAATCTGGGAGAGTTATTCTGAGTGAAGATTTGAAGACCGATAATAAAGTAATGACAGACGTAGCTGGGGAAAGCAAGGCGACTCATTCCAGTGAGGATCCGCCAGAGGAAACCACTACTATTGTGCCGGTTTTAAATGCAAAGACTTCATAAACACATTTTGAAGGACTTGTCATACAATTCATTTGGCTTATTTATATGTTTTATTTTCTTTGATTAAGCATAATTAGCATGTACGAACTTGTTTATTTTGGAATAATTAATGCATAATGTTTGTCTTGAATTAATCCATTCGTTTCACTCATTATATATATTTTTTCATAAACTTATAATGCCAACTATACCCGATCTCGCTTTGATAGAGAATTGGGAGGAGGATGATGAACAAAAACACCAGATCTCTTGTCGTATGCTTTCCACTGAAACCTACTGATGATGTAAGGCATTGTTTCAAATCCCAAACAATGGAGACATAAGGATGATAACCCCTCTTTAACCCCTTTGAGCCTTGAAGTAGGAGTTTTCTTCTTTTCCAAATTAAAACCCTTATTTTAACCTGGGGCAGGGTAGTTTTTCAGTTAAACCAATCGAGCGCGCAGACTCTCACAAAGGAGGAGCGAACCTTCGAGGATCTATTTTATCCCTAACATCTTAGGAAGTTAGAAGTCGATGACCATACCTCTACTACCTAAAGAGTGGGGCAGTCACAAGCCTTTGAAAAAAGTCGCACGACTTATTCAGCAAAAATAAAATTAAAAAAATATAGCCCGCTAAGTCAAAACCTATGAAGGAGACTTAGGCAAAACTGGGGCATCCCGCTGGACTCCAAAATCAAATCAAAAGACGTCGTCCAGGCAAAAGTTAGGGAATGAAAAAATATAATAACAACAAAGGATTACCATAAAGAATTCCTAATAAAGAACAAAGTCGTGTGATCAAACACAAAAGAAAATAAGTGAGTGACTGCCATGTGCAAAGTCTTAATGAGTTCTCGACCATATCAAACCCAATTGAGATATGAATGCTCGTATCCCGTTAACTGAATAGGATTAGAGAACATCACGAAGAATGGGTGGGTGCAAATAACATTTTGAGCCTTTATCCTTTGTTTCTTAAACCGTGAACCGAGCCGCGATACAACCTTTAAAAGACCTAATTGAAGTAGTAATTCTTTTGAAAGCATACTCGACGAGATAACGTTTCCTGACTCCTACGAGCTATACTCAATTTACCGTTGGCATTACAAGTTAGATTCATATCCTAGCTAGTGATTTTGGTCACGAGTTACATCGATATCTTTTTCAAAAACAAAAATTTCAAGACAAATATATTGTTGCATTGATAGTTTCAGGGTAGCATTTCACGCGTGTCGATTTTGCCTGATATCTTAGAAACTTACATATAGATGTCATAGATCCTGCTAAACAGGGGCAGATGGTTTCCACTTGTCTCATCAATGCGAGCCTGACATTCTTAAGAGCTATTTTTGAAGACTCAGTCATGTCACCGTCGATCTGAGCTAGTTACGTCGAGATCTGACAAATCTCTCCAAGAGTTGGAAAACAGTGGGGCATCTGGACTCCATGTTTCTCTGTAAAATCCTCTTGAGCTGACTTTCCTCACGAAGCAGGTACTCTGGGGCATGATATTTTCAAAATGGCGACTACGACAAAGTCAATTGAGATAAAAGTTAGCTTCGTTTCACGAAATTCTTCGTGCACCCGATGGATTTTACTCCCAACGGTCTTCATTCCCCAGTAAATCTCATCGTTGCAGAATCTACATCTTAACCATTGCCTCAACACAGTCCCCAGCGAGACTATAAGCTGACAACACTTTCGGCTGAGCCGGTAATCTCCAAGACAACAGAGATCATACCAGCATCTTCCTAGTAACAGTCCCCAGCGAGACTTTAAGCTGACAACACTTTTGGGATCCATCCGATAAATCCCCAGTGACTCTCAAGACTGCAGAGATATCCCCGGTATCCTCCAAGTGATATATGTTCTTGAACTCCATTCTCAGCGGAATTATCTGTTCCTCAGTGAAATTGTCTTACTTTCCTCAGGAAATACTTCCCAGGAGACTGCCATATTCTCCCCAAGAGGTCAAGATACCTTCCCCAGGAATGTCTGTTGATTTCTCCCCAGTAAGTCTGATGAACTCTCCGCAAGGAAGTTTGATATATCTTATCCCCAGTCGGATATACGTTTTCCCCAGGAAGTCGAGGTACTTTTCCCAGGAAGTTGCTACACTATCTCCATGAAGCTGTCTAGCTTCACACCTTCCCCATACAGCGGATATTTATTTTATCCCCAGAAGTCTATGATCCAAGAGTTCTTGAGCTGATTATGGTTCATGATAGCAATCCCTCACGTGAAGTCATGACATCTTATCCCCATGTGGAGGTCATGAATCCCCAATTGAAGTCAGGGCATCATACTCTCCGGTGAAGTCGTATCGCATCCCCATGTGGAAGTCATGAGATTTTCTCCCCAGGGAAATTTTAACTTTGAAGCCAGATTTGGTCTTACCATTAACTATTCCTATCATCTAATAGATGTATTGTTGCAGAGGTCACTGGGTATTCCTGTCGAGATGTTTATTTCATCTCATGTCTCCTCTTTCATCTGTTTTGTCAGCATAAGCATAAGCATGAGCATTACATACTCATTTTCATTTCATTGTCATAAACATGAACATACACATTCGTATACACTTTGGCATACGCATTAGCATTTGCATGCTTGCTATTTGTCATCATCCTTGTCGTTACCGCCGAGTAACCGGGTTTGTCCGCTCTCTCCAAGTAGATCGTCAGCCCTAAGCATAAAATACCTACTTGTTTCCAGTTTCCCCACAGAGTTCAACCCCCGTGGACGATGGTTATTTCCGTTACCTTTCCACGTTAAGATAAGGTAGTCCCCATTCGAGTTTGTTTCCTCAATGGAGTCTTGTTTGACAGTTCTTTCTATGCCGATTCTAAATCAAACTTTGGTCCCGTCGGTCACCGAACATACCTGGATGTGCATTTATTTTGCACTATCTCTCAAGAAAAGCATTTATAATCCTTTGCAGATATGCGACAGTTCTCGCCTGAGAAGCTTATCTCTACATTGCACAATAGACAAGCAACAGTTCCCAGCCGAGGAGCTTATCACCTACCTTACACTTTACAATACACTCTACAATTGATCTTCTCATACAAGGAGCTCATTATTACATTACAGTGATCTAGATGTTTGCCATCATCACAACATTCTTGACAATTTACATTACAGTGATCTAGATGTTTGCCATCGTCACGACCTTCTTTACAATTTATGTTACCTGCTATCACTCAGTGATCTAGATGTTTGCCATCATCACAACTTTCTTTACAATTTACATTACCTGTTACCACCTCTACAAGCAGTTCTCACCCGAGAAGCTTATTATTGCCACTCTTGCAAATAAGCGGCATTTCTCGCCCGAGAAGCTTATCCTATCTTCGTTATGACTTGCAGCAAATGGCCATCTCCAGCGAGCAGTTTGGTTTGCATTTCCCGTATCATTTTGAAGAAGGGGGAGGTTTGAGCGGAATCATATTCAGGAGAGCACAGATCTTGAAGTATGAAGAAGTTCGTTTACCCTTTAGTAAAAGAAGGAGCAGAATCATATTCAGGAGAGCACAAATCTTGAAGTATGAAGAAGTTCGTTTACCCTTTAGTAAAAGAAGGAGCGGAATCATATTCAGGAGAGCACAAATCTTGAAGTATGAAGAAGTTCGTTTACCCTTTAGTAAAAGAAGGAGCGAAATTATATTCAGGAGAGCACAAATCTTGAAGTATGAAGAAGTTCGTTTACCCTTTAGTAAAAGAAGGAGCCGAATCATATTCGGGAGAGCACCGATCTCGAATTATGAAGACGTTTATTTTATCCTTTAGAAAAAGAAGAAACTGAATCATGTCCAGGGAGCACAGACTTGAGACGTGAAGAAGTTTATATTATCAATCAATCTATTATCCACAGATAAGCATCAGTCTCTTTATTTGAGAGCTTATCCAGTTTGGCATATAAGTCCCTTCCAACGATAAGTGGCAGTTCTCTCTCGAGAAAGCTTATCAGGGCGTTTCCCATTTAAGACCATTTATTTTGGCATACAACCGGTTTTACCCTGTATATTTTCTACGGATTCCTAAATTCTGTTTGATCCTGTCACGAGGGAAAGTTTACAGAAGCTCGGATGTTATTCTTTGCTCAATGCTCCAGCATCTTGTTAATCGATCCTACAGTCATGCAGATCCAATTTTATTTTCTTACTCTAGAGTATCAGCCGGTCACACCTGAACCTGTTGATGATTACTCTTAAATTCCCCCAGTGGAGACTGTCTCACCGGTGCCATCTCCATTGAGGATCCCGCTCTTACCATTCCTTTTCCTAAAGTGATAATTGGTCGTACTCGTACCAGTTGACTATCACTTTAGAATTCCACAGTGTCGTGATATCACCCAGTGCGTCGTATTCCCAGTGTGGTTCGTTCGTCGCGTCTGTCCCCTATGTCGTCTGCATATTTGCATTTACCAGTCCATCATACGCACCATACTACATTCATGGCATTGTCAGCATTATAGTTTATTTCCATTTTGTCCATAGCATTGCATATCACTGCATCTAAGGGCAAAATTTTCGGTTATCTATATTTAAATCCCTCCACCATGATTTCTCGAGCCTTCGTCGCTCAAATCATCCGGTGAAGCTATTTAAATAGGGGCAACTGTAATACCCCAAATTTTGCCCTAAGATTAGTCGTTTCATCTTGCATCCTATTTCATTTTGCGTTGCGTTTAAACTAACCACTAACGGGTTGTGCAGTTGTTTGATTGTTGCAAGAAAATATCATGTGGCGCGCTCTTTTAGTTTACAGGGTTTCTAGTGCCACTTTATTTTGAAAGAATAAAATAGCACAATTGGCAAGAGACCGTGTGTAAGGAGTTGTGAGTGTGAGAGGTCGAGAGTTCAAATCCCACCTTCTTCGCTTTTTGTTTTGTTTCTTTTATTTTTAATCTAACTTTTCTATTTTCATAAAAAAAAATTACAAAAATAGTTTTTTTATTATTTAATTATTATTTTCGTATTTTATTTAAATTATTTTTTAAAAAATATTATTTTTTCACTTTTTTCCATATTATTCATAAAAACCTCCAAAAATCATCAAATTAAAAATATTAGAAAAGATTTTATTCTTTTAAGTTTGTTTTTGTTTGTTTTTTTAGCTTTGACTAATTATTTAAGTTGGGCTTTAAAGTGGGCATTAGGTTAGAGTTAACCCTAATTTGATACCTATATAAACATAAGGTATATTTGAGAAAAGGAAGAAGGAGACAAAAGAGAAAAACGGCGGCCGTTCTCACGACTTATCAAAAGAAGGGAGATTTTTGACAAAACCTTCAAAGCTTCATCACCGGCAGAATCACCAACAAATCGTAACTCGTAAGATTTCATCAATATCACATTTGGTTTCTGTTATTCTTTTTTTTTTTTACAGGAAAAAGAGAAGATTATGGCGGCGCAATGAAGAAGAAGAAGAAGTTGGGTCTTTGGAAAGACAAAGTCTGAAATGAAATGCCAAACCTACCTCTTTTCGTTTATGCCTCAGTTTTATTTTCTTGTCCTTTTCTATTTTTTTATATCTTTTGTTATTTTCTCTTATTTCTTTTTTTCTTTTTCCATTTTTATTATCATTAATTGGTTTGAGTTTTATAGATACTAACGTAAGGTTTTGTTAATTAAGTAACTAACGTAATGTTTTGCTAATTAAATAACTAACGTAATGTTTTGTTAATTAAGTAACTAACGTAATGTTTTTGCAAATATTTTTTTGTATTTCTAGAATAAGAGCATTTGGTAATACAAAAATAATTTCTTTTTAATAAAAACAATTACTTTTCAATAAAAACAATTTCTTTTCAATAAAAATCCAAAAAAATAACATTTGTTTCTCTAATTAAACTAAAACCACTCTTTTAAAATTTAAAACATTTTTTTTTAAAGTTAAACCAAAACAGTTTTTTTTAAAATAAGATTAAAATATTTCTTAAATAAAAACTAAAATGTTTCTTTAAATTTTAAATTAAAAAACTAAATTTTTTTTTAAAAATTAAAACTAAAAAACATTTTCAAAATTAAAGCTAGATCTTTTTCAAAATCAACCCAAAACATTATTAAAATCAAATTAATTTTCTTTTTAAATTAAATTTTTTTAAAATATAATAATAATAATGTTAAATAAACGTCCAAATTCTTAATTTTTCTTTTTCACTATTTTATTATTTGCCATGAATTTCTGTCTAACCCTTTGCACTAATGTTCTCTGTTTCTCTCCTCAGATTATATTTAAATTATTTGTTCAATTTATTTTGTTCCATGGATGTAATTTACGCGAGGCCATGGTCGCAGTTTTATTTTATCTTTCTTTTTTTGGGATTTGTAATTTACGCGAGTGATCGTCGCGACGCTTTCTTTATTTTCCGCATTGTAATTTCTGCCATATAATATTTTGCCATGTTTGCATGTTTTACCGTTATATTTCCCTCCGAAGGAATTAGGATTAACAGTTTGACCGCCGAGTCAATAACCCTAGTTTCAACCATTTTAAAACCCTAATAGCCTAGGTGTCCCGCCGTGGACGAAAACGCCCTTTACCCTAGCTTTTAGGTCAAAGAGTCGTCGTGCTCTGTTTAGGGTTTCCTGCCGTGGAATCCCTAATTTAACCCTAATTTAATTAACAATTTTAACGTAGAAATAGGAGTTTAAGGCTCCACGTAAGCATGTCCTCAAGATATGTTTATTCCCCATTGAAACCTTGACCAGAGTCAAGAAGTTTCTAACCTCCCTTTCGAGGAGAACTACAATTACTCTGATTCCATTCCCGTCAGGATATGTAGGCACAAGATGCGACGTCTTGCCGAGTAAACTTAGGACTAAACCTTAGGTCTTTAGGTCACTCTATCCCTTAGCTCAATATATATTAAAGCAGATAATAAATAGAAATAAAAAAAGCATACAATAAACAAAAGGTTCCTGTAGAGTACTACAGAAGTTTAGGGTGCTAGTACCTTCCCTAAGCTTAACCAACCCCTTACCTAGGTCTCTCCCCGCATTGTGTTTACGATGCAAAAATATGTTTTCCCTCTTTTGACCTTTTCCTTCGGATAAATCAAAGAGCGGTTGTGAATTGAATTATGATTCAAACTAATTAATAGTTTGATATCCTATTTCCACCGCAACAGCTGCTGAAACTCAAACACCCAACAACAACAAATATGAAGAAAGAGTCAGCACAAAACCTCCCATGTTTGATGGAGAGAAATTTGATTATTGGAAAGATAGACTGGAAAGTTTCTTTCTAGGATTTGATGCTGATCTTTGGGACTTAGTCATTGATGGATATGTTCATCCCACTGATGGGAATGGCAAGAAAGTTGACAGAAAATCAATGACTGGGGAGCAAAAGAAGGAATTCAGAAATCACCACAAGGCTAGAACTATATTACTAAACGCTATATCTCATACTGAGTATGAGAAAATAACCAACAGAGAAACTGCCTTTTATATATTTGAATCCCTGAAGATGACTCATGAAGGAAACTCTCAAGTCAAAGAAAACAAGGCTCTGGCGTTGATCCAGAAGTATGAAGCTTTCAAGATGGAAGAATCTGAGTCTATTGAAGCAATGTTTTCCATATTCCAGATTCTCACTGCTGGCTTAAAGGTTCTGGACAAGGGTTACTCTACAGGAGATCATGTCAAGAAAATAATCAGAAGCTTGCCAATCAGATGGAGACCCATGGTCACTGCTCTGAAGCTGGCAAAGGATCTGAACAAGATTACGCTGGAGGAACTAATCAATTCTCTAAGGAGTCATGAGATTGAACTAGAGGAAGATGAGCCTCTAAAGAAAGGTAAGTCAATTGCGTTAAAATCTAATAAAGTTGTTAAAGCATTGCAGGTATTAGAAGAAAGCTCTGAAGAGTCTGCTTCTGAAGATGAAGAAGAACTATCCTTATTATCCAGAAGAATCAATAAACTCTGGAAGAATAAGCAAAGGAAGTTCAAGAACTTTAGAAAACCAGATCAACACAAAGAATCTTCTGGGCACAGAAGATCTGGAGAACACTCTGGATACAGAAGATCTGGAGAATCCTCTGGACACAGACGATCTGGAAAAAGAGAGGTTGTTTTCTATGAATTCAAAGAACCTGGGCACTACAAGAGTGATTGTCCAAAGCTTCAGAAGGAGAACCCAAAAAGAAAGTCAGATCACAAAAAGAAAGTTCTGATGGCTACCTGGGATGACTCAGACGCATCTGATTCGTTAGAAGAGGAATGTGCAAATGTAGCATTCATGGCTGACTTTGAGGACATTGCTCAATCATCTGGATCAGAATCAAAATCTGATTCTGAGGAGGTATTTGCTGAACTTTCTAGACAGTAACTTGTTGAAAGTTTATCTGATATTCTTGAAAACTATAGTAAAGTTAAACTCAAATACAAAACGCTTCTAAAGCATATTGAATTTGAGAGTAACAAGTTTGAATCAGAAATAGCTGAACTAAAAGCTGAAAATCTTCAATTGAAAAATAATTTAGAAACTGCTCAACTAAACTCTGATTCAAAATCTAAACCATGCTCTAAAAACATTTTACAAGAGTATGACTATAGTTTTAGGAAGTTTCTAACTAAAAGCCTAGATAGAAGTAAAATGGCTTCAATGATCTATGGTATTAGCAGAAACTATAGAAAAGGTGTTGGATATAAATCTTACTCTTATGAAGATTGAAATCCAAAATCTGTAGATAAACTGGATATCAAGTATCCTCCCTTGTATTCTCAGTTTACATTTGGTCACTTAAATGATATTAAACACACTAGTTCTGATCAGAACAAATCTGTGTTTAATAAATCTAAAGCTAATCAGAACAAGTCTTATGTTGAAAGACAGAAGTGCAGAAAAAGCTTTAAAACAACTAACCAAAAACGACCCAAGAAAATCTGGGTACCTAAGGATAAGATAATCTATGTTGAAGACATCCTTAGCAGCAAAGTCAAGACTCCAGTCATGGTACCTGGACTCAGGATGCTCACGACATATGACGGGAAAAAGGTCTATGTTCCAAAGTCTGGAGCTTAGATCTGTAGGAGATGTAAAGTTTGGAGGGAATCAGAAGGGCAAAATAATTGGCTCTGGAACCATAGGTAATGGTAAATTTCCTTCAATAACTAATGTCTTGCTTGTTGAAGGGTTAGCTCACAATCTATTGTCCATAAGTCAATTAAGTGACAATGGTTATGACATTATATTTAATCAAAAGTGTTGTAAAGCTGTTAGTCAAAAGGATGGATCAATCCTCTTTAATGGTAAAAGGAAAAACAACATTTATAAAATTAGTCTTTCAGAACTTAAGGTTCAGAATGTTAAATGTCTTATGTCTGTTAATGAGGAGCAATGGGTCTGGCACAGAAGATTGGGTCATATTAATATGAGACGTATATCTCAGATTAATAAGCTTAATCTGGTCAGAGGACTTCCTAATCTGAAGTTCAACTCAGATGCTTTTTGTGAAGCATGTCAGAATGGAAAATTTTCAAAATCATCTTTTAAATCCAAAAATGTTGTCCCAACTTCAAAACCATTAGAGTTACTTCACATTGATCTGTTTGGACCAGTGAAAACTGCATCCATCAGAGGCAAGAAGTATGGATTAGTCATTGTTGATGACTACAGTAGATGGACATGGGTAAAATTCCTAAAATACAAGGATGAGTCACACTCTGTGTTCTTTGATTTCTGCAAATAAGTCCAAACTGAAAAAGATCTCAAAATTGTTAAAGTCAGAAGTGATCATGGTGGTGAATTTGAAAACAAACATTTTGAAAAATATTTTAATGAAAATGGCATTGCTCATGATTTCTCTGGTCCTAGAACTCCACAACAGAATGGAGTTGTAGAGAGGAAAAATAGAACTTTGCAAGAGATGGCCAAAACCATGATCAATGAGACTAACATGGCAAAACATTTTTGGGCAGAGGCAATTAATACAGCATGTTACATTCAGAACAGAGTGTCAATTAGACCTCTTCTGGAAAAGACTCCTTATGAATTGTGGAGGAATAGAAAGCCAAACATTTCTTATTTCCATTCTTTTGGGTGTATTTGTTTTATACTGAACACTAAAGAGAATCTTAACAAGTTTGATTCTAAAGCACAAAAGTGTTTCATGCTTGGATATTCTGAACGCTCTAAAGGCTACAGAGTATACAATACTTAGACACAGATTGTGGAGGAATCTATACATGTTAGATTTGATGATAAGCTTGGCAATCAAAAGCCAAAGCAGATTGAAAACTCTGCAGATGGAGAAGTTATTCTCATAGAATCTAAGAAACCAGAGATAGAGAAAGCTCAAGAAGAAGCTATGCCAGATGCAACTCCATTAGCTGCTCAGATGAATAACATGAATATTTCTGAAGAACCAACAGTTAAAGGATTATCCAGAATCAAGGCTTCTCATCCAGAAGAAATGATTATTGGAAAGAAAGATGACCCTATAAGAACAAGGTCGTTTATCAGATCATCTGGAACATCACTTCTTGGGTTGGTGTCTATTATTGAACCAACATATGTGGATGAAGCTCTGAGTGACAATGATTGGATACTTGCAATGCAAGATGAGCTAAATCAATTTACAAGAAATGATGTGTGGGATCTGGTTCCTAGACCAAAAGGTTTCAACATTATTGGAACAAAGTGGGTATTCAGAAATAAATTAAATGAGTAAGGAGAAGTTGTAAGGAACAAGGCAAGGCTGGTAGCTCAAGGGTACAGTCAACAAGAAGGTATTGATTACACTGAAACTTATGCTCCAGTGGCAAGGTTAGAGTCTATACGCCTTCTTATTTCATTTGCTGCACAACATAACATCACTCTATATCAGATGGATGTTAAGAGTGCCTTCTTATATGGTATTATAGAAGAAGAAGTTTATGTCCATCAACCTCCTGGTTTTGAAAGTGATAAATTTCCAGATCATGTTTTCAAACTCAAAAAATCTCTTTATGGTTTGAAACAAGCTCCCAGAGCTTGGTATGAAAGATTAAGTAATTTCCTTCTGGAAAAGAACTTTATCAGAGGCAAAGTGGACACAACTCTTTCTGTAAAACATTTAAGAAAGATTTACTAGTTTGTCAAATTTATGTGGATGATATTATTTTTGGATCTACCAATATTATGCTGGGAAAGGAGTTTGCTTTATCTATGCAGGCTGAATTTGAAATGAGCATGATGGGAGAACTTAGATTCATTCTGGGAATCCAAGTAAATCAGACTCCAGAATGCACATATATTAACCAGACTAAATATGTCAAAGAACTTCTGAAGAAATTCAATCTGAATGAAAGCAAATTGGCAAAGACTCCAATGCATCCTACAAGCACACTTGGTAAGGAAGAGGTAAGTAAGAAAGTTGATCAAAAACTTTACAGAGGTATGATTGGATCTCTCTTATATTTGACTGCTTCAAATATAAGGCTCAGAAGATCTGAACGTTGCCTAAAGTGTGATTTCTCAAAGAGTTTCAGAGGCACATGCAAGCAAACACGTGTAGCTCAGAATCTGGAAAGGTAGAGTGCACCATATTGAAGTGACATTTGAGGTATTGCTTTGAAAATCCAAAATCTCTTGATTTTCCCTCTTTTTGTCAGAATCTTAAATGGTTGATATGATTTTATTCTTTGCATTAATTGCTTGATTTGATTATGGTTCACTTCATTCAATGCTTGTGCACGCTTGAGAATGTGTGTGTTTTTGCATGCCCTAAAATTTTTCTATAAATTCTCACAACTCTTCACAAATCACACTTTACACTTATCATCTCTCATATGCATTTCTGCCTTCTCTATTGTTTCCATCTTATTTCAAAACCCAAAAATCCTCGTAAACCCAGACGCATCTCAAGAACTTCAATGGCTTCACCTTCATCAACACCTGCTCAGATGAAAACTTCAACTGTTGCTGCATCATCTCCTAATGCTGCTGGTTCATCCCAAACTGCTGTTGTGTACAAAGCACCAGTAAGAACTCTTCTCAATCCAATCAAAGAACTTGAGGTTCTGTGTGAGAACTTTGTGGATTTTGAGTCCATCAAAGAAAATGGTTTTGATCTCCTTTCAACAATCAAAGCTCAGAACTGGGAAAAGTATTTTGACAGGATGATGGGTCCTGTTTATCCAGCTTTGGTAAAAGAATTCTGGATACACGCTCAATTTTACCCTAAGTTTATTCATCCATCTGTTCTTGGGAAGGAAATTGTCATTACTGAAAAATTAATCAGACAACTACTTGAGTATAAGGAAACTAAGGGAATCACAAGTATGGCTATTGATCATGTAGATTTGGCTGACATTTTTCAAGAAGTTTGTGTTTCTGGGGAACCATCTAACAAGGTCAGAGATCTGAAACCTGTTTACAGAATCTGGGCTAAGATCTTCATGAGTTCAATCTTTCATAGGAAACCTTCTAACTCACCAGATTATGTAAATTCAGAACAAATGTACTTCATGTACTGTATGAGGAAAGGAAAGAAGGTGGATTTACCTTATCTTCTGTTCAGTCATCTTCTGAACCATATCAAAGAAACAAGAGAAGAAGTTAGGGTTAAAGCTGGAAAAATCAGAACTTGGATCCCTATGGGAAGACTGATATCATACATTCTAACAGAGAATGGTCTTGTGAAACATCTGTTTGATGCTAGGGTGACAGAGGATCTGTCCTATGTTATAGGATATGTCATAAATGGGAACACTCTGAAGAGAATGAAGGTTATTTCATAGCTTGCTGGAAAACCCATGAAATTTCAATCTGAAGACGTCAGCAGAAGGAGAATTCCTTTAGCAGATTTTCCTATGTTCAGTGCTGATGAACCTAGGCACATCATTCTGACATTCATTGCTGAATGTTTAAGAGATGGTATTCCTCTGCCTGCTAACATAGTACAGAAGGAAGGAGAAGTATTGTCAAATCTTCTGAGAGAAAGGCGCAGGAAGAGAGAGGCTGAGGAAGGATCTTTTGCACAACCCAAGAGGAAAGCCTCTGATGCTGGTGACAAGCCTGAAAAGGACAAGAAGCAAAAGGAAAATCCTCCAGAAGCTACTGTGGAAGAAATCAGAGAAACAATTCACCAGGTATTAACATATGATCCCAAACCTTATTTACCTTTATCCTCACCTTCACCTCTACCATCTCCTTTTAAACCATCCGAACCTAAATCATCTATACGTCATTCATCTGAACCCATTTCATCTCCTAACAAACATTCTCAACCATCTTCTGTTCAACGACCATCTAAACCCCCTCAACTGAAATCATCTGAACATCAACCCTCTCAACAAAACCATTTTGAATCAAAACAACAATCCTCTGAACAACAAATACAATCAGAACAACAAAAACAATCTGAACCACTCTCTTCTACTCAACCACCAGAAGAACCAACCATCAAAAATCCTGAACCATCTGTCCAACATCCACCTGAAGATATTTTGAATGTATCACCACTTGCAACCATGTATGTACTCTCTTCAACTTCATGTCATTCAACTGAATCATCTGATTCTGATGAATCTGAAGTTCCCTCACCAACCAGCATACAAATTCCTGATCCCTATAAACCTCTATCATCTGATCTACCTGAATCTGACAACCCTCTTCGCTTCAAATTCAACTTCACAGATTTTATGTCATCCTCATCTGATGTTATTACATCAACACCATCTGATACAGACACCTCCATCCCTCAACTTACCATACCACAAACATCCATAGCCCAATCATCTGAACATCCATCATCTAATCACCCACCTCCTGAACAAACTCAAACACCTACTGAACCATCATAACCTGTCACCATAGATGACTTTTTGAACCCCAAACCCATATCAAATGTTTCTGCTTTGTTCAAAAATTTCAAAAAGGAACTTCGCATGGTAATTGCTTCCGTGGAGAAAGAGTGCATGGCTAGTTTGGATCCTGCTGAATCTGAAGCTTCTTGGAACAGATTCATATCAAAATTCAACTCTGCTCCATCTGACCTCAGAACACTCTGTGCTGATGATGCAAAGGCTAAGTTTGCTGAAATGGTCAGACAAACTCTGCTGAATATTATCACAACTCCAGTGCTTCTTCTAGAAGATGCTCCTGCTGAGAATTCTGCAACAATAGAAGATACTCCTGCATCTGACATGGAGATTGATCATCCAATGGCAACTACATCCGCTTCTGAACCTTCTGCGTCTGAGATGAAGACTGAGATTCCAGATGTTGTCTAAGAAGTCAAGGAAATCAGAACATGGATGATAAAATAGGAACGGACTACTGAAGAAATCAAGACTTGGATGGCCAAGCAAGAAGAGTCCACTGCTAAGATTACGGATCTTCTGACACTGATTGCTTCTCGCCAGCCCTAGTTTTCTTTTTCATGTCTTTGCATTCTCGTTTTGCACTTGTTTTCTATTTGTTCTATTTTCTATCATCTGCTCTATGAACTTCTTATGCTGTTGTGCTATTCTGATCTGATTAAATCTGGCTGTTTTGTCTTTCATTTGTGTGTTATATTTTTTCTCTCTTCTTCTGTTATCTTTTCTGTCTTTAAAGTTCTTTTTGATTATGACAAAAAGGGGGAGAAAGAGAATTTGATTGTTCAACATAAGTAAATACTAAAAATGAAATTCAGACATTGTTTTAATCTAACATTGAATCTTAAGACTTTCATATCTCATTATCTCATCTAACAAAATGATCTGAAGTTACCCTGAGAATTATCCAACCAGGCTCTGATCCTTGAAAGCAAATTCTGGAGAGCTTGATTCTGGAAAGCATCCAAGCTCTGAGTTTTTCCCTCAAAAAGGATTTCTACCAGGTTCTGAAATATACTCAAGCAAAAAGGGAAGTGTTCTTTTCTATTAAAGTATTCATTTCAGGGGGAGATTCTTAATCTCAGGGGAAGTATTTTTTTTCTCTCTTTTTTTTATTAAACAAAATTTCCTATGTTTTGTCATCATCAAAAAGGGGGAGATTGTTAGAACACAAATTGGTGTTTCTTATATCTCTATGTTTTGATGATAACTTTTATGGAATTTTGTAATGAATAAATATACACTCTAAAATTTGTTCAAGTATTATTGTTTCAGGTATAAAATTAAATACTTTTAAAAGAAGCAAAATATATAAGTACAAAGAAACTATGCAAAGCTCTGAAACATCAGATGCAAGACTATCAGAAGATTCTGAAGCGCTTCTAGAAGGATCTGAAGCAGAAGCTACATAATGATCTGAAGCGTTAATGAAAGAAGTATACAAAAGCTGAAAGCTCTGATCTTATCAGACTCTGAAGTTCTTTTCACTTCAAACTCAGAGGCTTTAATAACCAGACTCTTATCATTAATATTCACGCTCAAAACACATACTGTTGCATACTCTGATGAAGACTCTGATCAAGACTGAGACTCTGATACATTAAACATCTGATCATCTATCTAGACTCTGAACTTGTCATTCATCTTAAGCTCTGATCATCTTAAAGCATTCCATACTTTTTAAAGCTTACCACAAGTTCTGAAGTGCAGATCATGAAGACTTCATACTGAAGAAAGCTTGTTGAAGAAGCTGTAAACTTGATTAGACGTGGTGCTACTTCAAAAGTAACCAACGACTAATTTGTCCAAAGAAGTGACGTGGTGCAAATCCCAAAGCTTCTACAACCATACTTTTCTGCAGAAAGCATATCTCTGCCCATACTTTTAGTGATGAAAAGTCATACAATCAAATATTATATTCAGCTGCACATTACTCAAGGCATTTGAAAAAGATATAAAAGGA
Source organism: Lathyrus sativus (assembly GCA_963859935.3). Lineage (NCBI taxonomy): Eukaryota > Viridiplantae > Streptophyta > Magnoliopsida > Fabales > Fabaceae > Lathyrus > Lathyrus sativus. The sequence continues at coordinate 371,980,771 of OZ012739.1, forward strand.
GAACTACTTCAACATTTTGAGGTCGCTAATTCACTACTCATCTTTTGCTCATTGCTAGATCACTTAGAAAGAAATACACGCTTGATTCATAAAAGAGAAAATCTCTCAAGATCTTACTCATTTGATCTTTCATAAAACCACATAGTTTTTGTTGTACTTAATCTTAAGTGTAAACATCACAGTTATGATACAACTTATTAGAAGCATTCAAACACTTGTTAGTTTACATTAAATTGTAAGAAGTTCCTTAAGAAGACCAAGGTGTGGTCAGTAGTTCTTGAGAAGACTAAGACAATTGTTCTTAGTGCTTTCTATTGTAATCAGTTGATCAATAGTGGATTAAGTCCTTGCAGAGAAAGGCAAATCATCTTTGATAAGGTGGATTGGAGTAGTTGAGTTCAACGAACCAGGATAAAAATATTGAGTACTTTTTATTGCCATATTTCTTAAAACTCTTATTCAACCCCCCCCCCCCCCCCCCCTCCCCCTTCTAAGTGTTTTTCTCACCTTCAATACCAACTTCACATATAGGACATGTCTTATGTCCCTTAACATTGTACCTAAGAAAATTACCGTATGCAGGAAAAATTCTGATTGTGCAAAAATAACATGGCACGCATATTAAAATTTTGACCTGAATAAACATAATCAGCATCAGTACCTTCTTCCAAAAAACATTTTAATATTCAATCAATGGCCTTAGATAAACACCTATGTCATTTACTTTTTATTTTGGATCTAAAATCATCATAGATAACATCGTATATTTGCGCTTCATGGACAACCATAAAGATAGGTTGTAAATAATGCGAAGAATATGCCATAAAGTATGTTTAGTACTCAGTTGACCAAACATGTTCATTCCTTTAGTGGCAGTTTTAGGCCTAATGTTTTTTGGCCCATAGCAAAAATTCGGAAATAACAAATCATTTTTCTTCCAATGCAAAGATTCAACTACATGAAAAAATTTTCTATCAGATTTTGTTTCATATGCATTCCATCTAATATTCTTTGTTTCATTTAAATTAGGAACCAATCTATTAAACCTTAGATTTAATGGTAGGTACCATATGCTTGAAGGATGAGCCTTCTACACACACCACCACCATCATCAACACTATTGTTCTTCAGGGTTTAGGGTTTTGTTAATTAAGTAACTAACGTAATGTTTTGCTAATTAAATAACTAACGTAATGTTTTGTTAATTAAGTAACTAACGTAATGTTTTTGCAAATATTTTTTTGTATTTCTAGAATAAGAGCATTTGGTAATACAAAAATAATTTCTTTTTAATAAAAACAATTACTTTTCAATAAAAACAATTTCTTTTCAATAAAAATCCAAAAAAATAACATTTGTTTCTCTAATTAAACTAAAACCACTCTTTTAAAATTTAAAACATTTTTTTTTTAAAGTTAAACCAAAACAGTTTTTTTTTAAAATAAGATTAAAATATTTCTTAAATAAAAACTAAAATGTTTCTTTAAATTTTAAATTAAAAAACTAATTTTTTTTTTAAAAATTAAAACTAAAAAACATTTTCAAAATTAAAGCTAGATCTTTTTCAAAATAAACCCAAAACATTTTTAAAATCAAATTAATTTTCTTTTTAAATTAAATTTTTTTAAAATATAATAATAATAATGTTAAATAAACGTCCAAATTCTTAATTTTTCTTTTTCATTATTTTATTATTTGCCATGAATTTCTGTCTAACCCTTTGCACTAATGTTCTCAGTTTCTCTCCTCAGATTATATTTAAATTATTTGTTCAATTTATTTTGTTCCATGGATGTAATTTACGCGAGGCCATGGTCGCAGTTTTATTTTATCTTTCTTTTTTTGGGATTTGTAATTTACGCGAGTGATCGTCGCGACGCTTTCTTTATTTTCCGCATTGTAATTTCTGCCATATAATATTTTGCCATGTTTGCATGTTTTACCGTTATATTTCCCTCCAAAGGAATTAGGATTAACAGTTTGACCGCCGAGTCAATAACCCTAGTTTCAACCATTTTAAAACCCTAATAGCCTAGGTGTCCCGCCGTGGACGAAAACGCCCTTTACCCTAGCTTTTAGGTCAAAGAGTCGTCGTGCTCTGTTTAGGGTTTCCCGCCGTGGAATCCCTAATTTAACCCTAATTTAATTAACAATTTTAACGTAGAAATAGGAGTTTAAGGCTCCACGTAAGCATGTCCTCAAGATATGTTTATTCCCCATTGAAACCTTGACCAGAGTCAAGAAGTTTCTAACCTCCCTTTCGAGGAGAACTACAATTACTCTGATTCCATTCCCGTCAGGATATGTAGGCACAAGATGCGACGTCTTGCCGAGTAAACTTAGGACTAACCCTTAGGTCTTTAGGTCACTCTATCCCTTAGCTCAATATATATTAAAGCAGATAATAAATAGAAATAAAAAAAGCATACAATAAACAAAAGGTTCCTGTAGAGTACTACAGAAGTTTAGGGTGCTAGTACCTTCCCTAAGCTTAACCAACCCCTTACCTAGGTCTCTCCCCGCATTGTGTTTACGATGCAAAAATATGTTTTCCCTCTTTTGACCTTTTCCTTCGGATAAATCAAAGAGCGGTTGTGAATTGAATTATGATTCAAACTAATTAATAGTTTGATATCCTATTTCCACTGCAACAGCTGCTGAAACTCAAACACCCAACAACAACAAATATGAAGAAAGAGTCAGCACAAAACCTCCCATGTTTGATGGAGAGAAATTTGATTATTGGAAAGATAGACTGGAAAGTTTCTTTCTAGGATTTAATGCTGATCTTTGGGACTTAGTCATTGATGGATATGTTCATCCCACTGATGGGAATGGCAAGAAAGTTGACAGAAAATCAATGACTGGGGAGCAAAAGAAGGAATTCAGAAATCACCACAAGGCTAGAACTATATTACTAAACGCTATATCTCATACTGAGTATGAGAAAATAACCAACAGAGAAACTGCCTTTTATATATTTGAATCCCTGAAGATGACTCATGAAGGGAACTCTCAAGTCAAAGAAACCAAGGCTCTGGCGTTGATCCATAAGTATGAAGCTTTCAAGATGGAAGAATCTGAGTCTATTGAAGCAATGTTTTCCATATTCCAGATTCTCACTGCTGGCTTAAAGGTTCTGGACAAGGGTTACTCTACAGGAGATCATGTCAAGAAAATAATCAGAAGCTTGCCAACCAGATGGAGACCCATGGTCACTGCTCTGAAGCTGGCAAAGGATCTGAACAAGATTACGCTGGAGGAACTAATCAATTCTCTAAGGAGTCATGAGATTGAACTAGAGGAAGATGAGCCTCTAAAGAAAGATAAGTCAATTGCGTTAAAATCTAATAAAGTTGTTAAAGCATTGCAGGTATTAGAAGAAAGCTCTGAAGAGTCTGCTTCTGAAGATGAAGAAGAACTATCCTTATTATCCAGAAGAATCAATAAACTCTGGAAGAATCACTACAACATTTTTACTCTATAGCAACGCCTAATTTTCAGAAAGTAAAAAAATTGTTCTCGTAGAGACTAATAGGCAACTAATTATATAATTTGTTGCGGTAGCTTATATAATTTTTTGTAAACTTTATACAACGGCTCAAACCCGTTCTTGTAGAGGACAATGAGAACGGCTCCTATTAGCAACGGCTAGAGCCGTTCTTATATAATTTTTAATTAATTTAATAAAATATTATTTACTAAACCGTTCTCATATGTGTATAGTTTTCATTGTCCCTCCCAAACCAATGTAAAATTTTCAGTTCCCTCTCAAATTGATTCTAACGCAGAGAGAGAAAAGAGACATTCATCCCAAATTGATTCTAACCCTAACCCCTATCCTTTCTTCATCGTGCTCCCAAACCCAACCCTATTCAACACAAAAGCTTCTCATTCTTCTTCGTTGTAGCTGGGTTTCGGTGTCCTTCTTTTCTTCGTTGTAGCTGGGTTTCGGCGTCCTTCTTCTTCATTGTAGCTAGGTTTCTCCTTCTTCTTCGTTGTAGCTAGGTTTCTGCGTTCTTCTTCGTTGTAGCTAGGTTTCTCCTTCTTCTTCGTTGTAGCTAGACTCTCATTCAACTTTTGTGTGTGTAAATCTTCTCCTTCAACTTTCTCTTTTCTCTGCCGACAAATCTAACGGTTTTGTTTTCATAGGTTTCAATTTTCAAACGTAATAGTGTGCGAGTTTTCGGCGGTGTGCGAGTTTTCGGTTCATCCCGGTAAAAAGGTAATAATTTGATTATCTTTGTGATTTTTTCTGCATATGAATTCTGCTTGTGATTTTCAGTGTGAATGTCATTTTGATGTGTGTATATACTCTGCCTATATGCGTGTGAATTTTTTATGAATTTTCAGTGAGGCTTTCTAGTTTGTACTACGCTGCTGTTGTGTGTTAGAAATTTTGTGTGTGTGGTTTTATGATTGAAACGCTCCTCATGGTTCACAAGATTACAATAAATTACCACAAAATCAGCTTTGTGTAATATCAATAATTCTTGTGCTTCTTTTCCAATCATGAACTCAACTTGATTAGCAACACCCTTAGTTTGATTAGCAGCACCCTTGGTTTGATTAGCAAACAACATTTCCATTAGTTTGATTAGCAGCGGCAATTAGTGCAAGTGTAGTTGAATCAGTTGCAGCAGCACAAGCAACAACCATTAATAGTGCATTGTTTCCAACTGCTAGTGCTGATATATATTCAGCAACAGATGGTTCTTTAGCCTTTTGATCCTATTGAAATATAACCAAAAGCAAGTCAGAAAAATGGAAGCAAGATAACACGGTCGGTGCTTTTGTCACCCATTATATATCAAGATCTTTTGTTACAAGCATTGTCAAACCCAAAAGAACAATTTGCCACTTTAATTGAAAAGTTTAACAAAGGAGAATGATATTGCCTAGGCTTAACCATAACCATAATATTGGCTTTATATATTGTAGTTGGAAACAGGTGGAATTGGTTTCCACAGGGGAAGTTAATTAAAGAGAGAATATTTTATGCTTACTTTAATTATCATGAAGGGTTGGATGCATTGGTGAAACTTATTGGTATAAGTTTTGGTTTGATTTGTAGTAGAACAAAAAATATGGTTCATTTCAAAACTATAATGATAAATAATTCAAAACTTTAGTAGTTAGAAAAAGGTTCTTTGAAGGTTCTTGACATTTTAGTGTAACGATTCTTTATGGTTGGTGATAATTAATTATAGTTCAGCTATGTATCATGTTCAGTGTATTGTGAACTGTTTGTTTTAGGTGATAATGACTTTTCATAAATTTCCCTTTAAAGGTATTTGTCTTTTGTGTGCTATAGATTTTACTATTGGTCAGCAATGATATCACCACAAGATATAAAGAGACACTGTTAGAGTTGAAATCTGACTAGGATTATGATTATTAATTTCTTTCTTTCCTTTCTTTTTCATTTTTAAATTTCCCCCATATACTTGGATCTTGATTGGCAGCACCCTTAGTTCGATTAGCAAACAACATTTCCATTAAGCATAACCATAATATTGGCTTTATATATTGTAGTTGGAAACATGTGGAATTGGTTTCCACAAGGGAAGTTAATTAAAGAGAGAATATTTTATGCTTACTTTAATTATCATGAAGGGTTGGATGCATTGGTGAAACTTATTGGTATAAGTTTTGGTTTGATTTATAGTAGAACTATTATGCTATTATACTGTTATGTTGTTAGTAAATCTAGTTGCTAATTGTTAGAACTGTTAGAAATTGGAAAAGAGTTAGGAACTGGTAGATAGTATTGAACTGGTGGAATTAGCTAACACATTAATAAATTATGCTAATTAATAAGTACTGTTAGTATTATTGAACTGGTGGAATTAGCTAACATATTAATAAGTTATGCTAATTAATATTGAACTGGTAGATAGTAATGATATAGAAAAATGAAGCACAAGTCAGTATCTGTTTAGAGTGTGTGCATAGCGAGAAATAATTGCATCCAAATCAGTATCTGTTTCACCAATGCACTAAGTGATATCAAGTCTGTCACTGTTGTCTTCTTCTCTTGAAAGCTTATTAGCATCATCAATGAAAGCCAATGTCACTGCCATGTTGTTTGCTTCTACACTTTCCATTATATATTTCCCTGTAATATAATATGTGTATTATAATCACGTAATTGCTTCTTATTTCATTGCTTTATAATGGTTAGCTAATTCTAATATCGTGCCAATTTCCTGTAATATTATGATCACCCAATTTCCTAACTAAAATCCTAATATCGTGCCAAAACAATTGTTGTGTGTTTCTAATTTATATAGACGCATAGCTGATGAAAAACAAATGAAGGAGAATAATGCTTACTTTTGATTTGGTGTTAGTGATAGCTGATGAAAACAAATGAAGGAGAATAATGCTTACTTTTGATTTGGAAAATGTGCGGAAGATTTATATTGATCTTTCCTTCTCACGGTTTGTTTAGTTGGCCTTAAAGCTTGAATATGGGGACCGTCGTTATCAGTAACTTAATGTATACAATCTGAATTGCATGTCTTAAAATTGATATTTCCTTCTCAAGGTTTGTTTAGAATATAAAAAATAAACATAATGTTGAATATGGACGTACACTTATGGGGACCGTCGTTATCAGTAACTTAATGTGTACAATCTGAATTGCAGTTTACAGTCAAATTGAGTAGGCAGTTTTTATCCAACTTGCTACAAAATTCAATTCAGTTTCCTTAACAACATATATATTGGCTGCTATACTCTTATCTACTCTTCCTCTTTAGTGTCTATCTATGTAGGCCCCATGCATGCACCAAATTCTTGTGCTGCGTGTAACAATTATCATCAATATTGTTTTGTAATATTCTATTCTGATTTCAGTTAGCATTAATCCCAGTATGTAATACATTATTAATCCCAGTATGTAATACATTATTAATTTCTAACTTTTAATGTAAAGTTTGAGTATTGGTTCTGTTAAGGTTGTGCAAAGTGCAAGTTTTTATGCAAATGTTGTGTGTCTTGTCTTTGTTCTGAGATTATTTTGGCTGATTATGTCACAGAACAACTAAAATTCATTGTTCTATCTTAAGTACCGGAGATCTGAAGTATCAGGAGAAGTTCAGACCCTACAGACTGAAGTTACAACTACTTATGCCCATCTGACATTATATCAGGTTTGTATCGACATCCATCTATAAAATTTGTTGGACTGTTTTTCTGATATTTCTGAATTTGATGTGAATTCCTAGTTTATGTTACTTGTTGCACTAGATGAGCATGTTCTGTGTTAATAGTAAAGTTGTAGTTATTGGCAGCAGGAACCCTTTGGTAGGCTAGTTTTTATATGACAAAATGAAACAATTTTGACAAATTGAACACTTTGGGTTGCTCTACTGTGTTTCTTTTCTCCTTGTTTTGCTTATACATTTTTTTCCATAAATGGTAGTATCCCCGTAAACCTGATGGACAAGGAATGGACAAAGAAAAACCCCGCGAGTAAAGAGTACCAAAATGGTCTTGATTCTTTTCTAGATTATGCATACACGAAAGGAAAGCCCCGCGGGAAAGAGATTTTGTGTCCTTGTGCTAATTGTTACAATAGTAATTGGTTTACAAGGAATGAAGTGAAAAATCATTTAATTGCATTTGGATTTCAAAAGGGATATGACGTTTGGGTTCGACATGGCGAGAAGAAACTGAAACTCGATGGTCTTAATGATAATCATATGAATGAAGAAGAGGATCAAATTGACGATATTGATGGACTATTGCATGAAAGATTTAGAGATGTTGTACAAGAAGAAAACGATGTAAATGTAAGCCTCAATGAAGATGCAAAAAAGTTCTATAATCTTGTCGAAGAAGCCAAACAAGATTTGTATCCCGGTTGCAAAAACTTCTCTAAATTGTCATTCACCATTCGTCTTTATTTATTGAAATGTCTTTATGGTTGGAGCAATGTATCATTCGATGCTCTATTAGAGTTGTTGAGAGAAGCCATGCCTTCATTAAACATCCCTGATACGTTCAACAAAACTAAAGGCATGATAAGGGACTTAGGGCTAGATTATAAGAAGATCGATGCTTGCCCTAATGATTGCATGATATATTGGAAAGATCACGTGAATGATACTTCTTGCCATGTTTGCGGTGCTCCACGATGGAATGAAGATATCAAAGGAAATGATCATGTTGAAAAAGATCATAAGTCTCATAAAGTTACTTCAAAGGTTTTGAGGCACTTTCCGTTGATTCCTAGACTTCAAAGACTATTTATGTGTTCAAAGACAGCTAGCTCATTAAGGTGGCATGACGAAGAGCGTTCGAAAGATGGGAAGTTGAGGCATCCTGCAGACGCAGAAGCATGGAAAGAATTTGATAAATGTCACCCTGAATTTGCTGATGAGCCACGTAATATAAGACTTGGATTGGCCAGCGACGGATTTAATCCATTTAGAACCATGAATTTGTCTTATAGTACTTGGCCTGTGGTATTAATACCATATAACTTTCCACCTTGGTGGTGTATGAAGGCTGAGTATTCTATGTTGTCTTTATTAATCCCTGGACCACTTTCACCAGGGAATAACATTGATGTATACCTCCAACCATTGATAGAAGAGTTGAAAGTGTTATGGGATTTGGGTGTAGAAACATATGATGCATCACTAAGTCAAACTTTCCAAATGCGGGCAGCTCTCTTGTGGACTATTAGTGACTTTCCTGGGTATGCTATGTTGAGTGGGTGGAGTATAAAAGGGAAACTAGCATGTCCTTGTTGTAACTATAACACTAATTCAATATATTTGAATTATAGTAAAAAGGTGTGTTATATGGATCATCGTGTTTTTCTGCCTGAGGATCATAAATATAGGTCAAATGCTAGGAATTTCAATGGGAGCATAGAAGATAGGCCACCGCCGGAGTTGTTAACTTGGGAAGAAATCTCAAATAAACTAAAGTATGTCAACAATTCTTTTGGGAGGTTGCAAAAGAAAAGTAATAATGGTCCATGGAAGAAAAAATCAATATTTTTTGAGTTACCATATTGGAAGCATAATAATTTACGCCACAACCTTGATGTGATGCATATAGAGAAAAACATTTTTGATAGTATAATTGGGACTTTGTTGGATATCCCAGGAAAGACAAAAGATCATAAAAACGCACGTTTAGACTTGAAAGAGATGGGTATTAGAAAGAAACTTCACCCAAATGAGGTAGATCAAGGAAAAAAGTCAGTGTTTGCAAAAGCATGTTTTTCCATGACTACAAAGGAGAAAACTACTTTTTGCTCTGTATTGAAAAATGCAAAAATACCTGATGGTTGTGCTTCAAACATTTCAAGATGTGTTCAACTTGCTGAAAAAAAAGTTAGCGGATACAAGAGCCACGATGCACATTTCATGTTGCATTACTTGCTTCAAGTGGCTGTGAGATGTACAATGCCAAACCAGGTTGCACATCCATTAATCCGTCTTTGTTCATTTTTTCGTTGTTTGTGTCAGAAGGTGATTGAGGTGGCAAATTTGGATATCTTACAATCTGAGATTGCAGAAACACTTTGCCAACTCGAGACAATTTCCACCCCGAGTTTCTTTGATATAATGGTTCATTTGCCAATACATCTAGTGAATGAGGTAAGAATGGGAGGACCTGTTCAATTTCGTTGGATGTACTTTCCAGAAAGATATCTAGGAAAATTGAAGAGTTATGTTCGTAATAAAAGTCGTCCTGAGGGTTCTATTGCTGAGGGTTATTTGGTTGAAGAATGCTTGACATTTTGCTCTCGGTATTTGCATAGTGGTGTTGAAACAAGATTCACTAGAATGACAAGAAATAGCGATAGATTTGATCTTCATGAACATGAAAGTCCAAGCTCTTGTCTTAACGTTGGTCATCCTATTGGAGGAAAGAGAAAGGGTGAAGCAATTTCGTTGGATTGCAAGTCAAGGAGTTTAGCCCATCGTTACATCTTATTCAATCATGAAGATGTCCAAAAATTTATAAGGTAAATGAATATACTTGTAGGTTCCAATTTCGTAAAAGATTTGTTTTACAATAACTTTAACAGTATAATTTTAATTGTAGTGAGCATGAAAATTCAAATTCCAACAAGAGAAAAGGGTGGAGCAAAGCAAAGAGTCAAGGCTTAGATTTTGTTGAATGGTTTAAGAAGCGTGCATTGTTAAGTGATGTATCAGGAAACCTTAAGACGCTATCCAGAGGACCAAATAAAATTGCACGAAGTTTTTCTGGCTATGTAATTAATGGATATAGGTTTCATACAAAAGGACGTGATGCTAGACGTAAAACACAAAACAGTGGTGTGACACTAGCGGCAATAACTGAAAGTTATTCAAGTACCAAAGATGAAAATCCAATAACACAATCAATAACATACTATGGATTAATTACAGAAATAATTGAGGTAGACTACTATGGTAAGTTGAAGTTTGTGTTATTTAGATGTGATTGGTTTGAAGTTGAAGAGGAAAAATATGGGATGACTTGTGTTTACTTCAACAAGAGGTGTTATGTGGATGATCCTTTTGTCTTGGCTTCTCAAGTCCACCAATGCTTTTACATTCAAGATCCTTTTGATGCAAATAAACACTATGTTATGAAGTCTATTCCGAGGGATTTTTTTAACATGAATGAACAATCAAATTCAAATCCCCATCAGCCGTATACTTCTGATCTATCAGATCATGCAGTGAATCTAGCTTCGAGTGATGAAATTTGTGAAGTTGAATTTGTTAGGAATGACATTCCACCCACAATTGTTGATAATTTTGTACCTGCGCCAAATGTAATAGAATCTGATGACGATTCAAATTTATGACAATTTTTTATGTATGTTAACTTCATCACTATTTGAGAACAAGAAAGTTGTTTCCTGATCTTTTGTTACTATTGTTCTGATGCAGTGATATTATTTTTACTATTGTTAGTGGCTCTGATGCAGTGATATATCTTAGTAGCAAGATGAATTGATTAAAATTAACTGGTTGATATTGTAATTATCTATTGTATTTCACAGGATTATGTGTTGTATGTTATGGCTATATTGTGAAGTTAAACTCAACGGTGTTGTATGTCCCACACTATGAATTTATAATGTCATGTATGAATTTATAATGTCAAACCAGCAGCAGTAATTAGCAGCTGCAGTAATTATTTAGCAGCAGCAGTATTTAGCAGCAGCAGTATTTAGCAGCAACAGTATTTAGCAGCAGCAGTAATTGTATTTACTCAAAGCACTAATTAGCAGCAGCAGTATTTATTGTTCAGTATCACTGTATTCACTGATCTTTTATATCATATTGTTAATGTTTGGAGCCCATGAATCATATCTCACAATTGTACAGATCTTGTATGCTTTTGGTAACAAACTTTGCCCTCTGCTTCTCCATGTAATTGTTTTTACTTTCTGTTGCAGGAAAATGAAGAACCGAAACGATTTTGTGTTTGATTTCCAAGCTAAGTCTAGCACGGATTTAAAGAGGAAGATGAAAATCAAGGTTGAAAATGAAAAGGCTTTAAAAGTCAACCCAACAAATCAAGGAAGCAATCCTATAAACACCAATGTTGGAAACATTCAAAAGCTGGACCATCGAAAGAAATTGAAAGTAGAAGTCTCTAAGAAAATGGTTGAGCCAAGCAAAGTGTTTGTACCGAATAGTAACATTAGAAGCCAATCGGAAGTAGAAATTTCTAATAAAGTTGCCCAGCCGAGCAAAGTGCATGTTCTCAATAGTAATAAGAGGCAAATGGAAGTAGAGGCTACAAAGGAAATTACTGAGCCAAGAAAAGTGCTTGCTCTGAATAATAATACTAAAAAGAAATTGAATTCAACGGTGGATCAACAAGTTAAAGGTTCAATAGAATCACAAGTCTCAAAGAACACCAGTGATCAAACCAAAAAGGTAATTTATAGTACTTTCTAATTCTAATAATGGGGACAACCTCTTATAGTAATGTATTGATTTCTTAAATGAATTTTTAATTATTATTGGTTGATATGAAGCTAATTATTCTTTTACATTCAGATTTTGCAAAGCCTTAACAATACTATGAACAAGTCTCAACAACCCTTTGAGAAGAAAAAAAGTCTTCTAAAGTGTCCAACCATGCCCCTTACCGAATGTCTCGATAAAAATAAGGAAAAAGTTGGAGTTGAGGAATTCGACGATGAAGATACAGAAGAAAATGAAATGGAAGAATATATGGAGAATGATAGCATCCATAATGTTAAGGAAGTTGAGGGAACAGATGTAAACAAAGCTGAAGGTAATACCTTAGGTACTTCATCCTCAAGATTAACAAAAAAGCGGGGAAAGACGTTATGTCGAAAAATTCATGGACGACAATTCAAAGATAGACAAGAGATCACCTTGAATGAAGAAGGACAACCAATTGGGCCAGATGAAAAGACAGTGTCTGAACTCAGTAGTTTTTTGGGGACACTAGGAAGAAGTTCAGATTTATGTCCTCTCACTTTCACTAGTTGGATTGATTTGGTCAAGCATTGGGAGGAACACAATTTGGATCCCGTGTGGGATTATGTAAATGTAATTAGTTTTTTATTTGATTTTGTGTTTTTTTAACATACTTTAATGTATATAATATTCTAAATATATATTTTTGCAGGAAAAATACAATATCCCAAAGGAAGGAAAGAAGGCTGTATTTGCTATTACAAATGATGCTTGGAGACGATACAAATGCTCGCTTAAAAGGAAGCATTTTAGCAAGTATAAAACCTTGCGCGAGCAGCTAAAAAATCGTCCACAAGAGGTACCAGAAGAAGATTTTAGAAAGTTATTGGAGTATTGGAGAGATGACAAAACTCTAGTAAGTATGTAGGACTGTTATGCTGTTAGTACTATTATGCTGTTAATAAGTTAGTAAGTATGCTGTTAGTATGCTGTTAGTACTGTTAGTGCTGTTAGTTAGTAAGTATGCTGTTAGTACCGTTAGTGCTGTTAGTGAGTATGCTGTTAATAAGTTAGTAAGTATGCTGTTAGTACCGTTAGTGCTGTTAGTAAGTATGCTGTTAATAAGTTAGTAAGTATGCTGTTAGTACTGTTATGATGAAGAATTAGTAATAAGTTAGTAATAGTAATAAGTCAGTAATATAAGTTATATATTAATTAAGTAATATTAATAAGTTAGTAACATAGTTAGTAATAAGTTAATAATACTAATAAGTTAGTAATATAGTACTGTTATATATTAGAAATTGAAAATATAAGTACTGTTATATATGTTATATATTAGTAATATTAATAAGTTAGTAATATAAGTCAGTAATATAGTACTCTTATAAAGTACTGTTATATATTAGTAATTAAGTAATTAAGTACATATATTGCAAATGTGTATGTATGGATAACTTAGTAATTAAGTATTGTTATGAATGAATTCACATATTAATAAGTACTGTTATATGTTAGAAATTGGAAAAGAGTTAGGAAAATGAAAATGGATGGTTGGTTTATATATATTGTAAATGTGTATGTATGAATTCTAAGTGTTGGATATGTGTGTGTCTGTAGGAAGTCAGTCATCAAAATGCCGAAAATGTAGCTCAACTGAAATGGAGACATCGAATGGGGAATAAAGGTTTTGCTGTTATAAGAGAAAAAATGGTATTCTTTTTTAAATTATATTTTAATTGAATATTAAATTGTGTTATTTTATTAATAATCTAATACTATTGTTTTACTTGGTTTAGCGTGAAAATAATGAAGATAAAGAACCTCCGACTCAAGCTGAAATGTTCATTGCTACTCGACAAAGTAGGAAAGGAAAGGAGTTGGATCAAGAAACCAACCATGCAATTGTAAGTTATTATTGTTAGTGTTATTTCTATTAGGAGTGGATCAGACTTGTATATTATGAGTAATGTTCAAATAACAATTGTCCCTTGCCTCTTATTTACTACTACTATATTATGTATGTTAGATAAAACTTCAAGACTTGATTGAAAATCATGGAAAACCTTCTTCAGAAGCTTTTGAAAATGTATTGGGCAAACAAAAACCTGGGAGATTGCGTTGCCACGGAAGAACCACAACACCGACTCTCTTGAAAAGAAACGAAGAAATTGCAAAAATTAAAAGAGAGCATGCTGCTGAAATTAGACAATTTAATGACAAGTTACAAGAGATGGAAGAAAAACATCGTCAAGATAAAGAAGAAACTGATAGGAAAATTCAGGTTCTTCTTAAGACTGTTTTGAATCAAAATACCTCCGAGTTGAATATAGAGGCTTTGGCAGCTTTGATATCAACTCCTGCAACTGATGCTAACAGTGTCTTACGTTCTTCTACATCAACACATGCTCCAACTAATGATCAAGTAAAATTTGTTACATTCCTATGTTTTAAGGGATTTTATATATGTGGATTATTTACTTGGAGTGGATTATTTTATTTTTGATCATTCAAATAATAATCCTATTTTATTAATATTATTTTTATTTTGCAGGTCATGAATGATAATATCAATGAAGATTTTGAATTTGAAGATGAAGAAACGTAGATGTAGATGTTTAAGTTTAATTTTATAGATTAAAGATGTTATTTTGAGTATGAATGATGATTGATATTGTGATCGATATGTAATTTGAAGATGTTTTGTTGACGTTATGATATGTAATTTGAAGATGTTTTGTTGACATTACGATATGCAAGATCATGTTTATAAAAAAAAATTGAAGATGTTTTTTTTTAAATGTTTTGTTGGATCATTTTCAATTTGAAGATGTTTTGTATTTGAATATTATTATATAAAAAAATTGTGAATGATGTTATTATCAGGTTTATAAAATAAAATAAAAATTTATTTTATTAAAAAATAAATAAATTTATTTGGTTTATAAAATAAAATAATTTCTTTTGCAACAGTTACAAAGTGTGTCTGTAGTAAAGAAGGCGTTGCTATAACCTATGAAGAAAAAATAAATTTAAGACTCTATTAGAACGGTTTAGAATAGACTACGGCTAAGAACCGTTTCTATATTCCATAAAATAGCCGTACTCAAATAAACAACAACTGCAATGGTTTACATTTGAAAACGGCCTCCAGCCGTTGCTGTACCAAACCGTTCTCTATATAAAATTACAGCAACGGCTCTGAATAAGGCGTTGTCGTTGTCTAATAAACCGTTCCTAAAGGCTAAAACAACGCCTTGGTTTAGAACGCCCTGAAAACCGTTCTCATAGGTAAAGGCAACGGTTTTTTTAGATTTTGCAACGGTTTTTTTGTGTTGCTGTATATTCAAAATGTTGTAGTGAATAAGCAAAGGAAGTTCAAGAACTTTAGAAAACCAGATCAACACAAAGAATCTTCTGGGCACAGAAGATCTGGAGAACACTCTGGATACAGAAGATCTGGAGAATCCTCTGGACACAGACGATCTGGAAAAAGAGAGGTTGTTTTCTATGAATTCAAAGAACCTGGGCACTACAAGAGTGATTGTCCAAAGCTTCAGAAGGAGAACCCAAAAAGAAAGTCAGATCACAAAAAGAAAGTTCTGATGGCTACCTGGGATGACTCAGACGCATCTGATTCGTTAGAAGAGGAATGTGCAAATGTAGCATTCATAGCTGACTTTGAGGACATTGCTCAATCATCTGGATCAGAATCAAAATCTGATTCTGAGGAGGT
This sequence comes from Lathyrus sativus, assembly GCA_963859935.3. Taxonomy (NCBI): domain Eukaryota; kingdom Viridiplantae; phylum Streptophyta; class Magnoliopsida; order Fabales; family Fabaceae; genus Lathyrus; species Lathyrus sativus. The sequence goes on from OZ012739.1 coordinate 371,996,431, forward strand.
ATTTGCTGAACTTTCTAGACAGGAACTTGCTGAAAGTTTATCTGATATTCTTGAAAACTATAGTAAAGTTAAACTCAAATACAAAACGCTTCTAAAGCATATTGAATTTGAGAGTAACTTGTTGCACTAGATGAGCATGTTCTGTGTTAATAGTAAAGTTGTAGTTATTGGCAGCAGGAACCCTTTGGTAGGCTAGTTTTTATATGACAAAATGAAACAATTTTGACAAATTGAACACTTTGGGTTGCTCTACTGTGTTTCTTTTCTCCTTGTTTTGCTTATACATTTTTTTCCATAAATGGTAGTATCCCCGTAAACCTGATGGACAAGGAATGGACAAAGAAAAACCCCGCGAGTAAAGAGTACCAAAATGGTCTTGATTCTTTTCTAGATTATGCATACACGAAAGGAAAGCCCCGCGGGAAAGAGATTTTGTGTCCTTGTGCTAATTGTTACAATAGTAATTGGTTTACAAGGAATGAAGTGAAAAATCATTTAATTGCATTTGGATTTCAAAAGGGATATGACGTTTGGGTTCGACATGGCGAGAAGAAACTGAAACTCGATGGTCTTAATGATAATCATATGAATGAAGAAGAGGATCAAATTGACGATATTGATGGACTATTGCATGAAAGATTTAGAGATGTTGTACAAGAAGAAAACGATGTAAATGTAAGCCTCAATGAAGATGCAAAAAAGTTCTATAATCTTGTCGAAGAAGCCAAACAAGATTTGTATCCCGGTTGCAAAAACTTCTCTAAATTGTCATTCACCATTCGTCTTTATTTATTGAAATGTCTTTATGGTTGGAGCAATGTATCATTCGATGCTCTATTAGAGTTGTTGAGAGAAGCCATGCCTTCATTAAACATCCCTGATACGTTCAACAAAACTAAAGGCATGATAAGGGACTTAGGGCTAGATTATAAGAAGATCGATGCTTGCCCTAATGATTGCATGATATATTGGAAAGATCACGTGAATGATACTTCTTGCCATGTTTGCGGTGCTCCACGATGGAATGAAGATATCAAAGGAAATGATCATGTTGAAAAAGATCATAAGTCTCATAAAGTTACTTCAAAGGTTTTGAGGCACTTTCCGTTGATTCCTAGACTTCAAAGACTATTTATGTGTTCAAAGACAGCTAGCTCATTAAGGTGGCATGACGAAGAGCGTTCGAAAGATGGGAAGTTGAGGCATCCTGCAGACGCAGAAGCATGGAAAGAATTTGATAAATGTCACCCTGAATTTGCTGATGAGCCACGTAATATAAGACTTGGATTGGCCAGCGACGGATTTAATCCATTTAGAACCATGAATTTGTCTTATAGTACTTGGCCTGTGGTATTAATACCATATAACTTTCCACCTTGGTGGTGTATGAAGGCTGAGTATTCTATGTTGTCTTTATTAATCCCTGGACCACTTTCACCAGGGAATAACATTGATGTATACCTCCAACCATTGATAGAAGAGTTGAAAGTGTTATGGGATTTGGGTGTAGAAACATATGATGCATCACTAAGTCAAACTTTCCAAATGCGGGCAGCTCTCTTGTGGACTATTAGTGACTTTCCTGGGTATGCTATGTTGAGTGGGTGGAGTATAAAAGGGAAACTAGCATGTCCTTGTTGTAACTATAACACTAATTCAATATATTTGAATTATAGTAAAAAGGTGTGTTATATGGATCATCGTGTTTTTCTGCCTGAGGATCATAAATATAGGTCAAATGCTAGGAATTTCAATGGGAGCATAGAAGATAGGCCACCGCCGGAGTTGTTAACTTGGGAAGAAATCTCAAATAAACTAAAGTATGTCAACAATTCTTTTGGGAGGTTGCAAAAGAAAAGTAATAATGGTCCATGGAAGAAAAAATCAATATTTTTTGAGTTACCATATTGGAAGCATAATAATTTACGCCACAACCTTGATGTGATGCATATAGAGAAAAACATTTTTGATAGTATAATTGGGACTTTGTTGGATATCCCAGGAAAGACAAAAGATCATAAAAACGCACGTTTAGACTTGAAAGAGATGGGTATTAGAAAGAAACTTCACCCAAATGAGGTAGATCAAGGAAAAAAGTCAGTGTTTGCAAAAGCATGTTTTTCCATGACTACAAAGGAGAAAACTACTTTTTGCTCTGTATTGAAAAATGCAAAAATACCTGATGGTTGTGCTTCAAACATTTCAAGATGTGTTCAACTTGCTGAAAAAAAAGTTAGCGGATACAAGAGCCACGATGCACATTTCATGTTGCATTACTTGCTTCAAGTGGCTGTGAGATGTACAATGCCAAACCAGGTTGCACATCCATTAATCCGTCTTTGTTCATTTTTTCGTTGTTTGTGTCAGAAGGTGATTGAGGTGGCAAATTTGGATATCTTACAATCTGAGATTGCAGAAACACTTTGCCAACTCGAGACAATTTCCACCCCGAGTTTCTTTGATATAATGGTTCATTTGCCAATACATCTAGTGAATGAGGTAAGAATGGGAGGACCTGTTCAATTTCGTTGGATGTACTTTCCAGAAAGATATCTAGGAAAATTGAAGAGTTATGTTCGTAATAAAAGTCGTCCTGAGGGTTCTATTGCTGAGGGTTATTTGGTTGAAGAATGCTTGACATTTTGCTCTCGGTATTTGCATAGTGGTGTTGAAACAAGATTCACTAGAATGACAAGAAATAGCGATAGATTTGATCTTCATGAACATGAAAGTCCAAGCTCTTGTCTTAACGTTGGTCATCCTATTGGAGGAAAGAGAAAGGGTGAAGCAATTTCGTTGGATTGCAAGTCAAGGAGTTTAGCCCATCGTTACATCTTATTCAATCATGAAGATGTCCAAAAATTTATAAGGTAAATGAATATACTTGTAGGTTCCAATTTCGTAAAAGATTTGTTTTACAATAACTTTAACAGTATAATTTTAATTGTAGTGAGCATGAAAATTCAAATTCCAACAAGAGAAAAGGGTGGAGCAAAGCAAAGAGTCAAGGCTTAGATTTTGTTGAATGGTTTAAGAAGCGTGCATTGTTAAGTGATGTATCAGGAAACCTTAAGACGCTATCCAGAGGACCAAATAAAATTGCACGAAGTTTTTCTGGCTATGTAATTAATGGATATAGGTTTCATACAAAAGGACGTGATGCTAGACGTAAAACACAAAACAGTGGTGTGACACTAGCGGCAATAACTGAAAGTTATTCAAGTACCAAAGATGAAAATCCAATAACACAATCAATAACATACTATGGATTAATTACAGAAATAATTGAGGTAGACTACTATGGTAAGTTGAAGTTTGTGTTATTTAGATGTGATTGGTTTGAAGTTGAAGAGGAAAAATATGGGATGACTTGTGTTTACTTCAACAAGAGGTGTTATGTGGATGATCCTTTTGTCTTGGCTTCTCAAGTCCACCAATGCTTTTACATTCAAGATCCTTTTGATGCAAATAAACACTATGTTATGAAGTCTATTCCGAGGGATTTTTTTAACATGAATGAACAATCAAATTCAAATCCCCATCAGCCGTATACTTCTGATCTATCAGATCATGCAGTGAATCTAGCTTCGAGTGATGAAATTTGTGAAGTTGAATTTGTTAGGAATGACATTCCACCCACAATTGTTGATAATTTTGTACCTGCGCCAAATGTAATAGAATCTGATGACGATTCAAATTTATGACAATTTTTTATGTATGTTAACTTCATCACTATTTGAGAACAAGAAAGTTGTTTCCTGATCTTTTGTTACTATTGTTCTGATGCAGTGATATTATTTTTACTATTGTTAGTGGCTCTGATGCAGTGATATATCTTAGTAGCAAGATGAATTGATTAAAATTAACTGGTTGATATTGTAATTATCTATTGTATTTCACAGGATTATGTGTTGTATGTTATGGCTATATTGTGAAGTTAAACTCAACGGTGTTGTATGTCCCACACTATGAATTTATAATGTCATGTATGAATTTATAATGTCAAACCAGCAGCAGTAATTAGCAGCTGCAGTAATTATTTAGCAGCAGCAGTATTTAGCAGCAGCAGTATTTAGCAGCAACAGTATTTAGCAGCAGCAGTAATTGTATTTACTCAAAGCACTAATTAGCAGCAGCAGTATTTATTGTTCAGTATCACTGTATTCACTGATCTTTTATATCATATTGTTAATGTTTGGAGCCCATGAATCATATCTCACAATTGTACAGATCTTGTATGCTTTTGGTAACAAACTTTGCCCTCTGCTTCTCCATGTAATTGTTTTTACTTTCTGTTGCAGGAAAATGAAGAACCGAAACGATTTTGTGTTTGATTTCCAAGCTAAGTCTAGCACGGATTTAAAGAGGAAGATGAAAATCAAGGTTGAAAATGAAAAGGCTTTAAAAGTCAACCCAACAAATCAAGGAAGCAATCCTATAAACACCAATGTTGGAAACATTCAAAAGCTGGACCATCGAAAGAAATTGAAAGTAGAAGTCTCTAAGAAAATGGTTGAGCCAAGCAAAGTGTTTGTACCGAATAGTAACATTAGAAGCCAATCGGAAGTAGAAATTTCTAATAAAGTTGCCCAGCCGAGCAAAGTGCATGTTCTCAATAGTAATAAGAGGCAAATGGAAGTAGAGGCTACAAAGGAAATTACTGAGCCAAGAAAAGTGCTTGCTCTGAATAATAATACTAAAAAGAAATTGAATTCAACGGTGGATCAACAAGTTAAAGGTTCAATAGAATCACAAGTCTCAAAGAACACCAGTGATCAAACCAAAAAGGTAATTTATAGTACTTTCTAATTCTAATAATGGGGACAACCTCTTATAGTAATGTATTGATTTCTTAAATGAATTTTTAATTATTATTGGTTGATATGAAGCTAATTATTCTTTTACATTCAGATTTTGCAAAGCCTTAACAATACTATGAACAAGTCTCAACAACCCTTTGAGAAGAAAAAAAGTCTTCTAAAGTGTCCAACCATGCCCCTTACCGAATGTCTCGATAAAAATAAGGAAAAAGTTGGAGTTGAGGAATTCGACGATGAAGATACAGAAGAAAATGAAATGGAAGAATATATGGAGAATGATAGCATCCATAATGTTAAGGAAGTTGAGGGAACAGATGTAAACAAAGCTGAAGGTAATACCTTAGGTACTTCATCCTCAAGATTAACAAAAAAGCGGGGAAAGACGTTATGTCGAAAAATTCATGGACGACAATTCAAAGATAGACAAGAGATCACCTTGAATGAAGAAGGACAACCAATTGGGCCAGATGAAAAGACAGTGTCTGAACTCAGTAGTTTTTTGGGGACACTAGGAAGAAGTTCAGATTTATGTCCTCTCACTTTCACTAGTTGGATTGATTTGGTCAAGCATTGGGAGGAACACAATTTGGATCCCGTGTGGGATTATGTAAATGTAATTAGTTTTTTATTTGATTTTGTGTTTTTTTAACATACTTTAATGTATATAATATTCTAAATATATATTTTTGCAGGAAAAATACAATATCCCAAAGGAAGGAAAGAAGGCTGTATTTGCTATTACAAATGATGCTTGGAGACGATACAAATGCTCGCTTAAAAGGAAGCATTTTAGCAAGTATAAAACCTTGCGCGAGCAGCTAAAAAATCGTCCACAAGAGGTACCAGAAGAAGATTTTAGAAAGTTATTGGAGTATTGGAGAGATGACAAAACTCTAGTAAGTATGTAGGACTGTTATGCTGTTAGTACTATTATGCTGTTAATAAGTTAGTAAGTATGCTGTTAGTATGCTGTTAGTACTGTTAGTGCTGTTAGTTAGTAAGTATGCTGTTAGTACCGTTAGTGCTGTTAGTGAGTATGCTGTTAATAAGTTAGTAAGTATGCTGTTAGTACCGTTAGTGCTGTTAGTAAGTATGCTGTTAATAAGTTAGTAAGTATGCTGTTAGTACTGTTATGATGAAGAATTAGTAATAAGTTAGTAATAGTAATAAGTCAGTAATATAAGTTATATATTAATTAAGTAATATTAATAAGTTAGTAACATAGTTAGTAATAAGTTAATAATACTAATAAGTTAGTAATATAGTACTGTTATATATTAGAAATTGAAAATATAAGTACTGTTATATATGTTATATATTAGTAATATTAATAAGTTAGTAATATAAGTCAGTAATATAGTACTCTTATAAAGTACTGTTATATATTAGTAATTAAGTAATTAAGTACATATATTGCAAATGTGTATGTATGGATAACTTAGTAATTAAGTATTGTTATGAATGAATTCACATATTAATAAGTACTGTTATATGTTAGAAATTGGAAAAGAGTTAGGAAAATGAAAATGGATGGTTGGTTTATATATATTGTAAATGTGTATGTATGAATTCTAAGTGTTGGATATGTGTGTGTCTGTAGGAAGTCAGTCATCAAAATGCCGAAAATGTAGCTCAACTGAAATGGAGACATCGAATGGGGAATAAAGGTTTTGCTGTTATAAGAGAAAAAATGGTATTCTTTTTTAAATTATATTTTAATTGAATATTAAATTGTGTTATTTTATTAATAATCTAATACTATTGTTTTACTTGGTTTAGCGTGAAAATAATGAAGATAAAGAACCTCCGACTCAAGCTGAAATGTTCATTGCTACTCGACAAAGTAGGAAAGGAAAGGAGTTGGATCAAGAAACCAACCATGCAATTGTAAGTTATTATTGTTAGTGTTATTTCTATTAGGAGTGGATCAGACTTGTATATTATGAGTAATGTTCAAATAACAATTGTCCCTTGCCTCTTATTTACTACTACTATATTATGTATGTTAGATAAAACTTCAAGACTTGATTGAAAATCATGGAAAACCTTCTTCAGAAGCTTTTGAAAATGTATTGGGCAAACAAAAACCTGGGAGATTGCGTTGCCACGGAAGAACCACAACACCGACTCTCTTGAAAAGAAACGAAGAAATTGCAAAAATTAAAAGAGAGCATGCTGCTGAAATTAGACAATTTAATGACAAGTTACAAGAGATGGAAGAAAAACATCGTCAAGATAAAGAAGAAACTGATAGGAAAATTCAGGTTCTTCTTAAGACTGTTTTGAATCAAAATACCTCCGAGTTGAATATAGAGGCTTTGGCAGCTTTGATATCAACTCCTGCAACTGATGCTAACAGTGTCTTACGTTCTTCTACATCAACACATGCTCCAACTAATGATCAAGTAAAATTTGTTACATTCCTATGTTTTAAGGGATTTTATATATGTGGATTATTTACTTGGAGTGGATTATTTTATTTTTGATCATTCAAATAATAATCCTATTTTATTAATATTATTTTTATTTTGCAGGTCATGAATGATAATATCAATGAAGATTTTGAATTTGAAGATGAAGAAACGTAGATGTAGATGTTTAAGTTTAATTTTATAGATTAAAGATGTTATTTTGAGTATGAATGATGATTGATATTGTGATCGATATGTAATTTGAAGATGTTTTGTTGACGTTATGATATGTAATTTGAAGATGTTTTGTTGACATTACGATATGCAAGATCATGTTTATAAAAAAAAATTGAAGATGTTTTTTTTTAAATGTTTTGTTGGATCATTTTCAATTTGAAGATGTTTTGTATTTGAATATTATTATATAAAAAAATTGTGAATGATGTTATTATCAGGTTTATAAAATAAAATAAAAATTTATTTTATTAAAAAATAAATAAATTTATTTGGTTTATAAAATAAAATAATTTCTTTTGCAACAGTTACAAAGTGTGTCTGTAGTAAAGAAGGCGTTGCTATAACCTATGAAGAAAAAATAAATTTAAGACTCTATTAGAACGGTTTAGAATAGACTACGGCTAAGAACCGTTTCTATATTCCATAAAATAGCCGTACTCAAATAAACAACAACTGCAATGGTTTACATTTGAAAACGGCCTCCAGCCGTTGCTGTACCAAACCGTTCTCTATATAAAATTACAGCAACGGCTCTGAATAAGGCGTTGTCGTTGTCTAATAAACCGTTCCTAAAGGCTAAAACAACGCCTTGGTTTAGAACGCCCTGAAAACCGTTCTCATAGGTAAAGGCAACGGTTTTTTTAGATTTTGCAACGGTTTTTTTGTGTTGCTGTATATTCAAAATGTTGTAGTGAATAAGCAAAGGAAGTTCAAGAACTTTAGAAAACCAGATCAACACAAAGAATCTTCTGGGCACAGAAGATCTGGAGAACACTCTGGATACAGAAGATCTGGAGAATCCTCTGGACACAGACGATCTGGAAAAAGAGAGGTTGTTTTCTATGAATTCAAAGAACCTGGGCACTACAAGAGTGATTGTCCAAAGCTTCAGAAGGAGAACCCAAAAAGAAAGTCAGATCACAAAAAGAAAGTTCTGATGGCTACCTGGGATGACTCAGACGCATCTGATTCGTTAGAAGAGGAATGTGCAAATGTAGCATTCATAGCTGACTTTGAGGACATTGCTCAATCATCTGGATCAGAATCAAAATCTGATTCTGAGGAGGTATTTGCTGAACTTTCTAGACAGGAACTTGCTGAAAGTTTATCTGATATTCTTGAAAACTATAGTAAAGTTAAACTCAAATACAAAACGCTTCTAAAGCATATTGAATTTGAGAGTAACAAGTTTGAATCAGAAATAGCTGAACTAAAAGCTGAAAATCTTCAATTGAAAAATAATTTAGAAACTGCTCAACTAAACTCTGATTCAAAATCTAAACCATGCTCTAAAAACATTTTACAAGAGTATGACTATAGTTTTAGGAAGTTTCTAACTAAAAGCCTAGATAGAAGTAAAATGGCTTCAATGATCTATGGTATTAGCAGAAACTATAGAAAAGGTGTTGGATATAAATCTTACTCTTATGAAGATTGAAATCCAAAATCTGTAGATAAACTGGATATCAAGTATCCTCCCTTGTATTCTCAGTTTACATTTGGTCACTTAAATGATATTAAACACACTAGTTCTGATCAGAACAAATCTGTGTTTAATAAATCTAAAGCTAATCAGAACAAGTCTTATGTTGAAAGACAGAAGTGCAGAAAAAGCTTTAAAACAACTAACCAAAAACGACCCAAGAAAATCTGGGTACCTAAGGATAAGATAATCTATGTTGAAGACATCCTTAGCAGCAAAGTCAAGACTCCAGTCATGGTACCTGGACTCAGGATGCTCACGACATATGACGGGAAAAAGGTCTATGTTCCAAAGTCTGGAGCTTAGATCTATAGGAGATGTCAAGTTTGGAGGGAATCAGAAGGGCAAAATAATTGGCTCTGGAACCATAGGTAATGGTAAATTTCCTTCAATAACTAATGTCTTGCTTGTTGAAGGGTTAGCTCACAATCTATTGTCCATAAGTCAATTAAGTGACAATGGTTATGACATTATATTTAATCAAAAGTGTTGCAAAGCTGTTAGTCAAAAGGATGGATCAATCCTCTTTAATGGTAAAAGGAAAAACAACATTTATAAAATTAGTCTTTCAGAACTTAAGGTTCAGAATGTTAAATGTCTTATGTCTGTTAATAAGGAGCAATGGGTCTGGCACAGAAGATTGGGTCATATTAATATGAGACATATATCTCAGATTAATAAGCTTAATCTGGTCAGAGGACTTCCTAATCTGAAGTTCAACTCAGATGCTTTTTGTGAAGCATGTCAGAATGGAAAATTTTCAAAATCATCTTTTAAATCCAAAAATATTGTCCCAACTTCAAAACCATTAGAGTTACTTCACATTGATCTGTTTGGACCAGTGAAAACTGCATCCATCAGAGGCAAGAAGTATGGATTAGTCATTGTTGATGACTACAGTAGATGGACATGGGTAAAATTCCTAAAATACAAGGATGAGTCACACTCTGTGTTCTTTGATTTCTGCAAATAAGTCCAAACTGAAAAAGATCTCAAAATTGTTAAAGTCAGAAGTGATCATGGTGGTGAATTTGAAAACAAACATTTTGAAAAATATTTTAATGAAAATGGCATTGCTCATGATTTCTCTGGTCCTAGAACTCCACAACAGAATGGAGTTGTAGAGAGGAAAAATAGAACTTTGCAAGAGATGGCCAAAACCATGATCAATGAGACTAACATGGCAAAACATTTTTGGGCAGAGGCAATTAATACAGCATGTTACATTCAGAACAGAGTGTCAATTAGACCTCTTCTGGAAAAGACTCCTTATGAATTGTGGAGGAATAGAAAGCCAAACATTTCTTATTTCCATTCTTTTGGGTGTATTTGTTTTATACTGAACACTAAAGAGAATCTTAACAAGTTTGATTCTAAAGCACAAAAGTGTTTCATGCTTGGATATTCTGAACGCTCTAAAGGCTACAGAGTATACAATACTTAGACACAGATTGTGGAGGAATCTATACATGTTAGATTTGATGATAAGCTTGGCAATCAAAAGCCAAAGCAGATTGAAAACTCTGCAGATGGAGAAGTTATTCTCATAGAATCTAAGAAACCAGAGATAGAGAAAGCTCAAGAAGAAGCTATGCCAGATGCAACTCCATTAGCTGCTCAGATGAATAACATGAATATTTCTGAAGAACCAACAGTTAAAGGATTATCCAGAATCAAGGCTTCTCATCCAGAAGAAATGATTATTGGAAAGAAAGATGACCCTATAAGAACAAGGTCGTTTATCAGATCATCTGGAACATCACTTCTTGGGTTGGTGTCTATTATTGAACCAACATATGTGGATGAAGCTCTGAGTGACAATGATTGGATACTTGCAATGCAAGATGAGCTAAATCAATTTACAAGAAATGATGTGTGGGATCTGGTTCCTAGACCAAAAGGTTTCAACATTATTGGAACAAAGTGGGTATTCAGAAATAAATTAAATGAGTAAGGAGAAGTTGTAAGGAACAAGGCAAGGCTGGTAGCTCAAGGGTACAGTCAACAAGAAGGTATTGATTACACTGAAACTTATGCTCCAGTGGCAAGGTTAGAGTCTATACGCCTTCTTATTTCATTTGCTGCACAACATAACATCACTCTATATCAGATGGATGTTAAGAGTGCCTTCTTATATGGTATTATAGAAGAAGAAGTTTATGTCCATCAACCTCCTGGTTTTGAAAGTGATAAATTTCCAGATCATGTTTTCAAACTCAAAAAATCTCTTTATGGTTTGAAACAAGCTCCCAGAGCTTGGTATGAAAGATTAAGTAATTTCCTTCTGGAAAAGAACTTTATCAGAGGCAAAGTGGACACAACTCTTTCTGTAAAACATTTAAGAAAGATTTACTAGTTTGTCAAATTTATGTGGATGATATTATTTTTGGATCTACCAATATTATGTTGGGAAAGGAGTTTGCTTTATCTATGCAGGCTGAATTTGAAATGAGCATGATGGGAGAACTTAGATTCATTCTGGGAATCCAAGTAAATCAGACTCCAGAATGCACATATATTAACCAGACTAAATATGTCAAAGAACTTCTGAAGAAATTCAATCTGAATGAAAGCAAATTGGCAAAGACTCCAATGCATCCTACAAGCACACTTGGTAAGGAAGAGGTAAGTAAGAAAGTTGATCAAAAACTTTACAGAGGTATGATTGGATCTCTCTTATATTTGACTGCTTCAAATATAAGGCTCAGAAGATCTGAACGTTGCCTAAAGTGTGATTTCTCAAAGAGTTTCAGAGGCACATGCAAGCAAACACGTGTAGCTCAGAATCTGGAAAGGTAGAGTGCACCATATTGAAGTGACATTTGAGGTATTGCTTTGAAAATCCAAAATCTCTTGATTTTCCCTCTTTTTGTCAGAATCTTAAATGGTTGATATGATTTTATTCTTTGCATTAATTGCTTGATTTGATTATGGTTCACTTCATTCAATGCTTGTGCACGCTTGAGAATGTGTGTGTTTTTGCATGCCCTAAAATTTTTCTATAAATTCTCACAACTCTTCACAAATCACACTTTACACTTATCATCTCTCATATGCATTTCTGCCTTCTCTATTGTTTCCATCTTATTTCAAAACCCAAAAATCCTCGTAAACCCAGACGCATCTCAAGAACTTCAATGGCTTCACCTTCATCAACACCTGCTCAGATGAAAACTTCAACTGTTGCTGCATCATCTCCTAATGCTGCTGGTTCATCCCAAACTGCTGTTGTGTACAAAGCACCAGTAAGAACTCTTCTCAATCCAATCAAAGAACTTGAGGTTCTGTGTGAGAACTTTGTGGATTTTGAGTCCATCAAAGAAAATGGTTTTGATCTCCTTTCAACAATCAAAGCTCAGAACTGGGAAAAGTATTTTGACAGGATGATGGGTCCTGTTTATCCAGCTTTGGTAAAAGAATTCTGGATACACGCTCAAGTTTACCCTAAGTTTATTCATCCATCTGTTCTTGGGAAGGAAATTGTCATTACTGAAAAATTAATCAGACAACTACTTGAGTATAAGGAAACTGAGGGAATCACAAGTATGGCTATTGATCATGTAGATTTGGCTGACATTTTTCAAGAAGTTTGTGTTTCTGGGGAACCATCTAACAAGGTCAGAGATCTGAAACCTGTTTACAGAATCTGGGCTAAGATCTTCATGAGTTCAATCTTTCATAGGAAACCTTCTAACTCACCAGATTATGTAAATTCAGAACAAATGTACTTCATGTACTGTATGAGGAAAGGAAAGAAGGTGGATTTACCTTATCTTCTGTTCAGTCATCTTCTGAACCATATCAAAGAAACAAGAGAAGAAGTTAGGGTTAAAGCTGGAAAAATCAGAACTTGGATCCCTATGGGAAGACTGATATCATACATTCTAACAGAGAATGGTCTTGTGAAACATTTGTTTGATGCTGGGGTGACAGAGGATCTGTCCTATGTTATAGGATATGTCATAAATGGGAACACTCTGAAGAGAATGAAGGTTATTTCAGAGCTTGCTGGAAAACCCATGAAATTTCAATCTGAAGACGTCAGCAGAAGGAGAATTCCTTTAGCAGATTTTCCTATGTTCAGTGCTGATGAACCTAGGCACATCATTCTGACATTCATTGCTGAATGTTTAAGAGATGGTATTCCTCTGCCTGCTAACATAGTACAGAAGGAAGGAGAAGTATTGTCAAATCTTCTGAGAGAAAGGCGCAGGAAGAGAGAGGCTGAGGAAGGATCTTTTGCACAACCCAAGAGGAAAGCCTCTGATGCTGGTGACAAGCCTGAAAAGGACAAGAAGCAAAAGGAAAATCCTCTAGAAGCTACTGTGGAAGAAATCAGAGAAACAATTCACCAGGTATTAACATATGATCCCAAACCTTATTTACCTTTATCCTCACCTTCACCTCTACCATCTCCTTTTAAACCATCCGAACCTAAATCATCTATACGTCATTCATCTGAACCCATTTCATCTCCTAACAAACATTCTCAACCATCTTCTGTTCAACGACCATCTAAACCCCCTCAACTGAAATCATCTGAACATCAACCCTCTCAACAAAACCATTTTGAATCAAAACAACAATCCTCTGAACAACAAATACAATCAGAACAACAAAAACAATCTGAACCACTCTCTTCTACTCAACCACCAGAAGAACCAACCATCAAAAATCCTGAACCATCTGTCCAACATCCACCTGAAGATATTTTGAATGTATCACCACTTGCAACCATGTATGTACTCTCTTCAACTTCATGTCATTCAACTGAATCATCTGATTCTGATGAATCTGAAGTTCCCTCACCAACCAGCATACAAATTCCTGATCCCTATAAACCTCTATCATCTGATCTACCTGAATCTGACAACCCTCTTCGCTTCAAATTCAACTTCACAGATTTTATGTCATCCACATCTGATGTTATTACATCAACACCATCTGATACAGACACCTCCATCCCTCAACTTACCATACCACAAACATCCATAGCCCAATCATCTGAACATCCATCATCTAATCACCCACCTCCTGAACAAACTCAAACACCTACTGAACCATCATAACCTGTCACCATAGATGACTTTCTGAACCCCAAACCCATATCAAATGTTTCTGCTTTGTTCAAAAATTTCAAAAAGGAACTTCGCATGGTAATTGCTTCCGTGGAGAAAGAGTGCATGGCTAGTTTGGATCCTGCTGAATCTGAAGCTTCTTGGAACAGATTCATATCAAAATTCAACTCTGCTCCATCTGACCTCAGAACACTCTGTGCTGATGATGCAAAGGCTAAGTTTGCTGAAATGGTCAGACAAACTCTGCTGAATATTATCACAACTCCAGTGCTTCTTCTAGAAGATGCTCCTGCTGAGAATTCTGCAACAATAGAAGATACTCCTGCATCTGACATGGAGATTGATCATCCAATGGCAACTGCATCTGCTTCTGAACCTTCTGCATCTGAGAAGAAGACTGAGATTCCAGATGTTGTCTAAGAAGTCAAGGAAATCAGAACATGGATGATAAAATAGGAACGGACTACTGAAGAAATCAAGACTTGGATGGCCAAGCAAGAAGAGTCCACTGCTAAGATTACGGATCTTCTGACACTGATTGCTTCTCGCCAGCCCTAGTTTTCTTTTTCATGTCTTTGCATTCTCGTTTTGCACTTGTTTTCTATTTGTTCTATTTTCTATCATCTGCTCTATGAACTTCTTATGCTGTTGTGCTATTCTGATCTGATTAAATCTGGCTGTTTTGTCTTTCATTTGTGTGTTATATTTTCTCTCTCTTCTTCTGTTATCTTTTCTGTCTTTAAAGTTCTTTTTGATTATGACAAAAAGGGGGAGAAAGAGAATTTGATTGTTCAACATAAGTAAATACTAAAAATGAAATTCAGACATTGTTTTAATCTAACATTGAATCTTAAGACTTTCATATCTCATTATCTCATCTAACAAAATGATCTGAAGTTACCCTGAGAATTATCCAACCAGGCTCTGATCCTTGAAAGCAAATTCTGGAGAGCTTGATTCTGGAAAGCATCCAAGCTCTGAGTTTTTCCCTCAAAAAGGATTTCTACCAGGTTCTGAAATATACTCAAGCAAAAAGGGAAGTGTTCTTTTCTATTAAAGTATTCATTTCAGGGGGAGATTCTTAATCTCAGGGGAAGTATTTTTTTTCTCTCTTTTTTTTATTAAACAAAATTTCCTATGTTTTGTCATCATCAAAAAGGGGGAGATTGTTAGAACACAAATTGGTGTTTCTTATATCTCTATGTTTTGATGATAACTTTTATGGAATTTTGTAATGAATAAATATACACTCTAAAATTTGTTCAAGTATTATTGTTTCAGGTATAAAATTAAATACTCTTAAAAGAAGCAAAATATATAAGTACAAAGAAACTATGCAAAGCTCTGAAACATCAGATGCAAGACTATCAGAAGATTCTGAAGCGCTTCTAGAAGGATCTGAAGCAGAAGCTACATAATGATCTGAAGCATTAATGAAAGAAGTATACAAAAGCTGAAAGCTCTGATCTTATCAGACTCTGAAGTTCTTTTCACTTCAAACTCAGAGGCTTTAATAACCAGACTCTTATCATTAATATTCACGCTCAAAACACATACTGTTGCATACTCTGATGAAGACTCTGATCAAGACTGAGACTCTGATACATTAAACATCTGATCATCTATCTAGACTCTGAACTTGTCATTCATCTTAAGCTCTGATCATCTTAAAGCATTCCATACTTTTTAAAGCTTACCACAAGTTCTGAAGTGCAGATCATGAAGACTTCATACTGAAGAAAGCTTGTTGAAGAAGCTGTAAACTTGATTAGACGTGGTGCTACTTCAAAAGTAACCAACGACTAATTTGTCCAAAGAAGTGACGTGGTGCAAATCCCAAAGCTTCTACAACCATACTTTTCTGCAGAAAGCATATCTCTGCCCATACTTTTAGTGATGAAAAGTCATACAATCAAATATTATATTCAGCTGCACATTACTCAAGGCATTTGAAAAAGATATAAAAGGAGAACTACTTCAACATTTTGAGGTCGCTAATTCACTACTCATCTTTTGCTCATTGCTAGATCACTTAGAAAGAAATACACGCTTGATTCATAAAAGAGAAAATCTCTCAAGATCTTACTCATTTGATCTTTCATAAAACCACATAGTTTTTGTTGTACTTAATCTTAAGTGTAAACATCACAGTTATGATACAACTTATTAGAAGCATTCAAACACTTGTTAGTTTACATTAAATTGTAAGAAGTTCCTTAAGAAGACCAAGGTGTGGTCAGTAGTTCTTGAGAAGACTAAGACAATTGTTCTTAGTGCTTTCTATTGTAATCAGTTGATCAATAGTGGATTAAGTCCTTGCAGAGAAAGGCAAATCATCTTTGATAAGGTGGATTGGAGTAGTTGAGTTCAACGAACCAGGATAAAAATATTGAGTACTTTTTATTGCCATATTTCTTAAAACTCTTATTCAACCCCCCCCCCCCCCCCTCCCCCTTCTAAGTGTTTTTCTCACCTTCAATACCAACTTCACATATAGGACATGTCTTATGTCCCTTAACATTGTACCTAAGAAAATTACCGTATGCAGGAAAAATTCTGATTGTGCAAAAATAACATGGCACGCATATTAAAATTTTGACCTGAATAAACATAATCAGCATCAGTACCTTCTTCCAAAAAACATTTTAATATTCAATCAATGGCCTTAGATAAACACCTATGTCATTTACTTTTTATTTTGGATCTAAAATCATCATAGATAACATCGTATATTTGCGCTTCATGGACAACCATAAAGATAGGTTGTAAATAATGCGAAGAATATGCCATAAAGTATGTTTAGTACTCAGTTGACCAAACATGTTCATTCCTTTAGTGGCAGTTTTAGGCCTAATGTTTTTTGGCCCATAGCAAAAATTCGGAAATAACAAATCATTTTTCTTCCAATGCAAAGATTCAACTACATGAAAAAATTTTCTATCAGATTTTGTTTCATATGCATTCCATCTAATATTCTTTGTTTCATTTAAATTAGGAACCAATCTATTAAACCTTAGATTTAATGGTAGGTACCATATGCTTTGAAGGATGAGCCTTCTACACACACCACCACCATCATCAACACTATTGTTCTTCAGGTTGTAGCGTGACTCCCCATACCTCGACCAACTATTCTTTTTTACATATCCTTTTTAGTATAATTGCAATCATTACGATACACGTGTATTTTGACATAGTCCAAACCTATTGGACCCCAATATCTACTTGGTCTCATAATTATTGTTTGACAACATGTTACCTTGTGTAAGAATGTATTTCAACAATTCAAGCAATTCAGTGAAACTTTCATCCGTCCATCCATGTTTTGCCTTCATATTAAACAGTATTGACACAACTTACAAATATCTATAATATTTCACCCTAGAAATAATGGCTCTTTCTTGTAACTATGTAAAGTATCATACATACAAGATCTATTAAAATAATCTTCTCCAATATCACTGATCATATCTTCTAGTTGATCATCTGTATCTTTATCAACTTCATCTCTATGTGACGCCATTTATGTTTTTGTCACTTCACTATGCTACAACCATGTCATATAATTTTGCCAAATTCCTTCACAACATAGATGATTAAATATTTCTTCATTTCTACAATTTTTTTAATTCTCACATATTTTATAAAGACAATAAAAATAATTTACTCTCGAGAAGGATTCTTTCACAAAATTCAAGAAATTGAACCACTTCATTCTCATACTCATCAGTTAATGTATTGGCTTTCATCCAACTACGTAATTTCTTAAAACAAAACTAAATTCATACACAAATAAATCATGCATTTTGAATGATAACTTTGCTAAGTTCAAAACGTTTCTATATCACATTGTAATAATCTTACACCTATATAAACTACTCATTTTAATACTACCTCAATTCCTTTATATAAGAGAAAACTAAGTTTTTAGGTTCATTGAAAAAAGATGTCAAGACTTTGATATATTAACTCAACAACAAAAATAACAATAATTAATATTCATTATCAACAATAACAATAACATTAAATCTTCAACATCAACACAATGATAACACAACATTAAACCCTCAGTCTCAAAAACAAAAATAACATTAAACCTTAAATATCTCAACAATAACATTATCGGTAAACTCACGGAGAAAGTATTTACAAGATGGAAACATGATGATAAATTCAAAGAAATAAGTTGGTTTGAGTTTTGAGTTTCCTTATTCGAGCTTCATTCGAGTTTCCTTCTTCTAGTTTCGTTGGATTTTCTTTCCTCCTTTGTTTACTTTGTTCAACTTGGAAAATGTTTTTTGGTTTTATTTTTTGGAGAAGATGAGTATTGGTGCTTTTAAGTTAATAGAAGACAATTTTCTTAGTTAGGTGGAGAAGATGAAGAAGGTGCTTTGTTCGTTGGGGCTCAAAAACTTTACTAGGAATTCAAAAGTGAATAAGAGCTAACAATGTGATTTTGGAAAATAATGTTCTAGGAGTTTTCTTCTTGGTTTCCATTAAAATATAAAGGAATAGATCATTTATATTTAATAAAAAAATAGAATAGAATAACAGTGCTATTTTAAAAGAAATAAAATCATAAACATAAGTTGTTGGGTATTGAAGGTTGTCCCTGAGGGATATTTCCCCTCGGTAGTTAGCCCAACCAAGGGAATAGATAACTATTATTTCATACCATAAAAAAGGTAAGTGGTAAGAAATACCACTTATAATTTCTTCCCATTGACCATTTCTTTCTGGGTTGCAATATTTTCTCCATATGATTAGTGTCGCTACGTGAAAAATCATAAAGTCGCCATAGAACTTTATTTATCCTAAATGGATTAAAAAACACCGAGAAAACCCCAAATATAAGAATAAGATGGTCTCGCGACCAAAAGATGAGTTCAGAAGCTGGTTATGCAAGGGGAAGGTGTTAGCACCCGTCACATCAATCGTACTTGATAGGAACCATTTGTTTGTCTTATGCGTAAGGATGTTGCTAAGGGGTTGTGCTTTCTAGGAATTCTCTAAAAGGAAAGGAAAAGGTTTAGAAACAAAGTGCTCGCAGAGGATTGGGGTCCTTGAGCCTACGTACCCTCATGGTGCAATGAGGAAGTCGGAGCATCGTAGTTTGCAAAACTAAATGAAAAAAGAAAAGAAGATTGTGGAAGGAGGTTTCTCGCCAAGATCTCATAATCCCATGCCTATGTATCTTCATTGACGAATGAAGAATCAGAGGGTCTGTAGTCTGTGGAATCACAAGTTGGTTGCTTTTAATAGACGATGTTAACATTCACATCTTAGAAATAGGTTTTGCCGCTCGCACGCGACGAGACTTATGCTTTAGCCTGTTATGCGTTAGGATGGAAATAATGTGCCATTTTGAAAAAGCTTAGGTTTTTGCCATCGAGGCAAGATGTCACATTTGATTTGTGATGATTGATTTTAAGGGTGTAATAAGTCCTCAGATAGGAACCCCTGCGGGTAGTACCCAGTTCTTTATCTCAAAAGATTTGCTTTGAAAATGATATGGCAAATATAGTCATGTCTTTATATTGAAAGACGAGTATTGAGACCATACGCTCTAAATTTAGCATCCTAATACTAGGAAAGAAAGAGGTCTTTAGTCAATCCTCTCTTTTTAATTCAATACAAGAAGGACATTATTTGTTTTATTTAAGAGGTATCTTACTTTGGAAAGTAAGTGTTTAGACAGTGAGCCCTAACGGTAATGTCAAACACTTGGGATAGGAAAATGCCTTTGCCTAACCACTCCACAACCATCCAAGTTTATTTAGAAAAGAGTTTTGAAAATGAACTTGGCTTAAGACCAAGGTTTTTGGTTAGGAACAAAAGATGATGAAAAGGTGATGATTAGATTAAGGTAGGTTGATGGCGATGCGTAAGGAAATCGACTTATGGTGGAAGCATACAAGGCTTACTTGGGGTTAATGGAATTATTGGATAAGTGTATATTAGAAGTGTGGGAGAACCCTAAGGTGAGGTATGAGAAAAAATCCAATTTAATAATTTTGAAAAGTGGCTTAACGTTGGATCAAGCCTTATTTTCCATTTTGTTTTGAAAATGTTTTATAATTGCTTCCATTTTTATCTTTTCTAACTTATACACAAGAAAGCATACAAACATATAAAACCCTACACTATTACATTGAAAATGGGAAGGGGAAAGTATGAGAAACCCAACAAGGGGGGAGACCTAATCTAAGACATAAATTGAAATGAATGGAATGAACCATAAAAGTACAATAACATGATTGAAACTCTAAATGCCCAAATGTGTGAAGTTCCTCAAGTGCTACCCCATAAAAAAATGCAAAGTGATTAGCATATGTAATATGATATGATATGGTCATGTGATGAATTAGTCATAAGACAACTAGAAGAAATCAAAGCAAGATTAAAACCAACCAACTTGTCAAAGATAAATCAAAGGTTAACCTAGAATGAAGATCAAGGAAACTAATCAAAGTAAGAATCATGAGATGCACCACAAGCTACTAACTTGCATTTAATTACAACCAATCATAAGGTCAAGTATGAAACAATTGTGAAGTCAAGAATTAATCAAGAAGAAATAATCAAGCATCAATAAATTAGGATCAAAGTTCATGCCCTAAAACCTATTTAAAAAATTAACTCTAATGAAAATAAAGTGAAAAAATCAACCAAATAACATCAACTAAATCCCAAAAAAAATATAAACACAAATTGAACTAAGTAGGACCAAAAGAAATTAAATTTAAATCATGTTAAAAAAAGAAGATCTAAAAAATCATTAAAAATAAAGAAATTAGAAATAAAACAAAATCGAGGTGAAGTAGAAAATCAGGAGGTCCAGTAGAAAAAAGACAAAGCCCAGTGCCACAAATAAGCCTAATGGCATCCTAAACCAATAAAAAAACCCCAATGCACCCTCACTGATCAAGACCGTCCAGATTGATCATGTGTCAAGGAATCATTGAGATCAAAAGATCTCTACACCCTTGGATGAGTATTACCCAAAACAAAAGGCCAGGATGACGTGATCCATCACGCCTCACCTCAACTTAACATCATAAAGTCTAATTACACAATTAGCATCCTAATCACGATTACGTGGCAAGCTTAATCAGCATTTTCAAATTAACTAAAATTAAAAACATAATCCACATGAGCATGAACATCGTTTTCTACCTCTAGCATGCTCAAATCGTGATTGTACATTTCACCATAAAAATGAGCAAATCGATACTCATAAGAACCATTAACCCACAATGAATCATGTTGTGCAAATACATTTCATTAACATATCCAGATTTCATATAATTTCACAAAACATCTCAAGAACCCTAACTGAAAAAAGTAAAATTAAATAATGATGATGATGCAAGATAAATGATAATTAGCGTAGGGTTGTTGATCAACACACCATAACACATGGATTTGTAATAAGAATCATAAAAAATGGTGAATAAATTGACCTGCTAGAAAGGTGCTCAGAGGTGCTTAAAGATGAAGTTAGTTCTCACTCTTCAGAGCTTTGTCTGGCCTAATTCTTCTTGCTTTAGCTTCCTTGAACTTCCTACTCACAATCTAGGCAAAGAATGAACCTTGAATCTTCACCAATTTTTCCAACCGAATCAAGTTTCAAAGGGTTTTGAGCATAGTCTAGGCAGAGTAATAAAACTGGCTCTCAAAGCTTCCAAATTGAATTAGGTTAGCTTAATATTTATAGAGGGATGGTGTATAGAGAGTAGGAGCGTATGATTTGAGCTAAAACATGGAAATTGAGTGCGTGATGTTCACTTGCTCTAACCAACTTGACAACTCATCATTCCATCCGTTAGAGCTCACTTCTACGTGATTTTTTGATGGGGAATGATTTTGTGATCATTTGGCAATGATTGGGAATGATGAGGTGGCTAGAATATAGATCATTATTTTATTTTTTTCCTATCTATTTTGTCCTATGCAGAATGAGTTTCACCAACTTGGCCACGTGCTCATGTGCACAATTCTCCCTCATTTGAACCGACTCTTGATGCATTATAAAATAGTCCGTGAGGAGGACCATACCTAATTGGAATTGATTTTAAAGGATGATTGGAATGGAAGCAATCTTGGTTTGAATTGGCTATGTTGGACTGCTCTAGAACTCGCGTCTTAACTTGTGCCTCATTTTGAAATTTGAATAATGGGCCTCATGAATCATTGTAATTGAATGTTTTTAGTGAGTTTGAACACTTCTAAATTCATAATGGACCTAAAATGTGAATTCCTACCATCATGCACAACTTGGTAGCAATTCACGTCTATGATCCAAACATATCCTGGCCACTTTAGAGGGATGTAACTTGAGGTGTGATGAACCAATTGAGGAAAACTTGATATCCTTGGAAAGGTATCATGGCCATGTACAACTTTAATGTTGGAACAAAGTTGAGTAGATGCATGGATGTTAAGATACATTAATGTGAAGTAGTGACATTATCACTGCCAAAAACAGAGAAAAAAAAAACTAAGTCTTTTTGCCATATTGCACAAAGTGGGACCCTTGACTTTAGCTTCAAATATCTCTTACTTGGAGAATGATTCTTGGCTCAAATATTGAACCATGGTGTACTATCAAATGAGATCTTTAATGGCAGTCCTTGTTTGTCAATTTTGGATGCTTGAGTCAAACCCCACAACCTTGGAAAGTTGACTGAATGAGCATGATTTTTGGATACTTAGAAAATATTTCAAATTCACCAATTTTGCACCTTTCTTGATTTGAAATTGTTACCTTGGTGAAACTTGATCAAATTACATACTTTCATGATTTTTGACTTGAAATGCTCATGGTTGATCAACAAACTCAAAAGTCAAACTTTGACTTGGGGGCTTCAGTTAACTTTTTGGTAGTTGAATCAAAATTTTCAATTATCAATATATCAAGTTGACTTTTTGGAACCCTTGAGCCATGTGTTGAGCCATGAGATCATGATATGGTCAATGTCAAGTTGACCTTGACAAAAGACCCTCCTCTGGAGCTTGTGATGAAATTGAAATTGATGATCTTGTATCCACAAGAGCCACAATGAAGAAAAATGAGAAACCGTTGAGGTATGATCCTTAATACAATGCTTTAAGAGCTCATGCACGCGAATGGTTGAGTTTATGACTTAACGGATAAGCATATGAATGAGAAGTAAAAGCCAACTATGGTTAGAAACAGTGAGAGAAAATTTTGGTGTACAACAATTAGGAATTGGTTTTTTAATGTTGTCAACCAAGGAAAGCATTAAATCATTAAATGTTTGACTTGGTGACAATATTGAGAAATTATTCCTAAAAAACAACTACAATAACACAACAACAACAAGAAGAACAACAACAAACTGTATCATTTTGAAGTGTGTATCATCATTGATTCTAAAGGCTTTGTACTCCCCCAACTCAATGGTGTTGGATACGAGTCCATTCAATCCTTATACAACTAAAAGGAACAAGAATGGAGATATTAGGCCACCTTGGCACAACCCTCAAGTAGTTTGAAAAACCATAGTGGGGATATCATTTACAATGATTGACATTGAGCTTGTGAAAACACTTAGTTACATCCACCTCATCCATCTTGACCCAAAGCCCAACTTCTTATGATATCTCTAAGATAAGTCTTACGCACATTATCATAAGCCTTCTCAAAGTCTATCTTCAATATACTAAAATTTTTCTTGTGCCTTCTTGTTAGAGCCACAATCTTATTAATGACTAAGACTCCATCAAGTATTTTTCTATTTTGGGCACATGTAGTTTGACAAGGCGAAACCAACTTAGGAATCACCTTTTTGAACCTCCTTGTCGATAGGTTAGAAATGATTCTATGAATCTTTCCTATCAATCAAATTGAGAAAAATTCTCCAATCTCTTGTAGATTTTTATTTTGGAATTACAGTTAGGAAGCTTAAAGTAATGGTTGTAGGTAGTTTAGCATTCTCATAAAACTCATTCATACAAAGCATAATGTCTTCTTTAATGATATCCTAACATTTATTGAAAAACTGAATACTGAAGCCATTCGACCTTGGGCTTTTATCCCCATCACTCATCCATACTACCATTCTTAATATCTTCAATTGAAAGGGTTCTTCAAGTCCATCAAAAACTATTTTTTTCAAATGCTCTAAAATCACCCCATCCCAAATTGATATATTGGTATTTGGTTCTTGAAATATCCTTTGAAATTGGTCTTTGATTTCACCTTTAATGTCTTCCACCTGATCTAACATGCCTCCGTCTATATTGAGAGCAATTAAATCATGAATTAGAATCCCCTTCTCTAACCCACCTGTATTTTGAGTTTTGTCTTACAATAATTTCTTCATGCTTCAAGGTTTTCCAAACTATGAAGTTATTCGTAAACCTTAAACTTTCTAAATTCACATTTTCTAACTTACCATCTTCTGCTACCTCATAATCTAACTTATTAAGCTTAGTGATTTCTTTATCTACTTCTAAGTTAAGGATTACAAACACTTCCCTATTGTCGCATCGCTGCGAAGAGGGGCCGGCAAAGACAGAAGAGTCACTATCGTTCGTTATTTATCCCAAAGAGAGGGAAAGGAAACGATCATAGAAAACCTACGAAAAAGGGAAAATACAGGTCATCGCAACCAAACCTTGGGTTCGGGAGTAGGTTATGCAAGGTGAAGGTATGAGCACCCCTCACGTCCATTATACTCAACAGGATCCACACTTGTTGTCTAATCTAAAAGGGTGTTAATCTATCAAAAAGCTGGCACACAGGGACAATAGAAAAGAAAAGAGACTCGATAGAGTATCACCTCTATATGCCTACGTATTCCCTCATGCAATGGGAAAGTCAGAGTCAACGTACTTCGGAAAACTACGGGTGAAGGGGGGAAGGTTGCTCGCCAAGACATCGCCGTCTTATGCCAACATATCCTCATCTGGTATGAGAAATCAGAGTAAACGTAGTTCGGGCTGACACAACCACAAATTGGTTCAAGTGTTTTAACTGAGTAAGGTTAAACCTTCGTTCTAGCAGTTAGTTGTATTGTTGCTCGACCATTAGAGACTTAGGCGTTACCTGTTTGCGGTAGAACCAAGACATAACACACTCTTTCTGAAAATAATTTTCAAACAATCCTGAGGGATAAAAAGGTATGATGTTTTATGTTGGGTTTTTTATGAAGAAGTGAATTGAGTTAAGTTTGTAACTCATATTGCACTAAAGACTATGACTTGAGAGTGAATGCATCACATATTGGCCAAAGGGCATATGCTAAACACTCTAGACAGATCGATAGGAGGCCCCCCAACTATCATTCCTCAAGTACTTAAGGCTCGTAGCGTATAACATTTATTATCCTTTATTAAGTGCCTTAACATGTTTAGGAGATGAGAAGAGAAGACACAAATTCTAAGGGGAAACTAATCAACCCTAATGTTGTCATGCACAATGCTCCTAAAGTTGGGATTAAGAGGGGAAAAATCTATCCTAATGTTATCATGCAAAGGATTGAACACCTAATGTCTCTCCTACTCCCATCTTAAACGGAGGGACTAGGAATCCTAAGGGATCATGGCAAAAGACCAAGTAAACAACAGATAATCCAATCACAGATGAAATGAAAAAAAAGAAGTTGACTTAAACAAGTCAAAGCAATGCAAACATGGAATGCAAAGAGGCAAAGGTGAGATGTGAGAAACAAATGATGCAATCAAAGACAAATGATCAAAACAAGTTATCTTAAACAAGTCAAAAAGTGTGAGATGAAATGGGACAAGTCAACAAGTTGTCTTAACCATTCAAACTTCAATCACTTACGCAAAGACTAAGCATAAAACAAAACCAAAAAGCCATAATAAAAGAGAAGATGGGAGAAAGAATCTTGGGCAACAAGCACATGAAAAGTATCTCAACCAAACAATTCAAATTGATCATGTAGAAGAAAGGAGAAAACAAATGCTATAGGTGATCCAATTATTCAAGACAAATTCAAAGTGTAAATATGGACATCAAATCATCTTGAACAAGAGGTAAACCACATGGGGAAGAAGTGGATCATCAAGAGAAAAGCCTTAAATCAATTTTAGAAACAAGACACAAGCACAAACAAGATCATGGCAAGTGTAAGAAACAAAGTTTCAACACAAACTCAACACCTAAGACAAGTGGAGAAGCATGATTTCAAAGTAACTTGTAAAACAAGTTACATAAGTGTATGACCTAAAACTAAAGAACCAGCACCTCAATCATGTTATAAACAAGCATCAAAGATCACAAGGTGCACATGGGATCCATAAGAGTCATTTCCCAAAGGAACTAGGTCAAACTAGTTTGTATGAACCTCTCCTAAGATTACTTGAATTGCAAGATTCATCAAAAATAGGAAAAATGATCAATAAATCTCAAATAAAAAGCACAAAGTAACCAACTCTAAGGGAAAACAGAAGCCAATATCTCAAGGTCATATCCATCTCAAGGCACCACCAAACAATTCAAGAAAGAATGGTGCTCCACCTTATCGAGCCTATATCGAGGGGCACTAAAAGACAACTCAAAGTCAACATAAAAAATATCAATGGCCGTTAAAAATCACCCTCAAAGGTGCCTGAATCCCTCACCTAAGCCATGATCATAGGGAATAAGGATTAGAAGTCCAAACAATCATAATCAAGTGAAGACAACACCAAAAACATTTTTACTTGCAAAATTAAAATAAAATGGAAAATAAAAATAAATTCAGAAATAAAAATTATGGAAAAATAAATAAGACTCCAAAGTTTAAAAAACTATTTTTTTGAGAATTTTCTGATCATTAAAAGTGTTTTTAATTAATTAAAATGAAAGAAAAAAATCAAAATAAAATAAAATGAGATAAAATAAGTGGGAGGTGTGTTAAGCAAAATCAATTTGAACCGAAAACAGTGAAAACGCGCATATGGGCCAGATAAGTGGGGGGTGCATGTAGCAAACCAAGCCCAACTTACCCAAGTCAGTTCACAAAAATGAAACGTTGCGTTTCATTAAACCCTGCTGGATTTCAACGCACGCGTGGCCTTGGTCAATCCAATGGAAACGTGACAAACGAGCAAGTCAATAAGTCAAGGGGTGAGTGAGTCAGCTTCACTAGAAAAATAACCAGACGCCGAAGCTAGGGCTCCGGTCGTTTTCTCCGGCGAGCCTGCCAGAGTTCAGAGGAAAAACCTCCATAAAAATGGAGAATTCTGGTATGGTTCAAAAGCTGAGACTATAAGGAGTATGAATCCAACCACCATTTATCAAAAAGGTTCATGGATAATGGGAATCGAAGACATGAAATTCAAGATGCACATTCTGAAACTTCATTAAGCAGCCACCAAAACATAATAAACATGGCCTACTTCACTAGGGCTTTAGATGCAACCCAAAATGCCCTAAATATGTGCCTAGAATGAGAGTTTTAAGTGACTAAAAATACCTAACGGAGAGATTCTGTTGGTCCTTCAAACGCACGCAAGCTTTGATCCAATGCTTCCAATCTATTCCTTAGGTTCTTTTGAAGAGGAAATGAGCACTAGTTTGAAGTAAATCTCAGTGACAAAACAGATTCGAAAGATGGAATTCTTGTGAAAATGTCAAGCTCTATCCTCTCTCTCAAGCAGCTGAAATCATTCTGATGATTATGGCAACATTTAGAGCATAAATATGGTGGGTTTGTGATAGTCATGCAGACCCATAATTGCTCTTTCAAGTGGTTCTAAGAAAAATGCGAAAAACTTCCTTCACATACACACACACACACACACACACGCGGGTACAACCTTCAACACTTGTTTTTGTGGTCAGCAAAAGGTCATTTGAGGGGTGTATGAGTGAATTGTATTGGCTTGGTGAATTGTAAATGCCTTTGTACCAAGTTTTGGTGCATGACTTTTTTGAGTGATTTTGAGAAAAAGTGGCACATGATGGATCTTCATGTTGGCACAAATGAGGTAAGATTCTTTGGTGTCATGTAATAGTACAATATAATTCAAAAATGAGGTCAAGAAGTGACTTGTAATGTAAGATATCCAACCCATGGTCAAAATCAAAATTTCACCTTGAAATGGATCACATTACCATATAACTCACCAACTTCATGAATTTTAGGTTAAATGAGGACTTAAGACTCTCATGCACAAGTTTCATGTTGGTCAAAATTGGATTTGAGGTCTTAGAGTTCATGAAAATGACCATTGAAAAGAATGACCTATAATGGACTTTCCAAAAATACCCTTGACTTGTTAAGACCATAACTTGAGCTTCACACATGAGAAAAAGGACTTCTAGGACTTTTTGGGAAGCTAAGACAATGAGGAACAACCTTCATGTTCACTTGAAGTTGAGGAGAAACTTTCTTTTAGGTCAAAAATGCCTTGGAAGTGGGTTGACTTTAAGTTGACCCAAATTATGTTCATCTGAGGACCCCAACTTCTTGGTATCATAACTTGAGATGTACAAACTCAACGGACGAGTTCTTGTACCCAAAAGAAAGCTAAGAACATTCCCTACAAGTCATATGTGTTCATGAAAAGGAGATTTAGCTTGCATCATAGGGAAAAATGTCCTTGAAGTCAGACACTAAAGAAGGGAATTTTACACTGAAATCATCTGAAACCCTAATTTAGTAACTTCTTGAACCCTTGTTTCCTCTTGATTTGATAATAAAATGACATCCCAAATGCTCTAAGATAACTTCCCATGGCGTCAATGACTTAGATCCAAGTCTTGAACCTTCTCAAGTCCAAAGTTGACTTTGGGTTGACCATATGAAACCGTAGTTCCATATCTTCTGACTATGTCTCTTGCAGATGAATTGAGTGACTGCACAAAATCCATAATGACCCTTAAGGTACTCAATAATATTTTGCACCATGCCTCAACCAAGAACCATACTTCATGAATCCTTGAGAACCCTCTGATGACCCTCAGGATAAGAGGTGATACCAATACACAAACTTCTCCCCTCAAGGAGTTTTAGAAATTTCCATGGTGATGATAAACACTTGATGGCTTGCACAAGTGCTCTTGCTTGTTTGAACAAAGAAGCTCTCCTATTGAGTGGCAAAAACAACACCTCTTGATCCCCTGATAAGAACAATTCTATGCAAATGCAAATGCTAAGAACGAAATGAAACATGAGCCAAGTTAGGAAGAAAAGGTTGGTCAAATTTTGGGGTACAACACCTATTCCAAATCCTAATATTATCCTTCAGACTCTTAAAACTTTATTTTAAGACAAATGAACTCATTCCTTTAACCTTGATTGACTCCCACACCTCCTTAATGAAGGAAACAAAATTCTCATGATCCAACCAACAATTGAATACTTCAAATATTTTAGATTCCTAATTGACCAAGTTGGGTTGAATCCATATGGGGAAATGATCTGAAATGGGAATCTTCCCCACAAATTGACCATTGATCTTCCATTTTCCACCAAGCTTTTGCGAGAGAAAAGCCTCATAGATAGATGCGCACATTTCTATGATGTGAAAACTCAGCTCCATATAAAAATGTATGTTGGACGTTACCACCATGTCATATTTGCATGTCGTATCTCTCATAAGTCAAAAACATGTTCGTTGCATATAGAGATGGCCAAATCTATGTTTCATATAGGGTTGGCTTAGTTAGTCTTGCTTTCCATACTATAGGGTGCATCAAAAGTGTCTTAATGCATGAAAATTAACATTTTTGCCTATTTCAGGGCTTTGAGTCGACTCATACAGCTAGTCATTTCAATGAATTATTCTCAGGAGGGCTCGCGTCGACCCTCCGGTCGACTCATACTGTGACCATTTATATTTGTCTAAATTTGCATCTTGTGCATCGACGCATGACTTGCTCTGGTCGACGCATGATCTTGTTTTTTTGCACCATCATGTATTCAAGTAAGCTCAGGTCGACCTCCTTATTGTATAGGTCGACCGCTCGTTGTGTTGAGTCAAAATTCTGGTTTGTCAAACTGTTTTGGGAGTCTGTTATGCTTGTTAATTCAGTTATGTCTTGTATATAAGTTGAGTTATGCTATTCCTTACGATCATCTAAGAAAACAAAAAAAGTGAAATTTACATTTCGATTTGTTCTCATCATCTTCATTCTCTTCACAGCATTTCACAACAACTACACATAATCATTTTTGTTGTGCATTATGCATGTTCGAGGTGATAACGTTCAAAGCCGAAGATTGGTGTAATCTGGTTTGGGTTGAGTAATCGGTAAATTTTTCTTGAATAAAACCGTTAGGGTTTTCTCAAAGAGCGGGAGGTTATGTCGGTTTATAGCGGTAAACGGAGGATTGTGAGTGGAAGATTCAGGTTTGATACGTGGGTGACTGAAATTAGCTGGGCCAGATTTGAAGACCGTGGTATTGTTCAAAGAGAGTGCCGTTATTGGAGGTTTATTCACCGTGTTCAAAGGACTTGATTCAACTTGAATCAAGGGGCAAGAAGAAATAGGCTTTACAACAACAAATTGTATTCGATTGTTTGATCTCTATTTGCTTCTTGTATAAACATTGACCTCCAGGTTATATCTATCTATATACAGGTCTCAATTCTATTATTAGAATTGAGGGCAGACGTACCCCGAGCGAGGACGACGAGGGAACTGCCTCAACAAATCGTTGTGTCTTTTTCTTTACATTTATTTTGCTAAAATTCGGAGTTCTTAGTGCAAACGATTATGTCAATTAAATTCTGATTTGAGTTGTGCTGAACTATTTTTTAAGCCAATTACAATCATTGATTGTAGTAAAAAACTTGAGCACTCAACTCTCAAAACAAAATTCACTTGTAGAGCGTTGCACTCCAAGTGTTTGATAAATTGTGTGAACTAAAAACAATTGTGCTGTATTTCTAAACTGTTTATGTTTTAAAGACATTAGAACTAGTCACACCTTATAGTGAACAAAATCAGATTGAAGTGTGATTAAAGTAGTGATTCTCAAATCTCGTTTATTGGATTCCATAAGCTTTACGCATATCCGGTTTCTAGTAACCGTTCGTTTTAGACGAGTATAGTTCCTCGGCCGCTTCCGCCTTAAACATTTTTAAAAACCAAATTTTGGTTGCTCTGACTCTATTTTAAACAAGCGATCTATTCAACCCCCCTTCTAGATCTGCGCCATCGTCTAACAACTTTATGTCAAAAGAAACCTATCTAGTAGACTCATAACACTCCCATCTGATTTGAACCAAGTATACTTTCTTCCAATAAAAGGTACATCCACCAAATCAAGAGTATGTATAAATTCTCTAAATTTCCACATCTCTTTTCTACACACTTTAATACTAATACCCTTCCTTTTATCCTCCTTCTTAATTTCATTAAAATTACCCACAATGTACCACTCACCTTCAAGAAACTTGTTTTTCAATCCACAATCCACATTTTTGTTTTTTTTTTCATGTTGGAAGATGAACCTACAACCCCTCCCCAACAAAACTTAAATTCAATAAAAATAAACTAGGTTTCCACATAATCAACATACCTCCAAACCTTCCTTTGGACCAACTTTGTAGCCCACTCCACACCTCTTATCATGAAAGGTTATAAAAAACATGAATATTTGTATTAAAAAGAAATAAATTCTTATGATGGTTAAGTGTTTTATGTGGAATTCTAACTATTCTAACTTCTAAGGGTCAAAAATAACACATTGATGCACTTAAAGAGCAATTAATAATGATTCTAGTTTAAAGAAGTATTTTTATAATTCAAACAATGCATAAAAACTTAGTTAATTGACACGATGGTGATTTTTATAAATTACAAAATGTTAAAACCATTTGTTTAAAGCAACAGAGAGTAAGTATGGCTGAAATTGTCCAGTTTGATATTATTGTGATTATCTTTCTTTGTTTCTTTCTTGTTCCAACAAAAGTAGAAGGTAAAACCTTTTTATCCTTTTCAAATTTCCTTCTGTGCATTGTAGAGAATATTTTATACTAATTTAATTACATTATTTTATCATCTTTTTTCATTACAGCCCTAGGGAAATATTGTTTTTGGGATTCAGATTGTCCTGAAGACATGTGTCGACATCCTGCAAAAGCAAAGTGTATTTACCACTTCTACTGTAAATGCATTATGCTAAAATTTATAAAGCTAGCATGATTCTATATTTTGAAAAATGTGAAATACCTAAGTTCCCTTTTATGAGTTGCCATTTAGTTATTATGTTTGAGCTATTTTTATTATATATATATATCACTGTTGGTCTTAAATTGCAGTCTGTAACGACAATTGCAACCATAATATTGCCAATGAGGTTGCCTCTACAACTGCGTTGGACTGCAATTGCACTATGATTTTAATATTACATGTCTGGTTGCATTAGAAATCCTTCGAGACAATTCATTTTTTGTTTTTTTCAAGTATTTTGATAAAAACTCATAAATTCATAACCACAAAACTTAATATACACTACAGAAAATACTTATTTTACCTGTGGAAAAATATTCGCAGGAATACCTGCGAATTTTCCTATTGATATATTTAACAAAAACTATTTCTTGCAGAAATGAAGTTGGCAACAAAATTTGCAAGTATTCCTGTAGATTTTGTTGCGAAACTTTTTCATGCATATAAATTTGCATGAAAGTGTTTTATAGTAAAAGCCCGATATCCTTGGAAAATTATGGAGGAAATAGTTTAGGAGTTTGCCGTGGCCTTCCCATGAGAACTTGTCGTAGAATTCACTACGTCCTTTGTTGCAGTTTTGCCTGTGAATTTTATTTAATTTTCATTTTTATTTTTTTACTGAGTTAATAAAAATATATATAAAAAAATATTATATCTCATCTCCCTCAACATTTTAGAATTGGTATTACCTAATCTCTTTCTGATTCTTTCGAGTCGAATATATATTGTTCATATATATAGTTCATATAAATTTCTAATAAGAGGTTGGTTATACTAAGGGAATTTATTAACACCCTGAGTATCTATAGTAATCTATAGGAACATTAATTGTATATTTCTACTGTTGAATTACTTACTTACTTAGGTTTGTTTGCTGTTTAATTGGGAAAGTTTCTCCTTTGTGAAAATGGAGGAAATGTTTTTGTTTGGTGTTTCTATGGTTTTATACTGTCTTTAGAAGGTACCTAGACCTATGGTTTTTTATATAAGTGTGCTTGCTAAGATTTCACAATCTTATGCCTACGTATTCTTCAAAAAGGGAAATTGAGAAATATGGGAGGAAATTTTTTTTATTTTGTATCATGTTCAAAGCCCAAGATGATGAAGCTAAAAGAGTGTTGGAAAGATTTGATAAATTTTTATCTTTAAGGGAGATGTCTTACCTATTCACTAAAATCATTTGAGAATCATGTCATTAGGGAAAAAAGCTTTGAACTTAAATGTGTTAAGCAACGCCACTTTTTCCTTTTTGAATTCTTTACATACTAAGAGAGGGACCTTAACTTGGATATAGGATTGACAAGTGTGTCACTTACATCAGTTAGATGAAAGAAAAGTTTTGAACCATGATAAGGGAGGGACTCTAGCTTGGGTTTTAAATCAACAAGTGTGCCACTTACCTCACTTATATGGAGAAGTGTTTTTAATATTTGATTTAAATTATAGTGATTAGAAGAAATGTGTTCCTATAGAGATGACTCAAAGTATCATCTGTGAGGAGATTTATTTATGTCTCTTGATTGAAGCCTAAGATATGAAGCTAAAAGATTGAAAGCTGACTCAATTGGGGAGTTTTATCTGTCTTGTACAAAGTCCAAGATTGAGGCTAACTGACTAGAGAAATTACTTGTGTAAAAGCCTAAGAGAAGGATTTGAGGATTTGACTGACTCTTTTGGGGATTTTTATTTGTATCTTGTACAAAGCCTAGGATGAATGAGGTTAAAAGAATTTATTTGTACCATGTACAAAGCCCGGGATGACGAGGCTAAAAGACTTATTGTATAGATGACTAAGACTTGACTTATGCTTTTGAGAAGCCTGAGGGTCCTTGTATTAAGAGGAGTTTGTGAGGAAATAAGTGAGACTTCCCAAGTCTCCTTGTATGAAACCCAAGAGGAGGGTGTCTTGCTAGGGGGGATTCTTTGTATGATACCCAAGAGGAGGCAATGATGCTTGTATAAGGCCCAAGAGGAGGCCAAGGAACTAGTTGTTTGAACAAAATTATGATTGAAGGGATCTTATTGTTTGACCTATGTCTAAACTAAGGATGTCAAGAGAAACTTAACAAAAGTAGGGGTTTGAATTTATGGAAGATTTTGCATATGTAGGGGTTTGATTTGTTGACTGTTTTATTTGTATGTTTATTCACAAAGGTGTTGGGTCTTACACTCTAAGCAAAGGCCCAAGATTTATTGAAAAGAAAAGGAAATGTGTTGGGTCTTACACTCTAAGCAGATGCCCATGACTTATTGAAAAGAAAAAAAAAGGTGTTCGGTCTTACACTCTAAGCAGAGGCCCATGATTTATTGAAAAGAAAAGAAAAGGTGTTGGGTCTTACACTCTAAGTAGAGGCCCATGACTTATTGTAAAGAAAAGAAAAGGTGTTGGGTCTTACAGTCTAAGTAGAGGCCCATGACTTATTAAAAAGAAACAAAAAGGTGTTGGATCTTACACTCTAAGCAAAGAACCATGATTTATAATTGTTTTGAAAACAAAAGATGATTTTTGAAAGAGATGGACGTCACTTACACTCTGGATAGAGGCCCAAGAGAGTTTAAAAGTTGAATGCCACTAGGGCTGTGTTTGATGAAAGTTAAATGCCACTAGGGCTGTGTTTAATAAAAGTTGAGGATTGAGTTTTGAAAGATTGAAAGATTTTTTGAGAAATTGAAGAAAGTTTTGAGGAAGAGGGAATGAACTTAATTTTGAAATAATTAATCAAAGGTGTTTTTCAAATGAATTTAAACATGATATAAGTGATGTGTAAGTCAAAATAAACATGTTGTGATTTTTAAAACAAAGTTGGAAACATTAGGTTATACTCATATCAGAATCAAAATGCATTAGGTTTAAAATTAATTAAGAAGAAAAATCAAATTTTCAAGGTTTTTAATAATAAAAAACACTTATTTCAATTTAATAAAACGTGATTAAATTAAAATCCTTTTTTGAATTTTTTTGTGGATTTGAATAGTAGAGTGTGTGAGTGACATGTGTGCAAAAAATCACTTGAAAATAATTAAATTTGAATATAAAAATAATTATTTGAAAATAATATATGAAAAATATGAAAATATGAAAAATGGTAAAAAATAATGACATGGGTGGAGTTTGAACCCACACCGTCAAGCCTCTAACTCTCAAAACATGCCTTTGCCAACTGAGCCCCTGTGTGTTGATGATAATTATACAAACCAACACATAATATATGAAACATGCACGGAAAAATTCAAATTTTCGCGCGAAAAACTATATCTGCATCATATCTTTAGCATATGCAGTTTTTAGCATACCTCGTGTTTTGAGCCGTTTTGGCTTTAGTCTTTGTGATCCAGTTAGGCGGTTATTCTTTGTCAAGAATCTGTCAGGCGTTCCCCGTGGTTACTGGATGTTATCTTGAGTTCCTTTGGTCATTACTAAACCCTTTGCTTCGGACCTGTTGTCACCTCAACTTTGTCAAGTTGTCTGGCTTAAGTATTATTATGATAAACGCTTATGTCCCTGGGAAGTCCAGTAGTTACTGGCATTGTTAAATCCAATGGTTATTGGTATCTCTAAGGTTGTTACCTTATCCCTAGTAAGTCTAGTATGTTTTGATTGGCATTGTTTAAAGTCCAATTATTATTGGCATCTCGATTTTGGTCGTTACCATATCCTTTTAAAGACCAGTGGTTATTGGCAATATTCACCCAGTGAATCTCAGGATGTTTGGTTTTTACCAACATTCCTAACACATCTATGGATATTTTTATTGGTCACCTACATTTCTAGTTTGTTTCCTGAAGATCCCGTTCGAACTTTTCGTTATAAAGAAATTCTTGTTTTGGTGCTATCCCCAAGGAAGATTTTATTTCTTTTTGGATCCCCCAGGAAGTCTGGTTGTTATCAGCTCCCTATTAATTCGGCCTGACTGGTCGTCACCAGATTCCCTTGAAGTCTAGTTGTGACTAGCTTTAGGTCGGTCGCTGACCCCTATCGGATACTGCTAATTGGTAGTTACCAAACTTGAGTCGTTACTAATATTGCAGCTTATCCTTGAGATCTGGTGTTTACCTGAATCTATCTCTCAGTCGGTGTTCCGTTTATTAATCAACTCAGTTGAAGACCAGTTTGTTACTGTCATTTTTCTAAAATCCAATCATTATTGGTATCATTGATTTGGTTGTCACCATATCCCTTTGAGGTCTAGTTGTTACTAGCATTCCTCGGAAAGTCCAGTGGTTACTGGCATTGTTTAAAGTCCAAATTGCAATTGGCAAATTTCATCCGGCTATTTCGTGTTTCTTTGATTATTGGTTATCACCAATATCTCCTAAGTGAATCCCTGGGTATCCCCAGCAGGTCTCGGAGGTCTAGTGGTCACTAGCATCCTCGATGGGTCTAGTTTTGTTTCTAGTCTTTTCCAGAAGATCCCATTCAAACTCTTCGTTGCAAGAAAGATCTCCTTCGGTTTGTTCCCCGAAAGGGACCGTGTCTATGGTCTTTTGAATCCCCAGTAGGAGGTTTGCACCTCTCCAACGGAGATTTGCCTTTTCCCTAGTGGAGATTTGTCTTCCCCGTTGGAGTTTGTGTCCCCTGTGTGAAGGATCCCCGTAAAGTACCACCTTTAGTCACGTCTGAACTATTGGTTAGTTTTGCTTTGGGTCTCTTCCCGGTGTGTCTGCTTTCCCAGTGAGTGATTACTCATTGTTTTTGTCCTTCTTTTTTCTTTTGCTCGTGTGTCAGTATTTGTTTGCACTCCAGCATCATAAAGCATCATTCTTAGAACTCATTACACGATCAAAATTTGTCTTTTTGCATACCATTGTATCTAAGGGACAAAATTTTTGGTTTGCTATATTTAAATACCTTTCACCGTGATTCTCTGGAGATTGTCATCTCTCATTGCCATCTGGTAAAGATATTTAAATAGGGGAAACTGTCATACCCCAAAATTTCCCCCTAGATTCCATTATCACTCTAGGAGCATCAAACATGTGTTATCTAACCTTAACCTTTTTCAAGTTGATAGTTGTCAAGATGCAGATGAATTAGGGTTTCACACTATCAAAATCAAAGATCCTGTGGACTGATCAGTCAAGGTGTTGGATTGTTCTTCTATAAATCAAGTCTTCATGTCATCAAGAGACTCATATCTTGCCAAGGACAAGTGCTATCTGAGGTTGTTACCAAAAGAACAGAAGCAGTGCAGTGCAGCACCCTGATTAGGGTTTCCAGTGGGAAAGTCAACTGAAGTTTGACTTCTGGTCTAAATGGATTTTCAAAGTTTGAATCATGACCCATGGAACTCCTATGAATTATTAAAGTCTCCTCAAGAAGTTTGAAAGGCTCAAAGAACTCAGAACACTGAGGATCGATCCTGAAGATTCCAGCCTTTCAGTTCGTCTGTCTGAAAAGTCAACTCTTTGACTTTTAGGGTTTTGACCCCAAATTGAAGCAAGTATTACAACATCTTTCTATGCCTAACTAGTGAGTTTGGTGAGGATTTAATCAAGGATTGATGGATAACTTACAAATCAAGAAACTAGGGATCATGAAAAAACCCTAATCTTAAGCCAACTTTAAGTGACCATAACTTCCTAACCACACATCCAAAATGAGTGGTTCAAAGCTTGTTGGAAAGCTCTTGAGGAGCCCTACAAAAGTCTCATATGGGGTTAAGGTCCAAAAATTCTTATATTTTGAGTTGTGAGCTCATTAAGTTGTGAACAATTCCAACACTTCATACACATCATGTTTCTTGGCTTATAAGTCAACTTTTGCAACAAACTTCAAGAGGATTTTTGACATAGTTCCCTTTGGATTTTGAACTAGTGTAAAACATGAAAGTTATAGATGATGTTTGGGAATTTTTAAAAAGTATAAGAGAATTTTCTAAACCTTTGTGGTTAGATAGAATCGAAGAAGACCTAATTGAGGAGATTAGAATGCATAGCCATGAGCAAAACACAGAGTTGGGATTAATTGAATTGTTTAATCATGCAAGTGGATGCAAGTGGCATGAGAGAGAAACTTTTCTTGCAAGTTTTGTCACAACTCAGCAACCACATCAGCTTCTCCCTCCCTTTCATTTTAAGACCACTACTTGTAGGCTATAGGTGATGATCAAACTCATAGAGAGGTGGCTAGAACTCAGAGGAAAGATCTC
The DNA here is from genome assembly GCA_963859935.3 of Lathyrus sativus. NCBI lineage: Eukaryota > Viridiplantae > Streptophyta > Magnoliopsida > Fabales > Fabaceae > Lathyrus > Lathyrus sativus. Next base: position 372,034,769 of record OZ012739.1, read on the forward strand.
AAGTTGATCTTGCACATTTTGCCTCCAAAAAGGGCAAAGTTGGCAAGATGAGCCAAGCTTTCCATACCACTTGATTTCCAAGCTTGCCTAAAAATAAAGCCTTCTCCTCACTTCCAAACTACACCAGATTGAGCTAGAAACCAAGCCAAATATCTTCCATTCTTCTGATCCCAACCTTCTTGCAAGTTAAGAACTTGGTCCCCTTAAGGCACAAAATCTGCATTTGCACAAACCCTTCCAAAACTCATTCCAATCATCAAACACCTCTACCAACACTTCATACACATCACAAATGATATATTGAAATTGATCAAACACTCACTTCTACCAGAAAACCTCTCACTCAAAAAGTCAACTATCAATCCACAAAACTTTGACTTTCTGCATATTAAAAGCTACAACTCTGTCCAGTCCTCTTCCAACCTTTCCAACACCTCAAACACCTTCCATATAACTTGTTTGAGCTATCCAAATCATCAACACACTTCTGTAACATCATTTCCCCATATTTCACTTCAGATTTTTTAGTCCATTCTGGCATAAAGCACCATTCTGTTAAGGCAGTTGCTTGGAGGAGTTTTGGATCACTTGAGCATCTCACTTGGGGTATTTTAAAGTTGTTTGGATTATCATATCTCAACTGGACATCTTATTTTGTGCATTCTCTTAAAAAGGCTACAAGAGGTAAGTTCTCAAACTAGCTACTTTTGAAACCATGATATATTTTGATGTACATTGATGCTAAACATGTTTGATATGCATTATAAGTCATGTTTAAACTTTAGCTTTCCATCAAACTTGTGTATAGTTGACTGTCCATATGTTCTTGCTTGTTAGCTTTCCTTAAGCTTCATTTTCATATGCAACTCATAGATTATGTTCAGGAATAGGTGTGTGATGGTTATGAACATCATTTATATATCTTATGTGTCATGTTTGATCATTTGGTTGCTGCCAAAAACATGTATTCATGACTGTCACCATGTTCATGCTCAAACTTGCCATTTTGGCCACTTCATGTGCAATATATTGATTGAGCTCCTCCCTTGGTGTGTGATGTTTGTAAACATCATCTATATGTTCCACATGTTGTGTTTTATCACTTGCTTGCTGCTTAAACCATGTATGTTTGACTGCCACATGTTCTTACACATAACTTTCCATTTTCAATGATGTCTTCGAATTTTCCAAATGATGCATGATCTGACCAAACCACTACCATCATTGGATTCCTTGTGAAAAAATACACAATTTCCTTTTTTGTTTCACTCAATTTCATTAAGTTTTAAGCAAGTTATGACCCTTCATGCAAATCTGCCTAGATTATGTGTAAGTTGTCTTGAGTTTTTGCCCTAGTTTGCCCCATTTTCAACCCCATTTTTAAAAGTGCATAACTTATTTGATTTTTATCATTTTAATGCCATTATTTTTGATAAATGCTCCTTGATATGTCTTGTTTCAATGTGTCGAGGAAGAATTCAAGAATTATTATTTTTGAAACACTTTGGCTCACTTGAATGACATGACCTTTTTTAGGGTTTTCCACTTGTTTTCATGAGTTTCTTTGGCTTGGTACTTGATCTTCCATGTATGTCTGATCATGTATGAATCACTTTTTAATGTGTAAAATGTTTTTATGTTTGAAAACATTTAGTTATTTGCTTTACCATGTTTATTCATGCCTTTGTAAATGTATGAACATGAAAACCTTGCCTTGAAACTCTTGTTGATTTGTAACATGCTTCTTGATGTTGTATCCTCTTTATCATGTTTCCTTAACCTCATATTACTTGTTTATGTGTCTTTTTAGAACCATAGAATTATTAGGGTTTTATTTTTGCCTTTGTAAATGCATGAGTGTAAATGTATGATTTGAAACTTCTCTGTGAATCCTTGTGTGTTTCTGGATGTTGTAACCTCTTGAATATGACCCCTATCTTATCTTGCCTTGTTTATGTGTCTTCTTAAAACCATAAAATGTTTAGTTTTTATTATTGACTTGGTTATTACCATGACCTTGTTTACATTCCCCTTGTGAAGTTTGAATCCATGCTTGAACTGTTGTCACTTTTCTTGCTTATCCATGATTGATTGTCATCAATATGCCTTAAATTTTTTTGAATGTTGTTACATTTATCTTTGTTTGATTCATATGTCAAGTTGTAACTTGTATGAATGAGTTTTATTTGTTTATCATTGATGAACTTGTTGTTGTCACACATGTTTTCATGTTTTCTTGTGGTGGTTGTTACCTTCATAAATCTTTGAACCCTGCCATGATAAGTAATGTCTTGACTTATGCTTGTTTCTTGAAGTATTAGGTCTTGTAAGAACCTTTATCACCATCCTCTTTTAGATGTTGTAACGTCTTTGGCTACCTTTGGTTGTAACCATTTAGTTTGATTCTCTCATTGTTGTACTTGCCCCCATGTTGTTACATGCTTGTCCTAAACCTTTCTTGATTGTTGACATGCTCTTCATATATTCATCATGTTTGAATGAATGCTTATTTGTGCTTTAACTTTGTTAAGTTTCCCCAATTGATGGAACTTGTTAGTTCTCATCCAGTTGCCTTGTTTTTCCCTCATTCCAAAGGAAAGTCTCTCTATTGACTTCACTGTCATAGATAGCTCATTACCCCTCCCTTTGACTTGGTTAAGTCATTAGGTCCTTTAACTTAGTTAAGTTAGAATCTATATCCATAAGACTTTGCTTTAAATCTGAAAAACTTACCCCTTGTTAGAAGTATCCTTCAATTAGAACTTTAAGATAGAGTTTGTTAACTCTATGTAAGGATCATCATCATGATTACTTATTCCCCTCTTGGATTTTGTCAAAATCAATCCCTTTGAGTGATAATTTAGACCTAGAGAGTTTTGTCAAGCTCTACACAAACATTTTTAAGTTTGTTCCCCTCAGAGTCTTGACCATAGTCAAGTATTCCTTGAACCCTAGCGAGGAGAACTACGGTTGCTTTGATTCCATCCTAGTTAGGATACACAGATATAACATGTGATATCTTTGCGAGCAAACATATAAATCATCCTTAGGTCTTTACCTATAACTTTACCCTATCCTCGAGCCAAAAAACCTAACAAACAACGTAGATAATTTAGCATACACACACACACAAAATGTTCCTGTAGAGTACTACAAATATCTAGGATGTGAAATACCTACCATAGGCATAACCAACCCCCGATCCCAGAATCTTTAGCGTTGTTGTTACATCGCGCAAAAGGTCATTTTGTTCTCCGAAGAGACTGCCATTTATCGTTGATGAAGGCTAAGCTTCTCCCAAGAGATTGCCACTCACCGTTGAAGACGATTAAACTTCTCCGAAGAGACTGCCATTTATCGTTGATGAAGGTTAAGCTTCTCCCAAGAGATTGCCACTCACCGCTGAAGACGATTAAACTTCTCCAAAGAGACTGCCATTTATCATTGGGATGATAAGCTTCTCCGATGAGACTGCCACTTATCGCTGAAGATGATACAAAAATGTTCTTCTTGATAGATAGTGCAAAATAAATGCACGTCCAGGTAGGTTCGGCGACCGACAGGGACCAAAGTCCAATCTAGAAAGAAACTGCCAAACAAGACTCCAACCATTGAGAAATGAACTCGAATGGTGACTTACCTTATCCAATCATGGAAAAAGATAACTGAAGCAACCATCATCCACGAGGATTAAACTCTGTGGGGAATTGAGAAAGGATGGACATTTTATGCTTAAGGGCTGACAACTCTATTAGAGAGAGACAACATACCCGGTCACTGAGGAGGGAACCAAAGTGAAACAGGAACAAGTAACAACCAGAGATAGCAAAAATGCACGGATGTTATGCATATGCTTATGCCATGCTTATGTTTATGCTGACGAAACAGACAAACAACACCGGAGATGAAATAAACATCTCGACGCGGAGACCCAACCAACTTTACCAAAATTGGACATCAAAGGGATGATCATGAAGAACAACAATTCCACTTCAAGGTTACCACCTTCTTTGGGAGAGAGTAATCTTCTTAGGCCAAAACATCATGACTTCATTTGGATTGCCATCCTGAGCATGAATTCTTTGTTGAAGGAAAATCACCAAGGGAAGTTCCAAGATCAACCGAAGTAACAACTTAATCGGGGAGCTGATAAAGGGTATCATGAGACCAAAATCTTTCTACCCCATTAATAGTATAACAATCCTCTTCAGTGAGCAACGACCCTTGCGATAAATAGTCTTTAAACTTTTCTGCCCCAGATTACATGGTCTGTGGGAAGAAACCATCAAGATAACTAGCATAAAGATGCTTCAATGTCTTCAAACTCTTATAGAGAGAGATTTATAAATCTCGACGTGATTGCCCCAGTTTAACGGTGCTTGCACAACAAAGTCTCGGACTGTGGAAGTAACAACTGGGTAACAAACTTACCCCTGCTTACTGGTAACTGCAAAATATTTGCCCCAGACTAAACTTGTTCATTGAGAGCTTCATCTGATCTTGACCTGGTTGGCTCTGATTAGCTGAACATTGTGACAAATGATTAACAAATCCTTCAAATTGGTTGCCCCAGGCTGAGCTTCCTTTATCAAGTCAAATTCCCTAGCTGACAGCGCTTGTTGGGATTCCTTTGATATTGGATTGTTTTGCACGCAATGCTGTTTATTAAAAATTGGCAATTTTCGATGTAAAATTCATGCAATCTTTTGAAAACATTTTTGATGAAACACACACAGCGGAGTGATCAAGTGATCAAAGTGAAAGCGATCCAATCATTTACAAATGATGGATAAAGTGATTAACACACACAAACATCAAAGATCATTAGGAGTCATGTTATCCAACCTTGCTGTAATATGCTTTCAAAACAACCTTACCTCAATTAGGTCTTTTAAGGGTTGTAACGTGGCTCGGTTCATGGTTCATGAAACAAAGGATAAAGGCTCAAAGTGATTTGGTCCCACCCACTCTCCATGATGAACTCCAATCCTACGCTCAGTTAACTCAAACTATACATTCAGGTTCTTACAGACTTAAGAATTGGACTGATGATAGTTGGTGATGGCTTACAAACCTAAGGTAGTCACAACTCCCTTACAGTATTTAATATCTTTTTGCTATTTGAGGATTTTTAGAGTGAAGAATCTTACAAAATTCCTCTCTTTTTATCCCTGACTTTTGTCTGAACTTCTTTGTTTGAATATACAGTCAATAGGATGCCCCATTTTTGCCTAAGTCTCCTTCATAGTTTTTGACTTAGCGGACTTTTTTCTTTTTTCACTTTTCTTTTTTCTCTCTTTTTTTTTAGAAAGGAGGTGACTACCTAGTTTAATGGATACGGTGAACCATCATCGTCTTTTATGTTGAAAAGCATCTTCGACACTTTCTTGTTGTGTACGAAGGAAAACCTGAGTGCACCACCTTTATATGAAAAGTATCTTGTATGCACATATCTTTAAGTTAACCGAGGACTACCCGCCCCAGGTTTGAGATTTAAGGTTTTATTTTTGTAAAGAAAGAAAACTCCTACTTCTAGGCTCAAAGGGGTTGATGAGGGATTATCTTCCTTATTTCTCCAGTGTTTAGGGATTGAAACAATGCCTCACATCATCGGCAAAGTTAAATTGAAAGCATATCAACAACAGTTATGGATATAATTTTCATCATCCTCCCTAATCTTTGCTTTAAACAACAGTTTAGTAAACAAAAGAAATTTTCTTGCATTTTTGGTATTTCATAACAATGAAAGAAAAAGAAAGAGTGAAACGAATGGACTTAATCAAAAGATGCACAAAAATTTCATTAAATATTGCCAAATTCAAATAAACAACAGTTTACAAGCAACACAAATGCAAAGAAAACACAACAAAATGCTGAAACAGTCTACAGCTGCCAGCTTTAGGGAATTAAAATTGTTTAACAAAACATATTTCAAATTTTAGGCCCATGCGGGGAAACACCTTCAACAACCACATGCTCCTTGTGATATATAATTATAAGGGGTCTCACGGGTCCTTTGCCTTTAGATTCAGGAACCGTAGCACAGTCATTTGATTTATCCTCCTGAGGTTTCAGCAACTCTTGGAGTCTCAGTTTAAAACTTTCACACTCTTCAACTAGGTGCCCTGTTGTCCAAGTATGATATCCACATTCCACTCTCGGATGGTCTTCCTCGAGGATCAAGCGTTTGTCAATGATTAGCTCTTGCACAAGATAACTCAATGCTATACATGCATCCAAGTTATGTTCTTAAGCTCCTTTGTGAAATTCACAGTTCAGGTTCGCATTATGCCATGGTCCTGGCACAGGATTAGATAATCGTGGAGTCACTAGTGAGTTCTGAATCAGTAGAGGGTAAAGTTTGCTTAACGGTACTGGAGTTTGTATACCGCAAGTCTTATTTTTCCTGACATGATCCTTCTTGTTCAATTTCCAGCTTTGAGAAGCTTGAGGAGGAACAAACACTGAGTGTTGGGCGTACTGACGCGATTGACGGTTATCTGTTCGTTGATGCCAAGGATGTCCTTGAGTTGGAGGAATCATCGGAGATAATGCATCCCTAGTTTCTCTGGACGTAACATGGTCAGAGTGACCCTCTTTCTTCATCATATTCTATAATGTCTCAAGCACCCAATTCATCTGACACTTGAGAATTCTGATGTCCTCTTTCAACATTTCCTGAGCTTTCAAAAGTCCTTCCATTGTTGCCTATTTGTCTCGGATATGTGCTAGGTATCCCCCTCTGATGTCAACGGAACACAAAATGAACCAAAAAGACCAATGCAACGAAGTATGATATGTAAAATGTTGATTCAAGTGCAAAACGCAACTGGTTTTACAAAACTCAGAAGTTTGATTAGGTTAAAACCCTCATTTCATTGATCGTTGAAAAAGTTACAACTTTTTTTTAAAAAAATACCAGAGATCGACTGAGTTTTACAAAACTAGTTGCGACATGATATGCTTATGGTGGTATAATGTGATGATGCACACATAACACAAAGGCAAGTATTCACAAATACAATGCATATACAAAGACATCCTAGAATCAAGATCAAAGCAAGGAGTCAGAGGTTTACCCATCCCCAAGGATTTGTGCTATGGGTTAATTTGTACCTGCCGAACGGGTTCTACAGAGTTCCCAGAGTCATCAACCCATCTTTCAAATATTATCAATTTCCCAAATTACTTGGTAATCAATAATATTCTCAAGAGAATCTCGTCTGAGTGTAGTATCGCGTATCAACTACTTCGGAAATACTTCCTTATAGCCATCGCACTACGTCCTAATAAGGCCAAAGTGGGGTAGAATGTATTCTATAAGTTCACAGTGTCATGGGCTCCTTCGTTGAAAGTAGCATTATTTTCACGAATACTCAATCAACAATACTAAAACTTTCAAGAGGGCCTACACTGAGCGGTGGTTTCTCAAGTTAGCTTGGTCGGGAATCAACTCCCTATAAGCCTTCTTGAATATACCACCATCCTATCATAATTTCACTCAAGTCCGGGTATAGGACCGTCTCACCACTCAAAGCACCCAATACCCAACATACAAACAAATATATTGACAAATATACATGTTAAGCAAATATTTACAAATATAGCATGCAATTTAAACAAAATAGGCTAAACCCTCAAGTTCTAAGCAATCATCCCCAGTGAAGTCGCCATTTCAGTTGCGGTGAGAATCGTGATACCAAGCTATTGATTAACTTGAATCTTAATTCTTAAATTCACAACCGGACTTTAATTTATCCAAAGGAAAGGTCTAAAGAGAGAAAGAACCCTTTTTCGCGATGTAACAACAACGCTAAGAGATTCGGGGATCGGGGGTTGGTTATGCATAGGGTAGGTATTTCACATCCTAAACATCTGTAGTACTCTACAGGAACCTTTTGTTTGATTGCATGCTAAGTTGGTAAATGTTTGCTAAGGATTGGGATTGGGTAAAAGGTGTAGGTTAAAACCTAAAGATAGTTTCTAAGCTTGCTCGCAAAGACGTCGCATCCTCTTCCTACGTATCCTAACTAGGATAGAATCAGAGCAATCGTAGTTCACCTTAGTAGGGTTGGAGAACACTTGATTATGATCAAGGTTCAAAGGGGAACAAACATATCCATGCTTGTGTAGAGTTTCACAAAACTCTCTAGATCTATGTTACAACACTCAAGAAAGGGAAGTCAGTAATCATTTCCATGATTCTTACATAGAGTTAACCAAACTCTATCCTAAAGTTCTATGTTGTAAGACCAAATGGTTCTATCCAGACCAAAAGGTGGGAGAAAGGGAAAGGTTGCTCGTCAAGATATCACATCTTGTGCCTACGTATTCTCATTATCCAATGAGAAATCAGAGCGGTCGTAGTTCGGGCTCGAACTACAGAATAAGGATCAATTGGTTCTTTCCAGACCAAAAGAGGGAGAAGGTTCTATCCAGACCTATGAGTTTAAGTCCTATTGGTTCTATCCAGACCAACAGGGGAGGAAGGTTCTATCCAGACCTATGATTTAAATCCTATTGGTTCTATCCAGACCAAAAGGGGGGGAAGGTTCTATCCAGACCTATGAGTTTATTGAGCTATCTATGACCTAAAGGTCAATAGAGAGACTTTCCTTTGGAATGGAAAAGATGAGGCAACTTGGATGAGAACTAAAGAGTTTCATCACTTTGGGGAAATAAACTTAACAAAGCATAAACATTCAAACATGATGAATATAAAGAGATATGGTTACAACCAAGAATAAACAAGCACATTACAATAAGCAAGGATTTCAATCAGGATGAAGGTTACAACCAAAAGCAAGCATTTAAGATATTACAATATCAAGCAATGATTTCAATCAAGATAAATGGTTACAACTAAAGCAGACATCAAGATATTACAATATCAATGATTTCAATCAAGGTAAATGGTTACGACCAAAGCAAGCATCAAGATATTATAATATCTAGAAGGGGAAAGTTCTTTCAAGACTTAATGAAAGGTGAAAACCAAAGCATATCTTAACGAAGAATGGGGTACATCTTAATAAAGATGGAAGGGGATCTTAACAAAGATGCATCTTAACAAAGATGAGGTTTCATTAGGGCTTACAAGATGACATGTATACTTACAGGCATCATGCCTAAACAAACAATGTCACAACAAAGTAAGGGAGAAGTTCAATACTTCATGGGAGAAAACTTTCAAGTTTTAATGATGATTAAGCACAAATGCTTACAAGCAAGCGTTTTAGTCAAACTCAAGTACACAAGGATGCTAACAAGTCAAAATCATAACTTTAAAATAAAACTCAAAAGAGAATGAAATTAAAGTTTTGAAATGAATAAATGATAGATAGGAAGGTGAAAACCCTAAAAACATTCATGGTAGCATGTGAAATGCAAGTAGAAAGTTTACATTTATGAGTTTTAGGTTTACCTCTTGAAGCAAGCTTAAGCAATAAGAAAACCAAAGATATTGAGAGCTCTTACAAGGTCTTCAAATGTTCCTAGGTTGATGAATAGATGCTCCAAACAACCTCCAAGCAAGCTAGTGGACGAAATGCCTTGTAAATGAAGGAAAAACTCTAAAATCCAAAGATTTCAAAGACCAACTCACTCAAACCTTGTTACATAAGTGTGGAAGTGATTTGGATAGCTTCAATACATTATATTTGATGTGTTTGAAGTGTTTCTTGATTTGGAAAAAGTTTGGAAATGGTTTTGGAAGGTGTTTTGCAAAAATAGATTTTGAGGTATTTTGGAAACTTAGTGAGATTTTGCAAGAATTAGGTGATTGTGTAAGGGAGAGATTTATAGATGGTTTCTAGAATGGAGCTAGTGTGTTTGTGATATAGTAAGTGAGTTCTATTTATAGCCAAAGGCCTTGGATCAAGGTATGGGCAAAAGTGAAGCAAATTGCCAATTTTAACCTTCCATCATGAAAATCTTTGAGTTTTTCAATGCAATCTTCATCTTTGTCTTTAAGACACTCTAATAAGATATTCTCCATGCCCCATATATATTTTTCATCATGCTTGATAGGATAGAAGGTGACTTGTTGAATTAAAGTTGATGATTTGACAAGGGTAGCCACCTTTTTTTCTCTTTCTTCACTATTCACTTTTACAACTTGCATTAAATAATGATTTCCTTTGATCTTTGGTCCATTTTCGTGGGAATTGATGTTAAACATGTTTATTAACAATGTAAACATCATAAATGAGGCTTAGTCTTTGATTAGCATCAATTTGGAGAGGTTTTGGAATCAAAAAAACTCATGTTGACCTGGTTTTGCCAATGTGAGTTTTTGCCAACTTGTGGACCTCGGTTCTCTCTAACCAGGAAGAGTTATGGAACCCACTTGTACTTTTTAGAAAGCCCTAATTAGGTACTAAAATATTTATGCTTGTGTTAGGAACTAATTCCCCTTGAAACTAGGTCAAAAACCCTTGTGTGTTTAAGGAGTTATGGCTTTGCCCTTTTCAAAACCTTAATTTCCCAACTTTTGCGATTACTCCCTAACCCTTGATCCAATGGTCATGAAACTTCATGGGTAGGTGTAATATGTCATTATGACCATTTTTTATTCCCATCTTGAGGTCAAATTCCTCATGAGTGAAGAGTTGACTTTTCGGTCAACCGAACGATCGATCGGTGGCTACCGAGTCGACTGTTGATGTTCCAGGTATTTTGAGGCCTTGAAACTTCTTGAGTAGACTTTACTAATCCATAGGAACTTCATGGACCATGATCCCACCATTGGAACACCTTTTAAATTAAAAGTCAAACTACAGTTGACTTTTCCTGATCGAAAACCCTAATCGGGTATCCTGAACTGCACTGTTCTTAATTCCTGGGTGACAACCTCGAATTGGATTCATACTTGATCCAATGTAGTATTCTTGATATTGTTTATAGTTGAATCAATCCAATACATTGATTGATCAAACCATTGAAGTCTCGATTTTTGACGGTACGGAACCTTGATTCATCTGCATCTTGACAAAGATAAACTTGAAATGGGTTAAGGTTAGTTAATCAAGTGAGTATGATGCTACAATGATGATGAGGATCTAAGGGGTCAAAATTTGGGGTGCAACAGTTGCCCCTATTTAAATATCCTCACTAGATGGCAATGAGAGATGACAATCCTCATAGAATCTTAGTGAAAGGTATTTAAATATAGCAAACCAGAAATTTTGTCCCTTAGATCCGATAGTATGCAAAAGGACAAATGCTGAAATGCAAATGAGTTTAAATGATGCTTTATGATGCTTGAATGCAAGACAAATGCAGACACACGAGCAAATATAAAAGAACGACAATACGACGAGTAACCACTCACAAGGGACCCGACACACTGGGGAAAGATTCAAGGCAAAGTGAGCAAGATAGTTCAAACATGACTAATGATGTTGTTCAAAGGAATCTTTCACACAGGGGACACGGATTCCACCAGGGATGACACATCTTCACTAGGGAAAAAGAGGCACACCGCCGGGGAAGAAGACGATTCTTCACTGGGGATACGAAAGAAAAGAAGCGCAAACTTCATTGGGGAAGAAACCCACTGGGGAAAACTTTGCTGGGGAATAATTCCACTGGGGAAGCACATATTCATCGGGGAAAATACGGAATGGAGACACGAATCTCAACGGGGATAACCAGATGAGAAATTTCCTATAATGAAGAGTTCAAACGGGATCTTCAGGAAAAGGTTAGAAACAAGACTGGACGCGCCGGGGAAGCCAGTATCCACTACTTCTCCGAGACTCGACTGGGAAAGCAAAAGCTTCAATGGGGAAACCGGTGACGACCAGAACAACTTCAACTAGTGTTAGTCTCCATTAGACTTACTGAGGATGATGATGATGACCAATCCAACAAACGGTTTCCAAAAAGTGCTAAATACCACTAGACTTCCTGGGGATATGGTGACGACCAAATCAAAGTTCCAATTACAATTGGGAAATCTAAACAATATCGATAAAACACAGGACTTCGGCTGGGGAAGTTGGTAACAATCAACTTTCGGTACTAATAACGATTAGTTTTCAAGCAATGCCAGTAACTACTGGACTTAGAGGGGACTGGGGATAACCAAATCAGGATGTACCAATAACAATTGATAATGGATAGTGCTAGTAACCACTAGATTTAACCGGAGAAATTGGTAACGACCGAGTCCAAGGAGACCAATGACCATTGGATTTTCAAAGAGTTTGGTAACGATCAGACCAAAATGATGATGACAATCTGCTTTAAGCGGTACCAATAACTATTGGACTTAGGCTAACTGGTGACGACCAAATCAAGGGGTATACCAATAACAACTGGTACTAGATACTGCTAGTGAAAACTAGATTTTCCAAACAATGCTAGTAACCACTAGACTTAGAAAGATTGGTAACAACCGAATCAAAAGGTACCAATAACAATTGGATTGAAGGCGATGCCAATAATTATTGGACTTTTTAGGAAATTTTGGTAACGACCTACTCAAGTACCAACGACCACTGGTTTTAAAAGCAATACTAGTAACCACTAGATTTTAGCAAAGATTGGTGATAACCGAATCAAAAGGATTCCAATAACGATTGGTTGGCTTTACAACAGAATCAGTGACAACTGGGTTTGGAAAATTGTTGGTGACGACCAAGTCTGCAAACAAGAAGCATAAATATATCCCTCAATACTTTAGGAACAAAAGCTAAAATCCTCAAAGCGTTAGGATACAGCAGAGACACAACCCTCAACACGTTAGGATTATACCCAGGCTCTCAAAACGTTAGGAATGAAAGCTGAACATCCTTAATACATTAGGATATAGAAGAGACACAACCCTCAACACATTAGGATTGAAACTAATATCCTCAAAACATTAGGATTGGAAGAAGACCCTCAAAACCTTAGGATCAAAAACTAATATCCTCAAAACATTAGGATTGGACGAAGACCCTCAAAACCTTAGGATCAAAAACTAATATCCTCAAAACATTAGGATTGGACACTTCATGCAAATGCAACCACTTTAGTCTCTGGGAATTCTGAACTCGGGATCCAAAGTACACATCTCCAAAGGTACAAAACCTGTGCTCGGGATGGCAACAATCATCTATCTCCAAAGGTACACAACCTGTGCTCGGGATAGAAATAAACCTCTTCCAAAGGTACAAAACCTGTGCTTGGAATCAAACAATACATCTCCATAGGTACGAAACCTGAGCTTAGGATGGAAATCATCGTGACTTAGTTTGGAATGATACATGACCAAATTGTTAGTATTTGTCGTCCGTTGATTTTCATAATGCCGGTTACCAATAGGCCTCACTTGAAATATGATTGGTCACCACCAAATTACTTATACCAGTATCCACTGGATTTTCAAACAATTCTGGTTACAACCGTGCGTCGACATCCTTAAGATAAACTTCTCAAATGAGACTGCCATTTATCATTGAGATGAAGGTTAAGATTGCCACTCACCGTTGAAGACGATTAAACTTCTCCCATGAGACTGCCATTTATCGTTGAGGACGATTAAACTTCTCCGAAGAGACTGCCATTTATCGTTGAGAAAGGTTAAGCTTCTCTACAGAGACTGCCACTTACCACTGAAGACGATTAAACTTCTCCGAAGAGACTGCCATTTATCGTTGAGGACGATTAAACTTCTCCGAAGAGACTGCCATCTATCGTTGATGAAGGTTAAGCTTCTCTACAGAGACTGCCACTTACCACTGAAGACGATTAAACTTCTCCGAAGAGACTGCCATTTATCGTTGATGAAGGCTAAGCTTCTCCCAAGAGATTGCCACTCACCGTTGAAGACGATTAAACTTCTCCGAAGAGACTGCCATTTATCGTTGATGAAGGTTAAGCTTCTCCCAAGAGATTGCCACTCACCGCTGAAGACGATTAAACTTCTCCAAAGAGACTGCCATTTATCATTGGGATGATAAGCTTCTCCGATGAGACTGCCACTTATCGCTGAAGATGATACAAAAATGTTCTTCTTGATAGATAGTGCAAAATAAATGCACGTCCAGGTAGGTTCGGCGACCGACAGGGACCAAAGTCCAATCTAGAAAGAAACTGCCAAACAAGACTCCAACCATTGAGAAATGAACTCGAATGGTGACTTACCTTATCCAATCATGGAAAAAGATAACTGAAGCAACCATCATCCACGAGGATTAAACTCTGTGGGGAATTGAGAAAGGATGGACATTTTATGCTTAAGGGCTGACAACTCTATTAGAGAGAGACAACATACCCGGTCACTGAGGAGGGAACCAAAGTGAAACAGGAACAAGTAACAACCAGAGATAGCAAAAATGCACGGATGTTATGCATATGCTTATGCCATGCTTATGTTTATGCTGACGAAACAGACAAACAACACCGGAGATGAAATAAACATCTCGACGCGGAGACCCAACCAACTTTACCAAAATTGGACATCAAAGGGATGATCATGAAGAACAACAATTCCACTTCAAGGTTACCACCTTCTTTGGGAGAGAGTAATCTTCTTAGGCCAAAACATCATGACTTCATTTGGATTGCCATCCTGAGCATGAATTCTTTGTTGAAGGAAAATCACCAAGGGAAGTTCCAAGATCAACCGAAGTAACAACTTAATCGGGGAGCTGATAAAGGGTATCATGAGACCAAAATCTTTCTACCCCATTAATAGTATAACAATCCTCTTCAGTGAGCAACGACCCTTGCGATAAATAGTCTTTAAACTTTTCTGCCCCAGATTACATGGTCTGTGGGAAGAAACCATCAAGATAACTAGCATAAAGATGCTTCAATGTCTTCAAACTCTTATAGAGAGAGATTTATAAATCTCGACGTGATTGCCCCAGTTTAACGGTGCTTGCACAACAAAGTCTCGGACTGTGGAAGTAACAACTGGGTAACAAACTTACCCCTGCTTACTGGTAACTGCAAAATATTTGCCCCAGACTAAACTTGTTCATTGAGAGCTTCATCTGATCTTGACCTGGTTGGCTCTGATTAGCTGAACATTGTGACAAATGATTAACAAATCCTTCAAATTGGTTGCCCCAGGCTGAGCTTCCTTTATCAAGTCAAATTCCCTAGCTGACAGCGCTTGTTGGGATTCCTTTGATATTGGATTGTTTTGCACGCAATGCTGTTTATTAAAAATTGGCAATTTTCGATGTAAAATTCATGCAATCTTTTGAAAACATTTTTGATGAAACACACACAGCGGAGTGATCAAGTGATCAAAGTGAAAGCGATCCAATCATTTACAAATGATGGATAAAGTGATTAACACACACAAACATCAAAGATCATTAGGAGTCATGTTATCCAACCTTGCTGTAATATGCTTTCAAAACAACCTTACCTCAATTAGGTCTTTTAAGGGTTGTAACGTGGCTCGGTTCATGGTTCATGAAACAAAGGATAAAGGCTCAAAGTGATTTGGTCCCACCCACTCTCCATGATGAACTCCAATCCTACGCTCAGTTAACTCAAACTATACATTCAGGTTCTTACAGACTTAAGAATTGGACTGATGATAGTTGGTGATGGCTTACAAACCTAAGGTAGTCACAACTCCCTTACAGTATTTAATATCTTTTTGCTATTTGAGGATTTTTAGAGTGAAGAATCTTACAAAATTCCTCTCTTTTTATCCCTGACTTTTGTCTGAACTTCTTTGTTTGAATATACAGTCAATAGGATGCCCCATTTTTGCCTAAGTCTCCTTCATAGTTTTTGACTTAGCGGACTTTTTTCTTTTTTCACTTTTCTTTTTTCTCTCTTTTTTTTTAGAAAGGAGGTGACTACCTAGTTTAATGGATACGGTGAACCATCATCGTCTTTTATGTTGAAAAGCATCTTCGACACTTTCTTGTTGTGTACGAAGGAAAACCTGAGTGCACCACCTTTATATGAAAAGTATCTTGTATGCACATATCTTTAAGTTAACCGAGGACTACCCGCCCCAGGTTTGAGATTTAAGGTTTTATTTTTGTAAAGAAAGAAAACTCCTACTTCTAGGCTCAAAGGGGTTGATGAGGGATTATCTTCCTTATTTCTCCAGTGTTTAGGGATTGAAACAATGCCTCACATCATCGGCAAAGTTAAATTGAAAGCATATCAACAACAGTTATGGATATAATTTTCATCATCCTCCCTAATCTTTGCTTTAAACAACAGTTTAGTAAACAAAAGAAATTTTCTTGCATTTTTGGTATTTCATAACAATGAAAGAAAAAGAAAGAGTGAAACGAATGGACTTAATCAAAAGATGCACAAAAATTTCATTAAATATTGCCAAATTCAAATAAACAACAGTTTACAAGCAACACAAATGCAAAGAAAACACAACAAAATGCTGAAACAGTCTACAGCTGCCAGCTTTAGGGAATTAAAATTGTTTAACAAAACATATTTCAAATTTTAGGCCCATGCGGGGAAACACCTTCAACAACCACATGCTCCTTGTGATATATAATTATAAGGGGTCTCACGGGTCCTTTGCCTTTAGATTCAGGAACCGTAGCACAGTCATTTGATTTATCCTCCTGAGGTTTCAGCAACTCTTGGAGTCTCAGTTTAAAACTTTCACACTCTTCAACTAGGTGCCCTGTTGTCCAAGTATGATATCCACATTCCACTCTCGGATGGTCTTCCTCGAGGATCAAGCGTTTGTCAATGATTAGCTCTTGCACAAGATAACTCAATGCTATACATGCATCCAAGTTATGTTCTTAAGCTCCTTTGTGAAATTCACAGTTCAGGTTCGCATTATGCCATGGTCCTGGCACAGGATTAGATAATCGTGGAGTCACTAGTGAGTTCTGAATCAGTAGAGGGTAAAGTTTGCTTAACGGTACTGGAGTTTGTATACCGCAAGTCTTATTTTTCCTGACATGATCCTTCTTGTTCAATTTCCAGCTTTGAGAAGCTTGAGGAGGAACAAACACTGAGTGTTGGGCGTACTGACGCGATTGACGGTTATCTGTTCGTTGATGCCAAGGATGTCCTTGAGTTGGAGGAATCATCGGAGATAATGCATCCCTAGTTTCTCTGGACGTAACATGGTCAGAGTGACCCTCTTTCTTCATCATATTCTATAATGTCTCAAGCACCCAATTCATCTGACACTTGAGAATTCTGATGTCCTCTTTCAACATTTCCTGAGCTTTCAAAAGTCCTTCCATTGTTGCCTATTTGTCTCGGATATGTGCTAGGTATCCCCCTCTGATGTCAACGGAACACAAAATGAACCAAAAAGACCAATGCAACGAAGTATGATATGTAAAATGTTGATTCAAGTGCAAAACGCAACTGGTTTTACAAAACTCAGAAGTTTGATTAGGTTAAAACCCTCATTTCATTGATCGTTGAAAAAGTTACAACTTTTTTTTAAAAAAATACCAGAGATCGACTGAGTTTTACAAAACTAGTTGCGACATGATATGCTTATGGTGGTATAATGTGATGATGCACACATAACACAAAGGCAAGTATTCACAAATACAATGCATATACAAAGACATCCTAGAATCAAGATCAAAGCAAGGAGTCAGAGGTTTACCCATCCCCAAGGATTTGTGCTATGGGTTAATTTGTACCTGCCGAACGGGTTCTACAGAGTTCCCAGAGTCATCAACCCATCTTTCAAATATTATCAATTTCCCAAATTACTTGGTAATCAATAATATTCTCAAGAGAATCTCGTCTGAGTGTAGTATCGCGTATCAACTACTTCGGAAATACTTCCTTATAGCCATCGCACTACGTCCTAATAAGGCCAAAGTGGGGTAGAATGTATTCTATAAGTTCACAGTGTCATGGGCTCCTTCGTTGAAAGTAGCATTATTTTCACGAATACTCAATCAACAATACTAAAACTTTCAAGAGGGCCTACACTGAGCGGTGGTTTCTCAAGTTAGCTTGGTCGGGAATCAACTCCCTATAAGCCTTCTTGAATATACCACCATCCTATCATAATTTCACTCAAGTCCGGGTATAGGACCGTCTCACCACTCAAAGCACCCAATACCCAACATACAAACAAATATATTGACAAATATACATGTTAAGCAAATATTTACAAATATAGCATGCAATTTAAACAAAATAGGCTAAACCCTCAAGTTCTAAGCAATCATCCCCAGTGAAGTCGCCATTTCAGTTGCGGTGAAAATCGGATATCAAGCTATTGATTAACTTGAATCTAAATTCTTAAATTCACAACCGGACTTTAATTTATCCAAAGGAAAGGTCTAAAGAGAGAAAGAACCCTTTTTCGCGATGTAACAACAACGCTAAGAGATTCGGGGATCGGGGGTTGGTTATGCATAGGGTAGGTATTTCACATCCTAAACATCTGTAGTACTCTACAGGAACCTTTTGTTTGATTGCATGCTAAGTTGGTAAATGTTTGCTAAGGATTGGGATTGGGTAAAAGGTGTAGGTTAAAACCTAAAGATAGTTTCTAAGCTTGCTCGCAAAGACGTCGCATCCTCTTCCTACGTATCCTAACTAGGATAGAATCAGAGCAATCGTAGTTCACCTTAGTAGGGTTGGAGAACACTTGATTATGATCAAGGTTCAAAGGGGAACAAACATATCCATGCTTGTGTAGAGTTTCACAAAACTCTCTAGATCTATGTTACAACACTCAAGAAAGGGAAGTCAGTAATCATTTCCATGATTCTTACATAGAGTTAACCAAACTCTATCCTAAAGTTCTATGTTGTAAGACCAAATGGTTCTATCCAGACCAAAAGGTGGGAGAAAGGGAAAGGTTGCTCGTCAAGATATCACATCTTGTGCCTACGTATTCTCATTATCCAATGAGAAATCAGAGCGGTCGTAGTTCGGGCTCGAACTACAGAATAAGGATCAATTGGTTCTTTCCAGACCAAAAGAGGGAGAAGGTTCTATCCAGACCTATGAGTTTAAGTCCTATTGGTTCTATCCAGACCAACAGGGGAGGAAGGTTCTATCCAGACCTATGATTTAAATCCTATTGGTTCTATCCAGACCAAAAGGGGGGGAAGGTTCTATCCAGACCTATGAGTTTATTGAGCTATCTATGACCTAAAGGTCAATAGAGAGACTTTCCTTTGGAATGGAAAAGATGAGGCAACTTGGATGAGAACTAAAGAGTTTCATCACTTTGGGGAAATAAACTTAACAAAGCATAAACATTCAAACATGATGAATATAAAGAGATATGGTTACAACCAAGAATAAACAAGCACATTACAATAAGCAAGGATTTCAATCAGGATGAAGGTTACAACCAAAAGCAAGCATTTAAGATATTACAATATCAAGCAATGATTTCAATCAAGATAAATGGTTACAACTAAAGCAGACATCAAGATATTACAATATCAATGATTTCAATCAAGGTAAATGGTTACGACCAAAGCAAGCATCAAGATATTATAATATCTAGAAGGGGAAAGTTCTTTCAAGACTTAATGAAAGGTGAAAACCAAAGCATATCTTAACGAAGAATGGGGTACATCTTAATAAAGATGGAAGGGGATCTTAACAAAGATGCATCTTAACAAAGATGAGGTTTCATTAGGGCTTACAAGATGACATGTATACTTACAGGCATCATGCCTAAACAAACAATGTCACAACAAAGTAAGGGAGAAGTTCAATACTTCATGGGAGAAAACTTTCAAGTTTTAATGATGATTAAGCACAAATGCTTACAAGCAAGCGTTTTAGTCAAACTCAAGTACACAAGGATGCTAACAAGTCAAAATCATAACTTTAAAATAAAACTCAAAAGAGAATGAAATTAAAGTTTTGAAATGAATAAATGATAGATAGGAAGGTGAAAACCCTAAAAACATTCATGGTAGCATGTGAAATGCAAGTAGAAAGTTTACATTTATGAGTTTTAGGTTTACCTCTTGAAGCAAGCTTAAGCAATAAGAAAACCAAAGATATTGAGAGCTCTTACAAGGTCTTCAAATGTTCCTAGGTTGATGAATAGATGCTCCAAACAACCTCCAAGCAAGCTAGTGGACGAAATGCCTTGTAAATGAAGGAAAAACTCTAAAATCCAAAGATTTCAAAGACCAACTCACTCAAACCTTGTTACATAAGTGTGGAAGTGATTTGGATAGCTTCAATACATTATATTTGATGTGTTTGAAGTGTTTCTTGATTTGGAAAAAGTTTGGAAATGGTTTTGGAAGGTGTTTTGCAAAAATAGATTTTGAGGGATTTTGGAAACTTAGTGAGATTTTGCAAGAATTAGGTGATTGTGTAAGGGAGAGATTTATAGATGGTTTCTAGAATGGAGCTAGTGTGTTTGTGATATAGTAAGTGAGTTCTATTTATAGCCAAAGGCCTTGGATCAAGGTATGGGCAAAAGTGAAGCAAATTGCCAATTTTAACCTTCCATCATGAAAATCTTTGAGTTTTTCAATGCAATCTTCATCTTTGTCTTTAAGACACTCTAATAAGATATTCTCCATGCCCCATATATATTTTTCATCATGCTTGATAGGATAGAAGGTGACTTGTTGAATTAAAGTTGATGATTTGACAAGGGTAGCCACCTTTTTTTCTCTTTCTTCACTATTCACTTTTACAACTTGCATTAAATAATGATTTCCTTTGATCTTTGGTCCATTTTCGTGGGAATTGATGTTAAACATGTTTATTAACAATGTAAACATCATAAATGAGGCTTAGTCTTTGATTAGCATCAATTTGGAGAGGTTTTGGAATCAAAAAAACTCATGTTGACCTGGTTTTGCCAATGTGAGTTTTTGCCAACTTGTGGACCTCGGTTCTCTCTAACCAGGAAGAGTTATGGAACCCACTTGTACTTTTTAGAAAGCCCTAATTAGGTACTAAAATATTTATGCTTGTGTTAGGAACTAATTCCCCTTGAAACTAGGTCAAAAACCCTTGTGTGTTTAAGGAGTTATGGCTTTGCCCTTTTCAAAACCTTAATTTCCCAACTTTTGCGATTACTCCCTAACCCTTGATCCAATGGTCATGAAACTTCATGGGTAGGTGTAATATGTCATTATGACCATTTTTTATTCCCATCTTGAGGTCAAATTCCTCATGAGTGAAGAGTTGACTTTTCGGTCAACCGAACGATCGATCGGTGGCTACCGAGTCGACTGTTGATGTTCCAGGTATTTTGAGGCCTTGAAACTTCTTGAGTAGACTTTACTAATCCATAGGAACTTCATTGACCATGATCCCACCATTGGAACACCTTTTAAATTAAAAGTCAAACTACAGTTGACTTTTCCTGATCGAAAACCCTAATCGGGTATCCTGAACTGCACTGTTCTTAATTCCTGGGTGACAACCTCGAATTGGATTCATACTTGATCCAATGTAGTATTCTTGATATTGTTTATAGTTGAATCAATCCAATACATTGATTGATCAAACCATTGAAGTCTCGATTTTTGACGGTACGGAACCTTGATTCATCTGCATCTTGACAAAGATAAACTTGAAATGGGTTAAGGTTAGTTAATCAAGTGAGTATGATGCTACAATGATGATGAGGATCTAAGGGGTCAAAATTTGGGGTGCAACACTCCTCACTTCCAAACTACACCAGATTGAGCTAGAAACCAAGCCAAATATCTTCCATTCTTCTGATCCCAACCTTCTTGCAAGTTAAGAACTTGGTCCCCTTAAGGCACAAAATCTGCATTTGCACAAACCCTTCCAAAACTCATTCCAATCATCAAACACCTCTACCAACACTTCATACACATCACAAATGATATATTGAAATTGATCAAACACTCACTTCTACCAGAAAACCTCTCACTCAAAAAGTCAACTATCAATCCACAAAACTTTGACTTTCTGCATATTAAAAGCTACAACTCTGTCCAGTCCTCTTCCAACCTTTCCAACACCTCAAACACCTTCCATATAACTTGTTTGAGCTATCCAAATCATCAACACACTTCTGTAACATCATTTCCCCATATTTCACTTCAGATTTTTTAGTCCATTCTGGCATAAAGCACCATTCTGTTAAGGCAGTTGCTTGGAGGAGTTTTGGATCACTTGAGCATCTCACTTGGGGTATTTTAAAGTTGTTTGGATTATCATATCTCAACTGGACATCTTATTTTGTGCATTCTCTTAAAAAGGCTACAAGAGGTAAGTTCTCAAACTAGCTACTTTTGAAACCATGATATATTTTGATGTACATTGATGCTAAACATGTTTGATATGCATTATAAGTCATGTTTAAACTTTAGCTTTCCATCAAACTTGTGTATAGTTGACTGTCCATATGTTCTTGCTTGTTAGCTTTCCTTAAGCTTCATTTTCATATGCAACTCATAGATTATGTTCAGGAATAGGTGTGTGATGGTTATGAACATCATTTATATATCTTATGTGTCATGTTTGATCATTTGGTTGCTGCCAAAAACATGTATTCATGACTGTCACCATGTTCATGCTCAAACTTGCCATTTTGGCCACTTCATGTGCAATATATTGATTGAGCTCCTCCCTTGGTGTGTGATGTTTGTAAACATCATCTATATGTTCCACATGTTGTGTTTTATCACTTGCTTGCTGCTTAAACCATGTATGTTTGACTGCCACATGTTCTTACACATAACTTTCCATTTTCAATGATGTCTTCGAATTTTCCAAATGATGCATGATCTGACCAAACCACTACCATCATTGGATTCCTTGTGAAAAAATACACAATTTCCTTTTTTGTTTCACTCAATTTCATTAAGTTTTAAGCAAGTTATGACCCTTCATGCAAATCTGCCTAGATTATGTGTAAGTTGTCTTGAGTTTTTGCCCTAGTTTGCCCCATTTTCAACCCCATTTTTAAAAGTGCATAACTTATTTGATTTTTATCATTTTAATGCCATTATTTTTGATAAATGCTCCTTGATATGTCTTGTTTCAATGTGTCGAGGAAGAATTCAAGAATTATTATTTTTGAAACACTTTGGCTCACTTGAATGACATGACCTTTTTTAGGGTTTTCCACTTGTTTTCATGAGTTTCTTTGGCTTGGTACTTGATCTTCCATGTATGTCTGATCATGTATGAATCACTTTTTAATGTGTAAAATGTTTTTATGTTTGAAAACATTTAGTTATTTGCTTTACCATGTTTATTCATGCCTTTGTAAATGTATGAACATGAAAACCTTGCCTTGAAACTCTTGTTGATTTGTAACATGCTTCTTGATGTTGTATCCTCTTTATCATGTTTCCTTAACCTCATATTACTTGTTTATGTGTCTTTTTAGAACCATAGAATTATTAGGGTTTTATTTTTGCCTTTGTAAATGCATGAGTGTAAATGTATGATTTGAAACTTCTCTGTGAATCCTTGTGTGTTTCTGGATGTTGTAACCTCTTGAATATGACCCCTATCTTATCTTGCCTTGTTTATGTGTCTTCTTAAAACCATAAAATGTTTAGTTTTTATTATTGACTTGGTTATTACCATGACCTTGTTTACATTCCCCTTGTGAAGTTTGAATCCATGCTTGAACTGTTGTCACTTTTCTTGCTTATCCATGATTGATTGTCATCAATATGCCTTAAATTTTTTTGAATGTTGTTACATTTATCTTTGTTTGATTCATATGTCAAGTTGTAACTTGTATGAATGAGTTTTATTTGTTTATCATTGATGAACTTGTTGTTGTCACACATGTTTTCATGTTTTCTTGTGGTGGTTGTTACCTTCATAAATCTTTGAACCCTGCCATGATAAGTAATGTCTTGACTTATGCTTGTTTCTTGAAGTATTAGGTCTTGTAAGAACCTTTATCACCATCCTCTTTTAGATGTTGTAACGTCTTTGGCTACCTTTGGTTGTAACCATTTAGTTTGATTCTCTCATTGTTGTACTTGCCCCCATGTTGTTACATGCTTGTCCTAAACCTTTCTTGATTGTTGACATGCTCTTCATATATTCATCATGTTTGAATGAATGCTTATTTGTGCTTTAACTTTGTTAAGTTTCCCCAATTGATGGAACTTGTTAGTTCTCATCCAGTTGCCTTGTTTTTCCCTCATTCCAAAGGAAAGTCTCTCTATTGACTTCACTGTCATAGATAGCTCATTACCCCTCCCTTTGACTTGGTTAAGTCATTAGGTCCTTTAACTTAGTTAAGTTAGAATCTATATCCATAAGACTTTGCTTTAAATCTGAAAAACCTACCCCTTGTTAGAAGTATCCTTCAATTAGAACTTTAAGATAGAGTTTGTTAACTCTATGTAAGGATCATCATCATGATTACTTATTCCCCTCTTGGATTTTGTCAAAATCAATCCCTTTGAGTGATAATTTAGACCTAGAGAGTTTTGTCAAGCTCTACACAAACATTTTTAAGTTTGTTCCCCTCAGAGTCTTGACCATAGTCAAGTATTCCTTGAACCCTAGCGAGGAGAACTACGGTTGCTTTGATTCCATCCTAGTTAGGATACACAGATATAACATGTGATATCTTTGCGAGCAAACATATAAATCATCCTTAGGTCTTTACCTATAACTTTACCCTATCCTCGAGCCAAAAAACCTAACAAACAACGTAGATAATTTAGCATACACACACACACAAAATGTTCCTGTAGAGTACTACAAATATCTAGGATGTGAAATACCTACCATAGGCATAACCAACCCCCGATCCCAGAATCTTTAGCGTTGTTGTTACATCGCGCAAAAGGTCATTTTGTTCTTTAACCTTTCCTTTGGATAAATCAAAGCTCGGTGGTGAATTTCAATGAATTAAGATTCAAGTTAATCAATAGTTTGACATCTGATTCACACTGCAATAGTAGACAATACAACTAAATTCAAAGTATTCTCCTTTATGGATGGGTTTTCCATATATAAATAAATCAAGATGGCTCCCGAGGACATGGAGAAAACAACTTTTATTACAACCTGGGGAACACTCTTTTGCATGACATGATATGATTGCTAAATGAAAGTCGGAAGAAGACCATATTGAACATTTACTGAAGTTATTTCAACATTTGAGGAAGTTTAAACTCTGTTTGAATCTAAATAAGTGCACTTTTGGTGTCCAATCGGGAAAATTATTAGGTTTCATTGTTAGCCAAAGAGACATTGAAGTAGATCATGAAAAAGTCAAAGCTATTCAGAAAATGTCGGCACCCATAATAGAAAAACAAGTAAGAGGATTCTTGGGACATTTGAATTATATCTCAAGATTTATATGCCACATGACTGCCACATGTGCGTCAATCTTCAAGTTCTCCGAAAAGATTAGGGTTGTGCTTGGACAGATGATTGTTAGAAGGCTTTTAATAACATCAAATAGTATATGTTAGAACCTCATATTTTGTCTGCTCAAGTGGAAGGAAGACCTTTGATTTTGTACCTAACTATCTTGAAAGATTCCATGGGTTGTTATTTGGGTCAACAAGATGAATTTGGAAAGAAAGAATATGCCATTTATTATCTGAGCAAAAAGTTCACTGATTGTGCGTCTTGGTACTCTGCTCTTGAAAAGACCTGTTGTGTTATGGCTTAGGCTGCTAAGCATCTCCATCAATATATGTTGAATCATACTACCTGGTTGATATCCAAAATGGATCCAATCAAGTATATTTATGAAAAGTATGCTCTAACTGGACGGATTGCTCGCTGGCATATATTGTTGTCCGAATATGATATCGAGTACGGACTCAAAATGCAATTAAAAGAAGTGTATTGGCTGACCATTTGACTCACCATCCAATTCACGACTATCAATATACCAGGTTTGACTTCCCTGATGAAGATGTGATGTACTTGAAAGTTAAAGATTGCGAGGAATCATTAGCTAAAGAAGGGACAGAGCCTGGATCTCGTTGGGTTTAATTTTTGATGGAGCTATTAACACTTATGGCAATGGTATTGGGGTAGTAATTGTTACTCCTCATGGTTCTTGTCGCTACTGCAAAAATCGGCGCCGGCTATGACAGAAGAGTCACCACCGTGCGTTATTTATCCCAAAGGAGGGAAAGGAAACGCTCAGAGTAAACCTAACGCAAAACGGGAAAGGAATGGTCGTCGCAACCAAATTCCTGGATTCGGGAGTCGATTACACAAGGGTAAGGTATTAGCACCCCTCACGTCCGCCGTACTCGACGGGATCCACGCTTGTTTTCTAGTACGGATTGTTATTCTATCTACACTAAAAGTCTCGGCAAAGTATCGCACTTTATGCCTACGTATTCCCGTCTGGAATGAGAAATCAGAGTCAACGTAGTTCACCTACCTACGGGAAAGGAGGGGAAGGTTGCTCGCTAGGATACGGCATCCTATGCCTACGTACTTTCATACAGCATGAAAGATCAGAGCAAACGTAAATCGGGCTACGGAAGACACGAGCTTGTCTGACTGTTTTTTATTACCTTCAAAAAGGGTTTTTCCTGATTAAGAGTCCAAGCGGACAAAAATGACACTTTGATTTTTGTTTTGAATCTTTTACGAAAGAAGTGTTTTTTAGTTTGTTTGCAATCTCTGACGCACTAGAGACTATGATTTGAGAGTGACTACGTCGCGTGTCACCCAAAGGGTACCGCACTAAGCAGCCAGACTACTGGAAAGAAGCTCTCCAACAACCCTTTCTCAAATAGCTTAAGGCTCGTAACGTAGACATCGATTAACCTTATTACTGTATTTTTGAGTTGTTTTGAGATAAGAAGAGAAAGAAGCTCTAAAAAGCGGGGGGTTGAAAAGGGAATAAAAACTAACCTAATGTTGTCATGCATGGATAAGAATCCTAATGTCTGTCATAATTCCCTCCTGCACAGAGGAAATCAGAGATCCTAGGGGATAAACAGAAAAGAAAGCAAGCGAATATCGTAAAATGCACGCAATGCAGCAATACAAGCGAGGCAAGGGAGTCTTGCTCAACCTCGAACCTGGGAAAACAACAGGCAAAGTGAATCAACATTCACTTCAAACCTAGGGGGCAAGCTGAACAAGCCAACAAACAATACAGAGAAACAAAAACCACAGCGGAGGAGGCAGCCCAAGCAGCAGCACCAAACTCCTACAGCAATCAGCAGCTCTAAACAGCAACAGATGATCTTGACAGCAAAGGTTGACAGCAACAACCTTCATCTTCATGAATGCTCCTATCCTCAAGCTTCAACAAACTTTCAATCTTCACCAAGCTTCAACAAGCTCCAGACTTCATCTAGCAAACAGCAAAACCCTAGCTTCAACAAGCAACCAGCTTCAACAAGCAGCACTCCTAGCTTCAACAAGCTCCTCACTTCATCTTCAACAAGCAGCAAAACCCTAGCTTCAACAAGCAACCAGCTTCAACAAGCACAAACCCCTAGCTTCAACAAGCTTCTAGCTTCAACAAGCTTCTAGCTTCAACAAGCCCAAACTTCACCTTTAACCAGCTTCAACAAGCACTAAACCTTCTCTTCACCAAGCTTCAACAAGCACCTCCAAGGGAGAATCATTCAACAAGATCAAGTTGAAGTGTTAAGAAGCTTAGTGACAACCAAGGGAAGTCAACAAGATCTTAACACTGTAATAGGAAGGCACCCTCAAAGTTCTACTCTTAAAGCATGCCATTCATCCCTCCAAAGGAGAGATGTGACTTCTTTAAGAGGACTTTATGTCATTGGATTGAATGGAGATGAACAATATACTCCATGTTTGAAGAAAGAAAACAAAACTAGTCTAATGCTCTTCCTAAAACCCTAGTTTTCCTAAGCTCTTGACAAGCACTCCACAAGAGGACAAGGCTTCATCTCCAAGCTCCTTCAAGCTCTCCAAGGAATCTTCAATTGGTCTTCATCTTCATCCAAGCACAAGATCACCACCACCCTAATCTAAGGGTAACTAATGAGTTAAATTAGTCAAGTTAGTGTGCTAGAAACACCTAAAAGTTAGTCTTAAACTAAATCTAACTAAAATACCAAGAATGATTGTAAAATCCTACAAAAAATTCTAAGGGATCCTAAACCTCTTAAGAATCACTCCATACAAAAACCAGGGGGTTAATCACTAATTTAGTCCTAAATCTTTGCCCTAAACCTAAGGGAACTATCCTAAAACCCTAATTCTACACCACCTATTGTTTATTTTTCAAAACAACCTAAAATTATCTCACAAAAATATGATAAAATTACTATGGGTACATGCATTTTTAAGCTATCTAGTCCAAAAGGAATCAACTCAAAATCATACACCAAACACCCATACTAAAATCAGCAAGATCATGCATCAACCATATTCAAAATAAAACCAATTAAAATGCCAAAAATGGAATTAAAATATAAAATGCATGAATTAATAATTTATCAATCCTATTAAATTTTAGACTCTTTAAGTAGTCAGGGAAAAAAAACCTAGATTAAAAAGACTAATTTTTCTATTTATGGTGAATTATTTCCTAAACTATATGAAAAATGAAATTAAAAGAAAAACAAATAAAAATGATAATACCTGCGTGTCAGATAGCAATTTATTTCAGTTATAATCCAGGCTGGGCCCAGAATAGGGGTGCGCATAGAAAACCTGCCTAAGCCCAAACCAATATTAAAATAACTCAGAAAATAAAAGGGAAATTGGAAAAAGGGCGTGATGAATAGCAACATATTCCAGTTCATATCTCCAATTGGGCCCAAGCTGGGGTGTGGATAGCAAGTAATCAACTAAGCCCAAACCAAAACGTTTAATGAAACGGAGCGTTTCATCTAAACTCCCTCTCTTCAGGTTTTGAAACGCGATCATGGCCGTTAGATGGGGTTCTCAGTCAAGGTCAAAGCATCATCTGAGGGTTGGGAGTCATCGTCCCCAAAACATTTGAAAATGGAGGGAGAAGCTCAGACGGTGGCCTGAGCTTTGCGCCACCGTCTTCTCCAGCGTGGCATATCCCAAAGTGTACCAATCGGGCCAACTAAATACCCTATCTTACTTGAAATTCTCTCCTGATCACGAATATCAACTCCAAATTCATTGATTCTCACTCAATTTTCAAACCCGATAGAAGTTGCAGACAAATCACCAAATCTTGATCGTTGCAATTCTTAAAATTAAAGATCCTAGCATGAACTACATTCTCCAGGCTTCAATTCTAACTATTCAAACATGCTTGACACCTCAAGAATCATGAGATATTCCTTTCAACAGAATTCTGATCACAACCTAAAGCATATCTAATCATCCCAAATTTGTGCCTAAATCCAACCTAGCAACATCTATAACCTAACCACATATCAAATGCTAATCAATTTCCCCTAATCTAAGCTAAAGAATGAAAGTTACAAACCTGGAAAAACTGGATGAACAGAAGATGCAAATGCTCGATTCAACCTCCAATCTTTTGCAGAATCACTCAAGAACCCCTTCTAAAGCTTCTCCAATCACCAATTTGCACTGAATCTTCTTCAATTCCAAAAACCGATTCTTGTTGCAGCTGAGAGATTTTCAATTGCTCCCTCTGATTCCTTGCTCAATCCTTGCCAAAAAACAATCTGAATCAGTTGCATACAATATATAGAGTGTGATGGAAACCTCTAGAACTTTCTGTAACAACCACAATGAGATTTTGAATTTCTCATATCCCTTGAAAATATCATATGTGGAAATCATGCCTTGCTCTGTTCTAGCTCTCACACTCACTTGAATTTATCTCCTCCTGACATTTTGAATTGAAAGGGAATGATATCTTCCTTGTTTTTGATCCAAAGGTATGTAATTCAAATGTTGCTTCCATCTTAAGTAACAAAAGGGAACCATGTGAAATTTGCCTCAAATCTAAAAAGTAATATTTCAATCCTTTTCAAAATATGTTTTCTGATCAATTTGGTATATAACATTGCTTGGTTTGGCCATAAATCAAGAATTCCACAATTTTGGCCTTTTAATCACTTTAATTTCTTCATTTCAAAGCCATTCCAAACCAACTTCTCCTATGAGCCAATTCAAAGCCTCTTTTATGCATGGTCAAGGTTAAAACCCTATTTTTAGAAACTTTCTAGTTGAAAAATTTTCCATTTGAGGCCTCTAAGTTGGAGATTTTGACCCATGCTTGAGAATGACCTATAATCACCAATACCCAAAATACCCCTGGATTGCAAAGACCATAACTTGAGTTCTGCAAATCCTCTTGAGGACTTCTAGTACTCTATGGAAAGCTAAGATCAAGATATACAACTATCATGTATGCCAAGAATCCATTTGAAAGCTCCTTGAAGGGCAAAGGTTGCTTGGAGGTCAAGTGACTTTCACAGATAAATTTCAGTGTTCTCTGATGACCTGTAATTTGCAAGAACCATTACTTGAGTTCTATAAATCCCCTTGAGGACTTCTAGTACTCAAATTAAAGGTATTGAGATGCTTTACAAGTTTCATGTTGGCCAAGAATCCATTTGAAACTTGTATTTTTACTTATGTGGCTTTGAAGTTAGGCACGAAACAGGGGATTTTACACTGAAACCCTAATTTAGCAACTTCCCACATTCTTGATCCTTATTTGCTTAACCTTGGCACAACACCACACATGTATCAACATATCAATTCATGAATCCCATGACTTTTAAGTAGGCCTTGATGTTCTTCAATTATTCAATTAACCTAGGATTGACCCAGATGAATCCCTAGTTGACTGCACCTCAACTGTGGCTCTTTTACTTGAATCAATGACTTGCCTCAGCTTCAATAGGACCCTCTAGGCATCCCATGAGATCCATACACACCTCAAATTCACAATCCATGCTTCTCATCCCACTGATGATTCTCAATATTCCTCAATATAGGAGCAAAACCCACATGTAGACACTCAAACTTCTCAAGACCTCAAATCACTTCTTGATGGCTTGGATGACTTCTCAAACTTGGATAAAACCTCTTGCTAGGCTTCTTCTGATAAGAATCACACTTGATCCCTTGTTGGATGAGTGATATGCTATGATATGCCAATGATTGAACTATGTACATGATGTAACTATGCAAATGAAATGCAATGAAACATAAATCAGGCAAGAAAAGGTTGAGCAAATTTTGGGGTGCAACAGCTGCCCCTATTCAAACGGCTTGGACCCGGCTGGGTGAAGAGAGAACGGCCTTCAAACAATCGAGGTACAAGACGGTTGAATACCAAGAAACCTGGAAATTTTCCAACCGCAGAAATAAACTGCACAACTGCTTGGGGAACGACATCCCCTATCTGAATCCGGTCGTTACGGCAACAACTGATCCAACGTCTGATAATAATTCTGATTTCACCTTCAACCACCTATTTAACGCCACAGGTACTAAACAATTTTTGCAAAACACCTCCGTCCACAATTAGAATTAACCTTGTCAACACAAGAAGAGAAGAAAATTCGTCAACACGAATAGAGATTCTGTCGTCACAGGAGTAACCTTGTCCACATCTGGACCCAAATTTCGTCAAATCACGAATAAATGCAAATCTGTCCATGTTAGGACTCACATTTCATCAACCCGAAGAAATCTCAACAACCCAGGAATAGAACTTTGTCCACGTTAGGACGCTTGTTTCGTCAACACGAAGAAGTCTCAACACAGGACTAGAACCTTGTCCACGCTAGGACGCTACATTCCGTCAACACAGAGAAATCCCGACGACTTCACTAGGGATAGAATTCTTCCACCCAATAGGAATTCAATTTTGTCAATCATACTGGACAATAACTCCGCCTTATCTTTGCAGTAGCCAAACCCACTGGGGATGCTCTGAAATTAACTGCCCGGCACCTATTTCGACAACAGCCGACAACTTCTGAAATTTTGGTTATGAAACCCTGTGACACTGACGGAACACCAAACTTGAAGAAAATACTCCGCTGGCCGGATAAGAGAAACTTCAACAAGCAACTCTGTGGGGAAAAATCTGGCAACAACTCCAAGGTCTACTTATGAAGCTATTCCATGCGGACCGAACTTTCGGACAACAACTCCAAAGTCTAATCATGAAGCTGCTGTAATGCTGAAGAACTCCAAAGTCTAATTACGAAGTCATTTGATGTTGACGACAACTCCAAGGTCTAATTATGAAGCTGCTCAATGCTGACGTAACAGCTGCTAGAGAAAACTCTGTTGGGGAATTGCTAACGACGACTCCAAAGTCTAAATATGAAGCCGCGTAACGCTGACGTAACAGCCACTTGAAGAAAACTATGCCAATCTCCAAAGCCAAATCATGAAGTCTGCAATGCTGACATAACAGCTACGCGAGGAAAATCCGCTAGGGAATTCCTAACAACAACTCCAAAGTCTAGTTATGAAGCTGTTTAACACTGAAAATAACTCCAAGGTCTAATTATGAAGCCATCCACTGCTGTTAACAACCTCAAAGTCTAATTATGAAGCAGTGACACCAAGTAACGATTTCAGTCGTCTAATCGTTGAAATCTCCCTTTAAAAATGCCAACAACCACTTCAAAGTTCAATCATGAAGCCTTATAGCACTGATGTAACGAACTTCAAAGTCTAATTATGAAGCCGTGCAATGCTGACGTAACAGCAATTCCAGGAAAACTCTATTGAACTTCAAAGTCAAATCCTGAAGCCCTCTAGACTCCTTCCGAGGAAATTCTAACAACTACTTCAAAGTCTAATTATGAAGCCATTGTAATAGTGATAACGCCTCCACCGTCGAATTATGGAGCATCCCACACTGACGAACTTCGAAGTCAAATTACGAAGCCGTAACAACAAGTAATGACTTCAACCGTCTAATCGCTGAAATCTTCCTTTAACATGCTGACAACAACTCCAAAGTCAAATCGTGAAGCCTTGACAACAAGTAATGACTTCAACCGTCTAATCGCTGAAATCTCTCTTTAAAATGCTGACAACAACTCCAAAGTCAAATCGTGAAGCCTTGACAACAAGTAATGACTTCAAATGTCTAATCGCTGAAATCTCTCTTTTACAACAACTTCAAAGTCTATTCATGAAGTCGTTGACTGCTGAAAGCAACTTCAAAATTATGAAGCCTGACAACAACTTCAAAGTCAAATTATGAAGCCATGTCATGATGGTAACAACTTCAAAGTCTAATTATGAAGCCATAAAATGCTGACATAAAAATCTTCAAAGTCTAATTATGAAGCCATAACAGCAAACTGGGGAGAACTCTGCCGGGGAAATTCTGACGTCAACTGCCAGACATTCACCTTGACGACGAGTAATGACTTCAGATGTCTAATCTCTGAAATCTTTCTCTTACAATGCTAACGTTACAACAACCCGAGGGAACACTCCACTGGAGAATTTTTGACAGCAACTCCAAAGTCCAATTATGAAGCCGTGTAAAGAACACTCCGTTGGGGAAGAAGAGAAATTAATCAAGCACCTCTGATAAGGGAACACATGGCAGGGCGAACGTTATCATCACATATCCCATGCCACAACTCTGAACATCTGAAAACGATCCTGAACAAGAATTCCAATTACCTGTAGGGAAGAGCGCCTGAAAACAAAGAGGTAACCAACCTGACTTATGTTTCAGAATGCACATGTTTGAAAATGGCGTAATGCTCCATATAAGACGGAAATGTTACGCATTTGGGTAAATGCGAATATGACGATATATGCAAATGCAAAT
The DNA here is from genome assembly GCA_963859935.3 of Lathyrus sativus. Taxonomy (NCBI): domain Eukaryota; kingdom Viridiplantae; phylum Streptophyta; class Magnoliopsida; order Fabales; family Fabaceae; genus Lathyrus; species Lathyrus sativus. The sequence continues at coordinate 372,068,379 of OZ012739.1, forward strand.
GCAGGATTAAGCTGTTGGGAAACTCTGGTAGTGTTGTCTCGACAACATGAATGCTGAGGATAAAGCCAACTCCGCAGGGGAGAACAAGTATCACAAAGTATTCTGACGAAATAAACGCCGGAAACACAGTCAACTTCACCGGGGAGAGCCTAAACATCAATTTCCACTGGGAGGAAAAAGCAAACACCCTGCTGGTGAACAAACTTAGCTGAGGAAGAAGCGACACTTCTGGGCAAAACATACTGTCTGGGCACAGTTTACACATTCAGAGTTACGGACTCTGCTGAGGATCAACATCCTATCAATGGCAAGACGACCTGTGGGAAGCAAGAAAACCATCCTTCGCGGATCTAAACCTTTCGAACCAACAACTCGGTTAAACTCTGCGGGAATCTCCCATGCTGGAGATTGAACGTGCACATCTTCGATTCGCTGAGGAGCGCAACCTCTGCAGAGGACATTGATTTTGACTTGCTGGGATTAATCCTATGGACGACTTTCCATGAGGACACTCTCCCGGGGAAAATAATTCCCTCCTTCGGGAAGGGATAAACGTCATTTCAAATCTCGGGGGATAAGCTGCGACTAGCTGAGGAATGACATCAACTGGAATTAGGTCTTACGTCAAGCGGCCTAGGTTGGGGAATACAATTCTTGACCATTTTCTCCAAAGGTAAGAACCCTGCAAAACTTAAACGAGACAGAATAGGCCTATACAATAGAACCTATCCGGGTTAGCATCTGTGACATTACTTCAGTCAATTCGAAGTTTTAGCAATTATTGGCAAGGGTCGGCAAGATTATGTAAGTGCAAGTTTATCAAAACATCGGCGTCTTTCACAAACAAAACAGTAAAGAACAAGCATCAAGTAGTGAATAACATGTTTTATTGATAACGGGCCTCTGAATAGGCAAAGTTTTGTACATTGGATGCAACTCCTGAAAAGAGGAAGTTACGCACAAACACACATAAATATATGCACAAGAAGCATAAAGAAAGTACAAAACAATATTTGTATACATGTAGGTAACGTGATGCAGATGAACACCATGAGCTGATCCTCCTATGAATCGCCTGACTCTGCGCTTTCCCGATACTCGATCTTCAGAAGTGATTGTTTTTGGATAGACGGCCCCCAGGTACTCCCAAACCACTAAGCAATGCCGTATCAAATCCGGACCGCAGTCATTTGCTTTTTCAATCCCTAACTTTTGCGTGAACCGCCCTTTGCGGGTTTTCAATTCACCGGGATACCCTTTTTTGCCGAAGTCGCCCTTTTCAGGTTTTCGACTTCGCGGGTGTACATCTTTTCAATTTTATCCCTAACTTTTGCCCGAACCTTTTATTCATTTTTTATGGTTCGCCGGGATGCCCCATTTTTTCCTGGACTCTCTTTTTACTGTCCAGCGGGTCACTTTCAAGCAAAGTATTTTTTAACTGCGTCCGAATTCACAGGAGACGTAAAGTCCTCACCATCCATGGTGGATAGTAACAAGGCTCCTCCAGAGAAGACTTTTCTGACAACGTAAGGACCTTCGTAATTGGGAGTCCACTTGCCCCTGTGATCTGACTGTGGTGGGAGAATCTTTTTCAAAACAAGATCGCCCGTCTGAAAGCTTCGAGGGCACACCTTCTTGTCGTAAGCTTTCTTCATCCGGCTCTGATATAACCGACCGTATGCTAGAGAAGCCAGTCTTTTCTCATCCATTAAGCTGAGCTGATTCAGTCTATCTTTAATCCATTCTGCCTCGTCGAGTTGGATATCACGTAAAACCCTCAGGGAAGGAATCTCAACTTCCAACGGTAACACCGCCTCCATCCCTTATACCAATGAGAAAGGGGTTGCCCCTGTTGATGTGCGTACCGTCGTACGATAACCGTGCAAAGCGAAAGGCAACATCTCGTGCCAGTCCTTATACGTCACAACCATCTTCTGAACAATCTTCTTTATGTTCTTATTGGCCACTTCGACAGCGCCATTCATCTTGGGCCGGTAAGGAAAAGAGTTGTGATGCTCAATCTTAAAATTCTGACACAGCTCTTTCATCATTTTATTATTCAAATTTGAACCGTTGTCGGTGATAATCCGCTCAGGGATTCCATATCTGCAGATAATATCACGTTTGATAAATCTGGCTACCACTTGTTTGGTCACATTGGCATATGATGCTGCTTCCACCCATTTGGTGAAGTAATCGATTGCCACCAAAATGAACCGGTGTCCGTTTGATGTCGTAGGCTCAATCTTGCCAATCATATCAATTCCCCACATCGAGAAAGGCCACGGTGATGACATCACATTCAGAGGGCTCGGAGGCACATGGATTTTGTCCGCATAAATCTGGCATTTATGACACTTCTTTGCAAACTTGAAACAGTCTGTTTCCATAGTCAGCCAATAATAACCTGCCCGCAGCAGTTTTCTCGTCATAGCATGCCCACCAGCATGTGTACCAAATGTACCCTCATGTATCTCTTCCATGAGCAACCTCGCATCTTTCTCGTCTACACAGTGTAGCAACACCAAGTCGTGGTTTCTTTTGTACATGACACCGTCCGAATTCAGATAGAAATTGCCAGCCAATCTCCTGAGAGTCTTCTGATCTCGACTGGATGCCCCAGCCGGATACTCCTTGTTCTTCAGGAAATTATGGATGTCAAAGTACCAGGGTTTACCATCGGGAGCCTCGTCAATAGCAAATATGAAGGCAGGCCTATCGAGCCGAGAGATAACAATCCGGAGAGCCTCGTTCCAGAAGTTAACTTTATACATTGAAGACAATGTTTCCAGGGCGTCAGCCATTTGATTTTCTGCTCGTGGCACGTGATGCAATTCCACCTTGTCAAAGAAAGACAACAATCTCCTTGCATAATTCATATAGGGTATCAAATTGGGCTGACGTGTCTCCCATTCTCCTTTAATATGATTCACCACCAGAGCTGAGTCTCCGTATACATCCAGGTTCTTGATTCTCAAATCAATGGCTTCTTCCAGACCCATGATGCAAGCCTCGTATTTTGCTTCATTGTTGGTAACCGGAAAGGTCAATCAGGCAGTAAATGGGATGTGCGACCCATGAGGCATAGTGATAATTGCCCCTATTCCGCTACCATAGGAATTTACAGCTCCGTCAAATATCAACTGCCATTTGGAACCCAACTCCGGTCCTTCGTCCGGCAACGGTTCTTCACAATCCTTCATTTTCAGGTACATGATATCCTCGTCAGGAAAATCAAACCTCATCGATTGGTAGTCCTCAACAGGCTGCTCCGCAAGGTACTCTGACAGAATGCTACCTTTAATAGCCTTTTGCGAGACATATTGGATATCATATTCGGTCAACACCATCTGTCATCGGGCAATTCTTCCAGAGAGTGCTTGCTTCTCAAACACATATTTGATGGGATCCATCTTTGGAATTAGCATGGTTGTATGATTCAGCATGTATTGCCTCAAACGTTTGGCGGCCCAGGCTAGCGCGTAACACGTCTTCTCGAGCATTGAGTATCTAGACTTACAGTCGGTAAACTTCTTACTCAAATAGTAGATCGCATGCTCTTTACGTCCGGTCTCGTCGTGTTGACCGAGAACACAACCCATACTTTCCTCAAGAACCTTCAAATACATAATCAAAGGTCTCCCGGCCACTGGGGGTATCAAAACAGGAGGTTCCTGCAAGTAGTCTTTTATCTTATCGAACGCCTTTTGACAATTTTTATTCCAGGTCAACACCTGATCCTTTTTCAACAACTTGAATAGCGGCTCGCATGTCGTAGTTAGGTGAGATATGAACCGAGCAATGTAGTTCAACCTCCCTAAAAACCCACGCACTTCTTTTTCTGTTTTAGGCGTCGGCCTTTCTTGTATTGCTTTTATGTTCGCAGGATCAACCTCTATTCCCTTTTCGCTCACAATAAATCCCATCAGCTTACCCGATCTCACCCCAAAGGTGCACTTGTTAGGGTTCAGTCTCAACCTGAACTTCCTAAGTCTTTTGAACAGTTTCAGCAGATTAACCAAATGTTCTTCCTCCGTCTGGGATTTGGCAATCATATCATAAAACATAAACCTCGATCTCTTTATGCATCATGTCATGAAAAAGAGTCGTCATAGCACGTTGATATGTTGCCCCAGCGTTCTTCAGTCCGAAGGGCATCACTTTGTAGCAAAATGTTCCCCAGGGAGTAATGAAGGTAGTCTTCTCCATGTCTTCTGGTGCCATTTTGATCTGATTATAGCCTGAGAAGCCGTCCATGAAGGAGAATACGGAGAACTGAGCAGTGTTATCAACCAGCACATCAATGTGAGGAAGTGGAAAGTCGTCTTTCGGGATCGCCCTATTCAAATCACGGTAGTCTACACACATTCGCACTTTACCGTCTTTATTCGGCACTGGTACTATATTAGCGACCCATGACGGATAAGTTGTAACAGCTAGGAAACCAACATCCCACTGTTTTTGAACTTCCTCCTTGATTTTCACAGCCATGTCTGGTATAGTTCTTCTGAGTTTCTGCTTAACAGGCGGACATTCCTCTCGCAACGGCAGACGGTGCACAACCATGTCCGTATCCAACCCAGGCATATCCTCGTACGACCAAGCAAATATATCACTATACTCTCGCAGTATCTCAATCAGCCTTTGCTTGATGTCGCTCTGTAGTGCAGCCCTTATACGGATATTTCTCACAACTTCTTCCGACCCCAAGTTGATAATCTCAATTTCCTCTTGATGAGGCAGAATGATTCTCTCTTCTAGTTTCAACAAACGAGTCAGCTCCTCTGGCAAGTCGCTATCCTTAGCAATCTCTTCCTCTGCTTGGAATACCGGGTGCTCGAATTCGAAACGAGTCATAGGCGGTTCGTAGGAGATGTCATCTGAAATATTAGTCCTGCAAAGGAAATGGTTAAATGCTTCAAAATGCAAATAAAGCAAATAACCACGTTGCCATTTATTGTTAAAGTAAAAATAAGAAAAACAGGGATCATAATATTTGTATATGAAAAATGCCTTTATTTCATGATTAAAATAGTGCAATACACATAATCAAGTAGCCCTAAGGTAAAATCACTATGCCCCGGGTAGGACACAGGATTATTCAACAATTGAGAAAACAAATCATTACTGTTTATAAGTCACTAGGACAGTTTCCCGGATGGACCAGTTGCAGAGACTTTGTCCTGGCACGCTTGGCTTGATCCACGCGTCCATATCGCAGTCACTATCTCCGTCTTCAGCATCGGAAATAGCATGGATTGTCTCAAAGCACACCCCGCTTGGCGTAATCGTTATCGGTCCCTTGAACCTGGGCGCTCCTGAAGATGACGCCGACGACGTCGGTCGATACCCTAGCCCAAACTTGTCATTCTTCACGGGAATCTCCAGTACCTGCCCCCAACCTTTAGTCTCACCAGTATGCACTAAAGCCTGAGCTTCCTTGTAGGAAGACACTGCCACCTCTGATACTTTGCTAGAACCCTGAGCTTTGTCTTTAATCCGCAACCCTTCGAAGGCTTGACAAGGTGTCTCGTGTATTTCTCCGTCGGCCTCAACATATCTGAATGATGATAGGTGACTGACCAAAATGTCCTCCTCCCCGCAAACGGTAACAACACTATCACCCACCATGTACTTCAACTTCTGATGCAATGTGGACGTTACGGCCCCTGCAGCGTGGATCCATTGGCGCCCAAGAAGGAAGCTATAAGCTGGATGGATATCCATGATGTAGAATTCGGTACCAAATGTTTCTGGCCCCACCTGAAGCGGTAATGTTATTGACCCAAACACTGATCTTTTCGTCCTGTCAAACGCCCTCACAACCAAATCGCTGGGCGTGCAGATAATTCCCCATACGTCCAATTTCATCTTGGCTTTCTTTGGCAATACGTTCAACGACGATCCAGTATCCACCAACACACGCGACATTACGGTGCCCCGGCATTCTACCGATATATGCAAAGCCATGTTGTGCTCGCGACCCCTGGGTGTTAGATCAAAATCTGTGAAACCCAGGCTATGTCCAGCATTGACATGTGCCATTATCCCTTCTAACTGATTTACGGAAACTTCGTGAGGTACAAATGACGTATCCAGAATCTTTAGCAAGGCGTTCCGGTGGGCCTCGGAACATAACAACAACGACAAGATAGAAATCTTCGAAGGCGTCTGCTGTAGGTGTTCAACAATTTTGTAATCGCTTTTGCGAATTAGTCTCATGAACTCCTCTACGTCCTTGAGCGACGTATCCTTTTCTTTCAACTTAGAAGGCCCGCATTCGTTTACTTTGGCTTTCGCTTTGGCCAATCTCTCTGCTTCTATTTCAGGTGAGGTAAGGATCCTTCCACTACGGGTCATGCCACCCGTTCCAACGACATTATCAACAGCCCCAGCTGGCTGGCTATTCACCACAATCTTTTCACCATTGCAATACGCTTCTAAACCGTACGTCCACGGGACAACTTTCGTACTCTCAAAGGGAACAGGCCCTGCTTTGGTAATCGTAATTGTTGGCCGCTGGGCGGGCGCCGTTATCGTTATAGTCTTCCTCGGGATCGTCACCGTTGCAATATCATTCTGCTCATCACATAATGCCTCCACAGGCTTCTCAACCGCAGCTCGATTAAATTGCAAGGTCCCTTCGTCGATCATGGCCTAAATGCCCTGCTTCAAATCAGTACAACCCTCGGGATGGGTCCAACACTCTAAACAGTATTCATCACAACCAGGGAATACTCCCCCTCTGAGCAACCTACTTTTCACCTCACTCAATGGTGTCTTCAACTCATTGACATCCAACACCAAGTTCAAACTCTCTTCTGTTAAGATAGCATTTGCCCCATAATTGGGCATAGGCTGTTGTACAATATTGGGCCCCACATGGCCAAAGTTGATGGCTTTACTGTCCAACAAGTCTTGAACTTTATGCTTGAAAGCATGACAAGATTCTATATCATGTCCGGGCGCCCCAGAATGGAATTTGCAATGCTTATTAGCATCATACCCATTAGGAAGTACCGGTCCTGTAGGCGGTTCCAATGTTCTTTTCTCGACCAAATTCAACCCCAGCAGTGTCTGAAGAAGCTCTGCATATGTCGACGGAGGCTTATCAAATACCCTCTTCGGATTTACATTCTGAAACCTTCTTTGACCCTGATTCTGCCTTTGCTGCTGCTGCGGTTGTTGTTGCTGCTGTTGTTGTTGTGGTTGGATTGGAATAGTAACACTGGCTATTCGTTGAGGTTGAATGTACTGATTTCTGCCTCTACCCCGGCCTCTGCCACCAAATACAGCGCTTGTATCACCCTGTCGTCTTCCGCCGAACGCTTTTCTCGCACCCCCAGCTGAAGTAGATTCGCCTGCCTGAATCTTTCCAATTTTAATTCCATTTTCGATCCTTTCTCCCATAAGGATCATATCGGAGAAGCTACCCATCGAAACATTGAGTAACTTGTCATAGTACATTCCTGTAAATGTCCCCACAAACATGTCATTCATCTCCCTTTCAACCAAAGGAGGGTGCACCCGAGCTGCCATATCGCGCCACCGCTGCGCGTACTCTTTGAAACTTTCACCACTTTTCTGTGACAAACTCTGCAACTGAACTCTGTTTGGCGCCAAATCGCTGTTATATTTGTAATGCATAACGAAAGCATCAGCCAACTGCTTCCAGCTTCTAATCTGAGTGGGCTCCAGTCCCATGTACCATTCCAATGATGGTCCCGATAAGTTATCCTGAAAGAAATGCATGAGCATCCTTTCATCATTGGAATATGAAGACATCCTTCTATAATAAGAACGTACATGGACCTTTGGGCAGGTATCCCCTTTGTATTTGTCGAATGTTGGAGCCTTGAATTTTAATGGCACCCTCAGCCCTAGTACCAACCCCATAGTAGTCATATCTAACCCAGCGGAGTTCTGATTAACCACACCTTTCATCTGCTCTTCTAGCATTCTGATCCTCTGAACAGGGTCTATGGGGCCCTCAGGTCCCATACCTTTTCCTGAAAAAGCGTCGTCCTGGTGATCCACATTCCAGTCGTTGCCATACCCATCATAACCCATATTACGGCCAAATCCCTGCTGATTGAACACAGGACCCGGTCCTCGGTTGCCGAACCCTTAATTGACCCCAGCAAGCCTAAAACCATTGTTGAAAGGAAATGCTCCAGCACCGTTGTTATTCACATTACCGAATCCACCATTACCGTAGCCATACCCCTGATTGTTGTTGTAACCGTCATTACCAAAGCCTTGATGGTTGAACTCGACGTTCCCGTCCTGATTTATATTGCCATACCCGTTGTTTCCAAAGCCAACATTGTCAACGAATCCTTGATTGGCATCCCCAGTGTTGCCATTGTTGTTAACAACATGCCCATCATCACCATTTCCAGTATTGCCGTTTCCAGCACCTGCACCAGTACCAGTGTTTTCGTTGACAGTCACAACAGGTGGAGTAACAATTGCTAGTATCTCATCCTCCTAGCGAGGAGTTTCAACAGAATTATGGTCAGTATTGCCATTTCCGTTTGCCCGCGTCAGCAGCGGCTGCACCAAGGTCTGAAGATTCTCCTGGCCCTTGGCCATATTCTCCATAGCTTGCATGAACAGAGTCAGCTTCTCACGGATTTCCTGCATCTCGACTTGAACTTGATCCATTATCTTCTTGCAGTTGTTTCTGGTTGAATAGCGGTGGACTCTTTGTTTGTCAATCCTGAAAAACATGTGAGATGCAAGAAATAAGATACAGATTCAACAAGTAACTGACAATGCAAAAATGAATATGCAGATGCAGTATGTGTCTGTGCGTTAGGGAAATCAACCCGTGATTCTAGTGCCAAAGTGCCCGTGCAGTGAAGTGAAGTGCTAAGAAGCCTGGATCCACTCATGGGAAAAACATCTCATATATTGCTGAAAAGCCCGCCAAGTCAGAAATACAATATCACTGAGTGTACAATAACAAGAAGGCATGACCTCAACCATCAATCCTGGTGATGGCCAGCACAATGCAAATAAAGCATATACAACAGTACATAAGGTAATCATGTGCGACCGTATGCCTGATACTCCTCTAACAATCTTTTGGTCTTCGGATGGTCCGGCTGAGAAAGCAACCCTTCGACGAGCGAGTCTCTTTGCCTGATAACACGCTGGAGATCCACAATGGATTCCTCCCAAACACCTTCTCCAAAGCACTCCTCTAGCTTCCGCTTCTGGGATGCAGACTCTTTCTTACGCTTGATAGCTTTGTTCAACGAATTATGAACGTCATATCTCCGCATAACCTCTTCTTCAAACTTTTTCTGGCCAGCTTTCAACTGATCTTTCAGTTCAGAGATCTGCAGCCTCAGCTTATCTTCTCTCTCTTTATTATTGGTCAGTGTAGCATTCCAGGTTTTGTTGAATGTGGAGATCTCTCGGTGGGCTATATCAAGTGCTTTCTTCTTAGACTCCAGCATGTCATGAGAGCTCTTGAAATCTATCCCCAAACGTTTGCGCTTCTTTCGTTATTCAGTCAGTTCTGTGCCTAACTGGTTCACCAGCTTTGTTTGCTGCTCGAAGGAATATACGACTTCATTCCTTTCGTTCCTGAGTTGCACTAGCTCTTCTTCCAACTTCTTGTTGGCTTTCATCAGCTCTTCTTTCTCCTTCACAACCTATTCATACCTCTCAATAGGCACAGTAGTCGGCTCCTCAATCACGGGGGAAGCAGGAGGTAATACTGCAGGAAACAGCAGCAACGCTTGCTTTGCCCTATCTTGGATCCAAACCTTGTACGGAGGATAGGCTTGACTATCATTCTTACCCAACAATGGCTTACCCCTCTTGTTGATATTATTCCAAGCACGCTGAAGCTTGGATAACAATTCTCCCTTCAGATCACCTGTGAAGTACATAGATTCCTGCACTTCCTCCTCTTTTGGCGGGCTTCTCAAAGCATACCCGAATTGCCTGATCAACAATGAAGGATTATAGTTAATGCACCCTTTCCTCCCGACCAGAGGAACGTTCGGATACCCTGTGCAGCTGTAGATAACCTCAGATCCCAGTAAATATCTATCAAACCAGACAATATCTTCTGAAGAAAGCCCCACCAGGCGCTCAGACCATTCCACCGTAGCTGCAGACTCAGCAAAGATACCCCTCTTGGGCAGGTGACTATCAAACCACCTATACAACAAAGGCACACAACAAGAGACATTCTTGCCCCTCCTATTCTCGTTCTTATAATGCAGTGAGTGATAGAAATCTCCAATCAGTGTAGGCACAGGATTGCCTGAAGCAAATATATAGAACGCATCCAGATCAACGAAGTCAGGCATGTTCTGGAACAGTACAATGCCATAGATACACAAAGCAAGGATAGCATTAAACACAGTCCAACAACCGTTCTTGGCATACTCTTGTGCTTTCCCAACCAAAAACATGAGAGAAAAACCAGAAACACCATTCCACGAGGTTAACAGCAACTCTGAGGAGTCTAAATGCAAAGCAACAACCAAATCCTCCAGCTTGGGCTCAGCACCCATATGAATGAAGGGTACCCTGTTCTGAATAGTCAACTCCAAGATCTCAGCATATTCCTCCATGGTCGGAGCCAGAATGAAGTCATGGAAAGTAAAACACCTCAGCGGGGGATCATAGAACTGCATCAGCGCGTACAATCTGTTCAGCTCATACGTGGATGGTTTGCAAACCAACCTAAGTAGTTTCCCATAACTCTTCCTGAAGCTTCTCTTCACATCATCATCAGCTAAAGATATCAAACCAAGCAAAGAAGAAACATCTGGAGTAGGCAACTTAAATGCCACAGTCTTCTTCAGAGTATCCATGATAGCAGACAGAAATCCGGGCAACTAGAATCAGAGGTATGAAATGCACCTGCAGCACAGACACACGTTAATGATATGCAAAATGAGTATGCAACAATGCAATATGCAAACATGCAACAGGGATCAAGTGATATATTGCTGAAGAGACCCATCCACATCTGTCTCAACAGACCCATAATACTGCTCAAACTTGGTCTCAACAGGCCCATAACAATGCTCCAACCTAGTCTCAACAGACCCATAACAAAGTTCCAACTTGGTCTCAACAGACCCATAACACTGCTCCAACCTGGTCTCAACAGACCCATAACACTGTCCTGATGAAGGACCCCAAGTAACCACACATACTGATCCAATATCAAGAAAGTCGGGTAGTCTGGAGGTCAAGTTTCCTGCATGCCCCAATCCCTCTCACAGGTAGGTGTCCTATGACCTGACACAAGGTACGGCATCCTATGTGGTCCTCGGCGTCACAGACTTTCAAGACTGATGATACGATACCCAAAAGGTGTGGCATCATCATGTCCTGAAGAGGCCTCACTTAGCCAACTTCCAATTGATCGGTCCCCAGATTCGACGATCCAATTAACCAACAACCCCTTCAACCCAAAGGGTCGAAAAAGAAGTCAACCAGAAGAACCTCGTCTGAGCGTGGATTTTGCGAGACACTAGTACATGCAAAGCATGCACGCGCCCACTACTTTGCACAACTAATTCTAGGTGCACTCAAGCCCAGGTCCGACATATCTCTCAACAGATCACCCCCTCCCCACAACAGCAATAACAATATAAAGCTGACAATAAACTGCGGAAATTAATGACAGAAATGTAAATCCATACAAAACCCCAGACGGGAAAACAAGCGCTAGGATTGACTCGCGTAGGGAACTGTTGGAGTCCCCAGCAGAGTCGCCAGCTATCGCTACTGCAAAAATCGGCGTCGACTATGACAGAAGAGTCGCCACTGTGCGTTATTTATCCCAAAGGAGGGAAAGGAAATGCTCAGAGTAAACCTAACGCAAAACAGGAAAGGAATGGTCGTCGCAACCAAATTCCTGGATTCGGGAGTCAATTACGCAAGGGGAAGGTATTAGCACCCCTCACGTCCGCCGTACTCGACGGGATCCACGCTTGTTTTCTAGTACGGATTGTTATTCTATCTACACTAAAAGTCTGGGTTAAAAAGAAAATAAAATGACTCGGCAAAGTATCGCACTTTATGCCTACGTATTCCCGTCTGGAACGAGAAATCAGAGTCAACGTAGTTCGCCTACCTACGGGAAAGGAGGGGAAGGTTGCTCGCTAGGATACGACATCCTATGCCTACGTACTTTCATACAGCATGAAAGATCAGAGCAAACGTAGTTCAGGCTACGGAAGACACGAGCTTGTCTGACTGTTTTTTATTACCTTCAAAAAGGGTTTTTCCTGATTAAGAGTCCAAGCGGACAAAAATGACACTTTGATGTTTGTTTTGAATCTTTTACGAAAGAAGTGTTTTTTAGTTTGTTTGCAATCTCTGACGCACTAGAGACTATGATTTGAGAGTGACTACGTCGCGTGTCACCCAAAGGGTACCGCACTAAGCAGCCAGACTACTGGAAAGAAGCTCTCCAGCAACCCTTTCTCAAATAGCTTAAGGCTCGTAACGTACGACATCGATTAACCTTATTATTGTATTTTTGAGTTGTTTTGAGATAAGAAGAGAAAGAAGCTCTAAAAAGCTTAGGGTTGAAAAGGGAATAAAAACTAACCTAATGTTGTCATGCATGGATAAGAATCCTAATGTCTGTCATAATTCCCTCCTGCACAGAGGAAATCAGAGATCCTAAGGGATAAACAGAAAAGAAAGCAAGCGAATACGGTAAAATGCATGCAATGCAGCAATACAAGCGAGGCAAGGGAGTCCTGCTCAACCTCGAACCTGGGAAAACAACAGGCAAAGTGAATCAACATTCACTTGAAACCTAGGGGGCAAGCTGAACAAGCCAACAAACAATACAGAGAAACAAAAACCACAGCGGAGGAGGCAGCCCAAGCAGCAGCACCAAACTCCTACAGCAATCAGCAGCTCTAAACAGCAACAGATGATCTTGACAGCAAAGGTTGACAGCAACAACCTTCATCTTCATGAATGCTCCTATCCTCAAGCTTCAACAAACTTTCAATCTTCACCAAGCTTCAACAAGCTCCAGACTTCATCTAGCAAACAGCAAAACCCTAGCTTCAACAAGCAACTGGCTTCAACAAGCAACACTCCTAGCTTCAACAAGCTCCTCACTTCATCTTCAACAAGCAGCAAAACCCTAGCTTCAACAAGCAACCAACTTCAACAAGCACAAACCCCTAGCTTCAACAAGCTTCTAGCTTCAACAAGCCCAAACTTCACCTTTAACCAGCTTCAACAAGCACTAAACCTTCTCTTCACCAAGCTTCAACAAGCACCTCCAAGGGAGAATCATTCAACAAGATCAAGTTGAAGTGTTAAGAAGCTCAGTGACAACCAAGGGAAGTCATCAAGATCTTAACACTGTAATAGGAAGCCACCCTCAAAGTTCTACTCTTAAAGCATGCCATTCATCCCTCCAAAGTAGAGATGTGACTTCTTTAATAGGACTTTATGTCATTGGATTGAATGGAGATGAACAATATACTCCATGTTTGATGAAAGAAACAAAACTAGTCTAATGCTCTTCCTAAAACCCTAGTTTTCCTAAGCTCCTGACAAGCACTCCACAAGAGGACAAGGCTTCATATCCAAGATCCTTCAAGATCTCCAAGGCATCTTCAATTGGTCTTCATCTTCATCCAAGCACAAGAGCACCAACACCCTAATCTAAGGGGAACTAATGAGTTAATCTAGTCAAGTTAGTGTGCTAGAAACACCTAAAAGTTAGTCTTAAACTAAATCTAACTAAAATACCAAGAATGATTGTAAAATCCTACAAAAAATTCTAAGGGATCCTAAACCTCTTAAGAATCACTCCATACAAAAACCAGGGGGTTAACCACTCATTTAGGCCTAAAATTATGCCCTAAACCTAAGGGAACTATCCTAAAACCCTAAATCTACACCACCTATTGTTTATTGTTCAAAACAACCTAAAATTATCTCACAAAAATATGAAAAAATTACTACGGGTACATGCATTTCTAAGCTATCTATCCCAAAAAGAATCAACTCAAAATCATACATCAAACACCCATACTAAAATCAGCAAGATCATGCATCAACCATATTCAAAATAAAACCAATTAAAATTCCAAAAATGCATTAAAATATAAATTGCATGAATTAATAATTTCTCAATCCTATTAAATTCTAGACTCTTTAAGGAGTCAGGGAAAAAAAACCTAGATTAAAAAGACTAATTTTTCTATTTATGGTGAATTATTTCCTAAACTATATGAAAAATGAAATTAAAAGAAAAACAAATAAAAATGATAAAACCTGCGTGTCAGATAGCAATTTATTTCAGTTATAATCCAGGCTGGGCCCAGAATGGGGGTGCGCATATCAAACCTGCCTAAGCCTAAACCAATATTAAAACAACTCAAAAAATAAAAGGGAAATTGGAAAAAGGGCGTGATGAATAGCAACATATTCCAGTTCATATCTCCAATTGGGCCCAAGCTGGGGTGTGGATAGCAAGTAATCAACTAAGCCCAAACCAAAACGTTTAATGAAACGGAGCGTTTCATCTAAACTCCCTCTCTTCAGGTTTTGAAACGCGATCATGGCCGTTAGATGGGGTTCTCAGTCAAGGTCAAAGCATCATCTGAGGGTTGGGAGTCATCGTCCCCAAAACATTTGAAAATGGAGGGAGAAGCACAAATGGTGGCCTGAGCTTTGCGCCACCGTCTTCTCCGGCGTGGCATATCCCAAAGTGTAGCAATCAGGCCAACTAAATACCCTATCTTACTTGAAATTCTCTCCTGATCACGAATATCAACTCCAAATTCATTGATTCTCACCCAATTTTCAAACCCGATAGAAGTTGCAGACAAATCACCAAATCTTGATCGTTGCAATTCTTAAAATTAAAGATCCTAGCATGAACTACATTCTCCAGGCTTCAATTCCAACTATTCAAACATGCTTGACACCTCAAGAATCATGAGATATTCCTCTCAACAGAATTCTGATCACAACCTAAAGTATCTCTAATCATCCCAAATTTGTGCCTAAATCCAACCTAGCAACATCTATAACCTAACCACATATCAAATGCTAATCAATTTCCCCTAATCTAAGCTAAAGAATGAAAGTTACAAACCTGGAAAAACTGGATGAACAGAAGATGCAAATGCTCGATTCAACCTCCAATCTTTTGCAGAATCACTCAAGAACCCCTTCTAAAGCTTCTCCAATCACCAATTTGCACTGAATCTTCTTCAATTCCAAAAACCGATTCTTGTTGCAATTGAGAGATTTTCAATTGCTCCCTCTGATTCCTTGCTCAATCCTTGCCAAAAAAACTATCTGAATCAGTTGCATACAATATATAGAGTGTGATGGAAACCTCTAGAACTTTCTGTAACAACCACAATGAGATTTTGAATTTCTCATATCCCTTGAAAATCTCATATGTGGATATCATGCCTTGCTCTGTTCTAGCTCTCACACTCACTTGAATTTCTCTCCTCCTAACATTTTGAATTGAAAGGGAATGATATCTTCCTTGTTTTTGATCCAAAGGTATGTAATTCAAATGTTGTTTCCATCTTAAGTAACAAAAGGGAACCATGTGAAATTGGCCTCAAATCCAAAAAGTAATATTGCCATCCTTTCCAAAATATGTTTTCTGATCAATTTGGTATATAACATTGCTTGGTTTGGCCATAAATCAAGAATTCCACAATTTTGGCCTTTTAATCACTTTAATTTCTTCATTTCAAAGCCATTCCAAACCAACTTCTCCTATGAGCCAATTCAAAGCCTCTTTGATTCATGGTCAAGGTTAAAACCCTATTTTGAGAAACTTTCTAGTTGAACAATTTTCCATTTGAGGTCTCTAAGTTGGAGATTTTGACCCATGCTTGAGAATGACCTATAATCACCAATACCCAAAATACCCCTGGATTGCAAAGACCATAACTTGAGTTCTGCAAATCCTCTTGAGGACTTCTAGTACTATATGGAAAGCTAAGATCAAGATATACAACTATCATGTATGCTAAGAATCCATTTGAAAGCTCCTTGAAGGGAAAAGGTTGCTTGGAGGTCAAGTGACTTTCACAGATAAATTTCAGTGTTCTCTGATGACCTGTAATTTGCAAGAACCATAACTTGAGTTCTATAAATCCCCTTGAGGACTTCTAGTACTCAAATTAAAGGTATTGAGATGCTTTACAAGTTTCATGTTGGCTAAGAATCCATTTGAAACTTGTATTTTTACTTATGTGGCTTTGAAGTTAGGCACGAAACAGGGGATTTTACACTGAAACCCTAATTTAGCAACTTCCCACATTCTTGATCCTTCTTTGCTTAACCTTGGCACAACACCACACATGTATCAACATACCAATTCATGAATCCCATTACTTCTAAGTAGGCCTTGATGCTCTTCAATTACTCAATTAACCTAGGATTGACCCAGATAAACCCTAGTTGACTGCACCTCAACTGTGGCTCTTGTACTTGAATCAATGACTTGCCTCAGCTTCAATAGGGCCCTCTAGGCATCCCATGAGATCCATACACACCTCAAATTCACAATCCATGCTTCTCATCCCACTGATGATTCTCAATATTCCTCAAGATAGGAGCAAAACCCACATGTAGACACTCAAACTTCTCAAGACCTCAAATCACTTCTTGATGGCTTGGATGACTTCTCAAACTTGGATAAAATCTCTTGCTAGGCTTCTTATGATAAGAATCACACTTGATCCCTTGTTGGATGAGTGATATGCTATGATATGCCAATGATTGAACTATGTACATGATGTAACTATGCAAATGAAATGCAATGAAACATAAATCAGGCAAGAAAAGGTTGAGCAAATTTTGGGGTGCAACAGTTCTCATATTCCATTTACTACAAGATTGATATTAAATTGCACAAATAATACAGCAGAGTATGAAACGTGTATTATGGGCTTGGAAGAAGCTATTGATTTGAGAATCAAAATTCTTGATGTATACGAAGATTCAGCCCTGGTGATTAACCAAATCAAAGAAGAATGTGAAACGCGTCAACCATATTTGATTCCTTATCGAGACTATGTAAGAAGGTTATTAACTTTCTTCAATAAGGTTGAGTTTCACCATATACCTAGAGAAGAAAATCGGATGGCAGATGCTCTGGCAACTTTATCCTCCATGATTGTGGTGAATCGATGGAATTGTGTGCCCATGATTAATGTTATGCGCTTGGATAGACCTGCACATGTGGAATCTGATTGTTGCAAATATGTGAAGAAAATCTTCAAATGTCATGTATATGCTGACAAGATCCATGTGCCTCAAACTCTTCTCAATTATATCTCTTCTCCATGTGGGGAATTGATATGATTGGTATGATTGAGCCCAAAACTTAAAATGGACATCGTTTCATTCTTGTGGCCATTGATTATTTTACCAAGTGGGTTGAAGCGGCTCCATACCCCAATGTGACCAAGCAAGCGGTTGTCTGATTGATCAAAAATCAGATTATCTGCCGTTATGGTGTTCCAAGTAAGATCATTATCGATAATGGATGAACTTGAATAACAAGATGGTGAAAAAGATGTGTGAAGAGTTCAAAATTGAACACCATAACTCTTCTTCTTACATACCAAAGATGAATGGGGATGTTGAAGCTGCTAACAAGAATATAATGAAGGTCATCCAAAAGATGGTTGTAACTTATAAGGATTGCATGATATGCTACCTTTTGCTTTGCATGAGTATCGTGCAACTGTCCGAACTCTAACAGGGGCGACTCCTTATTCTCTTGTTTATGGTATAGAACCAGTGCTCTTTTTTTAGGTTGAAATCCCATCAACGTGAGTCTTGATGGAAGCTAAATTATTTGAGGTTGAATTGTGATAGAGCAGGTATAACCAGTTGAATATGATTGAAGAAAAGAGAATGACGTCTTTGTGCCATGGTCAATTGTATCAACATAGAATGAAGAAAGTGCTTTATAAGAAGGTTCGACCTCGTGTGTTCAA
The DNA here is from genome assembly GCA_963859935.3 of Lathyrus sativus. Taxonomy (NCBI): domain Eukaryota; kingdom Viridiplantae; phylum Streptophyta; class Magnoliopsida; order Fabales; family Fabaceae; genus Lathyrus; species Lathyrus sativus. The sequence continues at coordinate 372,086,378 of OZ012739.1, forward strand.
AGAAGGTAACCTCGTGCTAAAAAAGATTTCAACTTTTACTTCTGATTCTAAGGGCAAGTGGACTCCTAATTATGAAGGTGCATACATTGTTAAAAGAACCTTCTCTGGCGGTGCATTAATTCTTACAACTATGGATGGTGAAGAGTTCACTTGTCTTGTGAATGCCGATGTAGTTAAGAAATACTTCATCTAAAAAATAAAAAGAACAACTGGCTAAGTTGAAAACCCAAAAGGGAGGCTTAGGAAAAAATGAGTGTCTCGGTGGATTGAAAACCCGAAGGGATGGTGTCGCAACTACGAAAAAGGCCGGCGGAAACAAACAGAAGAGTCACCGCCGAACTTTATTTATCCCAAAGAGAGGGAAGGAAACAATCGAAGAAAACCTAAAAGAAAGGAGAAGACAAGGTCATCACAACCAAATCTTGGGTTCGGGAATCGGTTACACAAGGGGAAGGTATGAGCACCCCTCACGTCAGTTGTACACAACGGGATCCATGCTTGTTGTCTAATCAAAGGGTGTGTTTATATAAAAGCTACTGTTAAAAGGGGGAGGGAAAAGAAAAGGGATACTCGATAGGGCATTGTCGCCCTATGCCTACATATTCCCTCGTGCAATGGGAAGGTCGGAGTCAACGTAGGTCGGAAAACTACGGGTGATGGGGGGATGGTTGCTCGCTAAGACATCGTCGTCTTGTGCCTACGGATCCTCGTATGGTATGAGAAATCAGAGCAAACATAGTTTGGGTAAGTAAACCACTGGTTGGTTAAGTGTTTTTTATGAGTGACGCTAAGTTTCTATTCCAGTAGTTAGGGTCAATGCCTGTTTGCGGTAGAACAAAAAAGTAACGTACTCTTTTCTGAAAATGATTTTGAAACAAATCCCGAAGGATAAAAAGGTTTGAATTTGGTTTAAGAGTTTTAATGAGGTGAATTGATTGGATTTGTGATTCACATTGCACTAAAGACTATGATATAAGAGCGAATGCATCGCATATCGCCCAATGGGCATACACTAAACACTATAGACAAGTGAGGAGAAACCCCCCACTCATCATTTCCCATATACTTAAGACTCGTGGTGCACAATGTGAAGGTGAGAAAATACTTAGAAGGGGGTTGAATAAGGATTTAGAAAATATTATGGCAATAAAAACACAATGATTTTTTTCCTGGTTCGTTGAAGTCTACTAATCTAGTCCACCCTATCAAGAGTGGTTTGCCTTTCTCCATAAGGACTTAATCCACTATAATCAAACTGATTACCATATCAACCACTAAGAACAACTGCCTTAGTCATCTTAAGAACTACTGACCACAACTTGGTCTTCTCAAGGAACTTTTACAATCAAATGTAAACTAAAAAGTGTTTGAAATGCTTCTAAGTAAGCTATATCACAACTGTGATTTACACTTAAGTTTAAGAACGTATGAAATAAATTCAGCAAAGAATAATAATTTGTATGAGAGCTTTTTAATGAATTTTTGTCAAAGTACGTCAACTCGTCAACTGTAGAAAGTTGTTGGAGACTTGCTTATATAGTCAAAGGAATCCAAGACGTTGCAAGCTTGAAGACCGTGTACTACAAAGTAGTTGTAGCCTTTTGTCTTCACATCACTTGACCTTTCCTAGAAGTATAACGTTCAGAGAAATCCTTTTTGCCTGAGTTCTTGTGTCTAGCATGAAAGAGGAAAGAGACGTTTGGAAAATATCAACGGATATAACTTTGAATAATTTTCTTCAGCAAGTTTCTATCTTGTAGCAATCAACATCAGAGCCTTGAGTGATCAGAGTCTTGATGTCATCAGAGTTTGCTGTATCAGAGTGTTGGAGCAAGTGTGCTTTAGCGTGAAATCATTTAGACAGAGTTTAGAGATCAGATCCTCAGTACTTGCAGCAAACAGTACTATCAAAGTCTTATGATGAACAGTGCTTGAAACTCTTCATACAAAGTCTTAAGTTTACGCTTCAGATGCTTCTGTAGCTTCTGCTTCAGATCCTACTGTAGGCAGCGCTTAGAGTCTTCTGTAGGCAGCGCTCAGAGTCTTCTAATTAGATACTTCTGACGCTTAGAGTTTTGCGTAGTTCAATTTTCAGATCCATTTTTGCTTTCAGAAGAGTATTAAATTTAATATCTGCAACAAAAATACTTGAACAAATTTAAAGTATATAATTTCTTAATACAAAATTTCATTAGTGTTATCATCAAAACATAGAGATATAACTAAGAACCAATCAGTGTTCTAACAATCTCCCCCTTTTTTATGATGACAAAAACATAGGAAATTTTTGTTCAATAAAGAGATAAATATAACTCCCTCTGAGATTATGAATCTCCCCATGAATTGAATACTATGAAAGAATAGAAACTTCCCTTTTTGCATGAGTATTCTTTTCAAAATTAGAGCCTGATTGGTTAAACCTTGATCTGGGGATCTCAGAGTTACTTTAATGAATTTTGTCAGATTTATCATAATAGTTCTGAAAGACTAAAAATTCACGTTAGTTATAATTTGATATGTCTGAATTCCATTCAGGTAAAGTTTATTTGAACAGTCAGAATTTCATTTTCTCCCCCTTTTTGTCATAATAAAAAAAAACAGTTAAAGACAAATAAAAGGAAACAGAGAGAAAAGATATAATTATAGAGAAAACATTCAGATTCATTCATTCATTCAAATAGTCAGATAGAACAGACAAAATATCATATGAGAAATTCAAAACAAGTGCTCAAACATCAGATAAAGAAAACATAAATCTAGGATTGTTTGGAGAGAAGCATCTTCAGAAGGTGAGTGATCTCAGAAGAAGATTCTTCTTGCTTTGACATCCATTTCTCAATATTGTCAGTCTTCTGATCTTGCCTTGCCATCCATGACTTAATCTCAGATTGACCAGCTTCCAGCACAACAATCTTATCTTCTAAGTCTGGGTTCTCTTTCTTAATCTCAGAAGAAGTAGACGAAGCAAATTCTGATGCAGGAGTAGGAGCATAGTCAATTTCCATTGGAGTTGTAGATTCTGGAGGCACAGATTCAGATGATTTGTCCACAATCATCAGAGCCAAAGGATTCTCTTCCAGAATGACTTCAGAAGTAGATCCTTCAATAGACTCAGAAGCAGCAGATATTCTAGAAGATGAAGGTGCATTCTCAAGAAGCAATGTAGGAGATCTGGTTACATTCCAAAGCATTGTTCTGGTAAGCTCAGCGAATCTGATTTTCGCATCATCAGAGCAGACACTCTTCAGATTTGAAGCAACAGTGTTGAATCTGGCAATAAAATTATTCCAGCATTCTTCAGACTCTTCTGGATTGATGCTTGAGAGACACTTCTCTTTCACAGAGTCTAAACTCGTCCTTATTTCTTTCATAAAATTAGCAAATAAAATATCAACATTTAGCCTGGGTTTAGGTTTAAGAAAGGCTTCCAGAGTTGATGGTTTGGATGGTTCAGATGGTGGTATTATGGTAGGAATAATGATTAGAGGACTAGGATATGGAGGTTTCTTCTGAGCAGGTATGAGATGAAAGAATGGTTTTATTTTGCGTATGGATGGAATAACAACTCTAGGATCATCAAAGTATGGAACAAAAGCTGATGATCTTGGGTTAGGTTTTGAAGTGGGTTCAGGAATGATAACATCAGATGAAATAGATATATCTGGTTGTTTAGGTTCATATCCTCTAAGAGAGGGGGGTGAGCTAACTTCTAGATGAACATCAGATTCAAATGAATCAATGAGGTAGATGAAGGACAGGATGTGGAAGATACGTCAAACATCATTTTGAGGGGTTGAATGTCCAGAACCTCGGAATCAGATATGTATGATTCAGTAGGTTTGGGTTGCTCTGGTTGAGGATTAGGTTGTGGATTGGAAGGTATAGATTTTGGTGGTTCAGATACAATAGGTTCAGATGGTATTGGTTCAGGTACAGAAGTTTGTTGTTCTGATGGAGGAATGTCAAATGATTTTGGTTTAGTGGGAACATAATCATTTGGAATTTGTGATTCTGAGACTTTTGGTTGTTCAGGTTGATCAGATGTAATGGGTTCACTATTTGTTGGTGGTTCAGAGGATTGAGATGGAAAAGAAGTGGTTTGAGTTTGAGAAAGAGGGGGTTCAGGAATAGAACTAACTGTTGATGATTCTATTGCTATTTCAGAAGTAATAGGTAAGGATGATTTAGTACCTGTTTTCTTGACACGCTTGATCTTCACAAATGAAGCTTCTCCAGAAGCTTTTCTCTTCTTCTTCTTCTGTGGTTCTTCAGCAGTTTTCTGTTTCTTCTAATTAGCAGCTTCTTCCACCTCTAACTGTCTTATTTTCCTCATATTCTCCTCATAAACATCTGGGATTTGTTCTCTTGCACGTAGCAGAATATCAGCAGGTACATGTGTTCCATCTGCCTTGCACATATGAATGTACAGAAGAGTTGCGTCTCTAGGTTCCTCAGCACCAAAAATAGGAAAGTCTTTTATTGGAATCCTCTTTTGACTGACTTCAGCAATATTCAGCTTAGTAGGAGCAGTTATGAGTTCATCTACAACTTTCAACCTTTGGAGACTCTTCCCATTCAAAGGTTTTCCTATAATTGAAGCAAGTTCTTCTTTCACTTCAGCTTCATGCAGATGAGCTACCAGACCATTCTAAGTCAAAATGTCTGAGATTAATCTTCCAAAAGGGATCCAAGTTCTGATCTTCTGACCCTTAGTCCTGACAGATTCTCTGGATGCATTAATGTGATTCCACAGATGCATGAAAAGAATGTGTGGCAGATCCACTTTAGTACTCTGACTCAGGCAGTACATGAAGTAAAGCTGTTCATTGTTAACATAGTCAGGAGAGTTTGTGGATTTTCAGTGGTTTATACAGCCCAGAAAAATCTTGGCCCAGATCTTGTATTCAGGTTTCAGATCTTTGAACTTGTTGGAAGCTTGTCCAGATGAAATTACTTCAGCATAAACTACATCCATGTCAACACGCCCAGCTGGCAGATGAGAAACTCCATCAATTTCTTCATACCCAATGAGTTTTCTGATCAAATCTTCAGTTATAATAATCTCTTTTCCTAGAATTGAAGAGATTATGAACTTGGGGTAGAAAGATGCGTGAATCCAGAATTCTTTCACTAAATATGGATAAACTGGTCCAAACAATCTATCAAAGTATTTCACCCAGCCTTGAGCATCAATGATAGGACGCAAATCAAAACCATTATCAGCCAAGGAGTCAAATTCCTCCATTGATTCACATAAGACTTCAAGCTTATCAACTGGTGTTAAAAGAGTTCTCACCGGTTCCTTAAAAGGGACAACACCCATGTTTGAAGAGGAAACAGCAGCCATAGAAGATTGAAACTGAGCTGAGGTTAAAGATGAAGTAGCCATAGATGAAGATGTTGAAGGTTTAGGGTTTAGATGAAGGCTAAAGAGCAAGCAGAAATGCATAAACGTGTTTGTGAGAGTGAAAAGTGTGAAATGTTGAGATTTGTGGAATTTATATAAGAAATTTAGGGCACACAAAAGGTCACACGTTCAGCACGTACACATTTAGCATTTAATAAAAAGAAATTAATTATTTCAAAGCATTAATGATTCTGACAATTTGGGGGGAAAATCAAGAATTTAAATGTTCAAAACAGTACCTCAAACGTCAATTCAGTATTGTGCACTCCACCTTTTCAGATTTAGAGTTACACGTGTTTGCTTGCATGTGCTTCTGAAAACTCTTTGAGAAATGAAACGTTAGCCAACGTTCAGATCCTCTGAGATTGGTTAGTTCAGATACACACAGAAATAATAATTCAAGAAATTAAATGAAAGACAGATGAAATACTTCAGAGTTTAAACATTTTGCATCTGAGAGAGTTGCTTCTGAGAAATATTATTCTGGACAAAATTCCATACCAATATTTTCCAGAATAAACACAAACCTATCTTCAGCAAGGGGTTTTGTGAAAATATCAGCCCATTGATGATCTGTATCAACAAAGTCTAGATTTATAATACCCTTCTGAACATAGTCTCTAATGAAGTGATGTTTAATTTCTATATGCTTAGCTTTAGAGTGTAAAATTGGATTTTTAGATAAGCATATATCAGAAGTATTACCATAGAATATAGAAATATTACTCTCAAAGATCTGATAGTCTTCTAGTTGACTTTTCATCCAAAGCATCTGTGTGCTACATCCAGCAGCAGCAATATATTCTGCTTCTGTAGTTGATAGAGCAATTGTAGGTTGTTTCTTGCTATACCAGGAGATTAAATTTCTTCCCAGAAATTGACAACTTCCAGAAGTACTTTTCTTTCAACTCTGTCTCCAGCGTAATCAGCATCACATAATCCAACTAGTTTAAATTCATCAGATTTTCTGTAACACAAACCCACATTAGAAGTACCTTTCAGATACCTTAGAATCCTCTTAACAGCTGTTAAGTGTGATTCTCTAGGATCTGATTGGAATCTTGCACACAAGTATACAATGAATAAAATGTCAGGTCTAGAAGCAGTTAAGTAGAGAAGAGATCCAATCATACCTCTGTAGAGTTTCTGATCTACTTTCTTACTTACCTCTTCCTTACCAAGAGTGCTTGTTGGATGCATTGGAGTCTTGGCCAACTTACTATCAGTCATGTTGAACTTCTTCAGAAGTTCTTTTACATATTTAGTCTGATGAATGTAAATGCAATCTGGAATCTGGTTGACTTGAATTCCCAGAAAGAATCTCAATTCTCCCATCATGCTCATCTCAAATTCAGCCTGCATACATTGAGCATACTCCTTTCCCAGCGTAACATTGGTAGATCCAAATATAATATCATCTACATATATTTGACAAATTAATAGATCTTTCTTAAATGTCTTACAGAAGAGAGTTGTGTCCACTTTGCCTCTGATGAAATTTTTCTCCAGAAGAAAATTACTTAATCTCTCATACCAAGCTCTGGGAGCTTGTTTTAAACCATAAAGAGATTTCTTAAGTTTAAAAACATGTTCTGGAAATTTATCACTTTCAAAACCAGGGGGTTGGTGAACATAAACTTCCTCTTCTATAATCCCATTTAAGAAGGCACTCTTAACATCAATCTGATATAGAGTGATGTTATTTTGTGCAGCAAAATAAATGAGTAAACAAATATACTCTAACCTGGCCACAGGGGCATAAGTCTCTATGTAATCAATTCCTTCTTGTTGGTTATAACCTTGAGCAACAAGCCTTGCTTTTTTTATTTCAACTTCTCCTTTTTCATTCAACTTGTTCCTGAAGACCCATTTAGTTCCAATAATGTTGAATCCTTTTGGTCTTGGAACCAAATCCCAAACGTCATTTCTTGTGAATTAATTGAGCTCTTCTTGCATGGAAATTATCCAGTCATTGTCTTGCAGAGATTCATCCACAAAAGTTGGTTCAATAACTGACACCAAGCCAAATAATGACGCTTCAGATGATCTGAGGTAGGATTTTATTCTTATAGGGTCATCCTTCTTTCCAATGATCACATCCTCTGGGTGAGAGGCCTTGATTCTGGAAGATGATCCTCTAACATTAGATTCTTCAGAAATATTCAAGTTGTTCATCTGAGCAGCTAAGGGAGTTGCATCTGGCGTTGCTTCTGATTCCCTCACTTGAGCCTTTTCTGCCTCTGAGCCTTCAGAGTCTGTGAGAATTACTTCTCTATTTGCAGAATTACCAACCTGCTTTGGCTTTTGAATGCCAAGCTTATCATCAAATCTAACATGTATAGATTCCTCCACAATCTGTGTTTCAGTATTGTATACTCTGTAGCCTTTAGAGCGTTCAGAATAGCCAAGCATAAAACACTTCTGTGCTTTAGAATCAAACTTGTTCAGATTCTCTTTAGTGTTCAACATATAACATATACATCCAAAAGGATGAAAATAAGAAATGTTGGGCTTTCTGTTCCTCCACAATTCATAGCGAGTTTTTTCCAAAAGAGGTCTAACAGACACTCTATTCTGAATATAATAAGTTGTGTTTATTGCCTCTGCCCAAAAATGCTTTTCCAGATTAGTCTCGTTGATCATGGTTCTGGCCATTTCTTGCAAAGTTCTATTTTTCCTCTCTACAACTCCATTCTGTTATGAAGTTCTAGGGCAAGAGAAATCATGAGCAATGCCATTTTCATTAAAATACTTTTCAAAATATTTGTTTTCAAATTCGCCACCATGATCACTTCTTACTTTAACAATTTTAAAATCTTTTTTCATTCTGAACTTGTTTACAGAAGTCAAGGAACACAGAATGTGACTCATCCTTGTGTTTTAGGAATTTCACCCATGTCCATCTGCTGTAGTCATCAACAATGACTAATCCATACTTCTTGCCTCTGATGGATGCAGTTTTCACTAGTCCAAACAGATCATTGTGAAGTAACTCTAATGGTCTTGAAGTTGAAACAACATTCTTAGTTTTAAAAGAAGATTTTGAAAATTTTCCTTTTTGACATGCTTCACAAAGAGCATCTGAGTTGAACTTCAACTTAGGAAGTCCTCTGACCAGATTGAGTTTATTAATCTCAGATATCCGTCTCATATTAATATTCCCCAATCTTCTGTGCCAGACCATTACTCATCATTAACAGACATAAGGCATTTTACATTTTGAACCTTAAGTTCTGAAAGATTGATTTTATAAATGTTGTTCTTCCTCTTTCCATTAAATAGGATTGAGCCATCCTTTTGACTAACAGCTTTGCAACATTTTTTATTAAAGATTATGTCATAACCATTGTCACTTAATTGACTTATCGATAATAGATTATGCTTTAATCCTTCTACAAGTAAAACATTAGATATAGAGGGAAGGTTACCATTGCCAATAGTACCAGAGCCAATTATCTTGCCCTTCTGATTCCCTCCAAACTTGACATCTCCTCCAGATTTAAGCTCTGGGCTTTGGAACATAAACCTTTCTCCTGTCAAGTGACGTGAGCAGCCAGAGTCCAGGTACCATGATTGGCGTCTTGACTTTGCTGCTAAATACATCTGCAACAGGTATTATCTTATCCTTAGGTACCCAGATCTTTTTGGGTCCTTTTGGGTTAGTGCCTTAAAAGTTTGTCTGAACTTCTGTCTTTTTACAACAGGTATGTTCTGACTAACTTTTGGTTTAAACACAGGAACGTTCTGATCAAAACGTGTATGTTTAATATCATTCAGATGACCAAACTTAAAATGAGAATATAAGGGAGTCTTCTTAATGATAATTTTATCAATAGGTATTGGATTTAAATCCTTTCCAGAGGAAGATTCATATCCAATTCCTTTCCTGTTGTTTCTGCTAACTCTATAGATCATTGAATCCATCTTGCTTCTATCTATACTTTTAGCCAGAAACTTCTGAAAACTATAGTCATATTCTTCTAAAATATTTTTACATTTTAACTTAGTTTCAGATTCAGAGTCTTGTTGAGCTTTTTCAAAATTGTTTTTCATTTTCAAATTGTTTTCTTTGAGCTCAGCAACTTTTGACTTTAACAGACTATTCTCAGATTTAAGATTGCATTTAAGCTTCTTGCATTTGAGCTTAATCTGGTTATAGTTTTTCAGGACTTCTGATAAAACCTTAATAAGTTCTTCTCTAGTGAGATCAGAAAGTACCTCTTCTGAATCAGATTCAGATTCAGATGTTCCTTCATCCTGATCTTCCACGCCAGCTATTAGTCCCATGTTGGCGCATTCTTCTTCTGACTCTGATGAAGATTCAGATGCATCTGAATCATCCCATGTAGCCATCAAAACTTTCTTTTTATGCTCAGGCTTCCTTCTTGTCTTTTCCTTCTGAAGCTTTGGGCATTCATTCTTGTAGTGCCCAAGTTCCTTGCATTCATAGCAAACGACCTCCTTCTTTCTAGATCTTTTGTGTCCAGACGACTCTTTTCGTTGATCTGGCTTCTTGAAGTTCTTGAACTTCCTCTGTTTATGCTTCCAGAGTTTGTTGATCCTTCTGGACAGCAAGGACAGTTCATCTTATTCTTCAGAAGAAGACTCTTCAAAACTTTCTTCTAACACCTGTAACGCTTTAACAGATTTGTTAGACTTTAAAGCAATTTACTTACCTTTCTTTTGAGGCTCGTCTTCGTCAAGTTCAATTTCATGGCTCCTCAGAGAGCTGATCAGTTCTTCCAATGTGATCTTGTTCAGATCCTTTGCTAGCTTCAGAGCAGTGACCATAGGTCTCCATCTGATTGGCAAGCTTCTGATGATCTTCTTCACATGATCAGCAGTTGAATAGCCTTTGTCCAACACTTTTAATCCAGGTGTGAGGATCTGGAATCTAGAGAACATAGCTTCTATGGATTCAGATTCTTCCATTTTAAAGGCTTCATATTTCTGGATCAGCGCCAGAGCCTTGGTCTCTTTAACTTGTGAGTTCCCTTCATGAGTCATCTTCAAAGAATCAAACAAATCAAATGCTGTTTCTCTATTGGTAATCTTCTCATACTCAGTATGAGATATAGCATTTAATAAGATTGTTCTTGCTTTGTGATGATTTCTAAACTCCTTCTTTTGAGCTTCAGTCATAGATTTTCTATCAATTTTCTTGCCATCCCCATTAGTGGGGTGAACATAACCATCAATGACTAAGTCCCAAAGACCAGCATCATAACCAAGGAAGAAACTCTCTATTTTGTCCTTCCAATAGCCAAACTTCTCCCCATCAAACATAGGGATTTTGTGCTGATTCTATCCCTTTCTTCATATCTGTTGTTGCTGTTGGATGTTGAAACTTCAGCCATAATGTATCAACCAAAATATATCAAGATTTTTCTCACTGGATCTTTTCTGTTCACAGTGAAGTGATAGCACACACAGAACCGGAGCTCTGATGCCAACTGAAGGTGAGAAAATACTTAGAAGGGGGGGGGGGGTTGAATAAGGATTTAGAAAATATTATGGCAATAAAAACACAATGATTTTTATCCTGGTTCGTTGAACTCAACTAATCCAGTCCACTCTATCAAGAGTGATTTGCCTTTCTCCACAAGGACTTAATCCACTATAATCAAACTGATTACAATATCAACCACTAAGAACAACTGTCTTAGTCTTCTCAAGAACTACTGACCACAACTTGGTCTTCTCAAGGAACTTTTACAATCAAATGTAAACTAAACAAGTGTTTGAAATGCTTCTAAGTAAGCTATATCACACATGTGATTTACACTTAAGTTTAAGAACTTATGAAATAAATTCAGCAAAGAATAATAATTTGTATGAGAGCTTTTCAATGAATTTTTGTCAAAGTACGTCAACTTGTCAACTGTAGAAAGTTGTTGGAGACTTGCTTATATAGTTAAAGGAATCCAAGAAGTTGCAAGCTTGAAGACCGTGTACTGCAAAGTAGCTGTAGCCTTTTGTCTTCACATCACTTGACCTTTCCTAGAAGTAGAACATTCAGAAAAATCCTTTTTTCCTGAGTTCTTGTGTCTAGCATGAAAGAGGAAAGAGACGTTTGGAAAATATCAAAGGATATAACTTTGAATAATTTTCTTCAGCAAGTTTCTATCTTGTAGCAATCAACATCAGAGCCTTGAGTGATCAGAGTCTTGATGTCATCAGAGTTTGTTGTATCAGAGTGTTGCAGCAAGTGTGTTTTAGCATGAAATCATTCAGAGCAGTGTTTAGAGATCAGATCCTCTGTACTTGCAACGAACAGTACTATCAGAGTCTTCTAATGAACAGTGCTTGAAACTCTTCATACAAAGTCTTCAGTTTATGCTTCAGATGCTTCTGTAGCTTCTGCTTCAGATCCTTCTGTAGGCAGCGCTCAGAGTCTTCTATAGGCAGCGCTCAGAGTCTTCTAATTAGATACTTCTGACGCTTAAAGCCTTGCGTAGTTCAATGTTCAGATCCATTTTTTCTTTCAGAAGAATATTAAATTTAATATCTGCAGCAAAAATACTTGAACAAATTTAGAGTATATAATTTCTTAATACAAAATTTCATTAGTGTTATCATCAAAACATAGAGATATAACTAAGAACCAATCTGTGTTCTAACACAACGTTCATCATTCTTTATTAAGTGTCTTAGAGTTGTTTGAGATGAGAAGAGAAGACACAAAATAAAACACTAAAGGGAAACTGAAAAACCTAATCTTATCATAAAATATTATCCTAAGGTTAGGATCAAAGGGAAGTCTACCTAATGTTATCATACAAATGGTGGACCTAAAGTTGGGGTCAAAGAGGGACTATCCTAATTTTTATCATGCAAAGGATTGAAAGCCTAATGTCTCTCCTACTCCCACCTTAATAAAAAATTAAGTGGGTCTAGGAATCCTAAGGGATCATGTCAGGAAACACATGTAAACACTATTCAATTGAATCGCAGATAAAAACAAAGATGAAACTTAAACAAGTTCCTAAAAGAGGGAGAAGATGAAAGTAGAAGGAAGAGAAATGCAAGATGAAGAACATTCATGAAAGTTCAAAGGCAAAGCACCAATCAAACATACACTTCAATCATACAAGGTGAACACCAACATCACATCAAAACAGACAAGGAAACATTCACATATCAAGCCATATCACGAAATTTGAGAACAACAAATAATGGCAAAATAAAGTGCCCACACACATCCAAATGACCTAAACAACTTACAAGAAGTATCATCAATTACAAAGCAAAGTGAAATGAAGTCAAATGAAACAAGAAATATGGTAGGGCAGTAGCATAACATATCATACTCAAATCATGTCAATGATCAAAGAGAGAGCACAAAGAATCAAGTTATACCTCATTCATAAGCAAGTCAAAACCATACAAAACAAGCATACAAACAAAAACCCTAAAGGAAAATTCAGATGATTATGACATGAACATAAGAAGAATCCATAACATCAACATGATCATCAAGTTAACATACATCCATGAACACACAAGAAGATCACACAAGTTGAATTCAAAACAATCTTCAAGAAAGAATTATACATAAAAATCATCATCCACAAAAGGAAAGAAACATCAAGCAAGCATATAAATCCCAAATAACTTGAGGAAGATTAGAATACCACTTAAAAATGGACTAGAAAACAATTTTACATGATTTTGCAATCCAAAACTAATTAAAAAGTCAAATAAAACCTATAAAAGGATGGAAATTAGTTAAAATAAAAATGAGATCCCAAAAAGATCACTATAAGTCAAAGACCATCATAGAATCATATAATATTTTTCTCACGATTTTAAAATGCCTAAAAATAATTTTAAACAAATTAAAATCAAGCAAATAATCCAAAAATTCATGAAAAATAGAAAAACCAGAAACAAAAACAAAGAAAAATTACCATAGGTCAAAGACCATTATAGGATCATATGATATTTTTCTCACAATTTTAAAATGCCTAGAAAGAATTTTAAACTAACTCAAACAAAATCAAATTCAAGAAAAATAGTAAAGTAAAAAATAAAAATGCACAAAAATGAGAATCATAAAGAGAAAAATAAAAGGAAATTTTAGAAAATATTTTGGTATTTTTCTGATGAAAAATCAATTTTCTATGAATTTTTGAAAATAAAATGAATTTAAAAATAATTTTGAAAAAGAAAATAAAACAGAAAAAGTATGGTGCATTTGATTTGCCTTCATTAAATGACGTGGCTAATCTGATGGCCTAGAAGCGCGCATCCAGGGTGGATCTGAGTCAACTCATCACATCCAGCCATTAAAAGTCGAAAGCACATGATTAGAACAAGTGGCGTGTTGGACGGTCAGATGATGCCAGCTCATCATCTTCAACCTCCTTACATCTGAAATCAACAGAGATTTGCAGAAATTTGTGGTTTTATCAAACCATAACCATTGGTGCTCATAGTGGTTTTATTTGATGCATCTTTTCAAGACGATCTAAACCATATCATTGCGCCAAATTTCTTTTACACGCAGCTCACTCGATTTGGAAAAAACCAAATGAAATTCAAAACATGGATTTGAAAGTTAACATGCTAAACTCAAATACAACCAAAATCTAACAATTCTAACAACATAAGTGCATCAAAGACTACATCTTAGCAACAAATTTGAATCAAAATGGTTGAGAATTGTACCTGTTGAAGCTCAACTTTGAAGCTCTGAAAATGGCGTTACCAACCTTGATTCAGGCCACAATTCCTCAAGCTCTTGAGCTGGTTAGCTTCACTGAATATAGATGAAGCTAACTGAGTGGAGATTTTGAGTAATTAAGGTGTGGAAATGAAAAAAAATAAAATTCAAGCTTAAGAGTTCAAATGGGATCTAAGTAGGGTGATTCTGGCTATCAAAGCTTGTGGAAATGGGTGGAATCAAGTCCTTATTTATAGGAGAGAAGTTTGGAATGCTGAGGGAGGGTGAATGATGCAATTTGAGGTGAATTCATGCACACATCGAAAACTTATATTTTAATGCTCTTATTAGCTCAGGCAAGTTTGTTAATCATGTTTAGATTAATTTCGTACCTTAATTTGGTGATTAGAGGTCACATTAATCAAATTCAATTCTGACTTCAAAGGAAAACTTAGTTTTAAAATTCAAACTTTGCAACCATGGTTCTCACAATGTAGAAGGATTTATGAATTGATTCTTCTTGAATTGGATAGAGGAAGATGAAATATTTTCAATGTGAAAAGAAAGTATTGATTTGGAAATCTGAGCTGAGAGATATGGACCTTCAAATTAGCTTGCATCAAAAGATTCAAATTCACAAAACACTTAGAAAAATTTCAAGTCTTTTTATGGACCAAAGATGACCTATAATATTTTGATAAAATCCAAGGTCTTCCATAGGTTTTTGGCACTTTCATGTTGAATTAAAGTTGTAGAGGACATCTTCAAGCTCATTTTAGAAAAATAATGGGCTTCAAATGATGAAAATTGACCAAGTTATGACTTTTGGAAGTTGGCTAGAAAATCTCTTTAAAACTCAAAATGACCTATAATGTCTCCACACTTTTGATGAATTTCCAAGCACCATTGGACCTTTACCTTCAAAGAGAGTTTGTTGGGGATGATGAAAAGAGTTCATTATAAAAAGAACCACCTCAAAATGTTGAAAATTGAAGGAGTTGTGCTCATTTGACCCTAGTATCCGTAATTTGCTAAATTAGGTCAAACACCTTGAACCAACTTTGAATGTTTTGAACATTTATTGCATATTAAGACATGGTGAGTCACATATGACCTTGAAATGATGTTGTCTTCAATTAAATTTTGTGATGATGGGCCCTTGGGGCTTGAGAATGCCACAAAGTCAAGAAGGAAACCTTGCTTGAGGTTGAAGAATCAAGTTCTTCTTCTTGAGAATCAAACCATGATACCTTGATTCCTTGTCTATAACTATGTTATGCATAAATGAATATGAAATGAAGTGAAACATAAGCCAATAAATAAGAAAAGGGATGGGAAAAATTTGGGGTGCTGCAGGTGGTCCAAGTAAAAGTTAGATACATAAACAAAAATAGTTATCCCGGTAGATTGAAAAGCCAAAGGAGAAATCTAGGCAAAAGTTATGGATTATGGCAAGTAACTGCATCAGGTCAGTCTTGATCATTTGAAGCAACGATGTTAACCAAAGATTCTCATTCACTCATCCTCGACTGAAGATTTGAGCATAAGTGGATTTCAAAGTTATTAGCGAGAATAATGGTCATTGTTTTTCAATGTAGCCCCTTTCCCATGTATTTACCATTTTTTCAACTTTGTGATAATCCATGGAGTCGCGCCATTTGTGGACTACCATTCTTATCAATAAAGCTTGAGCCTTTAGTCCAATTATTTTCCATTCTTATATTGTTTCAGCTCATAAAGTTTCATTTATTTTTTATGATAATTTTTGAAACAAAAGATTAATAAGTAATCATGATTTTGGAATATACAAAATGTCTTCTTTGATTTATGAATATAAAAGAGGAATGTCAATGGTGATCTCAAGAATGATAAAATCTTGAAGTACGAAGCTCAGCACTTTCTTAAGCGGAGATTTCACTATTCCCAGCAAGGATTGTAGAAGAGATCTCATTTCCTTAGTAGATCTTTCATCCCCTATACAAATTGGTTGGTACCCCCAGTGGAGTTTGTTTTTATGTGCATCCCTACTAAGTGTCCATCCCTTCTCAGTAGAGTGTTGAATACTTCTTATCCTCCGTAAGTATTTTGACGTTTTTTTTTGCTTGGTTGTGTTTCCCTAGCAAATTTTCCCCTCGGAACAGAGCTCATGATTGTTAATTTTTATTGCCCCTAGTGGAGTGTTGTTGTTAGAAGATTGATCTTTGGGTGTTTATCCCTAAGCAGTATTTTCTCATTCTCAGGAGTGTAGCCTTGTAGTAGAATTTATTTTATTTGATGGCTTTTGTTGTCCCTTGCAGGATTTCTCCATTTATATACCTAGCAGGGTCTCCAATGTTATCTCCATATTCTTGATATATGGCCGAGTATCTGATTATACCATGTGTTTTTTCTTGGTTACTTTTGTGCTCGTTTCGTCAGCATATTCATACATGAGCATCATTTGCTTTGAGCATTGCATTATGCATTTTTGTATCCTTTGGTGTTTTCCCTGCTCTCTAGTGTGTTTATCCCTGTAGAATATGTATGTCCTCTCTCTAATAGAGTGTCGAATTTAAGCAGAAAGTGTTTATCCTTTCTAATTCTCAACTGGATTTGATTCTTGTAGAATGTTTTTGATTCAGCTTCCATTCCTAGTTCGTTTATCTGGATGGAACTAAACCCATTTGATTTATTTCCTCATTTGGTTGAATGTTGTTTGACCGTTTCTATCCAAATTCATCCTGGATTGAAATTTGGTCCCCAACAATGTTGTTTGGATCTGTAGCACCCTTAAGTTTACCCATTTGTTTTAACCGTAACTAGCTCATGTACATTCTTTTTTTCATTTTTGCATATCATGACATTACCTCTCGAGACATGGCATCTAGCTGTTTCTATGGCTCGAGGTTTTCTTTTATTTTAAGTTTTTAAGCAGAAAGCATTAGAGGCTTCAGCAGTTGTTTCATTTAGCAATCGAGCACCCGATTTTATTTTCCAGTGGGTTATTTTGAGCACATGAGAAAATTCGCATGTTATTTCAGGCATTTTAGAGGTGCAATATCAAAAGACAAGTTTCAGAAGCTTAACGTGGCTCATAACGGGTGGCAACAGGTGATTATCCAAGTTTCCCTTCACATGTTGCCAAAAATTTGAAATTTTGAATGTGGTAATAGATTACCACAATTGGGATAATCGATTACCTCAGACGAAATTTGCAAAAATGCTTCAAATTTCAGCACTGCATAATTTCCACTCATTCTCACCCTTTGATTTCACATGTGCATCAGTAGAAGGATCTAGAATTGATTCATTTTCACAAATTCCCTCCAAAAGTTCAAACACTTCATTTCTAATTCCACTCCTAATTTCCATTCCTCACACTAACCCACACTTTATCACATTGCTTGGATCTTGAGGTTTCTAGCTAGGATCTTGGATTCCTTATGTTAGATCTGTCGATTTTCATTTACAATACTCACCAAAGGAAATCTCAGATTTGTAGGTTGGCAAATTTCAGATCTATACTTGATTTAGATTAATTTCAGCTTATGCAATGTAGATCATTGGCTTGTTGTTGATATTTGATCAATTCCTTGCTTTGATCTTTGATCTTATGGTTTGATTGCTGGAATTGGTGTTTCATTGTTGTATTATGATGTAATTTCGTGTATAATTTATTGGTTTATCATTTGGATGTTTGAATAAGTCATTTGCAGCTGAAAGTGCTTTTTGGAAGTTGATTTTCTGCCATTGTCTCAGTGGTAATCAATTACCACTATCAAGGTAAACGATTACCCTATTTATTTTAAACATGATTTTTCAACTTTTCAAAGGGGTATTCAGTTACCCATATACTAGTAACCAATTACCACTGAGACAAAATGTGATTTTATGGTTTTTTGTTGCTTGTTTGGGTTCTTTTTAACTCTTAAACTTTATGGATTAATGTTATGCATATTTGTGGATTATTTTGGACCTGTTTCACCTTATATAACATTATGTTTGAGTTTCTTCGAAGCGTGACTTTCAGTTTCTGCAACGCATGTGCACGATTCGTTTGTTTTGCATTCTTGATGTGATGATCATGTTGCATAAACTTTTGTGCCCCTATGATTGCTTGTTCTTGATGTATATATTGTTGGAAATATGATGCATGTTCATGTTTGTTTTCGATTCCATGATCGCGTGTTCGTTTCAAGTGGTTTAATTGTTGAATTATCCGTGTTGCTTTTGATGAGTGATTAAGTATGCGATCCTATTGAAACTTATTCATGCTTAATTGCTTGGTGCTTAATTATCTAAACATGTGAATCAATTGCTCTTGCTTGATGCTTTCCTATGTTTGCAATTCATGTGTGTTTGCTTAAATGTGAAAGCATGTCTTTGATCTCCTCTTTTGGATGCTTGATTATGCTTGGTGTTTGGACATGTTCATTATTTGGTTGATCAATCTTGGATGCGTCCTTGTTATTATGTGGTTACATGATAGTACATGTTTAATGCATATCCATGAGCATTTGTTTGGATGCATAGCATGCTGCCTTGGTGAATACATGTCTGTTGTGCAGAGTAGTAGCTGTTATATGTTGTTTTGTTTGACTTGCTACCTTCTACACTTGTTTTTGCCTGAAAACATGCACCGTTAAAAGCTGTTGTGCTTGTGTGCTGCATTTTATTGTTGTTTCATGTAGGAAGCATTGTTGTAGCTGTTTTTTTGCCTTGTTTTCTTGTTTTTGGCTTGTTCTTGCATGCTCCCTTAAGGCCTCCTAGTCCAACTTAATTTTCGATTCAGTTTGGAGTATGATAGATATTAGGAGTTCAATCCATGTATGATAACATTAGGTTAGTCCCTTTTAACCACAACCTTAGGTCCATCATTTGCATGCTAACATTACGATATAATTCTTTTTCGCATCCCGACCTTAGGGCCATTTTGCATGACAGCATTAGGACCAAGTGTCACCTTAGACCTTCCTTGCGTCTTTCTTTTCTTCTCTCTCAAAACAACATCAAAACACATAATAAATACGATCAACATTATGCCCCACGAGCCTTAAGTATATGGGAAATGATGAGTGAGGGGTCTCTCCTTGCTTGTCTAGAGTGTTTAGCGTACGTCCTATCTAGGGGTGATCATGCGATGCATTGCTCCTATATCATAAACTTTAGTGCAATGTGAATCTCAAACCAATTAAATTCATTTCTGGAAAACTCACAAACAAATTCAAATCATTTTCATCCTTCGGGATCGTTTGTCAAACTTTTTTCAAATAGGCATCGACCCTAACTGCTGGAATGGGAAGTTAACGTCACTCATAAAAAACACTAAGCAACCCGTGGTGAGCCGAACTACGGCTGCTCTGATTTCTCATTTCAGATGAGGATACATAGACACAAGACAACAATGTCTTGGCGAGCAACCTTCTCCCCCTTCACCCGTAGTCTTCCGAACTACATTGTCTCTGACTTTCCCATTACATGAGGGAATAGGTAGGCATAGGACGACGAAGTTCTATCGAGTCTCCTTTTTTCTTTTTTCATTCTCATTACCGTTTAGCAGTAGACTTTAGATAACACACCCTTTGATTTGATAACAAGCGTGGATCCCGTTGAGTATAATGGGCACGAGGGGGTGCTAATACCTTCCTCACGCGTAATTGACTCCCGAAACTAAGATTTGGTTACGATGACCTTGTCTTTTCTCTTGTTTTCATGTTTTCTTTGATCTTTTCCTTTTCTTGCATTGGGATAAATAATGTTCGGTGGCGACTCTTCTGTTTTTTCCTCCAGGTGTTTTTCGCAGTTGCGACAGGATCCCTCTAGGCTGTGAAATCTAGATTGAGAATGCAATTAGTTTTTCACCCTTAGAGATGACTTTCCATCGTCAGCAGATTATTTTTGTTTAAAATATTCTTACTTCCCCAGTAGTGTCTTTGTAACACTCTTTTGATCTTTCATCCAGTGGTAGTCTCTTTTGAGTAGCTGGTATGACCCCAGATTGTTAAATCTATATCTTCACATTAAATGATATCTCTCTAGTTTGTCCTCAATTGAGAAGTTTTTTGTGAAATCCTTGATTGTCATCCGGTCAAACGAAACTTTTTTCCTTCTAATGGCGTCTCTCTGAAAATGTCTCGTTGAGAAGTTTGTTGTGAAACCACTTTTCCATTAAATGGCATCTCTTCGAAAATGTCTCGTAGAGAAGTTTAATGTGATTTCTATCTTTTCCATTAGATGGCATATCTTTGAAAATGTCTCGTCAAGAAGTTTAATGTGAACTCTATCTTTTCCATCAAATGACATCTCTCCGAAAAAGTCTCATTTGAGAAGTTTGATGTGAACCTCTTTTTCCTTCAAATGGCATCTCTCCAAAAATGTCTCGTTGAGAAGTTTATTGTGAGACCTTTTTTCCATTAAATGGCATCTCTTTGAAAAATTCTTGTCGAGAAGTTTAACGTGAATTTTATCCTTCCCCTCAAATAGAATCTTTTCAAAAAAGTCTCTTTGAGAAGTTTGATGTGGATCTTACCTTTTCCTCTCCAGGTGTTTTCCCCTTTAGAGTTGGTATTTGCAGTTGCTTGCAATAATAAGTTTCTCCCCTTGGAGTCTTATTTATTTATTTTGTTTCAATTATGAAATGGTTTATTCCCATACATAGTTATCCTTAGAGTTGAGTGTCTTCATATCCCTAGTTGAATGGTTTTCCCTCGGTGGAATCTTATCCCTTTTCTATTGTCCATCGACATTTTTCAGTTTGTCTTCTATGGCGCCATATCGCCCACGAAGTCCCCTGTCTACATCCATTTCGTATCATATGCATTATGTGGTATCTTAGGGCCGAAAATTGGGTTTTCTGTATTTAAGTGTCTTCTATCTCATTGAGACAAATATGTCAATCTTCGTATCTCAGGAAAGAAGATACTTAAATAGGGGCATCTGTCATACCCTAATTTTAAACCCAAATATCATACATATCATTTGCATTTTTAGTAAATAAACAAGATCATATTATTGGTCTTCTCCCCCTCTCACTCTTTGGTTTTGCATGGGAAGAGGTCACCAATCACCCTTTTGTGTGTTTATATGTTCATTATTTATCTAACATCTAATCAAAATACATATGTCTAGTTTCTTTAAGTTTATTCTACAAGGTAAAACATCTGATCAAGAGCCTCAAGTTTGGTTCCTCAGCTAGAACTTTGTTCTCCTCAAGGCACAGTGTGGACATTCATTGATTCTCAAGATTTTTCCTCTCAACACATGGCTTTTAGTATCAAAGTTTATGTTCATCAAACATCTCAATATCATTTATACCAAGGACACTTCAAAGTCTTGTTTCTTGCTTCCCAAGAAAGCAAAAGTTTCATATGTTTATTTCCATTAGTTCATATTGTTGTACCCCAAAATTTGACCAACCTTTTTCTTTACTTGGCTTGTGTTTCATTTCATTTTAGCATTTGTATTTGCGTAGCATTATCCTTTACAGGGGATCAAGAGAGGTGTGTCATTCAAGAGGAGAGTCTCAAGGGTTTTAGGCTCAAGCAAGAGTGCTTATTCAAGTCATCAAAGGCTTACAATCATCAGGAGGTGGTCTAAGTTTTTTGAGAAGAAGATTGATATATGTTGCTTATCTCCTATCTTGGAGGTCAACAGAGGACCATCAGGGGTTCACAAGTTCATGGTCGTGGATAAGAGGTGTTTGAGAAGCTCATCGAATGCTTTGGAAGCCATTTTAGATCTTGTCTAAGTTTTCATTTCGCTTGCAAGAGGTCACAGTCAAAGGATGTGCACCTAGGGTTTCATCTAGTCAACTCAAGGTCAATTGTGAACTTGAGAGAGTTTGGGACTTGGTTTTAAGTTATTGGAGTCATGGGAAGTTATGTTGAGACATCTAAGATGTCATGCCAAGTTAAAATCAAGGAGAATCAAGAGTGCAAAAGGTTACTAAATTAGGGTTTCAAAGGATCTCAGTGTAAAATCCCTTTCTTTAGAGCCCAACTTCAAGGACAATTTACATCATGATACATGTTCAATCTCATTTTCATGCAAACATGAAACTCGTAGGGCATGTTCTAAGCTTTCTTTTGAGTACTAGAACTCATCCATTGGGTTTGTGGAACTCAAGTTATGATGCCATCAAGTTATAGGTCTTAGATGAACATACTTTTGGTCAACTAAAAGTCAACTCACTTCCAAGGCACTTTGGACCTAGAATCAAGTTTCTCCTCAACTTGAAGTGAACATGAAAGTTTCTCCTCATGATCTTAGCTTTCCAAAAAGTCCTAGAAGTCCTTCATATCATTTGTGCAACTCAAGTTATGGACTTTACAAGGCAAGGGTATTTTGGGAAAGTTTGATTATAGGTCATTTGTTACATAGGTCATTTTCATGCACTTGTGTACTTCAAATGAACTTTCAACCAACATGAAAGTTTCTCCTAGAGACCTCATTTGCATCATGAAACTCAAGGACCATGTGAATTACGGATGGTTGTGAACATATGGATGAATTTTCAAATGAAAAATGGACTTTAAAGTGTGATTTAAATTCAATACATTATAGGCCATGTTTATGTCTTATTTTGATCCAATTCTCTTCAAAACACATTCATAAGAAAAGTGCACAAATTGTTTTTTGTTCAAGTGAGCAAAAACACGTGCATTTTCCAATTTCTTCACAAAGAAGTTTCAATCCAAAACTTGCTAATTGAATCAAACCAAAGGCACAATTCATTTCCATTGTCAATTTGAACTTACCAGCTGCAGAATTAAGTGGTTTTCATGTGTGTGTGCAAGCAATTCACATGTGCATGAGGAGCTTGCCATTTTTGGGGCATCTTGGGGCTTCATCAAATTGGAGCTTCATGGGCCTCCAAAATCATCTGGGATCCATCATATATAAGATCAAAACGCACCCTAAGAGCTCAGAAGTGAAAATTGGCGTTGGAGAGAGCATTTTTAGATTTCAAATTCTCAAGCAAAATTCAAAATCTTGTTTCACTTTTCTTTGCAAATCAAGTCCAATTAAAGATCAATTAAGCTTCCTTGAAGAAGTTGGAGTGAATCTGGATCATTAGAAGCGAGCTTGCACACAGTTGAAGCACCAATTGAGTGTCTCTGTTCAGTAAGTTTTATCTTCAAATATATTTCATTCTAGGCCATGAATTAGGTTCATACTGGTTACATCTGAAGCCCTACCTTGTGTAGGCCAGGTTTGATTGCTTGTTGTTCATGTTTGATGGAGTTTTCAGTTGTGCATCTCAAACTTTTTGGCTTTGATTCTCTTGATTTATGAAGGTTTGGGATGATTGGATCTTGGATCCATGACCTACATGAGTTTAGCTTTGATTTGGTATAATTTTTGTGAGGTTTGGTTGAGATCTGGTGACCTGAGCTCTGGCCACCTCGCCTGAGAAGACGACCGGAGCTAGGGCTCCAGCGTCTGGTCTTTTTCTGTTCAGATCTGAGTTGGCACTAGTTTGAATGTTTGACTGGTTATGTGTTTGCTTGCTATTGGCTTGACTTGCTTGCTTGGCATGTTTGGCTCCACGCAGATAAATGAAACGCTGCGTTTCATTTATTCTAGCTGCTTTGTGTTTTGGTTTGGGCCAGAAATACTAACCACACCCCCAGTTTGTGTGAGCCCAAGGTGTTTGAACTATATCCTTTATATTATGAGATTACTTGATGCACCTCCCTTGGCGTGGCTTTTTATTTCTTTTATTTCTTTTTCTATTTTGATTTTGTTTTATTAAAAATACTTCCAAATATCAGAAAATTCAACAAAAAATATTTTCCAACACTTTGAAGTCTTAATTAATTTTCCATAATTTTTAATTTTGATTTTCTTTTATTTTTCAATTTAATTTGAATTTTATGATTGGAAGTGTTTTTAATATGGTTCTTCTTTGATCATGCTTGCATGATGCACCATTTGCAATCACCAATGAGTGAGGTATCTTCTCCACTTTGATGATGGATTGAGGTACCTTCGAGGCTTATTTTGGTCAAGGTTTGGCCTATTTTTGTTTGACTTTGTGTTGCTTTTGTTTGACCCTGGACAATAATTCCTCAAGGTGAAGCACCCTAGTTGATCAAATCATTTGGTGATGCCTTGATTGGAATTTGGTTTGGTTGTTTTGGCCTCTGGTTGCCAACTTGTTCAGGTGGTTTGTGCATTTTATTTGAGATTTATTGAACATTTATTCTATTTTTGGTGAACCTTGCAAGTCATGTCACCCTAGTTGAAGTTCATATAAACTAGTTGACCTAGTTCCTTTGGGCAATGACCTTTGTGGATCCCATATGCATCCTATGCCTCTTGATTCACTTTCTTGACATGTTTAGGATGTTGGTTTCAATTTTATAGGTCACACATTTGTTTGGTTTGTGTTTCAAGTCACTTTAAAGTTGGGCTTTCCATTTGTGTTTGAATGTTGAAAGTGGTTTGAACTTTGGTTCTTTCTCTTGCCCTATCTTGTGACTTGTCTTGGTTTTGTTGCTTCTTTGGTTTGTGAACCTTCTTCTATTGTTCTCACTTCTGTCCCTTGGACTTTGGAACTCATTCAAGATGATTTGGTACTCCTTGCTTATACTTTGAGTTTGCCTTGAATGAGATGCCACTTTGAGAACATGTTTGTGCTTTCTTTGTGCATGATCAATTTGATGCCTTGGGTTGAGATATTTCTCATGTTTCTTGCTGCCCAAGCCTATTCTCCCATCCTCGTCTTGATCATGGCTTTCTCTTTTGTGTTTAGTGATTGATGTTTGAATGGTTGTAGGAGTTGTAACTTCTCCCATTTCATCTCACTTTTGCTTAGACTTGTGTAAGTCATTTTGCTTGCATTTCTCTTTTGTTTTGAATCTCTTTGCTTGTTTTCAAGAGGTTGGGATGTGCTTATGGTGGCTTCTTCCCCACACTTTTTTCCTCCCTCTTTTCTTTGTGTTGCATTTCATGTTTGCATCTCTTTCTTCCTTTTCATTTGTGATTGATTCATCTTGTGTTTACTTGGTTTTCTTTGCCATTATCCCTTAGGATTCCTAGTCCCTCGGGAGTAGCAGAGACATTAAGTGTTCAATCCAAGCATGCTAACATTAGGGTAGACTTTTCCCCTTCTTAATCTCAATCATAGGAACACATTGCATGATAACATTAGGGTTGAGTTAGTTTCCCCTTAGAGTTGTGTCTTCTCTCCTCATCTCAAACTTCTTCAAAACATGTAATAATGTATAATGAGTGTTATACGCTACGAGCCTTAAGCATTTGGGAAATGATGATTGGGGGCCTCCTCTCAATTGTCTAGAGTGTTTAGCGTATGCCCTTTGGGCGATATGCGACGCATTCGCTCCTAAGTCATAGTCTTTAGTGCAACATGAATTACAAACACAATTCAATTCACTTCTTCTCTAGAAAACTCAAAAAACAAACATCAAACCTTTTTATCCTTTGGGATTAATTGAAAACCATTTTCAAAGAGAGTGTTGTTAACTCTTGGGTCTATCGCAAACAGGTAACGCCTAAGTCTCCAATGGTCGAGCATCAATACACCTAACTGCTAAAACGAAGTTTTAACCCTACTCGGTTAAAATACGTGAACCAACCTGTGGTCATGTTATCCTGAACTACGTTTACTCTGATTTCTCGTACCAGACAAGGATACGTAGGCATAAGACGGCGATGTCTTGGAGAGCAACCTCCCCCCTTCACCTGTAGTTTTCCGAACTACGTTAACTCTGACTTTCCCATTGCACAAGGGAGTACGTAGGCATAGAGCGTCGATGCTCTACCGAGTCTCTTTTCTTTTCTTTTAACCCTGTGAGCCTGTAGCTTAGATAGATTAACACTCTTTTAGATAGATAACAAGCGTGGATCCCATTGAGTACAACGGGCGTAAGGGGTGCTAATACCTTCCCCTTGCGTAACCGACTCCCGAACCCAAGATTTGGTTGCGATGACCTTGTTAGAACACAGATTGGTTCTTAGTTATATCTCTATGTTTTGATGATAACACTTACGAAATTTTGTATTAAGAAATTATATACTCTAAATTTTCTCAAGTATTTTTGCTGCAGATATTAATGTTAATATTCTTCTGAAAGCAAAAATGGATCTGAACGTTGATCTATGCAAGGCTCTGAAGCGTCAGAAGCATCTCTTAGAAGAATCTGAGCGGTGCCTACAGAAGACTCTGAGCACTGCCTACAGAAGACTCTTAGCGCTGCCTACAGAAGGATCTGAAGCAGAAGCTACAGTAGCATCTGAAGCATAGACTGAAGACTTTGTATGAAGAGTTTCAAGCATAGTTTTTCAGAAGACTCTGATAGTACTGTACGCTGCAAGTACTGAGGATCTGATTCCTAAAACTCTGCTCTGAGTATTCTCACGCTAAAGCACACTTGCTGTAACACTCTGATACAACTAATTCTAAGAACATTAAAGGCTCTGATCACTCAAGACTCTGATGTTAATGAATGTGAATTATAAACTTGCTGAAGAAGATTATTTGATATTATACCTGTTGGTTAAACCAAACGACTCTTTTCTCATTTATGCTAGACACAAGAACTCGGGCAAAAAGGATTTCTCTGAACGTTCTTCTTCTAGGAAAGGTCAAGTGATGTGAAGATAAAAAGGTTACAGCTACTTTGCAGACACGGTCTTCAAAGCATGCAACGTCTTGGATTTCTAAGGCTATAAAAGCAAGACTCCAACATCCTTCTTCAGTTGACGATTATTGAAAGAAATTCATTGAAAAGCTCTCATACAAATTATTTTCTTTGCTGAATTTATTTCATTCGTTCTTAACTTTAGTGTAAATCACAGTTGTGATATAGCTTACTTAGAAGCATTCAAACACTTGTTTAGTTTTAAATATTATTGTAAAAGATCCTTGAGAAGACCCAGTTGTGGTCAGTAGTTCTTGAGAAGACTAAGAACAGTTGCTCTTATTGCTTGCTATTGTAATCAGTTTGATTAATAGTGGATTAAGTCCTTGTGGAGAAAGACAAATCACTCTTGATAGGGTAGACTGGAGTAGTTGAGTTCAACGAACCAGGATAAAAATCTCTGAGTTTTATTACAAGAATATTTTCAATATACTTATTCAACCCCCCTTTCTAAGTATTTTCTCACCTTCAGACCTGTCTTCTCCCTTTTTCGTAGGTTTTCTCTGATCGTTTCATTTCCCTCTCTTTGGGATAAATAACGAACGGTGGCGAATCTTCTGTCTTCCGCCGGCTCCTTTTTCATAGTAGCGACAGCTGGCGACTCTGCTGGGGAATTCTCCCTACCCCCATGCGAGTCAATCCTAGTGCTTGTGTGTTTATTTTTGTTTGAGTGTGTATATATGTGTTGTACTTTATCTGCATTTGCATTTTACTTTCCAGCATTGTTATATATCATTTTTGTTGTGTTGTTGGGTGGGAATGTTCCACTGTGAGATAAGCCAAAACCCAGGCTTGAGTATAACTATAGCATTAGAAGTGGAAAGTAGTGGCGAACCTGTATGTTTGGCATGCACTAGTTCCCATGAAATTCGCGCTCAGACGAGATTCTCTTTGATGACTACCTTTCTAGTCTATTTCAGACAGTTGAAAGGATGTTAGATCTGAGGATTGTCGACTCTGGGAACCAATCATTTAGAAGTCAGCTAAGTGAGGCCACTTCGTTAGATTATGATGCTAAACCAGAAATGGCGAACATATCATCGTTTCTCGAAAGTCTGTGACGCTGATGACCGCATAGGATGCCAGACCTTATTAGTGATAGGTTCATACATGTGAGTGGGGAGGGTTATGCAAGAAACCTTGACCTTCAACCTACCCGGTTTTCTCGTCAGTGTGAACTTTTGATCTTGGATACAGTGGGTCCTTATGTCAATGCTGTGTTATTATCTCGCCAGAGCGAAGCGCTGGTTCATCTCAGTCAACAGCACAACAATCTTGATCCCTTGTTGCATTTGCATTTTCATTTGCATATTAACATTGACATGTATTTATGTTGTAGGTGTATATTTTCCTCTTGATTCTAGTGAGTTATTCCACTTCTGAAATGGAGCCTGGTTTGAAGAAGACTGTTGTGTACAAGTTTCCTATGCCAGATATATGACCTTTGCTCAGTTTGATTTATGTTGCTGATCGTACTGTAATGGAAGATTTCAAGAAGTCATATGGTAAGCTCTTGGGATGTGTTTGCAAAGCCTCAGTGTTTGAGTTGGGAGGTCTCCATACCTTACTTCAGTTCTATGATCCATAGTTAAGATGCTTCACTTTTCCGGGTTGTGCGCTGATGCCTACTTTGGAAGAGTTCTCTATGCTGATTGGAGTTCCTATTTTGGATCAGATGCCTTTTTATCATACTGAAGCTGAACCTAATCTGACTAAGCTTGCTAATTCACTTCATCTAGATGCTTCTGAGTTAGAGGGGAAGTTGGTTAAGAGAAATGGAATGCCTGGGTTTCCATTGCCTTTCTTGGTTGGTAAAGCTCAATAGTTTGCAAAGGATGGTTGCTGGATTATCTTTAATGCCATCCCGGCTCTATGTATATATGGTATAATGTTGTTTCCAAACATTCCAGACTTTGTGGATTTGGATGCTTTCCACATCTTTGTCTCGAGGAATCCTCTACCTACACTTTTGGGAGATGTGTATCATTCTGTGCATTACAAGAATGAGAACAGAAGGGGAAAGAATGTGTCTTGTTGTGTACCTCTTTTATACAGATGGTTTGTGAGTCACCTTCCCAAGTCTGGTCCCTTTATTGACACTGCAGATACCTCTGAGTGGTCAGAGAGACTCATGGGCTTGACTTCTGAGATCATTGTGGTTTGATAGAGATTAGTTGGGTACAAAGATTATCTTTTTAGTTGTGGTGGTTTTCCTAACGTCCCTTTGATCGGAAGAAAAGGAGGTATTAACTACAACCCAGCCCTTACAGTGAGGCGGTTTGGATATGCTCTGAGGGAACCTCCAAAGGAAGAGGAAATACAGGAATCTCTGTATTTCAAGGGTTTGCTTGAGGGTGAGATCTTGATCAGAGTGGAGAAGGCTTGGAGCAAGATTCACCGTAGAGGGAAGGCTTATTTGGGTAAAAGCAAAAGTTGAGCTTATGAACCTTATGTGGTTTTGATTCAGGATAGAGCTGAGAGATTGTTGATCCCTTTTCTAGTTTGTGAGCCTTTATATCCTTTAATGATTGAGGAGCCGACTACTGTTGATATTCAGAGATATAATCAGTTATGGTCCGAGAAGGAGGAATTACGTAAGGCAAACGAGGAGTTGGAAAGAGAGATTATTCAGCTCAGAAGCGAGAGATGTGAAGCCACATATTCGTCCAAGAAGCACACAAATCTAGTGAACAAGATGGGAAGAGAATTAACAGAAGAAATTTACGCTCGAGAGCATGTAGGCTTAGACTTGAAGAGTGTCAGTGATGTTCTTAGTTCTAAGAAGAAAGAGCTGGACATAGCATATGTTGAGATCTCAAAGTTCAATGCACAATGGAATGTTATTCTAACAAACACCAAAGAGCGAGAAGACAGATTGCTAAGTTAAAGGCTCAACTCAAGGTGAGAGATAAGAAAGTTATAGCTGAATCCTCACGCCGACGCGAAAGTGACTGCAAGCTGAATGAAGCTCTTGCAACATTGGAGGACTACAAGTCAAGAGCTGATGTGAAGAGGTCTAAGCTTGAGAAAGTATTTGGTGAGGGCGCCTGGGAAGATTATGCTCAGGGTTTGCAAACCACTATTAGACGGAGAGAGCTGCTTATCCAAGGTTTGATTGCTAGGCCAAACGATTCAGATACGAAGGAGTTGTTGGAGGATTTCCAGGCTCGCTGTCGTACTTGACTGTATCTTCTCTCTTTGTAGTTCTTGTTATGTTGTATCTTGACCATCACCAGACTTGTTGAATGAGGTCATCAAGATTCTATTGTATTACTGCAGCACTGTGCTATGTATCTAACTTTTGGCTCTCATTTTATTTATGAGAAGGTTGTTTTGCTTCATTTGTTGGTTCTCCATTGTCTTACTGTTCTCGTGGAACTAGAATCGAGGGGAAAATTTCCCTAATGCATATTTACATGTCTGCATACTGCATCATTTCTCATTTTGCATCGCAGGTGCTCCGGAACCGTTAAACTTATCTCTTCTATGTGGTTTGTTTAGTTTGTTTAAGGATTGACAACCAAGCGAATCATCGCTACACTACTCGGGGGTAATCAACGCAAGATTATGGATCAGATTCAAGCTGAGATTCAGGAATTCCATGATAGGATGGCCCAGTTCATGGATATGATGCAGGGGGTCGCTAATGGCCAAGAACAGCTGAGGACTTTGGTGCAACCGTTAATTTCTAGGGTAACGGGAGTGGTGTGCTTCACGGTGGAACTGCTGTTATTCCTCCTCATAATGACAATGGTACTCCACACGCTAATATTGTTCCTACAGTTGTTATCCCTCCGAGCGGAGGAAATCAGACTGGAGTTCATATTCCAGGTCCTACATGTGTTGTGCATGGAAACACTGCCCCTCAGTGGGATGAGGATGATCAAGAGGATGTGTTCTCTATGAGAGACGTTGGTGTTGGTCTGCCATCTGACACGGACAGGAGGTTTAAGCTGCTCGAGGAGAAGATGAAGAGTTATGAGAATCAGAACTCTATGGGGTTGGACATGTCAAATCCGGGGCTGATCCCATACCTGAAGCTTCCTTTGAAGTTTAAAGTTCCGGATTTCGATAAATACAAGGGGAAAAAGTGTCCTCGGGTTCATCTTTGTTCCTACTATCGCAAGATGTCTGCATATTCTGACAATGAGAAGCTACTCATGCACTTTTTCTAGGACAGTCTTTCTGGTCTATCTCTAGAATTGTACATGGGGCTAGAACCAGTAAACATCCGAAGTTGGAGGGATTTGGCTGAGGCATTCGTTAAGCATTACCAATACAATAGTGATCTGGTGCCGAACAGGGTCTAACTGCAGAACTTGTCTCAAAGAAATAATGAAGGTTTCAAGGAGTACGCCCAAAGATGGCGTGAATTGGCAGCTAGAGTATAACCTCCTATGGTGGAAACAGAGCTGATAGACGTGTTTGTCGGTACACTACCGAGGGTGTATTACGAGAAGTTGATAGGAAACATGTCACAAAGTTTTTCAGATCTAATCATTACAGGAGAAAGAGTTGAGAACAGAATCAAATTGGGTAAAATTCAGGCCGATGAAGGATCCTCAGCTAGAGGAGGCAGAAAATGTTTTGGCAATAAGAAGAGAGAGGGGGAAACTAATGCAATATCTAGTTCCCAGGGTAGAAACAGAAATCAGTGTCAATCTCAACAATACCGTCAACAACAACCTCAGGTTGCGAGCATTACAATTCCAGCGGTGACACCATCACAACAACCACAACAACAACAACAAAATTATGCTCCTCGCAGATTCCAAGATCAGGGCAGGGCAGTAAACAAGAAGTTTGATGCGCCACCGATGCCATACTCGCAGTTACTTCAACACTTGATGCAGTTACAGTTGATCCAGAAAAGGACGCTGGCTCCTTTGACTGGTGCACCACCTCCAAGCTATGATGCTAATGCCCGGTGTGAATTTCATTCTGGTGCTCCAGGCCATAATATCGACAATTGTAAAGCATTCGAGCATAAGGTGCAAGACCTTATAGACAGCAAAGCCATCAACTTTTCTCATGATGCGCCAAATGTTGTGCAGAATCCCATGCCTAATCATGGAGCGGCTGGGGTTAGTGCCATTATTGAAGATGAGGGTTTGAATTTGGAATCTGATGTCGAAGAGTTGAAGACTCCGTTGAGTTTTGTAAAGGATAAATTGTTTAGTGGAGGGGTATTTCCTGGTTGTGATAAAGCTTGTGCAGAGTGTTTGATCCATCCTGAGGGGTGTGAGAAGTTGATGAGTCGTGTTCAGAAGCTGGTGAATGATGGTATTCTGCAATTTGACAGAGTTTTGGAGAAGAAGAATGAACAAATAGTTGATGAATAAAATAACGAAGTTGCTACAATTTCGATTCTTTACAAGACAATCACTATTTCTGCACCACCAAGGTCGCCCACCATCATAACTACTAAACCAGGACCTATACCCTATGAGAGTACCAAGGCAATCTCGTGGACCTATGGGGCCGAAGTCTACTGTAATGGTCAGAAGCAGGAACTGAAAGGTTCGACGTTGGATTCTGTTGACAATCTGGTAGGAGCCGGTGGGATAACCCGAAGTAGAAGAGTATTTTCATCTCCCGAAGTGAGTGCTGAGAAATCTGATAAGGGAAAAGGAAAAACTGTGGTAGAAAAGAGTTCTCAGGCTGGTGAGAAAGAGTCATTGTTGAAGGATGCGGAAGAGTTTATACGCTTGATCAAGAAGAGTAACTACAAGATTGTAGATCACTTACAACAAACTCCGTCAAAGATCTCCATTTTATCACTATTGTTGTGCTCTAAAGCACATAGAAATGCTCTCCTAAGAATATTGAATACAACATATGTGCCACAGGAGATATCTGTGAATCAGCTCGAAGGAGTGGTGCACATGTAAACACAGGTAACAAGCTGGGATTTACCGATCTGGATTTTACGCCCAAAGGACGAAACCAATCATGTGTTGCATATCTCAATTGAATACAGAGGGGCGATATTGTTGCACGTGCTGGTGGACACTGGGTCATCACTGAAAGTGTTACCCAAGAAAGCTTTAATGAAGCTAGACACTCGAGGAATTATGTGCACCCCAAGTGGTTTGGTGGTACGAGCTTTTGATGGGACAAGAAGGCCCGGTCTGAAAGTCTTTGATGCGGTGTTTTACATCATGGATATTCGGCCAGCATATAGCTGCTTGCTGGGACAACCTTGGATCCATTCGGCAGGCGCCGTAACGTCAACTCTGCACCAGAAGTTGAAATATATGGTGGGTGGCAGCGTTGTTACAGTGTGTGAGGAAGAAGATATTATGATAAGTCATTTGTCTTCATTCAAATATGTCGAGGTTGACGGCAAGATTCACGAGACACTGTGTCATGCTTTCGAGACTGTGCAGATTAAGGAGAAAACACCAGCTGTAGGCAAGGTGTCTGAGGTTGCCATGTCATCTTTTAAAGAAGCACAAGCAGTGGTGAAGGTTGGGGCATCTCAGGGTTGGGTGATCCATGTGTCGCGCGCGGATCAGAAACGAGAAATTTTGAAAAAGTGCAGTACAACGACAAAGACTCAGATGTCGATTCACGAGGATTCTTGATTATTACTAATCAAATAAAAAGGGGGGTTTGGTCATGTTCGATTGAGAAAGAGTAATTAACAAAAGTGATTATTGAAATAAGCTGTTGCGAAATAAGTGATTATGAAATAAGTCAATCTACCGATTCGGTTCCTACTATCATCGATTGTTATAATTTTAATATCCTAAGCGTTTATTCCTATCTGGATACAAACTCAATGACAAGCACGATAAGGTTTGCAAGATGTATGATCCTATTGTCTGAATTAAGCAAACGGTATAAATTTTCATGAATTAAGCAAACATGATTATTTAGACACAAAACCGAATTAAGCAAACATAAAAGTGTCTATGTTAGGATCATACAATCAACCAAATTGAATCAATATATTTCATACAATTGAATTAAGTATACAAGAATATAAAATATCACTGAATGGAATTAAACAAAAATTAACATTATAACAATCTCAAGTGTTAGAACCTGAATTATAGTAGACCGACTCCAAAGCGATTAGTTCTCCATCGTTCTTTCAAGCGTAAGAAAAATTACGAAAATTTTCAATATTCTAAAAAATATATGTCCCAGTGATATCGGCTGCTAGGTATTAGGGGAAAACCAAAACAACCCGACTGGGTCAAATACATAACCCAGGCCCAGTTCTAAATGACCCGAAACTAAATAAAATTAATGCTGCAGCTTCAAACGAAATTCTGGTAAATATGAGCTCCGTGTCTGACTTCAACTCCAACACAAAAGTTGTAGCTCTCTGTCTTAGCTTTCCGTAGACTGGTAGAACGCGTCGATCCGACTCCCGAAACTTCAGTTATGATTATTTCCGTAAAAGCTGTTAAAACTGAAAAATTAAGTACGAAAATTAAATAAAGGTAAATATAAACTGAAATAGAAAAATATTATAAAATATAAAAATGAACTAATCAAACCATGGAAATGCATAACTACAAACATGGAAGAATGTGTATCAAAATGCACTGATCAAATTCCCCACACTTGAATTTTTGCACTCCGAGCAAAATAAAAGCAAAAGAAACACAACAGCATCATTAGTTACTTATTCTAGGCTACAAGTCTTCTTCGGTTAAGTTTGCATCGATAGGTACTAATCTTACACACTAAGGATATCGTAGGAATACTAATCCATAATTGTGCAATCATTAACCTCCTGAATATACAAATCAACTCGAATCATATTATTATGCTGAAGCCTAACTTACTCTTCCTCCTTTTTGCTCTTCTTCATTCAGGTGCAATCACATTACACCCGTTATCTCCACAAACTCATAGCAAAGAGATCGGTTAGTGACTCTGATCTTTTTTGCTTAGGGTTCTGGTACTTACGTGGCATAACCCTTTGCTTACTCAGTTGTAGTTGCGGGGGATCGGACCGTAATCCGCCCTACCAAGCTCAGCACCAGAAATCGCTGAACCAACTAACAACGAGTAATTTTATCAAATTTTTTTTGAAGGCTCTACATCCATTGGGTTGAGTGACTGGGTGAAGGTCACCAAACTTAGAAGGTGTATTCCTTTTCTTTCTTTTTTTCAAGCTAAAAATTGGATCACTCACTTATATTCATCGGCTTCCCAACATAGAGTGTGTGTGAGATGGTGCCGACTGCTGAAATAAACTACTCAAGAGCTGTCAGAGAATGAGAATTTAAGGCTAAAACATAATAAGAATTCAAATCAATTTCCATATACAGGAGACTTACGGTGTTAAGCCGATACCGATCTTGTGAATTTTTCCCAAGTCTCCGCGAACTAATCTCTAATTAGACTATAGCCTCAAACTTTCAAGAAGATGCATTTTTTTA
The DNA here is from genome assembly GCA_963859935.3 of Lathyrus sativus. Lineage (NCBI taxonomy): Eukaryota > Viridiplantae > Streptophyta > Magnoliopsida > Fabales > Fabaceae > Lathyrus > Lathyrus sativus. Next base: position 372,121,496 of record OZ012739.1, read on the forward strand.
TTTTTTTTATTTGACTGAAAACAAAAAAAAACACTAACAAAAACAAGGAAAACAAACGAAACAAATGATTTCCCTCCCCCACACTTAAAATAAGCATTGCCCTCAATGAAAGGACATAACTATTAAAGTAGAGAGAAGGAAAGGAAAACTCCCTGATCAAGTTGCAGAGTAGTTGGGTGCTTCCAAAGAAAGATCTTCTATGGTTGCATCTTCAGCTACTGAACTTCCATGGAATAGCTTTAGACGCTGCCCATTGACCTTAAAAACTTTGTCAGTACCTGCACTTTTAAATTCTACTGCACCATGAGGGAAAATATTAGTAACAACAAAAGGGCCAATTCGTTTTGATCGAAGTTTCCCAACCATAAGCTTAAGGTGAGAGTTAAACAGTAAAACCTATTGGCCCACAGAGAAATCCTTCCTAGAAATAATTTTATCATGGAAGTGCTTAGTTTTCTCTTTATAAATCCTAGAGTTTTCATAAGCCTCTAGCCTAAGCTCTTCAAGTTGTTGCAATTGGAGTTTTCTTTCAATACCTGCTTGTTGCATCTCTAAGTTACAACTTTTCACCGCCCAATAAGCACGGTGTTCTATCTCAACAGGAAGATGACATGCCTTACCAAAAACAAGTCGATAAGGAGACATCCCAATGGGTGTCTTGAAAGCTGTTCTCTGAGCCCAAAGTGCGTATTCTAGACGACGACTCCAATCCTTCCTGTTCGGCTACACCATTTTCTCTAAAACCTGTTTGATCTCCCTGTTGGAGATCTCAGCATGCCCATTAGTTTGTGGGTGATATCCAGTAGAGACTTTGTGCACTACTCCATACTTCAGAAGCAAAGATTCCATGGCGCGGTTACTTAAATGAGTGCCTTGGTCACTAATGATAGCTCGCGGTATTCCAAACCTGCAAAAGATATTAGACCTGACAAAATCTGCAACAACTCTAGAATCATTAGTCCTAGTGGGGATAGCTTCCACCCACTTTGAAACATAGTCAACTGCAAGCAAAATATAAAGAAAGCCAAATGATACAGGAAAGGGACCCATGAAATCGATTCCCCATGCATTAAATACCTCATAGAAAAACATAGGCTGCTGAGGCATTTCACTCTTGCGAGTGATGTTTGTACCTGCAATCTGGCACTCTTTATAAGTGCGGTAAGTCTCATAAGCATCCTTAAAAATAGTTGGCCAATAGAAACCTGAGTCAAGGACTTTTCTTGCAGTTCTTTGAGGGCCAAAGTGTCCTCCGACTTGAGATGCATGAGAAAATTTTAAAATGGATTCAATCTCATAGTCGGGAACACATCTTCTAATCACCTGATCACTACCAAACTTCCAAAGGTATGTATCATCCGAAACATAATATTTGGCATCACTCTTGAGTTTATGAATCTGTGATCTAGATGCACCTGCAGGAAAAACACCAGCAACAAGAAAATTAACAATGTCAGCAAACCAAAGTGTAATCCCATGCAAAAGAAAAAGATGCTCTTCAGGAAAGTCATCTTGAATAGGAAAAGGATCTTCATCTCTATCTATCCTGCTCAAGTGGTCAGCCACTAAGTTCTCATCTCCACTTTTGTCTTTAATCTCTACATTAAACTCTTGGAGCAATAACATCCACCGAATAAATCTCGGTTTTGCATCCGGCTTCTTCAACAAGTACTTTAAAGCTGCATTGTCAGTGAAAACAACAACCATGGAATCTAGCAAATAAGATCTGAATTTATCAAGAGCAAAAATAATAACTAGAAGTTCTTTTTCAGTGGTAGTGTAATTTGACTGTGCAGAATCTAAAATCCTAGAACCATAGTAAATAACATGGACAACCTTGTCAACTCTTTGTGCAAGGACAGCCCCAACAGCATAATTAGAAGCATCACATATAAGCTCAAAAGGGAGGGTCCAGTCAGGGGGCTGGATTATGGGAGCGAAGGTCAATGCTTTCTTCAAGAAATCAAACTCTTGTTTGCATTTGTCATCAAAGTGGAAAGTGACGTTGTTCTTCAACAAGTTTGACAGCGGAAGAGCTATCTTGCTGAAATCTTTAATGAAGCGCCTGTAAAAACCTACATGACCAAGAAAAGAACGAATCTCGCAAATGCAAGATGGGTAAGGTAGTGTAGAGATCACATCAATCTTAGAAGGATAAACAGAAATTCCTTTTTCAGAAATTATGTGACCAAGAACAATTCCCTGCTCAACCATAAAATGACATTTTTCATAATTTTAAACAAGGTTAGTTTCGATGCATCTTTCTAAAATCAAGTTTAAACTGCTCAAGCATGCATCAAAAGAGGAACCATAGACAGTGAAGTCGTCCATAAAGACTTCCATGCAATTTTCAATAAAATCAGAAAAGATACTAAGCATGCAACGCTGGAAAGTCCCAGGAGCATTGCAAAGACCAAAAGGCATCCGCCTATAAGCAAAAGTACCGAACGGACAAGTAAAATTGGTCTTCTCTTAATCTTCTGGTGCAATATGAATATGAAAGTAACCTGAAAAGCCATCAAGAAAACAGTAATGTGATTTACCAGCTAGCCGTTCAAGCATTTGGTTGATGAACAGTAAAGGAAAGTGATCCTTTCTAGTAGCCTGGTTCAGTCTCCTGTAATCGATACAAACTCTCCAACTATTCTGCACTCTAGTGGGAACAAGTTCATTCTTTTCATTTTTGACAACTGTAAGTCCAGATTTCTTAGGTACAACCTGCACTGGGCTTACCCACTTACTGTCAGAGATAGGATAAATGATACCTGCTTGCAAGAGTTTTGTTACCTCTTTCTTCATAACATCAAGAATCAAATGATTAAGCCTCTTTTGGGGCTGCCTTAATGTTTTTGCACCATCCTCAAGTAAAATCCTGTGCATACACATGGAAGGACTAATTCCTGGAAGGTCGGCTAATGTCCACTGGATTGCCTTCTTGTGCTTCTTCAAAACCTGCAAAAGCTTGTTTTCTTGATCGAAATCAAGGTTAGAAGAAATAATAACAGGGAGTTTTTCATTACTCTCCAAGTAAGTGTATTTCAGGTTTCCAGGGAGCTCCTTTAGCTCTAAGGACGGGGGTTGCTCGATGGATGGAGTGTTTGGGGAAGCCGGGATGTCAAGAGCATCAGCTGCAAAAACAGCTTCATCGGCAACAACTTCACCTATAGGAAATATATCAGCCTGCAAGGCAGCATCAATCTCAGCACACACAACATAAAGGTTAGTGCCAGTACAATCAGAACATGAACAAACATCATCAAAACCAGAGAGAGATGGAAAATCAACTGAAAATAATTCAGAACAAGTGTCCTCAACCAGCTCAAATATCAATCCAATATGAAAAATGGAATGCTCCTTCAATGGATGTTTCATGGCATCAAAAATGTTGAATTTTGCAACAATGTCACCAAACTCCATGGACATGCTTCCATCGTCAACATCAATTTTCATTTTTTCCGTTTTCATGAACGGTCTTCCTAAAATGATGGGAGCTTTCCTGGACTTTGTTTCTCCTTCCATGTCAAGAATGTAAAAATCTGTAGGAAAAATCAAATCGTTAACTTGAACAAGGACATCTTCGACTACACCGGCAGGGCGAATGTTGCTCCTGTTCACCAACTGAATGATTAAACCTGTAGACTGCAAAGGACCAAGACAAAGGTTATTATAAACAGAAGTAGGCATAACATTAATGCTCACTCCTAAATCAAGCATGCAGTCATCGAATTTTTTATTCCCGATGGTACAAGGAATAGCAAAAGTTCTCGGGTCCTTGCACTTTTGTGGCAAGACCGGAGTAGTGAGGGCTGAAACATTTCCTTCGCCTGTAAATTTTTCAGATGAAGGCTTGGGCTGAATAAAAGAAGAAATATTTTATCCCAAATTGACTCTCTCACTTCCCTTCATCCTCCTCTTGTTTGTACACAAATCCTTCAAAAACTTTGCATACTTAGGAACCTGTTTAATGACATCAAGAAGCAGAATGTTTACTGCCACTTTTTTGAACACATCCATAATCCCCCTCTCTTTGTTTTCCTCCTCAATTTTTTATATATTTCAGAACTCTATGTGGGAAGGGGACTGGTGGTACATACTCTTTTTCTTTATTTTTTTCAGTCTCGACCACAACAGAAGAAGGAGAAGAAAGTCCAGCTGGGTGAGGTTCAGAAGGAGAAAGTTCAGAAGTTACCTCAATGATTTTTTTTATTTTTTTTCAGGGGCTAGTTCTGTAACTTTTGCAGATCTTAAAGTGATGACACTCACATTAGCATTAGGACCCTTTGGATTGACAACTGTTTCGGCTGGAAGTTGGTTTGACCCTTGGGCTTACATGTTATTTATTTGAGTAGCAAGTTGTCCCATCTGTGTGTGCAAGGTTTGAATGCTAGAATCGGTCCTTTGTTGGAACTGGAGGTTATTGACGGCCATTTTTTTGACAAGATCCTCTAGGGATGGACCAGAAGAAGATGGGGCAGCGGTGATTGCAGCCTATGGAGGATTTTGTATTGGTGGCAAGGGTAGCATCAATTGTTGTTGGTTGGTAGGTTGGTTTCCATATCGGAGGTTTGGATGGTTCCTCCAATTCGGGTGGTACTTATTAGTGGACAGGTCAGGAATGTTGTACCGGTTTTGGTTGTTACTTTGATTGTAAAGGGCTGCAACATAAGCTGGAGGTAATTCAATCGGCTTATCATCTTGCAGAATAGGACATGTATCAGTAGGATGATCAGAAGAAGTACAAATACCACACAACCTTGGTGTTTGGGCTTGTTGGGCTGCTTGAGCTTTACCTACCACTACCAACTACTTCACCATATCGGTCAGCTCACTCATTCTATTTTCGAAGGCTTTGTCGGAGTGAGAAACATGAGAAGAAACGTGAACCTCATTCACGCCCTTTATTTGAACAGATTTGTTTCTTGTTGTGAACTGTTGGGAATTAAGTGACATGTTCTCAATTAGAGCCTTGGCAGCGGCTGAAGTCTTATAAACAAGTGGTCCACCACTAGCAGCATCAAGAATGTTCGTATCCATCGATAACAAACCCTCATAAAAGTACTGGATGAGTAGTTACTTGGTGATCTGGTGCTGAGGGTAGCTGGATACCAAATGTTTGAATCTCTCCCAATACTCGGTCAAAGACTCATTACCCTGTCTAATACCGCAAATCTCTTTTCTTATCGAGGCAACTCTGGAGGAAGGAAAGTATCTCTCCAAGAACACTTTTTTTTAGAGCATTCCAGTTCGCGATTGAATTTGGCTCAAGATAATATATCAAATCCTTCGCTGCACCCTGCAATGAAAAAGGAAAAGCTCGAAGTTTGATGTGATCTTCAGTGATCCCTTCAGGCTTGAGTGGTGTAGAACACACCACTTGGAATTCTTTCAAATGTTTGTGTGGATCCTCACCTGCAAGGCCACTAAACATGGGCAACAAGTGTATTAAACCCGATTTTAATTCAAAAGGAACAACAACATCATCATATTCAATACACAAGCCATTATAATTCACATCAGAGGCATCCAATTGCCTTAAGGTTCTATTTTCATCCACTTCAAAAGTGAGTTCGGAATCCGAAGCAAACAAGTTATGAAAATAGTCAGACTCAGAATCAGACTCAATGGTGGGTGGTGAACTAGTGGTAACCTGGACTGCTCTACGTCGTGTGTGCAAAGTTCTCTCTACTTCAGGATCAAAAGCAACAAGATCAGAACAAAATGACCTAGTTGCCAGGACTAATGCACACCAATGCAGCAACAATATTCAAAATGCCAACAATGTCCCTAAAAGTAAAAAACGAACACAAAGAAGGGAATCGATCAAAATAAATTCAGAAAAATAAACTGACACCGAAATTAATCTAATAACTTTAAAATATAATTTTGAGAATTTTTTTGATTTTTTTCGACACTATGAAAACAGTAAAAAATTCATTAAAAATAGAAAAATGATGAATTTGGGAATTTGAAACAATTCTCCATAACTACTTTGTAGTACGGTACAAATGACCAAAGAATTTTTTCCCTTCAAATGCCCGGAACAGAATTCGATTCGGACGCAATTTTTCCAAAAATCGATTTTTTCGACTCTAGACGCGAGAAGGCCAAAAACGTGGGGAACCTAGGGCCTAAGCGCACCAACACTAAAACTATGACTCTAATATCGATTAAAAACGACAAGAATCCCCGGCAACGGTGCTAATTTGATCCACGTGTTGCGCGTGGATCAGAATAGAGAAATTTTGAAGAAGTGCAATACAGCGACAAAGATTCAGATGTCGATTCACGTGGATTCTTGATTATTACTAATCGAATAAAAAGGGGGGTTTGGTCGTGTTCGATTGAGAAAGAGTAATTAACAAAAGTGATTATTGAAATAAGCTGTTGTGAAATAAGTGATTATGAAATAAGTCAATCTACCGATTCGGTTCCTACTATCATCGACTGTTATAATTTTAATATCCTAAGCGCTCATTCCTATCTGGATACAAACTCAATGACAAGCGCGATAAGGTTTGCAAGATGTATGATCCTATTGTCCGAATTAAGCAAGCGGTATAAATTTTCATCAAATAAGCAAACATGATTATTCAGACACAAAAACGAATTAAGCAAACGTAAAAGTGTCTATGTTAGGATCATACAATCAACCAAATTGAATCAATATATTTCATACAATTGAATTAACCATACAAGAATATAAAATATCATTGAACGGAATTAAACAAAAATTAACATTATAACAATCTCAAGTGTTAGAACCTGAATTACGGTAGACTGACTCCAAAGCGATTAGTTTTCCATCGTTCTTTCAAGCATAAGAAAAATTATGAAAAATTGTCAATATTCTAAAAAAGATCTGTCTCAGTGATTTCGGCTGCTAGGTATTAGGGGAAAACCAAAACAACCTTACTGGGTAAAATACATAACCCAGGCCCTGTTCTAAATGACCTGAAACTAAGCACTTTCAGGAAGGATTGCCAGGTGGCAGATGGTTTTGACAGAATACGACATTCAATATGTTTCCCAGAAGGCTATTAAAGGGAGTGTTCTGTCAGAATATCTTGCAGAACAACCTATTGACGATTATCAACCGATGAAGTTTGAATTTCCGGATGAGGACATCATGTTCTTAAAGATGAAGGATTGCGACGAACCATTACCTGATGAAGGTCCTGAGAAGGGTTCCCAGTGGCAAATGATATTTGACGGTGTTGTTAACTCCTACGGTAGTGGAATTGAGGCAATCATTACAACTCCCCATGGTTCTCATATCCCATTTACTGCCAGGTTAACATTTCCTTGCACCAATAATGAGGCCGAATACGAAGCGTGCATTATGGGGTTGGAAGAAGCTATTGATCTGAGGATCAACAATCTAGATGTGTACGGAGATTCAGCGCTAGTTGTCAATCAAATCAAAAGAGAGTGGGAGACTCGTCAGCCTAATCTGATTCCTTATATGAACTATGCAGGGAGGTTGTTACCTTTCTTTGACCGGGTAGAGTTTCACCACGTGCCAAGAGCGGAGAACCAGATGGCAGATGCTCTGGCTATGTTGTCCTTAATGTATAAGGTGAACTTTTGGAACGATGCTCTGAGAATCATCATCCTGCGCCTTGATAGGCCAGCGTTCGTATTCGCAATAGAGGAAGTTTCTGATGGCAAGCCATGGTATTATGATATCCATAACTTTCTCAAGAACCAAGAATATCCGCCTGGGGCTTCGAGCCGGGATAAGAAGACCTTGAAGAGGTTGTCTGGAAATTTTTATCTGAACCAAGATGGTGTACTCTACCGGAGGAATTTTGACTTGGTTCTGCTAAGGTGCATGGACGAAAAAGAAGTAGGATTGCTTATGGAAGAGGTCCACGAAGGTGCATTTGGTACGCATGCAGGCGGGCATGCCATGTCTCGAAAACTATTGAGGGCAGGGTAGTATTGGTTAACTATGGAGTCTGATTGCTTCAAGTATGCGAAGAAATGTCATAAATGCTAGATTTATGCCGATAAAATTCATGTGCCGCCAAGCCCTTTGAATGTCATGGCGTCTCCTTGGCCATTTTCCATGTGGGGCATTGACATGATTCGCAAGATTGAGCCAACTGCATCCAATGGACATCGCTTTATCTTAGTGGCAATTGATTATTTCACTAAATGGGTCGAAGCCGCTTCCTATGCTAATGTCACCAAACAAGTTGTGGCCCGGTTTATCAAGAAGGACATCATCTGTCGTTACGGAGTTCCTAAAAGGATCATTACTGATAATGGTTCAAATTTAAACAACAAGATGATGAAGGAATTGTGCCAGAGTTTCAAAATTGAGCATCACAATTCTTCTCCCTATCATCTGAAGATGAATGGCGTTGTTGAAGCGGCCAACAAGAATATAAAGAAGATAGTGCAGAAGATGGTTGTGACCTATAAAGATTGGCACGAGATGTTGCCCTTTGCGTTACATGGTTATCTTACTTCGGTACGCACTTCAACTAGGGCAACCTATTTCTCGCTGGTGTATGGTATGGAGATTGTCCTACCATTGGAAGTCGAGATTCCTTCTTTGAGAGTTCTGGTTGACGTCAAGCTTGATGAGGCAGAATGGGTGAAGAATAGATTGAATCAGCTCAGCCTGATGGACGAGAAGAGGCTGACATCCATTGCATATGGTCGGTTGTATCAGAGTAGGATGAAGAAAGCTTTTTACAAGAAGGTGCGCCCTCGGAGCTTTCAGGAAGGCGAGTTAGTGTTGAAGAAGATTCTCCCTCCACAGACAGATCACAGGGGCAAATGGACTCTCAATTATGAAGGTCCATATGTCGTAAGGAAATTCTTCTCAGGAGAAGCCTTATTGTTTTCAACCATGGATGGCGAATATTTCACATCCTCTGTGAATGCAGACACAGTTAAAAAAACTTTGCTTAAAGAGACCCACTGGAAAGAAAAAAAGAATATCCAGGCAAAAATGGGGCATCCCGACGAACCATAAAAAGAATGGGTTCGGGAAAAACTTAAGGATAAAAAGGAAAAGATGTAAACCCGCAAAGTTGAAAACCTGAAAAGGCGACTTTGGCAAAAATGGGTATCCCGGTGAATTGAAAACCCGCAAGGGCGATTCAGGCAAAAGTTAGGGATTTAAAAAAGCAAATGACTACGGTCTGCGTATTGATCTTCAGAGAATAGTGGATTATGGGAAGACCTGAGGACCGTTCATCCTAATCAATCTTTTCAGAGGACAAAGCATCGGAAAAGCATCAAAGTCATGCGAGTCATAGATGGATCGACACATGGTTGTTGTTTGTACCACACTGCTGACATTTTATATATTTTTGTGCATTTCTGTGAATTTTGTGAAGCTTTCTCTTTCCAGGGGTTGCATCTGTTGTAAAATGTTCCTATTTACAAGCCTTTTGTTAATAAAGCATATACTATTCAGTAATTGTTGTTCTTGCTTTAGCCTTTACTGTTTTGTTTGCGGAAAAGAATGCCTGATGTTTTGATAAAACTTTGCATACATAAACTTGCAGGCTTTGCCGATAATCATTAAAACTTTGATTTATTTGAACAATGTCACGGATGATGACCGAGATAGTTTCCGTTGTGCAGGATATCTTATTGTTTATTCATTTGCAGGATTGTTACTCTTGGGGAATTCCCAGAGGTGTATCCCAGGTAAGATCACCATATCCCCACAGAAAGAAGGCATGCAGGCTAAGTATGTACACCTATCCCCAGCAGGTTGTATGTATGCACTTATTCCTCTTCAGTTCAAGATTGATTTCTTTGGCAGAATTAAGTCATCCCTAGAGGGTCGAGATTGATATTCCCCATGAAGGTTGAGTGTGTACACCTATTCCCAGCAGATTGCAGGTACGCACTTAAGCCTCAACAAGTCAAGTGTGAGTTTCCTCTCCACCAGGCAGGTTTGGAACTATTTCCCCAGCGGCGGAGCACATTCAGAATTCTATCTCCCCACAGGGTCTGAATCTTTGACCTTGTATCCCCTCAGAGTCTAGGTGGTTGACTCATTCCCCAAGAAGAGGTCGATGTTGTTTCCCTTTTTGCTTATCTCCTCAGAGAAGTCAGCATAGTAGTTTCTTCTTCCCCGTAGAGTAGGGGTTGGTTCAGAGATTGTTATCCTCAGCAGAGGGAGTTTGGGATAGCTTCCCAGCAGATCTTATTTGTAATCCCCTGCGGAGTGGATTTCAGTCTCTAGCGGAGTGGAGTTATTCCCAGTTGCGTACCTTGTACCCTAGAAGATTTTTGGTGTTCTAGGAGGCCATTCAGGGTTGATTTTCCCAGGTAGGGCAAGATTGACCTCAGTCGTTGGTTTTTGTATCCCCTGCATAGTCTTTGATTTCCCCAGTAGAGCGGGTTTATCGTCCCCAGTTAGGTCGTTTGTTCCCAGAAGAGTTGTATTCCGGAAGGCCATCCAGGGCATTTTCCCTCAGCAGATTGATTTGATTCCCAGTGGAGTGGATTTTTTTTCTCGTCAGAACAGTGTTACCCGAGAAAGTTCTTTTCCAGAAGGCCATTCAGGGCTCGTTTCCCAGCTTAAGGCTAATCTTACTTGGCACGTTTTATCTTTCCCCGACAGGGTTGCTTTTGTCTCTTCAGCATTTAGTTTGCTGGTGTGGTTCTGTTGCATTTTTGCATTCGTGCATAGCATCCTCCAAATGCGTAGCATTTCCATTTTGTATGGAGCATTACGCCATTTCTAAACATATGCATTTGAAACATAAGCCAGGTTGTTACCTCTTTGTTTTAAGGTATATCCTCAGCAGACAATTGTGTATTTTCGCCAATGCGGTATCCAGACCCCAGTTATCTTCGATGTGTTTCCCTTTAGTCAGTGGTATCCAGACCATGGCGTTGATGTTATATTTTCAAGTCCATATGGTATCCAGACCTCCGGCCAAGTCTAAATAGATGTGTTCATCTTATCATGTGCTTCCCCAACAGAGTTGCTTGTTTAAGTTTCTCTTTTCCCTCGCGGAGTTAGCTTGTGAATTATCTTCGATTCAGATTTTCAACTTCGTGTTGAACCGGCCTTCGGGTTCGATGCTCACTTTTATTTAGCGAATTCCTACTTGTTAGTAGATATTTTCAACTTCGTGTTGAACCGGCCTTCGGGTTCGATGCTCGCTTTTATTTAGCGAATGTCTGCTGGTTAGCAGAGATTTTTCAAATTTGTGTTGAACCGGCCTTCGGGTTCGATGCTCGCTTTTATTTAGCGAATGCATACTGGTTAGTAGAGATTTTCAACTTCGTGTTGAACCGGCCTTCGGGTTCGATCCTCGCTTTTGTTTAGCGAATGCCTGCTGGTTAGAAGAGATTCTCAACTGTGTGTTGAGCCGGCCTTTGGGTTCAATGCTCGCTTTTATTTAGCGAATGCATGCTGGTTAGCAGATGTTCTCAACTTCGGGTTGAGCCGGCTTTCGGGTTCGATGCCTGTCTTGTTTAACATATGCTTGGCAGCGATGTCAGATGTTCTTCTCAACTTCGGGTTGAGCCGACTTTTGGGTTCGATGCCTGTTTTGTTTAACAGATGCTTGATAGTGAAATCAGATGAGCTTTCCGACTTAGTGTTTTCGCCTACATGTTAGCAGATGTTTCTTCCGACTGCGTGTTGACCGGTAAATTAGCAAGTGTACTAATTGTACCGATGTAGTAATAAGGGGAAATTCCCCGAATATCGATCTCGCGAACTGCGTATGAACACAAGTTCTATAATAATGCAATTGAACAAAAAGTAATAGGGGTTTTGGTTTGTTTCTTAAGAATTATAAAGGCCAGAAGGCAAAAGCAATAAAATAAAGATTTTAAATAGTTATGAGAAGCATGCTAGGGTAGGGTGTATGAAAAGCCTTGTAATAACCTTAATCCTAAATTTTTAGAAATCACTGCTCAATTCAATCGTTACCGGTTTTAAAGATTAGTTGAATCTAATTCCTTAGCAGAAAACCCTTTAGTATTCTCCCTATGCCCCAATTCCTTGGTGGTATAGTAACAATACCAAGCAATACATTTTATCTAAAATATTACGGTTACTATAGGGTATCCCCATTCCTAGGCAATATCTACTATAGTATTACCGTATAAACGCGTTAACAATCGTTTTTCCAAACCTAAGGTTAACCGTAAATTGGATCCCTATTTGTCAAATAAGAAAAGCTTTATAAAAATTATACAATAACAACGATGATTAGTCAGCAGTGAAATCAACTATTCAAAGGAAACAAGGTCATTACATAGTCAATTCAGGGACACCCCCCTAGCATTGGGGGTTTAGCTACTCATAATAATAAAAATAAAATCAACAATAAGATTAAACATTACAAGATAATTGGTTGCCTTGATCTTCAATCGCTTCCGCTCATGAGGACCTTCAGTTCCCAAATCCTTGATCGCTCCAATCTTTCTCGTTAAATTCTCTTCTCTAGTTCAAAAGTCCCTACTCTTTTCTCAAAACACGTATCAAATAGTCTCCATTCAAAATCAGTACCAGGGAAATGCCCAAAATACCCTCAGGAGTCACAAGTGTCAAAAATACAAGAAAAATAGGGAATGACACGGGTCGTGTCAGGCAACACGGGCGGCCGTGTTGACTTTCTGATATAATTTACACGTGATTTTTCCAAGAACCAGTTGTCCTGACACGGGCGGCCGTGTCAGATCCCTGGTTTCCACCAAAATTGACTTTTCTGAGCACATCCTGACACGGGCCGTGTCAGGTGACACTGGCGGCCGTGTCAGGCTCCTGGTCCACTCCAAAGATCTCCCGTAGTCTTGTTGTTTTCCCCCGGTTTTTGCTCTAATTCTCCTTTATTGTTTACTTGAACCTAGAAATAGTGAAAACACCAAACCAACGCGTAAAATGAAATAAAAACAAATACAATGCAACAAGATATAACAAATGATTAACAGAAACAAACGGTAAAATCACGTGTAAAAACCACCGATCACGTGTCAAGGCTTTTGATTGGTAATCAGTTAGCTTATTTCCGTTGCAACTATTAAATTCAGTTATTTCCGGAGATTTTGTTTCCAATAGCAAGTTTGTAGTTCTATTTCTCCAGTTGGAAAATTTCTGGATTCTTTGGTATTCAACCGTCTTTTACCTTGATTGTTTGAAAGTTGTTTGCTTTTCACCTATTCAGGTCTAATTCGCTTGAATAGGGGCAGCTGTTGTACCCCAGAATTTGACCAAACTATTTATTTACTTGGCTTGTGTTTCATTTCATTTTAGCATTTGTATTTGCATAGCATTATCCTTTACAGGGGATCAAGAGAGGTGTGTCATTCAAGAGGAGAGTCTCAAGGGTTTCAGGCTCAAGCAGGAGTGCTTATTCAAGTCATCAAAGGCTTACAATCATTAGTGTTAGTGCCATGATTCTATGAGTATCCATGGTCCTATGATTGGCTAAATTTTTACAAAATATGACTCTGCACTAATGTTAAGTAGGATGTCATTACCATAATTATGACATCGCTATAGGAGCAAGCAGGAGCTGATGACAGAACTGTTGTCATGAGTTTTAATCAGAATGTCATGACCAATATCATGACATTGATGTATGGTACAGCAGGAGCTACCATCACTTGACAAAAGTGCCTTGGATATACCTCATCAGTATGTGCAGGCCAAAAAGAATTAGTAGGAACAAAGTGCAGATTTAGTTGGGGTTCATAAAAAGGCTCTTTGAGACTTTTTAGGAAACTATAATATGTTTGTTTCTACTAGTGTGAAGAAAATTCTGCAGAAGTGTTCAGCAGGGCAAGTTTGGTCAGCTAAGCACAAAGAGAGTTAGATGTCATACTGGATGTCATATGACATTGAGCGTATGACATCAGGAGTGCAGGTTTAGTTTTCTGTTAAATTGCAAGAGGAAACTCAGGCTATACTTCAGGAAACCTGTTATGACTCCTTAGTTATCTCAGGAGAGATTCTAGGCAGTGCTGACCATATCATGAAACACCATGACCTATTTGATAGCACCTTGATTTATGCAAAGTGGTTTAACTTGGTTAAACCTAATGTTTGTTACTTTGGACCAGCCCAAGCCCAATATGCACTAGTATTTAAGGAGGAGCAGAAGTAGAGGAAATCAAGCACTCACATCAAGAAAAACTAGAGTGTAAAATAGAGGTCTAGGGTTGAGAGTCCCTTGTGTGTCTTTGTAAGTCACCCTTTGTATCTTTTGATACATTGTGGTAGACATATCTGTGAGTGAAGAACATTATTCTTCACGTGTGTCTAGGAATCTTTCCTTGTGTGCCAAGCAATTGTAAGTTGTATGATTGCTCTGGTTTATTGTGTATGAACAAGTGTGTTCATTGTGTCACTCAAAGCTGTTAAGCAAGAGTGTGTGTCACTTGATCAAAGCTGTGAAGCAAGATCAAGTTGTGTTTTTGGAGTGTGTCTCCATAACTTGTCTATAATTGTGTAGTAATATTACTGAGGTGATTGAGGGGGAGCGAGTGGGTATACTCAGGTCTAGAGTGTCTCTAGGCAGAAATTGCATTGGGTAGTGTTGCACCCTAAAATTTGCTCAACCTTATTCCTTGGATTTATGTTTCATTATCATTAGCATTTGCATATAGAGTCATGTACATAGACTAACCATTTGCATAGCATAAGCATAGCAAGTCATTCAACAGGGGACCAATCATTATTTTCATCTCTAGAGGCCTATCAAGAGGTTATTATCCCAATACAGTCCTATTCAAGTCATCAGGAAAGAATTTGAAAGCAAAGAGGTCAGCAGATCAAGCCTTGAGTCTATCTCCTAGCTGAGGATATATGAGGATCAACAAGAGGGTTGTGAGCTGTGGATTGAAGGCATGGAGAGCATCTAGACATCTTAAGAGATTTAGAAAGTCATTTGGAGGAGAAAACAAGTTGTTGATGTGAGCACAAGAGCTACAGTTGAAGACAGTCAACTAGGGTTTCATCTGGGTCAACCCTAGGTCAATTGACTGATTTAAGGGGCATTCAAGTCTATTGGAGAGATGTGGGGTTCATCATTGGACATATAAAGAAGGATATGGAGATATGCCAAGGAGAATTCAAGAGAAATCAAGGAGAAGAGGAGTTACTAAATTAGGGTTTCTCTGTAAAATCCCCTAGTTTAGGTCAAATTTCCAAGCAAGATAAGTCAAAATGCTAGCTTCAAATGGCTTCTTGGCCAACATGAAACTTGTAGAGAATCTCAAGACCTTTAATTTGAGTGGTGGAAGACCTCAAGGAGATTTATGGAACTCAAGTTATGGTCCTTACAAGTTACAGGTCATCTGAGGTGTCTGAATTTTTGTCTGTGAAAGTGACTTGACTTCCAAGCTAGTTTTGCCCCTCAAGGAGATTTCAAATGGATTCTTGGTCAACATAAGAATTGTTCCTCATTGTCTTAGCTTTCTAGAATGGTATGGTATGCCTTCATATGATGTGGAGAACTCAACTTATGGTCTTGACAAGCAAAGGGTATTTTGGGCATTTGTGAATTACAGGTCATTTTAACCTATACCCAAAACTCATACAAGGAGGCCTCAAATGGAAAAACTTACAACATCAAACTTGCTCCAAATGGGATTTTAAGTCTAGAAAGAAGGTCACAAGTTATTGGAGAAGCTCATAGCATGATGTTACATGATTGGTCAAAATATGAACTAAAAAGGCTTATAAAGTGAATAATTTCAAAGTGAAAAATGGTTTGGGAGATTTACAAGTCCAAATGGAGACTTCCAATATATGATTTTGAATGGAAAAACAATTCTAAGAACAACGGTTCACACACTTTTTTGAGTTTAGAAGGAAAAAATGAAGTTATCCATGGTTGCTTACCTTTTAAGAAACATAATCAAAATGGGCCAAAGTTTGAAAACAAGGGAATGTGCAAGATGGATCTAGAATGTACCATTGGGGTCTATATATTCATGAAAGATGAATTTGGCAAGGGTTGGCCTCATTTGCACCAAGAATTCCACAAATTTCTCACACTTTTTCATAAAAGTTTCATTCCAAATCTCTCAAATTCTTCATCAATCTTCATCAAGATCAATTCAATTTCACTCCATCATCATCTTAGATCATAATTGAAGCAAGGTTTTGGTAGTTCTCATCCATTTTCGAGTGCCTCTTTCATCAACATCAAAATCACAAGTTCAAGTGAATTGCATGATTCAAGCAAGGAACCTCCAAAATTGTGCATACAGAATTGAGTATTGAATTGGTGAATCAAGATCCAAGTCTCAAAAGCTTCATATCTTCCATTTCCATAGCTGTTTTCAAGGTCTCTCATCAGGTAAGTTTTCATTCGATTAGCTTGATTCTGTTGGTTTCACATGATTTTATTAGTGTAGACTTGATCTAGGTGGTTAGGAGATTAAGTTAGATGATTTTGGAAAGGATTGGTGATGGTTAGTGACAGGTGTAACAAACTGTTGGTGCTTATATCTCTTAGATTAGTGCATCATAATTGTAGCGTGATTGATCAAATTAATCTCCATTAGGCATAGGTTAGTTTAGGTCAAGTTTGAGGAGGAATGGTGATGGTTCATAACAGTATGATTTCATGATGACCAGTTTTTACCTCGATCGGGTTGAGAGATTCTGTGAGTTTCAGACTGAGCTAGTGGTATAGGATTGTAGAGGGGAAGATCCTGAGCAACTTTCGTGTTTATGGCGTGATGATTCGTGGCTTGGAGATGGAGAACAGAGAGGGGGAAAGTAGCTCGTGCATGAGCTCGCATGGAGTAAACCCTAAGTTGCAGGTCGTTTGGAGAAGAAATAATCATGGCCGTTCGTTGTAGTTTGGACTTTTGACTTAGGGTAAGATCGTGTGGCCTACATTCAATCTGAGCGTTTGGAGGGAATTGGAGTTTTGGCCAAAACGCACCGTTTCATTAATTGAAACGGGCGGGCCTGAGTTGAATTTTGTTATTCCCACCCCCGTGTTAGGCCCAAAACCATTTTCTAACGTGATTTTATTACTTCCTTCACCCCCCAGCGCGTTTTATTATTTCTTTAATTCTGATTGTTGTTGGGCCCAGTGTGAAAGCGCTACCAGCACCCCCCTATTTCCTGGCCCAATGGGATTATAACTGGGCGAGTTTCTAAATGCACCCCTCTCCCTCATTTAATTCATTTTATTTTTCTTAATTCCATTAATATTTTACCAATTTTCATAAAATCATAACTAATTCATAAAAAATGCATTTTCATCCATTCTTTTTACCATATCTTCATTAAAATGTCTAGAATATTATAGGAAAATAAATTTTCATTTTTAGTTTTATTTCATATTTTTTTCATATTTTCTAAATAAATGTCATATTAAATAGTTTCATTTCATGCATTATTTTTATGATTTTTGTTCTCTCACATGCTTTGATATTTTTAGATCATTCTTTTCATATTGTTTAGATGAGATATTAGGCTTGTAGAAATATTTTAGTTCCCATTTTTAGAGGTTAATTTTGGATGATTAATAAATGCTTGAATATCATGAACAAAACTAGGGTTTTAGGTGACAACTTAGGAGTTTGATTTCATTCCCCTTAGGACTTAGGGTTTAAATAGATTAGTTATGGGACTATATGGGCTATAGGTAGTTATTAGATCCCTTAGAGAACAGTTAGGATTCCCCTACTGCTATTATTACTGTCTGTATATCTGTTGTCTGGTGTGGTGTGCCCTCTGGGGTTTATTGATTGTTTGTATGGGTATTGGGTTTGTCTGGGGCCCTGGGGAAGCTGAAGATTTGTGAAGATGAAGCTATTGGAGATTCAAAGATTGGAGATCAACTGTCAGAGTTGGGGAGAAGTTTCTTGCTAGCAGATGCTGAGGAGACTAGGGTTTAGGAGCTAGGTAGAGCTCTAGATTAGAAAGATTGTTTCTCAAACATGGATTGCCTTGTCTGCATCCATTCTTCTCTGTGATTCAGAGTCTCTCTAAGACACTCACCCCCTTCCTTTGGAAGGCTTGGTGATAGTGTCTATGAGATAGAACTCTTGAGAGAAAATGTCTCTTGTGTTAGAAGCAGTCTGTTCACCACCTTTGGTAGTCAGCTGATTGCTTAACACCCAATTCACTCTTGTGACTGATCCCTCATCCTGGAGGTTTGAGCTTGAAGAAAAGCCATTGCAGATGGAAGACTAATGATCAAAGCCCTTGTCTGAAGGCCATGAGGATGGAGATTGATGCTTGTTGAAGCTTGTGAATGATTGGAGATTACTTGAAGCCAGTTGTTGATTCAGAGCTGCTGATGCTGTTTATTTTTTTGCTGTATTTCATTTGTTGATGTATTGATTGGTTTTCTGGACTGTATTGTTTGCTGTTTATCCTGCTGGGTTGAAAGTGAAGCCTGTTCACTTTTGCCTATTGTTTTCTAGGTTCGAGGTTGAGTGAGACTCCCTTGCCTCGCTTGTGCTGTTGCATCCATGCATTTTACTGCTTTACTGTATATATCTGTTATTGTTTCTGTTTCTGCCTATCCCGTAGGATCTCTGTTTCTCTCTGTGCAAGAGAGGAGCATGATAGACACTAGGTCTTAACCCATGCATGATAACATTAGGTTAGTTTGTTTCCCTTCGCAACCGTAGGTTAGGGTTCTGTCTCTTTCTTTCTCAAAACAAACAGAAAAACACATAAAGATTTCAAACACAATAAAAGACACTTCTTTCGTAAAAGAATGTGAACTCATCAAAACGTCATTTTTGTCCTCTTGGACTGTTAATCAGAAAACCTTTTTCAGAAGGAATAAAAATTAATCAAGGACAGACTTGTGTCATACGTGGCCCGAACTACGTTTGCTCTGATCTTTCATGCTGTATGAAAGTACGTAGGCATAGGATGCGATATCCTAGCGAGCAACCTTCCCCTCCTTTCCCGTAGGTAGGCGAACTACGTTGACTCTGATTTCTCGTTCCAGACGGGAATACGTAGGCATAAAGTGCGATACTTTGCCGAGTCGTTTTCATTCTCTTTTCTTTTTAACCCTTGACCTATAGTTTAGATAGAATAACAATCCATACCCGAAAACAAGCGTGGATCCCGTCGAGTACGACGGACGTGAGGGGTGCTAATACCTTCCCCTTGCGTAACCGACTCCCGAACCCAGGTTTTGGTTGCGACGACCATACCTTTCCCATGTTGTGCGAGGTTTACTCTGAGCGTTTCCTTTCCCTCCCGTGGGATAAATAACGCACGGTGGCGACTCTTCTGTTCAGCCGGCGCCGATTTTCGCAGTAGCGACAGCTGGCGACTCTGCTGGGGATAATTCGTCCCCTGGCTGCTAAGGACTGCGATGGTTCTTATGCATTTGGGATCCAACGTCCCTTAAGAGAGTCAATCCTAACGCTTGTTTTCCCGTCGAGGATTTTGTATGGAGTTATTGTATATTTCTAACCTTGTATTTTCAGCTTTATATATTGTTTATTATTGCTGTATCGGGGTGTGACGGGTGTTCTGATATTGAGAGATAAGCCGGACCTGGGCTTGAGTGCACCTAGAATTAGAGTAGAAATTAGTGGGCGCCCGCTTGCTTTGCTTGCTTTGGCGTCCCATGAAATCTACACTCAGACGAGGTTCCTCTGGTTGGCCTCCTGCCCCTTCCTTTGGTTGGCGTGGGTTGCTGGTTAGTTGGATTGTCGACTCTGGGGACCGATCATTTGGAAGTTGGCTAAGTGAGGCCTCTTCAGGAATTGATGATGCCACTCCTTCTGGGAATCGTATCATCAACCCTGAAAGTCTGTGACGCCGACGACCGCATAGGATGCCGTACCTTGTGCCAGTTATAGGGCCACCCACCTGTGAGGGGATTCAGGGTTATGCAGGTAACTAGACCTCCAGACTACCGGTTATTTCTTGATCAGAGATCCTGGTTATTTATGGAGAGTTATGAGGTCTGTCAGAGACCGTTTGGAGATGTATTCTGAGGTCTGTCAGAGACCATTTGAGAGGTGTTTTGAGGTCTGTCAGAGACCAATTATGGATATGATTTGAGGTCTATCAGAGACCAGTGAGTTATGGTTTGAGGTCTGTCAGAGACCAGTGTTGGAGTTTTATTTTAGGTCTATCTGAGACCAGGGTTTGATGACTTCTGGATGGTCTATCTGAGACCTTTCTTGATTGGGTTTAGGCTATTCAGCTGCAGCTTTGGTCCCTGTTGAATGTTACTTGCATTGCATCCCTGCATATCCATTATCATTTGCATTTCACTAACGTGTGTCTGTGCTGCAGGTGCATTTGCATTTCCCTAGTTCTAGTGCCCAGACTTCTGAGTATTTGATCATGACTAGCCTAAGGAGGACAGTTGCCTACAAATTGCCTACGCCTGATATTGTTCCTCTACTGGGGTTGATCTCTCTTGCTGATGAGGGTGTTCGTAGGAGTTTCCGGATGAGTTATGGTAGACTATTGAGATTGGTGTGCAAACCTACAGAGGTAGAGTTAGATGGGCTGTATGCTTTGATGCAATTCTATGACCCTGCTTTGAGGTGTTTCACGTTCTCTGACTTTATTATGGGACCGACGCTGGAGGAATACGCTGAGTATGTTGAGCTGCCCGTGCAGAACCAGGTTCCATTCATTCATTATGATGCCAAGCCCAAGCCGGAGGAATTGGCAAAAGCCTTGCATGTTGATGCTTCTGAACTTGTGACTACTGTTTCCCGTGGAGTTCCAGGCTTCTCATTTCAGTTCTTAGTTGGTAAAGCTCAAGAGTACGCCAAGAATGGGTGCTGGGTTGCTTTCAATGCTGTGTTGGCCTTGTGCATTTATGGCATAGTTTTATTCCCCAATATACCGGATTTTGTGGACTTCGATGCTTTCTACTTGTTTGCCGCTGGTAATCCTGTACCTACTTTACTCGGAGATCTCTACCACTCACTGCATTACAAGAATGAGAAGGGAAGAGGGAAGAATGTTCATCTGTGTGTGCCCTTATTGAGTATGTGGTTTGAGAGTCATCTTCCTAAGAGAGGATCTGCTGCAGAGACTACAATTCCAGTTGATTGGTCGGAGCGTTTGATGAGGTTATCGTCGGAAGATATGGAATGGTTTGATAGAGATCTGTTGGGATCGGAGCTCATCTTCAGTTGTTCCGGTTACCCTAATGTGCCATTGATAGGAAGAAAAGGGTGTATCAATTACAACCCTTCTCTATTCATTCGCCAGTTCGGATATGCGCTGAAGAATCCACCTCAAGAGGAGGAAGTACAGGAATCTCTGTACTTCACTGGAGATTTGAAGGGGGAGTTATTAGCCAAGTTGCGACGTGCCTGGACGCGTATTAACCGCAAAGGGAAGCCGTTGTTGGGAAAGAATGACTGTCAGGCCTATGCACCTTATAGAGTTTGGATTCAGGAAAGGGCTAGTCAGTTGAAGATGCCGTTTCCAGATGCACCAATTCTTGTTCCTATTCCGGTAGAAGAACCGACTACTGTTTCTAGAGAAGCATATGAACAGGTTGTGAAGGAGAAAGAAGTCTTGATGAAGATTAATGAAGGGTTAGAGCAAGAGTTAGCCCAGGCGCGCAGCGAGAAAAACAAGGCCGTATATGCTTTCCAACAACAGATTGAGCTGGTAAACAGGTTAGGATCTGAATTGACCGAGGAAAAGAAGAAGCGCGAACGCCTGGGGCAAGAGTTCAGAAGTTCCCATGACATGCTGGAAGCCAAAAAGAAGGCGCTCGACGCAGCACACCGAGAGATATCTTCTTGCAATAAGACTTGGAATGCCACACTCACCAACAACAAGAAGAGGGAAGATAAGCTGAAGCAGCAAATTTCCGACCTCGAAGAGAAGTTGAAGTCTAGCATCAAGAAGTGTGAGGAAGAAGTGATGAACCGGTATAGTGTCCAGCATGCACTGAACAAGGCAATCAAATCTAGAGATGAAGCAGTGTCCCAGAAGCGAAAGTTAGAAGATTGCTT
Source organism: Lathyrus sativus (assembly GCA_963859935.3). Taxonomy (NCBI): domain Eukaryota; kingdom Viridiplantae; phylum Streptophyta; class Magnoliopsida; order Fabales; family Fabaceae; genus Lathyrus; species Lathyrus sativus. Next base: position 372,143,426 of record OZ012739.1, read on the forward strand.
CGGAGAAGCAACATGGGAAGAAACTGCTGAAGACGTACGCCGTGTCCTTAAGAAGAGAAACCAGCTTGTTGAAGGGCTGCTTGATCGACCAAGCCATCCGGAGACCAAGAAGTTGATAGAGGAGTACCAGACTTTTGGGAGGATCTGATCATTCCATTATTTGTATGCTTTATTTGCATAGTGCTGACCATCACCAGGATTGTTGGTTGAGGTCATGCCATCTTTGTACTCTCAGTGATATTGTACCCTGGGCTTATTGATTCTCTCTGCTATATATGAGGCTTTCTGTGATTCAGCTCCGATCTTTGTATTGCTAGCACTGTCACTGCACCGGCACCTTCGCACTAGAACTGGGGGAATGAACTTCCCTAATGCACAGGCACATTGCATTGCATTCATATTCATCTTGCATAACAGGTAATATATGAATGGTGTCTTATCTCTTGCTCTGCATCAGGTACTTAACAGGATTCCAGATCAACATCCGCACCGCTATTCTACACGATCCAACTGTCGGAAAGTCATGGACCAGATTCAGAACGAGATGCAGGATGTACGCGAGAAGCTCGCCCTCTTCATGCAGACCATGGAGGCTATAGCAAAAGGGCAAGAGAACTTGCAGGCCATGGTCCAGCCTCTATTGGCTCGCAACGCTGGTCATGGTAACGAAGATCATCAGTCTGTCCGGGTTGATACTGCTCATGGAGATGGCACTCCAACGCCAGTGGCTCCGCCTGTCGTCAATGTGAATGCTGCTAACGTCAACAACGCTACCGCTGCTGTGAATGGTAACGTCGGAGTTGGAAATGAAACTGCTGTCCATAACGCTGGGCCGGGTGATGTCAATGTGGGAGATAATCTCGGAGGCAATGGCTTTGTCAACGCCGGGTTCGGATTCAACGATCAGGGATTCGACAATACTGGCAAGTATGGCTTTAATGCTCAAGGCTTTGGGCAAGATGGTTATGGTATGGTCAATCAGGGCTACGGAGGTTTTGGAAACGGAAACGGTACTGGTTTTATGGCTGGTGGTCCTGCTGGAGGTGTTCAAGGGTATGGCAACAGAGGCCGAGTTCCGGGGATGAATCAGGTCAGAGCTGGACGTAATAATGCATATGATGGATACGGGGCTGGAAACGGTATGTGGCAGGAGGATCAACAGGAAGACGCCTTCTCTGGAGGAGGTTTTGAAGGGCCGATGGATGATTCTCAAAAGATTAGAATGCTGGAAGAGCAAATGAAGGGAGTCCTAAATCAGAGTGCTGTAGGGTTGGACATGGCAACTATGGGCTTGGTACCTGGCTTGAGGGTGCCCATTAAATTCAAAGCGCCTGCGTTCGATAAGTACAAAGGAGATACATGTCCGAAGGTTCATGTACGAGCTTATTACAGAAAGATGTCTGCATACTCCACTGACGAAAGAATGCTCATGCATTTCTTTCAGGATAGTCTATCGGGTCCTTCCTTAGAGTGGTACATGGGGTTGGAGCCCACTGATATCAAGACTTGGAAGCAATTAGCAGAGGCGTTCGTAGCCCATTACAAATATAACAGTGACCTGGCACCCAATCGGGTCCAGTTGGCCGGGCTTTCGCAGAAGAAGGGGGAGAGTTTTAAAGAATACGCGCAAAGGTGGCGCGATATGGCTGCCAGGGTCCGTCCTCCTGTGGAAGATAAAGAAATGAACGATATGTTTGTCGGCACATTCACCGGGCTGTTTCATGATATGTTGTTTCATACGTCTCTGGCTAGTTTTTCAGATCTGATTCTGATGGGTGAAAAGATTGAGCGGAACATTAAGCAAGGAAAGTTCCAAGTCGATGAATCAACTGCATCTGGCAGTAATAGGAAAGCTTATGGTGGGCGCCGTCAGGGCGAAGCTAGCGCGGTATTTGGAGGCCGAGGCCGAGGCCGAGGCAGGGGAAGAAATCCATATCGTCAGCAGCAGCAAGTGTCGAGTGTCACCATCCCGTATCAACAACAACCAATCCAGCAACAACAACAGGTTCAGCAGCAACCAATGCCACAGCAGCAGCAGCCTCAGCAGGGGGCACAGCAAGCTCAGAGAAAATTCCAGGGTGGTAAGCCGAGAAGGGTGTTCGAGAAGCCTCCCTCTAACTATGCTGATTTATTGCAGACCTTGTTGGGATTGAATCTGGTAGAGAAAAGAACCTTGGCACCAATAACGGGAACTCCCCCGTTCGGCTATGATGCAAATAGGCGCTGCGAGTTTCATTCTGGGGCCCCGGGCCATGATATCGAAGGTTGTCATGCTTTTAAGCACGTTGTGCAGGATCTCTTGGACAACAAGTCTATCAACTTCGGAACGACCGGTGCGAATATAGTCCAGAAACCCATGCCTAATCATGGGGCGAACGCCGTGCTGACTGAGGAAGGTCTGAATCTGATTATGAATGTTGAGGATTTAAAGACGCCGCTGAGCGAAATAAAAAGCCGACTGTTGCAAGGAGGTGTTTACCCGGGTTGTAATGAGTACTGTTTAGATTGTTGGGCCCTGTCTGGGGGGTGTGAGGATTTGAAGAAAGGCATCCAGGCCTTAATTGATGATGGTATATTGCAGTTTGATAGAACAGCAACTGATGAGCCGGCAGGGGCAGTAACGGATAATCAGAGTGATGTTGCCACAGTGACAATTCCTAGGAAGACGATCACTATTTCAGCACCAGCTCAGCGACCACCGATTACTATAACTAAAGCCGGGCCAATCCCGTATGAGAGCACGAAGGCGGTCCCATGGTCATATGGGCTAGAGGTGTATTGTGACGGGATTAAAATCGATGTTAACAAGCAGTCAGCGGAGATTGTGGATAATGTTGTTGGCCCGGGAGGCATGACGAGAAGCGGCAGGATCTTTATATCTCCTGAAGTAGAGGCCGAAAGGCTAGCGAAAGGAAAGGGGAAAGCGGTGGAAAATGTTCCGGTTCAAGCAAATGAAAAAGAAGCAGCATCTAAGGATGTCGAAGAATTCATGCGCTTAATTCGGAAGAGCGATTATAAAATCGTGGAGCATCTGCAGCAAACGCCGTCCAAAATATCTATTCTGTCATTGCTGTTGTGTTCAGAGGCTCACCGAAATGCTTTGTTGAAAGTCCTGGACACTTCTTTTGTACCACAGGATGTCTCCGTCAATCAGCTAGAAGGAGTATTGGCACATGTAAATGCAGGCCACAGTCTGGGCTTTACTGATTTCGACTTGACTCCGAAAGGAAGGGATCATAATATGGCATTACATGTATCTGTTGAGTGCAGAGGGTCGACAATGTCGCACGTATTGGTTGACACCGGGTCGTCTTTGAATGTGCTGCCTAAGAAGGCTATGATGAAGCTGGATGTTCGAGGAATTTTGTGCACACCAAGTGATTTGGTAGTCAGAGCGTTTGACGGCACGCGGAGAACAGTCTTCGGATCGATTACATTGCCTCTGCAAGTGGGGCCGGAAGTGTTTGCAACGGAGTTTTATATCATGGATATACAGCCTGCGTACAGCTGCTTGCTGGGAAGACCTTGGATTCACGGGGCAGGGGCAGTTACGTCTACCCTGCATCAGAAGTTAAAGTATATGGTCGGAGACAGTGTAGTCACCGTGTGCGGAGAAGAAGACATCCTGGTCAGCCATCTTTCTTCGTTCAAATATGTGGAAGTCGACGGGGAGATCCATGAGACGCCATGCCAGGCGTTCGAAGGTTTGCGCATAAAGGACAAGGGTCCCGGGCCAAGCAAAGTGCCGGAGATAGCTGTCTCATCGTATAAAGAAGCCCAAGCGCTAGTGAAGGCAGGAGAAGCCACGGGCTGGGGCAAAGTATTGGACATTCCGGTGAAAATGGACCGGTTCGGACTGGGGTACCGACCGTCGTCATCAACTCCTTCCGTGGGGGCCCCTCATTTCAGAAAGTCAATCACCATCTCTGCCAGTGGAGTATGCCAGGAATCTGTCAATGCTGCTTCGGAATCCGATGAAGGGGACAGCGACTGTGATATGGATGCCTGGATTCAGCCAAGCACGCCAGGACAAGGACTGTGCAACTGGTCTATTCAGGAGCTTGTTCCTGTGACTTTTAAACAGTAATGCTTTGCTTTATTAATTGTTGAATAATCTGATGTCTTGCCCGGGGCATCGGGATTTGCTTAGGGCTGTGTTGTTATAAACATTGCGCGTTAATCATTAAATAAATGGCGTTTTTCATGTGCAAATACTGTAATCCCTGTCTTTCTTGTTTTGTATTTTTCAATAAAATGGCAACGTGGTTATCCGCTTTATACGCATTTTGAAGCACTTAACCCTTTCTTTTGCAGGATAACATTTTCAGATGACATCCTTGAACCACCTATGACTCGTCCCGACTTCGAGCACCCGGTATTCCAGACCGAAGAAGAGGTTGTCGAAGATAGCGACGTTCCTGAAGAACTGTCTTGGTTGGTGAAGCAAGAGGAAAGAGCCATTCTGCCTCACGACGAGATTATTGAAATTATCAATTTGGGGTCGGAAGGGGTTGAGAAAAATATTCGTATCGGAGCCGCACTGCAGAGTGATATCAAGCGAAAACTGGTTGAAATGCTCCGAGAGTATAATGATGTATTCGCTTGGTCGTATCAAGATATGCCAGGGCTCGATACAGATATGGTTGTGCATCGTCTGCCACTGAAAGAAGACTGCCCGCCTGTCAAACAAAAACTTCGCAGAACTCGCCCAGATATGGCAATGAAGATCAAAGAGGAGGTTCAGAAACAGTGGGACGCTGGGTTCCTGGCTGTGACGAAGTATCCCTCATGGGTTGCTAACATCGTGCCAGTGCCAAAGAAAGATGGCAAGGTTCGAATGTGCGTGGATTATAGAGATTTGAATAAAGCAAGCCCAAAAGACGATTTTCCACTTCCTCATATTGACGTATTAGTTGATAATACCGCTCAATACTCCGTATTCTCCTTCATGGATGGCTTTTCGGGCTATAATCAGATTAAAATGGCGCCAGAGGATATGGAGAAAACTACTTTCATAACGCCTTGGGGAACATTTTGCTATAAAGTGATGCCCTTTGGTTTGAAAAATGCTGGGGCAACGTATCAGCGTGCGATGACAACTCTCTTTCATGACATGATGCATAAAGAGATTGAAGTTTATGTTGACGATATGATCGCTAAATCCCAGACGGAGGAAGAGCATCTGGTGAATCTGTTGAAGTTGTTTAAAAGGCTTAGGAAGTTCAGGCTGAGGCTGAACCCTAACAAATGCACCTTCGGGGTGAGATCGGGTAAGCTCCTGGGGTTCATAGTAAGCGAAAGAGGAATAGAGGTCGATCCTGCTAAAATAAAAGCGATTCAAGAAATGCCGACGCCTAAAATAGAGAAAGAGGTGCGCGGGTTTTTAGGGAGATTGAACTACATTGCCCGGTTCATATCTCATCTAACTGCCACGTGTGAACCATTATTCAAGCTGTTGAAGAAAGATCAAGCTGTAACGTGGAACGATAATTGTCAAAAGGCGTTCGACAAAATAAAGAAGTATCTGCAGGAGCCTCCTATTTTGATACCCCCGGTGGCAGGGAGACCCTTGATAATGTATTTGACGGTTCTTGAGGGAAGCATGGGTTGCGTTCTCGGTCAACACGACGAGACGGGGAGAAAAGAGCATGCAATCTATTATTTGAGTAAGAAATTTACAGACTGTGAATCTCGATACTCAATGCTGGAGAAAACTTGTTGCGCGCTAGCCTGGGCCGCCAAGCGTCTGAGGCAGTACATGCTGAACCATACAACCATGCTCATCTCGAAGATGGATCCAATCAAATATATATTTGAAAAGCAGGCGTTGTCAGGTAGAATTGCCAGGTGGCAGATGATCTTGACTGAATACGATATTCAATACGTCTCGCAAAAGGCAATAAAGGGGAGTGTGTTGTCTGAGTATCTGGCGGAGCAGCCTATTGAAGAGTATCAATCGATGAGATTTGACTTTCCTGACGAGGATATCATGTATCTCAAGATGAAGGATTGCGAAGAGCCGTTACCAGACGAAGGACCAGAGCCGGGGTCCAAATGGCAGATGATATTTGATGGAGCTGTGAATGCTTACGGTAGCGGAATAGGGGCAATTATCACTACGCCGCACGGGTCGCACATCCCGTTTACTGCCCGATTGACCTTTGCTGTTACCAACAATGAGGCCGAATACGAAGCTTGTATAATGGGGCTTGAAGAAGCCATTGATTTGCGAATCAAACATTTAGACGTATACGGAGACTCAGCTCTGGTAGTGAATCAGATCAAAGGGGAATGGGAGACACGTCAGCCCAATTTGATACATTACATGAATTATGCAAGGAGATTGTTGCCTTTCTTCGACAAAGTTGAATTGCATCATGTGCCGCGGGCAGAAAATCAAATGGCTGACGCCCTTGCCACCTTGTCTTCCATGTACAAGGTCAATTTCTGGAACGAAGCTCCCCAAATCACTATCTCTCGGTTGGACAGGCCAGCTTATGTATTTGCTATTGATGAAGCGTCTGATGGCAAACCGTGGTATTTTGATATCCTTAATTTCCTGAAGAATAAAGAGTATCCGGCTGGGGCATCCAGTCAAGATCAGAAAACTCTCAGGAGATTAGCGGGTAATTTCTATTTGAACCCGGATGGCGTCTTGTACAGAAGAAACCACGACTTGGTGTTGTTGCGTTGTGTAGACGAGAAAGAGGCAAAGCTTCTCATGGAGGAAATTCACGAAGGTGCATTCGGTACGCATGCTGGTGGGCATGCTATGACAAGAAAGCTGCTGCGGGCAGGTTACTTTTGGCTGACGATGGAAACTGATTGTTTCAAATTTGCAAGAAAGTGCCACAAGTGCCAAATTTATGCTGACAAAATACATGTGCCTCCGAGTCCTCTGAATGTGATGTCATCTCCATGGCCATTCTCGATGTGGGGAATCGATATGATTGGAAAGATTGAGCCGACGGCTTCTAACGGGCATCGGTTCATCTTAGTAGCAATCGATTATTTCACCAAGTGGGTGGAAGCAGCGTCTTACGCAAATGTAACGAAGCAAGTGGTGGCTAGATTCATCAAGAGAGATATCATTTGCCGATACGGAATCCCCGAGCGGATAATCACGGATAATGGTTCTAATCTGAACAACAAAATGATGAAGGAGCTCTGTCAGAGTTTCAAGATCGAACATCACAACTCCTCCCCTTACCGACCCAAGATGAATGGCGCTGTCGAAGCGGCCAATAAGAATATCAAGAAGATCGTCCAGAAAATGGTGGTGACTTATAAAGATTGGCATGAAATGCTACCTTTCGCTTTGCACAGTTATCGTACGACGGTACGCACATCAACTGGGGCAACTCCGTTCTCGTTGGTATACGGAATGGAGGCGGTATTACCATTGGAAGTTGAGATCCCTTCTCTGAGGGTATTGCGAGACGTTCAGCTGGACGAGGCAGAATGGGTAACGAACAGATTGAACCAACTGAGTTTGATGGATGAGAAGAGGCTAGCTTCTCTGGCATACGGTCGTTTGTATCAAAGACGAATGAAGAAAGCGTACGACAAGAAAATACTTCCGCGAAGCTTTCAGACGGGCGACCTTGTGCTGAAAAGGATTCTCCCGCCGCAAGCAGATCACAGGGGCAAGTGGACCCCCAACTACGAAGGGCCATACGTTGTCAGTAAGGTCTTTTCAGGAGGAGCTTTATTGTTGTCCACTATGGACGGGGAAGACTTTGCGTCACCTGTGAATTCGGACGCAGTTAAAAAATACTTTGCTTAAAATAGACCCGCTGGACAGAAAAAAGAGAGTCCAGGCAAAAATGGGGCATCCTGGCGAACCAAAAACAGAATGAAAGGTTCGGGCAAAAGTTAGGGATAAAATTGAAAAAATGTACACCCGCGAAGTTGAAAACCTACACTGGGCGGCTTCGGCAAAAAGGGGTATCCCGGTGAACTGAAAACCCGTAAAGGGCGGTTCACGCAAAAGTTAGGGATGAGAAAAGCAAATGACTGCGGTCCGAATTTGAATTCAATGAGCGTCAATGCGGGAGAATGTATTTGGAGAGTCAGTTATCGGATACAACCTCTTCAGAAGTAGGGATACCGGGAAAGTATAAGAGTCAGACGAGTCATGGGAGGATCAGTTCGTGGTGTTCTTCTGCATCCAGTTGCCGATATGTGTACAAAATTTAATTTGTCAATATTTATGCTTCTTGTGAATACTTGCATACTTGTATATTTGCTTTGCGTAGCTTCCTCTTTTCAGGAGTTACATCCCGTGTACAAAAACTCCGCCCATTCAGGGGCCCAATCAATGAAAATGTGTTATTCAGTACTTGATGCCTGTTCTTTACTGTTTTGCGCATGATAAAACGCCTAAGTTTGATGAAACTAGCATGAGTATAACATTACTGGCCCTTGCCAACGATTGTTAAAGCTTTGAATTAACTGAGTGTAACGTCACTAACCTGAATCGATTTGGATTGCATAGGCTTGTCGTGCTTTGTTTGTGTTGTTGCAGGTTTCATAACTGTACGAGGAAGGTGATCAAAAGATTGCAATAAGTGAAAGGCTTGATCCCCACGCAGGTCAGGCATGTTCTTCCTGAAGAAGGATAGAATTCTCCAGCTAGCCGTAGCTTATCCAAAGGACGTGCTCCAGAGAAGTTAATCGACCTCAGCAGAGTTTAGTGATTCTGAGATCGTAAGGCTGTATTCAGACAGGTTCATCTCCCCCGTAGGGTCAGGCACTCTTCCCCAGTGGAGTCAGTTAATTTTCCCCAAGAGAATCCAGCCATCCCCAGCGAAGTTCTCTTTTCAGTAAATGTTCTTTCCTTCCAGTGGAATTCGAAGGTCAAGACCTTCCCCAGCAGAGTTGGTGGTGGGTCCTGTCATTTATTTTGTCAGAGACACCGGTGATATCGGTTCACATTCCAGCAGAAAGTCCGATCGTGCTGTGCGCATCTGCTATTCCTCAGCAGAGTTATTGTCCCCAGCAGGGGGTTACTTCAACAAGACGTGTGGTTTGAGTTCCCAAATTCCCAGCAGGGTCGACTTCATCCTACCAGCTTTTATTTTGCCGGAATAATTTTGTAGCATCAGGCTATCCCCGGCGAGTCGGCGTTACCCTTCCAGCATTTATTTTGCTGAAGCAGTTTCTGTACTCTAGTAGTTCAGGTGGAGAGAGCTCTTGCTCAAATAAATCACCAAACAGTCAAGATCTCGGCAGGAGATATTCAATAATAATGTCAGTTTCGGCGGTATTCCCCACAGAGTTATCATGATAAAACTCTCTTTGTCTCCAGCAGAGTCGTTTGTGCAAATGTCTCTTATTTTCCCCAGCCAGAGTGGCCAGGATAAGAATCTCCTTATTCCCAAGCAAAGTTCGTTTGTCATCAACGAGTCGCATGAATCAGAATTTCAGAGACCACCGCCGGTTATCAGAGCAGGCGTCCGATAGTTGGTTTTCAGACATCCCCAGTAGAGTTCATCTCGAAGTCGCTGTCACGTCAGTGCTGAGCAGTTTGTGGGTAAGGATCATTGAAAAATTAAGTCCTGACGTGGACCATTTACTCCTAGAATGACGGGATTTCTTCAGAAGTGGGCGTCCTAACGTGGACAGGTTTGTTTTACCGGATTGGTTAGGTGCGTTAATCCTGACGTGGATAGATTCGGTCTCTCGAAATTTGGAGAAAAGGAGGTCATGACGTCGACAAAAGATTGGTTACTCTTCGTGTTGGTATCCTGACGTGGATCATTTTGTTTTCGGCAGATATCTTTATTCGTAATGGTGAAATGTGCGTCCTGACGTGGACAAGTTTGTAGTTCTTTGTGATGACAAGATACAAGAATCCTGACGTGGACAAATTTATCCTTCTTCATGTTGTTGGCAAAGTGTAAGTCCTAACGCGGATATTTCCCCAGCAAGTCGAAGACGCGTGAGTCCTTACGTGGACAAGTCTTATTTCCTCAGTGAGTCGAAGACGCCTGAGTCCTAACGTGGACCAATCAAGACGAGATCAGTGTCCTAACGCGGACAGATCAAGGAGATTATTATTCCTAACATGGAAAGATGTAGTCCTTACGCGGACCTATCAACAGAAGTGATTCCTAACGTGGAAAGACGGAGATTCCTAACGCGGAAAAGATGGAGTCCATACGCGGACGTGTCAGAAGATAGTTTCCTTACGTGGAAATGACAGTATTCCTAACGTGGAAAGAAGAGAGTCCTTACGTGGACAGATTAAGATGGCATTCCTGACGTGGAAAAGTTTAGTCCTGACGTGGACAGATCAAGGTTTGATTCCTAACGTGGAAAGATCGGAGTCCTCACGCGGACATATCAAGATTGATTCCTGACGTGGAAAGACGAGTTTGTTCCTTACGTGGAAGAGTTTAGTCCTAACGCGGACAGATCAAAGAAGATATTCCTAACGTGGAAGAAGAAGTTTATTCCTTACGCGGGGAAATTGGGGTCCTGACATGGACAGATTCGAGAAGTTGAGTCCTGACGTGGACAGGTTCAGCACCAAAGTGGAATTCCTTACGTGGAAAGATCGGAGTCCTGACGCGGACACGTCAAGTGGTATTGGAGTCCTTACGTGGACAGATTGATGCAGTTCTCCTTATGTGGAAAGAAGATTGCTTCCTAACGTGGAAAGATAAAAGCGTTACTCCTAACGTGGACGATGCGATTCCTATCGTGGACAGGTGTTACTCCTAACGTGGAAGAGTTTTTCCTAACGTGGACGATTCAGTTATGTAAATGCAGACGAATTATCCCCAGCGGAGTTGCCGAGATTTTTCTGGGTCAACAGTAAATGGAGTCCTAACGTGGACAAGTTTTAGTTGAGATTTCTTCGTATCGACGACAGACAGAGTCCTCACGTGGACAAGCAAGCAGTCTGGTATGACAAAATCCTCTTCAGAACGATGAAGACAATCCCCAGCACGGTCGTGCGAGATCAGTGGGTTACTCTAACAGTCAGATTCAGCTGACGAAGGTCATTCCTCAAGCAGGAGCGCGGTTTATTTCTGCGGTTGGCAAATTTCTGGTTTCACTAGTATTCAACCGTCTCGTACCGCGAATGTCTGAAGGCTCCGGGCTCTTCATCCGATCGGGTCCAAGTCGCTTGAATAGGGGCAGCTGTTGCACCCTAAAATTTGCTCAACCTTATTCCTTGGATTTATGTTTCATTATCATTAGCATTTGCATATAGAGTCATGTACATAGACTAACCATTTGCATAGCATAAGCATAGCAAGTCATTCAACAGGGGACCAATCATTATTTTCATCTCTAGAGGCCTATCAAGAGGTTATTATCCCAATACAGTCCTATTCAAGTCATCAGGAAAGAATTTGAAAGCAAAGAGGTCAGCAGATCAAGCCTTGAGTCTATCTCCTAGCTGAGGATATATGAGGATCAACAAGAGGGTTGTGAGCTGTGGATTGAAGGCATGGAGAGCATCTAGACATCTTAAGAGATTTAGAAAGTCATTTGGAGGAGAAAACAAGTTGTTGATGTGAGCACAAGAGCTACAGTTGAAGACAGTCAACTAGGGTTTCATCTGGGTCAACCCTAGGTCAATTGACTGATTTAAGGGGCATTCAAGTCTATTGGAGAGATGTGGGGTTCATCATTGGACATATAAAGAAGGATATGGAGATATGCCAAGGAGAATTCAAGAGAAATCAAGGAGAAGAGGAGTTACTAAATTAGGGTTTCTCTGTAAAATCCCCTAGTTTAGGTCAAATTTCCAAGCAAGATAAGTCAAAATGCTAGCTTCAAATGGCTTCTTGGCCAACATGAAACTTGTAGAGAATCTCAAGACCTTTAATTTGAGTGGTGGAAGACCTCAAGGAGATTTATGGAACTCAAGTTATGGTCCTTACAAGTTACAGGTCATCTGAGGTGTCTGAATTTTTGTCTGTGAAAGTGACTTGACTTCCAAGCTAGTTTTGCCCCTCAAGGAGATTTCAAATGGATTCTTGGTCAACATAAGAATTGTTCCTCATTGTCTTAGCTTTCTAGAATGGTATGGTATGCCTTCATATGATGTGGAGAACTCAACTTATGGTCTTGACAAGCAAAGGGTATTTTGGGCATTTGTGAATTACAGGTCATTTTAACCTATACCCAAAACTCATACAAGGAGGCCTCAAATGGAAAAACTTACAACATCAAACTTGCTCCAAATGGGATTTTAAGTCTAGAAAGAAGGTCACAAGTTATTGGAGAAGCTCATAGCATGATGTTACATGATTGGTCAAAATATGAACTAAAAAGGCTTATAAAGTGAATAATTTCAAAGTGAAAAATGGTTTGGGAGATTTACAAGTCCAAATGGAGACTTCCAATATATGATTTTGAATGGAAAAACAATTCTAAGAACAATGGTTCACACACTTTTTTGAGTTTAGAAGGAAAAAATGAAGTTATCCATGGTTGCTTACCTTTTAAGAAACATAATCAAAATGGGCCAAAGTTTGAAAACAAGGGAATGTGCAAGATGGATCTAGAATGTACCATTGGGGTCTATATATTCATGAAAGATGAATTTGGCAAGGGTTGGCCTCATTTGCACCAAGAATTCCACAAATTTCTCACACTTTTTCATAAAAGTTTCATTCCAAATCTCTCAAATTCTTCATCAATCTTCATCAAGATCAATTCAATTTCACTCCATCATCATCTTAGATCATAATTGAAGCAAGGTTTTGGTAGTTCTCATCCATTTTCGAGTGCCTCTTTCATCAACATCAAAATCACAAGTTCAAGTGAATTGCATGATTCAAGCAAGGAACCTCCAAAATTGTGCATACAGAATTGAGTATTGAATTGGTGAATCAAGATCCAAGTCTCAAAAGCTTCATATCTTCCATTTCCATAGCTGTTTTCAAGGTCTCTCATCAGGTAAGTTTTCATTCGATTAGCTTGATTCTGTTGGTTTCACATGATTTTATTAGTGTAGACTTGATCTAGGTGGTTAGGAGATTAAGTTAGATGATTTTGGAAAGGATTGGTGATGGTTAGTGACAGGTGTAACAAACTGTTGGTGCTTATATCTCTTAGATTAGTGCATCATAATTGTAGCGTGATTGATCAAATTAATCTCCATTAGGCATAGGTTAGTTTAGGTCAAGTTTGAGGAGGAATGGTGATGGTTCATAACAGTATGATTTCATGATGACCAGTTTTTACCTCGATCGGGTTGAGAGATTCTGTGAGTTTCAGACTGAGCTAGTGGTATAGGATTGTAGAGGGGAAGATCCTGAGCAACTTTCGTGTTTATGGCGTGATGATTCGTGGCTTGGAGATGGAGAACAGAGAGGGGGAAAGTAGCTCGTGCATGAGCTCGCATGGAGTAAACCCTAAGTTGCAGGTCGTTTGGAGAAGAAATAATCATGGCCGTTCGTTGTAGTTTGGACTTTTGACTTAGGGTAAGATCGTGTGGCCTACATTCAATCTGAGCGTTTGGAGGGAATTGGAGTTTTGGCCAAAACGCACCGTTTCATTAATTGAAACGGGCGGGCCTGAGTTGAATTTTGTTATTCCCACCCCCGTGTTAGGCCCAAAACCATTTTCTAACGTGATTTTATTACTTCCTTCACCCCCCAGCGCGTTTTATTATTTCTTTAATTCTGATTGTTGTTGGGCCCAGTGTGAAAGCGCTACCAGCACCCCCCTATTTCCTGGCCCAATGGGATTATAACTGGGCGAGTTTCTAAATGCACCCCTCTCCCTCATTTAATTCATTTTATTTTTCTTAATTCCATTAATATTTTACCAATTTTCATAAAATCATAACTAATTCATAAAAAATGCATTTTCATCCATTCTTTTTACCATATCTTCATTAAAATGTCTAGAATATTATAGGAAAATAAATTTTCATTTTTAGTTTTATTTCATATTTTTTTCATATTTTCTAAATAAATGTCATATTAAATAGTTTCATTTCATGCATTATTTTTATGATTTTTGTTCTCTCACATGCTTTGATATTTTTAGATCATTCTTTTCATATTGTTTAGATGAGATATTAGGCTTGTAGAAATATTTTAGTTCCCATTTTTAGAGGTTAATTTTGGATGATTAATAAATGCTTGAATATCATGAACAAAACTAGGGTTTTAGGTGACAACTTAGGAGTTTGATTTCATTCCCCTTAGGACTTAGGGTTTAAATAGATTAGTTATGGGACTATATGGGCTATAGGTAGTTATTAGATCCCTTAGAGAACAGTTAGGATTCCCCTACTGCTATTATTACTGTCTGTATATCTGTTGTCTGGTGTGGTGTGCCCTCTGGGGTTTATTGATTGTTTGTATGGGTATTGGGTTTGTCTGGGGCCCTGGGGAAGCTGAAGATTTGTGAAGATGAAGCTATTGGAGATTCAAAGATTGGAGATCAACTGTCAGAGTTGGGGAGAAGTTTCTTGCTAGCAGATGCTGAGGAGACTAGGGTTTAGGAGCTAGGTAGAGCTCTAGATTAGAAAGATTGTTTCTCAAACATGGATTGCCTTGTCTGCATCCATTCTTCTCTGTGATTCAGAGTCTCTCTAAGACACTCACCCCCTTCCTTTGGAAGGCTTGGTGATAGTGTCTATGAGATAGAACTCTTGAGAGAAAATGTCTCTTGTGTTAGAAGCAGTCTGTTCACCACCTTTGGTAGTCAGCTGATTGCTTAACACCCAATTCACTCTTGTGACTGATCCCTCATCCTGGAGGTTTGAGCTTGAAGAAAAGCCATTGCAGATGGAAGACTAATGATCAAAGCCCTTGTCTGAAGGCCATGAGGATGGAGATTGATGCTTGTTGAAGCTTGTGAATGATTGGAGATTACTTGAAGCCAGTTGTTGATTCAGAGCTGCTGATGCTGTTTATTTTTTTGCTGTATTTCATTTGTTGATGTATTGATTGGTTTTCTGGACTGTATTGTTTGCTGTTTATCCTGCTGGGTTGAAAGTGAAGCCTGTTCACTTTTGCCTATTGTTTTCTAGGTTCGAGGTTGAGTGAGACTCCCTTGCCTCGCTTGTGCTGTTGCATCCATGCATTTTACTGCTTTACTGTATATATCTGTTATTGTTTCTGTTTCTGCCTATCCCGTAGGATCTCTGTTTCTCTCTGTGCAAGAGAGGAGCATGATAGACACTAGGTCTTAACCCATGCATGATAACATTAGGTTAGTTTGTTTCCCTTCGCAACCGTAGGTTAGGGTTCTGTCTCTTTCTTTCTCAAAACAAACAGAAAAACACATAAAGATTTCAAACACAATAAAAGACACTTCTTTCGTAAAAGAATGTGAACTCATCAAAACGTCATTTTTGTCCTCTTGGACTGTTAATCAGAAAACCTTTTTCAGAAGGAATAAAAATTAATCAAGGACAGACTTGTGTCATACGTGGCCCGAACTACGTTTGCTCTGATCTTTCATGCTGTATGAAAGTACGTAGGCATAGGATGCGATATCCTAGCGAGCAACCTTCCCCTCCTTTCCCGTAGGTAGGCGAACTACGTTGACTCTGATTTCTCGTTCCAGACGGGAATACGTAGGCATAAAGTGCGATACTTTGCCGAGTCGTTTTCATTCTCTTTTCTTTTTAACCCTTGACCTATAGTTTAGATAGAATAACAATCCATACCCGAAAACAAGCGTGGATCCCGTCGAGTACGACGGACGTGAGGGGTGCTAATACCTTCCCCTTGCGTAACCGACTCCCGAACCCAGGTTTTGGTTGCGACGACCATACCTTTCCCATGTTGTGCGAGGTTTACTCTGAGCGTTTCCTTTCCCTCCCGTGGGATAAATAACGCACGGTGGCGACTCTTCTGTTCAGCCGGCGCCGATTTTCGCAGTAGCGACAGGTAGACATTAAGTGAGGATTTGTAAACGGGGGAGTTTAGCTCTGAATTGATTCTGCTAATAGTGGATTTCCTTCTTGGCTTGGTAGCCCCAGATGTAAGTGTTGTTGACACTGAACTGGGTGAATAATTACTGTGTTATTTATCTTACTGCATTTGCAATTCTGCACTTTAAATGGTTAGATAAATAGTCTGTCAGACTGCAGATGTCACTACAGAGGTCATGACGTTGGTCATGACATTGGTACAATTTAAAGAAATTTAAATTGGTCAGGGTCTGTCCTCATCCTTGTTGAGCAGAGATCAATGTTCTTGGGACATATGAGATCTGCGTACTAGAATTTCAATTGGTATCAGAGCAGGCATCATGTCTGTTCTGGATGAGATCTTGGGAGATGCTTTCTGGTGGTTAAACAAGGAGAAGTTGTAGCTGATTTGATGATCTTGCTGAATGTTTGAGCTACAACTTATGGAGTTAAGGAGAAGCTTGTATCTGCTGCTGTGCCCTATGATTAGGAGCTACTATGACCTGCTGTATATTTTGCCAAAGGAAGAGTGGCTACTTCTGTCCTATAGGATGGTATGACATATTGTTTAGGGCATGTTGAAGATGTTCTTTTGATGGTTTCGCTGCATATTTTTCTGATGAAAGAACTCTGGTAGCCCTGGGAGAAGACTGGCCTATATACATGCTCTGATTGGTCTGAAAAAATGTGGATCCTGCTGGATGCTGTTGTGCTTGAGCTGTTGCTTGTGTGCTTGGGCTGTTTTGTTGTGAGGGAGGTGATTTATTTTCACCACTCATGACTTGCAAGGATTCTATCAGCAGAGAAAGTCATAGAGAGGTTGAGTTAAGGGTGGCAACCTTGATGTTTCATCCTTGGTATTCCTGAAGTTGTATGGATTTAAGATCAATTGATGTTTGTGGACTACACACGTATTTAATTGGTTATCTATGAAGTTCAAGATTGCTGAAGTTCAGAGAAGGATTGATTATAAGGATTTAAGATTCATTGCTATTTGAGATCTTCACAAATATTTAATGGATTATCCTTAGGCAATGATCAAGATGTCTCATCAGTTGTAGCACAAGCTTCAGGCCCTTGATCTAGTTGAGGATCTGATGTTTAACCAGATGTTGAGACATTCCATCAGCAGAGTTTGTGCAGAATTCTGTTGATTCAAGGAGTGAATCACTATATTAAAGGAGATATAGCTGATGATCTTGGTACCATACACATATGTGGTAGGATATGTCCTTGTCCTATTAAGGTTCTTGGCAAGAAACTAAGACTAGAATGTAGTGCTGATGAAGATGAAGACATTCTCCTTGGATCAATGTATTGGAGTGCAGCAGCATATGATCTTGAAACTGGTCTAGAAGAGGATGCTGGTAGCTCTGCTTGGGTCAGTTTATTTCTGATCTAAGTGCATGGGAGCATGAGATCTTTCTTAGCTTGGAGGTCAAGGATAAGTGGCAGTTATCTCTAATTTTCTGAAGAAGTCTATACTTAAGAAAAACGGGAATCGTTTTGTAAAGATTTGTGTGATCCTTCCTCCCTAAAGAATCAAGCCTTGGCACGTTTGGTTTCTCTAAAAAGGAGTTTTCTGGAGCAAATGCATCTCAAAGGTAGCTATTGCAGAATACAGGATGTCAACTCAAACTTTCTATCAGTAATCAAGTCTATGTGAACATGGAACTCTTGATGAGGCTCTTCTAAATGGCATAATGAAGGACTGAATTCATCAGCAGGATGTCTTATCTGATGTTGTGACACAAAGCAGTAACATCAGGGCCTCAATGGATGTTGTGGTATATCAATTGAAGGTAAGTTGATCTTCTCAGGTATGAGTGGAATTGATACTATCTCATGCAGTTTGCAGGAGCTGTGTGAAGGAGTAGATGTTACAGGTCCAAGTCTTGGTGTATCCAAGTTGCCTTGCTATGGAACATGAAGGATTTGAATATCAAGTTTGCTTGGTGTACAAGTTTTCTTGGTGGATCAAAAGACCTTCTAGAGCTCTGAAAGATGCTGAGTAACCAAACAGTGGCATTTGGTTATTTAAGCAGTGTGCCTTTAGCAAACTACTCTTGTGCAGAGGGGTAGCTATTTGAAGACCACAAAAGGTTCTAGGTCTGTTCATGCTTGGAACTAATTACTCTTGTGCAGAAGGGTAGTTGGTTGAAGACCAAAGGAGGATCTGGTTCTGGTCATGTATGAGGGTTAATTGCTCTCTGTGGTTGTCTGAAGACCTTATTGATCAAGCTGGTGGAGTTGAAGATCATCAGTTGGATTACTAGGAAGTAGTAAGTCTAGTTGTGGGCATATAAAAAACCAGTGGATGATGTGTCTGTGATATGTATCATCTGGTTCTACTTGGAGAAGAATTTGAACTTGTGATTCACATCTTGACTAAGAAGTACTTTATCTTGTCATACGAGAGAATGATGAGGTAAAGAATGTCTTGGTTTATGGGATGCTGAGGTCAAACTACTTGTGGAGAAGTGGTTTCTTCTGCTACAAGTAACTCTAGGAAGAGGTGGATCAGTTTGGTGCCTTCTCACTGTATGAGCATGGAGTTGGCCATGAGAGATAATGTGGTGACCTTGGAGCAACTGTTATAGAAGATAGGGGGAGAGCTTTTGTTTGATGGGTGGACTATGTGCTTATGGTTCAAGCAGTAAGTGAATGCATTCAGCAGGTGTGTTGAACAAGGAGTGAGCTCTTGAAGACATGAAGATGAGTCTTATGTTTTCCATTCACGTGCTTCTGGAAAAAAGCGTTGGTTATCCTTGATATGGGAAGTTATGCTTCTATCCAGGATATGTTGCTGCAATGGTACAGTTGTGTCTCAAGATTGCTTATGGCTTCAAGCAGTTTGTGACTGTATGCCTCTAGGAGAGTGGAATGTCATACCGGGTGTTGTGACATTGGGTTAATGTTCATAATGAACTTAACAGTGGTTCTGCTCTTGGTGCTGTCATTTGGTGTCAATGGATCAAATCAGGTTTTGGGCCTCTATCCAAGTGTTTTGCCTTGTATGACGGGTAAAGATGAAGATCAAGACATCATCAGCCCTGGTTGTGTGCATTTGGAAGGACATTCACCCTGACATCTTGAAGGAGTTTCTAAGCTGAATCTGAGTGAACTCACATATAGTTGTCTATCCTGCAACTACCTCTCCTATAAGGTTTGGTTCTGGTGTGGTCTGTGAAACCAAGGGGTGCAGAAGTGCATGTGCTACCAGTGTGTGAATATGAAGATGATGAGATGATTCTTCATGTGCTTGGGTGCTCTCTTTTAGGGGGGAGTGCTGATTATGCATGACAGAAGATGTTGTGTACCTGTCTGATGTGTAGCTGCTGATGTGGAGCCTTGTACAAAGTTTGTTGATCCTCAGGCAAGCTTGTGTTCTTGGACCACTGATGTTGGTTTGAACTAGGACTGTGTTGACTGGCCTAGGAAACAACATTGGTTTCTGTCTGGGAGAATTTATTTTTCTCTACAAAATATTGGTGTGTCTCAAATTAGGGATTAAAAAAAATTGTTACTTGGCAAGTTTTTAATTGATTATCCTTAAATTGGTGATGTCAAAAGTGTCATTCCTAAAGGTGCAGTTTCAGACAAGGCAAGAACTCAAGACTCAAGGAGTTATGATTCAGGACTGATTTTACACCGGATGAGTGAGTTCAGCAAGGGGGGATTAAGGCTTTGTCCATGGATTGGTGCTGAAGTGGTGCAATCTTTAGTAGAGGTCAAGCAGCTTGTGTATTTCTTGGGAGATGGTGAGATGACTGTATGTACAGTTTATGTTGAGCATATGTATGTACAATTACTCCATTTGTTGTCAAAGTTTTGACTAAACCAAGAGGGAGAAAAGCATTATTGCTGCTATGTTGTTGCTTGCTGGATGCAACTATTAAGGGGGAGCATGATAGTTTGTTTAAACTACTACTGCTGCTCTGATAAGTTGTTTGGGTGTTTTAGCCAAAATTTTCCAAAGGGGGAGATTGTTAGTGCCATGATTCCATGAGTATCCATGGTCCTATGATTGGCAAAATTTTGGAAAAACATGACTCTGCACTAATGTTAAGCAGGATGTCATTACCATGATTATGACATCGCTATAGGATCAAGCAGGAGTTGATGACAGAACTGCTGGCATGATTTTTAATCAGAATGTCATGACCAATATCATGACATTGATGTCTGGTACAGTAGGAGCTACCATCACTTGACAGAAGTGCCTTGGATATACCTCAGCAGTATGTGCAGGCCAAAGAGAATTATTAGGAACAAAGTGCAGATTTAGTTGGGGTTCATAAAAAGGATCTTTGAGACTTTTTAGGAAACTATAGTATGCTTGTTTCTACTGGTGTGAAGAAAATTCTGCAGGAGTGTTCAACAGGGCAAGTTTGGTCAGCTAAGCACAAAGAGAGTTGGATGTCATACTGGATGTCATATGACATTGAGCATATGACATCAGGCGTGCAGGTTTGGTTTTCTGTTAAATTGTAAGAGGAAACTCAGGCTATACTTCAGGAAACCTGTTATGACTCCTTAGTTATCTCAGGAGAGATTCTAGGCAGTGCTGACCATATCATGAAACGCCATGACCTATTTGATAGCACCTTAATTTATGCAAAGTGGTTTAACTTGGTTAAACCTAATGTTTATTACTCTGGACCAGCCCAAGCCCAATATGCACTAGTATTTAAGGAGGAGCAGAAGCAGAGGAAATCAAGCACTCACATCAAGAAAAACTAGAGTGTAAAATAGAGGTCTAGGGTTGAGAGTCCCTTGTGTGTCTTTGTAAGTCACCCTTTGTATCTTTTGATACATTGTGGTAGACATATATGTGAGTGAAGAACTTTGTTCTTCACGTGTGTCTAGGAATAGATTCCTAGTGTGCCAAGCAATTGTAGGTTGTATGATTGCTTTGGTTTATTGTGTATGAACAAGTGTGTTCATTGTGTCACTCAAAGCTGTTAAGCAAGAGTGTGTGTCACTTGATCAAAGTTGTGAAGCAAGATAAAGGTGTGTTTTTGGAGTCTGTCTCCATAACTTGTCTATAATTGTGTAGTAATATCACTGAGGTGATTGAGGGGGAGTGAATGGGTATACTCAGGTCTAGAGTGTCTCTAGGCAGAAATTGCATTGGGTAGAGATTAAGTGAGGAGTTGTAAACGGGGGAGTTTAGCTCTGAATTGATTCTACTAATAGTGGATTTCCTTCTTGGCTTGGTAGCCCCCAGATGTAAGTGTTGTTGACACTGAACTGGGTGAACAATTACTATGTTATTTATCTTACTGCATTTACAATTCTGCACTTTAAATGGTTAGATAAATAGTCTGTTAGACTGCAAATGTCACTACGTTGGTCATGACACTGGTACAATTTAAAGAAATTTAAATTGGTCATGGTCTGTCCTCGTCCTTGTTGAGAAGAGATCAATGTTCTTGGGACATATGAGAATTGCATACCAGAATTTCAATATGGAGGTGGTCTAAGTTTTTTGAGAAAGAAGATTGATGTATGTTGCTTATCTCCTATCTTAGAGGTCAATAGAGGATCATCAGGGGTTCACAAGTTCATAGTTATGAATAAGAGGTGTTTTAGAAGCTCATTGAGTGCTTTGGAAGCCATTTTGGAGATTGTCTAAGTTTTCATATCACTTGCAAGAGATCACAGTCAAAGGATGTGCACCTAGGGTTTCATCTGGTCAACTCAAGGTCAACTGTGAACTTGAGAGATTTTAGGACTTGGTTTTAAGTCATTGGAGTCATGGGAAGTTATGTTGAGATATCTAAGATGTCATGCCAAGTTCAAATCAAGGAGAATCAAGAGTGCAAAAGGTTACTAAATTAGGGTTTCAAAGGATCTCAGTGTAAAATCCCTTTCTTTAGAGCCCAACTTCAAGGATAATTTACATCATGATACATGTTCAATCTCATTTTCATGCAAACATGAAACTTGTAGGGAATGTTCTAAGATTTATTTTGAGTACTAGAACTCATCCATTGGGTTTGTGGAACTCAAGTTATTAAGCCATTAAGTTATAGGTCTCAGATGAACATACTTTTGGTCAACTAAAAGTCAACTCACTTCCAAGGCACTTTTGACCTAGAATCAAGTTTCTCCTTAACTTGAAGTGAACATGAAAGTTTTTCCTAATGATCTTAGCTTTCTAAAAAGTCCTAGAAGTCCTTGATATCATTTGTGAAACTCAAGTTATGGACTTTAGAAGGCAAGGGTATTTTGGGAAAGTTTGATTATAGGTCATTTGTTACATTGGTCATTTTCATGCACTTGTGTACTTCAAATGAACTTTCAACCAACATGAAAGTTTCTCCTAGAGACCTCATTTGCATCATGAAACTCAAGGACCATCTGAATTACGGATGGTTGTGAACTTATGGATGAATTTTCAAATGAAAAATGGACTTTAAAGTGTGCTTTGAATCCAATACATTATAGGCAATGTTTATGTCTTATTTTGATCCAATTCTATTCGCAACACATTCATAAGCAAAGCGCACAATTTGGTTTTGGTTCAAGTGAGCAAAAACACGTGCATTTTCCAATTTCTTCACAAAGAAGTTTCAATCCAAAACTTGCTAATTGGATCAAACCAAAGGCCCAATTCATTTCCATTGTCAATTTGAACTTACCAGCTGCAGAATTAAGTGGTTTTCATGTGTGTATGCAAGCAATTCACGTGTGCATGAGGAGCTTGCCATTTTTGGGGCATCTTTGAAATTCATCAAATTGGAGCTTCATGGGCCTCCAAAATCATCTGGGATCCATCATATATAAGATCAAAACGTGCCCTAAGAGCTCAAAAGTGAAAATTGGAGTTGGAGAGAGCATTTTTAGATTTCAAATTCTCAAGCAAAATTCAAAATCGTGTTTCACTTTTCTCTGCAAATCAAGTCCAATTGAAGATCAATTAAGCTTCCTTGAAGAAGTTGGAGTGGATCTGGATCATTAGAAGCGAGCTTGCACACAATTGAAGCACCAACGAAGTGTCACTGTTCAGTAAGTTTCCTCTTCAAATATCTCTCATTCTAGGCCATGAATTAGGTTCATACTGGTTGCATCTGAAGCCCTACCTTGTGTAGGCCATGTTTGATTGCTTGTTGTTCATGTTTGATGGAGTTTTCAGTTGTGCATCTCAAACTTGTTAGCTTCGATTCTCTTGATTTATGAAGGTTTGGGATGCTTGGATCTTGGATCCATGACCTACGTGAGTTCAACTTTGATTTGGTATAATTTTTGTGAAGTTTGGTTGAGATCTGGTGACCTGAGCTCCGGCCACCTCTCCGGAGAAGACGACCGGAGCTAGGGCTCCGGCGTCTGGTCTTTTTCTGTTTAGATCTGAGTTGGCACTAGTTTGAATGTTTGACTGGTTATGTGTTTGCTTGCTATTGCCTTGACTTGCTTGCTTGGCATGTTTGACTCGACGCAGATAAATGAAACGATGTGTTTCATT
This sequence comes from Lathyrus sativus, assembly GCA_963859935.3. Taxonomy (NCBI): domain Eukaryota; kingdom Viridiplantae; phylum Streptophyta; class Magnoliopsida; order Fabales; family Fabaceae; genus Lathyrus; species Lathyrus sativus. The sequence goes on from OZ012739.1 coordinate 372,166,792, forward strand.
TATTTTGGCTGCTTTGTGTTTTGGTTTGGGCCAGAAATACTAACCACACCCCCATTTTGTGTGGGCCCAACGTGTTTGAACTATATCCTTTGTATTATGAGATTACTTGATGGACCTCCCTTGGCGTGACTTTTTATTTCTTTTATTTCTTTTTCTGTTTTGGTTTTGTTTTATTAAAAATACTTCCAAATATCAGAAAATTCAATAAAAAATATTTTCCAACACTTTGAAGTCTTAATTAATTTTCCATAATTTTTAATTTTGATTTTATTTTATTTTTCAATTTAATTTGAATTTTATTATTGGAAGTGTTTTTAATATGGTTCTTCTTTGATCATGCTTGCTTGATGGACCATTTGCAATCACTAATGAGTGAGGTTTCTTCTCCACTTTGATGATGGATTTGAGGTACCTTTGAGGCTGATTTTGGTTAAGGTTTGACCTATTTTTGTTTGACTTTGTGTTGCTTTTGTTTGACCCTCGATAATAATTCCTCAAGGTGGATCACCCTAGTTGATCAAATCATTTGGTGATGCCTTGATTGGAATTTGGTTTGGTTGTTTTGGCCTCTAGTTTCCAACTTGTTTAGGTGCTTTGTGCATTTTATTTGAGATTTATTGAACATTTCTTCTATTTTTGGTGAACCTAGCAAGTCAAGTCACCCTAGTTGAAGTTCATATAAACTAGTTGACCTAGTTCCTTTGGGAAATGACCTTTGTGGATCCCATATGCATCATATGCCTCTTGATTCACTTTCTTGACATGTTTAGGATGCTGGTTTGAATTTTATAGGTCAAACATTTGTTTGGCTTGTGTTTCAAGTCACATTAAAGTTGGGCTTTCCATTTGTGTTTGAATGTTGAAAGTGGTTTGAACTTTGGTTCTTTCTCTTGCCCTATCTTGTGACTTGTCTTGGTTTTGTTGCTTCTTTGGTTTGTGAACCTTCTTCTCTTATTCTCACTTCTGTCCCTTGGACTTTGGAACTCATTCAAGGTGATTTGGTACTCCTTGCTTGTACTTTGAGTTTCCCTTGAATGAGATGCCACTTTGAGAACATGTTTGTGCTTTCTTTGTGCATGATCAATTTGATGCCTTTGGTTGAGATATTTCTCATGTTGCTTGCTGCCCAAGCTTATTCTCCCATCCTCATCTTGATCATGGCTTTCTCTTGTTGTAGGAGTTGTAACTTCTCCCATTTCATCTCACTTTTGCTTGGACTTTTGTAAGTCCTTTTGCTTGCATTTCTTTTTTTTTTTTTGCATCTCTTTAATTGTTTTCGAGAGGTTGAGATGTGCTTGTGGTGGCTGCTTCCCCACACTTTTTTCCTCCTTCTTTTCTTTGTGTTGCATTTCATGTTTGCATCTCTTTCTTCCTTTTCATTTGTGATTGATTCATCTTGTGTTTACTTGGTTTCCTTTGCCATGATCCCTTAGGATTCCTAGTCCCTCGAGAGTAGGAGAGACATTAAGTGTTCAATCTAAGCATGCTAACATTAGGATAGACTTTTCCTCTTCTTAATCATAATCATATGAACACATTGCATGATAACATTAGGGTTGAGTTAGTTTCCCCTTAGAGTTGTGTCTTCTCTCCTCATCTCAAACTTCTTCAAAACATGTAATAATGGATAATAAATGTTGTACACTACGAGCCTTAAACATTTGAGAAATGATGATTGGGGGGCCTCCTCTCAATTTCCTAGAGTGTTTAGCATATGCCCTTTGGGCGATATGCGATGCATTCGTTCCTAAGTCATAGTCTTTAGTGCAACATGAATTACAAACACAATTCAATTCACTTCTTCTCTAAAAGACTCAAAAAACAAACATCAAACCTTTTTATCCTTCAGGATTAATTGAAAACCATTTTCAAAGAGAATGTTGTTAACTCTTGGTTCTACCGCAAACAGGTAACACCTAAGTCTCCAATGGTCGAGCAGCAAGACACCTAACTTCTAGAACGAAGGTTTAACCCTACTCGGTTAAAATACTTGAACCAACTTGTGGTCGTGTTAGCCCGAACTACGTTTTCTCTAATTTCTCGTACCAGACATGGATACGTAGGGACAAGAAGGTGATGTCTTGGTGAGAAACCTCCCCCCCCCCTTCACCCGTAGTTTTCCGAACTATGTTGACTCTGACTTTCCCATTGCACGAGGGAGTACGTAGGCATAGAGTGTCGATGCTCTACCGAGTCTCTTTTCTTTTCTTTTAACCCTGTGAGCCTGTAGCTTAGATAGATTAACACTTTTTTAGATAGATAAAAAGCGTGGATCCCATTGAGTACAACGGACGTGAGAGGTGATAATAACTTCCCCTTGCGTAACCGACTCCCGTACCTAAGATTTGGTTGCGATGACCTGTCTTCTCCCTTTTTCTTAGGTTTTCTCTGATTGTTTCCTTTCCCTCTCTTTGGGATAAATAATGAACGGTGGCGAATCTTCTGTCTTCCGCCGGCTTCTTTTTCACAGTAGCGACACATATGATCATTCATGTAGCTTGGAATGCAAGAAAATCCCAAGTGAACAAGTTGATTCAAGAAGGTTTGACCAAAAAATCAACATTTTCAAGTCAAAGTTCCAAAGACTAAAACTTCTTCAATTCCCCATATTTTTGAGTGCTTCTTTTTGAATATGACTTTTCCTAATATCCTATACAACTTATCTTTACATTACAAGATCCAATTATGCTTGGATTATCATTAAACGTTTGAATACATTATAGGTCATTTGTGGACTAAGTGAAATTTGACCTATTTTCAAGTGACTTTTTCTCAACTCTCGAGGATCACAACTTCTTCAATTTTCATCCTTTGGGATTGATTATTTTTTCACAATATCTACAACTCCCTCTACAAGTTTTCTTCAAGGATCAAGATCAAATTATGCTTGGAAGGCCTTAGAAAGTGTTGGAACATTATAGGCCATTTTCTGCGTAAAAGACTTAGAATTTTTCTAAGTACCACGACTAGGTTTTTATTCTAACTGTAACACCCGATAAATTTCTCCTCAGATGTCCCAATGAAACCTTTCTTGGAACATTATAAACTAGGCCATGAGGACTACACATTGCAAGAAGAATGGGATCAAAAAGTCTCTTGAGTAGGATGCCCCATTGAGTTGAACATGGTGACTTAAAACTGAAGTAAGCTCCATGTTCAGAATTTTGATTCATCTAATCTCCAATTACATGTCAATTTGACACGAGTTAATCACTTAAAAATGTTTAGTAAAGTGTCCAAAGTTTAATTGAGCCTTAAAACACAAGTTTTGGCTGAGTTTTGAGTAACTTCAAGTCACATTTTCTTCATGATGCAGGGCGCACATGAACTCCCCCAATTTTCACTCAATTCACCCCTCTCAGCATTCCATCATCTTCAGCTATAAATAGAGGACTTCACTACCTCCATTTCCAAGCTTTTGAGAGCCATTGAACCTTTGATTGAACTTCAAATTTTCCTTGAAATTTCCACCATCGGGTTTTAAATTCTAGCCAGTTTCAACCCAATTTCTTTATTCTAATACCTCCATCGATATCCTATGAAGCTTTTGGTTCAAGTCTCAAGCTCCTAAATCTTTTGAATTTCTCTGACCAGATAAAGGTTCTTCAACTTCTGGTCATCATCTCAACAATGTAGTTAGAAGATTCAAATCACTTTAAACAAGTTACCAAAATGTAGCTCCTGGCTTGCTGATCATTTCCCCTAACTTATCTGTTGTTGATTGCTTGAGTTCATCATTTAATTTTTATTTGAATGCTCGTTTTTATTTCTACATTCTTCAAAATTCTCCTTACTCCTTTTCAATAAACGAAAACGGAGGATGAAGTTGTGTTCGCCTCAATGAGACGGTTAAAATGGCATAGGTCTCATGACTTGAATTTACCAATTGTGGAACTCCGGTGACTAATTCACTGGAGAAGACGTCCGAAGAGGACGAAGGTGGTGACCTGAGTTGTCCCACGCTGGAACTTTGAAATATTCTGATTGGTTAGATTTAAATGAAATATGGTGTTTTGCTCTGCGCATGTTCCATGGTGTTCTATCACCACAGGAGCGTTGGACCTGCCACGTCACTTAATGAGGCTTGATCAGACGCGCCTTGTTTTTTCTCTTTTTATTATTTTCTGATTTTATTTTTTAAATTGCATTAATCTTCAAAAATTCATAAAAAAAAATAGCTACATTAGTATTTTTCACTCCAATTTTTTTTCCATAGTTTCATAAAAATATTTCCTATTTTTTTTAGCATTTTTATTTCACCATTTGCTATTTTTCATGATTTTCTTCTTTTTTTTCATTTGTTTTAAATGGTTAAAAAATATTTTCATGCATTTTTAAATTCTGAAGAATTTTGTATATGATTCTTGAGTTGTTTCTAATTTTTTTGGATTTTTCTTGATCATTTGCGATTTTGTTTGATTCATTTTTTGATTTTTCATGTTTAGTTGAATTTAAAATTCATTTTAAAAATAATATTCATACATATTAATTCACTTTATTGCATTTTGATTTTGATTGACCTTAGTTGACCTCTATTTGACTTGGATCTTAGTTGATTTGGTCAAGTTTTATCAAGCTCAATGAATCTTGGGTGTTGATGGAGTGAAAACCCTAATCCACCAAAATGGATGATTGATCTTGATGATAGCTTGATCAATCCTTGGATTCAATTTGTTGATTCAACTTGAGATCTTTGTTGCCTCTCCTTCATCTCTTTTCTTCTTCTTTTCTTTTGGTTGATAAAAATATTTGACATCATGGAAATTTTTGAAGTTCTTAATTAAGATAAGACCATTCCTTTTTTCTTTTAGTGTGGCAAACTTTAAGAGAGTGACTTATATGTCACTTCTCTAGCTTATATTAGCACAAATGTTTTTACTGACCGGCCTCCTATAGTATGACATTCCTTATAAGTTGTGCTACGATTTCTTAACATAACACTAAATTTGTCCCGAATCGGAAAACAATTCATTTTTGTAAGTGAGATTGTCAACCTCCTATTCTCCATGGTATTGTGTAAAATAGATTGAAGTTTTTGTTACCTAAGAGGACTAGTGGCATACTTGTTGATTTTATCCAAGTTGGAGCTCTTCTCTTGGTAATGTATGAGACCATGTTTTCATGCTTGTGGATATCTAGTTGAGTGTTGTCCCAAAAATAACAAATTGACTTTTCTTTTCTAATCACTAACTTACTAATCTTTACCTTTAAATTCATTTATTTTATGCTCTTTACTTATTGCAATTTACTTTATGCCTTTATTTTAGCATTTCATATCATATTATCATATTGTTTTTCCTTTGTTCACTTGAATTTATGTTTATACTTATGCTCTTTTTTATTTTATTTTTTATCTATTTAGACCTTCTCTTAAAACTAATAAATATCAAACCTCCTAAAAAAAACTTGGTTACTTTTGTGGACTTGATGTCTTTATGATATGCTTTGATGTGGAGTTATGGACTTAGAAGTAGGAATATTGACCCTTGATTGGAATTTGGTATCTTGGATCCTAAACTTCATCTGACACCTTTGGTTTGAGTTATTCTTAAAGACTTGGATTGGTTATTATGATCTTCTCTGATGCTTGGTTGACTTGATTGAGGATTAAATGCAAAGGAAGGAATTCTTGATTGACTTATGTCATAGGGTTTGCTATCTTCTCTTGGTTAGATCTTTCTTTGTCCTATCTTTTATTTTATACAACAGGATAATCATTTCATCTCCTCCCCTTCTTAAATTTTCAAAATATTCTCCCTCTTTCAGAACCTTCTTCTTTCAAATTAGAACCTATTTCATAATAAACCTTGACTTTTGTCAAGTGATTGTCAAAATATTTTTCTTTAATAAATGCTAAGACACCTTAAGCATATTCAAACAATTTCAAAAGACATAAAAAACACAAAAACCCATTCAAATCATTTTTGTTCCTTTGTGCACTTTTTCTCTTAAACTTTTCCTAAAATTTAGACATGAGTCATTTTCATAGTTGAGATGTGATTCTCCTATCCCCATAGTAATAATGATGTTGATATTTTCCACTTAGATTTTGAGTGATAGATTTGTTGATTTCAATCCAAGAAAAAATCATCCATCTCAAGATGATGCAAATGTTATATTCTCATACTTGTGGGTGACTAGTTATAGTTTTCTCCTTAAAATGACAACTTATCTTTTCATTTAAAATGAATCAAACAAATCATTTTGTTATTTGTACCACGAACTACGAGGTTTTGATCCTTCATTGCATTTTGTGTCAATATTTAAATGTTGTGAAAAAATTACTGTGTAAATATGATGTATGAAAATTGAGTGTAAACATAGCACACTTCTTGAAATTAAACAAAAGATTAAATATCAAACTATTGGATGCCAACACAAACACCAAAGCTAAGTGACAGTACAATTATTGATGTGAAATTGGCCACACTCTTTGATAATTGTCCTATATACAAAATTAAAAAGAGATAAACTCGTATGGATCTACACATCTACACCAATTTCTGATACACATTGATAACATATGCTTTTCACACTTATTTAAAAGACAATCCAAATCCCTTGAACATCGTCGATAGAACGCTGTAAGAAGAAAAGATGATAAAGTAACGTAAATTATATTAGTTAAAATATTGTGTACAAAATAAATAATAAGAAAATTTGAAGAGGATAAAAATGGCTTACATTCAACGTTTGTAGCAGCAAAAACTACAGAATATATGATGATCGTGACATAAACAAACTTTACAATTTTAGCCATATTTCTTTCCTTTTTGTGTAATAAATAGTTTTATCATTTTATAATTTATAAAGTTTAGTACTCAGTTACATCAGTAAAATAATTTTTAGCTCTTGTGGAATTGTAAAAAACACTTCATAAAATTATAATTATTATTAAATGCCCTTTATGTTTAATGTATCGTGTTTGCCTCTTAACACACTTTAAAAAGGGAAAATTAATAATTTTTCAATAATTAAAGTTCTTTGAATATTTTAAATAAAATAAAAAACACCTTTTTAAATTTTAGTTCAGTCTTTCTTTCCTTTGAGTTGTAAAGTAAATATACTCCCCCTTCTTTTTATTTTATTTTAGTTTATAATACTTGCCACTTTCTTAGAATAAATAAAAAAAATCATTTAATCATGTTAAATCAATTCAATTAATAATTAAATAGAAATTTATTGTTAAAAAAGATGAATTCCGACCACAAAATTACTTGATAAAAAAACTCTTACATCTTAGAAGCTGCTTACACCTCCATTTTCAATATCTATTTGAACTATTTTGGTGAGTAACATTGTGTCCATTTATTACTTCTTTATAAAATCTGCTCTTTTGATAATAACAACATTGAAAATTTCTAAGTGTCAAAAACTTTAATTAAAGGCTTCGACATACTAATTATGTCGACTTAGATGGTTTGACTAACCTAATAGATGTGTTGAGACAGAGACTGGTTTGAAAGAGTTTTAGGAAAAAATCCACAGGATTATGACCACTCTCTCTTCAAAACATGTCCAAAATGTCGAAAGAATTTGCACGAGTCAGCTCTTTGATAAGGTTGAGATCGACATGTTCACCAGGTGTGATGGATTTAGGATATTCTTAAATCCAAAAGACTTGGTGACAATGAGATGTCTCAACAACTCTATAGGAGTCAACCAAAGACTCTCGACAGAGAGATTTAAGAGGTTTAAAGCAGGTACCAGCACAATTATCAACATGATGGTTGGTTTTCAATATTTTTATCTTTGAAGACTCGTAGAAGTAAGTTAGAGTGGCGAACCCTATGTAGTAGGATACATGTCAGATCCTTAGAATATATTTGTTGTGGACGATTACTATTGTATTAGTATATAAGTCATTCTCAATGTATGGATTGAGGTCACAAATTTATGCTTATTCTCTATAGAATTAAAATATCCAAGTCATAGAGATAAACAATTTGTGAGAAATGCATAAGTCTGTATTCATCTTTTAAATTTCTCTAAAATCTTTTCATGTAAAGAAATTATTTTATGATATTTATTGATCTGACCTGATCAGAAGGGGATCACGGGCTGGCCACACGCCGTTGGACTGCTATCTGTTCACCGGTGATGAGGAGGAAAAATGGGGGTGTACTTGCAAGACACTCCGATGGCAAAGTAAGGAATTGGACAGAGTGAGAGCAAAGTACAGAAATGGGGTAAGAAGTGAATTACCTGACTCTCTTGAGGAAGAGGGTATTTATAGATAGACCCCAGCGTTGGGCCAACGGTCACTTGTGTTGGGCTGGATGGCCAGGCCCAACCCAGGTGACTGCTAGGGCTTACGTGGCGTAGTGAAGACCAGGACGTGGTCTTCGCCCTAGTCCAATTGTCCCGTGGTCTCCAGAAAGTGGGTTTGACCTGCTCTTTTAGAGGTGGGCAGTTGGGGGATGACGTGTCCCCGCGGAGGGGTGCACGCGGAGAACGTGCGCATGGCACGTTGTTCTCCCCGCGGAGGGGAGCTCGTGAGGTTCCCCGGAGGTGTGCTGTTCTCCCCGCGGAGGGGAGCTCGTGAGGTTCCCCGGAGGTGTGTTGTTCTCCCCGCGGAGGGGAGCACGCGTGGGCGGGGAGACATATCGTCCTGCTCGTCGGTAAGGGGATTCTGCCTGTGGAGGGCCACTCTGCCCGACTAGGGAAGAGCGTCGGGGGCGTTTGGAAGCACGTCGTCCTGTTCGGCGGAGCATGCCCTGCCCGTCGAGGGGGTCGCGTGCCCGGCCAGCCTATTCAAGTCATATTGGGCCTTGGCTGTGCGTTGTTGGACTGGGCCGCGGGGTGAGGTCGGGCCCAGGCCAGAACAGGTATTATGCATTTTGACTACTTTATTTCTTCAAATCAATTTCTGCATTTACACTACTAAAAATACACTTTTGGTAATATAATACTACTACAATTATCCTTTCCACCGTTGTAATATCGCAAACTGGATGCGCCTGATTTTTATTTATTTTTTTGAAAGTTATTTGATCATGGTTTAGATAAACAGCCATGGTGATAAAGTAAGTGTTACAAGGTTAGAATCCTAGCAACTACATTTTTTCCATTTTTCCTATTACAAAAAGCGTGTCACTTAAGTTCATAAATAAATAAAAAATTGAAATTTTTTTAACCACGGTTTTAATATTTAACCGTTGTAATATGATTTGTACAACCTTTACTCTTCCCAAAAGAGAGAAACGACTATAATGATGATTAAAAATTTTCTTCATTTCTCAAGACGGTCAAAAGTCATTCAAGAATATCGACCATTAAAAATAATCATTACAAGCATTAAATCATCAGATGTTTCATCTTCAATCTCTTCTATAAATCCTCACTTTCATATAATAAATTTCACTTTTTAAAGTATTTTTCTTAACTTCCTATATTAACAAGAGTTCTCCATCTGAGAAGGATAAGAGAAATATCTCAACAGAAGTCACTATTGAGAACAAAACAATCACCACACTACAACACCATCAACAGTCAACTGTGGAGGTTCAGCTATCTGAGTCGACTGCTGTCAGGGATGCACTAAGGGTGAGGAATGGCAAGAAGAAGAAGAGAAAGGTTTCGTGGAATATTTTTTACTATGGCTCAAATGAGGGTAGTTAGGAGCGACTCATAGATTGGGAAGATTCCTTTAGTGCTAGGGGATATCATTCTGATCTGGACAAAATTATGTAATGAAAAAATTATGTTTTATGTACTCTTTCCTTATGGGCCTCTTAATAAAACTTCTTTATTATTGTTTTATATACTCTTTCCTTTATATATTTTTTACTCTTTACAAAAAAAATAGTGCACAGCCAACAAAAATAATAACAACAACAACAACATTAATGAAGAATAAGAATAACAACATTAAAAATACTATCTCATCATTAAGTTCATAAATAAATAAATAAAATAAAAGTTATTTAACCATTGTTTTACTATACAACCATTATAAAATTTAAAAATTGCATTATAGTTTTTCTTTGTCAATCGTGATGAAAAGTGATACTTTTTAGTATATAAGCGAAAGTATCTAAGGTTTAGTACATAACAGTCATTTATCTCAAAAGAAAACCCTAATATATTTCACTATTCTCTCTTATAACATAACCCTGACATTCATGTCACTCTTTAAATATACTTCAACCTTCATATTCGTCTTCACCAATCACTACCTCGAGGTTTGAGGTTCATTCATTAAACTTATGTTTTAATTTCGTTTATGTTTCTTGTTTAAAATGAACTCTCATTTTTTCATTTGGTGAATGTTCTCATTTTTTTAGATTTGTCTTCACTACCTTAACAAAGCGCATACTTTGGCTATGGTACACATAGTTTGTGTTGTTATGAAGAAAAAAATATAAAAAGTATGAAGTTATTGTGTAAACTTCATTCACCTTGTACTTCTTCTTCATAGCATTATAAAATAGATGAACTTCATAATTTGTTTCAGTTCCATGATTAGTTTCAAAAAAAGTGCGTTCTTGAAATATTTTATTATATCTTATGTTGTTGTATGCTATTGTTGTATGTTATTATTGTTGATTAATGTTCTCAGAACTTCATAATTTGCTGTTATTTTTGTTTATTATATCTTGCGTTCTTGAACCTTATTTTTTTTTTAATTTTGTTGTATATTATTGTGTTGTTGATAAATGTTGTTGTATGTTATTGTTATTGATTAATGTTTTCAGAACAAGAAGAAAACATTGCTAAGTTACAAGAGAGAAGTTTCTCGTGACTTAGCAATCTTTTGTTCTTTAAATTCTAATGCAGGTTGCATAATAGATGAAGTTAAGATTATTATACGTTATGTAGATTGTTTGTTTCACTAACTCTTCACTGAAAATACATTTCATTTAAATTGACATAGAAACTTATAATTTGAAAATTAAGTTGTATTTGAAAACCAACTTATATCAATCAATGTTTTCTGAATTGCATTTGTCTCATCGTTCATCTCACGCTGTTTAACATATAAAATGTAATTCAATGACTTGATTCATTCATTACATCCATATCTTCTCTTATATTTTAATTTAAATAACAATGATTTATTGATATTATTCAAATTAAACTAGAATTTTAGAAATCAATGTCATGAAGGACTTACACCATTGAACCATATTTTATATGTTAAAAATCGGGAAATGAATGATGAGATGCATGCAATTTAAAAAACAGTAGTTTGTTTAAGTTGGTTTTCAAGAATAGTTTAGTTTTCAAATTATATATTTTTTCATCAATTTGAATGGTTGTATGTTGCTGTGAGGTTTATTGAAAAACAAGCAATCTACATATTTTATAATAAAATCTACGTACTTTCAACAACAATTATTTATTTTATTCGTGATGAAATGTTATTTACCTAAATGTATTTATCACAACGGTTGATACAAGTAATTGTTGTGGTAGACAACGCGCGTCCTGCCTTACTATCACAGTCTCGTGATCGTGGTGAAAAGCACCAGATATACCATCACTTTTTACCTCACAATGGTTGGTCAGGCGTTGTGGTATCTCTTTTCTAACCGTTGTAGTATGACTTTTCCGTAATAGTATTACATTTAGTTCATCAATTTTCAAACATTTAACTATCAGTCACAAACACTTTTCTTTGCAGTTTTCTATACTAATTGTCCTTGAGATTTTTTTTAGTTTAATTTCTTAAGTGAGTTAAGCTCATGTTTTTTTTTACTAAAAATACTAATAAACACATACAAATAGTTTAGAAGGAATTAATTTGATTCAAATAATCTAAACTATTTAGGCAAAATTCAGCAAAATATACAATTATTATTATTTTAGATGTTTTTTCTATAGAAATTGTATCCTAAATATATTTTTAATATTGAGATAGATTTTAGATATATTTCAATTATAGAGAGTTAGATACAAATTTTAACAAAAACACACATTTTATATTTTTTTAATTAATTTTTAAAAAAAATTTATGCCAAAATACTATTCACTAAATGGATATGTACAATTTTTTAAAACCTCACTTATTGTATTATACTCTTTCATTCAATAAATAACCTAAATTCAGCCAAATGCTTGTCATTTCTCACAATGTTAATTATTGCACATAAAACTTTTTGTAATATGTAATATAGCTAAATGTAATGTAGTGGCATATATTTTGTGCAGGAAATCACTACACAAGTATATTAAAGACTTAGAATATCACATGGAATGAAAGCCGTGTCTTTTTCTTTTAAAAAAACAAAACAGATTATAAAAAATGATATATCTAAGAGCACGTGCACTAAAAAAGAAAGATATATATATATATATATATATATATATATATATATATATATATATATATATATATATATATATATATATATATATATATATATATATATATATATATATATATATATATATATATATATATATATATATATATATATATATATATATATATATATATATATATATATATATATATATATATATATATATATATATATATATATAAGAGCACGTGCACTAAAAAAGAAAAGTCATATGAGTATGTTAAATAATTGGTACCTCTACAATAAAATTTGCAATTATGATTCTTTAATTTAGAAGCATTTTAAATTTACTTAATTCCTTATTCAATTTTAATGATGTGTGGTGGCAGGAATCTATGGATTTATTTTTGGAAATGGAAATGAAAAAAATGAATTTGATTTTTTATGCTTGAATATATTCATTGTTGTTAGATCTGTGAAAGAAAATTCTGGGTTGATGATGAAGGATAAATATTCTTGAGAAAATAATGATATGTGGTTGATGATGAGGATAACTATTAGAAATATTTTAATTATTAATTTAAAAATAATCTTGTTGATGTTTTTTGACAAATAAAATATTATTATATTTAATTAAATAATGATTTAATTGTTTTGTAAATTAAATTATTCAATTTTTATTAAAATAATAACATTTTGTGATATGGAATGTATAGATTAATGCCACCTCATTAAAAAAAACAGGACACATTATCAAAATTTAATGGGAACCAAATAAATCTAAAGTGCTTTTAAATAAGGGATTATAATCACAAATTTTATAATAAGGGGATCAATTGTTTAAAATACTTATACTAAAGGGACTAAAGGTGCATTTAAGTCTTTAATATTTTTTCTCACTTATATAGATCAAATAGTTGCTAAATTTGATGGAAATAAGAGTCTTAAACCTGATTGATTTAATTTTATCTTCTTCAGATAGTTCTAGTCTCTTCTTAAGAAAGACTTAAAAAGAATGTTATTATTATTTGACAGAGTGGTTGATGTGAATGGGGTAGTGGATCGGACATAGAAGAATAAAAAAGCTCATCTTATTGTCAAAATGGATTTTGAGAAAGAGTACGATATGGTTAGTTTAAGGAGTGTGAAAAAAAATTGGTTCAAAAAGAACCACACTTAAAAATATGGTGCACCTATTTCAAAAGTCCATATTATTTAGTTTAAACACTAGTCCCAATTCATTTTACTAAAACCATTAAAGATCAGTGTCCACTTTTTAAAACCAATACCTAAATGGCTAGTCCACTTTTCAAATATACTGTGTTATTTGTCTTGTTTCTGTTTCATGGTCATAAGTAATAATTAAAGTAATATATATTTAATAATATGTCGAACTGCTGACTTGATGGACAGAGAGGGGGGTGTATCTGCAAGACACTGTGATGCCAAAGTAAGTGACAAACAGAGCGGGAACAAGTACAGAGAGAGTAAGAAAGTTAAGTTACATGACCCTCTAGTGGAAAAGAGTATTTATAATGAGCCCCCAGCGCAGGGCCATCAGTTACCTTGCGTTGGGGTGGGCTGCTAGGCCCAACGCTGGTAACTGCTAGGGCTGACGTGGCATCGTGAAGACCAGCACATGGTCTTCGCCCTAGGGTAACTGTTTCGCACTATCCGGAAGGAGGAATACCGAATCTCCAGGACGTGGGTAGTTACTTTATGACGTCGCTACTAGAAAACTTCATTTTAGCTGCGAATTTAGCCTCGACAAAACCAAGGCTATCCAAACGCAAAAAAGTCATTTTAAAGTTTTTCTTTTACAATTGTTTTTATTAATTCATTAGACACGGCTAGGCCGAGGCTAGATTTTTTTTAAATATTAGACACGGTCTATCCGAGGCTAACAATTTTAAGCTGCGAACTTAGCCTCAACCACAGACACCGAGGCTAACTAGCCTTGACAAATCCGAGGCTATTTAAACGCAATAAACCCCATTTTAAAGTTTTTCTATTTTTTTTAAATATTAGACACGGACGAGCCGAGGCTAAATTGTTTAATATTTTTCGAATATATTTATTTTATCTGATAGACACAGATGAGCCGAGGCTAAATATTTCCCACCTTGTTTTTCATGTTTCCATCTTCATTCCTTTCAGAGAACCCTAAAATTAAACCAAATACCTTTTCAAAAGAAAAAAACCCCTAAAATCAATGTAGTGAGTTTCATCTCTTCGTTTTCATCTTCAATATCATCGATTCTTCTGAGTGGGTATATTGGTCTCTGATTCTTCTTCTGCTTTTTTTCAACCTCAAACTATCTCTGATTCTTCTTCTGCTTTTTTTCAACCTCAAAGTATCTCTGATTCTTCTTCTGCTTTTTTTCAACCTCAAACTATCTCTGATTCTTCTTCTGCTTTTTTTCAATGTAGTGAGTTTCAGTCTTGGCCTTTACCTATTGAAGGAAGTTTAGAAGATAGAGCTGCAAGTGCTTCCAAGAGTCATAGTCAAGCAGAGAAAAGACGCACAGATAGAATCAATTTGTTTGTGTTATTTGCCATTTTAAGGTTAGATTTTTTTATTTGCCATTCTAATTCCAACCCTAACTGAGATTTAGGTTTAATGATTATGATGTTTTGCATTCAACTCATCCCCTGCTTTTGTCTGTGTTGCTGTTAGGTTTAATGATTCACACTCTAATTTTTATTTAAGATTTTATATGCACTGTTCTGTTAAATGTGGTTGAACGTTAGGGATTCCATTGTTGCTCACTTGGTTTATGTGGTTGAACTCGGTTCTGTTAGTATGGTAATTGAAATTCTATTGTGAAGGGGAAAATGTTAGTGTGTAAAAAACTCTTGTTAGGTGCTAGCTAATTCAAAGTTCACAACACTTATAACAGACAATAGCCAATAAAAGTAGTTAAGCTTGTCTCTATTCAAGTTATTACTTTCCAACCACCCTCCACTCACTTTGTTCACAACCTCAACAACCACAGTGCTTGTAAAATAACCAAACGCAACAGAACACCAAGAAATAGCTGTACTAAGTGATTTCATTCCAGCTGAACTTTCTGCATAGAAAAACTCTAAAAGTCCAATAAGTGTAAACATATCTGCAACACCAAAAATAGCGTATTGAAAACCCAACCAAAACACTGTCATTGGTAAAGGCTCATTGCTGTCTACCATGTTGTGTTCTACTGCTACGGATTTTCGGTGTGTTTCGATGAAACCGACTATTAACATTGATATTGCTGAGAGAACTAGTCCGATTCCGATTCTTTGAAGGTGTCGAATTCCAGTTAGTATCTCTGTGAATCTTCAGATAAATGGGATGAAGAATCGGTCGTATAGAGGGATTAGGACAAACATGAATAATAGAGGGATGATTGGGAGAGAAGTCCAATTAAACAATAGCATTTTGAATCATATAGAAAAAATAAAATACAATAATAGTAACTTTATTCACCTGTATGATTCTTATTAGACGACTTCCCTTAGGAGTATTATTTCTATATAATGACGTTCCTATACAAATAAACAGAATTGAGAACAAGACTGCAATAGTGCAGACAGTAAAACTCCAATACCATCCTTGATTAGTACTAATCCTAACAATGACAGTAACACCAACTATTGCTCCTGTTGTAAGACTAAACAAGAACCAGTTAAAAAAACTCGACAATTGAGATGCTTCCTTTGGATCTTTATCATCAAATTGATCAGCTCCTAAGGCTGGTAACGCCGCTTTAATACCACTTGTTCCTAATGCAACAAGGTATAATCCTGTATAGAGTATAGCAGCTTGGCTTCCAGCAGCAGGCTTGCATTGGTTCATATGAATTGGTGTTATATCTTTGCAGGGTATCGGTCTTAATTGTTGGAAACGCGCTTGAACTGTTAGGATACCATATCCCTGCGATTAAAAGAGTGAGTTGTATTAGGTCATAATGGCCTAGTAGAATCAAAGTACAAGAAGAAATGTATATGTTTCAAAGAGCTGATGGAATGGAACACCTAATCCTCCATCCCTTTATTATTCAAAATCAAAATCATCATAAGGAAACCATAAAAGAATAAAACAAGTATTAATATTACAACTATGACACATACTCTACTAATTAACATAGTACTAATGAATTCATAGCCTGAGCTTGAACTTACAACTACTGCCTGAAATGCTAATATCATTATCAGCACCAAGGCTATCCACCACAATCTCACATCTAACATGAAACTTTACTCTAAACAGCTTCAACTTACCAATCTTAACCCTCACGTTCTGATTCGCCTTAATATTAAGTGGTATATTACCTTTCTCTTGCAGCTGCTGCTGTAAAGTATTTACTAAACCAGTTGCATCCCGCGTTCGACCCGTTAAAGGCAGATTAAGCACAGTTATATTTCGATGACCTTGATAGAAATTAGGCAAATACCCTTCACATAGTTCTGTTTCTTTATACGAAGCACTTATATTGCTTCCACTTACATAGTATATTCCAATCTTCTTATTTGGGTTTCTAGCAATTACTGTTACATCGAAGGTAACAAAAAGATTGTTATTATCAGAAAGGTTGAATTGAGTTATTCTCAATCTGTCTACTGAGTATTTAGGAAGCTTTGGCCTAAAAGCAAGGTATAATGTTCCAATGGTGATGGATATTACGATAATAAGAATCAGCAATATGGTGAAGGTGCAGCACAGGAACCTGCAACAACAACTTCTTTTCTTCTTTGGTGGAGGGGAGTGCCTCACTTGAAACTTACGTGTCGGAATAGGTGGATTGAAATGATCATATTGCAAAGGGTCCTGTCTATCGGACTTTAAATTGTTTTGAGGATACAAAGGAATTGTTGGTTTGGTTTGTGACTCCAAATCATTAGCAGGGTGAATTTTCTGATAATTTGTCATCATGTTTTTGTATCAGAAAATTTGGCTAAAGAGAAGTATGTGTGATCAATGCAAATGTTTGACATGGTTTGTTGTTATATAGGTGAATTAGTCTTCAATGGTGTGTAGCAACAAAGTGGGTGGGAACATGAATACGTATAGGATAGAAGAAAGGAGCAGGTGATTGCATGTATGAAGGCTTTGAAGCTTTCTCATGTTTGACTTGATAGGATATTGCTTTAAGATGCACTACTATGTTATGGTTTATTATGTGTATTTTGTATTCCAATATCTTGATGAATATGATATTATCATTTCTTTTTTCTCTAAGTGTTACTGCTCTAAATTTATCTTTGTAATCACAGTTTTGACTGTTATGAGATTTCCAACTTTTCTTCCTTGTTCACATGCTTAGATTGTTAGCTACGTTTGGTTGTGATAAGAGATTCAGAGTTAAACTTTGTGGTATATTTAAGTTGTTGGTGATTCTTATGTGTATTAAAGTTATGAAATCTGCATGTTTTGGTTTGGAGTGTGTCGTGAGCGTGCGGTTCACATTGTTTTTATTCATGTTATAAGTTTATGACCACCTCTTTGCAAATAACTTGCAAGCTATATGAAGTCTTGGTATGCTGAAATTTGTGCAGCCTGCTTGTAGCTTTGTGTGGAATTTTTTAGCATAGAGATAATTAGCGTATGGTCGAGATTCAGAAGTCTTAGCGTTATCCGTATAGTTATGTTACTGTTGTCTATTATGATTGATCTGCACTTTGTATGCTACCCTGCTTTTGGATTTCAAGTTCTGTTCCATCATGTTAATGAATGTTACAGCATCGACGCTTAACGGTGATAATTTCAAGTGTTGTTTGGTATTGCGTTCAACTATTAGCTATTTTCTCTGAGACCTGTTTATCACAATTGTGTTTTGGCGAAACGTTGCAGCCTTGCATTATTACGATTAATATCGGTGGTATCATGTAAGTTGCTTTGAGAGTCGATTTTCTCCAAATATTGTTTGTGATACTTGCTGCAATACAGTGTCAAAATCACAAGGAAGTCATTTGTTCTCTTCCTGCTATTTCTCTTGAAATAAGTTTGTTGGTCAATAACTTTATTTAAATGTTTCAACTTCATTCTAATGGTATTGTTTGTGTTTCATTATAATTAATTTTTGGAGTTTGATATGATGCTACAAGTGATGTGAATGAACATGTTAGCAACCTGTAGAAGGAATAGTATCGCACCGTTACTATTGATTTTTCTTTCTTTAGAAGTTTTATTGTTTCAGTTTCAGTTTGTTGATTTGGCACTAGTGTAAAACCGTATGGATAATGATACTAGAACCCATCTATAAAGTGTTATCCAAACATCAGATATGCCCATTATATCACATATTTTGAGATTAAACAAAGTCTGTGTTGTGTTAGGTTTTAGAGATGTTGTCTACTGATGTTGTGCTTATAAGAAAATCGCTAATATACAAAGCTTGTTTAGCTAGCTCACAAAATGGATGAGATTGAGTTTGAAAGTCTATTCAATCATGCCATGAGAGGCCAATGGAGAGAAGTTCTAGAATTATATGAGAAAAACCCTGAAGTACTAGAAGCAAAGATCACAAAAGCAGAAGACACAGTGTTACACATTGCTGTGTATGTAAGCTAAACCTTCTTTGTGACAACCTTGTTAGACAACATAAGCCAAAACATACGTAGGAACATCCTAAGAATGCAAAACTCAAAGGGAAACACACCCCTTCATGTTGCAGCTGAGCTTGGGAATGTGGACATTTGCAACAACATTGCCAAAAGAGAACCTACCCTCATTTCGTACCGGAATTTCGAAGGCGAAACTCCTCTTTTCTTGGCTGCTGTTCATGGAAGAAAAGATGCTTTCCTCTGCCTTCACGGTCGACATCAGAACAAAGATGATGACTCGATCTCAAGAAAAAACAATGGAGATACCATTCTTCATTTTACCATATCATCAGAATACTTTGGTTAGTTTCATTGCCATATATTGAACATATATAAATTATACCCTTCTGTATATTAATTTGATGCTAGTGTATAATAGATTTGGCGCTTAGAATAATTGGAATGTATCCAAAGCTTTTGAATGGTGTAAACCATGAAGGATTATCACCTCTGCATATTCTTGCTAAGAAACCTAATTGTTTCAGAAGCTGCACAAGGATGGAGTTAATCGATAATATCATCTATGCATGTAAGTAAAATCACTTTTCTATGCTATTTTATATGATTTCTTCTTTAGAAAGTAATCATATTTGAGTCTTGTCGAATGTCTTTCTCGAGGAAGAAAGATCCTAGTGTAATAACATGTGTTTGTGTGAATGTCAGGTTCGATTGTCGATGAGGAAAAGGAAGAAAGATACAACCAAAGTTATAATACTTCAGCATACACACAGACTTCAAACAACTATCCATTGAACTATGGAACATGCATGACCTTCTTATCTTCGTTAAATGGTTGTTTTAAAGTAACAAGTATGTCCAATTTTTTTGATTTATTACTCTCCTTTTTTACATTCGAGCAAAGCAAGTAATGAATGAACTGATTCAGCGTGCTTCTTTGTATAAGTATGATTTTACAGGACCAAGTCCTCATATTGAATAGTATGGTGACAATGATGATGACGAAACAGGTAAAATAAAGAGCAAAGTAGAAAAAGAAGCTGCTGAGAAAAGAAGAGTGATGTCACCTATTTTAATTGCAGCAAAAATGGTAGTAACAGAAATGATTGAGAAGATTCTAGATATGTATCCTGTGGCTATTCATGATGTGGATTTTCAGAACAAGAATGTTGTTTTGTTAGCCATAGAGAATAGGCAACCTCATGTGTATAGTATGTTAAATAAGAGAAGTGTAATCAAAGAAACTGTGTTTCGTCAAGTCGATAGCAATGGTAATAGTGCATTGCACCTTGCTGCTACTTATAGGAGGTTTCGACCTTGGCGTGTACCTGGTGTTGCAATGCAAATGCAGTGGAATACAAATGGTATAAGGTAAATAATATTAAGTTCTTCATAGTTATTCTAATGATTTAGAGATCTTCAGAAACTAGCAATTGATCATGTCAAGTTACTAATGATGTTTGTGTTTTTCAGGTTGTTAAGGACTCCATGCCACCTAATTTCTATGAATGTTATAATAAGGATGGGAAAACAGCTAAACAAGTTTTTATTGATACTCATGGACAACTTGCAAAAGAAGGTAGTAAATGGCTCACAAAAACCTCAGAATCATGTCCAGTGGTAGCAGCATTTGTTGCATCAATTGCATTCACAACCTCAACAGCTATCCTAGGTGGTCCTGATCAAGAATCTGGTATACCACTACTGCTAAAAAAGCTTGTATTCAAACTCTATGCTGTAGCATCACTTGTTGTAATTTGCTCCTCTGTTAGTGCCCTTATTCTATTTCTTTCGATACTGACGTCTCGGTTTCAAGAAAAGGATTTTCGTGACTTTTACAATTTGACTTTAGCCTCGGTTAGGCCAAAGCTAAATATTTTGTCGACTTAAAGTTTGAACTTAGCCTCGAAAAAGTCGAGGCAAAATGTTCCTTTAGCCTCGACCAGGACCAAGGCTAAATATTATGTGAGCTAATGGAGTTTGACTTTAGCCTTGGTCAGGCCCAAGCTATTTTTTGTTTTTTGACACGGCTTCACCGAGGCTAAAGTAGACACAGCTAAACCGAGGCTAAATTAGACACGGCTGGACCGAGGCTACTGTAGACACGGCTCTTCTTGGCCGAGGCTAAATGTTAGCTTCAATCGTTTTAGCCTATCTCCGACACTGACGCTACGCCGAGGCTAATTGGCTAGTAGCGGCGGTTTTTTGCCTTATAGTGTCGGAAAATGGCCGAGGCTAAATACAACATTTCTAGTAGTGTGTGTCCCTGCGTGAGGGAAACGTAGAGAACGTGGGAGAGGTCTGAGGAGCTCCCCGGGCAGGCTGGGCTTTGCACGACGACGGGGAAGAAAGAGACTGGTCGGTCAGCTACGAGGGTCCTGCCCGACAACTGTTGGTCTATGCCCGACAGGGAGAATGTTGTGCCTGACGGCTCTTCTTCCTGTCCGGGCAGTCCTATTGGGCCCAACCCCGGTGGGGTTTGGGCCTGCTTGATTGCGGGTTAAGCGTCGACCCAATCCAGAACAGTAGCCCCTTAAGTCGTTATTTGCGGTCAGGCGAGCTATGACTTGATCAGAGAGTGGCGTCGGGCGCGTCGATCTGTCAGGCAGGCTGCGATCGTGTCGGCCAGGTGAACTTATAACGAGGCGGAGCCCACGTGTCTTCCTGTGGCGGCTACGGGCTAAGCACTTCAATGCCTAGAAATGCTTCGTTTCCCGTGCTAAGGGTATATATATGATGACCTAGCTCGTCCATTCGCTCATTCGCTTATTTTGTAGCTGTCCAACACCCAAAGATCTCCGCCCGACATCCTTGACCGCTTCTGCTCGACCTCCGTAATTTATCTTCCCGACGACATCTTTTCTGCCACCACACCAAGTAAGTTTCTGCATCCTTCCTGGTGTTTCTATGGCTTACGGTGGTGTTTCCGGCGGCCCTGCCGGGGGTGTTGGGAATATTGTGGGCTTTTCCGGCGAATATGCTAGATGGTCCTTCAAAATTAGGGTAGAAAATGACCGTCCTCGACCCTTGCGATGAGTGTCCCGGGGAGAAATGATAGAACTTTGAATGTCCCGAGGGTAATTGGATGAATGCCCCAGGCACGAGGGAATGTGTGCTCCGAGGACGGAGAGTGTACTCGTTGGATTCCTCGGGGGTTGAGATAGCCCCAAACTAGTCCTCTGGGTGGTTAGGCGACCACACCCTTTCACTTGAACTGTGGTGGAAGGATGGATTTGATTTGGCTGTCGAATTCACCAAGTTCCTATGCTTTTCAGGTAAAAATGGTTGGCCGTGCTGAGGAGGAGGTGCACTGGTACCTATCCGAGGATGAGGAAGGTCGTCAGGATGAGGCCGATATGGATCCTCCTGAGAGACCGTTAAAGGAATGGGTCGGGGAGGATCCTTTAAATTATATGTCGAGGTTCGTCCACGACAATTCCGATGCTTTTGCTGTGATCGAAGACAAGGAGGCCGTGAGTCCTCGCCAATTTTGCGCTTGTCGACCAAGGAAGTTGGACTGTATATGCTCGCGGTACGATGGTGGTCGATTTCCGATGTACGAGTTCCCCTTCAAGGAGGTGGGGATGCGCATGCCCTTCACCAAATTTCAATAGGGTGTGTTCGACCATCTGATGCTGGCGCCATCCAAACTTCATCCCAACTCTCTGGCCTTCATCCGGACGTTTGAGATAGTTTGCAACTACCTTGGGCTAGGAGCCACCATCCTGCTTTTCTTCTGCGTCTTCCATTTGCAACGCCAGACAGTGTCTGGTCGGCATAACTGGGTCTCGTTGAAGCAGCATACTAGAATCTTTCGGCCATACACTGACTCAGTGCGGGGGTTTAAAGACAGATGGTTCATTGTCATGCTAGTGCAGACGAGGCCTACAACACCATATTTCAGAGAGAGGTAATAACCGTGGACGAGCGGTCCGAGGATATTTACGAGTCTAACTTTCCCTTGGACTGGGCAGATCCGCACTTCTGTTCATTGTCATGCTAGTGCAGACGAGGCCTACAACACCATATTTCAGAGAGAGGTAATAACCGTGGACGAGCGGTCCGAGGATATTTACGAGTCTAACTTTCCCTTGGACTGGGAAGATCCGCACTTCTGTTCGGGCTCTGACAACTTCAACTACAGGCCTAGCCGCTTGGGAGAGGAAGACAGTTTGGCCTTCCGGAAACTGGTCGACTTCGTTGGGCGTCTTCCTCCTCGGAAGTGCGTGTCTCTTGACGGGGAGTATATCCGCAATGCAGATGGGCAGATACGGACAGAGACCCGGTGCATCAACATAAAGGCTCTGCTCGAGTGTCGGTCTGAGGCTGAGGCCCATCAGATCCTAGGTAGTTTGGGCGATTCCTCGACTGATCTTGTTACTCGTTTTTGAATTTTGGTGCTAACTGTTTTTCTTGTGCTCTTCTTGCAGGCACAATGGGCTCCGTGGAGGAACGTGTGACAAGGTTGATGAACAGGGGGAACCGTCATCCTTAAGGTCGGGCCACAATTGTCCGGAGGGAGTTGGTCGTTGGTTCTTCGGGAACAACTTCGTCACCGCAGGGACCTGGTTCCCCAGCGCAGCCCCGATCCCCAAGAGGCGACGGGAGGTCGAGGTGCCTTTGATAGATCTCACGGACGGGTCCCCGAAGCGCGGGTTTGTTCTTCCCCCTTGCTTCCTTCGGCCGAATTTCTTTTCAGGGAGAACGATCTCGGGGTGGCCCGAGAGGAGGCTAAGAGCATATTGGCCGCGGGCAAGGAGGCCTGGAGGAAGATGTTGTCCGTGGACCTGGCCATGATGGTGAGGGTCTTTGAGACGACCCTCGTGCTGAATGAGGAGGGGTGCTCCTCAGAGGACTTGGCTGCTGTCAGGAGCGACCTCGCGATGTCCGAGGAGGTCCGGGCTAAGCTGGCGGCCGACCAGAAGGAATACCAGAAGCAAGATAAGCTCCACCGAGAGCATATTGAGGAGCTGGAGAAAGCCCTGAAGGAAAGAGATGACGAGCTGAAGGGAGTCATAGGCCGTGTTACTGAGCTCGAGGATCTGGTTGCCTCGGCCGAGGAGGAGTTTGAAGAGGAGTGGTCGATGGTGTCTCGGCGAGAGCTCGTGGACATGGTCCGTCAGTTGGAGGAGGATTGCTTGGGAGCTGTCGAGGTGGGCTTCAAGAATGTTGTCGACCAGCTCAGGCTCGTCAACTCGGACCTGGTGACCGATGGGGTTGGTCCTTTCCATCATGTCTAGGGTGGCCGGATCGTAGCGCCCCGTGGCTCGTATGACGAAGACGAAGACCACACTGCCCGTGAGGAGGAGGATTACTTAGAGTAGGAATGGCATCCTGCGTGCCCCTTATTGTTGATTCAGCCTGTGTGCCATGTTTTTTCTAACCCTTGACTTTTGTTCGGGCCGAAGGCCTGTTATTGTAACATTGTGACTGTCGGGCTTGTGCCCGTTTTAATGGAATTTGTGTTTCCCTTTAAGTTTTTGTGTGTCTCGATTTATTCATGTATGCATGATTTACTTTTGTTTTCTTGCTCGTACGTTTATTACGCTTATTTTGTATGTTTACTATGTTGGGTGTGATAGTTAGACATTCATTGTGCCCGGTAGTGTAGGGAACTGGCCGGTTGACCTGTGTGGTTACCTGGTCGGTTACGGAGATGGACCACGGTCGTGGATCAGTCTCTGCGGCGTGAAAGTCCTATCGTGACCTGGGTCTTCTGCCGGTCTTAGTACTGCAGCGGCGACTCTCGGTGGATTGGTTGCCGTCGAGCAGAGCATTCTACCCACACACACAAAGGGTAGATGCTTGCAATCTCGTTGGTCCGGAGGAGATACGGTCGTACCATGTCGCGCTTCTGTGATCGCGAGGAGTATCATCACGGGCAGTGTTTAACTGTAGTATTGCTTTAGCTTTTCAGCGTTCCATGGTCGAGCTATTTCGTCCCCGTGTAAGTTCTCGAGGTAGTAGGCCCCGTGTTCCGTCTTGTCCTGGACATGATAGGGGACTTCCCAATTCGATGCGAGTTTACCCTCACGCGAGTCCTTCTGGTTTCTTCGTAAGACCGGGACACCGATCTAGAATTTGCGCTTTAGGACTTTGCTGTTGTAGTGAAGGGCGATTTTTTATTTTATCTGGCTTCGTGGAGAGTTGCTTCTTACCAGATCTCTTCGACTAGGTCGAGCTCCTCCTGGAGGGACTCGTCGTTGGTTTCCTCCTTGAGGGGAGATTCGGTCCTTCTAGACGGCTCTCTTATTTCCACCGGGATTACTGCCTCGGTTCCGTACGTCAGTCGAAACGGGGTTTCTCCGGTGGTCGAGTGAGGCGTTGTTCGGTAGGCCCAGAGCATACTATGGAGCTCCTTGACCCATCCTTTCTTGGCGTCACCGAGTCTTTGTTTTTGACCTCGGAGAATTACTCTGTTCACGGCTTCTGCTTGGCCGTTCGTTTGTGGGTGTTCGACTGAAGTAAAATAGTGCTTGGTTCCGAGCTTGGTGACGAAGTCTCGGAAATTCCTGTCGGTGAACTGTATCCCATTATCGGTTACTATGGCGAGCGGGACGCCAAACCTGGCGAGGATGTTCCTCTTGTAGAAGCGGAGTATGTTGTGCGTCGTGGTTTTGGCGAGGGCTTCGGCCTCGATCCATTTGGTGAAGCAGTCGACGCCTACTATCAGATATTTGTTCTGATTGGAGCCTAGGGTGAATGAGCCGAGGATATCCATCCCTCACCAGGGGAACAACCAAGGGGATGAAAGGGACTTGAGATCGCTCGGAGGGGTGAGGTGCATGTCCCCATGCCGCTGGCACCTGTCGCACTTCCTAACGTGTTCCTTCATGTCCTCCTGCATCATCGGCCAGTAGTATCCAGCCCGCAAAGCTTTCCTCACCAAGGATCTTCCTCTGAGGTGTTGCTCGTGCAGGATGGTCGAGGCTTGGGTTCTGTCGATGCATTTGAGGAGAGGGATCGAGAAGCCCCTTCGGTATAGTTTGTTCTCGAGCAGCACATACAAGTAGGATCACCGTTTGACCGCACTGGCCTCCTTAGCGTCATCAGGGAGGCGCCCTTTGCTGAGGTAGGCGTTGTCGCTACCGCGAAAATAAGGTGCCGGCAAAACAGAAGAGTCGTCATCTTTCGTTATTTATCCCTCAGAGTGGGAAAGGAAACGATCGGAAAAACCTGACGAAAAGGTATAAGACAAGGTCATCGCAACCATTGTCTGGGTTCGGGAGTCGGTTACGCAAGGGGAAGGTATTAGCACCCCTCACGTCCATCGTACTCGATGGGATCCACGCTTGTTGTGTTTATCTGACGGGTTGGTTGTGTCTATCTACCTATCAAGGTTGGTCTGAAAAAAGAAAAGAAAAATGACTCGGCAAAGCATCGCACTTTATGCCTACGTATTCTCATTAGAGAATGAGAAATCAGAGTCAACGTAGTTCGGCTCACTACGGGTTCCGGGGAAGGTGGCTCGCCAATACATCAGTATTGTGCCTACGTACTCTCAACAGGTATGAGAGATCAGAGCTTACGTAGTTCAGGATAATACGGCTTACGGGGATTCAGATTCATCTGTTTTATCAAGTAGGGTTAACAAACAGTTCCAGCAGTTGGATGTATGCAGCTCGACCCTTGGAGACTTAGGCGTTACCGTTTGCGGTAGAACTGGGGGTTAACGACACTCTTTTCTTCAGAAAAGCTTCCTTTGAATTATGGGCCCACGGGGCAAAAAGGTTTGAAGTTTGTTTTTTGTCTTTTACGGAAGAACTGTTTTTTATGGATGTTTGCAACCAATATCGCACTAGAGACTATGACCTGAGAGTGAATGCGTTGTATGTCACCCAAAGGGTGCCGTACTAAACATCTTGACTGTTGAAAAGAAACTCTCCAACAATCCTTTCTCAGATAGCTTAAGGCTCGTAACGTACGATGTCAGTTAACCTTTATTACTGTATTTTAATTTGTTTTGAGAGGAGAAGAGAGAACAGGCTCAACTACGGGGAGACTATCAACTCCTAATGTTGTCATGTCAAGGTTTCATCCTATGGTTGAGGTTTGAAATAGGGAACTCCTAGAAGTTATCATGCATAGATTTCAACCTAAATTTCTAATCATCACTTCCTTATCAAAGGAAGTGAGACTCCTAGGGGATCATGCCAGGGTAAACAGAAACAGATGAAGCATCAGCTTAAACAGTAAACAGTAAACGACTGTAAAATGCATGCAATGCAAGTGAGGGAGGAAATGTGTGTGGGGGCATCAGCCTCCACAAGCTCGTCTCGACCTCAAGCCAGATATGAACAACTGTAATCATACAAGAGAAATAACATGCTATCAAGCAAACACAATAGCTGCAATCATACAGAAGAAGTAAAATAAAATTCCATCAAGCAAATCACAAACCACACAGGCAAGGGAGCAGGGCACTACCGAATACCCGCAAGCAAAGCCATACAGTAAAAATACAAGCAGAGGGAGCAACTCAACCTCTAGTGCAATCATGCTCCTAGTTCACATCAGTCTAGATATGGACTTATTCTAATGCATCAAGCAAATCAATCAAGTCACAACAATATAGTTGTACAGCAAGCAAACAGACAGGAAAGAAAGTAGATCAACAGCCTCCTCAACTTCACAGCAAAGCTCTCCTCTGACAGCAGTTTAGTCCTCAGTCTTCAACTGCTCTTCAAGGCTATCATCTTCAATAGCAAGTGTCAACTTGCTTCTTCAAGCTTTCCATACATTCAACATAAGTATCAACTTATCCTTCTTCTTCAAGCTTTAGCCCCAAAGTAGACTTCACCTTCAGGCTTCAATCCCAATTTAATCTTCTTCACAAGTGTCAACTTGTACTTCTTGATCTTCAAGCCTCAGCTTCAATGGCAGTATTCAAATACTGAGAAGTGCAATTTCTAACATCTTCAATCTTCTAGCAAGGAACTCCATCCTCTAGCAAGGGAGAAAGATTCATCTAGCAAGAGCAGGGCTTGGATAATAGACAGCAGAGTGAGGACCAAAGGTCACCACTAAGCACTCCATCATCAGAGAAAGGAACCCTCAAAGGTTCTACCAATTTGTGAAGAGCCACACATCCTACCAAATGAGGGACGAGGCCTTCACAAGGGGACCTTACATCATAGGGAAGAATGGAAGTGATCAACACCTTCCATGTTTATGAAAAGAAGAGAATCTATCTAGAAGCTCTGCCTACAAACCCTAATCTTAACACCTAAGCAAAACTACACCAAAAGAAGGGAAATCTTCACATCCAAGCTTCTTAAAGCATTCCATAGTAGACCCAATCTTGTCTTCAACATCATCCAAGAGCAAACAAAGCAAAACCCTTATCCAAGGGAGCTAGAGAAATCAATCTAGTTGAATTAACAAGTTAGGATCACCTAAAACCTAGTACTAAAGTTAGTCTTAACTAAAATACTAAAACCAATTTTAAAATCCTACAAAAATAACTATGGGACCCTAATTTAATCATGAATCTACCATAGAAAATCCAGAGGTTGAATCATCCACCAAGTTCTAGAAATAAAACCTAGATCACAAGGTACTAAGCATAAACCCTAAAAATAGAGCACCTAAAGTTTAACCTTAAACTACCATCTAAATTCATCACAAAAATGTGAGAAAAATCTATGGGGAACATGCATATCTATGCTAGCTACACCCAAAAAATCAAGTCAAGAATCATCACCAAATGCTCAAACAAAATTCATCAAAACAAGGTATCAACCATGACCATTTTAATATCAATTAATATTCAAAAAATGCAAATAAAATCACAAATGCATGAATTCTTAATATTTTTAATCTACAAAATTCTATATTCAAACATGAATCAGGGGAAAAAAGATTGGAATTAATTGATTTAATTTCCTATTTTTTATGAATTAATCTCTAAGTCACATGAAGTGAAGAAAATTAAAAGAAAATAAATGAAATTAATAAGCAAGCATGTCAAATAGCAATCCAAGACAGTTTATTTCAAAGAGTTGGGCCAAAGGGGGGTGTGGATATCACTCTGAGTGTTAAGCCCAAAACCATTCAATTAATGAAACGGTGCGTTTCACTTGGAACTTCTCTTCAGCGTTGAGACGCAATCGTGGCCCTCAAATGCTCGCCTGAGTCCAAGGTCAAACCATCATCCAATGGCCCATGTTCATAGTCCCCATTTGAACTCAGCTGGGGGGGGAAATACAGACGGTGGCCTGAACAGTGGCGCCACCGTCTTCTCCGGTGAAGCACTCCTCTCAGGTCATCAAAACTCACAAAACAAATCATCATTCCACTCCAAATTTGATGCTGATCAAGAATCCAACCTTAGAATTATCTAAATCCATCTCTAACTCAAAACACAATGACATTTTCAGAATTCATCCACATCTTGAATCTCACTATTCTTCAAATTAAAGGTCTCAATTTAATCCTCACCCTTCACTGATCAATTTCCACTATCCCATTGTGATTATTCCTTCAAGAATCTTGAGACATCAACCTCAACAGAAAATGATCACACCCCTATTTTGTCTCTAATTCCCCAATTTCTGATCCTAAATCCAACTACAAGTTGCAAGGATCCTAACCACATATGAATTTCTAAGCATCTCCTCCTAAATCATGCATAAGAGTGATATGTACAAACCGGGTTTCAGAGAGGTAACAGAGATGGTTTTTGGTCACTTCAACTGCCAAGATGATGCAAACACACTCCAAATTCACTCCCAAAGCCTTTGCACACCTTGATTTGGCTTGATTCTCCCTTGAATTGAAAACCCGATTTCAACTTGCACCACCAAAATTTCAATGGCTCTTTCTGCAACCTGCTTCAATTCGTTCCAAAAAATGGCTGAGTTCACTCAATGACTTATATAGAAATGATTGGGATTGTCTAGAAACTTCTGGATTCATCCAAATGAGATTTTGGATTTTCAAAATCTCTTCAAAATCTCATCCATGGCAATCACCATTCTGACTCCCTCTTGGCATGGCTATGTGTGTAATCAAATTCTCATGAGATTTTGAATGAGTTTGATGAGTTATCTTCCTTGTTTGCAAGCCAAAGGTATGAATTGGATATGTTGCTTCATCATGAAGAAATGAAATGGAATGCTATGCAAATGATCCCAAATCAAAATTCTAACATTGACATTGTTTCTAAAATCATTTTTCCAATCAATTTGACCTATAATTTTGTTTCATTTGGTCACAAAATGAATTATTTGAATTTTTAGCCATTAAATCCTTTTAATTCTTTCTTTATTCAAACTTTCTTGAACCAAGTCTCTCCTTGAGCCATTTCAATGCCTCCTTGATGCACGATCAAGGTTAAAACCTCATTTTGAGCAACTTTCTAGTTGAACAAAATTCCATTTGAGGCCTCTAAGTTGGTGAAAATGGCTTATGATCACAAATGACCTATAATCACCAAATGTCCAAAATACCCTTGACTTGTCCAAGCCATAACTTGAGTTCTACAAATCCTATCAAGGACTTCTAGTACTCTCTAGAAAGCTAAGAGGATAAGGAACAACATTCACATTGGCCAAAAGTTCATAGGAATCATCCTTCTAGGGCAAAAGTTTCATGCAAGTTGGGTAACTTTCAGGCTCCAAATTCACATTCCTCAGATGACTTGTAACTTGTCAAAGCCATAACTTGAGTTCTACAAATCCTATCAAGGACTTCTAGTACTCAAATTAAAGCTAAGACGATGCTCTACAACAATCATTTTGGGGGTAAGATGAGATGACAATCACATCTTGAGCTAAATTGCGTTGAAGCTAGGGGTCAAGCTAGGGGATTTTATACTGTCAAGCCATAGAAACCCTAGCTTGAAACTTCTCAAACTCTTCAATCATGATGAGATAACCTTGGAATCATCCTTATAACATCTCAATGTGTCAATCCATGGTCACATGGCTCTTGGATTAGGTCTCAACCTTCTCCAAATCATCAGTTGACTTAGGGTTGACCCAGTCAAACCCTAGCTGCACCACTCATGGCTGAGCCTTCTTAATCTTGCACAATGACTTGTTTAGGCCTCAAAGTGATCTCCAACACTTCTCATGAGCTCTCTCAAGACCTCAAGTTCATCTCCATGGCTTCAGAATCATCTGATGACTTCCCACAACTCTCAAGTTAGGAGACACACCCTCTTGGCATCAATCACCCTCTCTGAGGATCTTCTACCTTCTCTGACAAAGATAGCAACCCTTGAACACTTGAATAACCTTCTTAGCTAGCTTCATAGTCTTGTGTAGCTCTTGATTGGTAATCATACCTCTTGATCTCCTGCATACATGTCAATGAAATGCAAATGATGATGCTAATGTGAATGAAATGAAACATAAGCTAGGTAAAGAAATGTTGGGCAAATTTTGGGGTGCAACAGCTGCCCCTATTCAAATGGCTTAGACCTGACTGGGTGAGAAGTGAACGACTCTCAAATAATCAAGGTAAAAGACGGTTGAATACCAACAAACCCGAAAATTTGCCAACTGCACAAGTACACGGTACTCTGATGGGGACAAATCTTCGGAAACTAAAATAATAGTTGCACGGCAACTAGCTGGAGAATTGGTCACACGGTAACCGGTGAAATGTCTAATCTCAAATCTCCGTCAGGATGATCATCTGATTTTGCTGTAGATCTTCATCCTCAAGTCATTAAGGGGTCGCGGGTCATTCGGAAACCAGCGATATATAGCTGATATTGCTGTCAGGCATTCTGGGGCACTGCTGCAGAAGAATTCCTCGGGACTCATCAGGTCATTAGAAACTTTTTAACAATCAAGTTAATCATGTCGTCAGGCATTCAAGGGAATTTTCAGGCGTCAGCCGGACTTCATCTGTAAGCCTGGAATAGAATCTTCGGTCAATCATGAACCAAATAAGGATGTACAATCTTTTACCGTCTGGCACTCTGCCTCAGCTGAGAGAACTGCTTTGACCTCGTGGTTAGAATTCATCAGTAGTTCAGGGGTTTTGGCACCGCTTCTGGACTTCAATCATTAAGTCTTCCAGGGACATCTCAACTTCTCTGTTCAAACCTGCTGGGGATGACACATCTCCGCTGGGGATTCTGGAGAACTATCAAGTAACTCTGCTTCGGGGCTTCAGAAATCATTCTGGATGAATCAACTCTGCTGAAGACTTCAAGAATCGTCTTGGACAAATAAACCCATCGGGAATTTCAAGAATCATCCTGAACCAATAACTCTGCTGGATATTTCAGGAATCGTCCTGAGCAAACACTCTGTTGGAGATTCTAAGCATCAACTTGAGCAACAAAATTTGGCGACTTCACTGGGGAATTCAAGAATCATCTTAAGCCAACCATTCTATGGAGGAACACCTGCAAAACAAGAATAGTACCAACCTTGCTCATGCTTCATATGCATATGTTTGACAATGGCGCAATGCTCCACACGGTGGAAATGCTACGGGTATTTAGGGTAAATGCTATGCAATCATGCAAAATGCTATGACCCCATCAGCAAAATAAATGCTGAAGGGAAAGACCTCCTGTCAAAGAGAAAGGACCACTCTGGTGGAGAGGAGGAATCATCCTGCCGAGGAGAAGAAGTCACACCAATCTCAATTGGACTCTGCCCGGGGAAAACGAACTTCAGTCGACTGCTGCAGGGGCACAAAGTTCTACGAGAACCTGGACCTGCTCAACCAGGTATTCAAACCACAAACTGCTGAGGAAACAATATCAATCGCAGAAATAAACTGCACGACATTCGCAACAAAACTTTCTTGGAGATAACGACTCCGATGGGGAAAAACAACCTCAGGTATTCAACACTCTACTGGGGAGTACCAATCATGGCCTGAATGGCTTCCAAGGACTCGACTCCCTTGGGGAACTGCAAACTCGGCTGGGAGGGTAACCAGACGTAGGAATAAATCCTATTTGCCGGGGAAAATACAACTCTGGGGAATTTCAATTCTGCACACTTCAGTATACGACTCAGCTGGGGAGATGATGATCTTGCCTCAGGACACATCTAGCTAGGGAGAGAATCTTCTCTGCTTGGGGATACATATCAGTGCTTACGATCTCATGTTCAAACTCCACGGGGAGGTGCCGCTGAACTTGTTGGAGAAGAAGGAATCATCCTGTTTGGGAACGCATATAGCGTACTGCCTGGGACATGCTATACCTGCAACAACACAAACAAACAGACAAGATACCCTTCTCAAAGGGACCTATCAAGGTTATCATCTTGTGACAATGTTCAAGTAATTCATTGCTTCAACAATCAGTGGCCTAGGCCAGTAAGTTTATGTATGCGCATTTTATCAAAAACATCGGTGTTCTTTTTCACAAACAAAACCAGTAAATGCTAAACAGGCAAACAGAATTGCTGAATAGTATACAATTTATTGATAACGAACCCCTGAATGGGCAAAAATATTTTACAACAGATGCAAGCTCCTGGAATGAGGAAGCTGCGCGAATATAAAACATAAATATACATCAGTATACAAATGTCGGCAATGAGGCGTAGACGAACACCATGAGTTGATCCCTCTATGACCCACTCGACTTCGATACTTCTCCGACGCTTCAGCTTCAGAAGAGATTGATTCAGATAAACGGCCCTCAGGTCTTCCAAACCACTAAACAATGAAAGTCCACACGCGGAACGCAGTCATTCGCTTTTTCAAATCCCTAACGTTTGCCTGAATCGCCCTTTCGGGTTTTCGATTCACCGGGATACCCTTTATTGCCAAAGTCGCTCTTCCAGGTTTTCGACTTTGCGGGTGTACATTCTTTTCTTTTATATCCCTAATTTTTGCCCGAACCCTTTTCCCTTTTTTATGGTTCGCCGGGATGCCCTATTTTTGCCTGGATATTCCTTTTCTTTCCAGCGGGTCATTTTTATGCAAAGTATTTTTTAACTGCGTCCGCGTTCACCGGGGATGCAAAATCTTCACCATCCATCGTGGATAACAACAAGGCTCCTCCCGAGAAGACCTTGCTGACGACGTATGGACCTTCGTAATTAGGAGTCCACTTGCCCCGGTGATCGGAGTGTGGAGGAAGAATCTTCTTCAGGACGAGATCACCCGTCTGAAAGCTTCTAGGACGCACCTTCTTATCATAAGCTTTCTTCATTCGGCTTTGATACAGACGACCATATGCAATCGATGCTAACCTCTTCTCGTCCATCAGGATGAGTTGGTTTAATCGGTTCTTAATCCATTCTGCCTCATCGAGTTTCACATCAACCAAAACTCGTAAAGAAGGAATCTCAACTTCTAACGGTAGGACAACTTCCATACCATACACCAGTGAGAAAGGAGTTTCCCCGGTTGATGTACATACCGTTGTACGATAACCGTGCAGTGCAAATGGCAACATCTCGTGCCAATCCTTATAGGTCACCACCATCTTCAGTACAATCTTCTTGATGTTCTTATTGGCCGCTTCAACGGCGCCATTCATCTTCGGCCGGTAAGGAGATGAGTTGTGGTGTTCAACCTTGAAACTCTGGCACATCTACTTCAGATTCGAACCATTATCAGTAATGATCTGCTCGGGAATTCCGTAACGACAGATGATGTCCCTCTTTATGAATTTAGCCACCACCTGCTTGGTCACATTAGCATATGAGGCTGCCTCCACCCACTTGGTGAAGTAGTCGATGGCTACTAAAATGAAGCGATGACCGTTAGATGCAGTGGGCTCGATCTTGCCTATCATGTCGATGCCCCACATAGAGAACGGCCATGGGGAGGACATGACATTTAACGGGCACGGCGGCACATGAATCTTATCAGCATAAATCTGGCATTTATGACATCTCTTCACGAATTTGAAGCAATCCGACTCCATCGTCAGCCAGTAATATCCTGCCCTCAGGATTTTTCTCGTCATAGCATGCCCGCCGGCGTGCGTACCAAATGTGCCTTCATGGACTTCCTCCATGAGCATACTCGCTTCTTTCTCATCTACGCATCTGAGTAGCACGAGATTATGGTTTCTTTTATACAAAACTCCATCAGGATTGAGATAAAAATTTCCAGACAGCCTCCTCAGAGTCTTCTTATCCTGGGTTGATGCTCCCGCAGGATACTCCTTAGTCATAAGGAAGGTCTGGATGTCATGGAACCATGGCTTGCCGTCGGAGGCTTCCTCGATCGCAAAGACGAACGCGGGTCTATCAAGACGAGCAAGGACAATTCTTGGAGCTTCATTCCAAAAATTGACTTTATACATCGAAGCCAGCGTGGCTAAGGCATCAACCATCTAATTTTCCTCCCTGAGCACATGATGGAGTTCCACTCGATCAAAGAACGGAAGCAGCCTTCTGGCATAGTTCATGTACGACACCAGATTCGATTGACGAGTCTCCCACTCCCCTTTAATCTGGTTGATCACAAGCGCCGAGTCACCATATACATCTAGGTTCTTGATTCTTAAATCAATCGCCTCTTCTAGACCCATGATGCATGCTTCGTACTCCGCTTCGTTATTGGTGACCGGAAACGTCAGTCTCGCGGTAAACGGGATGTGGGATCCATGGGGAGTTGTGATGATCGCCCCAATGCCACTTCCGTAAGAATTAACCGCCCCGTCAAATATCAATTTCCATTGGGATTTCCTATCTGGACCCTCGTCGGGCAATGGTTCATCGCAATCTTTCGCTTTAAGAAACATGATATCCTCATCAGGGAATTCAAATTTCATCGGCTGGTAATCTTTGATCGGATGTTCGGCAAGGTATTCAGACAATACGCTGCCCTTGATGGCCTTCTGGGAAACGTACTGAATGTCATATTCCGTCAAAACCATTTGCCATCTGGCAATCCTGCCCGAAAGCGCTTGCTTCTCGAAGACGTACTTGATTGGATCCATCTTCGAAATTAGCATGGTTGTATGATTGAGCATGTACTGTCATAAACGTTTGGCAGCCCAGGCGAGTGCACAACACGTCTTCTCCAGCATCGAGTAACGATATTCACAGTCTGTGAACTTTTAACTCAAATAGTAAATGGCATGCTCCTTTCTGCCCGTCTCGTCGTGTTGACCGAGAACACACCCCATACTATTCTCAAGAACTGTCAAGTACATGATTAAGGGTTGTCCGGCCACTAGGGGTATCAAGATTGGAGGTTCCTGTAGATACTATTTTATTTTATCAAATGCCTTCTGGCAATCCTCGTTCCAGATAATCGCCATATTTTTCTTTAGCAGTTTGAACATCGGTTCACACGTGGCTATGAGCTGAGAGATAAACATCGCAATGTAGTTTATTCTGCCCAAGAAACCACGAACTTCTTTTTCTGTTTTTGGCGCTGGCATTTCTTATATTGCTTTTATCTTCGCAGGATCAACTTCGATGCCTCTTTCACTCACGATAAACCCCAGTAGTTTTCCAGACCGTACTCTGAAAGTACACTTGTTAGGATTCAGCCTCAACCTGAACTTCCTAAGCCTCTCAAAAAGCTTCAGCAAATTGACCAGATGTCCCTCCTCCATTTGGGACTTTGCAATCATGTCATCAACATAGACTTCAATCTCATGATGAATCATGTCATGAAATAAAGTGACCATTGCTCGTTGGTAAGTGGCCCCTGCGTTCTTCAGACTGAAAGGCATTACCTTGTAGCAAAATGTCCCCCAAGGAGTGATAAACGTAGTTTTCTCCATGTCCTCCGGCGCCATCTTGATCTGATTGTAGCCGGAGAAACCATCCATGAACGAAAATACGGAGAACTGAGCTGTATTGTCGACCAACACATCGATATGAGGGAGCGGGAAATCATCTTTAGGGCTCACCCTATTCAAATCCCGATAATCGACGCACATTCGCACCTTACCGTCCTTCTTCGGTACAGGCACTATGTTGGCGACCCACGGAGGGTAAGTAGTGACCGCTAAGAAGCCAGCATCAAGCTGTTTTTGCACTTCTTCTTTGATCTTAATGGCCATATCTAGTCGCGTCCTCCTAAGCTTCTGCTTAACGGGAGGACAATCTTCTCGCAGCGGCAAGTGATGGACCACGATGTCAGTACCAAGTCCGGGCATATCTTCGTATGTCCAAGCAAAGATGTCACTGTACTCTCTCAGCATCTCGACCAATCTCTGCTTGACATCACCCTGCAATGCAGCCCCTATCCTGACGTTCCTGACCAGCTCTTCAGAACCTAGATTCACAATCTCAATCTCTTCTTCGTGAGGCAGAATAACTTTCTCTTCTTGTTTCAACAAGCGGGTCAACTCTTTGGGAAGGTCTTCGTCTTCATCAATCTCTTCTTCGGCTTGATAGATCGGGCAATCGAAGTCGAAGTGAGTCGTAGAAGGTCCAGAGTCGATGTCATCTGCTATGTGGATCCTGCAATAACAAGGGTTAAGCTTAAAACAAGGATATGCAGGTTAGCACAAACCCCATTGCCATTTTATTGTTTTTCAAAACAAATATAAAACAGGAATAACAGAGATCACAATATTTGAATACGAAGAAAAACGCTTTCTGATTTATTGATAAAATGCATGTACATAATCAAACAAGGCCCTGACAATAAAACCACTATGCCCCGGGTAGGACATAGGGTTGTACAATGATTGGAAAAAGTAAATCATTACTCTTTTCCTGCCACTTGGATGATATCCCTGACGGACCAATTATTGAGGCTCTCGCCTGGCTTGCTTGGCTGGATCCAAGAGTCCAGATCGCAGTCGCTGTCTTTGCCGTCTTCAGACACTGCGTTGACGCTTTCAAATATCACTCCGCCGCTGGTAAACTGGATCGGCTCTTTACCTCGCGACGCACTGCGAGAGGAGGAGGCTTCGGTTGCAGGAGAGTATCCCAACCCAAACTTGTCTTGCTTGTTAGGTATCTCTAGAATTCTCCCCCAGCCTGGGGTAGATCCGGCTTGAACAACGGCCTGGGCTTCCTTGAAGGACGAGAGAGGCATCTCTGGCTTCTCAGTGATTGCAGGAGCTACGCTCTTGACTTTAACGGCTTCGAACGCTTGGCATAGGGTTTCGTGGATTTCCCCATCCATCTCAACGTATTTGAAGGATGACAAATGGCTCACCATTATGTCTTCCTCGCCACAAACAGTCGCGATGCTACCTCCGACAGCATACTTGAGTTTCTGGTGCAACGTGAAAGTCACGGCGCCCGCAGAATTGATCCATGGCCGGCCCAAGAGACAGCTGTAGGCAGGCATGATGTCCATAATGTAAAAGATCGCGACGAATGTTTCTGGCCCGACTTGGATTGGCAACGTCACCTCCCCGAAAACGTGTCATTTGGTTCCATCGAACGCTTTCACAACCAGGTCACTGGGTGTGTAAATTAATCCATGAGTATCTAACTTCATCAATGCCTTCTTCAGAAGAACATTGAGCGATGACCCTATGTCCACCAACACATGAGACATAATCGTTCCCCTACACTTTATCGAGATGTGCAAGGCGCTATTGTGGTTCCTCCCATTCGGCGTCAGCTCCAGGTTAGTAAACCCTAACCCATTTCCAGTATTCAGGTGGGCTACGACCCCTTCCAACTGGTTTACCGATATTTCCTGCGGTACATATGTGGCGTTCAACACCTTCAGCAATGCGTTGCGATGTGCCTCAAAACACAGCAACAAATTCAGGATGGAAACTTTCGAGGGTGTTTGATGGAGATGATCCACGATCTTGTAGTCACTCTTTTTAATCAACCTCATAAATTCTTTGGTGTCTTTAACAAGTAAGTTTTTTTCTACCCCACGAGGGATCTCTTCAACGACTTTACTCTTCCCTTTATTAGTTGCATCAGCTTTGTCCGCTTTGTCCGCCATGACCTCAGGTGGTGCAAACACTCTTCCGCTGCGAGTGACTCCGCTAACGCCCACTAGGTTCTCCACAGACGACCCAAATGGTTCCAACTCCAACTTCTGTCCGTTGCAGTAGACCTCTGCCCCGTAATGCCATGGGACAACATTGGTGCTTTCGAAGGGTATCGGCCCAGCTTTGGTGATGGTAATTGTGGGCGGTCTAGGTGCAGAAATAGTTATCGTCCGACGAGGGATGGTGATGGTGGCAACCTCATCATCTTGCTTCAGCATTACCTCTCCCGATCCGTTTTCGGCCCTTCGGCTAAATTGCAGGATTCCCTCGGTCATCAGACTTTGAATCCCCTCTATCAACTGTTCGCATCCATCAGGACTAGTCGCACAGCCCATACATAGCTCTCCACAACCTGGAAAGAAACCCCTTTTCATCAGCTTAGCTTTAACGAAGCTAAGCGGTGTCTTCAAATCTCTGACGTCAGTCAACAAATCCAAGCTCTCGTTTTCAATAATGGCGTTTACTCCACCTCCCCTATGATTCGGCATAGGGTTCTTCGTGACGTTTGGCACATTATCTGAGAAATTGATGATCTTAGCGTCCACCATGTCCTGCACCTTGTGCTTGAAGGATTTGCAATTCTCTATCATGTGGCCTGGTGCCCCTGAGTGAAACTCGCAAGTCGCATTCGCATCATAACCTGGCGGAGACGCCCCTGTCAAGGGAGCCAGGGTTCTCTTCTGGATCAGCTGTAACTAGAGCAGAGTCTATAATAGCTGAG
Source organism: Lathyrus sativus (assembly GCA_963859935.3). Classification (NCBI taxonomy): domain Eukaryota; kingdom Viridiplantae; phylum Streptophyta; class Magnoliopsida; order Fabales; family Fabaceae; genus Lathyrus; species Lathyrus sativus. The sequence continues at coordinate 372,206,171 of OZ012739.1, forward strand.
CATAGGACATGGGCAGTGTCTCGAGGTGACGGCTTGACAGAGGTGCCCGGTTTTGATACTTTCTGTACCCTTGTTGATTCGGTTGTTGCTGCTGCTGCTGCTGCTATGGCTGGGGTTGCTGGACGGCGGGGATAATTATACTGGCCACTTGCTGGTGAGGGCCTTTACCCTTCCTTTGAGCGTTGGACACGACGCTCGTCTCTCCTTCCCTCCTTTTGCCACCATAAGGTTTCTTGCCTCCTCCAGCTGAGGATGAATCACCTTGGATTTTCCCCAGTTTGATCCCATTTTCAATGTGCTCACCCGTGATAATGAGGTCTGAGAAGCTTCCGTACATACTGCTGACCAATTTCTCATAATAAACCCCTGAGAGGGTGGCTAAGAACATTTCCACAAGCTCGCGTTCAACCATCGGCGGCTGAACCCTGGCTGCCAATTCACGCCACCGCTGGGCGTATTCCTTGAACCCTTCGTTGTTCCTTTGCGACAGATTCTGCAGTTGGACTTGGTTCGGAGCCAAGTCGCTGTTATATTGGTAGTGGTGCAGGAATGCTTCAGCAAGTTCCTTCCATGTGCGCACGCTGGTAGGTTCCAGACTCATGTACCATTCGAGGGAGGGCCCAGACAGACTGTCCTGAAAGAAGTGCATCAGCAACTTCTCGTCCTTAGAATGAGCGGACATTTTCTGGTAATATGATCTCAGGTGGACGCGAGGGCAAGTGGTGCCCTTGTACTTTTCAAAGTCAGGTACCTTGAATTTGGGAGGCACCTTGAAATCAGCAATCAGTCCTAACTTGGACATATCAACACCCATGGTTTTCTGGTTCTCGATATTCCTCATCTTGTCCTCGAGTGCCTTGAACCTTAGCCGTGCTTCAGCAGTCAGCTCCCCTTCAGCACCTCTCTGAGAGAACACATCGTCTTGACGGTCTTCTAACCACGGCTGAGGCCCAAACAAATTTCCTACACCTGCATTGTCGTTGCCCAGCCCAACATTGACATTAGCTTCAAAATTCCCATTACCGACGCCCGTCGTATTACCATTGAGTCCCATGTTAGCTATCACATTGCCGTTGGCGTTGCCGTTCCCCCCGGTCACGGGGACGCCATTCTGAGGAGTTTCGACAGGTGGAGGGGTTGGCACAGTCCCACCATGGAGTACACCATTGCTATCAACCCTTGAAATCAGAGGTTGAACCAAGGTTCTGAGCTGATCCTGGCCGTTGGCGACCGCTTGCATGAGCTCCATGAAGCGGTCCATCCTTTCTCGGAGTTCCTGAACATCAGTTTGCATTTGCTCCATAATTCTGGCTTGATTTTCTCTAGTCGGATAGCGGTGGATAGGTCTCTGATCAATCCTGAAACAACCTGAAACAACCTGTACGCACAAAAGGGTTAGAAAAAAACAACAAAGTGCTCGTTATGCAAATGCTTCATGCAAATGCAAACGTGTGTCTGTGTGTTAGGGAGGTATCCCCCGACCCTAGTGCCTGAGTGCCAGTGCTGATAATAAGAAGTCTGGGTCCAGTCATGGAAATAACATCTCATATATATAAAGAAAGCTCATCAAGGCGATACACAGCGTCACTGAATACAAGCTGAATCAAAGGCACGACCTCAACCAACAAGCCTGGTGATGGTCAGCATACAACAACGATCAAAACAAAAGGAATACAAATATAGTCAAGCACGGCCACGGGCGCGAAACTCTTCTAACAACCCCTTCGTTTCTGGATGATCAGGCCGAGTGAGCAACCCTTCGACGAGTAACTCTCTCTGCATAATGGTGTACTGAAGACCTTCGACCGAATCTTCCCATGCTCCTTCACCGAAACAATCTTCTAACTTCCGCTTATTGGATTCAAACGTCAGTTTGCGTTCCTTCAGGTTAGCAAGAGCCTTGTTCAACAGGCCTTCAGCGGCATATCTGCGAGCGGTTTCTTCATCAAACCTCTTCTCACTAGCCTTCACCTGGGCTTTCAGCTTGGAAATCTGTTGCTTCAGCTTATCCTCCCGTTCTTTGCCGTTGGCTAGGGTGGCCTTCCAGTGCTGGTTAAACTTGGATATCCTCCGATACGCTTCGTCCAAGTGCTGCTTCTTAGTGACCAGTACATCGTTGACAACTTTGAAGTCTCGACCCATGCGCTCGCGCTCCGCTATCTGCTTAGTCAAATCTGTTCCCAGCTGGTTCACCAGCTCTGTCTGCCTCCTGAAGGAATGAACGGCCTCGCTTCTCTCACTTCTGAGTTGAGCCAATTCTTTCTCCAGTTCTTCATTGGCTTTCTTCAGCTCATCCCTCTCAGCTAACACCTGATTATGCTGCTGGATAGGCACGGTGGTAGGCTCTTCAATCACTGGAGGGCTTTCTGGCTTGGCAGGAGGAAACGGCATCCCTATAGCATCTGCTCTGGCTCTGATCCAAGTCATATACGGAGCGTAGGCCTGGCTATTACTCTTCCCAAGCAATGGTTTTCCCCGCTTATTGATACCATTCCAAGCGTGCTGCAGCTTAGACAACATATCCCCCCTAGAAGACCAGTGAGGTAAAGAGATTCCTGCACCTCTTCATCCTTCGGCGGAGCTCTCAAAGCATAAGCAAACTGTCGGACCAGCAGAGACGGATTATAATTGATACAGCCCTTCCTGCCTATCAAGGGCACGTTCGGAAATCCACTGCAGCTGAAGATGATCTCAGTACCCAACCTATCTCTCTCAAACCAGTCAATATCCTCCGCTGACAAACTCATTAGACGCTCAGGCCACTCAGCTGTGGCTGCAGACGAAGCAAAGGGACCCTTCTTGGGTAGGTGACTATCAAGCCGTCTATAGAGTAGAGGCACACAGCACGAAACATTCTTACCCCTTATGTTCTCGTTTTTGTAGTGGACGGAATGGTAGACATCTCCTATCAAGGTAGGGACTGGATTCCCTGATGCAAATTGTAACACCCCCTTTCTATACCCCCAAAATAAACAATTAATTCATTTAGGCACAAATTTAAAATTTCATCAGAGTACATTTGCCACGTGGCATAAAAGGGAAATATCACATTATCATAAAAAAAATTCCAACACATACAACACCAGCTCAAACGGATATGCAACAACAGGGTAGCACCCACAAGAAATATTTAGAACAAGGCGAAAATATCCAAATATTCCATGATTCTCCAAAACATGTGTTCACATATACAATGATCATTCATCATGTTTACAAAACATATCATCCGCAGATACATACACAGATATATCACAAAAAAAAACGAATCAAAATAATTCCTATCTACCCGGTGCTATATATCAGAGCCGACCGACCAAAAAGGGAAGAAGCCACGCTTCACAAAAATACCTCCAGCAATCTAATCTGCAATGCCTCATAGAGCATTAAAAGAAACAACAGAAGGGTGAGAAACGATATCATAATAACAATGCATACAAACATATATATATACATAATACCCAATATACGTCTTTCGCATTCTCACCGCAACTCACCTCGTCATACCGTACATCGCAATGTATTCACATTATCTATTTACAAATAGAACACCATGCATATACAATATGCGTCAACAATGTTTATATCGGTTCATAGACACACCAAACATACATATACATATATTCACACATACATGTGTCTTCAAGCATACCAATCATGCCAATCATCAACAATTCATATAAACATTTACAATTATGCTTACTCACCATACACCATGCAAGATGTCATCATGCAACTCATAGAGACCGACTCACGACTCTATGCAGATGCAAATGCGGTACCGACTCATTTCAGCAGGTTCAATTGAAGAACCAAATAACCATCGCTCACACCCCACATGGGCACACGAGGTTCTGCAGATTCTACGCGGAATCAAAATAACAATCGTAACATACGAGGTTCTGCAAATCCACCGAGGGATCAATAATTAACCATCGCTCACACCCCACAAGGGCACACGGGGTTCTGCAGATTCACCGAGGAATCAATAATTAACCATCGCTCACACCCCACAAGGGCACACGAGGTTCTGCAGATTCACCGAGGAATCAATCAACAGAAAATGATCACACCCCTATTTTGTCTCTAATTCCCCAATTTCTGATCCTAAATCCAACTACAAGTTGCAAGGATCCTAACCACATATGAATTTCTAAGCATCTCCTCCTAAATCATGCATAAGAGTGAAATGTACAAACCTGGTTTCAGAGAGGTAACAGAGATGGTTTTTGGTCACTTCAACTGCCAAGATGATGCAGACACACTCCAAATTCACTCCCAAAGCCTTTGCACACCTTGATTTGGCTTGATTCTCCCTTGAATTGAAAACCCGATTTCAACTTGCACCTCCGAAATTTCAATGGCTCTTTCTGCAACCAGCTTCAATTCCTTCCAAAAAATGGCTAAGTTCACTCAATGACTTATATAGAAATGATTGGGATTGTCTAGAAACTTCTGGATTCATCCAAATGAGATTTTGGATTTTCAAAATCTCTTCAAAATCTCATTCATGGCAATCACCATTCTGAATCCCTCTTGGCATGGCTATGTATGTAATCAAATTCTCATGAGATTTTGAATGAGTTTGATGAGTTATCTTCCTTGTTTGCAAGCCAAAGGTATGAATTGGATATGTTGCTTCATCATGAAGAAATGAAATGAAATGCTATGCAAATGATCCCAAATCAAAATTCTAACATTGCCATTATTTCTAAAATCATTTTTCCAATCAATTTGACCTATAATTTTGTTTCATTTGGTCACAAAATGAATTATTTGAACTTTTAGCCATTAAATCCTTTTAATTCTTTCTTTTTTCAAACTTTCTGGAACCAAGTCTCTCCTTGAGCCATTTCAATTCCTCCTTGATGCATGGTCAAGGTTAAAACCTCATTTTGAGCAACTTTCTAGTTGAACAAAATTCCATTTGAGGCCTCTAAGTTGGTGAAAATGGCTTATGATCACAAATGACCTATAATCACCAAATGTCCAAAATACCCTTGACTTGTCCAAGCCATAACTTGAGTTCTACAAATCCTATCAAGGACTTCTAGTACTCTCTAGAAATCTAAGAGGATAAGGAACAACATTCACGTTGGCCAAAAGTTCATAGGAATCATCCTTCTAGGGCAAAAGTTTCATGCAAGTTGGGTAACTTTCAAGCTCCAAATTCACATTCCTAAGATGACTTGTAACTTGTCAAAGCCATAACTTGAGTTCTACAAATCCTATCAAGGACTTCTAGTACTCAAATTAAAGCTAAGACCATGTTCTACAACAATCATGTTGGGGGTAAGATGAGATGACAATCACATATTGAGCTAAATCGCCTTGAAGCTAGGGGTCAAACTAGGAGATTTTATACTGTCAAGCCTTAGAAACCCTAGCTTGAAACTTCTCAAACTCTTCAATCATGATGAGATAACCTTGGGTTCATCCTTATAACATCTTAATGTATCAATCCATGGTCACATGGCTCTTGGATTAGGTCTCAACCTTCTCCAAATCATCAGTTGACTTAGGGTTGACCCAGTCAAACCCTAGCTGCACCACTCATGGCTGAGCCTTCTTAATCTTGCACAATGACTTGTCTAGGCCTCAAAGTGATCTCCAACACTTCTCATGAGCTCTCTCAAGACCTCAAGTTCATCTCCATGGCTTCAGAATCATCTGATGACTTCCCACAACTCTCAAGTTAGGAGACACACCCTCTTGGCATCAATCACCCTCTCTGAGGATCTTCTACCTTCTCTGACAAAGATATCAACCCTTAAACACTTGAATAACCTTCTTAGCTAGCTTCATAGTCTTGTGTAGCTCTTGATTGGTAATCACACCTCTTGATCTCCTGCATACATGTCAATGAAATGCAAATGATGATGCTAATGTGAATGAAATGAAACATAAGCTAGGTAAAGAAATGTTGGGCAAATTTTGGGGTGCAACAGGCGTGTATCGGGGTCATCCAATAGTTGGCGTCCCCGATGGCATTGACATCGAGTAGATTTTTCTCCCTCTTCGTATTTGGTCGAGCGAGGACCTCCTGGACGACGGATTTGTTTCCCCCTTTCTTTTTGGTGCTCGCTAACTTTGAGAGGACGTCCGCCCGAGTGTTCTGCTCACGAGGCACATCCTGTACTTCCGTGAAGTCGAAACTCTTCATCCGTTCCCTTATGAGGGCCAAGTACTCGGCTAGGTTGTCGTTCTTTGCCTGGTATTCTCCTCGGACTTGGGATGCGACCAACTGGGAGTCCGTGAAGATCTTTATTTCCTTGGCTCTGAGATCTTATGCCAGGCGGAGTCCAACCAAGAAGGCTCCGTATTCTACCTGATTGTTCGTTGTTGGGAAGGCAAACATTAGGGAGACTTCCACGACAGTGCCCTCCTTGTTTTTGAGGATGATGTCCGCGCCGCTTCCCGAGGGGCTTGAAGCGCCATCAACAAAGATAGTCCATTTGTGAGCTCCCGGGGTTAATTTTGTTGCAAGGGTCATCTCGGCAACAAAATCAGCTAGAACTTGGGCTTTGAGGGCTTTCCTACCTTCGTAGGTGATGTCGAACTCGGAGAGTTCCAGAGACCACTTCAACATGCACCCTGCCATGTCGGGCTGGCTGAGCAGCTGTTTGATAGGCTGCTCGGTTCTGACTTCAACGGTATGGGCCAGGAAGTAGCGTCGGAGCCTCCTGGGCGCGTTGATGATGGCCAGGGCGACCTTTTCGATCTGCTGATATCTTACTTCAGGGCCATGGAGGGCTTTGCTCGTGAAGTAGATCGGTTTCTGCCCGTCACGAGTTTCCTGGATCAACACGGCGATTACGGCCTCGTTTGACACGACCAAGTACAAGTAGAGGGTTCTCCAGCCTCGGGCATCGTCAAGACGAGTGGTTCCGACAAGAGACATTTGAGGTGTGTGAGGGCTTGTTTGCATTCCTCTGTCCATTCGAACGCGGCTTCCTTTCTTAGTAGTTTAAAGAATGGGAGTGTGTGCTGGGCGGATTTGGCGATGAAACAGGACAATGACGCGAGCAACGCATTGAGGGATTGTATAGATTTCTTCATGCTGAGCATCGCGATCTCGGAGAAGGCTCGACATTTATCCGGGTTCGCTTTGATCCCCCGCTCGGTCAGGTAGAATCCAAGGAACTTCCCCGTGCGTACCCCAAAGGTGCACTTCTCCGGGTTGAATCGCATCCTGCATTTCCTCGCTGTCTCGAAGACTTTATTGAGGTGCTTCGTATGGTCGACTTCCGTGCAGGATTTGACGATCATGTCATCCATGTAGACCTCGAGCATGTCACCGATGTATCCTCGAAAGACTTTGTTCATCATTCGTTGGTAGGTGGCGCCGGCGTTTTTCAGGTCGAAGGGCATTACATTGTAGTAGCAATTGCCCGACTCGGTCATAACTGCTGTGCTCTGTTTGTCGGCCTCGGCCATAGGGATCTAGTTGTACCCTGAGTAAGCGTCCATGAAGGACAATAGTTTGAAACCTGCCGAGTTGTCGACGAGTTTGTTAATGTTGGGGAGGAGGTAGGCGTCCTTAGGACATGCTGTTAGAACACAGATTGGTTCTTAGTTATATCTCTATGTCTTGATGATAACTTTTATGAAATTTTGTATTAAGAAATTATATACTCTAAAATTTGGTCAAGTATTCCTTGTTGCAGATATTAAAGTTAATATTACTCTGAAAGGAAATTGGATCTGAACGTTAAATTATGCAAGGCTCTGAAGCGTCAGAAGCATCTATTAGAAGAATCTGAACGCTGCCAACAGAAGAGTCTGAGCGCTGCCTACAGAAGGATCTGAAGCAGAAGCTACAAAAGCATCTGGAGCATAGTTTGAAGACTTTGTATGAAGAGTTTCAAGCATAGTTTTCCAGAAGACTTTGATAGTACTACACTGCAAGTACTGAAGATCTAATCCAAAACTCTGCTCTGAAATTACACGCTAAAGCACACTAGCTGCAACACTCTGATTCAACAAAACTCTAAAGAGCATCAAAGACTCTTATCACTCAAGGCTCTGATGTTAATTGCTGAGTATTAGAAACTTGTTGAAGAAGAATTCAAAGTTATGTCCGTTGGATAGACCAAACGACTCTTTCCTCTTTTACGCTAGACACAAGAACTCAGGCAAAAAGGATTTCTCTGAAAGTTCTTTTTCTAGGAAAGGTCATATGATGTGAAGACAAAAAGGTTACAGCTACTTTGTAGACACGGTCCTCAAAGCATCCAACGTCTTGGATTTCTAAGGCTATAAAAGCAAGTTTCCATCTCTCTTCTTCAGTTGACGATAGTGAAAGAAATTCATTGAAAAGCTCTCATACAATTTATTCTCTTTGCTGAATTTATTTCATACGTTCTTTAAACATAAGTGTAAATCACAGTTGTGATATAGCTTTCTAAGATGCATTCAAACACTTGTTTAGTTTTACATTTGATTCTAAAAGATCCTTGAGAAGACCCAGTTGTGGTCAGTAGTTCTTGAGAAGACTAAGAACAGTTGCTCTTAGTGCTTGTTATTATAATCAGTTTGATTAATAGTGGATTAAGTCCTTGTTGAGAAAGGCAAATCACTCTTGATAGGGTGGACTGGAGTAGTTGAGTTCAACGAACCAGGTTAAAAATCTTTTAGTTTTTATTGCCATATTAATTTCAATATACTTATTCAACCCCCCCCCCCCCCCCTTCTAAGTATTTTCTCACCTTCAGTTGGTATCAGAGCTCCGGTTCTGTGTGTGCTACCACTTCACAGTGAACAGAAAAGATCCAGTGAGAAAAACTTTGATATATATTCTTGGTTGTTATTATGGCTGAAACTTCAACATCTAATAGCAACAACAGATATGAAGAAAGGGATAGAATCAGCATAAAACCCCCTATGTTTGATGGGGAGAAGTTTGACTATTGGAAGGACAGAATAGAAAGTTTCTTCCTTGGTTATGATGCTGATCTATGAGACTTAGTCATTGATGGCTATGTTCACCTCATTGATGGGGATGGCAAGAAAATTGAAAGAAAATCTATGACTGAAGCCCAGAAGAAGGAGTTCAGAAATCATCACAAAGCTAGAACAATCTTGTTAAATGCAATATCTCATACTCAGTAAGAGAAGATCACCAACAGAGAAACTGCATTTGACTTGTTTGAGTCTTTGAAGATGACACATGAAGGAAACCTTCAAGTTAAAGAGACCAAGGCTCTGTCGCTAATACAAAAGTATGAAGCGTTCAAAATGGAAGAATCTGAATCTATAGAAACTATGTTCTCTAGATTCCAGATCCTCACAGCTGGTCTAAAATTGCTGGACAGAGGCTACTCAACTGCTGATCATGTGAAGAAGATCATCAGAAGCTTGCCCATCAGATGGAGACCAATGGTCACTGCTCTGAAGCTATCTAAGGATTTGAACAAGATCACATTAGAGGAACTAATCAGCTCTATGAGGAGCCATGAGATTGAACTTGAGGAAGATGAGCCTCAAAAGAAAGGTAAGTCAATTGCCTTAAAATCTAACAAATCTGTTAAAGCATTGCAGGTGTTAGAAGAAAGTTCTGAAGAGTCTTCTTCTGAAGAAGAAGATGAACTGTCCTTGTTGTCCGGAAGAATCAACAAACTCAGGAAGCACAAACAAAGGAAGTTCAAGAACTTCCAGAAGCCAGATCAACGCAAGGAGTTCTCTAGACACAAAAGATCTGGAAAGAAGGAGGTTGTTTGTTTTGAATGCAAAGAACCTGGCCATTACAAGAATGAATGTCCAAAGCTTCTAAAGGAAAAGCCAAAAAGGAATTTTGACAAAAAGAAGAAGGTTATAATGGCAACTTGGGATGATTCTAATGATTCTGAATCTTCATCAGACTCTGAAGAAGAATACGCCAACATGGCTCTGATGGCAGGCGTGGAAGATCAGAATGGAGGACCATCTGATTCTGAATCTGACTTAGAAGATGTACTTTCTGATCTCACTAGGGAAGAACTTATTAAAGTTTTATCAGAAGTTCTGAAGAACTATAATCAGATTAAGCTCAAATGCAAGAAGCTTAAACTTTAGGATCACTTTGCATGATAACATTAGGGTTTATAGTTCCCTTTAGAGTCCTCGTGTCTTCTATTCTCATCTCAGAATCTCTTAAGACACTTAATAAAGAAAGACAATTGTTGTACGCTACGAGTCTTAAGTACATAAGGAATGATAAGTGGGGGGTCTCTTCTCACACTGTCTAGAGTGTTTAGCATATGCCCTTTGGGCGATATGCGACACATTCGCTCTTATGTCATAGTCTTTAGTGCAGCATGAGTTACAAACTAACTCAATTCACTTCTTTTAAAAAACACAAACAAAACTCAAACCTTTTCATCCTTCGGGATTGCTTCAAACCTAATTTTCAGGAAAAAGTATGTTAAATTTCCGTTATACCGCAAACAGGCATCGTCCCTAACTGCTGGAATTGAAACGTAACATTACTCATAAAAAACACTTGAACTAACCAGTGGTCTAGTTTCCCGAACTACGTTTGCTCTGATTTCTCATACCAGATAAGGATACGTAGGCATAAGACCGCGATGTCTTGGCGAGCAACTTCCCTCCATCACCCGTAGTTTCCCGAACTATGTTGACTCTGACTTTCCCATTGCACGAGGGAATACGTAGGCATAGGGCGACGATGTCCTATCGAGTTTGTTCTTTCCATTCACCCTCATTTAGTAGTAACATTAGATAGTTTCCACCCATAGATTAGACAACAAGCATGGATCCTGTTGAGTACAACGGACGTAAGGGGTGCTCATACCTTCCCCTTGCGTAACCGACTCCCGAACCCAAGATTTGGTTGCGATGACCTTTCCTTTCCCTTTCTCTTAGGTTTTCTTCGATCGTTTCCTTTCCCTCTCTTCGGGATAAATAACGTTGGGTGGCGACTCTTCTGTCTGTTTGTTTGCTGGCCCTTTTTCGCAGTTGTGACAGCTGGCTACTCTGCTGGGGAAACCCTGGTCCCCTATGCGAGTCAATCCTAACACTTGTTTGTTTATGTTTGTGGGGGTGTATATTTGTGTGCATATGTGTTGTATTTGTACATTATTGTGTTTGCATTTTATTTTCCGCACTTTATCATCATATTGTTGTTGTGTTGTTGGGTGGGTGTTCCGTTGAGAGATAAGCCCAATACCCAGGCTTGAGTATATACCTAGCATTAGTGTGGAGAGTAGTGAGGGCTTGCATGTTTGGCGTGCAATAGTCCTCATGAAATTCGCGTTCAGACGAGGTTTTCTTTGAAGACATCCTGTCCAGTCCGTCTCAGACTGTTGATAGGATGTTGGATCTAAAAATTAACGATTCTAGAGACCGATAATTGAGAAGTTAGTTGAGTGAGGCCTCCTCATTTGACCATGATGCCAAACTAGAAATGGTGAACGTATCATTGTTTCTCGAGAGTCTGTGACACTAATGACCTGTATAGGATGCCGAATGTCGCAACTGCTAAAAACAACCAGCGGAAAAAACAGAAGAGTCGCCACTTTTGTTATTTATCCCAAAGAGAGGGAAAGGAAATGATCGCAAAAACCTAAAGAAAAAGGAAAAGACAAGGTCAACGCAACCATGTCTGGGTTCGGGAGTCGGTTACGCAAGGGGAAGGTATTAGCACCCCTCACGTCCATCGTACTCGAAGGGATCCACGCATTGTTTTCTATCTAAAAGGGTTTGTTGAGACTATCTAGCTAAAGGTTTCAGGGACAAAAGAAAAAAGAAAGGACAGGACTTGACAGAACAATCGATGTTTTGGGCCTACGTACTCCCTCGTGCAATGGGAAAGTCAGAGTCAACATAGTTCGACTAACTACGACTAAGAAAAGGGGGAAAGGTTGCTCGCCAAGACATCGCGTCTTGTGCCTACATACTTTCATCTGGTATGAAAGATCAAAGCAAACGTAGTTCGGGCTAAAAGGACCACAGGTTGGTTCAAAAACTTTTTAGGCTCGAGTAGGGTTAACAAATAGTTCTAGCAGTTGGTGTATGCAGCTCGACCATTGGAGACTTAGGCGTTACCATTTGCGGTAGAACTAGGAGTTAACGACACTCTTTTTGTGAAAAGATTTTCCTTGATTAAGAACCCCAAAGGGTGAGAAAGGTTTGAAGTGTTTTTGTGTTTCTTAGAGAAGAAGTGTTTTGAATTTGATTTGTGACTCATGTCGCACTAGAGACTATGACCTAAGAGCGAATGCGTCGTATATCACCCAAAGGGTGTACACTAAACACTCTAGGTCTTTGAGAGGAGGCCCCTCAATTACCATTTCTCAAGTATCTTAAGGCTCGTAGCGTGCTACACTTGTCATTCTTTATTAAATGTTTTATGAATGTTTGAAGATGAGAAGAGAAGAAAGGACACTAATGGGAGACTAATCAATCCTAAAAGTTGTCATGCAAAGTGGACTTAAAGTTGAGTTTGAAAATGGGAACTACCTAATGTTGTCATGCATGGTTAGAAACCTAATGTATATCATAACCTCTCTTAAACAAGAGAGATTAGAAATCATAAGGGAAGAAAGACAAAAGAAGAAGAAAGAAACAATAAAGGAAACAATGCAAATGAAGGATGCAAACACAAATGCACAAGTAAGAACACATAGAATGAAAGTGGGAGGAAAACATGTGTGGGGAAGTAGCCACCACAAGCTCATCTCAACCAAGCATGCATATGAAGATGCAAAGAGAAAAGGGAGAGAGATGCAACAAAAACAAGCAAACAAATGTGACAAAACAATGAGACAAAGTCCTCATGGATTCATTACTTTAGGTAAGCTTCAAGTTCCTCCTAAGGAGGGACCAAGCAACCTTAAATAACATTCCAAAGTCATGGGACAGAATGTAGGATGAGGAGAGAGTGCACAAATGCAAAAGCAAACGTAACACAAGAGAAAGCAAGCATATGCACAAAGGAAAGGCAAAAAAGCTCCACATAGAAACCCTAATTAAAAGACTCAAAAGATGAACACAAATGAGCAAGCAAAAAGAAGTGTCATGACCTAAAATTGAACCAAAAACATCCTTAACATGTTAGCAACATGAATTACAAGGCATTGAAAGCACAAGGGATCCAAAAGTGTCATATCCAAGTCAAACTAGGTCAAGATGTGTGTGGGAACCTCCCTTGGAGATGACTTGACTTGCAAGTCATCTCAAAATTAGAAAAAAGGTTCAACAAATACCAAATAAAATGCATAAGACAACCGCACAAGTTGGAAAACAGAAGCCAAGGGCACAAGGTTCATATCCCCTCAAAGCACCATCGAAAGAAAATTTCAAGATGTACCACTTTGAAATGGGAAAATCGAGGGTCAAAAGGCAAGCATCAAAAGTCAACCCTAAAGTCAACCAACTAGGGGCAAAATGGTCCTAAAAAATTATTCAACTCATCAAGAGTATGCGGAACAATTTTCATTCATTGGACCAAAGGAGAAAGGGAGAAACAATTAAAAGAAACCACAATGTCACAATTTAATTCAAATAAACCTCTCCAACTAATTAATTCATTTTTAAATGAAAAATAAAATAAAAATACTATAAAATAAAAGACAAGTCAAAGTGACTAAAACATATTTTTGGTGAATTTTAATAGTTGGAAAATATTTTTAAATGGATTAAATTGAAACAAGAACAAAACAGAAAAAAAAGAAAATAACAAGAAAAGAAAAAACGAGGTGCAAAGAGCAAAGAAATCCAGTTCAGAAAGTCATATGGGCTCAAAAGGGGGTGCCAAAAGTAGGCCCAACCCAGCGCACCAAAACTCAACAAAAACCAAACAAGAATGTGGTGTGTGCTGGTCAACAGGCGTACACGATGGTCCAACAGCCTGGAAGTGTTGATCAAAAAGTATGATGATCAAGTGGACAAGTTGTGCCAACGAATAAATGAAATTTCAAATGTGGCATGGTGTTTCACGGTTAAACGAGTACCACCGTGTGTCTTAATCACACAGACCAAAATAAAAGCAAGCGAATCGCACGGTGGGGAAGTTGTCTTCTCCAATGAGAAGTCAACAAAATGTGAGGACAAACCAGGGCCGCCGGAGCAACAGTCCGGTCATCTTCCCCAATTATCCGGCCGCCGCGAACAGTGAACAAAATCACACATAAAGCTATACCCAACCAAAATCATCAAACTCATAGTGTAAAATCATCCTCACAACAAGAGGAACTCAAATCCAACCATAGTTTTCATCTTTGAGCAACAAATAAGCCAAATCGAAGACAAATGTTAAATGTGCACAAGTTGTGAAACTTAAAATTAGCCAACCAAAATGTCCAGAATGCATCTACAACTCACAAGGAGTTCAAATCCACGTTTCAAATGCTCTAAAAGCTCAAGAATGAGCCAAAATTCAAACAACAAGAAATATGCATCACACTGAAAACACACCAAATGCCAGTTCATTTTATCCATTAACGATCTACATTGTTTCTATGTCTCAAGAATGAAATAATGGCACAGAATCAAGGCTTAAAATGAGAGAAATGGTGATTTTGAATTTACCTAGTGGAGCACCTCAACTGGGTCTTGTCTTGAGCTGAACCTCTGAACAAACCACCCAGAAACGTTCCAAATGCCTTAAGGAAGCTTTTTATTAACTCAATTTGGCTTGCAATTGTGTGTAGATCCAAAAACGATTTTCCACTTGCTCTCTCTTTTTCAACTTTCTCTTTCAGCCAAATCACCACCAAAACGAGCTCTCTAGGTCTGGGAAGTTTCCTTGTCTTATATATGTTGGGTTCAGATGAGAATGGTGCTCCAATTCAAGTCCCAAAGCCCAATTCACAAATTAATTTTTCACACTTTTTCCACTTGCCATACGTGTGTTTTTCCACTGTACCAACCTGGATTTTGTTTCAAATCAACTCCAAATGACTTGAGCTGATCAAAGGGCCAAGAATTAAGCATTGCTATGATCTTATGGTTGATTTCCAACTTGTTACTTCAAGATGAAGAAACCATGAAAATGACCATTTTAAAAACCTCAAATCTCAAATGTGAAAATGGAAATGTCTATGGAACATTATTTGCACTCAGAAAATGCACAAATTTGCCTTGAGAAAGTTCAAAATCATTTAAATCTCAATTTCTCATTTTAAGCCTCCTTTATAAAAAATTCAAATCCCAAATCTTCAATCCAAGCTCCCACCATGACAAGAGATGATTTGGTAATGCAAATGGCCCTGTTTGGAGCAAGTTTCATGTTAAAAAGATCTCCATTTGAAGTACTTAAGTTGGTGAAATGGACCTACAATTTTATGACCTATAATCTTACTTTCCCAAAATACCCCTGACTTGTAACTCTCATAACATGAACTCTACAAATCAGATGAAAGACTTCTAGTACATTTTGGAAAGCTAAAACCAATATCTACAACTTTAATGTTGGCCAGAAGTTGAGGAGAAACATCCTTCTAGGTCAAAAATGGCTTGGAAGTAGGTTGACTTTTGTTGACCAAAATCACATCCCTCTAATGACCTGTAACTTGTCTGGATCATAACTTGAGTTGTATAAATCTAATCAAGGACTTCTAATACTCAAAAGAAAGCTAAGAATGTGATCTACAAGTTCCATGTTGGCCAAAAGTTGGGATGAGACTTTTATCTTGAGGTAGGTGGCCTTGAAGTCAGGCACTAAAAAGGGGATTTTACCCTGAGAATCCTAATTTAGTAACTTCTCACACTCTTGATCCTTGATGAATTGATCTTGAAATGATATATAATACCTCTCAACACAACATCACATGACCATAGATACTTTGAATTGAGTTTCAACCTCCTTCAATTTCACAGTTAATTGAGTGTTTACCAGATGAAAACCCTATATGCCACACTTTTGACTGGGGCTTGTTCCATTTCACACAACAACTTGAATAAGCTCCCAATGGATCTCAAAGTACTCAATGATATCTCTCAACACCTCATACCCATAATCATGCCTTCACAATCCCCTGATGCTCTTCGGTTGGCCTCCAAGTTAGGAGCTGACCCACACACATCCATCTATCCTTTCACCAGACATTGACCACTTCAAGATGTCCTGATGACCATTCAAGTTTGAGTAACACCCCTTGCTTAGGCTCAATGCTTTGAGAAGACCTCTCTTGCTATGCACAACCTCTTGATCCCCTGTAAAATGAAATAGGTTATGCAATGCAAATGCTAGAACAAAATGAAATGAAATGAAACATAAACCAAGTTAAGAAAAGGTTGAGCAAATTTTGGGGTGCAACACCGAACCCTATCAGAGATTAGGTCCATACCCTTGAGTGAGAGGGGTTATGCAGGAAACTTGACCTCCAACCAACCCAGTTTTCTGGTTTTCTCGTCAGTGAGGACCTTTGATCTTTGGTATTATTGGGTTTCTATTATCTCAGTGCTGATGTTCTGGTATTTTCTTGCCGAAGTGGAATTTTGGTTCAACTCAGTCAGCAGCACAACAGTCTTAATCCCTTGTTTACACTACATTTTCATCTGCATTTTAACATTTGCATGTATTTATGATTTCAGGTGTTCATTTTCCCTTTGATTCTAGTAATCTGATCCACAGTTAATATGGAGCCTAGCTAGAAGAGGACTGTTGTCTACAAGTTCTCAACGCTGGAGTTAGGACCCTTGCTTGGTCTCATTTCTGTGGTTGATCGTAGTGTTATGGAAGACTTCAGGAAGGATTATGGGAATAATTTGAGCTTTGTCTGTAAGATCTCAAGATTTGATTAGGAGGTATTCATACTCTGCTGCAGTTCTATGATCCTTAGTTGCGTTGCTTCACTTTCCCTGGTTATGTCTTGATGCCAACCTTGGAGGAGTTTGCTCTGTTAATGGGAGTTCCAGTCTCGGAGGAAGTACCTTTCTTTCACTCTGAAGAAGAACCTGACTTGACAAAATTGGCTAATGCTCTACATCTGGGTATTTCTGAGTTAGATGGTAAAGTAGTCTGGAGAAATGGAGTCCCTGGTTTTCCACTGTCATTCTTGGTAGGTAAACCTCAACACTTTTCTAAGGAAGGTTATTGGGTGGTTTTCAACGATATTCTGGCCTAATGTATCTATGGCATACTCCTGTTCCCTAATATACCGGACTTCGTGGATATGGATGCCTTTCATATTTTCACTTCTCTACAGATGGTTTATGGCACATCTTCCTAAGGCTGGGCCTTTTGTTGATACCCCAGACACAGTTGATTGGTCAGAGAGACTCATGGGTTAGACGTCTGAGAATATTGTTTGGTTTAACAGAGATCTACTTGGCAAATAGATTATCTTTAGTTGTGGAAACTTTCCCAACGTTCCTCTGATAGGAAGGAAGGGTGGCATCAACTACAATCCTGCTCTGGTTGTCCGGCAATTTGAAAACGCTTTGAGAGGATCTCCAAGGGAAGAAGAAATACAGGAATCTCTGTATTTCACAGGAATGGCTGACAGTGATACTTTGACCAGATTGAAAAAGGCTTGGGAAAGAATCCACCGGAAAGGAAAGCTTTCTTTGGGTAAGGGTGACTGTAGAACCTATAGACCTTACTGTTGCATCGCTGCAAAAAGGGGCCAGCAAAGACAGAAGAGTCGCCACCGTTCGTTATTTATACCAAAGAGAGGGAAATGAAACGATCAGAGAAAACCTACAAAAAGGGAGAAAACAAGGTCATCACAAACAAATCTTGGGTTCGGGAGTCAGTTACGTAAGGAGAAGGGATGAGCAACCCTCACGTCCGTTGTACTCAACGGGATCCACGCTTGTTGTCTAAACTATGGGTGAAAACTATCTAAAAGCTACTGCTAAATGGGGGTGAACAAAAAGAACTGACTCGATAGAAAATCGCCACCCTACGCCTACGTATTCCCTCGTGCAATGGGAAAGTCAGAGTCAACGTAGTTCAGAAAACTACGGGTGAAGGTGGGGAAGTTTGTTCACCAAGACATTGCCGTCTTGTGCCTACGTATCCTCGTCTGTACAAGAAATCAGAGCAAACGTAATTCGGGCTGACAAGACCACAAGCTGGTTTAAATGTTTTACCCGAGTAGGGTTAAACCTTCATTCTAGTAGTTAGGGACGATGCCTGTTTGCAGTAGAACCAAGACTTAACACACACTTTCTGAAAATGATTTTCAAACAATCCCGAAGGATAAAAAGGTTTGATATTTTGTTTTGTGTTTTTTAATCAAGAAGTGAATTGAGTTAAGTTTGTAACTCATGTTGCACTAAAGACTATGACTTGAGAGTGAATGCGTCGCATATCGCCCAAAGGGCATACGCTAAACACTCTAAATAGTATGAGAGGAGGCCCCCAACTATCATTCCTCAAGTACTTAAGGCTCGTAACATACAACATTTATTATCCTTTATTAGGTGTCTTAAGATGTTATGAGATGAAAAGAGAAGACACAAACTCTAAAGGGAAACTAGATAAACCCTAATGTATCATGCAAAATGCTCCTAAAGTTGGGACTAAAAGAGGGAATGATATCCTAATGTTATCATGCAAAGGATTGAACACCTAAGGTTAAAGCTAAAAGGGACTAGCCTACTTAATAAACTGGAATAGGAATCTTAAGGGAGCATGCAAAGGTAAAGCAAAAATCAAGAAAACAAAGTACAAACAGCATCTACAATAGCGCTTCCTGCACAAAACATCCACAAAATCCAAAAAGGCAGCACAACAACATTTAACAACTACTAATTCAGCACAAAAGTAGGTGTAAAAGGCAGGCAGCAAGGAAGCACAGCAAAGGCAGCATGTAAATCAAGAATAAGACAGCTGTAGAAATCAGGGAAGCAAGCATGTTCAATGCAACCAAGTATGAGCAAACACAAATCATGAACAATTATCATGCAAGGATGGACATGCATCAACAATCAAACACAAATGTTCAACAAAAATGCATCATCACGAATCAACAAGATTAACATGTTTTCAAATTAATTCACACAATTAAATGATCATGCGACAAATCGCATCGGAAGCAAATGCAAACATGCATCACATAATCCAACAATATGATCATCAATAATGAATCATTAACATGATATAAGCAAGCAAAGCATATGATCATCACATCAATTAAGCAATATGAACATGTTAAGCATTTCAAACGGAAACTAAAAGTCACACATCGAAAAATTGAGATCAAACAATCAAGCATGTTGAAACAAGTAAAAATAGTCCACACAAATGCATCATATCAATCCATGAAGGTTAAAGGTGGCAAGAAATCAAAACATGCTTGAAAACAACCAAAAATTACATTTTGGTCCAGTGTTAACCGATTAACCCTTTGCTAGTGTAAACTGGTTAACCGGTTAACCACTTGAAAATTTTAGAAATTGCACTGGTTAATCGATTAACCAATTTTGTGCTGCAACTGGTTAATCGGTTAACACTGCACCAGAAGCAAAAAAAACAGCAATTCAAAAGCACTTTCAACAATTAATTTAATGTGCAATTATCCAAATGATCATGTAATCAATTATGCACGAATTTAACACCAAAAATCAGTGATCAAACATCCATTAAACTTAATCAAGCATTGAGATCACAAATCACAAAAATCAAAATCAACAAAATCAATCAAAACATGAAGATCTACATTGTGATTATCCAAATAAGCTCAAAACAGATTTAGATCTAGAATTGCCAACCTATAAAGCGGAGATTTGCTTTTGTGAGTGTTGATTCACTTGAAATGAGCAGATCCAAGCAAGAAACCTAGATATTCTTCAAGATCCGAGAGCTTTCTTGTTGTAGAAATGAAGATTAAGCAAGATAACGCAAAAACAATCCAAATAAGCACTTCCAAATTCAGCTCCAAATCCAAACGAAAATTGAATGGTGAATTGAAGATAATGGAGATGAATGATGGAGGTTTAACTCTAGAATTCTATGATTCTAATGAAGAATCAAAGAACTGAAGTGAGAGCTCTAATGGAGGTTTTGTGAGTGAAAAAGTGGAGAGAAAATTTCAAGAGTGATAGTGAAATCTGAAAATGAAATGAAATTGTGAGGATTCTTGTGTGAGGTTTGAAGCAAATTCACTTAAATAGGCTCTTGGTTAGTAGTGGAATTATGGTTTGGAGTGAGGTTATGAAAATTGAAATGGGATTAGGAATGGAAAATTAGAGATAAATTGAATTGATTTTGAAAGTTAATCCAAATTTAAAGTGATTCTAGATCCTTCCTCTGGTGTAAAACCCAATTCACAAGTGATCAAAATGGACCCCAAAAGTGGAAGCATTGAAAATGCACGTATATGGGCAGATTTTACTATGGTTAACCGGTTAACCATTTTCTAGTGCAAATTGGTTAATCGGTTAACCACTCACAAATTTTGGAAAATGCGTCATTTGGAGGGAACTTGCATATTCGCCCGTTTTCACCCGTTCTGAGCCCCGTTAAGCCTCTGAAATTTGCCCTTGAATATCATAACTGTGAGAATTCCTGAGGTATCTTGGGTGTTGTCTCTTGAGCGGAAAATTATCCTGTTGAATAAAATAAAATCGATCGCTCGATCGCTGGGGAAAATAAATGTCGGAGCCCCTGATGCTCGTTGTTTAGACTCTTGCACTAAAAGAGAACCCTAAGCCAAAGAAATACCTTGATCCCACGCCTCAAGAACAAATGCTATGATATGCAGACATGTGAAAATGAAATAAAATATAAGCCAAGTACAAGAAAATAGTTGGTCAAATTTTGGGGTACAACAGCTGCCCCTATTCAAACGACTTGGACCTGAAGGGATGAAAAGCGAACAACTTTCAAACATTCAAGGTAAAAGGTGGTTGAATACAAAAGAACCCGGAATTTTGCCAACTGCAAAAAGAAACTGTAGAAGCTCTGTTAGGGAGAGATGAAGACGAACGCATCCATCAAAAATCTAGCTGGGGTCTGGATACCGCACAGGCTCAATAAACCATCATCAGTCGGGGTCCGGATACCGCGCAGGCTCAAGAAATAAACCAACACTCGCCAGGGTCTGGATACGGCACAGACTCATGAAAATATATCGATATCAGTCGGGGTCTGGATACCACACGGGCTAAAGAAATAAACAGGTGTGAGCCGGGGTCTAGATACCACACGGGCTAAATAAATAAACCGGTGTTAGCCGGGGTCTGGATACCACACGGGCTAAAGAAATAAATTAGTGTTAGCCGTGGTCTGGATACCGCATGGGCTAAAGAAATAAACCGGTGTTAGCCGGGGTCTGGATACTGCACAGGCTAAAGAGATAAACCGGTGTTAGCCAGGGGTCTGGATACCACACGGGCTAAAGAAATAAATTAGTGTTAGCCGTGGTCTGGATACCGCATGGGCTAAAGAAATAAACCGGTGTTAGCCGGGGTCTGGATACCGCACAGGCTAAAGAGATAAACCGGTGTTAGCCAGGGTCTGGATATCATACAGCTAAAGAGACAAACCGGTGTTAGCCGGGGTTTGGATACCGCACAGGCTAAAGAAATAAATAATTGTTAGCTGGGGTCTGGATACCACGCAGGCTAAAGAAACAAACCAATGTTAGTCAGGGACTGGATACCGCACAGGCTAAAGAAATAAATTGTCGTCTATTGGAGATACATCTGAAAACAAGAGGTAACAACCTGGCTTATGTTTTGAATGCAGATGTTTGAATATGGCGTAATGCTTCATACGAAATGGAAATGCTACGCGTTTGGGAGGATGTTATGCACAATGCAAATGCAAAGGAACCACTACAGTAAAATAAATGTTGAAGAGACGAAACTAACTCCGCTGGGGAATGACCCAGACGTGCCAAATAAGATTGGACTTATTTTGGGGAAACAAGCCCTGGATAGCCTCTTGAAAAGGAACTCTCTTGGGTAAACTACTCTGTTGAGGACAAAATTCACTCCGCTGGGGATCAAATCAACTCTGCTGAGGAAAACGCCCTGAACGGCCTTTTAGAATACAACTCTTCTAGGGAATAAATCCACTCGACTGTGGAGAATAGCCCTGGATGGCTTTCGAGAATACGACTCTACCGGGGATACCGCTCTGCTGGGAATTACTCCAATCTGCCAAGGATTCTACTTTGCTGGAGATTAAGTCCGATCTGCTAGGGATAATGGATAAGATTTACTAGGAATTTATCCCAAACTTTCTCTACTGAGGATGGAGAATACCAGTCTGCGGGGAATAAAACTTACTCCGGCGACTTTACTGGGGATTAGGAGTAAAGATCTGATCTGTAGGGAACGAAAAGTAAGATTAACATCCCAAAGAACTTGCTCTGATGAATACTAATAACCACTGGATTCTGCTGCGAAAAAAATGCACTCTGAGGGGAATTAAGAGAGACAGTCCTTCTACTGCGAATAAAATCCGTGTTGGAAGGGATAAAATCTGCTTCGAAGAGTGCCAATAACCAATGGACTCTACTGAGGAGAACAACTTCACTGATAGATACTCGTTGAGGGGATCAGTAACAACCACTACTTGTGGAAAATGTGAATAACAATCCACACCAGAAACCTATGATTAGGGAAACAAGACTCATCTACACCGACCTCTGATTGGGAAATTAGCCAAAGACCTGTGGGGAAACAATACTGAGCTTTGTTCCACTACCGGGGGAAATACTCCCATATCTGCCTGTCAAGGAATAGATACACACCACTGCTGGGGAATCTCAGTTTCGACCCTCCGGGATAACTTAGGTCTTAACCTACTAGGGGATAAGTGCAATCTCAACCTACTGGGGAAAAACTAGTCCTGACCTGCTGAGGATGAATGCAATCTCAAACTGATGAGGATGGGTGCACATTGTTGCTGGTGAGATACTTCTGATCTGACATCCTCACCTTGTGGAGATAGAGATATGGTGACTTCACTGGGGATACACCTTTGAGACAGTCCCAACGACGATAACCCTGGAAATGACAAATGAGCCAATATGTCCTGTATGCAATAAAGGCTATCTCGGTCATCGTCCATGACATTATTCAAGCAAATCAATGTTTCAATTACGATTAGCGTAGCCCATGAGTTTATGTATGCAAATTTTATCAAAAACATCAGACGACTTTTGCAAACAAAATAGTAAAAAGCTAAAATAAGAGCAAAAACTTCTGAATAATATACTTCATTGATTGAAAATGGCCTGTAAATAGGCATATTTACATCAGATGCAACTCCTGAAAAGAGAAAGTTACGCAAAAAGTACAGAAATTCAATAAATATACAAAATGTCGGCAATGTGGTACATACAACCACCATTTGTCGATTCGACTATGACTCGCATGACCTTGATGCTTCTCCAATGCTTCGTCCTCTGAAAAGACTGACTTGATTTATTGTCCTTCGGGTCCTCCAAGAATCCATTATACTCATGGGAACGGTACAGACCACAGTCGTTTGCTTTTAAATCCCTAACTTTTGCCTGAATCTCCCTCTCGGGTTTTCGATTCACCAAGATACCCATTTTTGCCAAAGTTGCCTTTTCAGGTTTTTAACTTTGCGGGTTTACATCTTTTTCTTTTTATCCCTAATTTTTGCCCGAACCCAATCTTTTTATGGTTCGTCGGGATGCCCCATTTTTGCCTGGATTTTCTTTTTATTCCAGCAGGTCTATTTTACGCAAAGTATTTTTTAACTGCGTCTGCGTTTATAGGGGACGTGAAATCTTCACCGTCCATAGTTGAGAGTAATAAGGCTCCTTCAGAGAAGACTTTCCTTACTACATATGGACCTTCGTAGTTGGAAGTCCATTTGCCCCTGTGATCTGTCTGTGGAGGGAGGATCCGCTTTAACACTAAGTCCCTGCCTGAAAGCTTTGAGGGCGCACCTTTTGATTGAAAGCTTTCTTCATTCTACTTTGATATAATCGCCCATGCGCAATGGATGCCAATCTCTTCTCGTCCATCAAACTGAGTTGATTCAATCTGGCTTTCGCCCATTCTGCCTCATCAAGTTTGACGTCAACCAACACCCTCATGGAAGGAATATCGACTTTCAATGGTAGGACAGCTTCCATACCATACACTAGCGAGAAAGGAGTTTCCCCAGTTGAAGTGCGTACCGAAGTACGATATCCATGTAATGCAAAGGGGGACATTTCATGCCAATCTTTATAGGTCACAACCATCTTCTGCACAATCTTCTTGATGTTCTTATTGGCTGCCTCAACAGGGCCATTCATCTTCAGGCGATAAGGAGAGGAGTTGTGATGTTCAATCTTGAAACTCTGGCACAGTTCCTTCATCATCTTGTTATTCAAATTCGAACCATTATCAGTAATGATTCGTTCGGGAACTTCATAACGACAGATGATGTCCTTCTTGATAAACCGAGCTACAACTTGTTTGGTGACGTTTGCGAAAGAAGTTGCTTCGACCCACTTAGTGAAATAGTCAATTGCCACTAAGATGAAGTGATGTCCATTAGATGAAGTCGGTTCAATCTTACCGATCATATCAATGCCCCACATAGCAAAGGGCCAAGGAGACGCCATGGAATTCAGAGGAATTGGCGGTACATGTATCTTATTAGCATAAATTTGGCATTTATGGCACTTCTTCGCGTACTTGAAACAATCAGACTCCATCGTCATCCAATAATAGCCTTCCCTCAACAATTTCTGAGACATTGCATGTCCACCCGCATGCATACTAAAAGCACCCTTGTGGACCTCTTCCATAAGCAATCCTGCTTCCTTTTCGTCCATGCATCTTAGCAACACCAAGTCGAAGTTTCTTCGGTAGAGTACATCGTCCTTGTTCAGATAGAAGTTTCCAGATAACCTTCTCAAAGTCTTATTGTCTCGGCTCGATGCCCCAGGCGGATACTCTTGATTCTTGAGAAAGTTTTTGATATCATAATACCACAGCTTCCCATCTGACGCTTCCTCCAATGCAAATATGAATGTTGGCCAATCGAGGCGCTAGATGACGATTCTCGGAGCGTCGTTCCAATAATTCACCTTGTACATTGAGGATAACATCGCCAAAATGTATGCCATTTGATTCTCAGCTCTTGGCACATGATGAAACTCCACCCTGTCGAAGAAAGGTAACAACCTCCTTGCATAGTTCATGTAAGGAATCGGATTGGGCTGACGAGTCTCCCATTCTCCTTTGATCTTGTTGACTACCAAAGTTGAAACACCATACACATCAAGGTTCTTGATTCTCAAATCAATCGCTTCTTTAATACCCATTATGCATGCTTCATACTCAGCTTCGTTGTTGGTGTAAGCGAACGTTAACTTGGCAGTGAATGGTATGTGGGAACCGTGGGGAGTTGTAATGATTGCCCCAATTCCGCTGCCATAAGAATTAACCGCACCGTCAAAAATCATCTTCCACTGGGAACCTATCTCAGGACCTTCATCAGGTAGCGGCTCATCGCAATCTTTCATCTTCAGAAACATGATGTCCTCATCAGGAAATTCAAACTTCATCGGTTGATAATCATCAATCGGTTGCTTTGCGAGATATTCTGATAGAACACTTCCCTTAATGGCTTTTTGGGAGACATACTGAATATCGTATTCCGTCAGGACCATCTGCCACCTGGCGATTCTTCCTGAAAGCGCTTGCTTCTCGAACACATACTTGATCGGATCCATCTTTGAAATCAGCACGGTTGTATGATTCAACATGTACTGCCTTAGGCGTTTGGCTGCCCAAGCGAGTGCACAACATGTCTTCTCTAACATTGAATATCTGGACTCACAATCCGTGAACTTCTTACTCAAGTAATAGATAGCATGTTCTTTTCTTCCAGTCTCGTTGTGTTGACCAAGTACACAACCCATGGAGTTCTCAAGAACCGTCAAGTACATTATCAATGATCTTCCAGCCACTGGAGGCATCAGTATCAGAGGCTCCTACAAATATTCTTTTATCTTTTCAAATTCCCTTTGACAATTTTCGTTCCAGACAACCGCCTGATCTTTCTTTAACAGCTTGAACAATGGTTCACAAGTGGCTTTAAGGTGAGATATGAACCTTGCAATGTAGTTCAATCTACCTAGAAAACCACGAACCTCTTTTTCTGTTTTCGGCGCTGGCATTTCTTGTATTGCTTTTATTTTTGCAGGATCGACCTCGATTCCTTTTTCTCTGACTATAAACCCCAATAGCTTTCCTGACCGTACACCAAAAGTGCATTTGTTCAGATTCAACCTTAGTCTGAACTTCCTTAACCTCTCAAACAACTTCAAAAGATTCACCAGATGCTCTTCCTTTGTTTCTGACTTTGTGATCATGTCATCAACATAAACTTCAATCTCATGATGAATCATATCATGAAACAAAGTCACCATTACCCGCTGATAGGTTGCCCCTGCATTTTTCAATCCAAAAGGCATCACCTTATAGAAAAAAGTTCCCCACGACGTGATAAAGGTTGTTTTCTCCATGTCTTCCGGAGCCATCTTGATCTGGTTATACCTGGAGAAGCCATTCATGAAGGAAACACAGAATGTTGCGTAATGTTATCAACTAACACCCCAATGCGAGGGAGCGGGAAATCGTCTTTCGGGCTTGCTCTATTTAGATCACGGTAATCAACACACATCCTGACCTTTCCATCCATCTTAGGTACAAGCACAATGTTAGCAACCCACGGAGGATAATTCGTAACAGCAAGAAAACCGGCGTCTAACTGCTTCTGGACCTCCTCTTTAATCTTAACTTCCATATCCGGTCTAGTTCTTCTCAATTTCTGCTTTACAGGGTGACAATCCTCCCGTAGAGGTAGACGATGAACCACTATATCTGTATACAGCCCTGGCATATCCTCGTATGACCAAGCGAAGACGTCTCTGTACTCTCGAAGCATCTCTACCAGTTTTCTCTTGATATCATCTTCTAAAGCAACCCCAATCTTGACCTCTCTCTTGTCTTCCTCTGTACCCAAGTTAACGACCCCAATCTCTTCTTGATGAGGCAGAATAACCTTCTCTTCCTGTCTCAGCAGTCTGGCGAGCTCTTCAGGCAGGTCTTCGTCTTTGTCAATCTCTTCTTCAACTTGAAAGATCGGATTATCAAAGTCATACCGAGTCATGGACGAGTCTGAATCGGTGGCATCTACGATGTGAAACCTGCATGATGATGATTTGATGCTTAAAATGATATGCAAACAAGCACAAACCACATTGCCATTTATTGTTAAAATAAAACAAGAAAAACAGGGATCAAAACATTTGAATGCATCAAGAAACCTTTTGATTAATGATAAAAGAAAATGTTCAAACATAAACAAGATAAGGCCCTACAAATGAAAACCACTACGTCCTGGGCAGAACGCAGGGCCACACACATGATTAAAATAGATAAATTACTCTTCGAATGAAATTTAGACAACTTCCTCGATAGTCCAATTGCTCAGGCTTTGGCCAGGAACACACGGCTGAATCCACGTGTCCATGTCACAATCACTGTCCCCTTCATCTTCAGATACAACGTTAATTCGGTCGAAGATCACACCACCACTTGTAAATTGCACCGGACCCCTATACCGAGGAGTACTCTGTGAGGAAGAAAATGATGGGCTGTACCCCAATCCGAATTTATCCTGCTTGTTGGGAATACTCAACCCCTAACCCCATCCTTGGGAGGAACCAGATTCCACCACCGCACGCGCTTCTTTAAAAGAGGATATGGAAACTTCTGGAGTTCTGTCCATAACTGACACCTTTTCTCTCACCTGAACAACTTCAAAGGCTTGGCAAAAGGTCTCGTGAATTTCCCCATCCACTTCAACATACTTGAAGGACAACAACTGACTGATCATTATGTCTTCTTCACCACAAACGATAACAATATTTCCCCCAACCATGTAGTTCAACTTTTGATGCAAGGTCGATGTCACTGCCCCTGCAGAGTGGATCCAGGGTCGTCCTAACAAACAGCTGTATGCAGGCTGAATGTCCATTATATAGAAGACAACATCAAAAATCCCAGGTCCTACTTGATTGGGGAGAGTGACTTCACCAAAAACAGACCTCCTCGTTCCATCGAACACTCTCACAATCAAGTCACTAGGAGTACATATCACGCCTTGGGTGTCTAGCTTCATTAAAGCCTTCTTAGGCAACATGTTGAGTGATGACCTAGTATCCACCATAACATGTGATAAAACAGCTCCTCTGCATTCAATAGAGATGTACAAGGCGTGATTTTGATTCCTTCCCTTAAGAGTCAGGTCTAAATCTGTAAACCCCAAGCCATTACCAGCATTCACATGGGCCACAACCCCCTCAAGCTGGTTTATGGAAATTTCCTGCGGCACATACGCTGTATTCAGAATCCTCAGAAGGGCATTCCTCTGTGCCTCAGAGCACAATAACAAAAATAGAATTGAAATTTTGGAAGGAGTCTGTTGTAGATGATCAATTATCTTATAATCACTCTTTCGAATAAGACGCATGAACTCTTCAGCATCTTTAACCAGAGCATCCTTCTCTCCTTGTTGTGAACTTCCTTCTACAATAGCCTTTCCTTTTCCTTTGTTAGGTCTCTCAACATTAACATCGGGCGGTGAAAATACCCTGCCACTTCTCGTCATTCCACTAGTTTCAATCAGATTATCAACAGATGAACCGTCAGACGATGCCCTCAGCTCTTGCTTCTGGCCATTACAAAAGACCTCCGCCCCATAATTCTATGGGATTTCTTTAGTACTTTCGTACGGCACTTGTCCTGCTTTGGTGATTATAACAGTAGCTAGCCTTGGCGGCGCTGATATGTTAATTGTTCTGAAAGGAATCAAGATCGTAGCAATCTCATCCTGTTCCTGATTAATCACCTTTTTATCTTTCTCTTCAATAATCCTGTCAAATTGTAGCACACCTTCATTCATTAAACACTGAACATGATTCTTCAAATCCTCACAACCTTCGAGATGCACTGCACACCCTTTACAATCTTCTCAACAGCCTGGAAAAACTCCGCCTTTTAACAATATACTTTTGACTAAGCTCAAAGGAGTTCTCAACTCTGCGACATCCATTACCAAATTAAGATTCTCCTTCTCAACAATAGCATTGACACCAGTCGCTCCATGATTGGGCATCGGGTTCTGAACAACATTAAGCGTGTCATTTGTGAAGTTAATTGCCTTGCTATCAATAAGGTCTTGAACCTTATGTTTGAAAGCCTTGAAGTTGTCTATATTGTGACCTGGGGCGCCTGAATGGAAGTCACACCTGACATTTACGTCATACCCCGTAGGTGGCGCACCAGTTAGAGGTGCCAATGTCCTCTTCTGAACCAACTGAAGCTGCAACAAATGTTGTAACAGTTGTGAATACGGCATAGGTGGAGCGTCAAAATGCCTATTCATCGTTCTTCTACAGTCCTGAAACTGTCGTGGTGCATAGTGTCGCTACTGCAAAAAACGAGGCCGACAAAACAAAAGAGTCGCCACCGTGCGTTATTTATCCCAAAGGAGGGAAAGGAAACGCTCAAAGAAAACCTCACGAAAAAGGGAAAGGAATGGTCATCGCAACCAAGTCCTAGATTCGGGAGTCGGTTACGCAAGGGGAAGGTATTAGCACCCCTCACATCCATCGTACTCGATGGGATCCACACTTGTTGGTTTGTCTACGGGTGAAAAACAATCTATCTACGACTTCTAAAGCTAAACGGAAAAGAACTTACTCGATAGAGCATCACACTCTATGCCTACGTATTCCGTCGTGCAATGGGAAAGTCAGGGTCAACGTAGTTCAGGAAACTACGGGGAATTGCTCGCCGAGATATCGCATCTCGTGCCTACGTACTTTCACATGGCGTGAAAGATCAGAGCTTGCGTAGTTCAGGCTAACTACGGCTATACAGGGTGTTCTCGATCACACAAGGGTGAGAGAAAGGATTGACGTTACTAGCGTACGCATTCTAGCAGCTAGGTGTATGCTGCTCCCTCGACGGAGACTTAGGCGTTACCTGTTTGCGGTAGAACGGATGTAATATGTCGGGTTTGAAGGTATGGGAACCTACGGGAACTAGGACTACGGTCTGGTCTCGGTTGCGCTAGGGCAAGAGAAAGGGAACATTAGTCGTCAGCGGGAAAGTCTCGATCACACGGAAGCGAGAGAATAGAGAAGTTAGTTGTTAGTGTGCTTGCTAGGATATCACATCCTATGCCTACATATTCTTGTCTGGCACGAGAAATCAGAGCAGCTGTAGTTCAGCTAACTACAGCAAACGGGAAAACGTGCTCGCTAGGATTATCGCAATCCTATGCCTACGTACTCTCGTCTGGTACGAGAGATCAGAGCAAACGTAGTTTGACGCACTACAGAAAACGAGTCTCGATTGCACAGGGGCAAGAGAAGGGGTCTCGATCGCCTGAATGCGAGAGAAAAGGGTTTCGATTGCACGGGGGCGAGAACAAAGAGGAAGCAGGCTCAACGCCTAAACGGGAAGGAACTCGGGACACATACGCAAGAACCTAAGGCGTAGGAGCGAGTGCGTCGTATGTCACCCAAAGGGTACCATACTAAACACTCTAGACGATTGAGAGGAAACCCCTCAACTGTCATTTCCTACGTATCTAACGATACAGCTCACAACACTCGATGGTTGCATGAAGACTTGAATAAGAAAGATGATGACGAACGAAGCGGCTCCGTTGGCTCCTGACATGTGCGCAAGCTCCATTCCAATCTTCTCTTCTCTGGATCCTTGATGACGACGCTCGAATCAGGACCAATGTAACGCTTAGACCATCATGGTTCGACTTATACGAGAAATCGAACTCTAAGAGGTAGCGTATTGATATCCGGGTCAAAGACAAGATAAAGAAACGATACTGAAAATCATTCTCCAATTGAATCATGTCACACGACCAACCAAGAATAAAATCGTATAGAAAAGAAATGAGGAGAGAAATAGGAAAGAAATCCAATTACAAAATGGAAATAACATGTTACTCCTAAAATACGGCAATTAATTTCTACTAAAAAATATTCTAAAGAAATATTGAAAGGAAATTGCATATGAAAATAGCATAAAAATTCTATCTAAATCTAATAATATCCTATAAGAAAATAGAATGAAAATTCTATATAGTGCAATATTCTATAATATTCTAAAAAACAAAAGAATGTAAATTCTATATTAAAAAGGTAATAATATTCTAAACTAAAAAATATGCGATAATATCCTAGGAAAATAAAACTATAATCCTAAAGGAAAATAGAAAAATAAAACTACTCTATTACAATCACTCATCCAATACAAGAGAAATTGAAAATTGTAAGGGGAGGAGGGTACATCCTGAAAACTGGGGTGAATGCAGAAAAAACAGGGCCCAGCCCACCATACACTAATCCAGAAAATAAAATAAAAAAAGAAAAAACAAAGGCAAAGGGGGGTGGTGCGTGTTGAAACAGGGTGTGATTCAGAAAATGTTCATTGGGCCTCATCCCATCAAAAAAACTTTCATCAGCCACAAAAAAGGGGAAAAGGGGCGGTGTGAAAGGAAATGGGGGTATGGACCCAGAACCAAAATTGGGCCTAATGTTCAGCCCACCAACCCAGGTTCAGCGAAACCTTCCCTCTCCTTCGTCCCATACTCCCTTATGAACCCTAATCTTCTCCCTCCTTTCAGCCTCCGCCGCCGTTGATGCTCTCACCGTCTCCCCCTCTCAATCTCAAACTTCTTTTTGTCTCAAACCTCTCTATTGAATCAACCTAACTCACAACCTAACATCAAACACACTGAAGACCGTGAAGCACCCGTTGATGCGATCACGACGGAGCTTGATGTTGTCGATGGACCGCTCATGGTGGATGATGAAGAATTGGAAACTGTTCGAAAATTGATGATGTACTAGGTTGAAGCTGCTTGAAGGTTCTTGAACAGTTGATGAAGATCTGGAAAATCTTGCAAGAACTTGAAGAACGGAATGACTCTATGACGATCGAACATGGAGGTGATGATCCTGATGAACGCCAGATGAACGCGATTGTAGATCTTGACGAAGATCTTTGGAGATTGATGGATCTGGGGATGGTTTCTGGAAATCTTTAGGAAGATGATGAACCTGGATAATTCTGGATGATGAACATTGACGAAGAGCATGATGAACACGTTGAAGACCTCCAGAAAAAATGATGAACTCGGTTGAATCTCCTTGAAGCGATGGATGAAAATGATGAAGAAATCTGGGGGAATGCTTGAACACAAATCAAGATCTGCGAGTATGACGAACAGTGATGAAGATTCAGATGATTTTTGGAAAGACGTTTATGAATGATTGATGAACAATCTTGAACGAGTTTTTTGAGGTTGGTTGAATGTTCGAAGGGGATGAATATACGAAACAGATCTGGAGATGATGAAGTTTTGTGGCGTTTCTGGAAATTTCTGATGAGAAACTGGAGGAAGATGAAGTTTTCGGCGAAAAGATCAATTTTTCGGCGACAGTTAGGGTGGTTTCGGTGGTCTTCCGGCGGCGGTTGCATGGTCGGCCGGTGAAGGGTGAGAGTGGAGGACAGATGTGAGACACGTGTGGGTTTGCATGGGAGAGGGAGGACGTGTGGTGGCCACGTGTAAGATTGAGGTGTCAAGAGTGTGGGGCATGCAGAGGAATGAAGTGGCGGAGAGAGAGAGAGTGAACATGTGGCAAGTTCTTATATTGACAAGTGTCACGCAGTGGACTTGTGGGCCTCTAAAACGACCACCTGGCCCACGAAATTAACCAAACTCTGATTCAATTAAAGTGCTGATTAATGACTAATTAATGGATTAAAATGCTCT
Organism: Lathyrus sativus; assembly: GCA_963859935.3. Classification (NCBI taxonomy): domain Eukaryota; kingdom Viridiplantae; phylum Streptophyta; class Magnoliopsida; order Fabales; family Fabaceae; genus Lathyrus; species Lathyrus sativus. The sequence goes on from OZ012739.1 coordinate 372,238,917, forward strand.
ATTAACTAACCGGAAATTAATGCTAAGTAAAAACTGCCAATTAAGACAATTAAAAAAATATTAATAAAGAACTTAACATCTATTAAACTCTAAACAAACAAATCTAGAAGAAAATTAACCCTATTAATAAAACCTATTATATCTAAACAAATTCCATTAATATCTAAAAAAATGAATTAAATCTATAATTTCTAAAAAAAAGAAATTAAATCTAAAAACTTATTTGAAATCTAGTTAATATCTAGAAAAAGAATTACTTATTAAAAGCTATTAAAAAATCTATTTAATATCTATTAAAATCTAGAAAAGCAATTAAATTTCTTAAAATCTATTTAAAAGACCATTTAAAATCCTAGAAATTAAGGAAAAAACCTAAACATGCAAGAAAGGTCAATTAAACCGATTAGAAAACAGATGCGCGACTATAGCGAAATAAGCGGTAAAAACCGGACACCGAAATATCCTAAAAAATAATAGCGAGAGATGAAAACATCGGGACGGGCACAAATTCTTAAAATAAATCCCCGTATTCGAACTGGCCTGAAATGCCTGAAATGCCAGGGGCGGCTGTAATCCCGATAAAATCAATCTGACTGAAAAAAATGCAATGTATGCCGTATGCAAACGTAAATGCAAAATGAGTCGATACATAAGCCAAATGCGATGATTGGTTGGTTGAAACAAATTCCTGTTCTTATTTCTGTACCCTGACACTGAATTTGTTTCACCTTCCCTCTTACAAAAAGTCTTTCCCCCTCCACCAGATGTGGATCCCTCTCCTGCTTGAATTTTTCCAGTTTAATACCATTCTCAACTCACTCACCAGTGATAATCAGATCTGAGAAACTGCCTGACATGTTCCCTATCAGCTTTTCATAGTATACCTCGGGCAACGTAGCCATAAACATATCAATGAGTTCTCTTTCTACCATTGGTGGCTGAACTCTCGCAGCCAGCTCATGCCACCTCTGTGTGTATTCTTTGAACCCCTCATTATTGCGCTAAGACAAATTCTGTAGTTGAACCCTATTCGGCGCCAAATCACTATTGTATTGATAGTGACGGACGAAGGCTTCCCGAAGGTCCCTCCAACTTCTGATATTGGTTCCCTTAAGGCCCATGTACCATTCCAAAGACGGTTCAAATAAACTGTCTTGGAAGAAGTGCATTAACAGCTTTTCATCATCAGAATATGCAGACATCTTCATGTAGTAAGATCGGAGGTGTACTCTAGGACAAGTCGTCCCTTTGTACTTGTCAAAGTCGGGCACTTTGAACTTTGGCTGAATTTTCAAACCTGGGATCAGCCCCAAGTTAGACATATCAAGACCAAGAGAATTCTGATTCTCCAAATTCCTCATTTTCTCTTCTATCATTTTGAACCTCTTGTCTGCGTTAGACTGCAAGCCCACGTCTAAATCCCTCATCGAGAAAATATCATCCTGTTCGTCCTCCTCCCACTGAGGTCCGACATTACCATGTATAGCGCCCGCTGCGCCTGGAATATGAACTCCTAGTGGATTACCTCCTCTCGGAGGAATAACAACTGTTGGAATAACATTGGCTTGGGGTGTACTCCCATCAGCCGGGGGAGGTACATCAGCGGTCCCGCCATGCAAAACTCCACTTCCATCAACCCTAGCAATCAAAGGTTGAACAAGTGTTCTCAACTGCTCTTGGCCGTTATTAACCCCTTGTATAAGATCCATGAACTGCGCCATGCGATCTATGAATTCTTGTAGTTCAAGTTGAATCTGATCCATTGCTTTCTGTTGATTTCCCCTAGTCGAGTAACGGTGAATTGTCTGGTCTAAATTCCTGAAACATTGCTGAGAGAAAAACCACAGAGAGAGTAAGCTTAATGGAACCAGAACACCTGCAATGCAATATGACAAATGATGCAGAATGCAAGCATGTAAATATGGTTCAGGGAAATCTTCCCTTTGATTTTAGTTCCACAGAAACAATAGGAGAATGAAGAGCCAACAGATGAAGCCACAAAATCTCTCTCATAAATAAAATGAGGATCAGGGTATCAACATACAACACATCACCAAAGAAATACAACAAAGTCAAAACGACCTCATCCAACAATCCTCGTGATGGTCGGAATACAAGATAATAACAAAATATAGAATAAAACTGCATCAAGTACGACAGCGAGTCTGGAACTCTTCTAATAACTCCTTCGTATCCGGATGATCAGGTCGGGCAACCAATTCCTGAATAAGCAACTCCCTCCTGCTGATGACATCCTTCAAATCTTGAACGTAGTCTTCCCAAGCGCCTTCTCCAAAAGGATCTTCTAGCCTGGGCTTCTTCAAATCTGTTCTTAACTTGTATTCCTCCAACGTTGCAAGAGCTTCTCGTAGCTTACCGTCGCTCTCATATCGACGAGATGACTCACCTGGATCTTTTCCATCTTTAACCCTGAGTTGAATCTTTAACCTGCCAATCTGTTGAGGAAGTTCATCTTCTCTTTCCTTGTTATTGGTCATGATGGCATTCCATTGAGCGTTGAACTTTAAATCTCCAAGTGTGCTTTCTCTAACTCCTTCTTCCCTTTAAGAGCATTACCCAAGTTCCTCATATCTTGACCAAGACATCCTCTGAAGTGAATTTCTTCAGTCAGTTCCCTCCCCATCTTGTTCAAGGTATCTGTCTGCTTCTTGGATAGGTGAGTGGCTTGATTATTCTCACTTCTAAGCTGAATAATCTCCTTTTCCAACTCTTCGTTCACTCTTCGTAGTTCTTCCTTTTCAGCCCACAGTTGATTGTACTTTTGAATGTCAACTGTTGTCGGTTCTTCAACTACCAAAGGATATAGAGTCTCTCTAATCAGGAATAGTAATAACAACCTTTCAACCCTCTCTTGGATCCATTCAACATATGGTCCATAAGCTTTGCAATCGCTTTTGCCCAGAGAAGATTTTCCTTTGCGATGAATGTTTCCCCAACTTTTTCAAATCTGGTTAAGGTCTCACCATCAACTAAACTGGTGAAATACATAGATTCTTGTATTTCTTCCTCCCATGGAGGTTCTTTCAAAGCATAGCCAAATTGTCTAATGGCAAGAGCTGGGTTATAATTAATGCCACCTCTTCTTCCAATTGAAGGAACATTGGGGAAATCCCCACAGCGGTGAACAATCTCCATACCCAAAAGGTCTCTATTAAACCACATAATATTCTCCAGCATTAAACCCATAAGTCTTTCTGACCAATCAATAATGTCTGCAATGTCAACAAAAGGTCCCGACTCAGGCAGATGTGAAATAAACAATTTGTATAGGAGTGGAGCACAACAGGAGACGTTCTTTCCTCGTCTGTTCTCATTCTTGTGGTGGATTGAATGATAAACATCACCTAAAAGAATTGGTACATGATTCTTAGAAGCGAAGATATAGAAAGCATCCAAGTCAACAAAGTCAGGTAGGTTGAGAAGCAGGACTATCCCATAAATGCACAAAGCCAGGATAGCATTGAAAACTAACCAACATCCCTCCTTAGCGAAGTGTTGAGCTTTACTCACCAAGAATGGAAGTAGAAAACCAGGAGTTCCAACTCTCCACACCAAATTACCCTCCAACTCAGAGACATCGAGATGAAGAGCGCCAACCAACTTTGATAACTCAGGCTCCTTTTCAGAGTGCACAAAAGGCACCTCTTCCAAAACAGGAAGTTCTATCAATTGAGCAAACTCCTCCAAATTTGGCAACAAAACAAATCCGGGAAACACAAAGCAACGCAATTGAGGGTCGTAAAACTGCAACAGCATATAAGCACCTCTTGACTCAAACTTGGAGATCTTGCAGACAAAACTCAGAATCTTCCCATATTCCTTTCTGAAGTCTTCCATCACACCACGATCGGCCGCAGAAATAAGCTTAAGCAGAGGCCCCAACTCTGGTGTCAAGAACTTGTACATCACGCTCTTCTTCAAATCAGGCTCCATAATGATGGTGGATTAGATTACTAGAATCAAGGAGAAAATATGCACCTGAAACACAAATATATGCAAATGTTAATATGCAAATGAACATGCACATGCAAGCAGGGGATCAAGATTGTTGTGCTACTGACGGAGATGAACCAGAGCTTCGCTTCGGCAAGAAAATAACACAACACTGATATTAGGAACCCACTGTATTAAGGATCAAGAGTTCATACTAACGAGAAAACCGGGTAGGTTAAGGTCAAGGTTCCTGCATAACCCTCCCTTAGATGATATAAGAAACCCATTGTATTAATGATCATACGTTCACCATTTCTGGTTTGGCATCATAGTCTAACAAAGAGGTCTCACTTAGCTGACTCCCAAATGAACGGTCTCCATATTCGACATCTTTCAGATCCAACACCCCCTCCCGACAAATGTACAAAATAGGATGCCTTCAAAGAAAATCTCGTCTGAACGCAAATTTCGTGAGGATTAATGCATGCAGAAATATACAGGTCCAACATTACTTTCCACTCTAATGCTATGGATATCCTCAAGCCTGGGTTTTGGCTTATCACTCAATGGAACAGTCTCACCCAACAGTACAACAATATCATGATAAAAATGCGGAAAATAAAATGCAAATGCAATACTGTTCAGATGCAACACATATACACACATATACACACCCATAAACATAAATACACAAGCGCTAGGATTGACTCACATAGAGGATGGGAAGACTTCCCCAGCAGAGTCGCCAGCTGTCGCATCGCTGCAAAAAGGGACCGGCAAAGACAGAAGAGTCGCCACCGTTCGTTATTTATCCCAAAGAGAGGGAAAGGAAACGATCAGAGAATACCTACGAAAAAGGGAGGAGACAAGGTCATCGCAACCAAATCTTAGGTTCAGGAGTCGGTTACGTAAGGGGAAGGTATGAGCACCCCTCACGTCTATTATACTCAATGGAATCCACGCTTGTTGTCTAAATTATGGGTGAAAACTATCTAAAAGCTACTGCTAAACGAGGGTGAACAAAAAGAACTGACTCGATAGGAGATTTTCCGCCCTACGCCTACGTATTCCCCCGTGCAATGGGAAAGTCAGAGTCAACGTAGTTCGAAAAACTACGGGTGAAGGTGGGGAAGGTTGCTCGCCAAGACATCGCTGTCTTGTGCCTACGTATCCTCGTCTTGTACGAGAAATCAAAGCAAACGTAGTTGGGGCTGACACGACCACTGGTTGGTTAAGTGTTTTAACAGAGTAGGGTTAAACCTTCATTCTAGAAGTTAGGGACGATGCCTGTTTGCGGTAGAACCAAGACTTAACACACTCTTTCTGAAAATGATTTTCAAACAATCCCGAAGGATAAAAAGGTTTGATGTTTTGTTTTGTGTTTTTTAAACAAGAAGTGAATTGAGTTAAGTTTGTAACTCATGTTGCACTAAAGACTATGACTTGAGAGTGAATGCGTCGCATATCGCCCAAAGGGCATACGCTAAACACTCTAAACAGTATGAAAGGAGGCCCCCCAACTATCATTCCAAATACTTAAGGCTTGTAGCATACAACATTTATTATCCTTTATTAGGTGTCTTAAGATGTTATGAGATGAGAAGAGAAGACACACACTCTAAAGGGAAACTAGATCAACCCTAATGTATCATGCAAAATGCTCCTAAAGTTGGGATTAAAAGAGGGAATGTTATCCTAATGTTATTATGCAAAGGATTGAACACCTAAGGTTAAAGCTAAAAGGGACCAGCCTACTTAATAAACTGGAATAGGAATCTTAAGGGAGCATGAAAAGGTAAAGCAAAAAGCAAGAAAACAAAGTACAAACAACATCTGCTACAGCGCTTCCTGCACAAAACAACCACAAAATCCAACAAGGCAGCACAACAACATTTAACAGCTACTAATTCAGCACAAAAGTAGGTGTAAAAGGCAGGCAGGCATCAAGCACAACAAAGGCAGCATGTAAATTAAGAATGAGACAGCTGTAGAAAGCAGGGCAGCAAGCATGTTCAATGCAACCAAGTATGAGCAAACACAAATCATGAACAATTATCATGCAAGAATGAACATGCATCAACAATCAAACACAAATGTTCAACAAAAATGCATCATCACGAATCAACAAGATCAACATGTTTTCAAATCAATTCATACAATTAAACGATCATGCGACAAACGACGTCAGAAGCAACTGCAAACATGCATCACATAATCCAACAATATGATCATAAACAATGAATCATTAACATGATATGAGTAAGCAAAACATATGATCATCACATCAATCAAGCAATATGAACATGTTATGCATTTCAAACGGAAACTAAAAGTCACGCGTCGAAAATTTGAGATCAAACAATCAAGCATGATGAAACAAGTAAAAACAGTCCACACAAATGCATCATAACCATCCATGAAGGTTAAAGGTGGGATGAAATCAAAACATGCTTGAAAATAACCAAAAATTACATTCGGGTCCAGTGTTAACCGATTAACCCTTTGCTAGTGTAAACTAGTTAACCGGTTAACCACTTGAAAATTTTAGAAATTGCACTGGTTAATCGATTAACCAGTTTTGTACTGCAACTGGTTAATCGGTTAACACTACGCCAGAAGCAAAAAAACAGCAATTTAAAAGCACTTTCAGCAATTAATTCAATGTGCAATCATCCAAATGATCATGTAATCAATTATGCACGAATTTAACACCAAAAATCAGTGATCAAACATCCATTAAACTTAATCAAGCATTGAGATCACAAATCACATAGATCAAAATCAACAAAATCAATCAAAACTTGAAGATCTACATTGTGATTATCCAAATAAGCTCAAAATAGATTTAGATCTAGAATTGCCAACCTACAAAGCGGAGATTTGCTTTTATGAGTGTTGATTCACTTGAAATGAGCAGATCCAAGCAAGAAACCCATATATTCTTCAAGATCCGAGAGCTTTCTTGTTGTAGAAATAAAGATTAAGCAAGATAACGCAAAAACAATCCAAATAAGCACTTCCATATTAGCTTCCAAATTCAGCTCCAAATCCAAACAAAAATTGAATGGTGAATTGAAGATAATGGAGATGAATGATGGAGGTTTAGCTCTAGAATTCTATGATTCTAATGAAGAATCAAAGAACTCAAGTGAGAGCTCTAATGGAGGTTTTGTGAGTGAAAAAGTGGAGAGAAAATTTCAAGAGTGATAGTGAAATATGAAAATGAAATGTAATTGTGAGGATTCTAGTGTGAGGTTTGGAGCAAATTCACTTAAATAGGCTCTTAGTTAGGAGTGGAATTATGGTTTGGAGTGAGGTTATGAAAATTGAAATGGGATTAGGAATGGAAAATTAGAGATAAATTGAATTGATTTTGAAAGTTAATCCAAATTTAAAGTGATTCTAGATTCTTCTTCTGGTGTAAAACCCAATTCACAAGTGATCAAAATGGACCCCAAAAGTGGAAGCATTAAAAATGCACATATATGGACAAATTTTACTATGGTTAACCGGTTAACCATTTTCTAGTGCAAATTGGTTAATCAGTTAACCACTCAGAAATTTTGGAAAATGCGTCATTTGGAGGGAACTTGCATATTCGCCCATTTTCACCCGTTCTGAGCCCCGTTAAGCCTCTGAAACTTGCCCTTGAATATCAGAACTGTGAGAATGCCTGAGGTAGCCTGGGTGTTGTCTCCTGAGCTGAAAATTATCCTGTTGAATAAAATAAAATCAACCGCTCGATCGCTGGGCAAAATAAATGCTCGCCTGAGCCACAGAAATACCTTGATCTCACGCCTCATAAACAAATGCTATGATATGTAGACATGCAAAAATGAAATAAAACATAAGCCAAGTACAAGAAAACGGTTGGTCAAATTTTGGGGTACAACACTTACGTGGAGTGGATCCAGGAGATGGTGGAAAGATTGTTGCTACCATTCCCTGTCAGAGAGCCTTTATATCCTTTGGTAGCTGAAGAACACACAATAGTTGACATTCAGAAGTATAACCAGTTATGGGCTGAGAAAGAAGAGCTACGCAAAGCGAATGAAGAGCTGGAAAAGGAGGTTATTCAGCTAAGGAGTGAAAAGAATGAAGCAACCTACTTGTCCAAGATGAAGAGAGAGACCTTGAACAAGATGGGGAAAGAATTAACTGAAGAGATTTGTGTCCGAGAATGACTTGGTCAAGAATTGAAGAGCAAGGGTAATGTCCTTAAAGCCAAGAAGAAAGAGCTGGAAAAAGCGTTGTTGCACCCCAAAATTTAACCAACCATTTCTTGCATTTGGCTTATGTTTCTACTCATTTTGCATTCTGCATTTACATACCGCATACAGTGCATTTTTTCAGTCAGATTGATTTTATCGGGATTACAGCCCTCCCCTGGCGTTTCAGGCATTTCAGGCCAGTTCGAATACGAGGATTTATTTTGGGAATTGGTGCTCGTCCCGGTGTTTTCAGCTCTCGCTGTTGTCTTTGAGGACATTTCGGTGTCCGATTTTTACCGTTTGTTCGCTATATTCCCGCAACTTTTTTTAATCGATTTAATTGACCTTCCTTGCATTTTTAGATTTTTTCTCTTAATTTCCAGAATTTTAAATGGATTTAATTGTTTTTCTAGAATTTTAAATAGATTTTAATTCATGTTCCAAATTTTAAATAGTTTTTAAATAGATTTAAATAGGTTTAATAGTTTTTTCTATTTTTAACAGGTTTAGAATTTTATAGATTCAATTCATATTAATAGATATTTTCTTTTAGATTTAATTTAGAAATTAATAGGATTAACTCTCTTTTTTAGATTTAATTTGATGTTAATTTCTTTAGAACATTATTAGATGTTAATTAGGATTTTAATTCCTTTTAATTGGATTAATTAGTTTTAATTGGGTCTAGAAGATATTAATTTTTGTTTAGTATTAATGGGGTCTTTTTAATCATCATTAGCATATTAATTAGCAGAATTAATTGAGTTAGTTTTTTAATTAAGTTTTCTAATCAGACTTTAATTCATCTTCGTTTAAGTGTTTAGCATATTAATTGCAGAATTAATTTGAGTCAGTTGAATTAAGTTCTCGTGGGCCATGTGTCTGATTTTGGGGGCCCAGTCCAGTTCCACTTGGCACTATATAACGCAACCACGTTTCTCTCTCTTTGCTGGCCACATCATTTTCCACGCCACGTTTCACCTGCATGGCTGCCACGCGTTCCTCCCTCTCTCCATGCAAAGCCACACGCGTCTCACACCTGTCTCCCCTCACCCCTTACTGCCGGCCATGCAACCACCACCGGAGGTTCGCCGGAACCTCCGTAACCGTCACCGATAACCATCATCAGAGCCCTTAACTGTCGCCGGAAAACTAGTCTTTTCGCTGGAAACTTCATCACCTTCATGCAAGTTCCCCAGAAATTCATCCGATCTTCATCATTCTCCAGCAATGTTCATCGCCACGAGTTTTCCAGATCTTCAGTGAAGATTCAACGAATTTCATCGTCTTCACCAGTTCTTCATCACTCATCAAGAACATTCATCCTCTTCATCTGTGTTCTTCAAGATCCATCACGATCTCTGTCCAAGATCTTCAACCTTCACGCACTCTCCAGATCTTCATTGATCTTCAACCATCCACCATGCGCTCTTCACAGATTCTCCAGATTTCCAGAATCTTCATCCCTGTTCATGCGATGTTTACGTGGCATTCAAGATCTTCATCGTTTGTTCATCAGTTTCTTCAATCGTTTTCCAGAATCATCAAGAGTGTCATCAGATCTTCGTTCCACCTTCATCACAGTCATCCGTGCTTCCAGATCTTCATGATCAACACCTCACCCGATCCGGATACGCAAATTCAAGATCCTTGCGCAGATCATCAAAAATCTTCAAGGATTCATCGAATCTTCTTCTGCTTCGCGAAGATCTTTCAGATCTTCATCCTCTCCTTAAATCTTCATCAAGATCTGCAATCGCGTGTTCATCAACTTCATCCAAAGTCTTTAACCTTCGATCTTCTTCGACAACCGCAACTCAAGAACTATAAGATCTTTGTAGCACCTTCGTCATCAATATCCCACAATCAACTCACACAGTGGCCTGATTTTCGAGTTTTTGTTTGAGGTGAGGTTTGGTAAGAAGGAGTTGTGAGAGAATTGTGACTGAGGTTTGATGGAAAGAGATAGAGATAGAGACAGTTTGAGATTGAGAGGGGGAGGCGGTGAGAATGCCGCCGGCGGCGAGGTAATAGAGGATTTAGGGTTTCTTCTGCTGAGATTGAGAGAAAGAGGAAGGTGGAAAATCGTATGGACTGGTTTGAGACGTTGGGCCTTAGGCCCAATGGTTTCAATTTCGGACCTCACACCCCCTGTTTCGCTCGTGCCCCCCCTTGTTTCTGCTTTGTTTCTAATGATGGGCTGAAGCAGTTGGCCCAGCGAATTTCAGTCTGCACACCCTGCATTCCACGTGTGTGTCGCTACTGCGAAAATCGGCGCCAGCTTGACAGGAGAGTCGCCACCGTGCGTTATTTATCCCCCAGAGCGGGAAAGGAAACGCTCGAAGTAAACCTCGCAAAGACGGGAAAAGGTATGGTCACCGCAACCAAAACCTGGATTTGGGAGTCGGTTACGCAAGGGGAAGGTATTAGCACCCCTCACGTCCATCGTACTCGATGGGATCCACGCTTGGTGTTTATATGGAAAAGGGTGTATTTATCTATCTACGCTAATGGTCGGTCTGAAAAGAAAAGGAAAAGACAGGACTCGACAGAACATACGGTGTTCTGGGCCTACGTACTCCCTCGTGCAATGGGAAAGTCAGAGTCAACGTAGTTCGACTACCTACGTCTAAACGGGGGAGAGGTTGCTCGCCAGGGCATCGCGTCTTGTGCCTACGTACTTCCACACAGCATGGAAGATCAGAGCAAACGTAGTTCGACTAACTACGGCTAAACAGGGCGCTCTCACACAACAGTGAGAAAACAAACTGATCCTAAAGGTTCGGGAACCTACAACTACGATCTGGTCTCAAATGCGCTCGGGCAAGAGAAAGGGATAACAATTAGTCGTCAGCGGGAAAGTCTCGATCGCACAGCCGCGAGAGAACAAAGGTTAGTTGTTAGGGTGCTCGCTAGGATATCGCATCCTATGCCTACATATCCTTGTCTGGTACGAGGAATCAGAGCAGCTGTAGTTCAGCTAACTACGACACAAGCTACTCAAAAGCTCCTACTGAAAGGACAGGGAAAAGACACCCTAAAACTATGACTAAAGAGGGGACTCTACCTATTGCTATCATGCCTGGTTGACCATCCTAATGTCTATCATAACGACTCCACAGCGGAGAAGTCAGAGCTCCTAAGGGATCATGGCAACAGGACTAAACGGCAAACAAGAATTAACTACAAAGTAAAGAAATACTAGAAATATGCATGAATACAACAACTAAACAATCAAGGCGCAAAGGCCGCAAACCACAAAGGTAAGGGAGCTCAGCTCTACCAAATACCAACAAGCAAAGCCACTCAATAACAAACAAGCAGAAGGAGGACCACCTCAACTTCTTATGCACACAGAGTCTACTTCTAGGATGCACCTACCTCAGAACTATCTAGATGAATTCCTAAGTCTAATGCAGCACAACACCATACAAGTCAAACAACACAAAGAGAAGGCTAGCTAACCTGACAAACTTCTATCCAAAGCTTAAACAAAAACCCTGAGCAGGACCCCTAAACAAAACCCTAATCTATCCCTGAACAAAACTCTATGCAACACCTTAAGCAAATATCTAAGCAAAACTCTAATCAAAACCCTAAGCAAGAGGAATCAATCCCAGTCTCCAAGTTTCAGAACAAGCTTACCGAAGAAAGGGAGCTAAGCAGACAAAGCTCATAGTGCCTTCCTCAGGAAAGTACCAGGAGGTTACTACTCAGGAGTCATACCCTATGCGGCTCAACAACTGTGATCAGTTTACATTCCTCCTCAGGAGAAACTAAACTCACACGAAGGCTCCGGCATCATTGGATATTTAAGAAAGCCTATCTGCACTAAGGGAACTAAGTGAACAGACCCATAGGACCTTCCTCAGGAAAGTACTAGGAGGCTTCCACTTAGGAATCGTATCCTATGTGGCTCAACAACTGTGATCAGTTTACATTCCTCCTCAGGAGAAATTAAACTCACGAGTTGGCTCCAACATCATTGGATACTTAAGAAATCCTAGATGGACTAGAGGAACTAAGTGAACAGACCCATAGGACCTTCCTCAGGAAAGTACTAGGAGGCTTCCACTTAGGAATCGTATCCTATGTGGCTCAACAACTGTGATCAGTTTACATTCCTCCTCAGGAGAAATTAAACTCACAAGTTGGCTCCAACATCATTGGATACTTACGAAAGAGGTGAGAAGAAAGAATGAAAGTCATTCATAGTGCCTTCCTCAGGAAAGTACCATAAACTCTCTTCAAACTTCAGGATCTCGAACCTCACAAACAGAGAACAAGCTCCTAGACTAAGCCTCAATCCAATGCATCCTTGCAAGCTCCAACAGGACTTCAACCAGCTCCCATCTTTGAGAAGAACCCACAGGCCATCAAACCTCAGGAAACTATCTCTGAAGTTCAACCACAGTTGAACTTCAAAGTCAGAAGTCATCAAGACTTCTCCTATCCTCAAGCTCAGACTAAAACATATCAGAACATCCTACAAAAATCTATCAAAAATCTATGGGAAACCTACATGGCTCTATGACAACATACTAAAAAATCAGAGCAAAATTCATTACCAGATGCAAGAACTAAAATCAACAAAGCAGACATATCCACAAACCAATTATTCAATATCAGAACAATACAAAAAAATGCAATTAAACTGAAAATGCATGATGAAGCTAATGTTTTTGTACTATAAAATTCTACATTGAATTACGAGTCTACAGAAAAAAGAACGGAATTATTTGATCGAATCTACTATTTTTTATGAATTTTCTAATAATATGCATGCACTAAAAAATATTAAAAAAAAGTCATGTAAATGGAAAATATACCAAAAATAGTAAACAAAAATAAAATGGCACTTTTATTTTTATTTAATTTTCTAGCCATTTTCATGAAGTGGTAGAAAAAACAAGAACTCAAAAACCAATTGTTTTCATTTTATTATGAATTTTACAATATGCAAGAAAATATTAAAAGAAATTAAAAACTAAAAAATTGAAATAAAAGAGGGGGGGGTCCTAATAGCACATGCTTTTCAGTTATTATTCAGATGGGCTCAAGCAACGGGGGGTGCGAAAAGCACTTAGGGCCTAAGCCCAATATGAGTCAGAAATCCACTACAAAATAAAAAAAGAAAAAAACGCCTGGGGGGGGGGGGGGGGGGGCAGTTAGCAGGTTTTCACGTTATTCACCCAGATGGGCTTACCTACGGGGGGTGTGGATAGCATTGGGCACAAGGCCCAGCCTAATTCCAATCTGTCTCTCACACGCATGGGGGGGACTAAGCCAAAATGGGGGTGACACTTCAGCAAAACACAATTGGGCCTTGAACCCAGCCCAAACCCTAACCAGAAACCCTAACAACAAAACCCTACTCCCCTTCAAACTCTCTGATCACTGTTCATCCCCCCCAAACCAAACCTAGCCGTCGTCCTCTCATCTTCCTCACACAAACCCTCTCTGAAACTCCCCTATGAATCTTCAAACACACTTTCAACCAATCTCCAAAAACAAACTCTCATCACTATCACGGATGCGATTAACAAAATTCATCAAAACAAGAAAAACTAACCTAGACATATCATGAATTGCATCTACAGCTTAACCTAAAACATACATGCAAGGAGGAAATTAAGAACCTGGAAAGATGAACGACCTGACGTTCGTTGGGGAAGTTAATCTTCCGTTGAAGATCCACAATCGGAGCAGATTTCCTGATGAAGATCCAAGAAGCTTTGCTGAAGAACTTGTTGTTGAGGGATACGGATGAGGGTGACGAACGCGAGCGCTGAGGATCTTGAAGGCTTCCTTGTTCTGGTTGATGAAGATTCTGGGGAATCCAGGAAGAACAGGTGAAGTTCTTAATGATGATGATGAACGAAGACGTTACGATGAAGCTTGGAGGGGTTTCTGGGTTTTCGCTGAAGAATGATGAAGGTTCGAACGTGTTCTGGGAATTTCTGGGCGAATCGTATGGCTTGGTGAAGAACACTGTCCTGGTTGAGGAAGATTCTGGGTTGAAAACCACGAAGACCGGTGAGTTTCTTGATGATCGGTGATGAGAAACGAAGACGTTCTGGGGAGGGATTGAAGAACGATGGAGTTCTGAGGCTTTTCTGGGAAACGTTGATGAAGGATCTGGAAAAATCCTTTGAAATTTCCGGCGGTGGTTGGATTTTCCGATGAGGAGAAGATGAAGGGGGGCGGAGGAGGATCGGAGAAGAAAAGAGTGTTTCTGGGTTTTTTGCAGTTTCCGGCAAGGACGGTGGCCGGAGACGGTTAGAGTGGCCGGCGGTGTGGTGGTTCAGGGAGGATGCATGGCCGACGGCAGGGTTCTGGTGGGGCTCCGGTGAAGTCTGTGGTGACGACAGGTGGCAAGGGTGAGAGTTGTAGGTGAGACGTGTGGCAGAGTGACAGTGAGTGGAAAACGCGTGGCAGTGAGAGAGGGGATTCTGAGTGGTTGAGGTGGCGTGTGCAGGGTGCGTAACGTGGGTCCCCTTTATAGTGACAAGTGTCACTTTCTGACTCTGGACAAAAAAACTGCCAAAAAACTGGGCTGAAGAGCAGATTGGGCTTCCAAAAAGATGCCTCCTGGGCCCATACGAAAATGAGTGTCAAAAACTTGTAAAAACTGAATTAAAAAAATCAAATCTGATTATATCTAATTAAAATCAATTAATACCTAATTGGCTAATGACTAATTCTAATTAACTAAATGCAGATTAACTATCCTAATTGACCTAAACATGATTAAAATCCTAATTAACCTGATTACCCTAATTAAATCTAAAAAAATGATTAAAAATCTAATTACCTCTATATTAAACCAAAAAGATTAAAACTCTACTAATTCCTATAACATCTCTGTTTAATTTCTATAAAATTCTATTAAAATTCTAATAAACTCTATACTATTTATTTAAAACTATTAAAACTATTATTAATAAAAGAAAAGCTATATTCTTCCTATTTTATTCTAAAAACAATTAAAAACAATTTTAAAATCTATTATATTCTAAAAGTGATTAAAAAACTATTAAATCTATTTAAAAATCTATATAAAATTCTAAAAAAGAGATTTAAACTATTAAAAAATACAAAAACCCTATTTAAATTCCAGAAAAATCTATAAAGCCTATTTAAAATCCACAAAAGTCTATTAAAACCCTAAAAAATGCCGACAAATGCAAATGACCACCATGAAAGAGCGCACGAGACCAGATCGAATCGAACAGAGAACCCCGGGCATCAGAATATCCCAAAATCACTATGCAAGCTAAAAATCACCGAGGAGCGCACAATTTCCCGAGAATAAAACCCTGATGATCTGGACTGGATCTGCCATATCTGATAGACGAAAACCAAGCTGTAACCCTGATATCTTCTGTCTGTACACAAATATCATGCGTCTGATTTGCAAATATGAATTTAAACCACGAGTCAGATGGGAGAACCGGTTGGTCAAATTTTAGGGTGCAACAGCTGCCCCTATTCAAGCGACTTGGACCTGAAGGGTTGAAGAGCACTCAGCCTTCAAACATTCGGAGGTACGAGACGGTTGAATACAAATAAAACCCGAAAATTTGCCAACCGCGAGAATATACTATAAACTGCTTGGGGAGTAAAGTCCTGAACTGAGCCCAGTTATTACGGCAACAAACCGATCAATCATCTGATAAAGAACCCCTGATTAGAATGCCAATTACCTGTGATACCGTATATACCAAACCCTAGGGTTGCCACAAAATACTTGATCCTTTCACATTGCCTACTGATAGGCAGGAGGAGGAATATACTCACATCGTCCAAAGATGGACGGGAAGACACCCTGATTGAATACTCACCTCGTCTAATGATAGACGGAAAGACGCCATTAATCTCCATACTCACATCGTCTAAGGGTAGACGGAAAGACACCTTGATTGAATACTCACCTCGTCTAATGATAGACGGAAAGACGCCATTAATCTCCATACTCACATCGTCTAAGGGTAGACGGGATCATCCTGATTGATGAAACAAATCAATATTCACATCGTCTAAGGGTAGACGGGATCATCCTGATTGATGAAACAAATCAATTCACATCGTCTAAGGATAGACGGAAAGAAATAATCTCCGTACTCACATCGTCTAAGGATAGACGGAAAGAAACCATAATCTCCATACTCACATCGTCTAAGGGTAGACGGAATCATCCTGATTGATGAAACAAATCAATTCACGTCGTCTAAGGGTAGACGGGAGGAAAGCATTAATCTCCATACTCACATCGTCTAAGGATAGACGGGAAGACACCATTAATCTCCATACTCACATCGTCTAATGATAGACGGAAAGACACCTTAATCTCCATACTCACATCGTCTAAGGATAGACGGGAAGACACCATTAATCTCCATACTCACATCGTCTAATGATAGACGGGATCATCCTAATTGATGGAACAAATCAATTCACGTCGTCTAAGGGTAGACGGAAAGAAAGCATTAATCTCCATACTCACATCGCCTAAGGATAGACGGGAAGACACCATTAATCTCCATACTGACATCGTCTAATGATAGACGGGATCATCCTGATTGATGAAACAAATCAATTCACGTCGTCTAAGGGTAGACGGAAAGAAAGCATTAATCTCCATACTCACATCGTCTAAGGATAGACGGGAAGACACCATTAATCTCCATACTCACATCGTCTAATGATAGACGGGATCATCCTGATTGATGAAACAAATCAATATTCACATCTTCTAAGGATAGACGGGAAGAAATAATCTCCATACTCACATCGTCTAAGGGTAGACGGGATCATCCTGATTGATGAAACAAACCAATTCACATCGTCTAAGGATAGACGGGAGGAAATAATCTCCATACTCACATCGTCTAAGGATAGACGGAAAGAAACCATTAATCTCCATACTCACATCGTCTAAGGATAGACGGAAAGGAAAGCCACTTGCTAGAGAAACCTCGTCTTGCACCCCACTGAAAATCACCGAAACTTCACATCGTCTACTGATAGACGGAAAGAAAAGCACGTTCGAACTCAAGACGTCTAATGATAGACGGAGAAATCCACTTATTGGAGGAACACATCGTCAATATGAATTGACGGGAAGAAACGTCTGCCGATACCAGATGACTGATTGATCCAAGCACAACTATTGTATGACCTGAAATACAAATAAACCGCTGAATCGTCTGAACACTGCTGCTGGATAAATGCCCCTGAACTGATCGCAGAGTAATTCACGCGCCATGTGAGGCTGGTAGAAAACCTGACTTATGCTTCGTATGCATATGCATATGCTTTAATCTTTCTACGGCGTAATGCTCCATTCAGGATGGAAATGCTACGCATTTTGACAATGACATGCAAGTGAGATGCAGATATGATGATGCATGCAATATGCTAATGCAGGCTCGAGCTGCCGGAGAAAGCTGGGTACAGAAAACCACTTCAGCAACATAAATGCTGAAGACGAAGCCAACTCCGCTGGGGATAAACCGGATATCACAGGATTATCCCAGCAAAATAAATGCTGGGAGAGTGAAATCAATTCCGCTGGGGATATTGGGAACTTAACCGAACACCATCGACGAAGTAATACTCTGCTGGGGAATATGACTCCACTGTGAAATAGCAGATGTGCTGAATATGATTGTACTCCTCTGGGGAGAGCTTACCCGTGCCAATGAAAAATTGGACTTTTGCTGGAGAAAATAGCCGGAGTCTTCCTGCGTACTGACGAAGATTAGATTTGGAAACTGATGCGCCAACACGGATGGGCCTCACAGTGATTGCCAACATGGATTTGAACTTTTAGGTTGTCCATGATGGGTCAGGTACAGCTGACGCTGGAAAACACTCTGCCTGAATACGCAGTCTCCTAGTGGAAGAGTCAAGGGATAATAACACGACTTCCCGACATTCGCCTCGCTCTCGAAAATCGACTGCATCTGCTCGAATAACTATGAATGACCCTATTGATATGGAGAAGACTAATCCTTTCGCCTCTGATATGCCCCAGCCTGCGGGGCCTCTGTGGGGATAGTCCTCAAAAGGGAATCTGAACATTCGTACCCCGTTGGTCTGATATGAACTTCCCTAGCATTCTGAACTTCGGAGAAATACTTCACACCAAATGCCCCTCGAGTAAAGAATAACTTCTGCGCTTTTAAGATGGCCTGCCCCTGATTGCAATGACTTTGCCCCTGATTAGCTGATCCAGAGCAGTGCCCCTGACGACAACCCATTTACCTGCATCTCAACCTGATTGCCCCAGGATAACTGACTTCGAAAGGCTGACCTGACTGGGGATCACAATAAAAGCTTGCCCCTGCTCTCGGAACATTCGGGCGTTCTGCATTCTATCTTGACCATGCTTTCCACTGTAGGAAGCTTTTCTGCTGTCAAGCGCTTACTCGCAAGTAAAACAAGTTGTTATGCGTAAAAGACATATTAATGCAACATATATGACAGTTTTGACATCCAATCTGTTCACTGGGAATAGAAAAAACAGTTTATGGCATATAATGCACAAAACATCTATCAACATTAATACCAATATGGTAAGAGGAACCCTTTTAGGAGTCAGAATCGACGCGACCTTTACCGGAGTATGCTTTCGAAACGACCTGTTTCAATTAGGACTTTTGAAGGTTGTAACGTGGTCAGGTTCACGGTTTGGAAGGAAAGGATAAAGGCTCAAAGTTTGCTTTAACCCACCCGTTCTCCTTGATGTTCTCCCATCCTACGTTCAGCTAATTCAACCTTAGCGCTCACCTCTCGGTGGCTGAAAGATAGGAGTGATAGTTCGAGAAATTATGATCGTAGGGAGTGACAGCCACTCACTCTTTCGTCTTTGACACTTGAGGTCACACGATTCGTATTTCACTTGAGGATTTTTCTTTTTGATCCTTCTCATCTTTTTTCTTTTCATACCCCTAACTTTTGCCTGGACCGACTCCTTTTGAGTTTCTTTTGATTTTTTTAAGTCCAGCGGGATGCCCTCATTTTTTTGCCTAAGTCAATTGTTTCCTTTTCTTGACTTAGCGGGCTTTTGATTCTTTTTTTTCTTTTTCTTTCGAACAAGTCGTGTGACACTGGTTGTCTGACTCTTTGGGGAATGATGTGACTGCCCCACTCTTGATTGAACCATTGTGGTCTTTTAGGCACGACCTCTAGGGGCGTGATTGATCCTCGAACGGACACTCCTTTTGCAATTTGAACGCTCGGTCAAATTAGCTAACACCTACCCTGCCCCAGGTTAAGATTGAGGGTTTTTCGTTTTCAAAAAGAACTCCTACTACAAGGCTCAAAGGGGTTAACAAGGGATTATCTTCCTTATAACTCCGGTGTTTAGGGATTTGAAACAATGCCTGTACATCATCAGCAGGTTTTATTTCAAAAGCATACAATATCGGCAGTTGCATGTCGTTCATTTTCGTCATCCTCCCCAGATTCTTCTTAACCAAGCGTTGGACATTTGTAAAAACAATTAGTGAACACGAATGGATTCAATCAAAACATGCATATTTATTTCATTATCATCAATTAAATGAAAACAACAAGTTTTACAAACAAGATTGCAAATTCAAACAGGAAAGAAACTACAAATGTAAAGAAATGACAAGCTAAAACAAAGAAAATATGCTAGCTTCCGAGAACCGGGCTTTCGCATCTGCTCTGCTGCTGAACCAACTATCTTCACAATCAGTTATTAGAGACAATTTGATGCTGTCCTGATCTGCTTTCAACGACCCTACCAAATTATAGAGCCCTTCCTCCTTCATTCAGATGATTATGGGACCTTCCTGCCCGAAGCTGATTGCTGCACTATCAAGTAGATCCTGCACTTTGTGCTTGAAAACCAGACAATCCTCAATGCTGTGCCCTTGTGCTCCTGAATGGAAATCACAGCGCTCCTTGATATCATAACCTGCTGGAGGCGTCCCTGTCAGCGGGGCTAACTTCCTCTTCTCAACCAACTGCAATCGTAGCAACACCTGAAGAAGTTCGGCATACGGCATCGGAGGCACCTTAAATACCCTCAATGGCTTCTGATTTTGAGCTTTTCGCTGATTGGGATACTGCTGCCCTTTCCACTGTTGAGATCATTGCTGTTGTTGCTGGTATCGGGTTGACTCTTGCACACCCTTCGTAGCGAATACAACATCGGTTTCTTGACTCTTACTGTACTGATCAAGGCCCTCCTTATGCTTAGCCATTTTATTTCTCAGATCTGCCCCAGGAATAGGCAACAGTTGTGGGCATGGAGATTCTGACGCCGTAGCGTCCAGGATACGCTTCTGACCCACTGCAGCTTTACAAACATCTGTCATCTTAGCATCGATTGAGACAGGAGCAATACGCACAGCTACGCCGCTCGGCGTGAATTCAATATCGTGCGAGTCAATCAGGTCTCGGACATTGTGCCTGAAAGCATGACAACCCTCGATGTCGTGTCCGAATGCCCCGGAATGAAATTCACATTGCTTGCTGGCATCGTACCCATGAGGAAGCGCTCTCGTGGGTGGTTCCAACGTTCTCTTCTCAACCAGATTAAACCTCAATAAAGTCTGCAAGAGCTCAGCATATGTTGTAGGCGGCGCCTCAAATATTCTCTTTGGCTTTCCCTCCTGAATCCTCTGTTGAGCCGGATGCATCTTTGGTTGTACTCGCTCAGGTTCCACAGGCACAGGTGGCGCGAGCTTCTTTATTGTGGCTTCAAATAGCTGATCATCCTCTTTCCTAAGCACATTCTTGACTACTTCCATGATCAAGCTCATTTGGGTCTTCAGCTGACTATTCTCCTCTTTGAGAATCTTCTGCTCCAGACGCATCTCTTGCGTGTCTCTCATCATCTGCCCCAGCTGGCTTCGGACTTCAATCAATTCAACCTGATTCTGTTCCATATCTCCGTAGGAATTCCTGCAACAAACCGAGACGACGAGGAAATAAGACCCACGGCTCTGACGTACCTGTTAAATCATAATGCAATGCGGAAAGCAAACACACATTCATAACGAGACAAAGAGAAACTCAAGCTATCAGCACACAGACAAACATCTCCCACACATGTATAACCAACAAAAGCATCACGTAAGCACAAATGAGTACGAATATAATGACCCCAGCCAACAATCCTGGTGGTGGTCAGCAAACACTAGTGCACAAAAGCTAGACGGATTATGCAGAGAAAACAGATGCGACCCCCGGTACCGAAACCTCTAGAAACTTCCCCCATATTCAACTGAACTTTCTGATTGACAATCTTCAGAACACACACTTCCCGTGGAGTCTCCCATGACATTAACTGACGAACCCACACATTAATCTGAACAAAACCCTGAGGAGTGATGAAAATACGGCTAGAGTCTAACAGATCTTGAACCTGGCTTCTAAGCACCTTACAATCATTTGTTGAATGTCCCTATGCCCCAACATGGTACTCACAGCGGGCGCTGGCATCAAAACCTGGAGGATACGGTGGAATCACCGGCTTAGTCTCTTTCGGCACTATCAATTCGCTTTTGACCAGATCTGGCAACAACTGACTGTACGACACTGGTAGCTGAGTAAACTGCCTTTCAGGTTTCCTTGGTCTTCGTAGAGCGTGCTGACGTGATCGGCGATGGGATGACCGTTGATTTGAAGTGTCTGAAAACCGATCCTGAGATGCTAGAGATTCTGAGATGACGTCATTTCCTTCTTCCCACTCTTCTTGAGAACTGACAACTGACTCAATCTTATCAACTGGGACGTAAGGAACATCTCGAAACTTTCCACTCTTGAGTCCTCTCTCAACAAGCTCACCCATTCTCATCAGGCCCACAAAGCTTGTACAACCGAACAATTTGTCGAAATACTGGCCTTTCAGAGTACCCAAGAAGATGTCAACCATTTCTCTTTCCGGAAGCGGTGGTTGAACACTAGCAGCCAATTCTTTCCATCTTCGCAAATACCCTCTGAATGATTCATTCTTCGCCTGAGATAATTCTTGCAGATGTACGAGACTAGGAGCCAAATCCAGGTTGTAATCGTACTGCTTCATGAAAGCTCTGGCTAAATCCACCCATGATCGAATCTGATTACTCCCTAACTGCACATACCATCTCAAAGATGCCCCAGTCAGGCTATATTGAAAGCAATGGATCATCAACTTGTCATTTCGCACAAACGAAGTCATCCTTCGACAGAACATCATCAAATGCAGCTTCGGACAGCTATCTCCCGTGTACTTCTCAAATTCCGGCACTTTGAACTTGTACGGCAACACCAGGTCAGGAACCAAACACATGTCTACAGCATCCAGGTTGACGACGTCTTTCGCTTCTAAGGCTTTCATACCTTCTTCCAATGCTCGGAGTCTTCTATCCTTTTCAAGAGCTCTCGGATCTACCATCCCGGCCATTGGAATATCTCTCCGGTAATTCACCACAGGGAAAGCAACACCTTGATTGTTAACAGGAGGATGACGTTCATTTCGGGCAACGAACTGCTCATGTCGATCTCGGTTCTGGACAATAGGCTGTACGACTTGGTCTGCAGCAAGGTTGTTCGGGAAGTCTTCCATAGAATCATACTGAGGGTTGGACGCCATAGTAAACCTTGCCAACGTGTTAGGAGCCTGGAAATTGCCTTCAGACATAGCTACCAATTACCTGTAACTGACTATACTGCTTGATTCTGCTCAAATCTGCTTCAGCCCCTTGGTCGTCTTCAACACTCCACTTTTGCCTCAAACAATTCCCCAAGAATCACCCTCTGATGGAGACAAAAGGCTGGATAAGTGCTCTGGCCTGCTAAAGAAATGCTATGCAATGTGATTTATGCAAACAGAAATACAAAAATGCTAACGTGCATGTGTGCATTGGAGATATTTCCCCTCCAATTCCAGTGTCAGTGGTAGCGAGACAAGATAAACCATAAAGACAATATTTAGAAAAACCCTCATATATTTATTAGAATAACAGTCTTGTCAAGAGGTTACATAACTATGCTTCATACAGCTGATATGATAAAGGAGGATCCCAGCCAACATGCCTGGTGGTGATCTCAACACAACAGAATACAAGAGAGAAATCAGGTACGAGTACGGTTGCGGAAGTCCTCGACCATCTTCTTCGTCTCTGCGTGATCCGGTCGATAAATCAAACCTTCTATCAGCTGATCCCTTTTTCTGACCGTTCCCTGGATGTCTCTGACAAAGTCTTCCCAAGCCTTATCATTGGCACCACCCCCAGGTTTGGGTCTCTTGGCGTCTGCTCTATGCTGAAAATCTTCCAAATTCTTCATGGCATCTGTCAGTTTGCGCTCGGCATCGTATCGGCGGCATGCTTCTTCTTCAAGCTCTTCATTCTTCACTTTGACCTGTTCTTCTAACTGAGCTACCTGTGTCTTTAGCTCTTCTTCCCGCTTTTTGCGCTTGGTCATAGTGAGATCCCAGTGCTCTCTGAACTTAGCTAGCTTTGTGTAGGCCCTTTCCAGCTCTTGCTTCTTAGTAGCCAGTACACTGCTAACTGAATCTACATCTAACTCCAGACGCTTCTTGGTTTCAGTCAATTCCAATAACGTAGTCTTTAGATGTTTCAGAGTTTCGGCCTGTTGCTTAGAAAAATATCCTGTTTCAATCTTTTCATGACGAAGCTGGGCATTCTCTCTCTCTAAAGCCTCTTTAGCCTTTGCTAGCTCTTCTTTCTCCGCCATCAGCTGCTTGTATACCTGTATGTCCATAGTGGTAGGCTCCTCTACCGGAGAAGGATGCAATGGCTGAACCGCCGGATAAGGCATAAGGAATTTCACAGCTCGCTCACGAATCCAGTCCACATATGGGCCAGGAACTCGAGTATCCCCTCTGCTACCTGAAGGCTTCCCTCTCTTGTGCAAGTTCTTCCATGCCTTCTCAAGCTTGGTCAGCATCTCCTTCCCTATTGCCCCAGTGAGATACAGAGATTCCTGTATCTCCTCGGGCTTCGGCACTCCCTGAGGTACATACCCAAATTGCCTAATCAATAAGGAAGGGTTGTAATTGACACACCCTTTCCTTCCTATTAACTGAACATTCGGGAATCCTTCGCATTTGAGTATGACCTCAACTCCGAATACCTCTTCGTTAACCCATACCACGTCCTTAGCAGTCAACCCCATCAAGCGCTCGGGCCATCCTAGAGAATCAATAGAGGTGACAAAAGGGCCTGACTTAGGCATATGACTGGTGAACCACCTGCACAGGAAAGGTACACAGCAAGACACATTCCTTCCTCGCCGCTTTTCATTCTGGTAGTGGGTAGAATGGTGGATATCTCCCAGCAAAGTAGGAACTGGGTTCCTTGCAGCCAAAATATAGAAGGCATCTGAGTCAACAAAATCAGGAATGTTCGGGAACAACACGATGCCATAAACACATACAGCAAGGATGATGTCAAAAACAAACCAGCCACCCTTCTGGGCATACTCTCGAGCCTTCTCCACCAAGACATCCAACGGAAACCCCCACACATCTCCTCTTCTGATCATCTTCCCGGACAGCTCAGACTCTCTCAAGTACAGGATGGCAGAAAGCTCAGCCAGATTAGGCTCAACGTCCGTACGATAGAAAGGCATCTGCTCGCGGATCGGTATATCCAGCAGTGCAGAATACTCCTCCAGGGTAGGAGCCAAAACAAAGTCAGGAAATACGAAACACCTGAGCTCCGCATCATAAAACTGTAACAGGGTATAAATGCCGCTGATCTCGTAGGCTGATGGCTGATAAACATAGGTCAGAATCCTCCCGTATCTCTTTCTGAAGTCACCCATTACCCTCTTCTTAGCAATAGTAATCAACTCTAACAATAGACTGATATCCGGAGACGGAAACTTGTAGGGCAATACTCTCTTCGTGGCTTCCATGTCTTGCTAGGAACAAACACCAGAATTGGGAGGGAAAATATGTACCTGCAATACACACACGTTAGTTGAATGCAAATGGTAATGCAATGATGCAATATGATAAATAATGCAATCTGCGAACACAGGGCTATGCTGTAGCCTGAAGAGGAACATCTCTGTGATCAAGAACAGAAAACCACCATGGTCACCAGAACCCCATGACACTAACTATCATCTGATACTCAAAATGTCAATCCCCTGGTAAGGAATCCATCTGAACCTCTGTATCTGACGAAAAAACCATCTGATAATAGTATCACCCTCAGATAAGAAACCCATCTGACCCAGACAACACACCTGGAGATGAATCAAGAACACCGTCTGATAAAGGTACTGAATCATGGTTTCTGAAGGCCAATTTTCCTGCAATAACCCAATCCCTCTCACAGGTATGATAGACCTAATCCACGGACAAAGGTACGGCATCCTATGCGGTCATCAGCGTCACAGACTTTCATGAATGACGATACGATTCCCAGAAGGAGTGGCATCATCGAGTCATGAAGAGGCCTCACTTAGCTGACTTCCAAATGATCGGTCCCCAGAGTCGACAATCCTCACGTCTGGACTCCCCTCAGATCCTCAGGACCGGAAAGGAGCACCTCTGCGAGAACCTCGTCTGAGCGCAGATTTCGTAGGGAACTGTGCCTGCTCAGCAGACAGGTTCGTCTACTACTCTCCACAACTATATCTAGGTGCATACTCAAGCCCAGGTCCGGCTTCTCACTCACAGTAACCTCCCTTGCCCACAACAATAATCACAATAGTATAATGCTGGAAAATAAATGCGGAAAGGTAAAGGTACGGAAAAGTAAAGTGCGGAAAAGTAAAACACATATGCACAACACCCAACAAATAAACAACCAAGCGCTAGGATTGACTCGCGTAGGGGATGGGAAACGGTCCCAGCATAAGGGATGGGAAAAGTCCCTAGATGTTGTTTTCCCCAGCAGAGTCGCCAGCTGTCGCTACTGCGAAAATCGGCGCCGGCTTGACAGGAGAGTCGCCACCGTGCGTTATTTATCCCCCAGAGCGGGAAAGGAAACGCTCGAAGTAAACCTCGCAAAGACGGGAAAAGGTATGGTCACCGCAACCAAAACCTGGATTCGGGAGTCGGTTACGCAAGGGAAAGGTATTAGCACCCCTCACGTCCATCGTACTCGATGGGATCCACGCTTGGTGTTTATAAGGAAAAGGGTGTATTTATCTATCTACGCTAATGGTCGGTCTGAAAAGAAAAGGAAAAGACAGGACTCGACAGAACATACGGTGTTCTGGGCCTACGTACTCCCTCGTGCAATGGGAAAGTCAGAGTCAACGTAGTTCGACTACCTACGTCTAAACGGGGGAGAGGTTGCTCGCCAGGGCATCGCGTCCTGTGCCTACGTACTTCCACACAGCATGGAAGATCAGAGCAAACGTAGTTCGACTAACTACGGCTAAACAGGGCGCTCTCACACAACAGTGAGAAAACAAACTGATCCTAAAGGTTCGGGAACCTACAACTACGATCTGGTCTCAAATGCGCTCGGGCAAGAGAAAGGGATAACAATTAGTCGTCAGCGGGAAAGTCTCGATCGCACAGCCGCGAGAGAACAAAGGTTAGTTGTTAGGGTGCTCGCTAGGATATCGCATCCTATGCCTACATATCCTCGTCTGGTACGAGGAATCAGAGCAGCTGTAGTTCAGCTAACTACGACACAAGCTACTCAAAAGCTCCTACTGAAAGGACAGGGAAAAGACACCCTAAAACTATGACTAAAGAGGGGAATCTACCTATTGCTATCATGCCTGGTTGACCATCCTAATGTCTATCATAACGACTCCACAGCGGAGAAGTCAGAGCTCCTAAGGGATCATGGCAACAGGACTAAACGGCAAACAAGAATTAACTACAAAGTAAAGAAATACTAGAAATATGCATGAATACAACAACTAAACAATCAAGGCGCAAAGGCCGCAAACCACAAAGGTAAGGGAGCTCAGCTCTACCAAATACCAACAAGCAAAGCCACTCAATAACAAACAAGCAGAAGGAGGACCACCTCAACTTCTTATGCACACAGAGTCTACTTCTAGGATGCACCTACCTCAGAACTATCTAGATGAATTCCTAAGTCTAATGCAACACAACACCATACAAGTCAAACAACACAAAAAGAAGGCTAGCTAACCTGACAAACTTCTATCCAAAGCTTAAACAAAAACCCTGAGCAGGACCCCTAAACAAAACCCTAATCTATCCCTGAACAAAACTCTATGCAACACCTTAAGCAAATATCTAAGCAAAACTCTAATCAAAACCCTAAGCAAGAGGAATCAATCCCAGTCTCCAAGTTTCAGAACAAGCTTACCGAAGAAAGGGAGCTAAGCAGACAAAGCTCATAGTGCCTTCCTCAGGAAAGTACCAGGAGGTTACTACTCAGGAGTCATACCCTATGCGGCTCAACAACTGTGATCAGTTTACATTCCTCCTCAGGAGAAACTAAACTCACACGAAGGCTCCGGCATCATTGGATATTTAAGAAAGCCTATCTGCACTAAGGGAACTAAGTGAACAGACCCATAGGACCTTCCTCAGGAAAGTACTAGGAGGCTTCCACTTAGGAATCGTATCCTATGTGGCTCAACAACTGTGATCAGTTTACATTCCTCCTCAGGAGAAATTAAACTCACGAGTTGGCTCCAACATCATTGGATACTTAAGAAATCCTAGATGGACTAGAGGAACTAAGTGAACAGACCCATAGGACCTTCCTCAGGAAAGTACTAGGAGGCTTCCACTTAGGAATCGTATCCTATGTGGCTCAACAACTGTGATCAGTTTACATTCCTCCTCAGGAGAAATTAAACTCACAAGTTGGCTCCAACATCATTGGATACTTACGAAAGAGGTGAGAAGAAAGAATGAAAGTCATTCATAGTGCCTTCCTCAAGAAAGTACCATAAACTCTCTTCAAACTTCAGGATCTCGAACCTCACAAACAGAGAACAAGCTCCTAGACTAAGCCTCAATCCAATGCATCCTTGCAAGCTCCAACAGGACTTCAACCAGCTCCCATCTTTGAGAAGAACCCACAGGCCATCAAACCTCAGGAAACTATCTCTGAAGTTCAACCACAGTTGAACTTCAAAGTCAGAAGTCATCAAGACTTCTCCTATCCTCAAGCTCAGACTAAAACATATCAGAACATCCTACAAAAATCTATCAAAAATCTATGGGAAACCTACATGGCTCTATGACAACATACTAAAAAATCAGAGCAAAATCCATTACCAGATGCAAGAACTAAAATCAACAAAGCAGACATATCCACAAACCAATTATTCAATATCAGAACAATACAAAAAAATGCAATTAAACTGAAAATGCATGATGAAGCTAATGTTTTTGTACTATAAAATTCTACATTGAATTACGAGTCTACAGAAAAAAGAACGGAATTATTTGATCGAATCTACTATTTTTTATGAATTTTCTAATAATATGCATGCACTAAAAAATATTAAAAAAAAGTCATGTAAATGGAAAATATACCAAAAATAGTAAACAAAAATAAAATGGCACTTTTATTTTTATTTAATTTTCTATCCATTTTCATGAAGTGGTAGAAAAAACAAGAACTCAAAAACCAATTGTTTTCATTTTATTATGAATTTTACAATATGCAAGAAAATATTAAAAGAAATTAAAAACTAAAAAATTGAAATAAAAGAGGGGGGTCCTAATAGCACATGCTTTTCAGTTGTTATTCAGATGGGCTCAAGCAACGGGGGGTGCGAAAAGCACTTAGGGCCTAAGCCCAATATGAGTCAGAAATCCACTACAAAATAAAAAAAGAAAAAAACGCCTGGGGGGGGGGGGGGGCAGTTAGCAGGTTTTCACGTTATTCACCCAGATGGGCTTACCTACGGGGGGTGTGGATAGCATTGGGCACAAGGCCCAGCCCAATTCCAATCTGTCTCTCACACGCATGGGGGGGACTAAGCTAAAATGGGGGTGACACTTCAGCAAAACACAATTGGGCCTTGAACCCAGCCCAAACCCTAACCAGAAACCCTAACAACAAAACCCTACTCCCCTTCAAACTCTCTGATCATTGTTCATCCCCCCCAAACCAAACCTAGCCATCGTCCTCTCATCTTCCTCACACAAACCCTCTCTGAAACTCCCCTATGAATCTTCAAACACACTTTCAACCAATCTCCAAAAACAAACTCTCATCACTATCACGCATGCGATTAACAAAATTCATCAAAACAAGAAAAACTAACCTAGACATATCATGAATTGCATCTACAGCTTAACCTAAAACATACATGCAAGGAGGAAATTAAGAACCTGGAAAGATGAACGACCTGACGTTCGTTGGGGAAGTTAATCGTCCGTTGAATATCCACAATCGGAGCAGATTTCCTGATGAAGATCCAAGAAGCTTTGCTGAAGAACTCGTTGTTGAGGGATACGGATGAGGGTGACGAACGCGAGCGCTGAGGATCTTGAAGGCTTCCTTGTTCTGGTTGATGAAGATTCTGGGGAATCCAGGAAGAAAAGGTGAAGTTCTTAATGATGATGATGAACGAAGACGTTACGATGAAGCTTGGAGGGGTTTCTGGGTTTTCGCTGAAGAATGATGAAGGTTCGAACGTGTTCTGGGAATTTCTGGGCGAATCGTATGGCTTGGTGAAGAACACTGTCCTGGTTGAGGAAGATTCTGGGTTGAAAACCACGAAGACCGGTGAGTTTCTTGATGATCGATGATGAGAAACGAAGACGTTCTGGGGAGGGATTGAAGAACGATGGAGTTCTGAGGCTTTTCTGGGAAACGTTGATGAAGGATCTGGAAAAATCCTTTGAAGTTTCCGGCGGTGGTTGGATTTTCCGATGAGGAGAAGATGAAGGGGGACGGAGGAGGATCGGAGAAGAAAAGAGTGTTTCTGAGTTTTTTGCAGTTTCCGGCAAGGACGGTGGCCGGAGACGGTTAGAGTGGCCGGCGGTGTGGTGGTTCAGGGAGGATGCATGGCCGACGGCAGGGTTCTGGTGGGGCTCCGGTGAAGTCTGTGGTGACGACAGGTGGCAAGGGTGAGAGTTGTAGGTGAGACGTGTGGCAGAGTGACAGTGAGTGGAAAACGCGTGGCAGTGAGAGAGGGGATTCTGAGTGGTTGAGGTGGCGTGTGCAGGGTGCGTAACGTGGGTCCCCTTTATAGTGACAAGTGTCACTTTCTGACTCTGGACAAAAAAACTGCCAAAAAACTGGGCTGAAGAGCAGATTGGGCTTCCAAAAAGATGCCTCCTGGGCCCATACGAAAATGAGTGTCAAAAACTTGTAAAAACTGAATTAAAAAAAATCAAATCTGATTATATCTAATTAAAATCAATTAATACCTAATTGGCTAATGACTAATTCTAATTAACTAAATGCAGATTAACTATCCTAATTGACCTAAACATGATTAAAATCCTAATTAACCTGATTACCCTAATTAAATCTAAAAAAATGATTAAAAATCTAATTACCTCTATATTAAACCAAAAAGATTAAAACTCTACTAATTCCTATAACATCTCTGTTTAATTTCTATAAAATTCTATTAAAATTCTAATAAACTCTATACTATTTATTTAAAACTATTAAAACTATTATTAATAAAAGAAAAGCTATATTCTTCCTATTTTATTCTAAAAACAATTAAAAACAATTTTAAAATCTATTATATTCTAAAAGTGATTAAAAAACTATTAAATCTATTTAAAAATCTATATAAAATTCTAAAAAAGAGATTTAAACTATTAAAAAATACAAAAACCCTATTTAAATTCCAGAAAAATCTATAAAGCCTATTTAAAATCCACAAAAGTCTATTAAAACCCTAAAAAATGCCGACAAATGCAAATGACCACCATGAAAGAGCGCACGAGACCAGATCGAATCGAACAGAGAACCCCGGGCATCAGAATATCCCAAAATCACTATGCAAGCTAAAAATCACCGAGGAGCGCACAATTTCCCGAGAATAAAACCCTGATGATCTGGACTGGATCTGCCATATCTGATAGACGAAAACCAAGCTGTAACCCTGATATCTTCTGTCTGTACACAAATATCATGCGTCTGATTTGCGAATATGAATTTAAACCACGAGTCAGATGGGAGAACCGGTTGGTCAAATTTTAGGGTGCAACAGTGTGCACCCAACATTTCCCTTGTTCTTTATTTTTTCTGGATGTATTGTGGGCTAGGCCCTGTTTTTGCTGCTCCACCCCCTGTTTAGTGGTTGTCCCCCTTTCCTTTATATTTTTTAATTTCTCTTGTATTAGATGTTTGATTGTAATAGTTGTAGATTTATTTTCCTATTTTTTCTTTTAGGATTATAGTTTTATTTTTCTAGAATATTATTATATTTTTAATATAGGTTTTATATGTTAGAATTTATATTCTATTCTAGTTTTATTTTCCCTTATAGAATGTTATAGAATTTTTTTCATAGGATAGAATTTCCTTTATATTTTTTCATATGCAATTTACTTAGAATTTCCTTGTGATTTCTTTAGAATATTTTCTATTAGGAATTTAGTTTCAACTTTAGGAGTAGCATTTTATTTCCATTTGTTGTTGGATTTCTCTCATATTTTCTCTTTCTTATCCGAGTTTTAATTTGATTTTTATTTTTGGCTGGCCGTGTGACACGATTCAATTGGAGAATGATTTTCAGTATCATTTCTCTATCTTGTCTTTGACACGGATATCAATACGCTACCTCTCAGAGTTCGATTTCTCGTATAAGTCGAACCATGACGGTCTAAGCGTTACATTGGTTCTGGTTCAAACGTCCTCATCAAAGATCCAGAGAGCAGAAGATGGGAATGGAGCTTGCACACATGTCAGGAGCCCACGGAGCCGCTTCATTCAACATCATCTTTCTTATTCAAGTCTTCGTGCAACCGTCGAGTGTTTTAAGCTGTAACGTTAGATGCGTAGGAAATAACAGTTGAGGGGCTTCCTCTCAACCGTCTAGGGTGTTTAGTATGGTACCCCTTGGGTGACATACGATGCATTCGCTCCTACGCCTTAGGGTCTTACGTGTGTGTCCCGAGTTCCTTCCCGTTTAGGCGTTGAGCCTGCTTCCTCTTTATTCTCGCCCCGCGCGATCGAAACCCTCTTCTCTCGCATTCAGGCGATTGAGACCCCTTCTCTTGCCCCTGTGCAATCGAGACTTGCTTTCCTGTAGCGCCGAACTACGTTTGCTCTGATCTCTCGTACCAGACGAGAGTACGTAGGCATAGGATGCGATATCCTAGCGAGCTCCCTTTTCCCTGTTTCCCCGTTGCTATAGTTAGCTGAACTACAGTTGCTCTAATTTCTCGTACCAGACGAGAATATGTAAGCATAGGATGCGAAATCCTAGCGAGCACACTAAAAAATAACTTCTCTGTTCTCTCGCTGCCGCGCGATCGAGACTTTCCCGCTGACGACTAATTTTTCCCTTTCTCTTGCCCTAGCGCAATTGAGACCAGACCGTAGTTCTAGATCCCATAGGTCCCATACCTTTAAAACCCGACGTACTACGTCCGTTCTACCGCAAACAGGTAATGCCTAAGTCTTCAATGGTCGAGCAGCATACACCTAACTGCTAGAATGAGTCCGCTAGTATCGTCAATCCTTTCTCTCACCCTGTATAATCGAGAACACCCTATCTAGCCGTAGTATCCTGAACTACGCAAACTCTGATTTTTCACGCCGTGTGAAAGTACGTAGGCACGAGATGCGATATCTCGGCGAGCAAATCCCCTGTAGTTTCCCGAACTACGTTGACTCTCACTTTCCCATTGCACGAGGTAATACGTAGGCATAGAGCGTGATGCTCTATCGAGTCAGTTCTTTCCGTTTAGCTTTAGCAGCCATAGATAGATTGTTTTTTTTTCACCTGTAGACAAACCAACCAGCGTAGATCCCATCGAGTACGATGGACGTGAGGGGTGCTAATACCTTCCCCTTGCGTAACCGACTCCTGAATCCAGACAATGGTTGCGATGACCTTGTCTTATACCTTTTCGTCAGGTTTTTTCCGATCGTTTCCTTTCCCGTTCTGAGGGATAAATAACGAAAGGTGGCGAGTCTTCTGTCTTGTCGGCCTCGTTTTTTCGCAGTAGCGACAGCTGGCGACTCTGTTGGGGACAACGATAGTTTCCTGGGGATCCAACGTCCCTACGAGAGTCAATCCTAGCGCTTGTTTGCTTGTCTGTGGGTGTTTATTTTGTGCTGCATTTTGTATATTATTGTATTTACATTTCCCGCACTATTATTTTTATCTGTTGCTATTATACTGTTGGGGGAAGGGAGCTCTGATGAGGGATAAGCCAGACCCAGGCTTGAGTGCACTTAGCATTAGTTGTGGAAATTAGTGGTCGCATGCTTGCTTTGCAGGTACTAGTGTCTCATGAAATCCACGCTCAGATGAGGTTCTCCCGGTTGACTTCTTTTCCAGCCCTTTGGGCTTGAGGGGTTGTTGGTTTGGAGGATTGTCGACTCTGGGGACCGATCACTTGTGATTCAGCCGAGTGAGGCCGCTTCAAGAGATGATGATGCCACACCTACTAGGTATCATATCGTTGTTCTTGAAAGTCTGTGACACTGATGACCGCATAGGATGCCGAACCTGTGTCAGTTTAGGTCCATACCCGTGAGTGGGAGGGTTTTTGCAGGAAACTTGACTTCCAGCCTACCCGGTATTTTGGTTTTCTCTCTTCAGAGCGAACTTATCTCGGCAGCAGCACAACAGTATTCAGAGCTTTGTGGGGGCTGTGATTCCGTGTTTGTTGCATTTTGCATTGCATTTCATGTGCATCTCATGCTTGCATGTCCATCCTCGGCTGGAACAGAGAGCTTACCTGTCTTTTGTCCAACTCGCAGTTGACTTCCCGGCATTCGCATTGGACTTGAGTTAGTTTCTGGAAGGATCATGGACTCAGCAGAGCAGATTCAATTTGTTACCAGGGCAGAGTTTGAATTGTTGAAGAACCAGTTGAGTCAGTTCATGGAAGCCATGACAGCTATGACTAGAGGAGAGGGCAATGTTCAGAGGACTCAGGTGAACAATGTTGCTCAAGCCCAGCCTGTGCATATTCCTGTCAGAGACCAAGATGTGTCTTCTCTTCATGACACAGACTATCAGCGTTTCACTTTCCCTGTGCCAGATCGTCAGAGGGCCGCTCCGAGGGTTAATGCTGAGGACCCGAGGACTGTTGAGGATATGAGAAGATTCCAGCTGTTGGAAGATCAGATGGCTACCCTGATGAGTAAGAATGCTCTCGACCTTAATGCTGCGAGCATGTGTCTAGTGTCAGGTCTTCTGATGCCTCTAAAATTCAAAATACCCAATTTTGAGAAGTACAAAGGGGATAAGTGTCCGAAGCTACATTTGGTTATGTTCTGCAGAAGAATGACTTCACATGTTATCAATGACGAGCTTATGATTCACTGTTTCCAAGATAGTTTGATCGGAGCATCTTTGGATTGGTACATTCAGTTGAAGAGTGACAGTATCAAATCATGGTCTGATTTAGCCAATGCCTTCGTGAAGCAGTACGACTACAACCTGGATATGACTCCTAGTCGCGTACATTTGCAAGAATTATCTCAGGCGGAGAACGAATCCTTTAGAGGTTATGTGCAGAGATGGAGAGAATTGGCTGCTCGTGTTCAACCACCGCTTGTGGAGAGAGAAATGGTTGACATCTTCTTGGGTACTTTGAAGGGCCGTTATTATGACATAATGTTTAGTTGTGAAATGACAAGCTTTGCGGACTTGATAAGAGTAGGAGAACGTGTTGAGAGCGGAATCAAGAGCGGAAAGATTCAAGACATTCCTTATACCGCAGTTTATGAAGATGAATCAATTGTCAGTTCTCAAGAAGAATGGGAGAAAGGAAGTGATGTTGTGTCAGAATCTTCCGTAACTCAGATTCAGTATCCAGACATTTCGACTGTTCAGAGCCCGCAACCTGTTGCGTCAGTCTGTCAGATATCGGTTACCAGCCAGAGTCAACAGTCGTATTATCGTCAGCGGCATCAGCTCGCCCGACGAAGACCAAGGAAACCTGAAAGGCAGGTTACTCAGCTACCGGTGTCGTACAGTCAATTGTTGCCAGATTTGGTCAAAGGTGGGCTGATAGTGCCGAAAGAGACTAATCCAACGATCCCGCCTTACCCTCCAGGTTTTGATGCCAATGCCCATTGTAAGTACCATGTTGGGGTACAAGGGCATTCAACAGATGACTGTAAGGTGCTTCGAAGCGAAATTCAGGCCTTGCTGGATTCCAACAGGATAACTGTCATGCCTCAGGGTGTCGACCTTCCTTCGTCCAGCCAAGCGGGTGAATCAGTTCAGGTTATGGGAGAATTCACTGAGAGTAGATGTTCAGAGGAGTATTAGGATGACTTCGATGAGTAATTCTGAAGATGGCTGGCTCAGCAGCAAATCAAGTTCGAAAAGCCCGGTTCCCCGAAACTGGCAATCTTTGTTTTATCATGTCATTTCTTTGCATTTTCTGTTAAGGCGCAAATTGCATTCGTAAAACTTGTATTGTTTTCAATTGATATTGATAATGAAATGAATATGCATGTTTTGATTTAATCCAATCGTGTTCACTAAATATTTTTACAGATATCCAACGCTTGGTTAAGAGGAATATGGGGAGGATGACAAAGTTTAAAGACGCGCAAGCTTCCGACTGTATGCTTTTGAAAATAAAACTTGCTGATGATGTACAGGCATTGTTTCAAATCCCCAAACACCGGAGATATAAGGAAGATAATCCCTTGTCAACCCCTTTGAGCCTAGTAGTAGGAGTTTCTTTCTGAAAACTAAAAAACCCTCAATCTTAACCCGGGGCAGGGTAGGTCTTAACTAATTTGACTGAGCGTCCAAATTGCAGAAAGGAGTGTCCGTTCGAGGACCAATCACACCTCTAGAGGTCGTGCCTAAAAAAAAAACCACAGTGGTTAAACATTAGGAGTGAAACAGTCACATTATTCCCCAAAGATTCAGACAACCAGTGTCACACTACTTGGTCAAAAAAAAAAAGTAAAAAGAATCAAAAGTCCGCTAAGTCAAAAACTTGAAAGCAAATTGCTTAGGCAAAAAATTAGGGCATCCCGCTGGACTTAAAAATCAAAAGAAACTCAAAAGAGTCAGTCCAGGCAAAAGTTAGGGAAAGAAAAAGAAAAATGAAAGGATTACAAAAGAAAAATCCTCAAATGAAATACGAGTCGTGTGACCCCAAGTGTCAAAGACGAAGAGTGAGTGGCTGTCACTCCAAAAACTCATAGTTTCTTAAACTATCTTTCCTATCTTTCAACCTTTGGGAAGTGAGCGCTAAGGTCGAATTAGCTAAACGTAGGATTGGAGAACATCAAGGTGAACGGGTGGGTTAAAATAAACTTTGAGCCTTTATCCTTTCCTTCAAAACCGTAAACCTGACCACGTTACAACCTTCAAAAGTCCTAATTGAAGCAGGTTTGTTTCGAAGGCATACTTTGGTAAAGATCGCGTTGAAACTGACTCCTAAAAGGGGTCTTCTTACCATGTTGGTACTGATGTTGATATTCTGATAGATGATTTGTGCATTATATGCCATAAACTGTTTTTCTTTTTTCCAGTGAACAGATTGGATGTCAAAACTGTCATATGCGTTGCATTAATATATCTTTTATGCAGAACAACTTGTTTTACTTTCGAGTAAGCGCTTGACAGCAGGAAAGTGTCCTACAGTGGAAAGTCTGATAAGGGTAGAATGCAGAACGCCCGAACACTTCGTGAACCGAGGCAAGCTATATCAAGTAATCCCTAGTGATGTCAGCCATCCGAAGTCAGGTATTCTGAAGCAGTTAGGTCGCGATTTGACGAACCTCTCGAGGACAACCAATGTATTTCCCCACAGATTAGCCAATCAGGGGCAAAGTCATTGCAGACAGGGACATGCCACTCTAAGAAAAGCACAGAAGTTGTTTCTGGCCCGAGGGGCATTTGATCCAAAGCATTTCTCCGAGGTTCAGAGTGCTGGGGCAGTTCATGTCAGACCATCAGGGTACAAATGTTTAGATGTCCTTTTGAGGAATATCCCCACAGAGATCCCACAGACTGGGGCATATCGGAAGCGAAGGAATTGTTCCTCTCCGTGTCATCAGAGCTACTCAGAGCTACTCAAGCAGGTTCAGCCAATCTTCAAGTGTGAGACGAATGTCGGGAAGTCGTGTTACCGTCCCTTGACCATTCAACCAGAGACCATGAATTCAGGTAGAGTGTTTTCCAGCGTCAGTTGTACGTGACCCGTCACAGATAGCCTAAAAGCCCAATTCCTATTGGCAATTGTCAGGAAGCCCAATCCTTATTGGCGCGCCATTCCTAAAGCCCAATCCATATAGGCAATCACCGTGAGGCCCAATCCGTGTTGGTGCATCAGTCTCAGAATCCAATTTTCATTGATACGCAGGAAGACTCCGTCTGTTTTCCCCAGCAAAGTCCAATTTTCATTGGCACGTGTAAGCTATCCCCAGGGAAGTCCAATCAGTCTCAGCATATTTGGTTATTGTAACACCCCATTCCCCAAAAATAAAATAAAACAATCAATACAGCAATCATCAGAGTTTTCCCCAAAAACGGGATGTCACATTTTCACCAAATTTCCACAGAAACAATTCTTTAAAATGGTTTTTAACAAAAATTGCAGCGGAAAGGAAGTCTGTCATAAACATAAGCATGTATATATACATCATCATATATACAAAAATCGACCATCTGCCCAAAATATATATATATATATATATATATATATATATATATATATATATATCCATCATGCATCATCACATATCCCACAAAAGAACAGATACGCCACAGGGACACACATAATCAACAAATGACAATAAACTCCCAAAAGGCCCCGATGTTACGTATCAGAGCATGTCCTACAACGACGCCATAATCCAAGCTAGCTAAACATCTGGATTGTCTGTACTTCCGAAGAAGCACAGACCACAACAACAACAAAGAGGTGAGATTCACGATCAAATATTAATGGTATAAACATACATGAAATAAAAGGCAGAAAACAATAAATCAATTATTTCATATTTCTCACACCCGGACCTACTGTCCCATCATCAACAACCATAACACACAACAACAATGCAACACATGCACTAGACTCAACAAAATGCGGTACCGACTCAACTCAGGATAGATCGCATACACTCCCTCTGAGCAACGATCTATCCCTACCACGCTCCTCTTGAGCCCATATAATCAAATATCAACATCCCCCTCTTGGGACACGGGTGGTCGCATACACTCCATACGAGCAACGATCCAAATTCCCGTCCACGCTCCCCCACTGGAGCACGTGAGTGTACCACACACTACGTCCACACGCTCCCCATTTGGAGCACGTGAGTGAATCGCATACGCTCCACCGAGCAACGATTCACCACGTCCACATACCATGCAAGACGCTATGCATAACCACACGACACACACAGTGCACACGATCCTACAGATCCATTCATCATAATAAGCATACATACAAAAGCACACAAGGTGCATCGATCCTACCGATCAACTCACCACACAACAACACGTCAATACAATGTTCACAAAGCATATTCGATCCTACTGATCACAACTACCACACAACATATCACACACTATGCACATAAGGCATGCCGATCCTACCAATCCAATCATCACACAACATCACATAATCACAACGCATATAAAGCGTATCGGTCCTATGGACCCACTTACCACAACATATCACTACAACATACTCAATGCGTAAAGATCCTACGGATCCGCATATTTCGCACATTGTGCATACATCTTACGTACGCATCCACACATATTCATTCCTAGTCGAATGATACATAGCCACTTTAGGAATCACAACGTACTTCAGCTAAATCGTTCGTATCAACGAGTATTCAAGCACACACCCTCTACATCACCTTCATGCTCTCGACCGATCCATAATAACCATGTACTCGCTTACGACCAACAAGGGTCCAACCACGCGAGAACGGAACAGCAAAGCAGAAAAAATCACAAAATGTTGTCATGTTCGCTGCCATTCGCTTGGCGAAGCCCCGCAGCGAACACTCGCTGGGACTCGCCCGGCGAAACCCCTAGCGAAGCCAAACAGAAGCAAAAGGCAGCATTTGCTGCCCAATTCGCCTGGCGAAGGCTCGCCCCCATTCGCCCAGCGAATGCACGCGAATTCTGCAGAAAAACTGCTGTTCAGAAACAGCCCCACACTCCGATTTCGCCCGATTAAATCCCACGAAATCCTACACTATACCAGTACAGTACTATCCCACAAGACTACACCGATTATCCTCGTTCATACTCGATAAATCCTCAGTTCCACTCAATTCTCCAACTTTCGGCATTAACTCCGAATTTACCCGGAAACCCCAAATCACCAAACCATCACCCTATGGCACGTGCAATGAATTCACACACTATAAACACAACCATCACAGAATTATAAACACGAAATCAATATCATATTAACATCAATCAATGGGGATTAGGGATTTTCCCCGTTTCTACCAATTTCATGCATAAACCAATTCGATCGATTAATCCCCCCCCCCTTACCTCAAAATGCTGTTGATGATGACAAAACCTTCGAGAAATCTACGCGATTGACAGCCCTGATGATCCTCCCCTTTGCTCAAGCTTGCAATTGATCAACCGAAGTCTTCTCTCCTTCACGCGTGTTCTTCCTTTACTCTTTTCCTAAATGCCAAGCTTGCCCTTAGTTCCAATAAATCCTTATTTCTCATATTTCCAATTAATAATAATAATAATAATAAGGACATTTTCTCTTATTTCTCAATTCTTTAATTAATTTTCCAATAATATTTTTAACATAATAATAATAACAATAATATCAATATTATTATTATTATCATTCATATTTTCGAATATTATGGAACTTAATTCTCCAAGAATTACCACACTTGATTTACCGAAAACAAATAATTAAAAATGGCATTACAGTTATCCCCAGCGGAGTTGGTTTCACTCTTCCAGCATTTATTTTGCTGGAATAATTCTGTGATATCCGATTATCCCCATCGAAGTTGGCTTTTTCTTCAGCATTAATTTGCTGAAGCGGTTTTGTTGTATCCAGCTTTCTCCGGTAGCCCGGGCCTGCATTTGCATCTTGCATATATCATCATATTTGCATTTCATCCTCAAATGTGTAGCATTCCATCTTATATGGAGCATTTACTCCATAGAAAAATTCCAACATACGCATATGCATACGAAGCATAAGCCAGTTTTTCTATCAGCCTTCTGTGGCAACGTGAATCACTCTGCAATCAGTTCAGGGGCATTTATCCAGCAGCTTTGTTCAGACAACTCTTTGGGTTATTTGATTCTCAGATCATATGAAGGTTACGCTTTGTTTATCAGTCATCTGATATCGACAAACTTTTCTTCTCGTCAATGCATATTAACGATGTGTTCCTCCAGCAGGTGTTTTCTCCGTCTATCTTTAGACGTCATGAGTTCGAGTATGGATTTCTCCGTCTATCTTTAGACGTCATGAGTTCGAGTGTGGTTTTCTTCGTCTATCTTTAGACGTCGTGAGTTTGAGCATGGTTTTCTCCGTCTATCTTTAGACGTTGTGAGTTTGAGCATGGTTTTCTCCGTCTATCTTTAGACGTCGTGAGTTCGAGTATGGTTTTCTCCTTCTATCTTTAGACGTTGAGATGTTTCAAGGCGATATTTCAGATATTGGCTTTCTTTCTATTTATCGGATGAGATGATATTTCAAAAGAGGTTTTTCTGACCGTCGATCCTTATTGACGTCGAGGCTCTTGGAAGAATGTTTGGTTTTCCTAGTTGTCGATTCTTATTGACGACATGGCTTTTTGAAGGTGGTTTTCTTCCTGTCAGTTCTTACTGATGATGTGGCCCCTTTGAGGATATTGTTCTTTCCATCAACTCCTATAGACGAAAGGATTCTGAAATTTGATGGGTGGTGTTGAAGTTTATATGGTTTTCTTTCCGCTAGTTGTCACTGACGATGTGGTTCTTCGGACAAGGTTTTCCTCTTGTCTACCATTAGACGATACGAGATTTGGCTATGGTTTTCCTCTCGTCTATCATTAGGCGATGCGAGATTTGGATTTTATGTTCCTCTTGTCTATCATTAGACGATGCGAGATTTGGATTGATTTTCCTCTCGTCTATCATTAGACGATACGAGATTTGGGTTATGGTTTTCCTCTCGTCTATCATTAGACGATGCGAGATTTGAATAGGATTTTCCTATCGTCTATCATTAGACGATGCGAGCTTTGAATAGGATTTTCCTCTCGTCTATCATTAGACGATGCGAGATTTGAATATATTGTTCCTCTCGTCTATCAGTAGACGATGTGAGTATGGATATTGTTATCCTTCGGGATGGTGTCTTTCCGTCTTTCTTTAGACGATGTGAGTATTTCTCTTCCTGTCTATCATTAGACGAGGTGAGAGGATCAAGTGCATGTTGATCCAACCTTCGAGTTTGTTATCTATGGCGTCACACAGGTAACTGGTGCTAAAGTCAGTTCCTTTATCAAATAATTGATCAGTTTGTTGCCATGACAACTGGATTTGGTTTTCTGGATATTTGTTCCCCAAGCAGTTTGTGCAGTTTATTTCTGCAGGTTGGCCAATTTCTGGGTTTCTTTTGTATTCAACCGTCTTCTACCTTTGAATGTTTGGAAGTCGTTCACTTCTCAACCCTTCAGGTCCAAGCCGTTTGAATAGGGGCAGCTGTTGCACCCCAAAATTTGACCAACCATTTCTTGCATTTGGCTTATGTTTCTACTCATTTTGCATTCTGCATTTACATACCGCATACAGTGCATTTTTTCAGTCAGATTGATTTTATCGGGATTACAGCCCTCCCCTGGCGTTTCAGGCATTTCAGGCCAGTTCGAATACGAGGATTTGTTTTGAGAATTGGTGCTCGTCCCGGTGTTTTCAGCTCTCGCTGTTGTCTTTGAGGATATTTCGGTGTCCGGTTTTTACCGTTTGTTCGCTATGTTCCCGCATCTTTTTTTAATCGGTTTAATTGACCTTCCTTGCATTTTTAGATTTTTTCTCTTAATTTCCAGAATTTTAAATGGATTTTAATTGTTTTTCTAGAATTTTAAATAGATTTTAATTCCTGTTCTAAATTTTAAATAGTTTTTAAATAGATTTAAATAAGTTTAATAGTTTTTTCTATTTTTAATAGTTTTAGAATTTTATAGATTTAATTCATATTAATAGATATTTTCTTTTAGATTTAATTTAGAAATTAATAGAATTAACTCTCTTTTTTAGATTTAATTTGATGTTAATTTCTTTAGAATATTATTAGATGTTAATTAGGATTTTAATTCCTTTTAATTGGATTAATTAGTTTTAATTGGGTCTAGAAGGTATTAATTTTCGTTTACTATTAATGGGTCTTTTTAATCATCTTTAGCATATTAATTAGCAGAATTAATTGAGTTAGTTTTTTAATTGAGTTTTTTAATCAGACTTTAATTCATCTTCGTTTAAGTGTTTAGCATATTAATTGCAGAATTAATTTGAGTCAGTTGAATCAAGTTCTCGTGGGCCATGTGTCTGATTTTGGGGGCCCAATCCAGTGCCACTTGGCACTATATAACGCAACCACGTTTCTCTCTCTCTGTTGGCCACATCATTTTCCACACCACGTTTGACCTGCATGGCTGCCACGTGTTCCTCCCTCTCTCCATGCAAAGCCACACGCGTCTCACACCTGTGACCCCTCACCCCTTACCGCCAGCCATGCAACCACCACTAAAGGTTCGCCGGAACCTCCGTAACCGTCACCGGTAACCATCATCGGAGCCCCTAACTGTCGCTGAAAAACTAGTATTTTCGCCGGAAACTTCATCACCTTCATGCAAGTTCCCCAGAAATTCATCTGATCTTCATCATTCTCCAGCAATGTTCATCGCCATGAGTTTTCCAGATCTTCAGTGAAGATTCAACGAATTTCATCGTCTTTACCAGTTCTTCATCACTCATCAAGAACATTCATCCTCTTCATCTGTGTTCTTCAAGATCCATCACAATCTCTGTCCAAGATCTTCAACCTTCACGCACTCTCCAGATCTTCATTGATCTTCAACCATCCACCATGCACTCTTCACAGATTCTCCAGATTTCCAGAATCTTCATCCCTGTTCATGCGATGTTCATCGTGGCATTCAAGATCTTCATCGTTTGTTCATCAGTTTCTTCAATCGTTTTCCAGAATCACCAAGAGCATCATCAGATATTCGTTCCACCTTCATCACAGTCATCCGTGCTTCCAGATCTTCATGATCAACACCTCACCCGATCCGGATACGTAAACTCAAGATCCTTGCGCAGATCATCAGAAATCGTCAAGGATTCATCGAATCTTCTTCTGCTTGGTGAAGATCTTTTAGATCTTCATCC
This sequence comes from Lathyrus sativus, assembly GCA_963859935.3. Lineage (NCBI taxonomy): Eukaryota > Viridiplantae > Streptophyta > Magnoliopsida > Fabales > Fabaceae > Lathyrus > Lathyrus sativus. The sequence continues at coordinate 372,282,548 of OZ012739.1, forward strand.
TCTCCTTAAATCTTCATCAAGATCTGCAATCGCGTGTTCATCAACTTCATCCAAAGTCTTCAACCTTCGATCTTCTTCGAGAACCGCAACTCAAGAACTATAAGATCTTTGTAGCACCTTCGTCATCAATATCCAACAACCAACTCACACAGTGGCCTGATTTTCGAGTTTTTGTTTGAGATGAGGTTTGGTAAGAAGGAGTTGTGAGAGAAGTGTGACTGAGGTTTGATGGAAAGAGATAGAGATAGAGAAGGTTTGAGATTGAGAGGGGGAGGCGGTGAGAACGCCGGCGGCGGCGAGGTGATAGAGGATTTAGGGTTTCCTCTGCTGAGATTGAGAGAAGCAGGAAGGTGGAAAATCGTATGGACTAGTTTGAGACGTTAGGCCTTAGGCCCAATGGTTTCAATTTTGGACCTCACACCCTCTGTTTCGCTCGTGCCACCCCCCTTGTTTCTGCTTTGTTTCTGATGATGGGCTGAAGCAGTAGGCCCAGCGAATTTCAGTCTGCACACCCTGCATTCAACGCGTGCACCCCCCATTTCCCTTGTTCTTTATTTTTTCTGGATGTATTGTGGGTTGGGCCCTGTTTTTGCTGCCCCACCCCCTGTTTAGTGGCTGTCCCCCTTTCCTTTATATTTTTTAATTTCTCTTGTATTCGATGTTTGATTGTAATAGTTGTAGATTTATTTTCCTATTTTTTCTTTTAGGATTATAGTTTTATTTTTCTAGAATATTATTACATTTTTAATATAGGTTTTATATGTTAGAATTTATTTTCTATTCTAGTTTTATTTTCCCTTATAGAATGTTATAGAATTTTGTGCATAGGATAGAATTTCCTTTATATTTTTTCATATGCAATTTACTTAGAATTTCCTTGTGATTTCTTTAGAATATTTTCTATTAGGAATTTATTTTCAACCTTAGGAGTAGCATTTTATTTCCATTTGTTGTTGGATTTCTCTCCTATTTTCTCTTTCTTATCCGAGTTTTACTCTAATTTTTATTTTTGGCTGGCCGTGTGACACGATTCAATTGGAGAATGATTTTCAGTATCATTTCTCTATCTTGTCTTTGACACGGATATCAATACGGTACCTCTTAGAGTTCGATTTCTCGTATAAGTCGAACCATAACGGTCTAAGCGTTACATTGGTTCTGGTTCGAACGTCCTCATCAAGGATCCATAGAGGAGAAGATGGGAATGGAGCATGCGCACATGTCAGGAGCCCACGGAGCCGCTTCGTTCAACATCATCTTTCTTATTCAAGTCTTCGTGCAACCGTCGAGTGTTGTGAGCTGTAACGTTAGATACGTAGGAAATAACAGTTGAGGGGCTTCCTCTCAACCGTCTAGGGTGTTTAGTATGGTACCCCTTGGGTGACATACGACGCATTCGCTCCTACGCCTTAGGGTCTTGCGTGTGTGTCCCGAGTTCCTTCCCGTTTAGGCGTTGAGCCTGCTTCCTCTTTATTCTCGCCCCGCGCGATCGAAACCCTCTTCTCTCGCATTCAGGCGATTGAGACCCCTTCTCTTGCCCCTGTGCAATCGAGACTTGCTTTCCTGTAGCGCCGAACTACGTTTGCTCTGATCTCTCGTACCAGACGAGAGTACGTAGGCATAGGATACGATATCCTAGCGAGCTCCCTTTTCCCTGTTTCCCCGTTGCTGTAGTTAGCTGAACTACAGCTGCTTTGATTTCTCGTACCAGACGAGAATATGTAGGCATAGGATGCGATATCCTAGCGAGCACACTAACAACTAACTTCTCTGTTCTCTCGCTGCCGCACGATCGAGACTTTCCCGCTGACGACTAATTTTTCCCTTTCTCTTGCCCTAGCGCAATTGAGACCAGACCGTAGTTCTAGATCCCGTAGGTCCCATACCTTTAAAACCCGACGTACTACGTCCGTTCTACCGCAAACAGGTAACGCCTGAGTCTCCAATTGTCGAGCAACATACACCTAACTGCTAGAATGCGTACGCTAGTATCGTCAATCCTTTCTCTCACCCCTGTGTGTTCGAGAACACCCTATCTAGCCTTAGTAGCCTGAACTACGCAAGCTCTGATCTTTCACGCCGTGTGAAAGTACGTAGGCACGAGATGCGATATCTCGGCGAGCAAATCCCCCATAGTTTCCCGAACTACGTTGACTCTCACTTTCCCATTGCACGAGGGAATACATAGGCATAGAGCGCGATGCTCTATCGAGTCAGTTCTTTCCGTTTAGCTTTAGCAGTCGTAGATAGATTGTTTTTTTCACCTATAGACAAACCAACCAGCGTAGATCCCATCGAGTACGATGGACGTGAGGGGTGCTAATACCTTCCCCTTGCGTAACCGACTCCCGAATCCAGACAATGGTTGCGATGACCTTGTCTTATACCTTTTCGTCAAGTTTTTTCCGATCGTTTCCTTTCCCGTTCTGAGGGATAAATAATGAAAGGTAGCGACTCTTTTATCTTGCCGGCCTCATTTTTTCGCAGTAGTGAAAATTGCACCTGGAGATATCCAAATTCAGTGATCAGTGGAATGCCGCTTTAACCTCCAGAAAAGGAAGAGAGGATAAGCTCCATAAGCAGATTGATAGGCTGAAGACGCAGCTCAAGATTAAAGATGAAAGAGCTTCAGGAGAATCATCTTGTCAGTATGAAGTTGGTCGCAAGTTACGAGAAGCTCTGGCAACGTTGGAAGAATACAAGATAAGAGCAGAACTGAAGAAACCAAGACTCGAAGACGCTTTTGGAGATGGTGCTTGGGAGGATTATGCTCAGGACTTGAAGGATGTTATCAGCAGAAGGGAGTTTCTCATTAAGGTGTTGGTTGTGAGGCCTGAACATCCGGATACAAAGGAGTTGTTAGAGGAGTTTCAGACTCGCTACCATGGCTGAAGGAAGAGTTACCTGATGCAGCTTTCTCTGTGGTTTTTCCTCTTTTGTTACTATCTTGTATTCAGACCATCACTAGGCTTGTTGGATGGGGTCATATGATCATTTTCTGTTGTACTCCTTGGTGTTATGTTGTGTACACTGACTCTTGCTCTCATTTTATTTATGAGAAGGGATTTATGGTTCTATCTGTTGCTTCTTCTGTCTCCTGTTTGTTTGTGCAACTAGAATCGAAGGGAGAATTTCCCTGAGTAATATTTGCATGCTTGCATTTTGCATTATCATTATCATGTTGCATTGCAGGTGTTCTTGGGCCCGTTAACCTTATTTCTGTGTGGTTTTCTTCCAACAATTTTTAGGATAGCAGACCAGACGCTTCACAAATACTCGACCAGAGGGAATCAATAAACAACTATGGATTAGATACCACTAGAGAGTTCATGGATCTGATGCAGGGAGTTACCAATGGGAAAGAGCAACTCAGAACACTAGTCCAGCCACTAATTTCCAGGGTGGATGGTAGTAGGGTCTTGCATGGAGGGACCACTGTTATTCCTCCCCCAGCTGATAATGGCACTCCTCGGGCTAATGTTATTCCTACTGTTGTTATTCCTCCGGGCGGAGGTCACCAACCAGGAGTTCATGTACCAGGTGCAGCGGGCGTCAACATGGGGCAGCAGGTCCTCAGTGGGAGGAGGATGAGCAAGATGATGTTTTCTCAATGGGAGACTTGGGCGTGGGCCTTCAGACTGATGTAGACAAAAGTTTTAAAATGATTGAGGAAAAGATGAAGAATCTTGAGAACCAGAACTCTCTAGGGCTTGATATGTCCAACTTGGGGCTGATACCAGGGATTAAGATTCCCCCAAAGTTCAAATTTCCAGACTTCGATAAGTACAAAGGGACAACTTATCCTAGAGTACATCTCAGATCTTATTATCGGAAGATGTCTGCCTACTCAGACGATGAGAAGTTACTGATGCACTTTTTTCTAAGATAGCTTATCAGGGCCTTTACTAGAATGGTACATGGGTCTATAGAGGACCTATATCAGAAGTTGTAGGGATCTTGGAGAGGCCTTTGTCTGTCATTATTAGTATAATAGTGACTTGGCACCGAACCATGTTTAGTTGCAGAATCTGTCTTAGAGGAATAACGAAGGACTTAAAGAGTATGCCCAAAGGTGGCGTGAACTAGCAGCCAGAGTTCAGCCTCTGATGGTGGAGGGGGAACTGATTGATATGTTCATGGCAACGTTGCCAGGAATATATTATAAGAAGTTGATTGGAAATTACCAATGCCAGGAAGACGTTTGGAAATTCTAAGAAAAGAGAAGGAGAAACAAATGCAGTTACAAGATATAGAAGCATGAGCAGAAACAGAGTGCAACGTCAATAGCAATATCAGCCTCAGCAACAAAAGGTTGTTAGTATAACTATTCTAGCGGTACCTCAACAACAAAATATTGCACCGCATAGATTTCAAGACCGAGGGAGGATCGTTAATAGGTAGTTTGATACTTCTCCTATGCCATACTCTCAACTTCTATAACATCTGCTTCAATTACAGCTTATCCAGAAAAGAACTTTAGCATCACTAACTGGCGCACCACCTCCAGGCTATGATGTGAATGCAAGGTGCGATTTTTATTCTGGCGCTCCGGGTCACAACATCGACAATTGTAAGGATTTTAAGCATAAGGTGCAAGATTTGCTTGACACCAAAGCAATTAATTTTACCAACAAGACCCCAAACGTGAATCAAAACCCAATTTTAAATCATGGGGTAGCCGGAGTTAACGCTATTATTGAGGAGGAAAAGTTGAATCTGATAATTGATGTGGCAGAGTTGAAGACGCCATTGTAGCACCCCAAAATTTTCCCAACCGGTTTCCTTGTAACTGGCTTTTGTTTCGTTGCATTTTACATTTCGCATATCATGGCATTTTGTTCTCGAGGCATGGGATCGAGGCATTCCTGTGGCTCAGGTTCATTTTGGCGCAAAAGACTGAACAACAAACAACGAGCAGAGGCTCTGACATTTATTTTGCTTTGCAGGACAATTTCTGGTCAGGAAGCGACATTCAGGCTCATATTAAACATTCTCATGGTTACAACATTCAAAAACGAGGTCTAGAAGCTTAACAGAGCTCCAAATAGTTGAAACAAGGCAAATGTGCAGATTTCCCTCCAAAAGGCGCCAAATTCAAAATTTTGAAGGTGTTAATCGGTTAGCGTATATGGTTAACCGGTTAACCAAGTCAAAATCAGGTCAAACTGGAAATTTTGAAGGTGTTAACCAATTAGCCTATATGGTTAATTGATTAACCAGTGCAGATTTTGACTCTGCACGTGAATTTTCAATACAATCCACTATGGGGTCCAATTTTGATCACTTGAAACTCAATTTTGCACTTGGGAAGGATCTAGAACATCATTTGAAATTTGGTTAATTTTAATTTCCCTCCAAACTCCCATTTCTCATTCCATACCAAATTTTCCAAACCTTTCATTTGGATCCAAACCTAAGTGATATTTAAGTGAATCACTCCAAACCACACACATCAAAGCCTCATAATTTGAATTTCATTTCAGAATTCATTCTTGAGCTCTCAATTTTCTCTCATTTCCTCCATAACCAAAACCTTCACCAAAGCTTTTTTCTATTGAAATCATTGATTCTTCATTGGAATCCTTGATTTCTAAGAGCTAAACCTTCATCCATTCTCTTCATTGAATTGATTTCATCATTCAATTTTCGTGCAAACTTGGATCTGAATCTGGAGTTGGATCTATAAGTGCTTATTTGGAGTAATTTGGCTTATTTGTGAAGGATCTCCATTGCTACTACAAGGATTAACTTGGATCTCGAAGTATTCCGGACTTCTTTGCTTAGATCTATTCAATTACAGTTGAATAAACATTAACCGAAGCAATTCTCTGCTTCAAAGGTTAGAATTCTAGATCTATAGCATTTTTGAGCTTAATTGCATATTCATGTTGATTTTCATATTCGATTGAATTATGGTTGATTGGATCCGTTTGATCCATGATTTGGCTGTGTTGATCTGTTTACATGTTGTTTGAATCATGTTTTGCCGGTTTAATTTCATGATTAAGTAATTATGCGATCATCCAGTTGATCGGATAAGTGTTTATTTGCTGAAAATGTTGTCCTGTTGCTGTTTTTCTGCTGTTGGCACAGTGTTAATCGGTTAACCCCTGGTGTTAACCGATTAACCAGTTCAAACTTTCAAATTTTTCAAATGTTCTTCAGTGGTTAACCGGTTAACCATATGTGTTAACCGATTAACACTGTTCCAGTAGCACTGCTTTTGTTGTTTTGCATGCTTGCTTGGTATCATTTCGCCTCGAATCATCATAGATAAGTGTGATGCATTAGGAGTGAAATGTTTCTGGATATTTGTCGATGTTCTTGATTTATTTAATCAACACTTCCTCGACACGCGCTCATTGGTTTCCACTTGGATGCACACTTATGTGTTGTTGTTCATGGTGATGATCCTTTTTCTTTCATTTCTCTTATTTTCTTGCATTGCATATGCATGCTTGAGGTCGAGACGCGCTTGTGGCGAATGCTGCCCCACACTATTTTCCTCCCTCACTTCATTCTATTTGTGCATTTTCAATGTGTGTATCTTACTTGTGTTTGATCTTTCTTCTTTTGTCTTCCTTTGCCATGTTCCCTTAGGATTTCCAATCCTTCTTGTTCAAGTGGGATTGTGATAGACATTAGGTTCAAACTATGCATGCTAATAATAGGGTAGAAGTTTCCCCTTTCAATCCTAACCTTAGGACCACTTTGCATTACAACGTTAGGGCCAAGTTTCCCTTATACCTTCTGTGCGTCTCTCTTCTCATCTCAAAACATTCTAATCCATATAATAAATGCGATGAACATTGTGTGCTACGAGCCTGAAGATACATGGGGAATGATGAGTGAGGGGTCTCCTCTCGCTTGTCTAGAGTGTTTAGTGTACGTCCCGTTTGGGGGCGATACGCGACACATTCTCCCCTATGTCATAGTCTTTAGTGCAACGTGAATCACAAACCGAATTAATCCACTTCACTAAAAACACAAAACAAATTCAAACCTTTTTCCTTCAAGATTAATCAAGCTTCTTTTTTTTCGTAAGAATATCTTTGTTAAGCTTTGGTTCTACCGCAAACAGGCTTCATCCCTAACTGCTAGAATGAAGGTTTAACCTTACTCGATTAAAACACTTAATCAGCCTGTGGTATCGTGTTAGCCTGAACTACGTTTGCTCTGATTTCTCGTACCAGACGAGGATACGTAGGCACAAGACAGTGATGTCTTGGAGAGCAACCTTCCCCCCCTTCGCCCATAGTTAGCCAAACTATGTTGACTATAACTTTCCCATTGCACGAGGGAATACGTAGGCACGGATCGGCGATGCTCTGCCGAGTCACCTTTTTCTTTTCCTTTTTGTCCTATGAGCCTGTAGCTAGATAGATAAACACACCCTTAGATAGACAACAAGCGTGGATCCTGTCGAGTACGACGGACGTGAGGGGTTCTAATACCTTCCCCTTGCGTAATCGACTCCCGAATCCAGGACTTGGTTGCGATGACCTCGTCTTTCCCTTTTTCGTTAGGTTTTTCCAATCGTTTCCTTTCCTTCTCTTTGGGATAAATAACGAAAGGTGGCGACTCTTCTATTTTCCGCCGGGTATTTTTCGCAGTTGCGACAGCTGGCGACTTTGCTGGGAACTGCGATGGTTCCCTATGCGAGTCAATCCTAACGCTTGTCTGTTGCGTCTTTGGGTGTTTACTTTTTGTGCAATTATTTTGGCTTTATGTACATTATTGTTGTATATTATTGCATTTGCATTCTTGTTGCTGTTGTGCTGTGGGTTGGGTTGTTCTATTGAGAGATAAGTCAGACCTAGGCTTGAGTATACACTTAGGATTAGAGTGGAGATTAGCGGGAGCTTGTGTGGCGTTTGCCTGCGTAATAGCTCGTGTGAAATTCACGTTCAGACGAGGTTTTTCTTTGGAAATATTCTATCAGGCGCGTCTGGTGCAGTTGAGGGAATATTGACTTAGAGAGACTGTCGACTCTGGAGACTGTTCATTTGGGGGGTCAGCTAAGTGAGGCCGCTTTGGGAGACTATGATGCCAAACCGGAAACGGTGAACGTATCATCGTTTCTCGAAAGTCTGTGACGCTGACCACCCGCATAGGATGTCGTACCTTTCAAGACTAGAACCCACATGTGAGAGGGATGGGTTTTTGCAGAAAACTGGACCTTCAACCAACCCAGTTTTTCTTGTCAGTGCAGACTATTGATCCTGAATGTTCTGTCCAGTGTGTTATCTCAGGGTTTTGTTCAGAGCAGAGCTATTGTTGAATTCAGTCAATGGCGCAGCAGGGAATTTGAGCATTGGATGCCTTGATTCCATGTTTGCATCGGCATAATCATCCTGCATTTAGCACTGCATGTTTATGTGTGTTACAGGTACTTGTCTTTCCTTTGATTCCGGTACTGGTCTTCTGCAGAGATGGAAGTTAGCAGAAAGAGGATTGTTATGTACAAATTCCCGGCACCCGAGTTGGGACCTTTATTTGGTCTGATTTCCATGGCTGATTGTGGCGTCCTTGCAGCTCTCAAGGAAGAGTATGGGGGTATTCTGAAGTTTTTCCGTAGGCTCACGAGTTATGAGCATGGAGTTATTCATACCTTGTTGCAGTTTTATGATCCTCCGCTGCGTTGCTTCACGTTTTCGGACTATGTGTTGGTTCCAACTTTGGAGGAGTTCGCTTACATCTTGGGTGTTCCGATTTGAAGTGGGGTGCCATTCTTCTGTTCTAAGGAAGAACCCGATCTTGAGAAGTTATCTTCCGCTCTTTCTTTGAACGCCTCTGAGTTAGCAGGCCATGTTGTCAGCAGAAAAGGAGTTTCCGGCTTTACTTTACCCTTCTTGGTGGATAAGGCCCGAAAGTATGCTGAAGACGATTGCTGGGTGCTTTTTAGTGCAATCCTGGCTCTGTGTGTCTATGGCATTGTGTTGTTCCCAAATGTACCATACTTTGTGGATTTTGATGTTTTTCATATCTTCTCCTCCAAAAATCTCGTAACTACTCTTCTGGGAGATTTGTACCATTTGGTGCACTACAAAAATGAGAAGAGGAGAGGAAAAATGGTTTCTTGTTGCTCGCCGGTTTTGCACAAGTGGTTTGTTGATCATCTTCCTCGTTCTGGAGCTTTTGTGGATTCTGCGAGTACATCGGAATGGTCGAAGAGGCTTATGGGCTTGATGGAAAAGAATATTTCCTGGTTTAACTGAGACTTGCTTGGTCGTGAGCTAATCTTTAGCTGTGGTAGCTTTCCGAATGTGCCTTTGATGGGGGAGAAAATGCGGCATCAACTATAATCCTTCTCTTGCTATTAGACAATTTGGTTATACATTGAAAGGACCTCCGAAAGAAGAGGTAGTGCAGGTATCTCTGTACTTCACTAGGGTAGCGGATCCTTGTATTTCGGCCAAATTCGTGGACACTTGGGGTAAAATTCACAAGAAGGGAAAGCTTTCTTTGGGCAAAGGCGATTGTAGAGCTTATGATCCCTACTTGGAATGGGTTCAGAAGAGAGTTGAAGAGGTACTATTGCCGTTTCCTGTTGAAGAGCCATTGTATCCTTTATTCATTGAGGAGCCTACAACTATCGACATTCTGAAGTACAACGAGTTTTGGGCCGAAAAGGAAAAACTGCGTAGAGAGAATGAAGAGTTGGAGCAGGAAATCTGTCAGCTGAGGCATGATAGAGGGGGAGCTATTTATTTGGCCAAGACGAAGTCAAAATTATTGACTAAGCTGGAGAAAGAACTTGATGATCAGGTACAAGCACGAAAGCAAGTCGGTCTTGATCTGAAAAGCACTTGTAGCATTCTGAAGAGTAAGAAGGAGGATTCAGATAGAGCATATCTGAAGATATCCAAGTTCGAGAAACTGTGGAATGCTACTTTGACCACCAACAAGAATAGGGAATATCAACTTTGTATTCAGGTTGATAAGCTAAAGGCGCAGCTCCAGGTCAAGGAGAAAGCAGTATTTTTGGAATCGTTCAGCAGGAGTACGTTTGAATAGAAGTACCAAAAGGCTTCGTCAACACTTGAAGAACTCAAAGCACGTGCAGGTGTGAAGAGACCCAGGCTTGAGGATGCTTTTGGCGAAGATGCTTGGGAGGATCATTGTCATTATCTCCGGGATGTGATACGCAAGAGAGATGTACTCATCAGAGAGTTGGTTGTCAGACTAGAGCACCCAGATACGAAGACGATGCTCAAGGAATCTCAGGACTGGAGCAAATATCATGACTACTAGGATGGTTTATCTTTTGTAGTTTCATTGTTTTTGTATCCTGATCATCACCAGACATGTTGGATGAGATCAGTACCCTCTTTTGTATGCAGATATTTCTCATTGATGTTTGTATTGTTTCAGCTTTACTTGATATATGAGAATTTGTTGTGGTGTTCTTATCCATCTCAGCTGCTCTTGTTTTTTGTGAAACCGGAGTCAAGGGGAAGATCTCCCTGTAAATATATATACATGTTTGCATGTTGCATTTTGCATTCTCATTTGCATCGTAGGTTGTTCTTAGTGGTCTTGTGTTCTTATCTCTGCTTGGTTTTCTTCAGTTCAGGATTGAGGAGGTTGAGGAATTCAGTTTCTACAGGTATCCAACTCGAGGGAGTCAATGGAAAGTGATGGATCAAGTCCAAGTTGAGTTGCAGGAAGTCAGAGCTCGCATGTCCTAGTTCATGGAGCTGATGCAGAATGTTGCCAATGGGCGGGAACAGTTAAGAACTATGGTTCAACCGTTGATAGCACGGGTCGACGAAGAGGGTGTTTTGCACGGAGGCGATGGTGTTATTCCTCCACAAATTTGTGGATCTGTTCCACCGCCTATTCCTACTATTGTTGTTCCTCTGGGTGGAGAGGCTGCGAATGAGAATGGTAATGCTGTTGGTGGAAGTGTGTGCGCCATACACGAAACTGTTGGTCCTTGTTGGGAAGATAACCAGAGTGATGTCTTTTCTCAGAAAGATATGGAGGGTGGTGTGCTAAATGAAGCTGACTGAAGGTTCAAATTGATTGAAGAAAAGATGAAGTCTTTGGAGAATCAGAACACTTTGGGTCTCGATATGTCAGATTTAGGGCTTGTGCCTGGGGTCAGGATTCCACCTAAATTCAAGGTACCAGATTTTGATAAGTACAAAGGGACGACCTGTCCTAGAGTACACATCCGATCTTATTTCAGAAAGATGTCAGCTTTTTCCGAGGATGAGAAACTGTTGATGCACTTTTTCCAAGATAGTCTGGCTAGGGCATCTTTGGAGTGGTATATGGGACTCGAGAGAACTCATATCTGTAGCTGGAGAGAATTAGTTGAAGCTTTTGTGCGTCACTATCAGTATAACAGTGATCTGGCACCAAATCGGGTACAATTGCAGAGCTTGTCGTAGAAGAGTATTGAGAGCTTTAAGGAGTACGACCAGAGGTGGCGGGATTTAGCTGCAAGAGTTCAACCCCCTATGGTCGAAAGGGAGCTGATTGATTTGTTCATGGCTTCATTGCCTGGTGTGTATTTTGAGAAGTTGATAGGCTGCATGTCTGCAGGGTTTTCTGATCTAGTAATTGCTGGCGAGAGAGTTGAAAGTGGAATCAAGTCTGGTAAGATTCTGAATGATGGTGGATCCTCTTCAAGAGGAACAAAAAAACCATATTCTGCAAACCCCAAGAGAAGGGAAGGGGATGTAAATGTTATATCTCACAGGGGTAAAGGTAGAGCTCAGTCCTGTTATCCTCAACAAGTTGCTACGGTGGACATCCCGGCTGCAGCTCAGCAGCGAGTCAATGTTCCACAACCTCATGCTACTAGGCGCAGAATGGGCAATAGACAGTTTGAGAATCCTCTGATACCGTATGCTCAATTGTTGCAATGTCTGCTACAGTTACAACTAGTTCAGAAAAGGACCCTGGCTCCTCTTACGGGTGCACCACCTATTGGTTATGATGCGAACGCTATATGCGAATTCCATTCAGGTGCTCCGGGGCACGACATTGACCACTGCAAAGCGTTCAAGCACAAAGTGCAGGATTTGCTTGATTCCAAAGCTATCAACTTCACTAACGATGGGCCGAATGTGAATCAGAACCCGATGCCGAATCATGGGGTGGCAGGTGCCAATGCTGTTATTGAAGGGGAGAGGTTAAATCTGATAACTAATGTCGAGGATTTGAAGACTCCACTAAGCTTTGTGAAGGCTAGTCTGTTGAAGAAGGGGATGTTTCCTGGTTATCTACTGATTGCTCAGAATGTGAAATGCAGCTTGAGGGTTGTAACCTGTTGAGAAAGGGTATTCAGAGAATGGTTGATGAGGGTTGTTTGCAATTTGATAAAGTTGTGAAGGAAGATGCCAAGGAAGAAGTGAGTAGTGATGTTTGTAACACCCATTTTAATTATTTAGTCATTTTATTATTATTTTAAATATTATATGTTGATGTGCCCTTTGGTAGGGTGTATTTGATGATGTTTGGTGGGTGTCCCTGAGATAGGAGGATCATTGGTGGTAATTTGGTGAGTTTATAATAATATAAGAAATAATAGTAATATTGGTGGTGGTATTATTATTATTATTATTATTATTATTATTATTATTATATTTATGATTATTATTAATATTTGTAGTAATATTATTAATATGGAGAATATAATATTATTATTAATATAGTTATTATATTATTATGATTTTTGGTGTGAATATGATAATATAATGAATAATAGTAATATTGCTGGGGGTATTATTATTATTATTATATATTATTATATTTATTAGTATTATTAATATTATTATTATTTTGGTGAGATAATAATAGGATTATTATTACTATTATTATTATTATTATTTTATTAAGTTATTAACATTATTATTATTTTGGTGAGATAATAATAGGATTATTATTACTATTATTATTATTATTATTATTATTATTATTTTATTAAGTTATTAACATTATTATTATTTTGGTGAGATAATAATAGGATTATTATTACTATTATTATTATTATTTATTATTATTATTATTATTATTAAGTTATTATTATTATTGGGATTAGAGAATGAAAATAGAAACGTGAGGGATGAGAGTTTTACGATACATTGTGAGAAGTTAGAGAAAGTGGAAAAAGAACGATAGAAAGGAGAGAACGGAAAAGGGAACGGAAAAGGGAGCGAAGAACGAAGGAACAGGGGAAAATCAGAATTGGCCAAACCTTGGAGGATTCTTTCATCGATCAACCGATTAACAAGGTAAGGGGGGAGAAACTTGATTGGGAATGGTTTATACATGTATAGGGTAGTTGGGGATTCCTTAACCCCGTAGGAAATTGATCGATATATGATAATATATATTGTTATGTTATGATTGATGATGATTGTTGTTAATTATATAGTAATCGTTAATGAATTGGTGTTTTGGGATTGTTGCACCCTAAAATTTGACCAACCAATTCTCCTATCTGACTCATGGTTTAATTTCATATTCACAGCTCAGATGTGTGATTTTTTGTGCACAAGCAGGGGATATCAGAGTTGACAGCTTGATTTTTGTCTATCAGATGTGGCAGACCCAGTCCAGATTATCGGGGTTTTATTTTCGGGAAATTGTGTGCTCCTCGGTGATTTTTCAGTGATTTTGGGGATATTCTGGAGCCCGGGGATCTCCGTTCGATTCAATCTGGTCTCGTGCGCTTTTATGGGAGTCATTTGCATTCATCTGCATTTTTAGGATTTTTATAGACTTTTTGTGAATTTTTAACAGGCTTTATAGATTTTTCTGGAATTTAAATAGGGTTTTAGAATATTTTAATAGCTTAATTCTCTTTTTTAGAATTTTATAGAATATTTTAAATAGAATTTTAGAATTTTAAATAAGATTTTAAATAGTTTTATCTTTTTAGAATAATATAGTTTTCTTTTATAGATTTTAATATTTTTAGATGATATAGAAAATGATATAGTTTTCTTTTATTAATAATAGGTTTAATTGTTTTTAAATCATTTTTAGAATTTTAATAGAAAATTAGGATAATATAGAATTAATTAGGATTAATTGAATTTTTCAGAATTAAATAGGTTAATGACTTTTTAGAGTTTAATTAGGATTAATTGGATTTTTTAGAGTTCATTAGAGGTTAATTGATTTTTTTAGATTTAATTAGTATAATATAGAATTAGTTAGACTTTTAATCATTTTAGAGTTTAATTAGGTTAATTGAGTTTTTAGAGTTAATTAGGTTAATTGTTCAGATTAGATATAATTAGATTAGGTTTAATTGTTTTGTTTTTATGCAGTTTTTTTACAGTTTTTTATTCTTTTTTCGTATTGGGCCCAGTGGGGCGTTTTTGGTAAAGCCCAGATCTCAGCAAGTCAAAAAAAATGGTCCAAACAGTCCAATTTTTTCCAGCAAATGTCCAGCGCAGCCTGGAAGTTTCTAGAGAGTTCTGGCACTCTCAGTGGTATAAAGGCAGACACGTGTCTGCAAAAGAGGGGTCCCACGCGTTTCTCAATCACTGCGCCACCACCCATTCCCCAGACGCTCACCACGTGGCCCACCTGTCCCCCACTCCCTCTCTCTCTCAGTGCATGCACACCACGTGTCTCCCTCACATCCCTCACCGGAGAATCACCAGAACGCCACCGGCGGCCATGCAAACGCCGTAGCCCCCACCTCCGGCCACCACCAACCGTCGCCGGAAAACCATTTAACCACCAGAAAACTCAGATCTTCATCCCCTTCCTCCGATCTCCTCCCTTCCACCTTCATCACCTTCATCCAAATTTTCCAGAATCATCAAATCTCCTTCGTCCTTCAAGGACTATTTTCCAGAAACAATCATCACACCTTCATCGCTCTTCATCATCTCCAGAAAACCATCAGAGCGTTCATCAAGATTCCCAGAAAGGTGTTCCAAGATCTTCCTCGTCTTGTTTCCAGCAAAACCGTCATCGACCGCCGGATCGTTGTTCGTTGATCTTCGTATCATCTCCAGAAGACCTTCAGCAATCTTCATATGTTCGTGCGTTTTTCCAGATCTCCAAGAACTCGTTGAGATTCTTCGGTGCTTGTTCAGAAGACGGCAACAACCTCCAAAGAAGTTCTTAAGAGCTCTCATCAGGATCTTCGCGCGAGTTGTTGCAATCATCGAATCGGCTTCAGCAAGCATCAAGAGAACACCGCAAGTTTGCTCGCGTTCCACCTCCAGGTATGTTGTCCTTTGATTATTACTCGCATCTTGCTTTGGATTGTTGAATGTATGATTTCATCTTGTCTTGATTTGGAGTCTAGATTGAGTGTTAGTTTCGTTTAGGGTTTAATTGTGTGTGAGACTTGGATTGAGAGGGATAATGGTGACATTGTGGCGTGTTGGTGTTGTTGTGTTTGAGATGCATAAGAATGTTTGAGAGTTGCAGAGAGTGAATAGTTGGGGAAGACGAGAGGAAGACGGCGCTAGGTATTTGGATGAACAGTGCCAGAAGCATCTGGGAGAAGATTTGGTTTTGGCTAAGTGAATGCTGGATTAGGGTTTGGGGCATTGGGCTAAGCCCAAAAGCGTGTTTCTGAACGCACCTCCCAATTTTGCTTTCCCTCCCTTAGCGTGTGAGCCTGAGTAGAGTGAATTGGGCCTTAAGCCCCAGTTTGCTAAGTACACCCCTGGGCGTAAGCCCAGTATTGAAAATAAACTAAGAATTTACCAGTGTTGCACCCCCCCCTGTATTAATTTCAGTTTGTTGTTTTTAGCTATTAAGTCATGGGCCTGCGCCAAACTGCTGTTGGCACCCCCCAGCATAGGCCCAATGTGATTAACAACCTGAACTCTTGCTGTTTGCACCCTCCATGTTATTTTCTTTTATTTTGATTTTTCTTTTATATTTCCATATTAGATAATTCATAATAAATGTAAATAATAATTGTTTTAATAATTCTTTTTCCACCATTTCATGAAAAATGTTTAGAAAATTAAATAAAAATAAAAGTGACATTTTATTTTTTGTTTGTTATATTTTGCATATTTTTCAATTAATTGATTTGTTTTTTAATATTTTTAATGCATGCATATCATTAGAAATTCATAAAAAATAGTAGAATTAGTCAAATAATCCCGTTCTTTTTTCTGTAGACTCGTAATTCAGTGTAGAATTTTATAGCATAAAAACATTAGCTCAATCATGCATTTTTATTTTAATTGCATTTTTTCACTGTTATTGATGTTGAATAATTGGTCTGTGGATATGTCTGTGTTGCTGATTTTATTTTTTTCATCTGGTATTGAATTTTGTTTTGATTTTTCAGTATGTTGCCCTAGAGCCATGTAGGTCTCCCATTAGATTTTTGATAGTTTTTTGTAGGGTATTCTAATAGGATTTGTCTGAGCCTGAAGATAGGAGAAGTCTTGATGACTTCTGACTTTGAAGTTCAACTGTGGTTGAACTTCAGAGATAGTCTCCTGTGGTTTGTTGGCCTGTGGATTCTTCTTGAAGGTGGGAGCTGATGGAGGTCCTGTTGGAGCTTGCAAGGATGCAGTAGATTGAGGCTTAGTCTAGGAGCTTGTTGTCTGTTTGTGAGGTTCGAGATCCTGAAGTTTGAAGGGAGTTTATGGTACTTTCCTGAGGAAGGCACTATGAATGACTTTCATCCTTCCTTCTCACCTCTTTCGTAAGTATCCAATGATGTCGGAGCCGACATGTGAGTTTAATTTCTCCTGAGGAGGAATATAAACTGATCACATATTGTTGAGCCACATGGGATACGATTCCTAAGTGGAAGCCCCTTAGCACTTTCCTGAGGAAGGTCCTATGGGTCTATTCACTTAGTTCCAGTAGTTTGTCTAGGATTTCTTAAGTATCCAGTGATGTTGGAGCCAACTTGTGAGTTTAATTTCTCCTGAGGAGGAATGTAAACTGATCACAGTTGTTGAGCCACGTAGGATACGATTCCTAAGTGTCAGCCTCCTAGTACTTTCCTGAGGAAGGTCCTATGAGTCTGTTCACTTAGTTCCCTTAGTGCATATAGGTTCTTTCCCAAATATCCAGTGACGCCGGAGCCTTCATGTGAGTTTAATCTCTCCTGAGGAGGGATGTAAACTGATCACAGTTGTCGAGCCGCATAGGATATGACTCCTGAGTAGTAATCTCCTGGTACTTTCCTGAGGAAAGCACTATGAGCTTGCCTGCTTAGCTTCCTTTCTCTGGTAAGCTTATTCTGAAGCTTGGAGACTGGGATTGATTCCTCTTGCCTAGGAGTTTGTTTAGATCCTTGCTTAGGGTTTTGATTAGATTTGTTGCTTAGATCCCTGCTTAGGGTGTTGTATAGAGTTCTGTTTAGAGAGTTATTAGGAGATTGTTTCAGGCTTGTTTGAGGCCCTGGTCAGGGTTAGTCTCTTTGTGTTGTTTGACTTGTGTGATGTTATGTTGCATTAGACTTAGGTGTTCATCTAGATAGTTTCTGAGTAGGTGCATCTTAGAAGTAGACTTTGGGTGCATGAGAAGTTGAGGTGGTCCTCCTTCTGCTTGTTTGTTATTGCATGGCTTTGCTTGTTGGTATTTGGTAGAGCTGAGCTCCCTTGCCTTTGTGGTTTGCGGCCTCTGTGCCTTGTTTGTCTAGTTGTTGCATTCATGCATATTTTCAGTATTCCTTTACGTTGCAGTTTCTTGTTTGTGGTTTAATCCTGTTGCCGTGATCCCTTAGGAGCCCTGACTTCTCCGCTGCGGAGTTGTTATGATAGCCATTAGAATGGTCAACCAGGTGTGATAGCAGTAGGTAGATTCCCCTGTTTCTCAGCTATAGTTCTAGGGTTTCCCTTTCCTTTCTGTAGGAGCTTTTGAGTAGCTTGATCCGTAGTTAGCTGAACTACAGCTGCTCTGATTCTTCGTTCCAGACGAAGATATGTAGGCATAGGATGCGATATCCTAGCGAGCACATTAACGACTAACCTTTGTTCTCTCGCGGCTGTGCGATCGAGACTTTCCCGCTAACGACTAATTGCTATCCCTTTCTCTTGCCTGAGCGCATTCGAGACCAGATCGTATTTGTAGGTTCCAGAGCCTTAGAGACTAGTTTGTTTCTCACTGCTGTGTGAGAGCCCCTGTTTACCCGTAGTTAGCCGAACTACGTTTGCTCTGATCTTTCATTTCAGATGGAAGTACGTAGGCACAGGACGCGATGTCCTGGCGAGCAACCTTTCCCCCGTTTAGTCGTAGGAGGCCGAACTACGTTGACTCTGACTTTCCCATTGCACGAGGGAATACGTAGGCCCAGAACACCGTATGTTCTGTCGAGTCCTGTCCTTTTATTTTCTTTTCAGACCAGCCATTAGCGTAGATAGATAACACACCCTTTTACCTATAAACACCAAGCGTGGATCCCATCGAGTACGATGGACGTGAGGGGTGCTAATACCTTCCCCTTGCGTAACCGACTCCCGAATCCAGGTTTTGGTTGCGATGACCATACCTTTTCCCGTCTTTGCGAGGTTTACTCTGAGCGTTTCCTTTCCCTCCCGTGGGATAAATAACGCACGGTGGCGACTCTTCTGTTCAGCCGGCGCCGATTTTCGCAGTAGCGACAGCTGGCGACTCTGCTGGGGATAATAGCATCTGGGGACTTTCCCATCCCTTATGCTGGGACCGTTTCCCATCCCCTACGCGAGTCAATCCTAGCGCTTGGGTGTTTATTTGTTGGGTGTTGTGCATATTGTATTTTACTTTTCTGCACTTTACTTTTCTGTACCTTTACCTTTCCGCATTTATTTTCCAGCATTACATTATTGTGATTATTGCTGTGGGCAAAGGGAGGTTACTGTGAGTGGAAAGCCGGACCTGGGCTTGAGTACACACCTAGATATAGTTGTGGAGAAGTAGTAGACGAACCTGTCTGCTGAGCAGGCACAGTTCCCTACGAAAATCTGCGCTCAGACGAGATTCTTGCAGAGGTGCTCCTTTCCGGTCCTGAGGATCTGAGGGGAGTCCAGACGTGAGGATTGTCGACTCTGGGGACCGATCATTTGGAAGTCAGCTAAGTGAGGCCTCTTCATGATTTGATGATGCCACTCCTTCTGGGAATCGCATCGTCACTCATGAAAGTCTGTGACGCTGATAACCGCATAGGATGCCGTACCTTTGTCCGTGGATTAGGTTTATCCTACCTGTGAGAGGGACTGGGTTATTGCAGGAAAACTGGCCTTCAGAAACCATGATTCATTATCTTTATCAGATGGTATTCTTGATTCATCTCCAGGTGTGTTGTCTGGGTTAGATGGGTTTCTTATCTGAGGTTGAGGCTATTATCAGATGGTATTTTCGTCAGATACAGAGGTTCAGATGGTTTTCTTACCAGGGGATTGATATTTTGAGTATCAGATGATAGTTAGTGTCCTGAGATTCTGATGACCGTGATGGTTTTCTGTTCTTGATCACAGAGATATTCCTCTTCAGGCTACAGCATAGCCCCTGTGTTCGCAGATTGCATTATTTATCATATTGCATCATTGCATTACCATCTGCATTCAACTAACGTGTGTGTATTGCAGGTGCATATTTTCCCTTCCAGTTCTGGTGTTCGTTCCTAGCAAGACATGGAAAACCTGAAGAGAGTATTGCCCTATAAGTTTCCGTCGCCGAATATCAGTCCATTGTTAGAATTGATGGCTATTGCTAAGAAGAGAGGAATGGGTGACTTCAGAAAGAGATATGGGAGGATTCTGACCTACGTTTATCAGCCATCTGCCTACGAGACCAGCGGCATCTATACTCTGTTACAGTTCTATGATGCGGAGCTCAGGTGTTTTGTATTTCCCGACTTCGTTTTGGCTCCTACCCTGGAGGAGTACTCTGCACTTCTGGATATACCGATCCGTGAGCAAATGCCTTTTTATCGTCCGGACGCTGAGCCTAAGCTGGCTGAGCTTTCTGCCATCCTGTGCTTGAAAGAGTCTGAGCTGTCTGGGAAGATGATCAGAAGAGGCGATGTATGGGGATTTCCGTTGGATGTCTTAGTGGAGAAGGCTCGAGAGTATGCCCAGAAGGGCAAATGGGAGGTTTTTGACGTCATTCTTGCTGTATGTGTGTATGGCATCGTGTTATTCCCGAATATTCCTGATTTCGTTGATTCAGATGCCTTCTATATTTTGGCTGCGGGAAACCCAGTTCCTACTTTACTGGGAGATATCCACCATTCAACTCATTATCAGAATGAAAAGCGACGAGGAAGGAATGTGTCTTGTTGTGTCCCTCTCCTATGCAGGTGGTTCACCAGTCATTTGCCTAAGTCAGGCCCGTTTGTCGCATCTATCAATTCTCTAGGATGGCCCGAGCGCTTAATGGGATTGACTGCTGAGAACGTGGTATGGACCAACAAAGAGGTATTTGGAGCTGAAGTCATACTCAAAGGCGAAGGATTCCCGAATGTTCCGTTAATAGGAAGGAAAGGTTGTGTCAACTATAACCCTTCCTTATTGATCAAGCAATTTGGGTACATACCTCAAGGAGCGCCAAAGCCCGAGGAGATACAGGAATCTCTGTATCTCACCGGGGCAATAGGGAAAGAGATGCTGACCAAACTTGAGAAAGCCTGGAAAAACTTGCACAAGAGAGGGAAGCTTTCAGGTAGCAGAGGGGATACTCGAGGTCCTAGCCCATATGAAGAATGGATTCGGGAGCGAGCTGTGAAATTCCTTATGCCGTATCCAGCAGTTCAGCCATTGCATCCTCCTCCGGTGGAGGAGCCTACCACTGTGGACATTCAGGTCTACAAGCAGCTGATGGCGGAGAAAGAAGAGCTGGCAAAGACTAAAGAGGCTTTAGAGCAGGAGAATGCCAAGCTTCGGCATGAAAATATTGAAACAGGGTATATTTCTAAGCAACAGGATGAAACTCTGAAACATCTGAAGGCTACGTTATTGGAATTGACGGAAACCAAGAAGCGTCTAGAGTTAGATGTGGACTCCGTTAGTAGTGTGTTGGCCACCAAGAAGCAAGAGCTGGAAAGGGCCTATGCAAAGCTAGCCAAGTTCAGAGAACACTGGGATCTCTCTATGACCAAGCGCAAGGAGCGAGAAGAAGGGCTGAAGACACAGATTGCTCAGTTAGAAGAACAGGTCAAAGTGAAGAACGAAGAGCTTGAAGAAGAAGCCTGTCGCCGATACGAAGCCGAGCGCAAGTTGACAGATGCCATGAAGAACTTGGAAGATTTCCAGCATAGAGCAGATGCCAAGAGACCCAAACCTGGGGATGGTGCCAATGATAAGGCTTGGGAAGACTTTGTCAGAGACATCCAGGGGACAGTCAGGAAGAGGGATCGACTGATAGAAGGCTTGATTTATCAACCAGATCATGCAGAGACAAAGAAGATGGTCGAAGACTTCCGCAACCGTACCCGTATTTGATTTCTCTTGTATTCTGTATGTTGAGATCACCACCAGACATGTTGGCTGGGATCCTCCTTATCATATCAGCTGTATGGAGCATAGTTATGTAACTTCTTGACAAGACAGTTATTCTAATCAATATATGAGGGATTTTCCAAATATTGTCTCTATGGTTTATCTCGTCTTGCTACCACTGACACTGGAATTGGAGGGAAAATATCTCCAATGCACACATGCACGTTAGCATTTTTGTATTTTTGTTTGCATAAATCATACTGCATAGCATTTCTCTAGCAGGTCAAAGCACTTATCCAGCCTTTGTTTTCACCAGAAGGAGATTCTAGGGGAATTGTTTGAGGCAAGAGTGGAGACGACCAAGGGGCTGAAGCAAATTTGAGCAGAATCAAGCAGCATAGTCCGTTACAGGTAATCGGTAGCTATGTCTGAAGGCAATTTCCAGTCTCCTAACACCTTGGCAAGGTTTACTGTGGCGTCCAACCATCAGTATGATTTTATGGAGGACTTCCCGCAAGCGAACAATCTAACTGCAGACCAAGTTGTACAGCCAGCTGTTGAGAACAGAGATCGGCATGAGCAGTTTATTGCCCGAAATGAACGTTATCCTCCTGTTAACAATCAATGTGTTGCTTTCCCTGCGATGAATTACCGGAGAGATATTCCAATGACCGGGTTAGTAGATCCAAGAGCTCTTGACTATGGTAGAAGACTCCGAGTGTTGGAGGAGCAAATGAAAGCCTTGGAAGCGAAAGATGCCGTTAACCTGGATGCTGTAGCCATGTGTTTGGTTCCTGACTTGGTAATGCCGTACAAGTTCAAAATGCCGGAATTTGAAAAATACACAGGAGATAGCTGTCCAAAATTGCATTTGATGATGTTCTGCCGAAGGATGACTTCGTGTGTGCGAAATGACAAATTGATGATCCATTGCTTCCAGTATAGCCTGACTGGGGCATCGTTGAGATGGTATGTGCAATTGGAAAGTAATCAGATTCGATCTTGGGTGGATTTAGCCAGAGCTTTTATGAAGCAGTACGATTACAACCTGGATTTGACTCCTAGTCTCGTAGATCTGCAAGAATTATCTCAGGCAGAGAATGAATCATTCAGAGCGTATTTGCGAAGATGGAAAGAATTGTCTGCTAGTGTTCAACCACCGCTTCCGGAAAGGGAACTGGTTGACATCTTCTTGGGTACTCTGAAAGGCCATTATTTTGACAAATTGTTCAGTTGCACAAGCTTTGTGGGCCTGATGAGGCTGGGAGAGATTGTTGAGAGAGGACTCAGGAGTGGAAAGTTTCGAGGTGTTCCTTACGTCCCAGTTGATAAGATTGAGCCAGTTGTCAGTTCTCAAGAAGAGTGGGAAGGAGATGATGCCACCTCAGAATCTCTAGCATCTCAGGATCAGTTTTCAGATACTTCAAGTCAACGGTCATCCTATCGTCGATCGCGTCAACATGCTCCACGAAGACCAAGGAAACCTGAAAGGCAGTTTACTCAGCTACCAGTGTCGTACAGTCAGTTGTTACCAGATCTGGTCATAAGTGGATTGATAGTACCGAAAGAGACTAAGCCGGTGATTCCACCGTATCCTCCAGGTTTTGATGCCAGCGCCCGCTGTGAGTACCATGTTGGGGCACAGGGGCATTCAACAAATGATTGTAAGGTGCTTAGAAGTCAGATTCAGGATCTGTTAGACTCTAGCCGTATTTGCATCACTCCTCAAGGTTGTGTTCAGATTAATGATTTTCCGTCTTCTAGTTGTGCGGGTTCGTCAGTTAATATCATGGAAGGCTCCACAGGAAGTGTGTGCTCTGAAGATTGTCAATCAGAGAGTTCAGTTGAATATGGGGGAAGTTTCTAGAGGTTTATATGTCGGATGCCGCATCTGTTTCTCTGCCTAACCCGTTTAGCTTTTGTGCATCAGTATTTGTCGATCACCACCAGGATTGTTGGATGGGGTCGTTATATTCAGACTCATTTGTGCTTACTTGCTGATTTTGTTGGTTGTACATGTGTTGGGGATGTTCATCTGTGTGCTTATAGTTTGAGTTTCTCTTTGTCTCGTTATGAATATGTGTTTGTTTGCTGCGCTGCATTATCATTTGACAGGTATATCAGAACCGTGGGTCTTATTTCTTCATCATCCAGTTTGTTGCAGGAATTCCTTCAGAGATATGGAACAGAATCAGGTTGAGTTGATCGAAGTCCAAAGCCAGCTGGGGCAGATGATGAGAGACATGCAAGAGATGCGTTTAGAGCAAAAGATTCTCAAAGAGGAGAACAGTCAGCTGAAGACCCAAATGAGTTTGATCATGGAGGTAGTCAAGAATGTGCTTAGGAAAGAAGACGATCAGCTATTCGAAGCCGCAATGAAGAAGCTCGTGCCACCTGTGCATGTGGAACCTGAGCAGCAGCAACAGAAGATACAGCCGGTTCAGCGGAGGATCCAGGAAGGAAAGCCAAGGAGAACATTTGAGGCACCGCCTATGACCTATGCGGAGCTCTTGCAGATCTTATTGAGGTTTAATCTGGTTGAGAAAAGAACGTTGGCACCACCAACGAGGACATTTCCTCAAGGGTACGATGCCAGTAAGCAATGTGAATTTCATTCTGGGGGATTCGGACATGACATCGAGGGTTGTCATGCTTTTAAGCACAATGTTCAAGACCTGATTGACTCGCACGATATTGAATTCACGCCGGGCGGCGTAGCTGTGCATATTGCTCCTGTCTCAGTCGATGCTAAAATGACAGATGTTTCTAAAGCTGCAATGGGTCAGAAGCGTATCCTAGAATCCATGGTGTCAGAATCTCCAGGCCCACAATTGTTGCCTATTCCTGGGGCAGATCTGAGAAAGAAAATGGTTAAGCATAAGGAGAGTGTTCAGTACATTGAAGGTCAAGAAACCAATGTTGCATTTGATACAAAGGGTGTTCAAGGGTCAACCCGATACCAGCAGCAGCAGCCTCAGCAGGGGGCACAGCAGGCTCAGCGACGATTCCAGGGTGGCAAGCCGAAAAGAGTGTTTGAGAAGCCTCCCTCAACATATGCCGAGTTGTTGCAGACATTGTTGAGATTGAATCTGGTAGAGACAAGAACTCTGGCACCAATAACGGGAACTCCCCCGTTTGGTTATGACGCAAGCAAGCACTGTGAGTTTCATTCTGGAGCCCCAGGTCACGATATAGAAGGCTGCCATGCTTTTAAGCACAAAGTGCAGGATTTGCTTGACAGTGCAGCAATCAGCTTCGGGCAGAGAGGTCCCCAAATCATCTGAATGAAGGAGAAAGGGCTCTATAATTTGTTTGAGTCGATTGAAAGCAGATCAGGACAGCATGGGATTGCCTTTAATAAAGATAGCTGGTTCAGCAGCAGGGCAGACGTGAAAGCCCAGTTCTCGGGAGCTAGCATATTTTCTTTGTTTTAGCTTGTCATTTCTTTGCATTTGTAATTGCTTTCCTGTTTGAATTTGTAAGCTTGTTTGTAAAACTTGTTGTTTTCATTCGAATTGATGATAATGAAATAAATATGCATGTTTTGATTGAATCCAGTCGTGTTCACTAATCGTTTTTACAAAGGTCCAACGTTTGGTTAAGAAGAATTTGGGGAGGATGACGAAAATGACCGACATGCAAATTCCGATATTGTATGCTTTTGAAATAAAACCTGCTGATGATGTACAGGCATTGTTTCAAACCCTTAAACACCGGAGATATAAGGAAGATAATCCCTTGTCAACCCCTTTGAGCCTTGTAGTAGGAGTTCTTTCTGAAAACGAAAAACCCTCAATCTTAACCTGGGGCAGGGTAGGTGTTAGCTAATTTGACCGAGCGTCCAAATTACAAGAGGAGTGTCCGTTCAAGGATCAATCACACCCCTAGAGGTCGTGCCTAAAAGACCACAATGGTTCAATCAAGAGTGGGACAGCCACATCATTCCCAAAGAGTCAGACAACCAATGTCACACGACTTGTTCGAAAAAAGAAGAATGAAAAAGAATCAAAAGCCCGCTAAGTCAAGAAAAATTCAAAACAAATGACTTAGGCAAAAATGAGGGCATCCCGCTGGACTTAAAAAAATCAAAAGATACTCAAAAGGAGTCAGTCCAGGCAAAAGTTAGGGATATGAAAAGAAAAAGTGAAAAGGATCAAAAGAAAAATCCTCGAAGGAAATACGAGTCGTGTGACCTCAAGTGTCAAAGACGAAAAGTGAGTGGCCGTCATTCCAAAATCCAAAAGTTTCTTGAACTATCACTCCTATCTTTCAGCCTCTGAGAGGTGAGCGCTAAGGTCGAGTTAGCTGAACGTAGGATGGGAGAACATCAAGGAGAATGGGTGGGTTAAAGTAAACTTTGAGCCTTTATCCTTTCTTACAAAACCATGAACCTGACCACGTTACAACCTTCAAAAGTCCTAATTGAAGCAGGTTGTTTCGAAAGCATACTCCGGTAAAGGTCGTGTCGATTCTGACTCCTAAGGTTCCTCTTACCATGTTGATACTGATGTTGATAAATGTTTTGTGCATCATATGCCATAAACTGTTTTTCCTTTTTCCCCGTGAACGGATTGGATGTCAAAGCTGTCATATGTGTTGCATTAATACATCTTTTATGCATAACAACTTGTTTTACTTGCGAGTAAGCGCTTGACA
Source organism: Lathyrus sativus (assembly GCA_963859935.3). NCBI lineage: Eukaryota > Viridiplantae > Streptophyta > Magnoliopsida > Fabales > Fabaceae > Lathyrus > Lathyrus sativus. The sequence continues at coordinate 372,308,581 of OZ012739.1, forward strand.
GCAGAAAAGCTTCCTACAATGGAAAGTATGGTCAAGATAGAACGCAGAACGCCCGAATGTTCCGAGAGCAGGGGCAAGCTTTATGGTGATCCCCAGTCAGGTCAGCTTTTCGAAGTCAGTTATTCTGGGGCAATCAGGTTGAGATTCAGGCGAATACGGTCAAGAGCGCTACTCTGAATCAGATAATCGAGGCAAGGTCATTGCAGTCAGGGGCAGACCATCTTAAGTACGCAAAGGTTGCGCGAGAAGCATTCAAGGCGAAGTATCTCTCAGAAGTTCAGAACGCTGAGGCATGTTGTATCAGACCATCAAGGAACAGATTTGCAGGTTTCCTTTCAGGGACTATCCCCACGGAGATCCCGTAGGCTGGGGCATATCAGAAGCAAAAGGATTGTTGTTCTCCGTACCTACAAGGCCATTCAGAGTTATTCGAGCAGATGCAGTCGATTTTCGAGAGCGAGATGAATGCGGGAAGTTGTATCATTATCCCTCGACCCTTCAAGGCTGTGTATTCAGGAAGAATATTTTCCAGCGTCAGGTGTATCTGACCCAGTAAGATGGCTTAAGAGCTCAAATCCAAGTTTGCGATTACTGTGAAGCCCATCTGTGTTGGCGCATCATTTTCCAGATCCGAGCTTCGTCAGTACGCGGGAGGACTCCCTCCATTTTCTACAGCAAAGTCAAATTGGTCATTGGTACGGGTAAGCTATTCCCAGAGAAGTCCAATCATATTCAGCACGTCTGCTATTTTACAATGGAGTTACAATCCCCAGCAGGGTATTACTTCGTCAAAGTGTTCGGTTAAGTTCCCGGTATCCCCAGCATGGTTGATTTCACTCTCCCAGCATTTATTTTGCTAGGACGATTCAGTGATATCCGGGTTATCCCCAGCAAAGTTGGCCTCGCCTTTAGCATTTATTTTGCTGAAGTGGTTTTCTGTACCCGGCCTTCTCCGGCAGCTCGAGCCTGCTAGCATATTGCATGCATCATCATACTTGCATCATACTTGCATATCATTGTCAGAATGCGTCGCATTTCCATCCAGGATGGAGCATTACGCTGTAGAAAGATTAAAGCATTTGCATATGCATACAAAGCATAAGTCAGGTTTTCTATCAGCCTCATATGGCACGTGAATTACTCTGTGATCAGGGGCATTTATCCAGCAACAGTATTCAGACAGTTCAGCAGATTATTTGTATCTCAGATCATACAGCGATTATGCTTTGATCAGTCAGTCATCTGATGTTGACAAGCTTTTCTTCCCGTCAATTCATATTGGCGATGTGTTCCCCCAATAAGTGGATTTCTCCGTCTAGCATTAGACGTCTGGAGTACGAATGTGGTTTTCTTTCCGTCTATCCATAGACGATGTGAAGTTGCGGGTGATCGCAGTAAGATTTCAAGAAGGGGTTTCTCCCAGGATATGCTTTCCTTACCGTCTATCAGTAGACGATGTGAAGTTTCAGGCAATCTTCAATGGAGTTCAAAATAGAGCTTTTCTAGTAAGTGGCCTTCCTTTCCGTCTGGCAGCAGACGATGTGAAGTTTCGAGCTATTGTTTAGCAGGTTTCTTATTGCCAGATCATACATATGATGAGGTGTTTCCCCAGCGAGTCTTCTCCGGCTATCCTTAGTTGTTGAGGGGTTTCAAAATGATTTTGAATATCGGTTCTCTTTCTGGTTATTGGATATGATGACATTTAAGAGGGACTTTTCTGACCATCAATCCCTATTGATGACGAGGCTCTTCGTAGAATGTTCAGTTTGCGTGATCGTTGATTCTTATTGACGACATGATTCCTTAAAAGGTGGTTTTCTTCCCGTCTGTCCCTACTGACGATGTGGCCCCTTTAAGGATATGGATCTTTCCATCAATTCCCGTAGACAGAAGGATTCTGAAATTCAAAGGATGGTGTTGAATTGCGTAATGGTGTCTTTCCGTCTATCAGTAGACGATGTAAATTTGGAGAGTATTCCTTTCCGTCTATCCTTAGACGATGTGAATATCGATCTGTTCATCAATCAGGATGATCCCGTCTACCCTTAGACGATGAGAATATTAAGTTGTTCATCAATCAGGATGATACCGTCTACTCTTAGACGAAGAGAATATTAATTTGTTCATCAATCAGGATGATCCCGTCTACCCTTAGACGATGAGAATAGTGATTTGAATATCAATCAAGATAATACCGTCTACCCTTAGACGATGTGAAGATGGAGATTATGGTGATACCGTCTACCCTTAGACGATGTGAAGATGGAGATTATGGTGATACCGTCTACCCTTAGACGATGTGAGTATGGAGATTATGGTGACTTTCCGTCTATCCTTAGACGATGTGTGTATGGAGATTAAGAAGATGATCCCGTCTACTCTTAGACGAAGAGAATATTAATTTGTTCATCAATCAGGATGATCCCGTCTATCCTTAGGCGATGTGAATTTGGAGATTAATGTTGTCTTTCCGTCTATCATTAGACGAGGTGAGTATTCAATCAGGGTATCTTCCCGTCCATCTTTGGACGATGTGAGTATATTTTTCTTCCTGCCTATCAGTAGGCAATGTGAAAGAATCAGGTATTTTGTTGCAACCATCAGGGTTTGTTACATGGGGTATCACAAGCAACGGGTATTCAAATCAGGAGTTCTTTATCAGATGATTAATCAGTTTGGTGCCGCAATGACTGGACTCGGTCTTCTGGACTTTATTCCCCAAGCAGTTGACAGTATATGCTCGCGGTTGGCAAATTTTCGGGTTTTATTTGTATTCAACCGTCTCGTACCTCTGAATGTTTGAAGGCTGAGTGCTCTTCAAACCCTTCAGGTCCAAGTCGCTTGAATAGGGGCAGCTGTTGCACCCTAAAATTTGACCAACCAATTCTCCTATCTGACTCATGGTTTAATTTCATATTCACAGCTCAGATGTGTGATTTTTTGTGCACAAGCAGGGGATATCAGAGTTGACAGCTTGATTTTTGTCTATCAGATGTGGCAGACCCAGTCCAGATTATCGGGGTTTTATTTTCGGGAAATTGTGTGCTCCTCGGTGATTTTTCAGTGATTTTGGGGATATTCTGGAGCCCGGGGATCTCCGTTCGATTCAATCTGGTCTCGTGCGCTTTTATGGGAGTCATTTGCATTCATCTGCATTTTTAGGATTTTTATAGACTTTTTGTGAATTTTTAACAGGCTTTATAGATTTTTCTGGAATTTAAATAGGGTTTTAGAATATTTTAATAGCTTAATTCTCTTTTTTAGAATTTTATAGAATATTTTAAATAGAATTTTAGAATTTTAAATAAGATTTTAAATAGTTTTATCTTTTTAGAATAATATAGTTTTCTTTTATAGATTTTAATATTTTTAGATGATATAGAAAATGATATAGTTTTCTTTTATTAATAATAGGTTTAATTGTTTTTAAATCATTTTTAGAATTTTAATAGAAAATTAGGATAATATAGAATTAATTAGGATTAATTGAATTTTTCAGAATTAAATAGGTTAATGACTTTTTAGAGTTTAATTAGGATTAATTGGATTTTTTAGAGTTCATTAGAGGTTAATTGATTTTTTTAGATTTAATTAGTATAATATAGAATTAGTTAGACTTTTAATCATTTTAGAGTTTAATTAGGTTAATTGAGTTTTTAGAGTTAATTAGGTTAATTGTTCAGATTAGATATAATTAGATTAGGTTTAATTGTTTTGTTTTTATGCAGTTTTTTTACAGTTTTTTATTCTTTTTTCGTATTGGGCCCAGTGGGGCGTTTTTGGTAAAGCCCAGATCTCAGCAAGTCAAAAAAAATGGTCCAAACAGTCCAATTTTTTCCAGCAAATGTCCAGCGCAGCCTGGAAGTTTCTAGAGAGTTCTGGCACTCTCAGTGGTATAAAGGCAGACACGTGTCTGCAAAAGAGGGGTCCCACGCGTTTCTCAATCACTGCGCCACCACCCATTCCCCAGACGCTCACCACGTGGCCCACCTGTCCCCCACTCCCTCTCTCTCTCAGTGCATGCACACCACGTGTCTCCCTCACATCCCTCACCGGAGAATCACCAGAACGCCACCGGCGGCCATGCAAACGCCGTAGCCCCCACCTCCGGCCACCACCAACCGTCGCCGGAAAACCATTTAACCACCAGAAAACTCAGATCTTCATCCCCTTCCTCCGATCTCCTCCCTTCCACCTTCATCACCTTCATCCAAATTTTCCAGAATCATCAAATCTCCTTCGTCCTTCAAGGACTATTTTCCAGAAACAATCATCACACCTTCATCGCTCTTCATCATCTCCAGAAAACCATCAGAGCGTTCATCAAGATTCCCAGAAAGGTGTTCCAAGATCTTCCTCGTCTTGTTTCCAGCAAAACCGTCATCGACCGCCGGATCGTTGTTCGTTGATCTTCGTATCATCTCCAGAAGACCTTCAGCAATCTTCATATGTTCGTGCGTTTTTCCAGATCTCCAAGAACTCGTTGAGATTCTTCGGTGCTTGTTCAGAAGACGGCAACAACCTCCAAAGAAGTTCTTAAGAGCTCTCATCAGGATCTTCGCGCGAGTTGTTGCAATCATCGAATCGGCTTCAGCAAGCATCAAGAGAACACCGCAAGTTTGCTCGCGTTCCACCTCCAGGTATGTTGTCCTTTGATTATTACTCGCATCTTGCTTTGGATTGTTGAATGTATGATTTCATCTTGTCTTGATTTGGAGTCTAGATTGAGTGTTAGTTTCGTTTAGGGTTTAATTGTGTGTGAGACTTGGATTGAGAGGGATAATGGTGACATTGTGGCGTGTTGGTGTTGTTGTGTTTGAGATGCATAAGAATGTTTGAGAGTTGCAGAGAGTGAATAGTTGGGGAAGACGAGAGGAAGACGGCGCTAGGTATTTGGATGAACAGTGCCAGAAGCATCTGGGAGAAGATTTGGTTTTGGCTAAGTGAATGCTGGATTAGGGTTTGGGGCATTGGGCTAAGCCCAAAAGCGTGTTTCTGAACGCACCTCCCAATTTTGCTTTCCCTCCCTTAGCGTGTGAGCCTGAGTAGAGTGAATTGGGCCTTAAGCCCCAGTTTGCTAAGTACACCCCTGGGCGTAAGCCCAGTATTGAAAATAAACTAAGAATTTACCAGTGTTGCACCCCCCCCTGTATTAATTTCAGTTTGTTGTTTTTAGCTATTAAGTCATGGGCCTGCGCCAAACTGCTGTTGGCACCCCCCAGCATAGGCCCAATGTGATTAACAACCTGAACTCTTGCTGTTTGCACCCTCCATGTTATTTTCTTTTATTTTGATTTTTCTTTTATATTTCCATATTAGATAATTCATAATAAATGTAAATAATAATTGTTTTAATAATTCTTTTTCCACCATTTCATGAAAAATGTTTAGAAAATTAAATAAAAATAAAAGTGACATTTTATTTTTTGTTTGTTATATTTTGCATATTTTTCAATTAATTGATTTGTTTTTAATATTTTTAATGCATGCATATCATTAGAAATTCATAAAAAATAGTAGAATTAGTCAAATAATCCCGTTCTTTTTTCTGTAGACTCGTAATTCAGTGTAGAATTTTATAGCATAAAAACATTAGCTCAATCATGCATTTTTATTTTAATTGCATTTTTTCACTGTTATTGATGTTGAATAATTGGTCTGTGGATATGTCTGTGTTGCTGATTTTATTTTTTTCATCTGGTATTGAATTTTGTTTTGATTTTTCAGTATGTTGCCCTAGAGCCATGTAGGTCTCCCATTAGATTTTTGATAGTTTTTTGTAGGGTATTCTAATAGGATTTGTCTGAGCCTGAAGATAGGAGAAGTCTTGATGACTTCTGACTTTGAAGTTCAACTGTGGTTGAACTTCAGAGATAGTCTCCTGTGGTTTGTTGGCCTGTGGATTCTTCTTGAAGGTGGGAGCTGATGGAGGTCCTGTTGGAGCTTGCAAGGATGCAGTAGATTGAGGCTTAGTCTAGGAGCTTGTTGTCTGTTTGTGAGGTTCGAGATCCTGAAGTTTGAAGGGAGTTTATGGTACTTTCCTGAGGAAGGCACTATGAATGACTTTCATCCTTCCTTCTCACCTCTTTCGTAAGTATCCAATGATGTCGGAGCCGACATGTGAGTTTAATTTCTCCTGAGGAGGAATATAAACTGATCACATATTGTTGAGCCACATGGGATACGATTCCTAAGTGGAAGCCCCTTAGCACTTTCCTGAGGAAGGTCCTATGGGTCTATTCACTTAGTTCCAGTAGTTTGTCTAGGATTTCTTAAGTATCCAGTGATGTTGGAGCCAACTTGTGAGTTTAATTTCTCCTGAGGAGGAATGTAAACTGATCACAGTTGTTGAGCCACGTAGGATACGATTCCTAAGTGTCAGCCTCCTAGTACTTTCCTGAGGAAGGTCCTATGAGTCTGTTCACTTAGTTCCCTTAGTGCATATAGGTTCTTTCCCAAATATCCAGTGACGCCGGAGCCTTCATGTGAGTTTAATCTCTCCTGAGGAGGGATGTAAACTGATCACAGTTGTCGAGCCGCATAGGATATGACTCCTGAGTAGTAATCTCCTGGTACTTTCCTGAGGAAAGCACTATGAGCTTGCCTGCTTAGCTTCCTTTCTCTGGTAAGCTTATTCTGAAGCTTGGAGACTGGGATTGATTCCTCTTGCCTAGGAGTTTGTTTAGATCCTTGCTTAGGGTTTTGATTAGATTTGTTGCTTAGATCCCTGCTTAGGGTGTTGTATAGAGTTCTGTTTAGAGAGTTATTAGGAGATTGTTTCAGGCTTGTTTGAGGCCCTGGTCAGGGTTAGTCTCTTTGTGTTGTTTGACTTGTGTGATGTTATGTTGCATTAGACTTAGGTGTTCATCTAGATAGTTTCTGAGTAGGTGCATCTTAGAAGTAGACTTTGGGTGCATGAGAAGTTGAGGTGGTCCTCCTTCTGCTTGTTTGTTATTGCATGGCTTTGCTTGTTGGTATTTGGTAGAGCTGAGCTCCCTTGCCTTTGTGGTTTGCGGCCTCTGTGCCTTGTTTGTCTAGTTGTTGCATTCATGCATATTTTCAGTATTCCTTTACGTTGCAGTTTCTTGTTTGTGGTTTAATCCTGTTGCCGTGATCCCTTAGGAGCCCTGACTTCTCCGCTGCGGAGTTGTTATGATAGCCATTAGAATGGTCAACCAGGTGTGATAGCAGTAGGTAGATTCCCCTGTTTCTCAGCTATAGTTCTAGGGTTTCCCTTTCCTTTCTGTAGGAGCTTTTGAGTAGCTTGATCCGTAGTTAGCTGAACTACAGCTGCTCTGATTCTTCGTTCCAGACGAAGATATGTAGGCATAGGATGCGATATCCTAGCGAGCACATTAACGACTAACCTTTGTTCTCTCGCGGCTGTGCGATCGAGACTTTCCCGCTAACGACTAATTGCTATCCCTTTCTCTTGCCTGAGCGCATTCGAGACCAGATCGTATTTGTAGGTTCCAGAGCCTTAGAGACTAGTTTGTTTCTCACTGCTGTGTGAGAGCCCCTGTTTACCCGTAGTTAGCCGAACTACGTTTGCTCTGATCTTTCATTTCAGATGGAAGTACGTAGGCACAGGACGCGATGTCCTGGCGAGCAACCTTTCCCCCGTTTAGTCGTAGGAGGCCGAACTACGTTGACTCTGACTTTCCCATTGCACGAGGGAATACGTAGGCCCAGAACACCGTATGTTCTGTCGAGTCCTGTCCTTTTATTTTCTTTTCAGACCAGCCATTAGCGTAGATAGATAACACACCCTTTTACCTATAAACACCAAGCGTGGATCCCATCGAGTACGATGGACGTGAGGGGTGCTAATACCTTCCCCTTGCGTAACCGACTCCCGAATCCAGGTTTTGGTTGCGATGACCATACCTTTTCCCGTCTTTGCGAGGTTTACTCTGAGCGTTTCCTTTCCCTCCCGTGGGATAAATAACGCACGGTGGCGACTCTTCTGTTCAGCCGGCGCCGATTTTCGCAGTAGCGACAGGGATGATTTGGCATATAGGGTGTTTTACAGTTTTTAGGAAAAATTCTGTATGGCAGTAATCATTAATGAATTGGTGTTTTGGGATGATTTGGCATATAGGGTGTTTTACAGTTTTTAGGAAAAAATCTGTATGGCAGTAATCGTTAATGAATTGGTGTTTTGGGATGATTTGACATATAGGGCATATAGGGTGTTTTACAGTTTTTAGGGAAAATTCTGTATGGCAGTAATCGTTAATGAATTGGTGATTTGGGATGATTTGGCATATAGGGCATATAGGGTGTTTTACAGTTTTTAGGGAAAATTCTGTATGGCAGTAATCGTTAATGAATTGGTGTTTTGGGATGATTTGGCATATAGGACATAGAGGGTGTTTTACAGTTTTTAGGGAAAATTCTGTATGGCTTTTGAGGTATCGATAAAGTGTGTAGGTGATGATTTTGGGAATAGGAATTAGAAGCCTATTGGTTACGGTAATGTGCAAGATTGGTACTAGAATAGACTGAGGATCTGAGTTGAGATGATAGGTACAGTTTGGCCTTGATGCACTGTAAGAATGATGAGTGTGAGAACTAACTTGTGTACTTGGTGATAGTGTATGTTTCCCGTAATAATGACTGGTGGACAATTAGTTGATGTATATGTATGTAGTGATCAGTAGGATCGCGTACCCCCGAGTGGTGGGATATGTTATATCTTGGTGTTAAAGTGTGAACTTGTTTACTATCTGGTTGATTTATATGGTGTTGGTGTATGTTATATCTGTACATATGTGAATTGGTGTATGATGATATGATCAGGAGGATCGTGTGCACGTTGAGTGCCTAAATATATTAGTTATGCATTGGTGTGTGCATATCATGGTGTTTTGGTGGGATGAATCATGTCTCAGGAGGAGCGTAAGTGATTCATCCGTACTCCTTTGTGGAGAATGGTGGGGGATAGATCATGTCTCAGGAGGAGCGTAAGTGATCTATCCAGGTTCGATTGAATGAACCAACGAGTCGGTACCGCATGCATGGTGTTGAGTTGCATTTTGCATTATAATATGTTATATTGTAATTTGAACAGTAGGTTCGTTATATGGTGTTGTTGGGGTGAATAATTGATGTGTTGGTGTGTTTTACTGCCTTATTACATGTATTACATTACCATTATATTTTTGATCATGATTTCTCACCCCTTTGTTGTTGTCGTGGTCTGTGTTTCTTCGGAAGTACAGATAATCCAGGTGCTTAGCTAGCTTGGATATTGGTGTGATTGTCGAGTCTAGGATGCTCTGATACGTAGCACGGGACTTGGGCATTTTTATTTGTTTTATGTTGAACTGATATTTTATTTCCCTGTGAACGTATCAAACTTTTATTGAATTTTATTATTTAATATTCCGCTGAAGTTGGAGATAAACCTTTTTATAAGGAAATGTTGTTTTTATGTGATATCCCACTTGGGAGAATTGGAACTCTGATTTTGTTTATTTATAATGTTTATTAATTTAATTGATTTTGGGTAGTGGGGTGTTACAATTGGTATCAGAGCAGGTCGGTCCGTCCGGCCAATGTTGTCTAGTGTTGTTGTTCCCTGGTATGCGACATGTGTGTAAAAACACTGTCGGTACATGTTGTTGTTTAAAATTTGTCGGTAGAAGTGAAATGATTTCAGTGGGGGAGAAGTTGGTATTTCTCCGGAATACTGCAGTGTTGTGGCTTAATGTGTTACGCTCTTATAGTTTGGTAAAGATGGTTTATACCCCATCATGATTTTCGGCTGTCTATTGACAAATTGAGGAACTGATCACCCTCAATCTCTTGCTAATAGTAGACGAGATTGTGTTGGATGGGATAGACGTGTCTTGCAAGCTTAGGTGGTGTGAGCAATGAATTGTCTTGAGTTAAGCTAAGTGCTTAAGGGATTATTTTGAGGAGTTGGCGTAAGACGGTGTTGAGGTGTGTATTTTGACGGAAACTTTGAATGTTAAGGAAAGTGAGAAATTGGGATTTATCACTTAATTGTGATTGTCCGGAAGTTTTCCTGAGGAGGTAAATGGTTTACTATCGGAATGTGAAGTAAAGCTTACACATTGACTTCGTTCTTGGAACTAGTCCGATATGGGTGACTCCATATTGTGTGTTTGCATTGGGATTGAGAAAGTTAAAGAGTCAACTTGAAGACCTGCTGGAAGAGAGGTTCTTTTGTTTGAGTGTGTTACCATAAGGTGCACCAATTTTGTTGGTTAGACAGACGGAAGGTTTTGTGAAGCTTTGGGTGAACTATGGATATGTGAACAAGGTGACTATCAAGGATAAGCGTTCGCTTCCAAGAGTTGATGAGTTGATGGATCAATGGGTTGAAGGATGTGAGTTTTCCTTGGTCGTGTGAGCTATTGAAATTCTCTATGAGATGGTGAAGTATTGACATGGAATTAAGCTATTTATTGATGAAGTGTGTTTGAATGTTGTGGTAAGGACGGGCGGTACGGTCCGTGTTTCTGCCAGAACTCACAACTTGTTTGTCCGCTTAGCATGGGATCTTCTTTAATTATTTGAGCAAGGCAATGGTTATGTTAATCAGTGATATTTTAAGACATTCGAAGAGTATAGAGGATTATGTTGAGCATAAGGAACTTGAGTTATCAGTGTTGGAAAAAGAGTAGCGATATACTTCTGGGAGGAAAGTTTTGCCGAATCCGACATAACTATTTGTTGCGTTTGTGATGCTTGTTGATATAATTGAGGATTTGCTAAAGGCAACTTCAGCAAGTTTTAATTATGCTTTAAGGCAACTTGAATTACGTAAGAAGAATTATCTGACCAGTGTTCTAGAGTTGGTTGTTGTTGTAGTTGTGCCGAAGTTGGAGGCTGAAATCGTTTAATCTGAGATTTTGTGAGAAATCGATGCTTTACGGAAGAAAGTCGGATTAGATTGCGTAGTGGCGTCAGGTGATGTTAAGTCGTGATTGAGTATGCTTGTTTTATCAAATTTGGTTGGTTTTGTAAGTTTTTGTATTTTTGGAGATTTGAAGGTTTAAAAATCGGATTGAAATCGGACGTCGTAGAAATCATGTTTAATGGTTCTAATTCGAGGCTATATGTTAGGTGAGTATGAGTATGTGTTTGTTTCGAAGAAAGGAATTGAATCAGTCGAATTTTCGGACAAGAATGCAAAATCCCGTAGCAGTTTTTCGGCAAAATTCTGGTTTTTCGGAAAACTTCGAAAATTCATAACTCTTGAACCGTATGTCCGTTTTGACCCCCGTTTGAAGCGTTGGAGAGCTAACGAGAAGCTCTTTCCGGGAAAAATGGTTTTTATGTCAGTGGATGATCTAATTATAGCAGAATATTCGAAACATGTAATTTGGTCAACTTTTACCGTCGTGATCGGGTGCGTTTGATGTGTTATCTTACTGTATGTTTTCGGTATATACCGTGGTAACTGATGCTTCGATTTGGAAACCTTGCTTGTACCGAGGAAAATGGCGAAAAGAGTTGGAACCGGTTGGGAAATTTTGTGATGCGAGTCTGGTCTGTGAAGAGACTTCTTATGGAGTTAAGCCTTGTATGTTAGACCGTACTAGTAGTATTCTTGAGGAGATTCGAGGAGGTCAGAAATCTGGATTGAGTTGGTGAATTAGTTGAAATTGATAAATCAGGGTCGAAGAGTGGATTGTCGGGTTTGTGGAAATAGTACCATGATATGTTGTGATGGGGTATGTGGACCGGATGTTGTTGAGGGGAGTAGGAGTACTCGTGAAGAAATACATTGAGGTAGATGGAGTGTCCATCCCGGTGCTATGAAGAAGTAACCGAATTTGAGTAGATTGTTTTGGTGACCATAGATGAGGAGAGGAGTGGTTGAGGTTGAATATATTGGTTAGAATTGTTGGAATTCGAAGAGTGAACATCAGAGACTGTTGAGTCTGATGCAGCCGTTGAATATTCCAAAGTGGAAATCAGGTAGTATTTTCACGGATTTGGTGTTGAGATTTCCAAAGAATTGGAAAGACATAATTTTAATTTGGGTTGTTGTGAGTGGATGAACTATTCCGTGTTAAGGATATATGAGATACATATTGAGGAAGTAGTGAAGTTGGATGAGATACTGTCGAATGTTGTGTTAGATTGAAATTTGAGGTTTATATTGAGATGTTGGAGGGGCTTACAGGAAGCTTCAGGTACTAAGTTGAGGTTGAGTTCGGCTTACCATTCACAAACTGATGGTCAGTCAGAGAGGACTATTGAGTCTGTAGAGAATTGGTGAGAGCTTGGGTGTTGGATCAAGGTGGATCGTGGGATGATTAATTATCGTTGATTGAGTTACCTATAATAACGGTTACCATCCTAGTGTCGGAATGGCACTATATGTGGCTTGGTGAGATAGGGAGTGTAGGACTCTCCTGTGTTGAAATAAATCAAGTGAGAGTGTTGTACTCAGACTTGAAAATTATGCTTGAGATGGCTGAGAAGATCGAGAGGATCCGAGGCAATATGTGTTTTGAGAGTCACGCCGGTGACTGGTGTTGGTCGAGCTTCGAAATCTCAGATGTTTGCACCGTGCTCTGTAGTTGTATCAGAGTGGTGCAGCGGAGGCATGGGAGGAGTAACATGTTAGATTGTTTTTCCGTTGTCGCTGTGAATTGGCATGATATGTTTCATGTGTCTTAGTCGAGAAAGTACATTGAACCAGGTGGATGGTGTACAAGTGAAAAATATTCCGATTGTTGAGGCATTGCTAGTTCGTTTTGGCGAGCGAGGAACAACTCCGAAGGGAGGAGATATCTTTGGTGAAAGTAGTATGGGGAGGTGCTGCAGAAGGCAGTGTGACCTGAGAATTGGTGAAAGTAGTATGGGGAGCGTATCCGGAATTATTTCCATCAGGTAATTTTCGAGGACGAAAATAATTAAAGTGGGGGAGAGTTGTAACACCCATTTTAATTATTTAGTCATTTTATTATTATTTTAAATATTATATGTTGATGTGCCCTTTGGTAGGGTGTATTTGATGATGTTTGGTGGGTGTCCCTGAGATAGGAGGATCATTGGTGGTAATTTGGTGAGTTTATAATAATATAAGAAATAATAGTAATATTGGTGGTGGTATTATTATTATTATTATTATTATTATTATTATTATTATTATTATTATTATTATTATTATTATTATTATTATTATTATTATATTTATGATTATTATTAATATTTGTAGTAATATTATTAATATGGAGAATATAATATTATTATTAATATAGTTATTATATTATTATGATTTTTGGTGTGAATATGATAATATAATGAATAATAGTAATATTGGTGGGGGTATTATTATTATTATTATATATTATTATATTTATTAGTATTATTAATATTATTATTATTTTGGTGAGATAATAATAGGATTATTATTACTATTATTATTATTATTATTTTATTAAGTTATTAACATTATTATTATTTTGGTGAGATAATAATAGGATTATTATTACTATTATTATTATTATTATTATTATTTTATTAAGTTATTAACATTATTATTATTTTGGTGAGATAATAATAGGATTATTATTACTATTATTATTATTATTTATTATTATTATTATTATTATTATTAAGTTATTATTATTATTGGGATTAGAGAATGAAAATAGAAACGTGAGGGATGCGAGTTTTACGATACATTGTGAGAAGTTAGAGAAAGTGGAAAAAGAACGATAGAAAGGAGAGAACGGAAAAGGGAACGGAAAAGGGAGCGAAGAACGAAGGAACAGGGGAAAATCAGAATTGGCCAAACCTTGGAGGATTCTTTCATCGATCAACCGATTAACAAGGTAAGGGGGGAGAAACTTGATTGGGAATGGTTTATACATGTATAGGGTAGTTGGGGATTCCTTAACCCCGTAGGAAATTGATCTATATATGATAATATATATTGTTATGTTATGATTGATGATGATTGTTGTTAATTATATAGTAATCGTTAATGAATTGGTGTTTTGGGATGATTTGGCATATAGGGTGTTTTACAGTTTTTAGGAAAAATTCTGTATGGCAGTAATCGTTAATGAATTGGTGTTTTGGGATGATTTGGCATATAGGGTGTTTTACAGTTTTTAGGAAAAATTCTGTATGGCAGTAATCGTTAATGAATTGGTGTTTTGGGATGATTTGGCATATAGGGCATATAGGGTGTTTTACAGTTTTTAGGGAAAATTCTGTATGGCAGTAATCGTTAATGAATTGGTGATTTGGGATGATTTGGCATATAGGGCATATAGGGTGTTTTACAGTTTTTAGGGAAAATTCTGTATGGCAGTAATCGTTAATGAATTGGTGTTTTGGGATGATTTGGCATATAGGGCATAGAGGGTGTTTTACAGTTTTTAGGGAAAATTCTGTATGGCTTTTGAGGTATCGATAAAGTGTGTAGGTGATGATTTTGGGAATAGGAATTAGAAGCCTATTGGTTACGGTAATGTGCAAGATTGGTACTAGAATAGACTGAGGATCTGAGTTGAGATGATAGGTACAGTTTGGCCTTGATGCACTGTAAGAATGATGAGTGTGAGAACTAACTTGTGTACTTGGTGATAGTGTATGTTTCCCGTAATAATGACTGGTGGACAATTAGTTGATGTATATGTATGTAGTGATCAGTAGGATCGCGTACCCCCGAGTGGTGGGATATGTTATATCTTGGTGTTAAAGTGTGAACTTGTTTACTATCTGGTTGATTTATATGGTGTTGGTGTATGTTATATCTGTACATATGTGAATTGGTGTATGATGATATGATCAGGAGGATCGTGTGCACGTTGAGTGCCTAAATATATTAGTTATGCATTGGTATGTGCATATCATGGTGTTTTGGTGGGATGAATCATGTCTCAGGAGGAGCGTAAGTGATTCATCCGTACTCCTTTGTGGAGAATGGTGGGGGATAGATCATGTCTCAGGAGGAGCGTAAGTGATCTATCCAGGTTCGATTGAATGAACCAACGAGTCGGTACCGCATGCATGGTGTTGAGTTGCATTTTGCATTATAATATGTTATATTGTAATTTGAACAGTAGGTTCGTTATATGGTGTTGTTGGGGTGAATAATTGATGTGTTGGTGTGTTTTACTGCCTTATTACATGTATTACATTACCATTATATTTTTGATCATGATTTCTCACCCCTTTGTTGTTGTCGTGGTCTGTGTTTCTTCGGAAGTACAGATAATCCAGGTGCTTAGCTAGCTTGGATATTGGTGTGATTGTCGAGTCTAGGATGCTCTGATACGTAGCACGGGACTTGGTCATTTTTATTTGTTTTATGTTGAACTGATATTTTATTTCCCTGTGAACGTATCAAACTTTTATTGAATTTTATTATTTAATATTCCGCTGAAGTTGGAGATAAACCTTTTTATAAGGAAACGTTGTTTTTATGTGATATCCCACTTGGGAGAATTGGAACTCTGATTTTGTTTATTTATAATGTTTATTAATTTAATTGATTTTGGGAAGTGGGGTGTTACAATGTTGCTACGATCTCTATTTCGTACCAGACAATCAATATTTCAGCGCCTGCTAGGCCAGCTCCGGTTATCATCACTGTACTTGGACCCATGCCATATGAGAGCACAAGAGCTATTCCATGGAATTATGGGGGAGAGGTGTTCTGTAATGGGCAAAAGCAAGAATGGACAGGGTCTGTAAGTGGAAGTTCGTCGGTTGAGAACATAGTTTGTGCCGGAGGTATCACTAGAAGTGGCAGGATCTTCTCTCCACCAGAGGTTAATGCTGATAAGAATGACAAAGCGAAAATAAAGGCCTTGATTGAAGAGGATGTCCAACCACAGGTCGGTGTTGATGATCTTTCCAAGGATGCAGAAGAATTTATGAGGCTTATTCGGAAAAGTGACTACAAGATCGTAGATTTCTATCTTGTCATCATTGTTGAGGTCGGAGGCGCACCAAAACGCTTTATTGAAGATTTTGAATGCACCATATGTACCTCAGGAGATTTCTGTTAATCAGTTGGAGGGGGTAGTAGCTCATGTAAACGCCGATAATGGTCTTGGTTTTACCGATTTGGATCTGACTCCTGCCCGGAGGAACCATAACTACACTCTGCATATATCCTTGGAATGTAGAGGGTCTCTGATGTCGCATATTCTGGTTGATACAGGGCCATCCCTCGATGTGCTTCCAGTTGCACCCCAAAATTTTCCCAACTTTTCTTTACCTAGCTTATGTTTCATTGCATTCACATTAGCATTATCATTTGCATTGCATTGACATGTGTGCAGGAGATCAAGAGGTATGACTACCAATCAAGAGCTATACAAGACTATGAAGCTAGAAAAGAAGGTTGTTCAAGGGTTGATATCCT
Source organism: Lathyrus sativus (assembly GCA_963859935.3). NCBI lineage: Eukaryota > Viridiplantae > Streptophyta > Magnoliopsida > Fabales > Fabaceae > Lathyrus > Lathyrus sativus. The sequence goes on from OZ012739.1 coordinate 372,324,953, forward strand.
CACCAGAGAAGTCTAAGACCCTCAGAAAGAATGGTTGAAACCAATAGTGTATGTCTCCTAACTTGAGAGTTGTAGGGAGATCATCAGATGATTCTGAGGCCATGAAGTTGGACTTGAGGTCTTGAGAGAGCTCATGAGAAATGTTGAAGTTCATGGGGAAGCCTAGACAGGTCATTATGTGGAGGATATGAAGATATACCCAAGATTGATGCAATTAGGGTTTCATCTGGATGACCCTAACATAACTGATGATTTGAAGAAGGTTGAGACCTAATTTAAGAGCCATGTGATCATGGATTGATACATTGAGATTTTCTAAGGATGATTCCAATGTTAAATCATCATGAATGAAGAGTTTGAGAAGTTTTAGGCTAGGGTTTCTAAGGCTTGACAGTGTAAAATCCCCTAGCTTGACCCCTGACTTCAAGACCACTTAACTCAAGATATGATGTTCATCTCATCTTGACCCCAACATGATTGTTGTAGGGCATGATCTTAGCTTTAATTTTGGTAGGGTTTATAGAACTCATGTTATGAGCCATACAAGTTACAGGTCATCTGAGACATGTGAATTTGGAGTTTGAAAGTTACCCAACTTGCATGACACTTTTTCCCTAGAAGGATGATTCCTATGAACTTTTGGTCAACATGAATGTTGTTCCTTATTCTCTTAGCTTTCTAAAGAGTACTAGAAGTCCATGATTGGATTTGTAGAACTCAAGTTATGGCTTTGACAAGTCAAGGGTATTTTAGGTATTTGGACATTATAGGTCATTTTGAATTATGGGTCCATTTCACTATCTTGCAAGCTTCAAATGGAGTTTTGTTCAACTTGAAAGTTGCTCAAAATGATGTTTTTAGTCCAACCGAGAATGAAGAGTCCATTGATATGGATTATAGCAAGCATTGGTTGAAGAAATTTCTCAAAAAAGGCCATTTTAATGAATTAAAGGGGAAAAATTCAAAACAATTGATAATTGAATGATTTCAAACCAAATTGGTACTCATTTTGATTGGAAATGATATTATAACACTTTGTCGTTATTACATTTTTGAGTTGATACTCATTTCATGGCATTTTGGTGGATTGCTTCATGATGAAGTAACACTTCAAACATCCATCTTTGGTTGAAATCAAAAGAGAAAACTCACTCAATTACACTCCATAACTCTCAAGCAAGTGATATGAAGTGGATTGAGAGCAAGAACAGAGCCAATTCGTGCATACCATAAGTGGATTTTTGAGAAAAAGTTGAAAGTTGGAAATCACAAATTGGGCCATGAATGGGCCCCCAATGGATCAAAACAGATTATAAATAGATTTTGGATCATTTTCAGAAGCTTCTAGTGCCATTTTCTATTGAGAATCAGTTAGAACAGTTGGCGGAAGAAGCTTGAAATTGGATTTTCGAGTTTGGAGATTGAGAAGGTTTCAGAAGAAATTGAACCTCAAGAACTCTTCATCATCATTCAATGGAAGATTCTGCATCTTTTGGAAGAGAATTGAGCCCTGAAAGTCACCATATTCGAAGCTCTGAACCAGGATTCTTCCTCTCAAAATTCCTCTTAAATTATGTGCATTTAACACCATAGGGACATGCGGTTAGGATCTCCTTAAAACATAGATGGATTTTGCATAGGTTTCATAGTGAATCGTGACACTTTGTGACATGGCATTCCAAGTTGTTGTTCGCTTATCTCTTTGAATAATTGATAAAATCGAAAACAAATCGTAGATTAGTGCTCTAGGAAGTGAGACGAGAAAATTGAAGTAAAGAAATGGAAGTTTCGTGGAGTTTTGATTTTGGCTACTGTGCATTCTCGCCGAAGAAGATGATCGGATCTTCTCCGACAGCCCCTACAACCACCGCCCTGTATTTCCTTCCGTTTGAGTTTTAAAATTCCAGATCACGTCTGGACCGTTAGATCGAGCAAGATCGTTGAACTTGTAAGTGCATCGTGCAGCTGGTAGCGCGTCCACGTGAGGCCTTTGATCCTTAAGTGAAATGCAGAGTTTCACTTTGAACTCTGCTGGGCTCTCATTCAAAATGTTATCCACACCCCACGCGCATAGGCCCAATCCGTTTTGCACGTACAAAAGCTACTTCATACACCCCCTAGGCTTATTTCCTTCATTTAAATAAGCTGAGTTTTTTTACTTAGTTGGGCCTAATCCCTGAGCGCTGTTTGCACCCCCCTAGCGCAAGGCCCAGTGTAGATAACACGTGAACCTTTGCTGGTTACACCTCCCTCCATTTAATTATTTTAATTTCTTTTTCTTTTATTTTTTGTTTTGATACTTGTTAGTTTTAATTCCAGAAAAAATATGAAATGTCGTTGATAATTCCTGAAATAAATCATGTGAATACTTTGGTATGTTTAGAATTTTCTCATATTTTTTATTTTGATTTTCAATTGTATTTTCAATTAACGGCATATTTTCTATTTTAGTATGTTTTTAATAATTGAGAAATTGTGTGCTGAGCTTGATGATTTTATTTCTCACTCATGCTTTTGAGTTTGATATTGAAATTTTGTGTGCTCGTGATAGACATGTTGAAGATGTTATGAGATTTTTGTTGTTTCTTTTAGATGATTCTAAATATGATTTTGAGCTAGTTGTTTAGGAGTGTTCATGGATGGATCCCTGTAGTGTACCCTTAGGTTGGATTCTGTGCATTCCTCAAGAGGTTGAGCCTTGAATTGACATTCCGCAGTATACTACATTCCTTTGGTTTGTACTATCTTATCCTTCAAGTCTTGATGAGGAACCCTTCTGGGAGAGCCTAATCCTTCCTTTGGTTGGATCCTGTGCATTCCTCAGGAGGTTGAGCCTTGGATTGACATTCTTGGCATGGTATATTCCTTTGGTTTATATACTGTCATCCATCTCAAAGTCCTTTTCTTAGGATCCCTCTTGGGAGAGCCTAATCCTTCCCTTGGTTGGATTCTGTGCATTCCTCAACAGGTTGAGCCTGAGATGGACATTCTGTGTTGATACACTACAATCAGTTACCCTTAGATTGATATCAAGGACCAATACCCAGTCTTTTCTGTCCTATTGACATAGGATCCCTCTTGGGAGAGCCTAATCCTTCCTTTGGTTGGATGTTGTGCATTCCTCAAGAGGTTGAGCCCATGATGGACTCTGGTGTTGAAGCACCTCCAACCTAATGCAGCCTGAGATGACTTCCCTGTTGCTCATTTTGGTTTCTTTCCCTTGTTTGAATTGCTTGATGCATTAGAATAGGTCCATGTTTAGATTACTTTAAGATAGGAGCATGATTGCTTAGAGGTTGAGTGAGTCTACCTCTGCTTATTTTCATTAAGGGTTGAGGTGATCCTCCCCTTGCTTGTGTGTTGTTTTTCTTTTCATCTGTGTGTTAGCCTTAGAGGTTGAGTCTGTCTATCTCTGCTTGTCTGTTTTGACTGTTTTTATTTGGTTGATTGCTTAGAGGTTGAGTGAGTCTCCCTCTGCTTGTAGTGCTGCATTGCATGTGCATCTTTACTGTTTTCTTATGTATATCTGTTTATCTGTTTAAGCTGGTGCTTTATCTGTTTCCGTATACCATTGACATGTTCCCCTAGGAATCTCACTTCCTTTGATAAGGAAGTGATGTTTAGAACTTTAGGTTGAAACCTATGCATGATAACTTCTAGGACATCCCTGTTTCAAACCTCAACCATAGGATGAATCCTTGGCATGACAACATTAGGACTTGACAGTCTCCCCGTAGAGTTCATTATCTTCTCATCTCAAACAACAGTAAAAAACGTAATAAAGGCAAGTTAGTACAAGCGCGTTACGAGCCTTAAGCTACTTGAGTAATGATAATTGAGCGGCCTCCTCTCAATCGTCTAGAGTGTTTAGTATACGTCCTTTGGATGATATGCGACGCATTCGTTCCCGGGTCATAGTCTCTAGTGTTGTACTAACTACAGACAATCGTAAAAAAACAGTTCTTCCGTAAAAGACAGAAAACAAACCTCAAACCTTTTTGCCCTGTGGGCCCATAATTCAAAGGAAGCTTTTCTGAAGAAAAGAGTGTCGTTAACTCCTAGTTCTACCGCAAACGGTAACGCCTAAGTCTCCAAGAGTCGAGCTGCGTACGCCAAACTGCTGGAACTGTTTGTTAACCCTACTCGAAAAAATAGATGAATTTGAATCCCCGTAATCCGTATTATCCTAAACTACGTAAGCTCTGATCTCTCATATCTGTTGAGAGTACGTAGGCACAATACTGACGTATTGGCGAGCCACCTTTCACGTAACCCGTAGTTAGCCGAACTACGTTGACTCTGATTTCTCATTCTCTGAGTCATTTTTCTTTTCTTTTCAGACCAGCCTTGATAGGTAGATAGTAAATAAACCCGTCAGATAAACACAACAAGCGTGGATCCTATTGAGTACGATGGACATGAGGGGTGCTAATACCTTCCCTTTGCGTAACCGACTCCCGAACCCAGACATGGTTGCGATGACCTTGTCTTATACCTTTTCGTCAGGTTTTCCCGATCGTTTCCTTTCCTGTTCTGAGGGATAAATAACGAAAGGTGGCGACTCTTCTGTTTTGCCGACACCATATTTTCGCGGTAGCGACAACTGGCGACTCTGCTGGGGATCCAACGTCCCCTGTGCGAGTCAATCCTAGCGCTTGCGTGTTTACTTGTTAGGTTTGTGTTTATTTGTCGCACTTTACTTTCCGCACTTTATTTTCAAAATGATATGATTATCTGTGCTGTTGTGGGATGGGCATTCTGATGAGTGAGAAACCAAACCCAGGCTTGAGAGCTACATAGTATTAGAGTGGATTAGTGGAGGACGTGCTTGCTTTGCTTGCATCAGTTCCCATGTAATTCACACTCAGACGAGGTTCTCTTTGATGACTTCCTATCGGTCCTTTGGACTCGAGGGGTTGTCGGATCTAAGGATTGTCGACTCTGGGAACCGATCATTTGGGATTCAGCTAAGTGAGGCTGCTTCAAGAGATGATGATGCTACACCTCCTGGGCATCGTATCATCATTTCTTGAAAGTCTGTGACGCTGATGACCGCATAGGATACCGAACCTTTTCTGTGATTAGGTCCATACCTGTGAGTAGGGTCGGGTTATTACAGAAAACCTTAACCCCCAGACATCCTGGTTTTCTTGACAGTGGATCAGTATTGTGGGTATCAGAGGGTTCTTATCATCAGAGATGTGTTTGTTCTTGATAGAGCAGAGTTGTGGTCCTTCTCCTCAACAACACAGTCATCTTGATCTCCTGCTTCATGATTGCATTTTGCATTGTCTGTATCCTCATTTGCATATCATTAACGTGTGTCTGTGTTGCAGGTGCATATTCCTCCCCTGGTCCTAGTGATCTTGATCCTCATAGCTGGTATGGCATCTCTGAAGAAGACTGTGGCTTACAAGCTACCAACACCTGACATTCGGGAGTTACGAGCTTTGAATTCGTTGGCTGATAAGACAGTGATGGAGAGTTTCATAAAGAGTTATGGTAGACTTCTGGGCATTGTGTGGAAGCTTTCTACATACAAGTTGAATGGGATCTACGCTCTTCTGCAGTTTTACGACCCGTAGCTCAGATGCTTTATTTTTCCAGACTATGTCCTAGCTCCGACCTTGGAGGAGTATTCTGACTTGTTGGGGGTGCCTTTGTTGAATCAGATGCCTTATTACCGTGTTGAGGGTGAACCTAACTTGGGTAAGCTGACTGCCGCTCTTCACGTAGATGATTCAGAGTTGAAAGGGATGGTGTTCAGAAAGATTGGGGTTGATGGTTTCTCTTTGCCTTTGCTGATGGAAAAGGCACGAAAGTTTGCCAAGAAGGGTCGCTGGGATGTATTCAATGCCTTTTTAGCCCTTTGCATTTATGGGATCGTGTTGTTTCCAAGTCATCCAGACTACATAGGAATGGATGCTTGCCATATATTTGCTTCCGAGAATCCAATGCCCACTCTCCTCGGAGACGTCTGCCATTTGATTCACAGCAAAAATGAAAACATAAAGGGGAAGAACGTGGCATGTTGTGCTCCTTTACTGTATAAGTGGTTTGCTAGCCATCTTCCTAAGACGGGGCCTTTCGTTGATTCTGCTGAGTCTTCACCCTGGTCTGCACGTTTGATGGGTTTGACTGCTGACAATATTATCTGGTTTAATAGAGATCTACTGGGCAAAGATATTGTACATAGCTGTTGTGGCTTTCCTAACGTCCCCTTGATCGGAAGGAATGGATGTATCAACTACAATCCCTCTCTGCTAGTACGACAATTCGAGTATGCACTGCGAGGTCCTCCTGAAGAGGAAGAGATACAGGAATCTCTGTATCTCACAGGGTTGCTTGAAGGTGACACTTTGGGTAAGGTACAGAATGCTTGGAACAAAATTCACCGAAAGGGTGTCTTGCTAGGAAAAAGCAACAACAAGGCCTTTGATCCGTATGTGGCTTGGGTCCGAGAAAGAGCCACCCAGTTTCTAATGTCGTTTCCTGCAGTGGAACCATTTTATCCTCCCGTGTACAAAGAGCCTACCACATTTGATATTCAGAAGTTCAACCAAGTACTCCAAGAGAAAGAAGAGCTACGAAAAGCTAACGAAGAGTTGGAGAAAGAGATTGCTCAACTTCGGAGAGAAAAGAACGAAGTCGTACACACCTGTAAGAAGCAGACAGAGATGATCAACCACATGGGCGCTAATCTGACCAAAGAGATTGATTCTAGAGAACGTCTTAGGTTGGACCTGAAGTCAGTATATGGCGTGTTGACCATGAAGAAGCAGGAGCTGGATAGAGCATACCGGAAGTTAACCCAGTACGAGAAGTTGTGGAATAACACTTTGACTAACCATAAAGAGCGGGAAGAAAAGCTGAAGCAACAGATAGCCCAGTTGGAAGCTCAGATTGAAGTCAAAGACAAGAAGATAGAGGTTGAAGCCTCACTGTGACGAGACGTGCCATATAGATTGGTTGAGACCAAAGCAAATCTACAAGATTGTTAACTCCGAGCTGATGCTAAGAGGAGTAGAGTCGAGAACCATTCTGAAGAAGGTGTTTGTAGGGGCATTGCCGAGAACCTCCCAGATATCATCAGGCAGAGGGATCTGCTAATCCAAGGTCTGCTTACTCAGCCGGATCATCCCACTACATAGAAGTTGTTGGAAGATTTTCGTGCCCGTGGCCGCACTTGATCTCTTTGTATTTTCTTTGTACCTTTTATGCATTGATATGCTGATCACCACCAGGCCTGTTGGTTGGGGTCATGCCTTGTTGCTTCAGTTGTATGTGATTACAGTTGTACGCTGCCCGCGCGGGTTTTTCTGATAAATATATGAGGATTTCTTTCCATGATTGGATCTTAGACTTTATTTGTCTCGGAAACTAGGATCGGGGGGAATCTCCCCAAGGCACATACACGCGTATGCATTTGCATGAATCATTTGCATGACAGGTACCTTTTCGCTTTTCTAACCCTTTGTGTATGCAGATTATTTCAGGATTGACCGAAGACCGATCCACCGATACTCGACCAGAGCGAATCAGGCTAGAGTAATGGAACAAGTGCAGACTGACATCAAAGAACTCAGAGAGAGGATGGACCACTTCATGGAGCTCATGCAAGTGGTCGCTAACGGCCAAGACCAGCTCAGAACTCTGGTTCAGCCTCTGATCTCGAGGGTTGACAGCAACGGTGTGCTTCATGGTGGGAATATTCCTAACCCTCCACTTGTTGAGACCCCTCAGGGTGGCATCCCTGTGACTGGAGGGAATGGAAGTGGTAACGGTAATGTTGTCACTAACATCGGGCTCAATAGAAATACGACTGGCGTCGGTAACGGTAATTTTGAAGCCAATGGCAATGCTGGGATAGGCCATGGCAACACTGGAGGAACTGGCAATGCGGGGAACGCTGGGGCTGGTAACATGTATGGTATTGTTGGGTTTACTGCTGGAAATGGCAATCAGCCATGGCTAGAGGATCGCCAGGAGGGCTTGTTCTCGCAGAAGGAAGCTGAGGGCGAGTTGAACTCTGAGGCCCGTCTGAGGTTCAAAGCACTCGAGGACAAAATGAAGAGTTTTGAGAACATGAATACTATGGGTGTCGACATGACTAAGCTGGGATTGATTTCAGATTTCAAGGTGCCTCCTAAATTTAAGGTACCCGACTTTGAGAAGTACAAGGGCACCACTTGGCCTCGTGTCCATCTGAGGTCATACTACCAAAAGATGTCCGCTCACTCTGAAGATGAGAAGTTGCTGATGCACTTCTTCTAGGACAGCTTGTCCGGCCCATCCTTGGAGTGGTATGTGGGTTTGGAACCCGCCAGTGTACGTACATGGAAAGAACTTGTTGAAGCCTTTGTACGCCATTACCAGTATAATAGTGATTTGGCTCCTAACCGGGTTCAACTGCAGAACTTGTCTCCGAAGAACAATGAGGGGTTTAAAGAGTACGCCCATCGGTGGCGTTAACTGGCAGCGAGGGTTCAGCCGCCGATGGTTGAACGAGAGCTTGTTGAGATATTTGTAGCTACTCTTCCGGGGTTTTATTATGAGAAACTGGTCGGTGGTATGTCAAGAAGTTTCTCTGATCTCGTCATCACTGGAGAGCATGTTGAAAATGGAATCAAACTCGGGAAATTTCAGGGTGTCGATCTACCCTTAGTTGGAGGAGGAAAGAAACCATACAGTGGTAAGAGGCGTGAAGGTGAGACGAGCGCAGTGTCTAACGCTCGGAGGAAAGGTAAAGGCCAGCGCCAGTAGGTCGCTAGCATAACCATCCCTGCTGTTCAGCAACCTTAGCAGCAGCAGCAGCAAAATTAGCAAGGGTACAGGAGGTACCAGAACAAAACACCTCTGGAAAATCGTCAACTTGAGACACCGCCTATGTCATATGCCCAACTTCTGCAGACTTTGCTTCAGTTACATCTAGTTCAGAAAAGAACCCTGGCTCCCTTGACAGGGACACCTCCACAGGGCTATGATGCGAATGCAAGATGTGATTTTCACTCGGGGGCACCTGGCCACTCGATAGAAAACTGTAAGGCATTCAAGCACAAGGTGCAAGATATGGTCGACGCCAAAATCATCAATTTTTCTGATAATGTGCCGAATGTCACAAAAAACCCTATGCCGAACCATGGGGGAGATGGGGTGAATGCCATTACTGAAGAAGAAGACTCGAATTTATTGACTGATGTCAAGGACCTGAGGACACCGCTTGGTTTTGTTAAAGCCAAGCTGATGAAGAAAGGCATATTTCCGAGCTGTGGAGAGTTGTGTATGGGTTGTGCGATTCGTTCAGACGGCTGTGAACAATTGATAGCGGGGATTCAGAGTCTGATGACCGAAGGAATCTTGCAGTTTAGTCAAAGGACTAAGAGTAGATCCGAAGAGGTAATGCTGAAGCAGGATGATGAAGTTGCCACTATCACCATCTCTCATAAGACAATAACCATTTATGCGTCCAGGCCACCTACGATCACCATCATAAAGGCTAGGGCTATACCATTTGAAATTACTAACGTTGTTCCATGGCACTATGGGGCAGACGTCTACTGTAACGGACAGAAATTGGAGTTGGAGCCATCTGGGCAGTCTGTGGACAACCTAGCGGGAACTGGAGGAATGACACGTAGCAGAAGAGTATTCGCTCCACCTGAGGTTGTGGCTGACAAAAATGACAAGGCTGAGAAAGCCGATAGAGGAAAGAATAAGGTCGTTCAGGAAACCTCTCGGAGGGTAGAGAAGGACCTACTTGTAAAAGACGCTGAAGAGTTCATGAGGTTGATCAAGAAAAGTGATTATAAGATCGTTGATCATCTACAATAGACACCGTCGAAAATCTCTATTCTGAATTTGTTGTTGTGTTCTGAGGCACATCGCAACGTGCTACTGAAAGTCTTGAATGCAGCGTATGTTCCGCAAGAGATCTCAGTCAACTAACTGGAAGGAGTAGTTGCCCATGTAAATGCGGGGAATGGGTTAGGGTTTACTAACCTAGAGCTGACGCCGAAGGGAAGAAACCATAATAGCGCCCTGCATATCTCGATAGAGTGTAGGGGAACAGTTATGTCCCATGTGTTGGTGGACACGGGATCATCTCTCAATGTTCTCCCGAAGAAGGCTCTGATGAAGCTGGATACGAGAGGACTAATTTGCACACCGAGTGATCTAGTTGTAAAAGCTTCCGATGGAACCAAGCGTCGTGTCTTTGGAGAGGTAACTCTACCTATCCAAGTTGGGCCGGAAACTTTTGACGCAGTCTTCTACATCATGGATATCATGCCAGCCTATAATTGCCTATTGGGCCGGTCATGGATCCATTCCGCTGGTGCAGTGACCTCCACATTGCACCAGAAGCTGAAGTATGCTGTGGAGGGCAGCATTGTAACTGTCTGCGGTGAAGAAGACATAATGGTGAGCCATTTGTCGGCTTTCAAATATGTTGAGGTGGATGGCGAGATCCACGAAACCTTGTGTCAGGCATTCGAAGTTGTTAAGGTCAAAGATGTGACACCAGTGATGATTGAGAAACCGGAGATGACTCTCTCTTCCTTCAAGGAAGTTCGAGCTGTTGTTCAAGCTGGCTCTGCCCCAGGCTGGGGGCAAGTTCTGGAAATACCTAACAAGCAGGATAAGTTTGGGTTAGGGTATTCCCCTTCTACTGATGCTTCCTCCTCTCGCAGTGCGCCGTGCGTCAAAGGGCCGATCCAGTTAACAAGAGGTGGGGTGATATTTGAGAATTTCAATGCAGTGTCTGAAGACGGCGAAGATAGTGATTGCGATCTGGATTCCTGGATTCAGCAGAGCAAACCAGGCCAAAGCCTCAACAACTGGTCCGTCCAGGATACCATCCAAGTGACAGGCAAAGAGTAATGATTTACTTTCTCCAATTATTGTACAACCCTATGTCCTACCCAGGGCATAGTGGTTTTATTGTCAGGGCCTTGTTTGGTTATGTACATACAATTTATCAAATCAAAGGGCGTTTTTCTTTGCATTCAAATTTTGTGATCTCTATTGTTCTTACTTTTGTTTTGAAAAACAATAAAATGGCAATACGGTTTGTGCTAACCTGCATATCCTTGTTTTAAGCTTAACCCTTGTTATTGCAGGATTCACATCGGAGATGACATCGACTCTGAACCTTCTACGACTCACTTCGACTTTGATTGCCCGATATATTAAGCTGAAGAAAAGATTGATGAAGACGAAGACCTTCCCGAAGAGTTGGCCCGTTTGTTGAAACAAGAAGAGAAAGTCATTCTGCCTCATGAGGAAGAGATTGAGATTGTGAATCTGGGTTCTGAGGAACTTGTCAGGAATGTCAGGATAGGGGCTGCGTTGCAGAGTGATGTCAAGCAGAGATTGATCGAGATGCTTTGAGAGTATAGTGACATCTTTGCTTGGTCATACGAAGATATGCCCGGACTCGACACTGACATAGTGGTCCATCATCTACCACTGCGAGAAGATTGTCCTCCTGTTAAGCAGAAGCTTAGAAGGACACGACCAAATATGGCCGTTAAGATTAAAGAAGAGGTGCAAAAGCAGCTGGATGCTGGCTTTTTAGCGGTCACTACTTACCCTCCGTGGGTCGCCAACATAGTACCTGTACCGAAGAAGGACGGTAAGGTACGGATGTGCGTCGATTATCGAGATCTGAATAGGGCGAGCCCTAAAGATGATTTCCCGCTCCCTCATATTGATGTGTTGGTCGACAATACAGCTCAGTTCTCCGTGTTTTCGTTCATGGATGGCTTCTCCAGCTATAATCAGATCAAGATGGCGCCGGAGGACATGGAGAAAACCACGTTTATTACCCCGTGGGAAATGTTTTGTTACAAGGTAATGCCTTTCGGTCTGAAGAACGCAAGGGCCACTTACCAACGAGCGATGGTTACTTTGTTTCATGACATGATTCACCATGAGATTGAAGTCTATGTTGATGACATGATTGCAAAGTCCCAAACGGAGGAGGGACATCTGGTCAATTTGCTGAAGCTTTTTGAGAGGCTTAGGAAGTTCAGGTTGAGGCTGAATCCTAACAAGTGTACTTTCGGAGTACGGTCTAGAAAACTACTGGGGTGTATTGTGAGTGAAAAAGGCATTGAGGTTGATCCTACAAAGATAAAAGCAATACAAGACATGCCAGAGCCAAAAACTAAAAAAGAAGTTCGTAGTTTCCTGGGTAGAATAAACTACATTGCAAGGTTTATATCTCAGCTCAAGGCCACGTGTGAACCGATGTTCAAACTACTGAAAAAAGATCAGGCGATTATCTGGAACAAGGATTGCCAGAATGCATTTAATAAGATAAAACAGTATCTGCAGGAACCTCCAATCTTGAGACCCCCAGTGGCCAGAAGACCCTTAATCATGTACTTGACAGTTCTTGAGAATAGCATGGTTGCATTCTCGGTTAGCACGATTTGACTGGCAGAAAGGAGCATGCCATTTATTACTTGAGTAAAAATTTCACAGATTGTGAATCCCGTTACTCAATGCTGGAGAAAACGTGTTGCGCACTCGCGTGGGCTACCAAACGTTTACGACAGTATATGCTCAACCACACGACCATGCTAATTTCGAAGATGGATCCGATCAAGTACGTCTTCGAGAATCAAGTGCTTTCAGGCAGGATTGCCAGATGGCAGATGGTGTTGAAGAAATATGAAATTCAGTATGTTTCTCAGAAGGCCAACAAGGGAAGCGTATTGTCTGAATACCTTGCCGAGCAGCCCATCGAAGTTATCGCCGATGAGATTTGAATTCCCTGATGAGGATATCATGTTTCTCAAGGTGAAAGATTGTGATGAATCGTTGCCCGACGAGGGTCCAGATAGGAAGTCTTAGTGGAAATTGATATTTGACGGGGCGGTTAATTCGTATGGAAGTGGTATTGGGGCAATCATTACGACTCCCCAGGGATCACACATCCCATTCACTGCTAGATTGACTTTTCCGGTCACCAATAATGAAGCAGAATACGAAGCATGCATCATGGGTTTGGAGGAAGCTATTGACTTGAGAATCAAAAACCTAGATGTATATGGTGACTCGGCACTTGTTGTGAACCAAATTAAAGGGGAGTGGGAGACTCGTCAATCGAATTTGGTGTCGTACATGAATTATGCCAGAAGGCTACTTCCGTTCTTTGATCGAGTGGAACTTCATCATGTGCCCAGAGCAGAAAATCAGATGGTTGATGCCTTAGCCACGTTGGCTTCAAAGTATAAAGTCAATTTTTGGAATGAAGCTCCGAGAATTGTCATTTCTCGTCTTGATAGACCTGCATTCATTTTTGCAATAGAGGAAGCCTCCGATGGCAAGCCATGGTTCCATGATATCCAGACCTTCCTTATGACTAAGGAGTATCCTGCGGGAGCGTCAACCCAGGATAAGAAGACTCTGAGGAGGTTGTCTGGAAATTTCTATCTCAATCCTGATGGAGTTGTGTATAAAAGAAACCACGATCTCGTGCTACTCAGATGTGTAGATGTGAAAGAAGCTAGTATTCTTATGGAAGAAGTCCATGAAGGCACATTTGGTACGCACGCCGGCGGGCACGCTATGACGAGAAAGATCCTGAGAGCAGGATACTACTGGCTAACGATGGAGTCAGATTGTTTCAAATTCGCGAAGAGATGTCATAAATGCCAGATTTATGCTGATAAAATTCATGTGCCTCCGTGCCCGTTGAATGTCATGTCATCCCCGTGGCCGTTCTCCATGTGGGGCATCGACATGATAGGCAAGATTGAGCCTACTGCATCTAATGGTCATCGTTTCATTTTGGTAGCCATCGACTACTTCACCAAGTGGGTGGAGGCAGCCTCGTATGCTAATGTGACTAAGTAGGTGGTGGCTAAATTCATAAAGAAGGACATCATCTGTCGATACGGAATTCCCGAGCGGATCATTACTGATAATAGTTTGAATCTGAATAACAAGATGATGAAGGAGTTATGCTAGAGCTTCAAGATTGAACATCACAACTCATCACCTTACCGGCCGAAGATGAATGGCGCGGTTGAAGCGGCCAACAAAAACATTAAAAAGATAGTTCAGAAGATGGTTGTGACCTTCAAAGATTGGCATGAGATGCTGCCATTTGCATTGCACGGTTATCGTACGACGGTACGCACATCAACCGGGGCAGCTCCTTTCTCACTAGTGTATGGTATGGAGGATGTCCTGCCGTTGGAAGTTGAGATTCCTTCTTTGCGAGTTTTGGTTGACGTGAAACTCGATGAGGTAGAATGGATTAAGAACCGACTGAACCAACTCAGCCTGATGGATGAGAAGCGATTATCATCGATTGCATATGGTCGTCTATACCAGAGCCGAATGAAGAAAGCTTACGATAAGAAGGTGCGTCCTAAAAGCTTTCAGGCGGGTGATCTCATCCTGAAGAAGATTCTTCCGCCACACTCCGATCACAGGGGCAAGTGGACTCCCAAATACAAAGGTCCGTACATCGTCAGTAAGGTATTCTCGGGAGGAGCCTTGTTGTTATCCACGATGGATGGCGAAGATTTTGCATCCCCTGTGAACGCGGACGCAGTTAAAAAATACTTTGCTTAAAAAATAAACCGCTAGAAAGAAAAAAGAATATCCACGCAAAAATGGGGCATCCCGGCAAACCATAAAAAATGAAAAAGGTTCGGGCAAAAATTAGGGATATAAATGAAAAAGTTACACCCGCAAAGTCAAAAACCTGAAAGGGCGACTTTGGAAAAAAAGGGTATCCCGGTGAATTGAAAACCCGAAAGGGCGATTCAGGCAAAATTTAGGGATTTGAAAATCAAATGACTGCGTTCCAAGTTTGGACTTTCATTGTTTAGTGGTTTGGAAGACATGAGGGCCCTTTATATGAATCAATCTCTTCTGAAGCTGAAGCGTCGGAGAAGTATCGAAGTCGAGTGGTTCATAGAGGGATCAACTCATGATGTTCGTCTATGCCACATTGCCGACATTTGTGTATATACTGATGTATATTTATGTTATTATGCTTGCGCAACTTCCTCATTTCAGGGGGCTTGCATCTGTTGTAAAACATTTTGCCCATTCAGGGGTTCGTTATCAATAAAATGCACACTATTCAACATTTCTGTTGTTTGTTTAGTTTTATCTGTTTTGTTTTCCAAAAAGAACGCCCGTTGTTGAAACATTGAATTACCTGAACATTGTCACAGGATGATAACCTTGATAGGTCCCTTTGTGAAGGGTATCTTGTCTGTTTGTTCGTGTTGATTGCAGGTATGGCACATTTCAGGCCGTACGCTAGATGTTTTCCAGGCAGGATGATTCTTTCTTCCCCAGCGAGTTCAGCAACGTCTCCCCATGGAGTCTGAACATGGGACCGCGAGCATCGATATGTCTCCCCTAGCAGAGATTGATTCTCCCCAACCAGATGTATCCTAGGCAGGATCGTCATCTCCCCAGTTGAGTCATGCTCCGAAGTGTGTCCATCCCCAGCACTGAGTCAATGTGTAGTATTCTCGTAGAAGACTATTCGCAAGTGGTTAGCTTCCGATAGTTTCAGACTGGAGTCTCCAGCGGAATTGAAATTCCCCACAGAGTGTATTCTCCCCGACAGGTAGGAGTGATTCCAGCGTCTGGTTGCCTATCCTCAGTCGAGTTTGCAGTTCCCCAAGAGAGCCGAGTCCTTGGAAGTCGTTCAGGCCATGATTGGTGCTCCCTAGTAGAGTGTTGAATAGTTGATGTTGTATTTCCCCATCGGGATCTGTATCTCCAGGGAAGTTTTAGCCGCAAAGGCCGTACAGTTTATTTCTGCGATTGACATTGTTTCCCCCAGCATTTGGTGGTTCGTACGCCTAGTTGAGCGGGTTCAGGTTCTCGTAGAACTTCATTCCCCTGCAGCAGTTGCCTAGAGTTTGTTTCCCCAGGTTTAGTCCAATTGAGATTGGTGTGACTTCTTCTCCTCGGCAGGATGATTCCTTCCTCCATCAGATTGATTCTTTCTCCTTAACAGGAGGATCTTCCCTTCAGCATTTATTTTGCTGATGGGGTCATAGCATTTTGCATGATTGCATAGCATTTACCCTAAACGCGTAGCATTTCCACCGTGTGGAGCATTGCGCCATTATCAAACATATGCATATGAAGCATGAGCTAGGTCGTTACCGTTCTTGTTTTGCAGGTGTTCCTACGTAGAATGGTTTGCTCAAGATGATTCTTGAATTCCCCAGCGAAGTTGTTTGCTTAAGATGATTCTTCCCAGGGAAGTCAGTAGAGTGTTTGCTCAGGATGATTCTTGAAATCTCCGGCAGAGTTATTGGTTCAGGATGATTCGTCAAGTCTCCGGTGGAGCTATTTGTCCAAGATGATTCTTGAAGTCCTCAGCAGAGTTGATTCACCCAGAATGATTTCTGGATCCCCGAAGAAGAGTTACTTGATAGTTCTCCAGAATCCCCAATGAAGATATGTCATCCCCAGCGGGTTCTAAAAGGAGAATTTGAAACTTCCTTGAAGACTTGATGATTGAAGTCTGGTTGACGCACGAGAATTTCTTCGAATGCCCGATGGCATGATTACAGAGATTGTCAAAAGTTCCTGATGACCTGATGAATCCTGAGGAATTCTTCTGCTGCCGTGCCACAGAATGCCTGACGATAATATCAGTTGTGTATCACTAGTTACCGTGTAACTGGTGATCCCTTGATGATTTGAGGGAGAGGCTGCAGTGAAATCTGATGATCATCCTGACGGAGATGTGGGCCAGTTATCGTGCAACTTCCATTTCAGGTTTCAAAGTTTGTCCTACCAATCAGAGTATCGTTTACTTGGGCGGTTGGAAAATTTCCGGTTACCGTGTAACCGATTCCCCAGCAAGTTGCCGTGCAACTGTCATTTTTAGTTTCGAAGATGTTCCTACCAATCAGAGTATCGTTTACCTGTGCGGTTGGCAGATCGCCAGTTACTGTGTAACCGGTGATCCCTCGATGATTCGAGGATGCAATGATATCAGATAAATCAGAGAATCTTCCTGACGGAGATTCAAATCAGTAATTCTCCAGCTAGTTGTCGTGCAACTATTATTTCAGTTTCCGAAGATTTGTCCCCATCAGAGTACCGTGTACTTGTGCAGTTGGAAAATTTCCGGGATTGTTGGTATTCAATCGTCTTTTACCTTGATTATTTGAGAGTCGTTCTCTTCTCACCCAGTCAGGTCCAAGCCGTTTGAATTGGGGCAGCTATTGCACCCTAAATTTTGCCCAACTTTTCTTCACCTAGCTTATGTTTCATTGCATTCACATTAGCATTATCATTTGCATTGCATTGACATGTGTGCAGGAGAACAAGAGGTATGACTACCAATCAAGAGCTATACAAGACTATGAAGCTAGCAAAGAAGGTTGTTCAAGGGTTGATATCCTCACCAGAGAAGTCTAAGACCCTCAGAAAGAATGGTTGAAACCAAGAGTGTATGTCTTCTAAGTTGAGAGTTGTAGGGAGATCATCAGATGATTCTGAGGCCATGAAGTTGGACTTGAGGTCTTGAGAGAGCTCATGAGAAATGTTGAAGTTCATGGGGAAGCCTAGACAGGTCATTATGTGGAGGATATGAAGATATACCCAAGATTGATGCAATTAGGGTTTCATCTGGATGACCCTAACATAACTGATAATTTAAAGAACATTGAGACCTAATTCAAGAACCATGTGATCATGGATTGATACATTGAGATGTTCTAAGGATGATTCCAATGTTAAATCATCATGATTGAAGAGTTTGAGAAGTTTTAGGCTAGGGTTTCTAAGGCTTGACAGTGTAAAATCCCCTAGCTTGACCCCTGACTTCAAGACCACTTAACTCAAGATATGATGTTTTTCTCATCTTGACCCCAACATGATTGTTTTAGGTCATGATCTTAGATTTAATTTGAGTACTATAAGTCCTTGATAGGGTTTATAGAACTCAAGTTATGAGCCAGACAAGTTACAGGTCATCTGAGACATGTGAATTTGGAGCTTGAAAGTTACCCAACTTGCATGACACTTTTGCCCTAGAAGGATGATTCCTATGAACTTTTTGTCAACATGAATGTTGTTCCTTATTCACCTAGCTTTCTAAAGAGTACTAGAAGTCCATGATTGGATTTGTAAAACTCAAGTTATGGCTTTGACAAGTCAAGGTTATTTTGGGTATTTGGACATTATAGGTCATTTTGAATTATGGGTCCATTTCACTATCTTGCTAGCTTCAAATGGAGTTTTGTTCAACTTTAAAGTTGCTCAAAATGATGTTTTTAGTCCAACCTAGTATCAAGAGTCCATTGATATGGATTAGAGCAAGCATTGGTTGAAGAAATTTCTCAAAAAAGGCCATTTTAATGAATTAAAAGGGAAAAATTCAAAACAATTGATAATTGAATGATTTCAAACCAAATTGGTACTCATTTTGATTGGAAATGATATTCTAAATACTTTGGCGTTATTACATTTTTGATTTGATACTCATTTCATGGCATTTTGGTGGGTTGCTTCATGATGAAGTAACACTTCAAACATCCATCTTTGGTTGAAATCAAAGGAGAAAACTCACTCAATTACACTTCATAACTCTCAAGCAAGTGATCTGAAGTGGATTGAGAGCAAGAAAAGAGCCAATTCGTGCATACCATAAGTGGATTTTTGAGAAAAAGTTGAAAGTTGGAAATCACAAATTGGGCCATGAATGGGCCCCCAATGGATCAAAACAGATTATAAATAGATTTTGGATCATTTTCAGAAGCTTCTAGTGCCATTTTCTATTGAGAATCAGTTAGAACAGTTGGTGGAAGAAGCTTGAAATTGGATTTTCGAGTTTGGAGATTGAGAAGGTTTCAGAAGAAATTGAACCTCAAGAACTCTTCATCATTATTCAGTGGAAGATTCTGCATCTTTTGGAAGAGAATTGAGCCCTAAAAGTCACCATATTCGAAGCTCTGAACTAGGTTGCTTCCTCACAAAATTCCTCTTAAATTATGTGCATTTAACACCATAGGGATATGCGGTTAGGATCTCCTTGAAACATAGATGCATTTTGCATAGGTTTCATAGTGAATCGTGACACTTTGTGACATGGCATTCCAAGTTGTTGTTCGCTTATCTCTCTGAATAATGGATAAAATCAAAAACAAATCGTAGATTAGTGCTCTAGGGAGTGAGACGAGCAAATTGATGTAAATAAATGGAAGTTTCGTGGAGTTTTGATTTTGGCTACTGTGCATTCTCGCCGGAGAAGATGACCGGATCTTCTCTGGCCGCCCCTGCAACCACCGCCCTGTATTTCCCTTCGTTTGAGTTTTAAAATTCCAGATCACGTCTGGACCGTTAGATCGAGCAAGATCGTTGAACTTGTAAGCCCATCGTGCAGCTGGTAGCGCGTCCACGTGTGGCCTTTGACCCTTAAGTGAAACACAGAGTTTCACTTTGAACTCTGCTGGGCTCTCATTCACAATGTTATCCACACCCCACGAGCATAGGCCCAATCCATTTTGCACGTAAAAACGCTACTTCATACACCCCCAGGCTTATTTCCTTCATTTAAATAAGCTGAGTTTTTTTTACCTTGTTGGGCCCAATCCCTAAGCGTTGTTCGCACCCCCCTAGCGCAAGGCCCAATGTAGATAACATGTGAACCTTTGTTGTTTACACCTCCCTCCATTTAATTCTTTTAATTTCTTTTTCTTTTATTTTTTGTTTTGATACTTGTTAGTTTTAATTCCAGAAAAAATATGAAATGTCGTTGATAATTCCTGAAATAAATCATGTGAATACTTTGGTATGTTTAGAATTTTCTCATATTTTTTATTTTGATTTTCAATTGTATTTTCAATTAATGGCATATTTTCTATTTTAGTATGTTTTTAATAATTGAAAAATTGTGTGCTGAGCTTGATGATTTTATTTCTCACTCATGCTTTTGAGTTTGATATTGAAACTTTGTGTGCTGGTGATAGACATGTTGATGATGTTATGAGATTTTTGTTGTTTTTTTTGGATTATTCTAAATATGATTTTGAGCTAGTTGTTTAGGAGCGTTCATGGATGGATCCCTTTAGTGTATCCTTTGGTTTTAGATTTAGTTTGAACCTTTTGATTTAGGTTTAGCCTCTGATTTTTGTACCATAGAATGTTGATACATGTAGGATAATGTAGTATTTTCCTTAGAGTTTTTAGGAATGATTTTCAATTAGTTCCCCATTTTACAAATTAACTGTAGTTTAGGTGATCCTAACTTAGAGAATTTCATAGATTAACCTTGTAAATGACCATTAGATGATTCTAGGTCCCATATTCCTTTCTTGATAGATTGGTAAGTAGGTAGAGACCTCATTAGAACTTTGCTAAAGCCTTGATAGAGCTTTTGATTCCCCTAGCTTAGGTGATCCTTGTAGCTAGCTTGTAGGGCTTCCTAGGAGTGTTGTGTTGCCTTCTGTTCCCTATGTGTTCTCCTTGGGCTTTGCCCTACCCTCTTTATTCAAGTCTTGAAGAGGATCCCTCCTGGGAGAGCCTAATCCTTCCTTTGGTTGGATTCTGTGCATTCCTCAAGAGGTTGAGGCTTGAATTGACATTCTCTAGTATAGTACATTCCTTTGGTTTGTACTATCTTTATCCTTCAAGTCTTGATGAGGAACCCTTCTGGGAGAGCCTAATCCTTCCTTTGGTTGGATCCTGTGCATTCCTCAGGAGGTTGAGCCTTGGATTGACATTCTTGGCATGGTATATTCCTTTGGTTTATATACTGTCATCCATCTCAAAGTCCTTTTCTTAGGATCCCTCTTGGGAGAGCCTAATCCTTCCCTTGGTTGGATTATGTGCTTTCCTCAACAGGTTGAGCCTGAGATGGACATTCTATGTTGATACACTGTAATCAGTTACCCTTAGATAGATATCTAGGACCAATACCCAGTCTTTTCTGTCCTATTGACATAGGATCCCTCTTGGGAGAGCCTAATCCTTCCTTTGGTTGGATTCTGTGCATTCCTCAAGAGGTTGAGACCATGATGGACTCTGGTGTTGAAGCACCTCCAACCTAATGCAGCCTGGGATGACTTCTCTGTTGCTCATTTTGGTTTCTTTCCCTTGTTTGAATTGCTTGATGCATTAGAATAGGTTCATGTTTAGATTACTTTAAGCTAGGAGCATGATTTCTTAGAGGTTGAGTGAGACTCCCTCTGCTTGTTTGCATTAAGGGTTGAGCTGATCCTCCCCTTGCTTGTGTGTTGTTTTTCTTTTCATCTGTGTGTTAGCCTTAGAGGTTGAGTCTGTCTATCTCTGCTTGTCTATTTTGACTGTTTTTCTTTGCTTGATTGCTTAGAGGTTGAGTGAGTCTCCGTATGCTTGTAGTGCTGCATTGCATGTGCATCTTTACTGTTTTCTTCTGTATATCTGTTTATCTGTTTAAGCTGATGCTTTATCTGTTTCCATATACCATTGACATGTTCCCCTAGGAATCTCACTTGCTTTGATAAGGAAGTGATGATTAGAACTTTAGGTTGAAACCTATGCATGATAACTTCTAGGAGATCCCTGTTTCAAACCTCAACCATAGGATGAATCCTTGGCATGACAACATTAGGACTTGACAGTCTCCCCGTAGAGTTCGTTCTCTTCTCATCTCAAACAATAGTAAAAAATGTAATAAAGGCAAGTTAGTACAAGCGCGTTACGAGCCTTAAGCTACTTGGGTAATGATAATTGGGCGGCCTCCTCTCAATCGTCTAGAGTGTTTAGTATACGTCCTTTGGACGATATGCGACACATTCGTTCCCGGGTCATAGTCTCTAGTGTTGTACTAACTACAGACAACCGTAAAAAAAACAGTTCTTCCATAAAAGATAGAAAACAAACCTCAAACCTTTTTGCCCCGTGGGCCCATAATTCAAAGGAAGCTTTTATGAAGAAAAGAGTGTCGTTAACTCCCAGTTCTACCGCAAATGGTAACACCTAAGTCTCCAAGGGTCGAGCTGCGTATGCCAAACTGCTAGAACTGTTTGTTAACCCTACTCGAAAAAACAGATGAATCTGAATCCCCGTAATCCGTATTATCGCGAACTATATAAGCTCTGATCTCTCATATCTGTTGAGAGTACGTAGGCACAATACTGACGTATTGGCGAGCCACCTTCCCCGTAACCCGTAGTTAGCCGAACTACGTTGACTCTGATTTCTCATTCTCTGATGAGAATACATATGTATAAAGCGCGACGCTTTGTCGAATCATTTTTCTTTTCTTTTCAGACCAGCCTTGATAGGTAGATAGTAAATAAACCCGTCAGATAAACACAACAAGCGTGGATCCCATCGAGTACGATGGACGTGAGGGGTGCTAATACCTTCCCCTTACGTAACCGACTCCTGAACCCAGACATGGTTGCGATGACCTTGTCTTATATCTTTTCGTCAGGTTTTCCCGATCGTTTCCTTTCCCGTTCTGAGGGATAAATAACGAAAGGTGGCGACTCTTCTGTTTTTCCGACACCTTATTTTCGCGGTAGCGACACTTCCCAAGAAGGTGTTGATGAAATTGGATATGCTAGGTTTGATATGCACGCCAAGTGATTTGGTCGTGAGGGCTTTCGATGGATCTAAGAGATCAGTGTTTGGGGAGGTCACGTTGCCTATTTAGATAGGACCAGAGACTTTTGATGCAGCTTTTTACATTATGGATATCCATCCAGCATACAGTTGTTTGCTTGGCCGACCTTGGATACACGCTGCAGGGGCAGTCACCTCGATGCTGCATCAAAAGCTGAAATATATGGTTGGTGGTAGTATTATTACAGTGTGCAGCGAAGAACACATTATGGTTAGCCATTTGTCATCCTTCAAGTACGTGGAAGTGGATGGAGAGATCCACGAAACCCTTTGCCAGGCGTTTGAAACAATTCAGATTCAGGAGAAGTCTCCTGTGGAAGCCAAGAGCTCAGAGGTTTCGATGTCATCGCTCAAGGAGGCTCGTGCTATCGTAGAATCTGGTTCATCCCAAGAGTGGGGCCAAGTTCTTGATGTTCCTGTCAAGCAGGATAAGTTCGGCCTGGGGTACAAACCCTCCAGTTCTTCTCAGAGCATTCTGAGATACAGGGGACCTGTGAAGTTCACCAGCAGTGGTGTGATATTTGACAAGATTAATGCTGTTGGAGATGATGAAGGTGATAGTGACTGCGATATGGATTCTTGGATTCGTCCATGTACTCCTGGCCAGAAGCTGTGTAACTGGACAACCGAAGAAGTCATTCATGTTACTGCTGCAGAGTAATGTTCATTGTTTGATTATGTTCAGTCCTACATTCTGCCCAAGACGTAGTGACCCATTTATGGGGCTTTCTTGTTATTTGCACTTTATCATTAAATAAAGGACGTTTTCGCATTCAAATTTTGTGATCCCTGTTTTTCTTGTTTTTGTTTTGCATTTATACTAAACAGAAAAATGGCAGTGTGTTTTGTTTGTTGCATCGCATAATAAACATAAACATCATCATGCAGGTCTTTTCTATCAGATGCCATCGATTCAGGTTCAGCTATGACTTCATATGACTTTGATAATCCCATTCATCATGCTGAAGATGAGACTGACGAAGACTGTGAACTACCCGAAGAGTTATCCAGACTTCTCAAACAGGAGGAGAGGGTCATTGTGCCTCATCGGGAGGAGATTTAGATTATCAATCTGGGTACTGAGGACGATAAAAAATAAGTGAAAGTGGGGGCTGCATTGGAACACAGTGTCAAGAGAAGATTGGTCGAGATGCTCCATGAGTATAAAGATATCTTCGATTGGTCTTACCAAGACATGCCTGGGCTGGATACAGATATTGTGGTACACCGGCTACCTCTCAGAGAAGAATGCTCTCCAGTCAAGCATAAGTTGAGACGGACAAGGCCTAACATGGCAGTCAAGATCAAAGAAGAGGTTCAGAAGCAGCTGAACGCTGGTTTTCTTGTTGTCACAACTTACCCTCCGTGGTTCGCTAATATTGTTCATGTTCCTAAGAAAGATGGAAAGGTCAGGATGTGCGTTGATTATCGAGATTTGAATAAAGCGAGCCCGAAAGACGATTTCCCGCTCCCTCATATTGATGTGTTGGTCGATAACACCGCTCAATTTTCTGTGTTTTCCTTCATGGATGGCTTCTCTGGGTATAACCAAATCAAGATGGCACCATAGGTGATAACACGAAATCGTATATATATATTGATGCATAATTCAACTGATGTTTGACTGTTTTCGATCCGATTTCGGGTTCTTTCCATATTATTTGTCTGATATTTTGCAGGTATTTGATGATCATGTCTAAACAAGGCAATATGAAGAAAAGAAGCAATTACAGATGAAATATGGACGAAAACCGGACGAAAACAACATGAAAAACGCAGAATGCATATTTTGCTGCTGTGACGACCGTCACAGCTCCATGACGACCGTCACACGGGGGACGACCGTCACACACCGTGACGACCGTCATGCAGGCAAAAACGCCCAACTTCAAATGAACGTGCAAAATACAGTTCCAAGTCCCAAATAGTGGACCACTACTCCCTGATATTTCTGCCTCTAAGTCCACCTTCTTCATATTACAACCGTTAGAATTCTATTTCTATAAAAGGGGAAGGAGGGGAGCTGAGAAAGGGAGCCGCATTCAGACAACGAAGTGCTGCCAATTTATCTTCAGAGCAACCTTTCCTTTATTTTATTCTTATTTGTTTCTCTTTTCTTTCTCTGCATTTCTTTGATATTTTGTAATTCCTATTTCCCTTGTACGATCAATTGGCATAGAGACCAGAATCCTGCCAACATTTATGGAGGATCTGCCCAAAGGCCAATTGGAATATTTACAGGTTTTTAATTTTTAATCGTAATTTCAGTTTTCATTATGATGCATGTTATTATTCTCTGTTTTTATTTATGTTTTACCTTTCCCAAATCCATGTCTAGCTAAATCAGAGTAATCGATATGTAATAATAATTCAGATGGGATTTGATAATAACCGGTTGAAAACTCTCTTTTTCAAAAGTTGTTTATGGTCTGAGTGTTTAAATTTATTTACTGAATAAACTTCGTCGCGAAAGCCAGAACTTATTTAAAAGTAGTTTTGCCACGACAGTGGGAAATTAATTAAGGTACGAACCAACAAGCGACAGCTGCGGTAAGACCAGATAGTAAACACTAGTCATTTGTTTTAATAACAACGAAAGCACTTTAAAATGAATTAGAACTTAGAGATTTCCAAAAAATAGTTTTTACCCCGAATGGGACACGAAAGCGTACATTTGGCCCTTAGAATTATGACTAGCGTCAACAACCATCGTGAGACGAAAGTCTTCAGATCACTATTTTCTGCTTAAATAAATTCTGAAAAATATTTCATACACCGGTAACTTGTCAAATCCCCGAAGAACATAATTACTGCATATCGACTCACGTAATTATAATTCAAGTAACCTTTTTAGTTTCCTTTAGTGACAAAAATTATTCCCTTAAACATTACCTACCTAGCTAAACATAGTAACTCCCAAGAACACTAGTTTGATTACGAGTCCCTGTGGGATCGATATCTTTTATTACTACGCGATAGACTGTGCACTTGCAGTGAAGTTGTATTAGACATAGAAAGTCGCGATCAAGTTTTTGGCGCCGTTGCTGGGGACCCGTTTAGTCAATAGTGTAACCTTTTGTTATGCCGTATATACTAGGTTAACAATTTTATTTTTCCTTTACTAGTTCTGTCGATTGTATGCCAAGTAATCGCCCACAAGGCGATATCTTAAAACCGTCAGTCGCAGAACTAGAGCGCTTCTTACATTTAAGAAGTCGCATCATTGAGTACCAATTTAACATAACATTCCCGATCCTCTCACTCCCATTCCCAAATCCGAAGAAGAATCAAAGATGGCCGAAGGACCTCAAAACAAACCGCTGAAGGCATACGTTACACCCTCTCAGATGGAGCCTAGAAGTAGCATTGCTGCCTCAGCTATTACGCGAAACGATTTTAGGCTGAAACCCTCATTGCTGTCAGCTGTACAACAAAACCAATTCTCAGGAAGTTCAACTGAGGATCCAAACGAACATTTAACAAAGTTTGTACAATACGCAGACACAGTGAAAGCAAATGGAGTAACTCCAGACGCAATAAGACTTCGTCTTTTCCCTTTCTCTCTTAGAGACAGAGCGTGGACATGGTTACAATCCTTACCATCCAACTCCGTTACGACATGGGAACAGTCTAAGAACGTCTTCTTAGCGAGATATTTTCCGCCAAGCAAAACTGCTATGCTTAGAGCTCAAATCAACTGATTTCGACAAAAAGATACTAAATCTCTTTACGAAGCATGGGAACGATTCAAAGATATGATGAGAACATGTCCTCACCACGGTCTAGAAGACTGGGTGACAATCCATACTTTCTATAATGAGCTTTTATACAATACCAGACTAACGGTAGACGCCGCCGCGGGCGGTGCACTTATGGAAAAGCCATACGACGAAGCTTATCAACTAATCGAAAACATGTCTCAGAACCACTGCCAATGGAGAGGTGAACGCACTCCAACAGAGAAACCCGCAGCGAAAGGTGGGATGTACGAGATCAGCAGCCTTGAAAAGTTCAACGCTAAAGTAGATGCTCTAGCACAGAAGATTGACAGTCTGACCGTTAACCCCACTGCAACCGTCGCTGCCGTAACTCCAAACTGCGAGTTATGCGGAATCACCACTCATAATGCACCCGAATGCCCATTGTTGGCCGGAATCCCACCAGACCAAGTAAATTATGCTCAAGGAAATCCTTACGCAAATACCTATCACCCAGGTTGGCGAAATCATCCAAACTTTTCTTACAAAAGCGATAATATATTGCAAATGCCTACTGCTCCGCCAGGATATCAGAAACTAGCTGCTGCTCAGACTGCACCTAGGAAATCAAACCTCGAGTTGATGATGGAAAAATTCATAGCTACTCAAGCTCAAACAAACAAAGAATTCCTGAATCAAAACATACACACTAGCGAGCAAATTAAACAGCTGACCAGAAAAGTAGACGCTTTAGCCACCCACAACAAAATGTTAGAAACACAAATATCACAAGTGGCTCAACAACAAGCCTCTGCTGCCGCACCCGCTGGCACATTTCCTGGACAACCCGAACAGAATCCAAAAGGTCAAGCAAATGCTGTCATATTAAGAAGTGGAAAAGAATTGGACGAACCGATCGATCCGAGGACCGAAAACTCAGCCATGCAACAAAAACCAACTGAACACGCAAAAAAGGAATCTGAGTTAGAGAAGAAGGAAGACAACGAGAAGGAGGATACCGCAAGTGAAAAAACGCAAGCACCTCCAGCATCATATAAACCACCTATCCCTTATCCTCAAAGATTAATAAACTCCAAAACTTCAGGACAATTTAAGAAATTTGTAGAGCTCCTTAAACAATTGAATATCACTATTCCTTTTACAGAAGCGATAACTCAAATGTCGTCATACGCTAAATTTCTCAAAGAAATCCTGTCAAATAAGAGAAAGATCGAGGATAACGAAACAGTTACATTTACTGCAGAGTGTAGCGCTATTATTCAAAACCGCATGCCTCATAAATTAAAAGACCCAGGTAGTTTCTCCATACCTTGCGTCATAGGAAAGTTCGTAATAGACAAAGCTCTATGCGATTTAGGAGCCAGTATCAGTGTTATGCCTTTATCTATATGCAAAAAGCTGAATATGGGAGACCTAAGACCAACCAAAATGTCCATACAATTAGCTGACCAATCAGTAAAATATCCCGTCGGAATACTGGAAAATGTTCCAGTACGCATAGGACAATTCTACATCCCAACCGACTTCATAATCATGGACATCAAAGAGGACTCTGTTACCCCAATTATCCTAGGAAGACCGTTCCTAGCTACAGCCGGAGCTATTATAGACGTGAAGAAAGGAAGGCTAACATTCGAAGTAGGAGAAGAAAAGATAGAGTTCATTCTCACCAAGTTCTTACAAGCACCAGCCATAGACGATACCTGCTATTTAGTAGATGTAATTGACGAATGCATAAGAGAACTTGAAAATGAAGAGACCACGTATTCAAAAATAATAAAGATTCAAATACCCGATATTTCTGAAGACGATGATTGGCATAAACCATATAAAGACGAAAGCCTAAGCGAAAGATTAGCACTGACCCCAAACCATATACCAGGTCCGAAGAACCCATCTTTAGAACTTAAAACACTACCAAAAAACCTTAGATATGAATTCCTAGACGATGAACTAAAAAGACTAGTGATAGTCAACACCGACTTAGGACAACTAGAAACCATAAAACTATTAGAAGTCCTAAAGAAGTACCCCACCGTGTTAGGCTATAACATAAGCGATCTAAAATGGATAAGCCCTTCAATCTGTATGCATCGAATTACAATAAAGGAAGACTCTAAAACCTCTAGAGAGCATCAGAGGAGACTAAACCCCATCCTAAGCACTGTAGTCAGAGATGAAGTAAAGAAATTGCTAGATGCAGGAATCATCTATCCAATCTCTGATAGTGAATGGGTTAGCCCAGTTCATGTCGTACCAAAGAAAGGAGGAGTCACAGTAGTTAAGAACGAAAAAGGCGAATCAATAACAAAAAGAGTCGTGACTGGAAGCAGGATGTGTATTGATTATAGAAAGCTTAACAAAGCCACACGAAAAGATCACTTTCCCTTACCCTTCATAGACCAAATGTTAGAAAGATTAGCCAAACATTCGTATTTCTGCTATCTAGATGGCTATTCAGGATTTTTCCAAATTCCCATTCATCCTGACGACCAAGAAAAGACTACATTCACATGCCCTTATGGTACTTTTGCTTACCGCCGAATGTCGTTCGGACTTTGTAATGCTCCAGCAATCTTCCAAAGATGCATGATGGCAATCTTCGCAGATTTCATAGATGACTTCATGGAAGTATTTATGGACGATTTCTCGGTATTTGGACAAAGTTTCGAAGGATGCCTACAAAACTTAGAAATGGTATTAGAACGTTGTGTAAAAGTGAACCTCGTCCTAAATTGGGAAAAATGCCATTTTATGGTCCGACAAGGAATAGTTCTAGGACATGTCATATCAAATAAAGGAATTGAGGTTGACAAAGCTAAAATAGAGATTATAAAAGATCTCCAACCTCCAAAATTTGTACGAGAAATACGGAGTTTTCTAGGACATGCCGGTTTCTACCGAAGATTTATAAAAGATTTTTCAAAAATCACAAAACCTTTGACCGGCCTGTTGATGAAAGATGCTGAGTTTGTCTTTGACGACGACTGTCTAAAAGCATTCGAAACATTAAAATCAGCCCTTATCACTGCACCAATAATGCAACCACCCGATTGGCGACTACCGTTCGAAATCATGTGCGATGCGAGTGATTATGCCGTAGGCGCAGTTCTAGGACAAAGGAAGGACAAGAAACTCCATGCCATTTACTATGCCAGTAGAACCTTAGATCCTGCCCAAATGAACTACGCTACAACAGAAAAGGAACTTCTAGCAGTTATATTTGCGCTTGACAAATTTCGTTCTTACCTAGTAGGAGCAAAAATTATCATATACATAGACCACGCTGCCATTAGGTACCTAATAAGCAAAAAGGATGCCAAACCAAGATTATTGAGATGGATCCTGTTATTACAAGAGTTTGACTTAGAAATCAAAGATAAGAAAGGAACCGAGAACGTTGTTGCAAACCACTTATCCCGAATAGAAGGCATCAAACATGAACCAGTACCGATAAATGACGATTTCCCGTACGAACATTTGATAGCCAAATTAGAAAGTGACATGCCTAACTTAATCTCGGAAGATCCAAAACTCGAAAAAGCCGTAGAAGCCGTCTATGCCTAAGTCACATTACTTTGGTATGCTGACATCGTTAATTACCTAGCTGCAGGCGTGCTTCCACCGGATCTCACTTATCAGCAAAAGAAGAAATTCTTCCACGATCTGATACACTATTATTGGGACGAACCTCTACTCTTCAAGAGAGGGGCCGACAACATATACCGTCGCTGTGTCCCAGAGGAAGAAATAGAAAACATCATTTCCCAATGCCATTCAGCACCATATGGTGGTCATGCTAGTACATCCAAGACGTGCGCTAAGATTCTCCAAGCCGGCTTATTCTGGCCTAACCTTTGGAAAGACGTTCACATCGCTGTGCTAAAATGTGATAGATGCCAACGAACTGGCAACATCTCACAACGCGATGAAATGCCTCAGAAAGGAATCTTAGAGGTAGAAATCTTTGACGAATGGGGAATAGATTTCATGGGACCATTCTCGCCTTCTTTTGGTAATAACTACATACTCGTCGCTGTAGACTATGTGTCTAAATGGATAGAAGCCATTGCTGCTCCAACAAATGACGCACGAGTAGTAATCAAACTCTTCAAAAACACAATCTTTCCTAGATTCAGTATACCCAGACTCGTCATTAGTGACGGCGGATCACACTTCATATCGTGAATATTTGATAAACTTCTTTCTAAATATGGAGTCCGACACCGAGTAGCTACACCTTATCATCCGCAAACTAGCGGACAAGTAGAGGTCTCAAACACGGAAATAAAACAGATATTGGAAAAGACTGTCGCTACCTCAAGGAAAGATTGGTCATCAAAGCTAAATGAAGCTTTATGGGCTTATAGGACCGCTTTTAAGACACCAATAAGTACTACACCCTACAAATTAGTTTACGGTAAATCCTGTCATCTCCCTGTAGAATTAGAGCATAAGGCCTTCTGGGCCATTAAAACACTTAATTTCAACTACACCGAGGCAGGAGAAAAACAAATCTTGAACTTACACGAATTAGAAGAACTTCGATTGGACGCTTACGAAAATGCCCGTATCTACAAAGAACGAACTAAAAAGTGGCATGATAAACGTTCAGTCAAGAAACAATTCAGTGTGGGAGACATCGTACTGCTATTTAATTCAAGATTAAAACTCTTCCCAGGTAAACTAAAATCTAGGTGGTCTGGACCTTTTGAAGTGACTAAAGTACTTCAGAGTGGAGCTGTTGAAATTACCGATAAGACGAATGCACCGTTTATCGTAAACGGGCAACGTCTAAAACATTATAATAAGAACGAAAACAACCCTCAAGTCTACAGTATAGCATTGCTTGAGCCTCCAGTTCAAACACCCAAATAGCTTGTCACCAAGCTATCGTCAGGCTTTAGACGTTAAAAACAGCGCTTACTGGGAGGCAACCCAATTTTCCCGCATTTTCCTCATTACTGTATTTCATTCTCATTTTTATTTAAAATTCTACTTTGAAACTTTAACAAAAATTCTAAATTTAAAATTGCCACTATTTTTACTTTCCTTTATTTTCATATTTTATTTTATTTTTCTCTTTTATTTTTGTTTTTACCGCCTTTTGTTTTTAAAAATCCCGACTTCAAATTTCTGTTTTAAACTTTTCAGGATTTTAAAAGTCTTCAAACCTTCCTCCTATTTTTCTCCGACTTACCTGCGAGTATGGCCGCGTACGACTTCACAAAGGTTCATTTTCGAGGATTAGCTCAAAAGGCAAGATTTGAAGCATTAACTGAAAGAGAAATAGCCTTGACGCTGTATTATGATAAGTCTACCATGGAGAAACTAGGAATCACTGATAGCATCCAATACCTGTTCAATCAACTGGGTTGGGAGAACAATGCTTTGAAAACCCGTTTTGCTACCTATAAGGACCTCACCTACGAATTCCTTAGTTCCTTCAGGTACTTACCCAACTATGGTTTTGGATCCAACACAGAACTGATCACCTTTAGGATGTTTGGAATGGACCAAACCCATAGCCGGATGTCATTAGCTAACCTCCTAGGATTTCCTAGCGGACCACATGTGTTCATCAGTGCAGAAGATGACGATCTTGATTTTGAACTCGACCAGTTCTGGGGTAGAATCACAGGCGACTATCACCCTGAACCAGACAGAATGTATAATGATGAGATTCATAACCCAGCTTTCAGATACTTTCATAAGATACTAGCTCACACCCTTTTCGGAAAAGAAGAAAATATTACTACAGTATCTAAAGAAGAGTTATTTATCATGTTTTGTGCTTCTCAGGGCCGTACAGTGAATGCAGTACCTTTTATTATGAGATCCTTCCGACGCCTCACTCAGGAACCACAATCGCCTATTCTAATAGGTGGCCTCGTGACAATGATTGCCCACGAGCTTGACCTTAGATTCCACCTAAATGCAAGCACTAGTTTTGGCACCATCTGACCCATGAATATCCAATTTTGCTTTAACAGATGCATTTTAAGAACTATGGGACCTGGACCTTACGAGTACCTCATCAATGACAAACCTGTCCAGCTATTCACATTGCCAAATCATCAGATGACAAGTATCCACAACAAGGACAACTGGCTTTATGAATTGGATGAGCCTATGAGACCACCTTCACCTCAATCAACACCACAGAACTACATGTACGACAGTGATCACATCTTTGAAGCACACAATTATATGTACTATGAGGATGCTGTATCAGTAGCTGAGGTAGACCCTACGACCCCTCCGCATTACAACACCTATCCTGAGCCCATTCCTGAGGAGACCGCCGACAAAATGGATACTGTTCTGCACCGATTGGACAACGTTGACGCAGCTCTGACCACCGTCAAAGCAGACATCACAAGCATCCATAGCGAACTCGTAGTCTTCATGGACTTAGTATGTGACCAGCTCGACTACTACGCCCGGAAGTTTGATGAATTGAAGGCACGAAAAGACTAGATATTAGCTTTAGTTTAGTTTAGTTTAGTTTTTCTACTTTCCGTCCGTTTTCAATTCTTTTGATTTTTGCATTGTTAATTTCCTTACGTATTACATTACAATCATTCTAATTACTTGTTATTTCAATTATATTCTTTATTCATTTATTCTGTTTTTACGCTATCCTATGTTTCTTGGCCGATATAAAGCATTGCCATATCAAAACTAGGCCTCAAAACCATTGCAAGAACACCCCCATAGCAAAATTCTGCGTTCTGCAGATTTTGATGGTGTGACGACCGTCACAGAAGCCTGACGCTCGTCACACGGGTGACGACCGTCACAAATATGTGACGACCGTCACGAGCCCAAAACTGTTATCTGTTATAACAGGGGTTGCGTTTTCTCTCCCACTCACATCCTTTCAACTCCCAATCATCAAAAACTCACACCCCACTTCCAATTTTCGTACTCCCCACCTTGCTCCATATATTCCAACTCCCACCTCAACTTCCTAATACACTTCTGTACCATCTTTTTCACTCCACAGAACCAACCCCATCCACATTTCCTCAGCATCCTCCGATAATGGCGAGAAACAACGAAACCCCAGACCTCAGCAGTATCGTGTTCAGCGACGGCGACTCCGGAGACCAACAGCGAGCCAACTATATCGCCTTCCATCAACGGTCGCTACAGCCGACCCACTACCCGCATATCCCATCCCTCACGGAGCTCGGACTCCTTGAAGGCGTCACTTGGATGCTCCAAAGAGTCGGCATCTGGAACCTCTGCACTAATCCGCAGCCGACGTACGAACAACTCACCCTCGAGTTCCTCAGTTCGTTCACCTACGTCACTTCCAGGGGCGACCTCAGCCAACACTCTGGTGCCGCATGCTTCCGGATGTTCGGCATGAACTATCAACTGAACCAGAACCAGATTGCCGCCATCTTACAATTTCCTCGCGGAGACAATGCTCACCGCCGCCTCATCGAATAGTTCCAGCACGAAGCCTTCGCGCTCTGGTACCAGTTAACCGGAATCAATGCCGATGGCTGGGATTCTCTGCATGCAACGCATATCCACAACCCGACCATCCGGTATTTCCACCGAGCACTGAGCAACACCATCTTCGCCTGGGATAGCAACCATAAGGTGAACTCGAAAGAGCTCTTCTTTCTCCGCTATGTCTTCAACAACAAGCCCATCAATGCCACTCCGTTCCTCCTGGCCCACATTCAGGCCAAGTGTAACCGTGGCTCCAAGCCATTTTACTTTGGCGGGATTGTTACTGCCATTGCACTTGGGCTGAACCTCGGTGACCGCCTCCAGCATTTCCATGCCATTCCCTCGGTGTTCCTCCACACCGACCACTGCAGAGCTTCTCACCTCATCCGTTCCAGGGCCGATGGCAAGTACCACCCGGTCGTGCGTGGCAAAACCGTCAGAAGTATCATCCTACCATCACGCACCCGGATACACCCAGAGGTTCGTGCCAACTGGCTATTTGACCTCAATGCCCCTGCTGCTGCCGCTGCTCCAACTCAGACTCACACCCAGGATTCTGGTGACGAAATCCAAGATGAGTTGGACAGACCTGAGTGTTGCACCCTAAAATTTGACCAACCGGTTCTCCTATCTGACTCATGATTTAATTTCATATTCACAGCTCAGATGTATGATTTTTGTGCACAAGCAGGGGGATATCAGAGTTTACAGCTTGATTTTTGTCTATCAGATATGGCAGACCCAGTCCAGATCATCAGGGTTTTATTTTCAGGAAATTGTGCGCTCCTCGGTGATTTTTCAGTGATTTTGAGGATATTCTGAGACCCGGGGTTCTCTGTTCGATTCGATCTGGTCTCGTGCGCTCTTTTATGGGGGTCATTTGCATTCATCTGCATTTTTAGGGTTTTAATAGGCTTTTGTGAATTTTTAATAGGCTTTATAGATTTTTCTGGAATTTAAATAGGGTTTTTATATTTTTTTATAGTATAATTCTCTTTTTTTGGATTTTATAGGATTTTTTTTAAATAGTTTTTTAGAATAATAAAGAAAAAGGATAACATAGTTTTTCTTTTATTACTAATAGATAATAATAGTTTAGAATTTTGTAGGTTTTAAATAGGTTTAATTGTTTTTAAATCATTTTTAGGAATTTTCTATAGATTTTAAAATAGGTTTAATGGTTTTTTAGATAATATAGAAAATGATATAGTTTTTCTTTTATTAATAGATATTAAATAATACTAGATTTTTAATAGAAAATTAGATTGATATAGAATTAATTAGACTTTAATTGACTTTTTAGAGTTTAATTAGGTTAATTGACTTTTTTAGAGTTTAATTAGGTTAATTGTTTGTTTAGGTTTAATTAGATTAATATGAGTTTTAATCTTTTTTTTAGAGTTGATTAGTCATTAGCTAATTGTTTTGATATAATTAGATTAGATTTAATTGTGTTGTTTTTATTCAGTTTTTATTCATTTTTTCGTATGGGCCCAAGGGAGGTTTTTTTGTGAGGCCCAATTCCCAGTTCAGAGAGTCCAGAAAAATGTCCAGCGCAGGTCAGAACAATCTAGAAAGTTCTAGCAGTATCTGTGGTATAAAAGCAGCCACGTGGTGGCCATGCAAAGCCCCCACGCGTTTCGCCTCGAGAGCGCCACCACACACTCAGAGAAGCCTCCAGACTCCTCCACGTGGTCCACACCTGTCCCCCACTCCCTCTCTCTCTCAGCGCATGTGCGCCACTTGGCACCCAGCCATCACTCACCGGAGCCTCGCCTGGAAACCCACCGGCGGCCATGCAAACGCCCTAGCAACCAACCGCCGGCGACCTCAACTAACTCCGGCCACCACCTAACCATCAATTCCCCAGAAATTCATCTTCTTCCCCAGATCTCCTCCGTCACCTTCCTCTTCTCATCGCCGGAAACATCATCGCCGCCGGAATCATCATCCACCTCCAACCAAAATTTCCAGAAACCAACAACCTTCATTGTTCTTCAACAAGCTCCATCAATTTTTCCAGAAACTCTTCGTTCTTCATCAATTTTTTCCAGAACGATATCAATCTTCATCAGTTTTTCAGAACAACATCGCTCTTCATCAATTTCTCCAGAACGTCATCATCGTCTCAAGTAACCACCAGACGTCCAATCTCAAGCAAAATTCCCAGAAATCACCTTGAATACTCAAACCTTCAACAAGCTTCAGGCGAGATTTCCAGAAAACTTCAAACTATATTCATCCTCCAAGCAATATCTCCAGAAACTTCATTCTTCGTCCAATCATCAAGAATCTACGAAGTTTTCTCCAGAAATCTTCAAGATCCCAGCGAACTCCTTCAACCTTCTTCAGTTCCAGGATCTTCGTCATTCCTCCAGGTTTGTTCATCCTCCTTGCAATTTGTTTACTCGTGCGTGGTTAGGGTTTGGGTGAATCGTTGTTGATATGACTCTAGCATAAACTGTGAGGCCTGATTTCGATCTAGGAGTGTTAGATGAGTTTGATTTCAGGCGTGATAGTGGATTAACGTGTGATTTTAGTTCATGATGGGTGAGGATCTGAGTTTGTTTTGAGAATCTCCGAGAGTTGCAGAGAAGGTGAGTTGGGGAAGACGAGAGGAAGACGGCGCATGGAGTGAGTGAACAGTAGTTAGGGTTGGTAGTGATTTAGGTTTTGTTTTTCTGAGTATTGGATGAGGGTTTGGACCCTGGGCTTAGGCCCAAACGTAGTTGCTAACGCACACCCCTCAGTTGTTCAATTACCTCCCTTAGCGTGAGACTGAGTGGATTGAATTGGGCCTTAAGCCCCAAAGCTGCTAATGGCACCCCCTGGGCGTGAGCCCATTAAGATAATAACTGCCAAAACTTGCTCATGGCACCCCCCAAGGCGTTTTGTTTTCTTTTCTGAGTTTGCTAGTTGTTTAAGTCCTGGGCCCTGCGCCCTATTACTTTTAGTACCCCCCAATCAGGGCCCAATGTACATTGTAACTAGAATCATTGCTGTTTGGACCCCCCAGGTTATGTCTTTTATTTTTTTTCTTTTTATATTTTTCTTTGCATGTTAGAAATTCACAAATAAATGTAAATAAATGTTTTAATAATTCTTTCTACCATGTCATGAAAAATGTTAAGAAAATTAAATAAAAATAAAAGTGACTTTTTATTTTTGTTCCCTATTTTTGTGCATATTTTCCATTTTAATTGATGTGTTTTTTAATATTTTCAATGCATGCATATCATTAGAAAATTCATAAAAAATGGTAGAATTAGTCAAATAATTCCGTTCTTTTTTCTGTAGACTCGTGATTCAGTGTAGAATTTTATAGTGCAGAAATATTAGCTCAATCATGCATTTTCATTTTAATTGCATTTTTTCACTATTATTGATGTTGAATAATTGGTCTGTAGATATGTCTGTGTTGCTGATTTTAGTTCTTTCATCTGGTGTTGAATTTTGTTCTGATTTTTCAGTATGTTACCCTAGAGCCATGTAGGTCTCCCATTAGATTTTTGATAGATTTTTGTAGGGTGTTCTGCTGTGATTTGTCTGAGCCTGAAGATAGGGGAAGTCTTGATGACTTCTGACTTTGGAGTTCAACTGTGGTTGAACTTCAGAGATAGTCTTTTGTGGTTTGTTGGCCTGTGGTTTCTTCTTGAAGGTGGGAGCTGATGGAGGTCCTGCTGGAGCTTGCAAAGTTGCATTGGATTGAGGCTTAGTCTAGGAGCTTGTTGTCTGTGTGTGAGGTTCGAGATCCTGAAGTTTGAAGGGAGTTTATGGTACTTTCCTGAGGAAGGCACTATGAATGACTTTCATCCTTCCTTCTCACCTCTTTCTTAAGTATCCAATGATGTCGGAGCCGACTTGTGAGTTTAATCCCTCCTGAGGAGGAATGTAAA
Source organism: Lathyrus sativus (assembly GCA_963859935.3). Taxonomy (NCBI): domain Eukaryota; kingdom Viridiplantae; phylum Streptophyta; class Magnoliopsida; order Fabales; family Fabaceae; genus Lathyrus; species Lathyrus sativus. The sequence goes on from OZ012739.1 coordinate 372,362,652, forward strand.
CTGATCACATGTTGTTGAGCCACATGGGATACGATTCCTAAGTGGAAGTCTCCTAGTACTTTCCTGAGGAAGGTCCTATGGGTCTATTCACTTAGTTCCATTAGTTTATCTAGGATTTCTTAAGTATCCAGTGATGTTGGAGCCAACTTGTGAGTTTAATTCCCCCTGAGGAGGAATGTAAACTGATCACAGTTGTTGAGCCACGTAGGATACAATTCCTAAGTGTCAGCCTCCTAGTACTTTCCTGAGGAAGGTCCTATGAGTCTGCTCACTTAGTTCCCTTAGTGCATATAGGTATTTCTCAAGTATCCCGTGATGCCGGAGCCTTCATGTGAGTTTAATTTCTCCTGAGGAGGAATATAAACTGATCACAGTTGTCGAGCCGCATAGGATATGACTCCTGAGTAGTAACCTCCTGGTACTTTCCTGAGGAAAGCACTATGAGCTTGTCTGCTTAGCTTCCTTTCTCTGGTAAGCTTGTTCTGAAGCTTGGAGACTGGGATTGATTCCTCTTGCTTAGAGTTTTGGATTAGATTTGTTGCTTAGATCTTTGCTTAGGGTGCTGTATAGAGTTTTGTTTAGAGATAGATTAGGAGATTGTTTCAGGTTTGTTAGAGGCCCTGCTCAGGGTTAAGTCTCTTTGTGTTGTTTGACTTGTGTGGTATTGTGTTGCATTAGACTTAGGTATTCATCTAGATAGTTCTGAATAGGTGCATCTTAGAAGTAGACTTTGTATGCATGAGAAGTTGAGGTGGTCCTCCTTCTGCTTGTTTGTTATTGCGTGGCTTTGCTTGTTGGTATTTGGTAGAGCTGAGCTCCCTTGCCTCTGTGCCTTGTTTGTCTAGTTGTTGCATTCATGCATATTTTCAGTATTCCTTTACGTTGCAGTTTCTTGTTTGTGGTTCAGTCCAGTTGCCATGATCCCTTAGGAGCTCTGACTTCTCCGCTGCGGAGTTGTTATGATAGACATTAGGACTGTCAACCAGGTGTGATAGCAGTATATAGGTTCCCCTTTCTCAGCTATAGTTCTAGAGTTTCCCTTTCCTTTCTGTAGGAGCTTTTGAGTAGCTTGACCCGTAGTTAGCTGAACTACAGCTGCTCTGATTCTTCGTTCCAGACGAAGATATGTAGGCATAGATGCGATATCCTAGCGAGCACACTAACGACTAACCTTTGTTCTCTCGCGGCTGTGCGATCGAGACTTTCCCGCTAACGACTAATTGTTATCCCTTTCTCTCGCCCGAGTGCATTTGAGACCAGATCGTATTTGTAGGTTCCCGAGCCTTTAGGACCAGTTTGTTTTCTCACTGCTGTGTGAGAACTCCTGTTTACCCGTAGTTAGCCGAACTACGTTTGCTCTGATCTTTCATTTCAGATGAAAGTACGTAGGCACAGGACGCGATGTCCTGGCGAGCAACCCTTCCCCCGTTTAGTCGTAGGAAGTCGAACTACGTTGACTCTGACTTTCCCATTGCACGAGGGAATACGTAGGCCCAGAACACCGTATGTTCTGTCGAGTCCTATCCTTTTATTTTCTTTTCAGACCAGCCAGTAGCGTAGATAGATAATACACCCTTTTACCTATAAACACCAAGCGTGGATCCCATCGAGTACGATGGACGTGAGGGGTGCTAATACCTTCCCCTTGCGTAACCGACTCCCGAATCCAGGTGTTGGTTGCGATGACCATACCTTTTCCCGTTTTTGCGAGGTTTACTTCGAGCGTTTCCTTTCCCGCTCTGAGGGATAAATAACGCACGGTGGCGACTCTCCTGTCAAGCCGGCGCCGATTTTCGCAGTAGCGACAGCTGGCGACTCTGCTGGGGATTATAGCATCTAGGGACTTTTCCCATCCCTTATGCTGGGACCGTTTCCCATCCCCTACGCGAGTCAATCCTAGCGCTTGGGTGTTTATTTGTTGGGTGTTGTGCATATTGTATTTTACTCTTCTGCACTTTACTTTTCTGTACCCTTACCTTTCCGCATTTATTTTCCAGTATTATATTATCATGATTATTGCTGTGGGCAAGGGAGGTTACTGTGAGTGAAAAGCCGGACCTGGGCTTGAGTACACACCTAGATATAGTTGTGGAGAAGTAGTAGACGAACCTGTCTGCTGAGCAGGCACAGTTCCCTACGAAAATCTGCGCTCAGACGAGATTCTTGCAGAGGTGCTCCTTTCCGGTCCTGAGGATCTGAGGGGAGTCCAGACGTGAGGATTGTCGACTCTGGGGACCGATCATTTGGAAGTCAGCTAAGTGAGGCCTCTTCATGACTTGATGATGCCACTCCTTCTGGGAATCGTATCGTCACTCATGAAAGTCTGTGACGCTGATGACCGCATAGGATGCCGTACCTTTGTCCGTGGATTAGGTCTATCCTACCTGTGAGAGGGACTGGGTTATTGCAGGAAAACTGGCCTTCAGAAGCCATGATTCAGTATCTTTATCAGATGGTGTTCTTGATTCATCTCCAGGTGTGTTGTATGGGTCAGATGGGTTTCTTATCTGAGGTTGAGGCTATTATCAGATGGTATTTTCGTCAGATACAGAGGTTCAGATGGTTTTCCTACCAGGGGATTGATATTTTGAGTATCAGATGATAGTTAGTGGCATGAGATTCTGATGACCGTGTTGGTTTTCTGTTCTTGATCACAGAGATATTCCTCTTCAGGCTACAGCATAGCCCCTGTGTTCGCAGATTGCATTATTTATCATATTGCATCATTGCATTACCATCTGCATTCAACTAACGTGTGTGTATTGCAGGTACATATTTTCCCTTCCAGTTCTGGTGTTTGTTCCTAGCAAGACATGGAAAACCTGAAGAGAGTATTGCCCTATAAGTTTCCGTCGCCGAATATCAGTCTATTGTTAGAGTTGATTGCTATTGCTAAGAAGAGGGGAATGGGTGACTTCAGAAAGAGATATGGAAGGATTCTGACCTACGTTTATCAGCCATCTGCCTACGAGACCAGCGGCATCTATACTCTGTTACAGTTTTACGACGCGGAGCTCAGGTGTTTTGTATTTCCCGACTTTGTTTTGGCTCCTACCCTGGAGGAGTACTCTGCACTTCTGGATATACCGATCCGTGAGCAGATGCCTTTTTATCGTACGGACGCTGAGCCTAAGCTGGCTGAGCTTTCTGCCATCCTGTGTTTGAAAGAGTCTGAGCTGTCTGGGAAGATGATCAGAAGAGGAGACGTATGGGGATTTCCATTGGGTGTCTTAGTGGAGAAGGCTCGAGAATATGCCCAGAAGAGTAGCTGGGAGGTTTTTGACGTCATCCTTGCTGTATGTGTGTATGGCATCGTATTATTCCCGAACATTCCTGATTTTGTTGATTCAGATGCCTTCTATATTTTGGCTGCGGGAAACCCAGTTCCTACTTTGCTGGGAGATATCCACCATTCAACTCACTACCAGAATGAAAAGCGACGAGGAAGGAATGTGTCTTGTTGTGTCCCTCTCCTATGCAGGTGGTTCACCAGTCATTTGCCTAAGTCGGGCCCTTTTGTCACCTCTATCAATTCTCTAGGATGGCCCGAGCGCTTAATGGGATTGACTGCTGAGAACGTGGTATGGGCCAATAAAGAGGTATTTGGAGCTGAAGTCATACTCAAAGGCGAAGGATTCCCGAATGTTCCGTTAATAGGAAGGAAAGGTTGTGTCAACTATAACCCTTCCTTATTGATCAAGCAATTTGGGTACATACCTCAAGGAGCGCCAAAGCCCGAGGAGATACAGGAATCTCTGTATCTCACTGGAGCAATAGGGAAAGAGATGCTGACCAAACTCGAGAAAGCCTGGAAAAACTTGCACAAGAGAGGGAAGCTTTCAGGTAGCAGAGGGGATACTCGAGGTCCTAGCTCATATATAGAATGGATTCGTGAGCGAGTTGTGAAGTTCCTTATGCCATATCCAGCAGTTCAGCCATTGCATCCTCCTCCGGTAGAGGAGCCTACCACTGTGGACATTCAGGTTTACAAGCAGCTGATGGCGGAGAAAGAAGAGCTAGCCAGGGCTAAAGAGGCTTTAGAGCAGGAGAATGCCCAGCTTCGGCATGAAAAGATTGAAACAGGATATATCTCTAAGCAACAGGCTGAAACTCTGAAACATCTGAAGGCTACGCTATTGGAATTGACTGAAACCAAGAAGCGACTAGAGTTAGATGTAGACTCAGTTAGTAGTGTGTTGTCCGCCAAGAAGCAAGAGCTAGAAAGGGCCTACACAAAACTAGCCAAGTTCAGAGAACACTGGGATCTCACTATGACCAAGCGCAAGGAACGAGAAGAAGAGCTGAAGACACAGGTTGCTCAGTTAGAAGAACAGGTCAAAGTGAAGAATGAAGAGCTTGAAGAAGAAGCCTGTCGCCGATACGAAGCCGAGCGCAAGTTGACAGATGCCATGAAGAATTTGGAAGATTTCCAGCATAGAGCAGATGCCAAGAGACCCAAACCTGGGGATGGTGCTAATGATAAAGCTTGGGAAGACTTTGTCAGAGACATCCAGGGGACGGTCAGGAAGAGGGATCGACTGATAGAAGGTTTGATTTATCAACCAGATCACGCAGAGACAAAGAAGATGGTCGAAGACTTCCGCAACCGTACCCGTATTTGATTTCTCTTGTATTCTGTATGTTGAGATCACCACCAGGCATGTTGGCTGGGATCCTCTTTGTCATATCAGCTGTATGGAGCATAGTTATGTAACTTCTTGACAAGACTGTTATCCTAATCAATATATGAGGGTTTTCCAAATGTTGTCTTTATGGTTTATCTCGTCTTGCTACCACTGACACTGGAATTGGAGGGAAAATATCTCCAATGCACACATGCACGTTAGCATTTTTGTATTTCAGTTTGCATAAATCATATTGCATAGCATTTCTCTAGCAGGTCAGAGCACTTATCCAGCCTTTGTTTTCACCAGAAAGTGATTCTCGGGGAACTGTTTGAGGCAAGAGTGGAGTGTTGAAGACGACCAAGGGGCTGAAGCAGATTTGAGCAGAATCAAGCAGTGTAATCAGTTACCGGTAATTGGTGGCTATGTCTGAAGGCAATTTCCAGTTTCCTGACACCCAGGCAGGGTTTACTATGGCGTCCAACCATCAGTATGATTCTATGGAAGACTTCCCGCAAGCAAACAATCTAACTGCAGCCCAAGTTGTGCAGCCAACTGTTGAGAACAGAGATCGGCATGAGCAGTTTCTTGCCCGAAATGAATATTATCCTCCTGTTAACAATCAATGTGTTGCTTTCCCTGCGATGAATTACCGGAGAGATATTCCAATGACCGGGTTAGTAGATCCAAGAGCTCTTGACGATGGTAGAAGACTCCGAGTGTTGGAAGAGCAAATGAAAGCCTTGGAAGCGAAAGATGCCGTTAACCTGGATGCTGTAGCCATGTGTTTGGTCCCTGACCTCGTGTTACCGCACAAGTTCAAAATGCCGGAATTTGAAAAATACACAGGAGATAGCTGTCCGAAGCTGCATTTGATGATGTTCTGTCGAAGGATGACTTCGTTTGTGCGAAATGACAAATTGATGATCCATTGCTTTCAGTATAGTCTGACTGGGGCATCGTTGAGATGGTATGTGCAATTAGAGAGTAATCAGATTCGATCATGGGTGGATTTAGCCAGAGCTTTCATAAAGCAGTACGATTACAACTTGGATTTGACTCCTAGTCTCGTAGATCTGCAAGAATTGTCTCAGGCAGAGAATGAATCATTCAGAGCGTATTTGCGAAGGTGGAAAGAATTGTCTGCTAGCGTTCAACCACCGCTTCCGGAAAGAGAACTGGTTGACATCTTCTTGGGTACTCTGAAAGGCCATTATTTTGACAAATTGTTCAGTTGCACAAGCTTTGTGGGCCTAATGAGGCTGGGAGAGATTGTTGAGAGAGGACTCAGGAGTGGAAAGTTTCGAGGTGTTCCTTACGTCCCAGTTGATAAGATTGAGTCAGTTGTCAGTTCTCAAGAAGAGTGGGAAGGAGATGATGCCACCTCAGAATCTCTAGCATCTCAGGATCAGTTTTCAGACACTTCAAGTCAGCGGTCATACTATCGCCGATCGCGTCAGCATGCTCCACGAAGACCAAGGAAGCCTGAAAGGCAGTTTACTCAGCTACCGGTGTCATACAGTCAGTTGTTGCCAGATCTGGTCAGAAGTGGATTGATAGTACCGAAAGAGACTAAGCCGGTGATTCCACCGTATCCTCCGGGTTTTGATGCCAGCGCCTGCTGTGAGTACCACGTTGGGGCACAGGGGCATTCCACAAATGATTGTAAGGTGCTTAGAAGCCAAATTCAAGATCTGTTAGACTCTAGCCGTATTTGCATCACGCCTCAGGGTTTTGTTCAGATTAATGATTTTCCATCTTCCAGTTGTGGGGGTTCGTCAGTTAATATCATGGAAGACTCCACAGGAAGTGTGTGCTCTGAAGATTGTCAATCAGAGAGTTCAGTTGAATATGGGGGAAGTTTCTAGAGGTTTTTATGCCGGGTGTCGCATCTTTTTCTCTGCCTAACCCGTTTAGCTTTTGTGCATCAGTAGTTGTCGATCACCACCAGGATTGTTGGCTGGGGTCGTTATATTCAGACTCATTTGTGCTTACCTGCTGATTTTGTTGGTTGTACATGTGTGGGAGATGTTCATCTGTGTGCTTATAGCTTGAGTTTCTCTTTGTCTCGTTATGAATATGTGTTTGCTTTCTGCGCTGCATTATTATTTAGCAGGTATATCAGAACTGTGGGCCTTATTTCCTCATCATCCAGTTTGTTGCAGGAATTCCCTCAGAGATATGGAACAGAATCAGTTTGAATTGATCGAAGTCCGAAGCCAGCTGGAGCAGATGATGAGAGACATGCAAGAAATGCGTCTGGAGCAGAAGATTCTCAAGGAGGAGAACAGTCAGCTGAAGACCCAAATGAGTTTGATCATGGAGGTAGTCAAGAATGTGCTTAGGAAAGAAGACGATCAGCTATTTGAAACCGCAATGAAGAAGCTCGTGCCACCTGTGCATGTGGAACCTGAGCAGCAGCAACAGAAGATACATCCGGCTCAGCGGAAGATCCAGGAAGGAAAGCCAAGGAGAATGTTTGAGGCACCACCTATGACATATGCTGAGCTCTTGCAGATCTTATTGAGGTTTAATCTGGTTGAGAAGAGAACATTGACACCACCAACGAAAGCGTTTCCTCAAGGGTACGATGCCAGTAAGCAATGTGAATTTCATTCCGGGGCATTCGGACATGACATCGAGGGTTGTCATGCTTTTAAGCACAATGTTCAAGACTTGATCGACTCGCACGATATTGAATTCACGCCGAGCGGCGTAGCTGTGCATATTGCTCCAGTCTCAGTCGATGCTAAGATGACAGATGTTTCTAAAGCTGCAGTGGGTCAGAAGCGTATCCTGGACTCCATGGTGTCAGAATCTCCAGGCCCACAACTGTTGCCTATTCCCGGGGCAGATCTAAGAAAGAAAATGGTTAAGCATAAGGAGAGCGTTAATCAGCACATTGAAGATCAAAAAACCAATGTTGCCTTTGATACAAAGGGTGTTCAAGGGTCAACCCAATACCAGCAGCGGCAGCCTCAGCAGGGGGCACAGCAAGCTCAGCGAAGATTCCAGGGTGGTAAGCCGAGAAGAGTGTTTGAGAAGCCTCCCTCAACATATGCCGATTTGTTGCAGACATTGTTGGGATTGAATCTGGTAGAGAAAAGAACCCTGGCACCGATAACGGGAACTCCCCCGTTTGGGTACGATGCAAGCAAGCGCTGTGAGTTTCATTCTGGAGCCCCGGGTCACGATATAGAAGGTTGCCATGCTTTTAAGCACAAAGTGCAGGATCTGCTTGATAGTGCAGCAATCAGCTTCGGGCCAAGAGGTCCCCAAATCATCTGAATGAAGGAGGAAGGGCTCTATAATTTGTTTGAGTCATTGAAAGCAGATCAGGACAGCATCGAATTGCCTCTAATAAAGACAGCTGGTTCAGCAGCAGGGCAGACGCAAAAGCCCGGTTCTCGGGAGCTAGCATATTTTCTTTGTTTTAGCTTGTCATTGCTTTACATTTGTAGTTGCTTTCCTGTTTGAATTTGTAAACTTGTTTGTAAAACTTGTTGTTTTCATTCAAATTGATGATAATGAAATAAATATGCATGGTTTTGATTAAATCCAGTCGTGTTCACTAACTGTTTTTGCAAATGTCCAATGTTTGGTTAAGGAGAATTTTGGGGAGGATGACGAAAATGACCGACATGCAACTACCGATATTGTATGCTTTTGAAATAAACCTGCTGATGATGTACAGGCATTGTTTCAAATCCCTAAACACCGGAGATATAAGGAAGATAATCCCTTGTCAACCCCTTTGAGCCTTGTAGTAGGAGTTTCTTTCTGAAAATGAAAAACCCTCAATCTTAACCTGGGGCAGGGTAGGTGTTAGCTGATTTGACCGAGCGTCCAAATTGCAAAAGGAATGTCCGTTCGAGGATCAATCACACCCCTAGAGGTCGTGCCTAAAAGACCACAATGGTTCAAGTCAAGAGTGGGACAGCCACATCATTCCCCAAAGAGTCAGACAAACAGTGTCACATGACTTGTTCAAAAGAAAAGCGAAAAAAGAATTAAAAGCCCGCTAAGTCAAGAAAACTTCAAAGCAAATGACTTAGGCAAAAATGAGGGCATCCCGCTGGACTTAAAACAAAATCAAAAGAAACTCAAAAGGAGTCAGTCCAGGCAAAAGTTAGGGATATGAAAAGAAAAAGATGGAAAAGATCAAAAGAAAAATCCTCAAATGAAATACGAGTCGTGTGACCTCCAGTGTCAAAGACGAAAAGTGAGTGGCTGTCACTCCAAAATCCAACAGTTTCTCGAACTATCATTCCTATTTTCTTTCAACCTCTGAGAGGTGAGCGCTAAAGTCAAATTAGCTGAACGTAGGATAGGAGAACATCAAGGAGAATGGGTGGGTTAAAATAAACTTTGAGCCTTTATCCTTTCTTTCAAAACCATGAACCTGACCACGTTACAACCTTCAAAAGACCTAATTGAAGCAGGTTGTTTCGGAAGCATACTCCGGTAAAGGTCGCGTCGATTCTGACTCCTAAAAAGGTTCCTCTTACCATGTTGGTACGGATGTTGATGAATGTTTTGTGCATTATATGCTATAAACTGTTTTTTCTTTTCCCAGTGAACAGATTGGATGTCAGAGCTGTCATATGTGTTGCATTAATACATCTTTTATGCATAACAACTTGTTTTACTTACGAGTAAGCACTTGACAGCAGAAAAGATTCCTACAATGGAAAGTATGGTCAAGATAGAATACAGAACGCCCGAATGTTCCGAGAGCAGGGGCAAGCTTTATTGTGATCCCCAGTCAAGTCAGCTTTTCGAAGTCAGTTATTCTGGGGCAATCAGGTTGAGATTCGGTGAATACGTCGTAGCCAGGAGGTACTACTCTGAATCAGATAATCAGGAGCAAGGTCATGTCAGTCAGGGGCAGACCATCTTAAGCACGCAAAGGTTGTGCGAGAAGCATTCGAGTTGAGGTATCTCTCAGAAGTTCAGAACGCTGAGGCATGTTATACCAGACCATCAAGGAACAGATTTGCAGATTTCCTTTCAGGGGCTATCCCCACAGAGGTCCCGTAGGCTGGGGCATATCAGAAGCAAAAGGATTGTTGTTCTCCGTACCTACAGGGCCATACAGAGTTATTCGAGCAGATACAGTCGATTTTCGAGAGCGAGATGAATGCGGGAAGTTGTGTCACTATCCCTTGACTCTTCACTAAAAGGCTGTGTACTCAGGAAGAATGTTTTCCAGCGTCAGTTGTGCCGGACCCAGCAAGATAGCTTAAGAGCTCAAATCCATGTTTGCGATTACTGTGAAGCCCGTCCGTGTTAGCGCATCAATTTCCAGATCCGAGCTTCATCAGCACACAGGAGGACTCCCTCCATTGTCTCCAGCAAAGACCAATTCGTCATTGGCACGGGTAAGCTATCCCCCAGAGGAGTCTAATCATATTCAGCACGTCTGTTATCTCCAGCGGAGCTATATTCCCCAGCAGGGTTACTTCGTTGAGGCGTTCGGTTGAGTTCCCAATATCCCCAGCGGAGTTGATTTCACTCTCCCAGCATTTATTTTGCTAGGACGATTCAGTGATATCCAGTTTATCCCCAGCAAGTTGGCCTCGCCTTCAGCATTTATTTTGCTGAAGTGGTTTTCTGTACCCGGCCTTCTCCGGCAGCTCGAGCCTGCTAGCATATTGCATGCATCATCATACTTGCCTCATACTTGCATCATACCTGCATGACATTTTCAAAATGCGTAGCATTTCCATCCAGAATGGAGCATTACGCTGTAGAAAGATTAAAGCATTTGCATATGCATACAAAGCATAAGTCAGATTTTCTATCAGCCTCATATGGCGCGTGGATTACTCTGTGATCAGTTCAGGGGCATTTATCCAGCAACAGTATTCAGAGGATTCAGCGGATTATTTGTATCTCAGATCATACAACAATTATGCTTTGATCAAGCAGTCATCTGATGTCGACAGACTTTTCTTCCCGTCAGTTCATATTGACGATGTGTTCCTTCAATAAATGGACTTCTCCGTCTATCATTAGACGTTTTGAGTGCGAATGTGGTTTTCTTTCCGTCTATCCATAGACGATGTGAGGTTGCGGGTGATCGCAGTAAGGTTTCAAGAAGGGGTTTCCCCAGGATATGCTTTCTTTCCGTCTATCAGTAGACGATGTGAAGTTTCAGGCAATCTTCAATGGAGTTCAAAACAGAGCTTCTCTAATAAGTGACTTTCCTTTCCGTCTGGCAGCAGACGATGTGAAGTTTTGGTTACTGTCCAGCGGGTTTCTTATTGCCAGATCATGCACATGATGAGGTGTTTCCCCAGCGAGTCTTCTCCGGCTATCCTTAGTTGTTGAGGGGTTTCAAAACGATATTTCCGATAATGGTCTTCTTTCTGGTTATTGGATATGATGACGTTCAAGAGGTACTTTTCTGACCATCAATCCCTATTGATGTCGAGGCTCTTCGAAGAATGTTCAGTTTTCGTGATTGTCGATTCTTATTGACGACATGGTTCCTTAAAAGGTGGTTTTTCTTACCGTCGGTCCATACTGACGATGTGGCCCCTTCAAGGATATTGATCTTTCCATCAAATTCCGTAGACAGAAGGATTCTGAAATTCAAAGGATGGTGTTGAATTGCGTTATGGTGACTTCCCGTCTATCTTTAGACGGTGTGAACATGGAGATAATGGTGTCTTCCCGTCTATCCTTAGACGATGTGAGTACGAAGATTATTTCTTCCCGTCTATCCTTAGACGATGTGAATGATTTGTTCATCAATCAGGATGATCCCGTCTACTCTTAGACGATGTGCATATGGAGATTAATGAATGCCTTTCCGTCTATCCTTAGACGATGTGAATGGTTTGTTTCATCAATCAGGATGATCCCGTCTACTCTTAGACGATGTGCATATGGAGATTAATGAATGCCTTTCCGTCTATCCTTAGACGAGGTGAATTGTTTTGTTTCATCAATCAGGATGATCCCGTCTACTCTTAGACGATGTGAGTTTGGAGATTATGAATGTCTTTCCGTCTATCCTTAGACGAGGTGAATTGTTTTGTTTCATCAATCAGGATGATCCCGTCTACCCTTAGACGATGAGAATATTGATTTGAATATCAATCAAGATAATGCCGTCTACCCTTAGACGATGTGAAGATGGAGATTATGGTGATGCCGTCTACCCTTAGACGATGTGAATACGGAGATTATGGTGATGCCGTCTACCCTTAGACGATGAGAATATTGATTTGTTCATTAATCAGGACTTCCCGTCTATCCTTAGACAATGTGTGTATGGAGATTAAGAATTTGATCCCGTCTATCCTTAGACGATGTGAATTTGGAGATTAACGTTGTCTTTCCGTCTATCATTAGACGAGGTGAGTATTCAATCAGGGTGTCTTCCCGTCCATCTTTGGGCGATGTGAGTATATTTCTCTTCCTGCCTATCAGTAGGCAATGTGAAAGAATCAAGTATTTTTGTCGCAGCTCTCAGGGTTTGTCATATGGGAAATCACAAGCAACGGGTATTCAATCAGGAGTTCTTTATCAGATGATTAATCAGTTTGGTGCCGCAATAACTGGACTCGGTTTTCTGGACTTTAGTCTCCAAGCAGTTGACAGTATATGCTCGCGGTTGGCAAATTTTCGGGTTTTATTTGTATTCAACCGTCTCGTACCTTTGAATGTTTGAAGGCTGAGCGCTCTCCAAACCCTTCAGGTCCAAGTCGCTTGAATAGGGGCAGCTGTTGCACCCTAAAATTTGACCAACCGGTTCTCCTATCTGACTCATGATTTAATTTCATATTCACAGCTCAGATGTATGATTTTTGTGCACAAGCAGGGGGATATCAGAGTTTACAGCTTGATTTTTGTCTATCAGATATGGCAGACCCAGTCCAGATCATCAGGGTTTTATTTTCAGGAAATTGTGCGCTCCTCGGTGATTTTTCAGTGATTTTGAGGATATTCTGAGACCCGGGGTTCTCTGTTCGATTCGATCTGGTCTCGTGCGCTCTTTTATGGGGGTCATTTGCATTCATCTGCATTTTTAGGGTTTTAATAGGCTTTTGTGAATTTTTAATAGGCTTTATAGATTTTTCTGGAATTTAAATAGGGTTTTTATATTTTTTTATAGTATAATTCTCTTTTTTGGATTTTATAGGATTTTTTTTAAATAGTTTTTTAGAATAATAAAGAAAAAGGATAACATAGTTTTTCTTTTATTACTAATAGATAATAATAGTTTAGAATTTTGTAGGTTTTAAATAGGTTTAATTGTTTTTAAATCATTTTTAGGAATTTTCTATAGATTTTAAAATAGGTTTAATGGTTTTTTAGATAATATAGAAAATGATATAGTTTTTCTTTTATTAATAGATATTAAATAATACTAGATTTTTAATAGAAAATTAGATTGATATAGAATTAATTAGACTTTAATTGACTTTTTAGAGTTTAATTAGGTTAATTGACTTTTTTAGAGTTTAATTAGGTTAATTGTTTGTTTAGGTTTAATTAGATTAATATGAGTTTTAATCTTTTTTTTAGAGTTGATTAGTCATTAGCTAATTGTTTTGATATAATTAGATTAGATTTAATTGTGTTGTTTTTATTCAGTTTTTATTCATTTTTTCGTATGGGCCCAAGGGAGGTTTTTTTGTGAGGCCCAATTCCCAGTTCAGAGAGTCCAGAAAAATGTCCAGCGCAGGTCAGAACAATCTAGAAAGTTCTAGCAGTATCTGTGGTATAAAAGCAGCCACGTGGTGGCCATGCAAAGCCCCCACGCGTTTCGCCTCGAGAGCGCCACCACACACTCAGAGAAGCCTCCAGACTCCTCCACGTGGTCCACACCTGTCCCCCACTCCCTCTCTCTCTCAGCGCATGTGCGCCACTTGGCACCCAGCCATCACTCACCGGAGCCTCGCCTGGAAACCCACCGGCGGCCATGCAAACGCCCTAGCAACCAACCGCCGGCGACCTCAACTAACTCCGGCCACCACCTAACCATCAATTCCCCAGAAATTCATCTTCTTCCCCAGATCTCCTCCGTCACCTTCCTCTTCTCATCGCCGGAAACATCATCGCCGCCGGAATCATCATCCACCTCCAACCAAAATTTCCAGAAACCAACAACCTTCATTGTTCTTCAACAAGCTCCATCAATTTTTCCAGAAACTCTTCGTTCTTCATCAATTTTTTCCAGAACGATATCAATCTTCATCAGTTTTTCAGAACAACATCGCTCTTCATCAATTTCTCCAGAACGTCATCATCGTCTCAAGTAACCACCAGACGTCCAATCTCAAGCAAAATTCCCAGAAATCACCTTGAATACTCAAACCTTCAACAAGCTTCAGGCGAGATTTCCAGAAAACTTCAAACTATATTCATCCTCCAAGCAATATCTCCAGAAACTTCATTCTTCGTCCAATCATCAAGAATCTACGAAGTTTTCTCCAGAAATCTTCAAGATCCCAGCGAACTCCTTCAACCTTCTTCAGTTCCAGGATCTTCGTCATTCCTCCAGGTTTGTTCATCCTCCTTGCAATTTGTTTACTCGTGCGTGGTTAGGGTTTGGGTGAATCGTTGTTGATATGACTCTAGCATAAACTGTGAGGCCTGATTTCGATCTAGGAGTGTTAGATGAGTTTGATTTCAGGCGTGATAGTGGATTAACGTGTGATTTTAGTTCATGATGGGTGAGGATCTGAGTTTGTTTTGAGAATCTCCGAGAGTTGCAGAGAAGGTGAGTTGGGGAAGACGAGAGGAAGACGGCGCATGGAGTGAGTGAACAGTAGTTAGGGTTGGTAGTGATTTAGGTTTTGTTTTTCTGAGTATTGGATGAGGGTTTGGACCCTAGGCTTAGGCCCAAACGTAGTTGCTAACGCACACCCCTCAGTTGTTCAATTACCTCCCTTAGCGTGAGACTGAGTGGATTGAATTGGGCCTTAAGCCCCAAAGCTGCTAATGGCACCCCCTGGGCGTGAGCCCATTAAGATAATAACTGCCAAAACTTGCTCATGGCACCCCCCAAGGCGTTTTGTTTTCTTTTCTGAGTTTGCTAGTTGTTTAAGTCCTGGGCCCTGCGCCCTATTACTTTTAGTACCCCCCAATCAGGGCCCAATGTACATTGTAACTAGAATCATTGCTGTTTGGACCCCCCAGGTTATGTCTTTTATTTTTTTTCTTTTTATATTTTTCTTTGCATGTTAGAAATTCACAAATAAATGTAAATAAATGTTTTAATAATTCTTTCTACCATGTCATGAAAAATGTTAAGAAAATTAAATAAAAATAAAAGTGACTTTTTATTTTTGTTCCCTATTTTTGTGCATATTTTCCATTTTAATTGATGTGTTTTTTAATATTTTCAATGCATGCATATCATTAGAAAATTCATAAAAAATGGTAGAATTAGTCAAATAATTCCGTTCTTTTTTCTGTAGACTCGTGATTCAGTGTAGAATTTTATAGTGCAGAAATATTAGCTCAATCATGCATTTTCATTTTAATTGCATTTTTTCACTATTATTGATGTTGAATAATTGGTCTGTAGATATGTCTGTGTTGCTGATTTTAGTTCTTTCATCTGGTGTTGAATTTTGTTCTGATTTTTCAGTATGTTACCCTAGAGCCATGTAGGTCTCCCATTAGATTTTTGATAGATTTTTGTAGGGTGTTCTGCTGTGATTTGTCTGAGCCTGAAGATAGGGGAAGTCTTGATGACTTCTGACTTTGGAGTTCAACTGTGGTTGAACTTCAGAGATAGTCTTTTGTGGTTTGTTGGCCTGTGGTTTCTTCTTGAAGGTGGGAGCTGATGGAGGTCCTGCTGGAGCTTGCAAAGTTGCATTGGATTGAGGCTTAGTCTAGGAGCTTGTTGTCTGTGTGTGAGGTTCGAGATCCTGAAGTTTGAAGGGAGTTTATGGTACTTTCCTGAGGAAGGCACTATGAATGACTTTCATCCTTCCTTCTCACCTCTTTCTTAAGTATCCAATGATGTCGGAGCCGACTTGTGAGTTTAATCCCTCCTGAGGAGGAATGTAAACTGATCACATGTTGTTGAGCCACATGGGATACGATTCCTAAGTGGAAGTCTCCTAGTACTTTCCTGAGGAAGGTCCTATGGGTCTATTCACTTAGTTCCATTAGTTTATCTAGGATTTCTTAAGTATCCAGTGATGTTGGAGCCAACTTGTGAGTTTAATTCCCCCTGAGGAGGAATGTAAACTGATCACAGTTGTTGAGCCACGTAGGATACAATTCCTAAGTGTCAGCCTCCTAGTACTTTCCTGAGGAAGGTCCTATGAGTCTGCTCACTTAGTTCCCTTAGTGCATATAGGTATTTCTCAAGTATCCCGTGATGCCGGAGCCTTCATGTGAGTTTAATTTCTCCTGAGGAGGAATATAAACTGATCACAGTTGTCGAGCCGCATAGGATATGACTCCTGAGTAGTAACCTCCTGGTACTTTCCTGAGGAAAGCACTATGAGCTTGTCTGCTTAGCTTCCTTTCTCTGGTAAGCTTGTTCTGAAGCTTGGAGACTGGGATTGATTCCTCTTGCTTAGAGTTTTGGATTAGATTTGTTGCTTAGATCTTTGCTTAGGGTGCTGTATAGAGTTTTGTTTAGAGATAGATTAGGAGATTGTTTCAGGTTTGTTAGAGGCCCTGCTCAGGGTTAAGTCTCTTTGTGTTGTTTGACTTGTGTGGTATTGTGTTGCATTAGACTTAGGTATTCATCTAGATAGTTCTGAATAGGTGCATCTTAGAAGTAGACTTTGTATGCATGAGAAGTTGAGGTGGTCCTCCTTCTGCTTGTTTGTTATTGCGTGGCTTTGCTTGTTGGTATTTGGTAGAGCTGAGCTCCCTTGCCTCTGTGCCTTGTTTGTCTAGTTGTTGCATTCATGCATATTTTCAGTATTCCTTTACGTTGCAGTTTCTTGTTTGTGGTTCAGTCCAGTTGCCATGATCCCTTAGGAGCTCTGACTTCTCCGCTGCGGAGTTGTTATGATAGACATTAGGACTGTCAACCAGGTGTGATAGCAGTATATAGGTTCCCCTTTCTCAGCTATAGTTCTAGAGTTTCCCTTTCCTTTCTGTAGGAGCTTTTGAGTAGCTTGACCCGTAGTTAGCTGAACTACAGCTGCTCTGATTCTTCGTTCCAGACGAAGATATGTAGGCATAGGATGCGATATCCTAGCGAGCACACTAACGACTAACCTTTGTTCTCTCGCGGCTGTGCGATCGAGACTTTCCCGCTAACGACTAATTGTTATCCCTTTCTCTCGCCCGAGTGCATTTGAGACCAGATCGTATTTGTAGGTTCCCGAGCCTTTAGGACCAGTTTGTTTTCTCACTGCTGTGTGAGAACTCCTGTTTACCCGTAGTTAGCCGAACTACGTTTGCTCTGATCTTTCATTTCAGATGAAAGTACGTAGGCACAGGACGCGATGTCCTGGCGAGCAACCCTTCCCCCGTTTAGTCGTAGGAAGTCGAACTACGTTGACTCTGACTTTCCCATTGCACGAGGGAATACGTAGGCCCAGAACACCGTATGTTCTGTCGAGTCCTATCCTTTTATTTTCTTTTCAGACCAGCCAGTAGCGTAGATAGATAATACACCCTTTTACCTATAAACACCAAGCGTGGATCCCATCGAGTACGATGGACGTGAGGGGTGCTAATACCTTCCCCTTGCGTAACCGACTCCCGAATCCAGGTGTTGGTTGCGATGACCATACCTTTTCCCGTTTTTGCGAGGTTTACTTCGAGCGTTTCCTTTCCCGCTCTGAGGGATAAATAACGCACGGTGGCGACTCTCCTGTCAAGCCGGCGCCGATTTTCGCAGTAGCGACACTGAGCAACTGGAGGCATCGCAATCACTTCCTCCTGAGGGCACATCCTACCGCCGCCACCGCCATCGTCCAGAGCCCGACTACTCCGAAGAAGACCTCCGCCGATCTCTCGACCAGCAGGCCCAAATACTCGCTATGATGAAGCAGCAGAATCAGCGAGCAGAGCAGTTCGAAGCTTGGCATCAGACCCAAATGCAACAACTCCAAACCGACCAGGCAACCATTACTGAGAACTTGGCGAATCTGACCTTGCAGTTCAAAGGACTCCGCGACTATGTCTATCATACCGGAGCACTGGACTTTGAGGCCCGAGCCGACCAAGTCAGAGCCAGAGGACGCGAGAAAGGACGTGACCGAGGCAGAGGCCGTGATTAGTTACTCTTTTCCTTATTTGTTTACTATATTTTCAGTTTCTTTGTATTTTCATTTCCCTTGTATTTCCCTCTCGCATTCTTTCAAATCAGTGGGGACACTGATTGAGATAGTGTGGGAGCGGAGCGTTTATTTCCCATTCCCTTGTACTTTTAATTCCGTAATTTCAATTCGAACAATTTCACGTATTAGCAAATAAAAGCTCTTTTATATATCTTTTTCCGTTACGCAAACATCCCCACTTTATTCGACATAAACAAAAAATTTTCGTTCGTTCCTCGAGAGCAAAAGCACCACGAGAATGCGCCCAAGTTCAAACCAAGTTTTGAAACTCCGAGACGACAATTCTAACAAAACCAGTACCGTCCTGACACCTTAGATCTCCGGTTTATGCGAGTCGGTTTCACTACCTACGTGTACCAAAGTTTCAAGTGTCTACGCAAACTCAGCCCCAAGTAGTTTATACTAGCAGTCAGCATCATCCTAAAACACTTCTAAGCGAGCGACCAATGCAAATAAGTGTATGATCTCCAAAAAGATGAAAAATCATGAAAAGAAAGCCATTTAGCCAAAATATAAAGACGTGTCCCCTCTAAGTTAGGTGCTCCTCACCCGAGTATTTAGCCCAACGGTACGAAAACTCATTTGAAAAAATCAATGGTATAAGCTTATGAGCAATGAAAAGATCAAAACAGAAAGGCGATCATATTCACTAACAGGTCGACTCGCCATGAAAGTGTATGGACAACGGGCTTAATGTGATTGCGCTAGAACAAACAGGGTGAACTTGACGCGAGAACCTTGACACCAAGCTACATTAGCATGACTGGGACCGATTTGCATAAGAAGGAGACCTCCGAAGACTTGTAGTCCAGTGTCGTCACCGTACTCGTTTTGTTCCAACTAAGAATCCCGGTTTTTCCCAACTTTGTGAATGAGGAAGCTGCCTCGCGCTTGCCGACTTTTTCCTGTTTTACTTGAGGAAAAGCAAAGATTCAAGCTTAGGGGAGTTTGATAACACGAAATCGTATATATATATATATATATATATATATATATATATATATATATATATATATATATATATATATATATATATATATATATATATATATATATATATATATATATATATATATATATATATATATATATATATATATATATATATTGATGCATAATTCAACTGATGTTTGACTGTTTTCGATCCGATTTCGGGTTCTTTCCATATTATTTGTCTGATATTTTGCAGGTATTTGATGATCATGTCTAAACAAGGCAATATGAAGAAAAGAAGCAATTACAGATGAAATATGGACGAAAACCGGACGAAAACAACATGAAAAACGCAGAATGCATATTTTGCTGCTGTGACGACCGTCACAGCTCCATGACGACCGTCACACGGGTGACGACCGTCACACACCGTGACGACCGTCATGCAGGCAAAAACGCCCAACTTCAAATGAACGTGCAAAATACAGTTCCAAGTCCCAAATAGTGGACCACTACTCCCTGATATTTCTGCCTCTAAGTCCACCTTCTTCATATTACAACCGTTAGATTCTATTTCTATAAAAGGGGAAGGAGGGGAGCTGAGAAAGGGAGCTGCATTCAGACAACGAAGTGCTGCCAATTTATCTTCAAAGCAACCTTTCCTTTATTTTATTCTTATTTGTTTCTCTTTTCTTTCTCTGCATTTCTTTGATATTTTATAATTCTTATTTCCCTTGTACGATCAATTGGCATAAAGACCAGAATCCTGCCAACATTTGTTGAGGATCTGCCCAAAGGCCAATTGGAATATTTACAGGTTTTTAATTTTTAATCATAATTTCAGTTTTCATTATGATGCATGTTATTATTCTCTGTTTTTATTTATGTTTTACCTTTCCCAAATCCATGTCTAGCTAAATCAGAGTAATCGATATGTAATAATAATTCAGACGGGATTTGATAGTAACCGGTTGAAAACTCTCTTTTTCAAAAGTTGTTTATGGTCTGAGTATTTAAATTTATTTACTGAATAAACTTCACCGCGAAAGCGAGAACTTATTTAAAAGTAGTTTTGCCACGACAGTGGGAAATTAATTAAGGTACGAACCAACAAGCGACAGCTGCGGTAAGACCAGATAGTAAACACTAGTCATTTGTTTTAATAACAGCGAAAGCACTTTAAAATGAATTAGAACTTAGAGATTTCCAAAAAATAGTTTTAACCCCGAATGGGACACGAAAGCGTACATTTGGCCCTTAGAATTATGACTAGCGTCAACAACCATCGTGAGACGAAAGTCTTCAGATCACTATTTTCTGCTTAAATAAATTCTGAAAAATATTTCATACACCGGTAACTTTTCAAATCCCCGAAGAACATAATTACTGCATATCGATTCACGTAATTATAATTCAAGTAACCTTTTTAGTTTCCTTTAGTGACAAAAAATATTCCCTTAAACATTACCTACCTAGCTAAACATAGTAACTTCCGAGAACACTAGTTTGATTACGAGTCCCTGTGGGATCGATATCTTTTATTACTACGCAACAGACTGTGCACTTGCAGTTAAGTTGTATTAGACATAGAAAGTCGCGATCAAGAGGACATGGAGAAAACTACTTTTATCACACCATGGGGGACTTTTTGCTATAAGGTGATGCCTTTTGGATTGAAAAATGCAGGGGCAACTTATCAGCGGACAATGGTCACTTTGTTTTATGACATGATTCATCATGAGGTGGAAGTCTATGTTGATGACATGATCGCAAGGTTGCAGACGGAGGAAGGACATCTGGTCGATCTTCTAAAATTGTTCGAAAGGTTGAGGAAGTTTAAGCTGAGTCTGAATCCTAACAAGTGCAACTTCGGGGTAAGATCTGGAAAGTTACTGGGTTTCATTGTCAGTGAGAAGGGTATTGAGGTAGATCCTTCCAAAATAAGAGCTATACAAGAGATGCCTGAGCCGAGAACGGAAAAAGAGGTTCGTGGTTTCCTAGGGAGATTGAACTACATTGCAAGGTTCATATCTCATCTTACAGCCACGTGTAAACCAATATTCAAATTTCTAAGAAACGATCAAACGGACAGGTGGAATGAAAATTTCCAGAAGGCGTTCGAAAGAATAAAAGAATATCTACAGGAACCTCCAATACTCATGCCTCCAGTTGCAGGGAGACCACTGATCATGTATCTCACGGTTCTTGAGAATTCAATGGGATGTGTGCTCGGTCAACAAGGCGAGTCAGGTAGAAAGGAGCACGCCATCTACTACCTGAGTAAGAAATTCACTGATTGAGAGTCGAGATACTCCATGCTGGAAAAAACATGTTGTGCACTCGCTTGGGCTGCTAAGCGTCTGAGACAGTACATGTTAAACCACACAACTCTGTTGATTTCAAAGATGGATTCAATCAAGTATGTCTTTGAAAAACAAGCACTCTCCGAAAGGATTTCCCGATGGAAAATGGTTTTAACAGAGTATGATATTCAATATGTTTCCTAGAAGGCCATTAAGGGAAGCGTTCTGTCGGAATATCTCTCGGAACAATTGATTCAGGATTATCAGTCGATGAAGTTTGATTTTCCAGATGAAGACGTCATGTTTTTGAAGATGAAAGACTATGATGAGCCTTTACCTGATGAGGGACCTGAGATTGGATCTCAGTGGAAACTGGTTTTTGATGGAGAGGTTAATGCGTATGGTAATGGAATCGACGCCATTATTACAACTCCTCACGGTTCTCACATATCGTTCACTGCCCGGTTGACTTTCACCTACACCAATAATGAAGTCGAGTATAAAGCTTCCATTATGGGTTTAGAAGAGTCCGTCGATATGAGAATCAAGAATCTGGATGTGTACAGTGACTCAGCGCTGGTCGTTAACCAAATCAAAGGAGAGTGGGAAACTCGTCGGGCCAACCTGGTGCCCTATAGAGATTATGCAAGGAGACTGTTGCCATTCTTTGATAGAATTGAGTTCTATCATGTGCCGAGGGTTGAGAATCAAATGGCGGATGCCTTGGCCATGCTATCTTCGATGTACAAAGTAAATTTCTAGAATGAAGCTACAGCTATCACCATCATGCGTCTTGATAGACCTGCTTTTGTGTTTGCAATTGAGAAAGCATCAGATGGAAAACCTTGGTATTCTGATATCAAGCATTTTCTCAAGAATCAAGAGTACCCATCTGGGACATCCATCAAAGATAAGAAGACTCTGAGGAGGTTAGCCGATAAGTTTTATCTAAACAAAGATGATGTGCTCTACATGTCGCTACTGCGAAAAAGAGAAGGCCGACAATGACAAAAGAGTCGCCACCATTCGTTATTTATCCCAAAAGAGGGAAAGGAAACAATCAGAGAAAACCTGCGAAAAAGGGAAAAGACGAGGTCGTCGCAACCAAGTCCTAGGTTCGGGAGTCGGTTACGCAAGGGGAAGGTATGAGCACCCCTCACATCTGTCGTACTCGACGAGATCCACGCTTAGTTGTCTAAATAAAAGAGTGTTTACTATCTAGCTAAAGGTCAAGGGACAAAAGAAAAAGAAAGTGACTCGGCAGAGCATCGCCGCTCTGTGCCTACGTACTCCCTCGTGCAATGGGAAAGTTAGAGTCAACGTAGTTCGGCTAACTACGGGTGAAGGGGTGGAAGGTTGCTCGCCAAGACATCGCGTCTTTTGCCTACGTATCCTCATCTGGTATGAGAAATCAGAGTAAACTTAGTTTGGGCTATCAAGAACACCGGTTTGTTCAAAGGTTTTAGGCCCGAGTAGGGTTAATAATCAGTTCTAGCAGTTGGTGTATGCAACTCGACCATTGGAGACTTAGGCGTTACCGTTTGCGGTAGAACCGAGAGTTAACAAAACTCTCCTTATGAAAATGGTTTTCCAAGATTAGGATCCCGAAGGATGAAAAAGGAATTGAATTTGTTTTTGTGTTTTTTAGAGAAGAAGTGTTTTGAGTTTGATTTGTCACTCATGTTGCACTAAAGACTTTGACCTAGGAGAGAATGCGTCACATATCACCCAAAGGGTGTACACTAAACACTCTAGGTAATTGAGAGGAAACCACTCAATCACCATTTCCCAAGTAGCTTAAGGCTCGTAGCGTGCAACACTTGTTATCCTTTATTAAGTGTTTTGAAAGTGTTTGAAGATGAGAAAAGGAAGAACACACTAAAGGGAGACTAACTCAAACCTAAATGTTGTCATGCAAAGTGAACTTAGAGTTGGGATAAAAAAGGGGAGTACCTAATGTTATCATGCATGGTTTGATCCTAATGTCTATCATAACCTCAAGAGGTTAGAGATCCTATGGGGAGCATGGCAAAGAAAGACAAAAGAAGAAGAAGAAGAAGAAAGAACATGAAAATGCAACAATGCAAACATAGAATGCACAAATAAGATGAAAGTGAGGGAGGAAAAATGTGTGGGGCAATAGCCTCCACAAGCTCATCTCAATCTCAAGCATGTATATGAGAATTCAAAAGAAGAAAGGAGAAATAAATGCACAAAATGAAATCACACAACAAGAAGGAACCACACAAAAATGCACCAAAAGTGGGATGAAATGACCTAAGCCAAACAACATCAACCACAAGTGCCGAAAGACAAATCAAATGAAAGGAAAAGAAGCTCAAAACAAAGGTGAGGATGGGAGGCTATATGAGGACAGCAAGGAACTCATAATATGCACTCAACCATAAGCATCACAAACAAAGTGCAAAAGAAAGCACAAAGAAGTCCTCATGGATTCATCACTTTAGGTATGCTTCAAATACCTCCAAAGGAGGGACCAAGCCACCTTAAATGAGACTCCAAGGTCATGGGACAGAAGGGAGGATGAGAGAAGAAAGCTCAAAGGCAAAAGTAATCCCATCACAAGAGAAAGCAAGCACATACACAAAAGAATGCAAACAAACCACATATGGAAACCCTAATTAGAAACTCCAAAGGAAACACAAGTTTGAACAAGAAAATCACAATGTTATGACCTAAAATTGAGCAAGCAGCAACCTTAGCATGTTAAAAACTTGAATCAAAAGGAATTGAAGGCTCAAAGGATCCATAAGTGCCATCTCCAAAGCAAACTAGGCCAATGTGTATGTATGAACCTCCCTTTGGGGTAACTTGACTTGCAAGTTACCTCAAAATTAGGAAAATGATTCAAAAATAAACAAATAAAATGCAAGAAGCTCATAAACATGTTGGCAACCAGAGGCCAAGAAATCACAATCAAAGTCAATTCACAACACCACCAAAGAAATTTATTCACAAGGGTGTCCCATTATGAATGAGGATTGTCGAGGGTCAAATGAAATACAATCAAAGTCAAACCAAAAGTCAATGAAATAGGGGCAAAATGGTCCTCAAAAATCACTCAACTCATCATGGATATGAGGATTGATTTTCAGTTATTGGATCAAAAGGAAAATGCAAAAAACCGAACAAGAACAAGAACATGTCAAGAATTAGGTCAAATAAAACACTTCCAAATGATTAATTCTTTTTTAAATGAAAAATAAATAAAATAAAATAAAATAAAAATTTCATAAAATAAAAGACATCTTAAACTATCCAGAAAATATTTTTTGTGAATTTTATCAATTATGGAAGTATTTAATATTGAATTAATTCAAACAGATCAAAACAAAAAGAAAAAAGAAAAGAAAATAAAAAAAATAAAATCCACGGTGCAAATAGCAGCAGAATTGCGTGCAAACAGCTTGGCCTGGCTTGAGGGGTGTGCCAAAAGCAATCGAGGCCCAAATCCAAACGCGTTTTAAGTGAAACGCTGCGCATCAAGGGATCTAGTGGAACAAGTCAAGAGAGGCACACAGTTAGTCATGTTTATGGTCACAGGATCAAATAGTCAACACACCAAACGGATAAAGCAAAGCCACATGGATTTGGCTGGGTTTAAAAATGGAAACGGAGGGAGAAAACTAGGTGACTGGAGCACGACGGCTCAGGTCATCTTCTCCGGCGATACGAAAATGCAGAGGGATCAGCACATCACCAAAACACATAAAATCATAGTCCAAATTCATCCCCATGCAACATAGAACAAGAATCCATGGTTCATTTTCAATAATCATGCATAAATTAAGCAAATCGAAGAGAAAAAGAAAACAAGCATCACACTGAAATCATCATGAACATGAACAAATATGCACTAGAATTTTCCTATGAACATAGGACTTCAGCATTAACCATCAATGGCGCAAGATAAAGGTATAATGAGTGAGAATTTTGGAGTTGACGCTTACCTAGTGGAGTGCTTCCACTGAGCCTTCAAATGATGGTGAAGCTTGATGAAACTCTGCAAATCCACTCAAGGAAGCTTGGGGAAGATGAATTTAACCTTGAATTGCTTTGAAAACTCCTCAATTATGATTCACAATTTTCAAATCTTGCTTGCTGGCTCCAACCGTTCTTGAGCTCTCAGGGCACGAAATGGCATGAATGAATGCTGAAAATTCATTTTAACTTTATATATGATGGATACATGAGGTAATAGAGGCCCAATTGCAGCTCAATTGTGAGTATTTTGAAAATGCCCACTTCTGATTTTCCATGCTCATGCACACGTGAAACAACCTAAATTCTCCTTGTTTTCCATTTAAAATCACTACTGGAACTTCACTTTGATCATGTGGATAGGATTCAGCCCTTGGTTTGATCAAATGGTGGATATTGGATTGTCAATTTTCCACTTGAAAATGTCATTGAACTACACGTGAAAACCATTCCAAAACTGAAATCCAAATTTTGCATCTTGTTTGTTACATCTTTGGCCCTCAAAAAATGTATAAACATGTCTTGTTTTGGTCCAAAATCAATTAATTGCAATTTCTCCTTTTTTAAACTTTTTCATAAAAATGTCTCACACCAATCTTCCAATCCAAGCCTCAACCATGACATGAGATGACTTGGTGATGAAATTGACCTCATTTGGAGCAAGTTTGATGTTGGAAAGATTTCCATTTGAGGTGTGAAAAGTGGTGAAATGTACCTATAATGAAAATGACCTGTAATATTACTTTCCCAAAATACCCTTGCCTTGCAAGCTTCATAACTTGAGCTCTACACATCAGATGAAGGACTTCTAGGACTTTTTGAAAAGCTAAGATAATGAGGAACAACTTTCATGTTTGGGTCAAGGTGAGGAGAAAGATCCTTCTAGGTCAAAAATGTCTTCGAAGTTGGTTCACTTTTGTTGACCGAAATCACATTCATCTGAGGACCTGTAACTTGCCAGCATCATAACTTGAGTTCTAGAAATCAGATGAAGGACTTCTAGTACTCAAAAGAAAGCTAGAAACATGCTCTACAAGTTTCATGTTAGGGTAAAGATGAGATGAGACTTTTATCTTGAGATATGTGGTCTTGAAGTTGGGCACTAAATAGGGGATTTTACACTAAGAACCCTAATTTAGTAACTTCTCACACTCTTGATTCTTGATGAATTGATCTTGAAATGATATATTAGACATCTCAACACAACATTCCATGATCACAAAGACTTGGAATTGAGTCTTAATCTCCTTCAATTTCACAGTTGACCAGATGAAAACCCTAACTGCACCACCTTTGACTGTCGCTTCTTACACATGACACAACAACTTGAATAAGCTCCAACATGGCTTTCAAAGCACTCAATGAGCTTTCTCAACATCCCATATCCATAATCATGAATTCACAATCCTTTGATGATCTTCAATTGGCCTCCAAGTTAGGAGATAATCGACATACACCCATCAACTCTTTCACAAAGCTTTGACCACTTCTTGATGACTTGGTGATCACTCATGCTTGAATAAAACCTCTTGATTAGGCTCAAAACTCTTGGTGACTTCCTCTTGCTATGCACAACCTCTTGATCCCCTACCAAATGAAAAATGCTATGCAAATCCTAGAACAAAATGAAATGAAACATAAACAAAGTAAAGAAAAAGGTTGGGCAAATTTTGGGGTGCAACAACTGCCCCTATTCAAACGACTTGGACCTGACTGGGTGAAAAGCGTACAGCTTTCAAACAATCAAGGTAAAAGACGGTTGAATACCAACGAACCTAGGAATTTGCCAACCTCAGAAATCTCTGAAGATAACTGAATCTGATAAACATCTTGGATACTCCGCCGGGGAAGAGAAAAACTTAACCAAGCAACTCTGGTAGGGAAAACAAACAAGAGAAATTTAACCAAATAACTCTGCTTGGGGAAAACATAATAAGACAAACGCATTTTTCATAATTTGCCTCATGGTCTGGATACCATAATGACCTTACCGGAGTCTGGATACTCAACGAAACAACTGGAGCCTGGACGCTCAACGCAATAACCAGAGCCTGAATGCTCAACGCGAAATTGACCGGAGTCTGGATACTCAATGCAATAACCAGAGCCTGGATGCTCAACGCAATAACCGGAGCCTGGACGCTCAACGTAAAAGCCGGAGTCTGAACACTCAACGTAACAAACCGGAGCCTGAATGCTCAACGCAAAAACCGGAGCCTGGATGCTAAACAAAATAACCGGAGCCTGAACACTCAACGGATGAGAGAATATACCACAAACATACTCTTTAGAATCTGAAAACCCCCGAGTTAAGAATACTATTTTAAAATGCCGGAGTCTGGATACCCTACGAACAAAATTACTCACCGAGATTTGCCGGAGCCTGAATACTTAACGAAAATGACCAGAACCTGGATGCTCAATGAAATCGACCGGAGCCTGGAAGCTCGCGTAAAAGTCGGAGCCTGAATGCTCAACGTAATAGGCCGGAGTCTGGATACTCAACAAAGTGAAAGGAAGTCACATCTGTAATCGAAAATTTGTCGGAGCCTGAACGCTCTACGTAAAAGCCGGAGTCTGAACACTCAACGAAATTGACCAGAGCTTGGACGCTCAACGTAATAAACTTGAATAAACCAGAGCCTGAACGCTCAACACAAAAGCTGGAGGCTGAATGCTCAACGTAAGAGCCGGAGCTTGAATGCTCAACACAAAAGCCGGAGCTTAAATGCTCAACACAAAAGCCGGAGCCTGAATGCTCAATGCAAAAGCCGGAGCCTGAATGCTCAACGAACGAAGAAAGCCATATTTAGAATAAGCCATGGTCTGGATACCACACGAGGCGGGTGTCGCTACCGCGAAAATAAGGTGCCGACAAAACAGAAGAGTCGCCACCTTTCGTTATTTATCCCTCAGAACGGGAAAGGGAACGATCGGAAAAACCTGACGAAAAGGTATAAGACAAGGTCATCGCAAACATGTCTGGGTTTGGGAGTCGGTTACGCAAGGGGAAGGTATTAGCACTCCTCACGTCCATCGTACTCGATGGGATCCATGCTTGTTGTGTTTATCTGAATGGGTTTATTTAACTATCTACCTATCAAGGCTAGTCTGAAAAGAAAAGAAAATGACTCGGCAAAGCGTCGCACTTTATGCCTACATATTCTCATCAAAGAATGAGAAATTAGAGTCAACGTAGTTCGCCTAACTACGGGTTACGGATGGGGGAAGGTGGCTCGCCAATACATCAGTACTTTGCCTACATACTCTCAATAGGTATGAGAGATCAGAGCTTACGTAGTTCGGGATAATTCGGATTACGGGTGTTCAGATTCATCTGTTTTTTTTCGAGTAGGGTTAACAAACAGTTCCAGCAGTTTGGTGTGCGCAGCTCGACCCTTGGAGACTTATGCGTTACCGTTTGCGGTAGAACTGGGAGTTAACGACACTCTTTTCTTTAGAAAAGCTTCCTTTGAATTATGGGCCCACGGGGCAAAAAGGTTTGAAGTTTGTTTTCTGTCTTTTACGGAAGAACTGTTTTTTATGGTTGTTTGCAACTAATATCGCACTAGAGACTATGACCTGAGAGTGAGTGCGTCACATGTCACCCAAAGGGTGCCATACTAAACATCCAAGCTGTTGAAAAGAAACTCTCCAACAACCCTTTCTCAAGTAGCTTAAGGCTCGTAACGTACGACGTCAGTTAACCTTTATTACTGTATTTTGATTTGTTTTGAGATGAGAAGAGAGAACAGGCTCAACTAAGGGGAGACTATCAAGTCCTAACAGTTGTCATGCCAAGGATTCATCCTACGGTTGAGGTTTGAAACAAGGAACTCCTAGAAGTTATCATGCATAGGTTTCAACCTAAAATTCTAATCATCACTTCCTTATCAAAGGAAGTGAGATTCCTAGGGGATCATATCAATGATAAATAGAAACAGATAAAGCATCAGCTTAAACAGTAAACAGTAAACAACTGTAAATAGAATGTATGCAATGCAAGTGAGGGAGGAAGTGTGTGGGGGGCATCAGCCTCCACAAGCTCATCTCGACCTCAAGCCAGATATGAATAACTGCAAACATAAAGGAAAATAGAATTCCATCAAGCAAATCACAAACCACGCAGGCAAGGGAGCGGAGCTCTACCGAATACCAGCAAGCAAAGCCATATAGTAAATATACAAGCAGAGGGAGAAACTCAACCTCTAATGCAATACAAGCAAGGGGAGAAACTCAACCCTTAGGATGCTCTTAGGCTTATTCAACTACATGACCTAATCTAAATGCATCACACCAATCAAGTTACATCAATACAGTTGCACAAAAAGAAAACAGACAGTCAAGAAAGCAAATCAATAGCTTCACAGCAAAGCAATCCTCTAACAGCAATCCAGTCCACAGCCTGCAACTGTTCTTCAAGTCCATCATCTTCAAGAGAAGGAGAGAGTTACTCCATCTTCAAGCTTCAATTTTCAATAGGCTCCACCAAGAATGAAGAGAATCAATAAGATGATTGATTGATAATGGGAAGCAGACAGGAAACCAAAGGAATCCCATCTGACACTCAACCAGTCATCAGAGAGAGGCATCCTCAAAAGTTCTACTCATTGTAAATGTCACACATCCCTCCAAAGGAGAGATGAGACTTTTAACATGAGGACTTTGAATCATAGGATGGGAATAGAATGGGAATGAAACCAACCATTATTTGAAGAAAAATATATTTTTAAAGCTCTCTCCTAAAGCCCTAATCTCCTAAGCTACACAAAGCGAACAAAAAGAAAATCAAATCTCCAATCCAAGCTCCACCAGCCACTTCACACAAGCTTCATCATGTCCATGATATCCTCCAATGAGATCCAGAATCCCATTATGCAAGGAAGCCCAACTTTGAGTCCATTCCAAATCAATCATCAACATTGAAACACCAAATGAACAATCAACTTGGATATTCTATCTAAA
The DNA here is from genome assembly GCA_963859935.3 of Lathyrus sativus. Classification (NCBI taxonomy): domain Eukaryota; kingdom Viridiplantae; phylum Streptophyta; class Magnoliopsida; order Fabales; family Fabaceae; genus Lathyrus; species Lathyrus sativus. The sequence continues at coordinate 372,392,757 of OZ012739.1, forward strand.
ATACCAAAACACATTCTAAAAACCTGATTATTTTTCTATGGTAACATGCATTTGCTAATGATCTATAGTTAAAAAATTAGGACATAATTCAATCTCTAAGTCCTCTAATAAAATCCTAAGTTGCAAGGTATCACTAAAGAATCCACTAAAAGTCACACCTAAACAACTACACTAAAATCACATTTAAACTCATCTAAAAATTATGATAAAAATCACAAGGCAACATCAATGTGTACTCAAACAGCTTACAAAAAATCAAGATCAAATTCAGAACCATGAGGGAGAAAGAAAATGGACAAGATCACAACATCATTATTTCAACATTAAGCACATATTAAACTAAAAAATATGCAATTAAATGAAAATGCATGGAAAATGGAAAATAAAAACATGACAACATTCTAAACATTTTAAATTGTATCTACAATTTTTATCAAGATTTAATATCAAGTTTTATTATTTTTTGGAATTAAAATCAAACCATGTGAAAACCAAAATTAAAAAGAAAAAGAAAATTAAAAGAAATGGATGAGGGGTGCAGTCAGCAGCACAATAAAACTAGCTCGCTTGGGCCCAGCAAAAGGGAGGTGTTGCTAGCATCTGGGCGCTAGGCCCATCTGAATATCAATTCAGTTCAAGGGAAATAAACAGGGAGGGGGTGCGTTGAGCAACTAAATCACCTTGAAGATCCACATTGGGCCCAAGGGAGGGGTGGTGATAGCATGAAAGACTAAGGCCCAACGCTTTGTTAATTCTTCATGTTTACTTCAGTTCATAAAAATTAAAAGGAAAAGTGTTATGCATGAGGATCGAACCTATGCTCTTCTGGTGTATGTAGAGAAGCAACAAAACTTGAGATTCTAAATAAACAAAACGGTGTGTTTAAGGGGAGGCATACGTGGCGCAACGAGGGACCTAGGATTGCTTGACCAAGTCATGTTTTCATTGCGCATCGATGGACACGATTATGTCTTCAACCTTTTCAAACTTCTGCAAGCTGCAGAACGCGCGCGCGAACCAGGGCCGCCGGTGGCTTTTCCGGCCACTGCTACACAACCCTAACTCCCTCTAGGATCAACAATTCACCACGAGTTCTACATGAAAGTTGTCCTAAATTTCACCAGGGATCTAACCATACCATTTATTCATTCTAAAAACGCCAGAATCTCAAAATAACAATCTCAACCGAAAATGGAATTAACCCTAAATTGTCTCTAAAGTTGAAGTTGATCATTCAGAATCCATCTACACCAATAGGGGAACCTAACCACATGCTTCTAGTTCACTAAAAACACGTAAACAGAGAGAGATTTCAAGAATTTAAAACCTGGCTTTGAACTTGGATTACAGTGGATTCAAGCCTCAATTCTCTTCCAAATCTTGCAGAAACTTTCAGTGATCAATGGTGAATGCTTCTTGATGCTTAATTCCTGTTGAAAACTCTTGATTCTCCAAAATGAAATTTCAATTCCATGCTTGCTTCTTCACTTCTCTCTAATGGCTTCTCCACGAAAATGAGCACTAGAAGCTTCCAATTCTGTTCTAAATCATATTTATAATCTGTTTCAATGAGTTGGAGGCCCAATTCATAAATTTTGGATTTTCATTTTCCTTCCAAATTTTCAATGTGGATATCCACCTTCAAGCCTTGTTCATACTCCAAACTCAGTCCCAATCATTCACTTAAGCCTTGTGGAGTGTAATGAAGTGGTTTCCGTCCCTTGATTTCAATCTATGGAGTATGTGGGATATGTTTCTTACTTGTGAAGCAGCCTTCCAAATGGCCATGTTATGGACTTCAAATTAAAAATGTAATAATGCCATTTCCTTTAGAATATCAATTCCATTCAAATTGACTACAAATTTCACTTGAAAACATGTTATTCTCAATTGTTTTGAATTTTCTCATTTTAATTCATTAAAATGGCCTTTTTATAAACGTTCTTCCACCAATGCTTGATATAATCTATATCAATGGACACTTGATACTTATACAAGCTAAAAAAATCATTTTGAACAACTTTCATGTTGAACAAAAATTCATTTGAGGCTTGCAAGATGGTGAAATGGACTTATGGTTCAAAATGACCTGTAATGCCCAAATTTCCAAAATACCCTTGACTTGTCAAAGCCATAACATGAGTTCTACAAATCCAATAATGGACTTCTAGTACTCTATGGAAAGCTAAGAGAATAAGGAACAACATTCATGTTGACCAAAAGTTCATAGGAATCATCCTTCTAGGGAAAAAGTGTCATGCAACTTAGGTAACTTTCAAGCTCCAAATTCACATACCTCAGATGACCTGTAACTTGTCTGGCTCATAACTTGAGTTTGATAAACCCTATCAAGGACTTATAGTACTCAAATTAAAGCTAAGATCATGCCCTACAACAATCATGTTGGGGTCAAGATGAGATGACAATCATATATTGAGTTGAATGGTCTTGAAGTCAGGGGTCAAACTAGGGGATTTTACACTATCAAGTCTTAGAAACCCTAGCCTGAAACTTCTCAAACTCTTCAATCATGATGAGTTAACCTTTGAATCATCCTTATAACATATCAATGTACCAATACATGATCACATGGCTCTTGGATTAGGTCTCAACCTTCTTCTAATCATTAGTTGACTTAGGGTTGACCCAGTCAAACCCTAGTTGTACCACTCATGGCTGAGGCTTCTTAGCCTTGCATAATGACTTGTCTAGGCCTCAAAGTTATCTTCAACACTTATCATGAGCTCTCTCAAGACCTCCAGTCCATTTTCATGACCTCAGAATCATCTGATGGCCTTCTACACAACTCTCAAGTTAGGAGACCTACACACTTGGCTTTAATCACTCTCTCTGAGGATCTTTTAACTTTTCTGACAAGGATATCAACCCTTGAACACTTGAATAACCTTCTTAGATGGCTTCATAATCTTGTATAGCTCTTAATTTGTAATCATACCTTTTGATCTCCTGCATACACATCAATGAAATGCAAATGATAATGCTGATGTGAATGAAATGAAACATAAGCTAGGTAAAGAAAAGTTGGGCAAATTTTAGGGTGCAATAGCTGCCCCTATTCAAACGGCTTGGACCTGACTGGGTGAGAAGCGAACGACACTCAAACAGTCAAGGTACGAGACGGTTGAATACCAACAAACTCGGAAATTTGCCAACTGCACAAGTACACGGTACTCTGATGGGGACAAATCTTCAGAAACTGAAATTATAGTTGCACGGTAACTAGCTGGAGAAATACTAATCTGAATCTCCGTCAGGATGATCCTCTAATTTATCTGATATCATTGCATCCTCAAATCATCAAGGGGTCACCGGTTACACGGTAACTAGCGATCTGTCAACCGCACAGGTAAATAATACCTGGATTGGTAGGAACATCTTCGAAACTGAGCATGACAGTTGCACGACAACTTGCTGAGGGATTTGCCACACGATAATTGGTGAAGGATATCTGGATTCCTTATCGTCGCCTATGGACTCATCATGTCGCTAGGAACATCGACAGTATCTTTATCGGACTTCATCAGTAAGTCAATAAGGGATCACCGGTTATTCGGTAACTGGGGAAATATGGCTGATTTTGCCGTCGGGCATCCTGCGCCACTGCAGAAGAATTCCTTATTGTCACCTATGGACTCATCGTGTCGCTAGGCACGTCGACAACATTTTCGTCGGACTTCATCAGTAAGTCAATAAGGGGTCACCGGTCATTCGGTAACTGGTGAAATATGGCTGATTTTGCCGTCGGGCATCTTGCGCCACTGCAGAAAAATTCCTTATCCTCACCTATGGACTCATCGTGTCACTAGGCACATCGACAACATCTTGGTTGGACTTCATCAGTAAGTCAATAAGGGATCACCGGTCATTCGGTAACTGGTGAATAATGGCTGATTCTGCCGTCGGGAATTCTGCGCCACTGCAGAAAAATTCCTTATCGTCACCTATGGACTCATCGTGTCGCTAGGCACGTCGACAATATCTTTGTCGGACTTCATCAGTAAGTCAATAAGGGATCACCGGTCATTCGGTAACTGGTGAATAATTGCTGATTATGCCGTCGGGCATTCTGCGCTACTGCAGAAGAGTTCCTTATCGTCGCCTATGCACTCATCATGTCGCTAGGAACGTCGACAATATCTTTGTCGGACTTCATCAGTAAGTCAATAAGGGATCACCGGTCATTCGGTAACTGGTGAATAATGGCTGATTATGCCGTCGGGCATTCTGCGCCACTGCAGAAGAGTTCCTTATCGTCGCCTATGGACTCATCATGTCGCTAGGAACGTCGACAATATCTTTGTTGGACTTCATCAGTAAGTTAATAAGGGATCACCGGTCATTCAGTAACTGGTGAATAATGGTTGATCATGTTGTCGAGCATTCTGCGCCACTGCAGAAGAGCTCCTTATCGTCGCCTATGGACTCATCATGTCGCTAGGAACATCGACAATATCTTTGTCGGACTTCATCAGTAAGTCAATAAGGGATCACCAGTCATTCGGTAACTGGTGAATAATGGCTGATTATGCTGTCGAGCATTCTGCGCCACTGCAGAAGAGTTCCTTATCGTCGCCTATGGACTCATCATGTCGCTAGGAACGTCGATAATATCTTTGTCGGACTTCATCAGTAAGTCAATAAGGGATCACCGGTCATTCGGTAACTGGTGAATAATTGTTGATTATGCCGTCGGGCATTCTGCGCCACTGCAGAAGAGTTCCTTATCGTCGCCTATGGACTCATCATGTCGCTAGGAACGTCGACATTATCTTTGTCGGAATTGTGGAGGCAAATCGCCACATATCACACAAGTCTGCAAGACATTGGTTAATGCAGGTTTCGTTGATGACAAATTCCCTAGATAGATTGGAAATCATGAGCTCTAGTTCTACTAAACCAGATGCAACGTATCACCCATCATATCCTTTTACGCGTGTCTTAAAACTTCTGAAATGAATATATTATGTGTAGATAAAATGCAATCATGACCAAAGGCATGAAAGACTTCAACTGATGAATTTTTGCAGGTTTGCAGGACATGGGTCGACAATAGGGTCGGCGTATGCATCAGAAAAATTCTGCACTAGTCAGCGCACAAGGAAATGCGTCGACCATAGGGTCGCCGCATGAAGGAACAACTTTCTAACGGGTCAGCGCGTAAAGGCATGAGTCGACCATAGGGTCGGCGCATAATGGAAATAGATTTCAACGGGTCAGCGCACACTGACTGTATGGTCGACGCACATTGATGAAATTTCCAGATTTCCAAAACAGCACAGGCCATGCGTCGACACACAAACCTGTTATGGTCGACCGTTCGCACGGAAAATCTGTTTTAAAATACTTCCGTCTTATATTTGAAATACTGTTATGTCCAGAATTATGTTGGCACTATATATACTTGTTTAAACACTTGTGTCTACTAACATTTGATATTCTTTTGATTCATGTGTTCAAAAACAAGAAAGAGTGAAATAGGTGTCCAAGACTCATCATCTTCATCTTCAACATCTCACAACATTTCAATTACACACAATCATTTTTGAAATGCATTTGTGAGAGATTCAAGGTGATAAGGTTCGAGGCTTAGATTAGAGAATCAAGCTCGGGTTGAAGATTGTGACAGGTTCTTTCTTGAATAAAACCATTGGGGTTTTACCCTCCAAGATTGGTTTGAATTTTGGGGCTTTTTGGATGAGATTCTTCATCAACGGTCAATCGAGCGAAGGTGATTGTGAAGAGGTGTTCTTCACAAGTTTAGTAGCGGATTCGGTGATTTTGAAGGGAAGATCTCGGGTTCGATTTTGTGCTGTTGAGATCAGCCGGAGCCAAAGGTTTGAACAACAACGTGTTGTTCAATAAGGAGGATGGAGTCTGAGGTCCATCAACACAAATCGGAGAACTTGATTCAGCTTGAATCAAGGGGCAAGGAGTGAAGGCAACTTTCAACACATTGAGAATTCTGTTGTATATTTGCTGCTCAATCCTTGTATAAACTGTTCATTCAAACAGGTGATATCTATAAAATATATCTCAATCCTTGTCTTCTCTATTTTCAGCATTTACGTTATAACTCAAAATAAGTAATTTTTATGTAAGCTCTATTGTCAAAATTGTGATATCAATTGAGTAAGAGGTTAAAACTCTGTTTTTGACTCCAAAGTACAACAAGACATTATACTAGGCTGGTTGGAATCACTTACTTAACATAAATATCACTTGGAGTGTTGGTGCACACCAAGTGTTTGACATATTGCTTGAACCAAAATTATCTTACTTGTGTATCTAGTTTTGGTTTGATTTTGAATCATTGGAACTAGGAATCCTTACAACTGAAGTAAATAATTGATAAGTTGAATTAGTGTTGTGATTCTATTTTTCCGAATTGTCATTAATCCAAAGGCTTACGTATATCCGGTTTTCCAATAACCGTTCGTTTTAGACTATATTTTCCTCGGCCGCTTCCGCACTTAAAACATTTTTAAAACCAATTTTAAATTGGTAGCGCCGACTCAAATTTTAATTGGGGATCTATTCAACCCCCCTTCTAGATCCGTGCCATAGTCTAACAAGTGGTATCTAGAGCTCCGGTTATTCGGTGCTTCAAATACAACGTAGATAGAAAATGGCTAACGAACCAAAAGGGGCGTACAATAGGGCTCCCGTTTTCAACGGTGAAAATTATAGTTATTGGAAAGACTGTATGCGTGTGCATATAAACTCCATAGACAGAAAAATATGGAATGTTATCCTTAATGGTCCAATAGAAATCACTATGACCAATGCGGATAACGTAGTTGTGCCTAAGCCTGAAGCACAATGGACAGATGACGATGAGAAAAAATACAATTATGATTGGAAAGCTAAAAACATCTTAATCTCCTCATTAGGTGTAGATGAATACTATCGTGTATCCCATTGTCCTACCGCTAAGGCCATGTGGGATTCACTACAAATAGCCCATGAGGGGACAAACGATGTTAAGTTGGCTAGAATCAATACATTAACACAAGAGTTTGATCTCTTTTTCATGGAGCAAGGGGAAACCATTGCTGACATGCAAAAGAGATTTACTCATCTCATCAATCATTTACATTCATTAGGTAGGCCTGTTTCCAATGATATTGCTACTAATAAAATCTTAAGATGTCTTAACAGGGAATGACAGCCTAAAGTGACCGCCATCAAAGAAGCACATGATCTTACCTTATTAGATTTAACAACATTGTTTGGAAAACTACAAGAGCATGAACATGTACTCTTGAGCCTAGACCAACGCGAAAAGATGGAAAAGAAAGACAAAATGAAGGTGAGTGAAAAGAAATCAATAGCTCTCAAGACTTCCTCCTCGAAGTCTCAAGCAAAAGAGCAAAGTGATTATTCCTCAAGCGACGAAGAAGAAGAGGATAAAAGAGAAGATATGGGGTTGTTTGTCAAACGGTATAACCGTTACGTGAGAAAGAGTGGCATCCAACATTCTGAGAAGAACTTGGTAAACTTCTGGAAACAATCGAGGTACTCCAAGGATGATGACTCGAAAGGTAAAAAGACTAGAGGGACGTGCTATAAGTGTGGAAAGCCCGGTCACTACACACCGGACTGTCCGATGAATAAAAAGGGAAAGGACAAGGAATCATCAAAGTCACACAAGAAATCATCGAAGCCTAGGAGAGCATACATAGCAAGGGAAAGTGACAGCGACTCTTCCTCCTCTGATGAAAGTTCTAGTGATGAAGAAGAGTCTGTGAATCTATGCCTCTCAGCCAATCAGAAAAATAAGAAAAAACAGGTACGTCACTCTAAATATGATAAGTCCTCAAATATGTCGCATTCAGAATTACAAACCGCATTTAATGCCTTACATAATGAAGCAGTTGAAGCCTTCAAGAAACTTGCTTCTAATAAGAAATTTTTTACGTATTTAGAGCACAAAGTTAAAGAGTCCGAAAAGAAATTAGAGGACCTTAAGGCTTCCATTGTGAAAGGCAATGAATCGGGTTGTAAAGACAATAGAAATCCTTTCAACTTCGGGTGTGATACTTGTCATATTTGGCAAGGTGAGGTTAGAAACCTCAAGGCCAAATTAAACAGGGCACTTGAGCCTAAAGTTACATTTGCTATCGATAAAAAGGATTTTAGAAAGAGTATGATTAACCCATACCAGAAATATGTATATGTAATTAGGGATCAAGCAAGTGAAAGTGTCTCTAAAGTTGATTTTGCTTGCTTATATTGTTGCAAGAAAGGCCATTCCATTGGTAAATGCCGGTTTAGGAGATTTCTTGTTCCTAAAGGCATCTACCAATGGTTTCCTAAACGCAACCATTTTGTCGCTAACCTATTAGGACCCAATATACCATTGGGTACCTCCTTGTGCTAATTATGTTTTGACAGGTGAAATGTGTTGAGACCACCGAGAGAAGATGGGTTCTCGATAGTGGGTGCTCAAGACACATGTCTGGAGACATATCCTTATTCATAGACTTTGTGGCTAAGAAGAAAGGGTACGTAACTTATGGTGATAACAACCGCGGAGCAATACTAGGTAAAGGTAGTGTAGGTAATCCCGCCTCTACTATGATTTCCAACGTGTTGCTTGTCGAAAACCTTAAACATAACCTGCTTAGCATTAGCCAATTGTGCGACAAAGGATACAATGTATCCTTTTCAAAAGATTGTTGCAAAATTGTGCATGAAAATGATAAGAAGAATATGTTTAATGGTTTTAGAGTAAACAATGTATATATGCTTGACTTAAATGAAGTATCATTAACAAGCGACAAATGCCTCATAACTATGAGTGAAGACTCATGGCTATGGCATAGGCGTTTAGCGCATGTTAATTTTGACTTACTCAATAAGGTAGTCTCAAAAAACCTAGTCTTAGGACTTCCCAAAATAAAGTTCACCAAGGATCACCTTTGTGATGCTTGTCAAAAAGGGAAGCAAACGAGGATCTCATTTAAGTCCAAAAAGATAATTTCAACAACGAGACCTCTTGAACTTCTACACATGGACTTGTTTGGGCCGTCTAGGATCAAAAGTCTAGGAGGAAACTATTACGGGTTCGTAATAGTGGACGACTTTTCTAGGTTTTGTTGGACCATCTTCTTAGTAAGTAAAAGTGATACATTCGCCGCTTTTGAAAAGTTTGCTATGGTATCCCAAAATAAGTTAAATACAAACATAGTGTCCATTAGGAGCGAACATGGAGGTGAGTTTGAGAATCACTTATTTGAAGAATATTGCGGTAACTATGGTATAGATTATAACTTCTCCGCTCCACGCACTCCTCAACAAAACGGGGTTGTGGAGCGCAAAAACCGTATTTTAGAAGAATTGGGAAGAACAATGATTAACGAAAGTGGTTTACCTAAATATTTTTGGGCCGACGCCATTAGTACGGCGTGCTACATTTTGAATAGGGGTGCTTATTCGCCCCATTCTAAACAAAACACCATATGAACTTTTAAAAGGGCGAAAGCCGAATGTTTCTCACTTGCACGTGTTTGGATGCAAATGTTTTGTATTGAACAATGGAAAGGAAAACTTGGGCAAATTTGATTCCAAAGCCGATGAAGGTATCTTTCTCGGATACTCTCAATCGAGTAAAGCATATAGAATATATAATAAACGATTACTTGCTGTAGAAGAGTCTGTGCATGTTACCTTTGATGAGTCCTACCCGAGAAATGTCGGAAAGGATAGTGTTGTTCATGGTGCAGGTACATCCACTGAAGACATACTCAAAAGTGGCGAGACGGGGATTGATCAACCTGACAAAGCCAAAATTGAGGAGGATAAGGATGCACACCATGATGCAACAGAGGAAGTTCATCCGCCTTCAAACGACGATCTTCCTCAAGAGTGGAAGTCATCTAAAGACCATCCAATTGAAAACATTATTGGAGACATCACAAAGGGTGTAACAACTCGATCTAAGCTAAGTAATTTCTATTATCACTTCGCTTTCGTGTCACAGATGGAACCTAAAAACCCTAAGGAAGCCCTACTCGATGAACATTGGTATTTGTCAATGCAGGAGGAACTGAATCAGTTCACGAGAAATGAGGTTTGGGACCTTGTCCCTCCTCCACGAGGTCATCGAGTAATCGGCACCTGATGGGTGTTTAGAAATAAACTGGACGAGAACGGAGTAATAACTCGCAACAAAGCGCGTTTAGTCGCGCAAGGGTATAACCAAGAGGAAGGCATCGACTATGAGGAAACTTATGTGCCGGTTGCCCGACTCGAAGCTATACGCCTTCTACTTGCTTTCGCTTGTGCGAAATATTTTAAGTTATTTCAAATGGACGTCAAAAGTGCGTTCCTTAATGGGTTTATAAATGAAGAAGTCTATGTTGCTCAACCACCTGGTTTTGAGTCTCATGAGTATCCTGATCATGTCTATAAACTGAAAAGAGCTTTGTACGGTCTCAAACAAGCTCCTAGAGCTTGGTATGAGAGACTAAGCAAATTCTTACTTGATCAAGGCTACTCAAGAGGAAAGGTTGATACTACTCTCTTCATTAAACGTCAAGGAAAACACTTAATTCTTGTACAAATTTATGTTGACGATATCATCTTTGGATCCACTAACATGAATCTCATAAGAGAGTTTGCTAAGCTTATGCAGGGTGAATTTGAGATGAGTATGATGGGTGAAGTCACATATTTTCTCGGTTTACAAATCAAGCAACTGAAGGAAGGAACATTCGTGAGCCAAACAAAATATTGTTTGGATCTTCTCAAGAGATTTGACATGGCAAATGCAAAAGCCATAGACACCCTTATGCCAACATGTGCAAATATGAGTAAAGATGAAAGTGGCAAAGATGTTGAGGTAAAAAGGTACAGAGGTATGATTGGCTCGCTTCTCTATCTTACTGCTTCGCGTCCTGACATTATGTTTAGCGTGTGTATGTGCGCCAGATACCAATCATGTCCTAAGGAATCCCACCTAAAATCTGTCAAACGCATACTTTGATACCTATCTGGTACTCCGAAGTATGGATTGTGGTATTCTAAGGGTAATGATTATTCTTTGGTAGGCTTCTCCAATTCCGATTTTGCCGGTTTCAAATCGGATAGGAAAAGCACCAGTGGTACGTGTCACTTATTTTCAAATTCCTTGGTTAGTTGGCACAACAAGAAATAAGTGTCTGTTGCTCTGTCAACCGCCAAAGCGGAATACGTAGCCGCCGGTAGTTGTTGTGCGCAAGTCCTATAGCTTAAACAACAACTATTGGACTTCAATTTGAAACTAGAACGTGTTCCAATATTTTGTGACAACACCAGTGCTATAAATCTTACCAAGAATCCGGTGTTACACTCGCGTACCAAACACATAGAAATTCGACACCATTTTCTTAGGGAGCATGTAGAGAAGGGTGACGTTGTCTTTGAACACGTTGATACTAAAAACCAACTAGCGGACATTTTCACAAAGCCGCTAGCCAATGAGCCCTTCTTTCATATCCGTCGAGAACTTGGTATTCTCGATATTTCTGATCGGGTTGAACAATTACTACGTTCAAATTTAATATATTTACAACTATGTTTTTGTACCACTAACAATTTTTTTGAGTTTGTTGCAAGTACAAATCTGTGATTAACAAGAGTGGTCGGTATAGAGGTGATATTGCTCCTTTCTCCTTCTTTTTATCTCTCTCTCTCTCTCTCTCTCAACATTCATGACTCGAAAATAACTATATCGTTCGACAATCATGGTACTTATATATGTATATGACTGTTGCTGGCTGATACTATATGTGTTGAATGCAAGTCATATTGTGAAAAGATGAATAGGCATGAAAAATAAGCAAGCGTGACATTCTACATAACATGAAACTGAAAATTTTGAGTTTTTTGAAGGGTTGAGTCGACCTAAACAGGACAATGGTCGACGCATGCTGTAAACTTTCAAAATTATCAAAAAATGTACAGTATGTGTCGATGCATGCAGGGGCTATGGTCGACGGCTCGCTTAAAAACCCAGAATGTTTCTCTTTTGAAAACCGTTCTAAGTTCCCATTCCTCTACATTTAATGTGCAGTCAACTTTTGTGATGATTTGATATGACATTTGTCTTGTAAATTGCATCTAGACATCTAGTGTATCCTCTTGTCTCCTCCCTCTTCCCAAAAACCCTAAAACCTCTCTCTATTAAAGACCTTAGTCTTCATCTTCTCCAACATTATCCCCAATCACTCTCTTCAAAGTTCATATTTACAAACTCCTCCAAAAATCATCATCAATGGCTTCCTCTCTCCGCAAAACTACCGGTAAGAGATCAAGAGCCTCATCATCCTCTGCTTCAGTTCCTGTTACCGCTGTTTCACTTGTTCATCCTCCTGCTGTTGAAAATTTCAACAAAAGTCTCAGCAAAAGGGCCATAGTTCCACAGCATGTTTCAAGATCAGCACTTTCACACTTCTGTAGGAAATAGACTGGTTAATATAAATTCTAAAGTATGGAACAAATATTTTGATATGACTGTTGATGCTGATGCACCTCCTCTTCATGAGGTAACAGACACTCGTACGGTGCCGGGTTATGAATTTAAGAGCGCTCTGAATGACATGCTCAAACGACCCTATCCAGATGCAATTGTCAACAGCGATGCTTTTCCTCGATCGGTCACAGCCGGGAAACTCAATACAGGGGAGCGCATCCTTTAGTGGATCGTCGCTCGTATACTACGACCGAAAAAGGGTGGACTGTCTCGTGTCGAACAAGCTGAGGTACATCTCATCTATATACTAAAAAACAGGATCAAAATAAACTGGCCATACTATATTTCTAGCAGGATGTTTGCTCTGAGAGACTCAAGTAGAGGCACTGCTTTAGCCAATGGGTCGTTCATTTCGGAAATTCTTGCTGCTGCCAATGTTGTATACCCAACATTTCCTTGTGTCTCAGTCCCCTCGGATAAAGAATTTAGCACCAAAACCCTTGAAATGATGGGGTATTTTTGGTATGCTGAACGACGATCATACAGATTTGTCCGACGGGCCAATATTCCTCCGGTGCCTCGTAACGATTCTGATGAAGAAGAAAGTGAAGAGCAGGGTTAAGAAGAAAGTGAAGAACAAGGTGAAGAAGAAAGTGAAGAGCAAGGTGACGAAGATGATGAAGAAGACGATACAGATGCAGAGATACAAGAACCTATCTGTGAGACTCAAGATTATCATCAATCTCCAGTCCAAGATACGGCTGCAAATACCGATTGGGTCCAGTATTCATATCCATCAGAAGAACAAGAAGGCGATTCTACAAATCAAGGATGGGGCGATTGGCAATATACAGGCTGGACTACCCTGGGTAGATTCTATGACCCATATCACGGCTACCCTCAAGACTATCAACCTTTCCAGCACTCATCACCTCCTCCGCCTTCGGACAACTCTGAAGTCATTAATATGCTGCAGTCAATGCAGTTAGATCAATAAAACTTCATGAGGAGTCAAGACACTCAAATAGAACAGATTAGAGCTGAGCTTCATGCCCAAAATGAAAGGTTTAATTCATTTTCTACTCGGATGAACGCCCGTATTGAATCTCTGGTTGAATCACATGAGAGGCAAGATTGGGAAATCACCAACTCTTTTAGTCACCTCAACATGTCCATAGAAGCCTTTCTGGACTTCTCGAATCCTTACCACAATCCAGATGCTGCATACCGAGGGAGAGGCCGAGGACGGGGCCGGGGATATTATATTCATAGTTGCATATTTCATATTTGTTTATGTGTTTTCGTCTGTGTACTTTTCATTTTTCTGTATTATGTGTGCCTGAACTTTCACCTTCTTTACATGTTTTCGTCATTATCTATTAATTCAAGATATTTTTATTCATTATCATGCTTATGTGTGAAGTTTGGTAATTAACTATCACCTATTGTATGTTCTCTGTTAATTGATGTGTTCTCCTTCTCTTTTTGATGGTGTCAAAGGGGGAGAAGACAATGTAGCAAGCAAACACCAAAGACAAGTCAGGATACTAACAGTTCAGGATATTAACAACAGTTGATGGCTGTTTGTTCTATAACCTTATAATACAAAAGAAAGGGGGGAGCTTGTGTATACTTGTGTGTATACATTGTATATTTGGTTTCTTAGTTGTATACATGTTGTCATCATCAAAAAAGGGGAGATTGTGGAGGCAGATCGCCACATATCACACAAGTTTGCAAGACATTGGTTAATGCAGGTTTCGATGATGACAAATTCCCTAGATAGATTGGAAATCATGAGCTCCAGATCTACTAAACCAGATGCAACGTATCACCCACCATATTCTTTTACGTGTGTCTTAAAACTTCTGAAATGAATATACTATGTGTAGATAAAATGCAATCATGACCAAAGGCATGAAAGACTTCAACTGATGAATTTTTGCAGGTTTGCAGGACATGGGTCGACCATAGGGTCGGCGTATGCATTAGAAAAATTCTGCACTAGTCAGCACACAAGGAAATGCGTCGACCATAGGGTCGGCACATGAAGGAACAACTTTCCAACAGGTCAGCGCGTAAAGGCATGAGTCGACCATAGGGTCGGCGCATAATGGAAATAGATTTCAACGGGTCAGCACATGCCAACTGTATGGTCGACGCACACTGATGAAATTTCCAAATTTCAAAAACAGCACAGGCCATGCGTCGATGCACAGACCTGTTATGGTCGACCGTTCACGCGGAAAATCTGTTTTAAAATACTTCCCTCTTATATTTGAAATACTGTTATGTCCAGAATTAGGTTGGCACTATATATACTTGTTTAAACACTTCTGTCTACTAACATTTGATATTCTTTTGATTCATGTGTTCAAAAACAAGAAAGAGTGAAATAGGTGTCCAAGACTCATCATCTTCATCTTCAACATCTCACAACATTTCAATTACACACAATCATTTTTGAAATGCATTTGTAAGAGATTCAAGGTGATAAGGTTCGAGGCTTAGATTGGAGAATCAAGCTCGGGTTGAAGATTGTGACAGGTTCTTTCTTGAATAAAACCATTGAGGTTTTAACCTCCAAGATTGTTTTGAATTTTGGGGGTTTTTGGTCGAGATTCTTCATGAACGGTCAATCGAGCGAAGGTGATTGTGAAGAGGAGTTCTTCACAAGTCTAGTAGCGGATTCGGTGATTTTGAAGGGAAGATCTCGGGTTCGATTTTGTGCTGTTGAGATCAGCCGGAGCCAAAGGTTTGAACAACAACGTGTTATTCAATAAGGAGGATGGAGTCGGAGGTCCATCAACACAAATCGGAGAACTTGATTCAGCTTGAATCAAGGGGCAAGGAGTGAAGGCAACTTTCAACACATTGAGAATTCTGTTGTATATTTGCTGCTCAATCCTTGTATAAACTGTTCATTCAAACAGGTGATATCTATAAAATATATCTCAATTCTAGTTTTATAATTGAGGGAAGACGTACCCCGAAGCGAGGACGACGGGGGAACTGCCTCACCAAATTACTTGTCTTCTCTATTTTCAGCATTTACGTTATAGCTCAAAATAAGTAATTTTTGTGTAAGCTCTATTGTCAAAATTGTGATATCAATTGAGTAAGAGGTTAAAACTCTGTTTTTAACTCCAAAGTACAACAAGACATTGTACTAGACTTGTTGGAATCACTTACTCAACATAAATATCACTTGGAGTGTTGGTGCACACCAAGTGTTTAACATATTGCTTGAACCAAAATTATCTTACTTGTGTATCTAGTTTTGGTTTGATTTTGAATAATTGGAACTAGGAATCCTTACAACTGAAGTAAATAATTGATAAGTGGAATTAGTGTTGTGATTCGATTTTTCCGAATTGTCATTAATCCAAAGGCTTATGTATATCCGGTTTTCCAATAACCGTTCGTTTTAAAGTATATTTTCCTCGGCCGCTTCCGCACTTAAAACATTTTTAAAACCAATTTTAAATTGGTAGCGCCAACTCAAATTTTAATTGGGGATCTATTCAACCCCCCCTTCTAGATCCTTGCCATAGTCTAACATGTCGGACTTCATTAGTAAGTCAATAAGGGATCACCGGTCATTCGGTAACTGGTGAATAATGGTTGATCAAGCCGTCGGGAATTCTGCGCCACTGCAGAAGAGTTCCTTATCGTCGCCTATGGACTCATCATGTCGCTAGGAACGTCGACAATATCTTTGTCGGACTTCATCAGTAATTCAATAAGGGATCACTGGTCATTCGGTAACTGGTGAATAATGGTTGATTATGCCGTCGGGAATTCTGCGCCACTGCAGAAGAGTTCCTTATCGTCACCTATAGACTCATCATGTCGCTAGGAACGTCGACAATATCTTTTTCGGACTTCATCAGTAAGTCAATAAGGGATTCCTTAATCAATCATGAACCAATAAGGATATACAATCTTTTGCCGTTAGGCACTCCGCATCAGCTGAGAGAACTGCTTCGACATCACAGTTGGTCTTCATCAGTAAGTCTTCAAATGGAATCCTTAATCAATCACGAATCAATAAGGATATACATCTTTTACCGTTAGGCACTCTGCGTCAGCTGAGATAACTGCTTCGACATTGCAATTGGACTTTATGAGTAAGTCAGGGGTTTTGGCACTGCCACCGGACTTCAATTATCAAGTCTTCAAGGAAATTTCAACTTCTCTGTTAAAAACATGTTGGGGATGACACATCTCCGCTGGGGATTCTGGAGAACTATCAAGTAACTCTGCTTCAGGGATCCAGAAGTCATCCTAGGTGAATCAACTCTACTGAGGACTTCAAGAATCATCTTGGACAAATAACTCCGTCGGGGACTTCAAGAATCATCCTGAACCAATAACTCTGCTGGAGGTTTCAGGAATCATCCTGAGGATATACCCTGCCGGGGATCTCAGGAATCATCCAGAGTAAACATTTTTCCAGAGATTTCAGGAATCATCCTGAGCAAACACTCTGCCGGAGATTTCAGGAATCATCCTGAGCCAACCCTCTCTGGCGACTTCACTGGGGATTTTTAAGAATCATCTTAAGAAAACAACTTCGCTGGGGAGATTCAAGAATCATCTTGAGCAAACCATCCTACGGAGGAACACCTGCAACACAAGAACAGCAACGACATAGCTCATGTTTCATATGCATATGCTTTGACAATGGCGTAATGCTCCACACGGTGGAAATGCTATGCAATCATGCAAAATGCTATGACCCCATCAGTAAAATAAATGCTGAAGGGAAGATCCTCCTGTCAAGGAGAAATCACCCCTCTAGTGGAAGAAGGAATCATTCTGCCGATGAGAAGAAATCACACCAATCTCAATTGGACTAAACCTGGGGAAACGAACTTCAGTCGACTGCTGCAGGGGAACAAAGTTCTACAAGAACTTGAACCCGCTCAACCAGGTATTTAAACCACAAACTGTCGAGGAAACGATATCAATCACAGAAATAAACTGCACGGTCTTCGCAACTAAAATCTTTCTTGGAGATAACGACTCCGATGAGGAATTACAGCATTAGCTATTCAGTACTCTCTACTGGGGAAAACCAATTATGGTCTGAACGGCTTCCAAGGACTCGGCTCTCTTGGGGGACTGCAAACTCGGCTGAGGATGGTAACCGGACGTTGGAATCACTCCTACCTGCCAGGGAGAGTACAACTCTGTGGGGAATTTCAATTCCGCTGGAGACTTCAGTCTGAACTATCGGAAGCTGAATACTTGCGAATAGTTTTCTACGAGAAACTGCACACTGACCCAGTGCTTGGGAATGAATATACACTTCTGCGTATGACTCAGCTGGGGAAATGATGATCCTGCCTGGGATGCATCTAGTTAGGGAGAATCTTCTCTGCTTGGGGAGACATAACAATGCTCGCGGTCCCATGTTGTGACTCCGTGGGGAGACACTGCTGAACTTGCTGGGGAAGAAGGAATCATCCTGCTTGGAAGACATGCCACGAAATGAACTCGAGATGGCTTGCCCCTAAATCTTCCTACAACTTCTAACAAACTCTGACAATCTATGCCAACACGGGGAGGAACGATTCTTTCACTTTCAGCTTTTGCCCCAGCCTGTGGGATCTCTATGGGGATGTTCCTTGAAAGGAAATTTGCAATCTCTGCACCCTGTTCTGCTTCAGCATTCTGGACCTCACAGAGGTGCTTCGAGTTAATTGCCTTCAGGCTAAGGATGGCTTCGGCGATCTCGGGGTGACCTGCCCCAGTCTTGTCATGACTTTGCCCCTCATGGGCTGATCTGTGGGGAGTATTACTCTTGGTTGCGAAAGATTCATCAAATCTCGACCTGATTACCCCGGATTAATGATTTCTAGATGGTGACTCCCATGCTGTGATCATTTGACGTAGCTTGCCCCGGTTCACCGGAATACTCAGGCGTTCTGCATTCTATCCTGATCAGACTTTCCCTTGTGGAAACTTTCCTGCTGTAAAGCGCTTACTCGCTAGTAAAACAAACTGTTCTGCATAAAAGACATATCAAATGCAATGCATATGGCAGTTTTCAAAAATCCATTCTTGTTCACTGGAAAAAATTTTATGACATAAAATATATGAAATCATTCATCAACATGTCAATACTAAAACAACGTTGTGATGGGAATCCTATCTAGGAGTCAGTTCCGATGCGATCTTTACCGAAGTATGCTTTCGAAACGAACCTATCTCAATTAGGACTTTTAAAGGTTGTAACGTGGCCAGGTTCACAGTTTAAGAAAGAAAGGAAAAAGGCTCAAAATTCGTTTTAACCCACCCATTCTCCTTGATGTTCTCCAACCTACGTTCAGCTAATTCGACCTTAGCGTTCACCTTTCAAAGGTTATATGACAGGAGTGACGGTTTAGGAAACCGCAAGTTTTCGGAGTGATAGTCATTCGCTTCTCGTCTTTGGGCGTCCGGAGCCACACGATTTCGTTCTCGTTTCGAGGATTTTCTTTCGTAATCCTTTTTCACCTTTCGTTTTTCCGTTTTTTTTTCATTTTCCCCAACTTTTGCCTGGACTAACTCTCTTGAGTTTCTTCAATCTTGAAGTCCAGCGGGGTACCCCAATCTTTTCCTAAGTCGCTTGCTTTCAAGATTCTACTTAGCGGGCTTTTTCTTTTCGATTTTTTCTTTTTCTTTTTTGAACAAATCATATGGCATCGGCTCGTATGACTTGTTAAAGAGATTGTGACTGTTTCACACCTGGTCGGCCAGGTTTAACCATCATGGTTTTTTAGGTACGACCTATAGCGGCGTGATTGATCCTCGAATAGACACTCCTTGTTGTAATTTGAATGCTTGGTCAAATTCGCTAACACCTACCTGTAACACGGTGGGAGAACTGACTTTAAACAATGTTGCGGATAGCAAGAGTCGCCACCGACTTTTATTTTATCCATAAGGAAAGGTTATAAAAGAACAGGAAAGACCTTAGAGAATATTTTGAGTCCGGGGGGTAGGTTATGAAAAGGGAAGGTGTTAGCACCCTTTTCATCCATGGTTATCCATGGGCTCTTAGGTACTTAAGCTCACTTTTGAATTGTTTTGAAAGTGTAGTGTGTGAATAGCAAAAAATTTCAGAATAGTTTAATAATAATCCGTGTATGGATGTGAAAAAAAACTTGTTTGAAAATTTTGTTGGAAATTTGTTTAAGTGTGAAAAAGTTTTGAAGTGAGCAAGTATCTAGGAGTAGCCTACCCTAATGTTTTAAGGTCTTTCTTATTCTTTATCCTTTCCTTAGTAAGACTATCCCTACTAAAATGGAGTAGGTAGTCCTTACTTTGGATGTTAAGGGACATGTGAGGGACGATTGGATTTTTGAAGGCCATTGTGGGGTGTAATAAGCAAACTGGAGGGACTATCATCATTTTTCGAAAGGGACTCGATTCGTAAAGGCAACCATAAGGGACTTTGATGATTTTCTTTTTGAGGGACTTGCTTTATACACCCCACTTAACCAATATTCATAGGCAACTTGAGGGATATCCTTAGGAAGTGAGACGGCGATTAAAATCGACTTACGTGTGTGACGTGTTTATTTTAATTATCTTTATTTAAAAGTGATCTAAATTTATTTTAATATTACATACATGTTGTTACACTCCCTAATTACTAACCATAATAATAATTAAATAATTAAACAACTTTACATCCAAGAAACAATTACAAAATAATAAGCAAAATAATTAAATAGCCAAGATAAATAAAATATAAACAAGCAATAATAAATAATAAAGGGGGTTAGTTCTAAGTTTACTCGGCAAGACATCGCATCTTGTGCCTACGTATCCTTACGGGAGTGGAATCAGAGTAATCGTAGTTCCCCTCAAAAGGGAGGTTAGAGACTTCTTGACTGTGGTCAAGGTCTCACGGGGAATAAACGCATCTTAAGGACACGCTTACGTGGAGTGTAGGAACTCCAAATCTCTACGTTGAAATGTTAAGTTGTAATTAGGGTTAGGTTAGGGATTCCGCGGCGGGAAACCCTAAAATGAGCGCGGCGGCTCTTTGACCTAATGCTAGGGGTAAAATTGTAATTTTGCCTGCGGCGAGGCATTTGTGAAAATTAGGGTTTGTAAAAGTTGTAAGGGTTGAAGGTGAGGACTATTGACACGGCGGTCAAATGCTAGACCTAATTCCTTCAGAGTGTGACAAATTAATGGTAAAAATGCGAGAGAGTTAAACCATACAAACAGCGGAAATTTAAAGGCAGAAAAGATAAACACGATTGTTGGTTCGCGAGGTTACAAACGAGAAGCAGATACAACAATGATAACTTAACTTGAAAAATAAAATAAACAGTAAATATGAAAGGCTGCAAAACGAACAAACATGTTAGTAGACAGGGTCAAACGGTAATCAGATGAATTATGAGATAAAAGTGCAAAGTTAGAAAGTTTTGTTGTTTATTTTTAAAAAAAAGGGTTTTTATTTATTATTATAAAAAAGGTTTTTATTATTTAAAAAAAAATACAGAAGTTTTTGATTTTATATATATATATATATATATATATATATATATATATATATATATATATATATATATATATATATATATATATATATATATATATATATATATATATATATATATATATATATATATATATATATATATATATATATATATATATATATATATATATATATATATATATATATATATATATTTTAAAATGTTTAATTTATTTATAAAGGTTTGTTTTAAATATAGAAAAAGTTAATCTTTAATATAGCAAAGTTACATTTTAAAAAAAAACTGTTTTTAGAAAGGTTTATTATAGTTTTTTTTTTAATAATGTCTATCTTAAATTAAAGGTTAGTTTGCTAATTAATTTACAATTTTTTTATAAACTAAATAAGACAAAAATGGAATATAAAAAATAAAGAAAAATAATAAAATAATAAAAACACAGATGGGTTGGGCTGGGTACTCATCTCCCAGACCCGACCCAGCGGCCAACACATAAGCTTTGGAAAGCAAATTTTTAGGGTTCAACCCTAATCTTTCCGCGGCGGTAACATCATCTTCTCCTTTCTTCGTTCGTTTCCGTCTTCTCATGACTTAATTGGTTCGTCTCCTTCCTTTTTCTTGTTGTATATCTTCTTCCCTGCAATGATAACAACTAAAAGCAAAAAAAACGTGAAACTTTTCTGTTGGGTGGCTTACGGTTGAGCTTCGTTGGTCTATGGATGAAATGATGATGATGACGGTATTGCTCTTGCCTGCGATTAACAACCGATGATGGAGAAGTTTTGAGGCTGGCTTAATTTGTTGTCTGCTGTTCAGAGTGAAGGGTGTTGATGGCGATGATGCTAGTCTGAGCCTTGGGGTTTGATTGCCCGTCGAGAGACGAAGGCGGTCTTTGCTCGAAGCTCTTCCCCGTCCAGATTCACGGCAGTCGATGGTTGTTCGTTTAGGGTTTCGCGATTTGTTCTTCTTCGCCGCTTCTTGTATTCTCCATCTAGGGTTTCACACAGGTGAACTTGTTCTTATTATATACTCTTCATTTCTTTGTTGAATGGGCTTGGACCATATCTGATTTGTGTTATTTTCTCATTGATTTTGATGGATTCGATTTGATTTTGTTGGGGTTTTTAGCACCAGCTTCTGATATGATTTTTTCTGATCTGATTCGAAGCTTTCCATTTTCAGAACTCCTTGATTGAACGTTACTTGACCCTATTTTCGGATATGGATTCGCTCGGATTTCATTTGATTTGTTTGACATCTGAACTGATTTGTTTTGATTTCGTTTGGACATTGCTTTGGATTTCGATTTGATTTGAATTATTTTTGATGCAGTCCGGATTGGATTAAATTCTCTAATATGATATGGATTCTTTCCTTTCCAGACTCACATATTTGGATGGGATGCGGATTGGGTTTTCGTTGGATATCTGCTTCTGATTTCTGGATTTTGGTTTTGAACATACATTAACTTTTCCTCTTCTTCTTTCAGGATTGGTACTATGGCTTCAGTCGAGTCAAACGCTGCCGAGAAGGTTACGCGGCGATGACGACATCACAGTCTGAGCTACCAGGGCATCCGTTCTTGTTTCTACTCTCGATGATTGTTGGCTTTCAGATTTACTGTTTCTGTGAGATTATGTTGGGCCATGATGTGCGATAGCTGATGCCCTTGCATTCGGTGCCTTATTCCACGATGCCCCTAGCTTATTGCTTTGTTGGCTTGTCATGGTGACTTGCACCTTTGATTCAGGCTTGCCCTGAACTGATGCGATTACGTGAGCTTATCCTTGCTCTTTCTGGTATGATTTATGCTATGATTTTGTGCTGTGATTTTGTGTTTTATCTGATGCAGTGTGGTTTGTTTGACTTGGTTTTTCCTGTTCTTGCGCATGAGTTGAGTTTGATACTTACAACTCATTAGTCCCTCTTTTCCTTTCTGAACTTGGGCCAGCTTTGCATTTATGATGTTTGTTCAAGTTTGATGCAGTTTGGCTCTCCGTGATGTCGGACTTGATGCCGTCTTGTCTGAACTCAGCCTAACTCGAGCAGTCTCTGAATTCTGCAACCGTTTGTTTGATTGTGAAACAACAAAGCTGGTTCAGTCTTATGTTTTTATTCAGTTTGGGTTATCAGTATAAGCTTACTTTTCTTCTTCTTCTTGCAGAACTAATACTTCGTACAGATCAACGCCGCCGAGAAGGTTACACGGTGATGATGACTATTAGTCTGAACCGTCGAGAAATACTGCTGCCATTTGGTTTTGATTGTATTGCTTTAGCGATGATAACCTTCGAGTCTGAACTGATTGCCTTCTGAGCTGCATTTTGAATTGAATTATCTGTTCATGTTTTTGTGCAGCTTATGGATTTTGTTGTGAGCTGATACCATCTGATTCATGTACTTCAGGTGACGAAAAAAAAAATGGTTCAGACCCGTCGGCATCCGGGTTTGAACCTGAGTTGGCCAGTGTTTACCTCGGTATCGGTTTTAGGAATCAAATGGGATTTGCTTGACTTTGAAACGGCAAAAACGAATCAGTCCCGCTTCATTTATATTTTTCTATCTCTCGGATGTCCCATTTTGATAAGAACATGTATTACCTGATCTGACGCCTACGGCGCGGATCGGTAACGGGGGTAGGACGCAGCTTCGGTTGTGCCACTCCCGGCACTCGATGATGACAATTGTTCTGAGAGTGTCGAACAACTTCTAACATCTTCTGTACTGTCTGTTCTCTTTTGATGTGCAGGTTAGCTGAGGATTCCTGGAGAAGTTCAAATACGAACATGAAGACCTTTAGATACTTTTAGGATTTAGGATAGATGCTTTAATGTAATCCCTTAGGATTTGAGAATTTTAATGTACTTCCTTGTAACAATACTTTGTAAAATATGAAGCAACATCCCCATTCTTGTATGATAGCATTATTTATGAAATAAAATTCTCAAAGTTTTGAATTTATTTATATTCTATTCTTAGTTAAAAAATATAAACAAATGTGAATAAATCCACAAGTATTTAATTCATTAACATAGGCATAAAACATAAACATTTCCAAGTGGTATTTGTGATCCTAATCTCATCATCCGATTAACATGTTAACCAATTGTTTCATAACCAAACTCATATGGGCACCATGGTCACAACATTTTCAGCGTCAACAGCAAAACTAATCGTAATTAAACTCCACTGACCAAATGCCAAATCTCAATATGATCAGAACTGGTGATTGATAAATGCCTCAAAACCATAACGCATCAAATGCCTCAGAATTTTAATAACAGCCCGTCTTCAAGGAATTGGTAGAATTTGTGTAAAATAACCAAAATACCCCTGGGACCAAATCTCTCTTTGATGTTGGCAAAAAATCATGAAGTTTGACTTTGGTTTGACCACAGTTGACCTCAATTTGACTTTTTAACTGCATTGACTGCTTTTGACTTATCTGATCATCTGACTGAGCAAACTTTTGAGAAAAGTCTTGAAGCTTGACATGGGGGTTCTTATACACATATAAGATGTTATGAAGCTCACTTGAAGTCTTGGAAGTCCATTTAGCCTGATTAAAGTCAAAACCCTAGTTTTGGATGCACTGCTTAGGAGGTGCATTGTCTGAGGGAATTGTCAACTCTTCTGACCAATTGTGAATCTTGTGAACCTTGTGAACCTTCGTAAAGTAGCTTGTGGACTTTATGAACTTCATGAAAGGTTATGCAAGTTGTTGGAGAACTTGTGAACCTTGTGAACCTTCTTAGAACACAAAGTCTTGTATTGTGAGGGCAAATTTTGGGGTGCAACAGCTGCCCCTGTTCAATTTTCTGAAACCTGAGGGGTTAGATTGGTATATTTGCCAGTCGTAACCTGGAAGGTTGAAGGGGATTGAACACAAAAGCCCAAAAATTTGCACTCACCAGTGCACTAGAGTGGTACAGATGGCTAGTTGAATATGATTGAGTGGGCTTAAAGATGCCACTAGGGGGGGAGCAGTTCAAAATATGGGTGTATGATGAAAGCTGTCAGGAGTCTGGAATAATAATGATGTAGCAGCATGTCTTCATGAGGATAGAGAAATCAATAGTGATAACCCTAAAGCAGTCTTGAAGCAATGATATGATTTCAGGAGGATAGAACAATGAATGGCTCTAAAGCAGTCTTGAAATAATAATGTGATATGTCTTCAGGAGGATAGAGCAATCAATAGCTCTAAAGCAGTCTTGAAGTAATGATTTCAGGAGGATAGAGCAATGGATAGCTCTAAAGCAGTCTTGAAATAATAATGTAATTTCAGGAGGATAGAGCAATGGATAACTCTAAAGCAGTCTTGAAATAATTAGATGGCTTCAGGAGGATAGAGCAATGAATAGCTCTAAAGCAGTCTTGAAATAATTAGATGGCTTCAGGAGGATAGAGCAATGAATAGCTCTAAAGCAGTCTTGAAGTAGTAATATGACCTCATGAGGATAGAGCAATGAATAGCTCTAAAGCAGTCTTGAAGTAATAGGATGATTTCAGGAAGATAGAGCAATCAGTAGCTCTAAAGCAGTCTTAAAGTCATGAGAGGCTATCAGGAGGATAAAATAACCCTGAGGTTACAATAAAGCAGTCCCAAAGTAATAAGAAGCTCATCAGGAGGATAAAGTAACCCTGAGGTTACAATAAAGCAGTCCCAAAGATCATAAGCTTGTTTGTTGGATAATTAACCTGAAAACAAGGTAGCATTCTGTATAACAACATTAGTTTATGCTTTATGTATGCATGTATGACATGATGCACTTAGGTAATGTACTATAGATATATATGTTATGGTATGATGTAAATGATGTATGTATGATATGACACTGCTGGAAGTGTCTGGATATCCTTGTATAACAACTGCTGGCCAAGGAAAATAAATCCCGATTCGTTGTTGAAGAATATATAACCCTCCGTCTGCTGGGAATAACAAGGTATAGATAACCTCCCGTTGTTGGGGATAACAAGGTATAGATAACCTCCCGCTGTTGGGGATAGTAGGGTATAGATAACCTTCGTTTTCGTTTGATAGTAGGATAAGTATAACATCCCGTCTTCGTTCATCGTGCCCTTATTGGAAAGTAATTTCCTGTATATCCGTATGAGGATAAAAGAGATGGATATAAATTCCAGGGGAGATTAGACTTTGTGAAAATGGATTAGTCCTACTGATGGTTTGTAACTGTCTTGTAAAGATGAACCGGCGAAGCTTCGTTGAAATCCTTCCCTCGTTCGTCCTTAGTAAATACTATTACTGCATTTTCATGCATTTCTGGTAAACATCAATCATATTAAAAGCATACATGCATTTCTGGTAAACATCAATCATATTCAAAGGCATACATACATTCAAACACAACCAATGGACGTTTCGCTTATGTAAATAGGGTAAAAGTAAATCTGGATTCAAAAGATGGAATTTATTTATATCAAAAGTGACCCATACACGGGTAAGTTTGTACAAGGAGACATAAACCCTAGTAAGAGAATTTTGTCATGAAGTTTTACAAAAAGAATCAGCTATGTGGGAAATAATCCTATTGAGTTTCAATTCTACTATTGCCACTCAAGTATCTCATCTTCTTGCTGTTGAGACGGAAACGATTGGATTGAGCTTTATCTGTTTGAGCTTGAGTAAGTAGTACAACTGGTTGCAGTTTCATGAGTGATCCAAAAGAGACATAGTCATACGCTTTAATCCCTAACTTTTGCCTGGATTGCCCTTTCAGGTTTTCAATCCACCGGGATACCCTTTTTTGCCCAAGCCGCCTTTTCAGGTTTTCGACTTGCCGGGTGTACATCTTTTTATATATATATCCCTAATTTTTGCCCAAACCCTTTTGGTTTGCCGGGATGCCCTTATTTTTGCCTAGGCCTGTCAACCTAGCGGGTCTCTTTTTATGCGTAGTATTTTTTAACTATGTCTGCGTTTACAGTTTGTGGGAAGTCTTCACCATCCATTGTAGTCAGTATCATGGCACCTCCTGAGAACACTGTCTTGACTACAAATGGTCCCTCATATGTTGGAGTCCACTTACCCCTAGGATCACCCTGTGGTAATATGATACGCTTGATTACCAAGTCACCAGCCTGATATACCTTTGGCTTAACCTTCTTGTTAAAAGCTTTGATCATCCGTTTCTGGTACATCTGGCCATGACAAACTGCTGCTAACCTTTTCTCATCAATCAAATTTATCTGGTCAAGTCGAGTCTGAATCCACTCATCTTCATCCAAGCCTGCATCCTTCATAATTCTCAAGGAGGGGATCTGAACTTCAATAGGCAGAACTGCTTCCATACCATAGACTAAGGGGAATGGGGTTGCCCCTGTTGAAGTACGTATTGTAGTACGATAACCATGCAGAGCAAATGGTAACATCTCCTGCCAATCCTTGTAAGTAACAGTCATCTTCTGTAAAATCTTCTTAATGTTCTTATTAGCAGCTTCAACTGCCCCATTCATCTTTGGACGATACGGAGAAGAGTTGTGATGCTTAATCTTGAACTGCGTACAGAGATCAGTAATCATAGTGTTGTTCAGATTAGAGCCATTGTCAGTGATAATCCTTTCAGGGATACCATACCTACATATGAGATTATTCTTAATGAACCGAGCCACAACATTCTTAGTCACAGATGCAAATGAAGCTGCCTCTACCCACTTCGTGAAGTAATCAATAGCAACCAGGATGAAACGATGCCCATTAGAAGCAGTAGGCTTGATCTCACCAATCATATCAATGCCCCACATGGCAAAGGGCCAAGGAGCAGTCAACACATTCAATGGAGATGGAGGTACATGTACTTTATCAGCATAGATTTGACATTTGTGACATGTTCTGGAGTGTTGATAGCAATCAGCTTCCATGGTAGACCAATAGTAACCTGCTCTCAAAATCTTCTTTGCCATGGTATGACCACTAGAATGAGTGCCAAAGGTCCCATCATGCATCTCTTCCATAATTTCTGTAGCTTCCTTCTTATCCACACAACGAAGCATAGTTGAATCATGATTACGCTTATACAGAATGCCATTACTCAGAAAGAACTTAGCAGAAAACCTTCTCAGGAACTTCCTATCTTTGATAGATGCCCCTTCAGGGAACTCCTGAGCTTCAAGATAGTTTTTCACTTCATAGAACCAAGACTTCTCCTCTGCCCCTTCAGTGTCAATCTCATTGCAGTATGCAAGCTTCTCAAATCTATCAATGGTAATCTTGGGAGCTTCATCATCCCAGCTGATCTCAAACATAGATGCCATGGTGGCCAATGCGTCTGCCAACTGATTCTCTCTTCGTGGAATATGTCCAAAAGTAATCTCTTTGAAATGTGGGATCAAAGACAACACATGTTCTCTGTAAGGAATGAGATTATCATGCTTTGTATCCCAATCTCCTTTAATCTGACTTACTACCAGAGCTGAATCTCCATACACCTCAAGGAACTGAATCTTCATATCAATAGCAACTTGCATACCCATGATACATGCCTCATACTCAGCCATGTTATTGGTACAATAGAAACAAAGTCTGGCAGTAATCGGGGTATGACAACCTTCAGGGGAACTAATCACAACACCAACACCATTACCATGTGCATTGGAGGCACCATCAAAAACCATAGTCCATCGGGATCCTTGTTCAGGTCCGTCATATTGTCCAGGTTCTTTGGTAACAGACATAATGTCTTCATCAGGGAACTCAAAATTCATTGACTGGTAATCATCTACTGCTTGATGAGCCAAATGATCAGCAACAACACTCCCCTTAATGGCCTTCTGAGTAGTATACTGTATATCATATTCCATCAAGATCATTTGCCATCTTGCAATTCTTCCGGAGAGAGCAGGTTTCTCAAATATGTACTTGATTGGATCCATCTTCGAAATCAACAAGGTAGTATGGGTCAACATATACTGTCTTAGTCGGCGAGCAGCCCATGCCAAAGCGCAGCAAGTTTTCTCGAGCAGTGAGTATCTTGTTTCACAGTCGGTAAACTTTTTGCTAAGGTAGTATATTGCCTGCTCTTTTCGACCAGACTCGTCATGTTGCCCCAATACACACCCCATTGAGTTGTCTAATACTGTTAAATACATAATCAAGGGTCTTCCATCAACTGGTGGCATTAAAATTGGAGGTTCTAGCAAATATCTCTTGATTTCATCAAAGGCAGTCTGGCACTCATCATTCCATTCCATCACCTGATCTTTCTTCAACAACTTGAAGATTGGCTCACAGATGGTAGTTAATTGGGAAATAAATCTTGCAATGTAGTTCAATCGTCCCAAGAAACCTCTAACCTCCTTCTCAGTACGGGGAGCTGGCATCTCTCGTATAGCTTTCACTTTTGCAGGATCCACTTCAATACCTTTTCCACTGACAATGAAACCCAGGAGCTTTCCAGATCTAACTCCAAAAGTACACTTGTTTGGATTTAATCTCAACCTGTATTTCTTCAACCTCTCAAACAACTTGTGCAGATGATCAAGATGTTGTTCTTCATTCTGAGACCTGGCTATCATATCATCCACATATACCTCTATCTCATGATGAATCATATCATGAAACAAAGCCACCATAGCACGCTGATATGTTGCCCCTGCATTCTTCAAACCAAATGGCATTACCTTATAGCAAAAGGTGCCCCACTGTGTCACAAATGTAGTCTTCTCCATATCTTCAGGTGCCATCTTGATTTGATTGTAACCAGAGAAACCATCCATAAAAGAGAATACCTTATGCTGAGCAGTGTTGTCTACCAGAATATCAATATGAGGAAGTGGAAAGTCATCTTTAGGGCTAGCCTTGTTCAGATCTCTGTAGTCTACACACATACGTACCTTACCATCTTTCTTAGGAACTGGTACCACATTTGCAACCCACTGAGGATAAGAAGTTACGGCCAAGAACCCTGCATTGAACTGTTTCATTACCTCTGCTTTGATCTTTTCTGACATTTCAGGACGCATACGACGAACCTTCTGCTTCTTTGGACGACAATCTTCTTTCACTGGCAAACGGTGAACCACAATGTCTGTATCCAACCCTGGCATATCTTCATAAGACCAAGCAAAGATCTCCACATAGTCACGTAGCATCTGAATCAACCTGCTCTTGACACTGTCCTCTGAATCAGCCCCTATCTTGACCTCTTTTCTGTTTTCTTCAGTTCCCAGATTCACAACTTCGACTGGCTCTTCATGTGGCTGTATAGCTTGCTCTTCTTGTTGTAACAACCTAGCAAGCTCTACAGGTATTTCACAATCGTCCTCATTTCCGTCTTCAGTTTGATAGATAGGATTCTCGAAATCATAATTGGCAATAGTAGAACTGTTATCAACAGGATCCAGAGTGGATGAGGATCTGCATTTTAGTGATGTGGGTGTGTGTAAGAACACATAGCTGATAAAGCAAAAATAAAAGAAAAAGAAAGACAAGGAACACAATATTTACGAAAACGAAACGTCCACTGATTTTATGGAATGAAGTATGCAAATGAAATGACATCCCGTAACAAGCATACCATTGTGCCCCGGGTAAGACACATGGCTTGAAAGTTTTATTGTTCCAGAAATTACAAAAAAAACATAACACAGTAATAGTAGTTACTCCTGACTAAAGGAGATAGGGATAACATCTTCAGCTTTCCAATTATTGAGCCCAGCATCCATAGTAGGAAAAATCCATGCCTCCAAGTTGTGGTCTTCATCTTGATCTCCCACAGCATTGATAACCCCTTGATTGGTGATACGAACAGCACGAGCACGACAAACAGCCTTCTGGGACTCTGCAGTGAAACCCAAACCAAACTTGTCAGACTTGTATGGAATATCAGGAAGCTGACCCCAAATAGTACAACCACCTTCTTCCACCATAGCTTTTGCATCATTGAGGGAGGCCATTGCCATTGTTGGAGGGTTTCTGATGACCACAGGAACCTTCTTCACAGCAGGAGGAGTCACACAATCCTTAACAGCCCAGGGAACCACTTCAAATGACTGACATGGAGTTTCAATGTATTCACCTTCTACTTCCAGATACTTGAAAGTGTTTACATGGCTGACAAAGTATTCTTCCTCTCCAAAGACAGTAACAACTTTTCCATTCACCGGATATCTCAACTTTTGATGTAATGTGGAGGTCACAGCACCTGCCCCATGGATCCAGGGACGACCAAGCAGACATGAGTACGAAGGACGAATATCCATCACATAGAATGTAGCGGTAAACACCTGAGAGCCAACCTTGATTGGAAGATCAATTTCCCCATGCACTACTCTTCTAGAACCATCAAAAGCCTTTACCACAATATTACTGGGCTTCAATACCGTATCTTTAGGACTCAGCTTGTTCAGGACTTCCTTAGGCAACACATTCAGAGAGGAACCATTGTCTATCAGCACATGAGACAGGGTAGTGCCCCTGCATTCAATTGAAATATGCAAGGCCCTGTTATGATCCCTCTTGGCAGGGGTCAAGTCAGCATCAGAAAATCCTAACCCGTTGTCATAGGTCAGGTGAGCAACACAATTCTCAAACTGGTCCACAGAAATTGCACTGGGTACATGAGCCATCTTTAGAAACTTGATCAATGACTTGACATGAGCCTCAGAACATAATAACAGGGAGAGCGTAGAAATCTTTGAGGGAGTATGCCCCAGCTGATCAACAATATCATAATCACTCTTGCGAATGATTTTCAATACTTCTTCCATCTGCTTAGAGAGGTCATCAGCAGCTGGCACATCAGTAGATACAGGCTCAATAACAGGACCCTTGCCCCGAGCATCAGTGGTGGAAGTAACAGCAGGAGTAACCGCACTCTTAGAAGCAACTGGAGGAGAGAAGACTCTTCCACTACGAGTGATCTTGCTAGATCCGGCAATATTATCAATGTCAACAGGCATATCAGGTAAAGGCTCCTGTTTGACACCATGGATGTAAACATCAGATCCATAGTGCCAAGGCACAGCTTTGTCAGATGTATAAGGAATAGGACCAGGAGTGGTAATGATCAGAGGAGCTACTCTGGCTTCAGTGACAACTTTCACAGGACCTTCAGCAGTAATCTTGATTGGGCCCTGATGAGTGATTTTAATGGGACCCTTTGAAGTGATTCTTAGTGGTACTTTGTCAACCATATCAACCTCTTCAATCTTCTTACCCTGAGTCAGATGATCTACCATACTTTCTACAGATGCTGGTCTTCTTTCAAACACTATAGTATACTTATCCATGAGACGTTGAATCCCATCTCTCAAAATGAAGCAACTATCCGGCTTATAGGTACAATACAAACAATCTTCACGACAACCTGGAAAGATCCCAGCTTGTACTAACCTCTTTTTGATAACAGACAATGGTGTGCTCAACTCCATAACCGAATAGACATGCAGATCTTCATCAATATCTTCATCAATGGCGTTGACAGTCTTCTCGTGATTTGGCATTGGAGCTGTAATCACATTTGGAGTACCTGGTGGATCAAACTCAATTTCTCCAGCATCAATCATATCCTGAATTTTGTTCTTCAAGACCCAGCAGTTATTAGTATCATGTCCTGGACAGTTTGAATGATATGCACATCGTGCATTGGGATTGTACTTGGGAGAGGTAACATTGGGATTCTGAGGGGCCTCCCTCAGGGTAATAAGTTCAGCTTTCAACAAGTGTTGCAATGCCTGAGCCATTGACATGTTGATCTTCGTGAACTGTCTTCTAGCCCTCTGTTGGTTGCCTTGAGGCTGCTCTGTTGTTGCAGGAGTTGGATTTGAAATATGAACTGCACTAACAGACTGATGCCTTCTGTTACGATCAGGCTGACCATACACAGCATTAGATTCTTTCTTCCCAGTGGGAGGCTTCTTTGCAGCACCTGATGAAGAAATGCCCACTTGGATCTTACCACTCTTGATACCATTCTCTACTCGCTCTCCTGTCATGATCAACTCAGTGAAGCCAGATGATGAGCTTCCAATGAGATGACTGTAAAACGGACCATTCAGCGTACACATGAACATATCAACCAACTCCCTATCAGTCAAAGGGGGTTGAACTCTTCCAGCTAAGTCTCTCCACTTCTGAGCATACTCCTTAAAGCTTTCTTTGGCACCCATAGACATGCTTTGAAGCTGCATGCGAGTGGGGGCTAAGTCAGCATTGTATTGATACTGCTTGTAGAAAGCTTCAGCAAGGTCATTCCAATCTCTGATGTTGACACTCTCCAACTGATAATACCACTCTAGCTGAGCTCCAGATAAACTCTCTTGAAAGAAATGGATCCACAACTTTTTATCAGCAGTGTGGGGTTGCATTCTTCTGACATAAGACCTCAGATGCAATTTGGGACAAGAGACCCCATCATAGACAACAAATGTAGGAACTTTGAACCCAATGGGTATGACCACCCCAGATATCAAGCTCAAATCCTCAAAATCCAGCCCAGATGATTTCTGTAATTCCATAGCATCCATTCTATCCACTAGCATCTTGAATTTGTCTTTGTTAGGCTCATGGTAGTAGTTAGCCTCAGAATCAGAGTCCCCCATAGTGTTGTGGAGACTGCCTCTCTCCTGCTCAGATTCTTCAGATTCATAGTCTTCAACATGTTCCTTGGTCTTGACAGGACCTTTGAACCTTCTTCCCATGTTGAGCAACCCAGCAGACCTTCTAGCCTTCTTAGTCTTCTTGGCCAGCAGTGTCTTCAATTCATCCTGCCCCTTGGATAGGTTCAGGATCAGCTCTTGGAACTGTGCATTCTGTGCCTGGAGATCCTTAACTGATTGTTCAAGAGCCATTGCTGAAATAAACAACGAGAAGATGAGAAACCTGTGCACAATTATAAACCTGTGATGCAATGATATGGGAATGCATATGCAATGTTTTCAAGGACCGCAGGATTTAAATTTGCTTAAACAAACAAGAAAGTAACTTTTTATTAGTAATAACTTGTTTTGCCTTTTAGGCTTACAAAAAATGAAAACGAAATAAGTACAAAAGATGGGGTTTTAAGTCTCCCATGGACGTTTCCTCTTTGTGTTGAGGTATGAGTTGAGGTTTCGTTCCTCATGAAGTAGCTTTGTTAGCTCTAGGATCCTTGCTTGGCTTGCTTTGTAATGAGCCTCGAAAGCATCCCTTTGCTCTTTCAGTTGGATCCATGATCTCTGCAAGTCTTCCATATCAGTAGGCATGTCTGGGTGAAGGATGGTATAAGCTGTGTCTCCTTCAGCAACAGGTTCCATGGTAACTGGTAGGACGGCAGGATATGGCATCATGAGTGTCTGAGCACGAGATCGTACCCATCTGAGATAAGCCTCCATAGGAATAGTGTACTTAGGCTCCAGTGTCTTGCTGTCAATCCTGTTTACCTTTCCCCAAGCTCGGATGAATCTCTGACGGTAACCCTGAAGATCGTTGTCGTAATCAAACACAATGCCCTGAATCAACATGTCATGTGGACCATCGCTCCGGGCGTAACCAAACTGTCGTAGAGCTAGAGATGGGTTGTAGGTGATGCCTCCTCTTATGCCTAGAAGTGGCACATTAGGAAACTCCCCGCAACGGTCAATGATGGTGACATTCTCCATAGATCTGGAGCACCAATGGATGTCTGAGTGAGAAAGTGACATGATCCTCTTGGACCATCTGAACCCTTGCTCATTCTTCATTACTGAGCGAGGAAGGTGAGAAATAAACCACCTAGAAAGTAAAGGTATGCAGCACATCAAAGTCCCTCTTGCCCTTGTAGTACGGGTGTGAAGAGAATGTAGGATGTCTCCAAGTAAGGTAGGCACTGGATTGTGACTCAGGAATATGTTGATGGCATGAACGTCTATGAACTGATCAGGATTGGGGAACAACACTAAGCCATAACTCAATAAGGCTAAGATCTCCTCAACAGCATCGTAGCTCATAGCCTTCAAGAACATTTGAGCTTTATCCACTAATACCTTGGCAAGAATACCTTTAACTCCACTTCTCGTCTCTAGAACAATGTCAGACTTCTTCAGATGTAGAGCTGCAGCAATAACTTCTGGTTTAAGCTCCTTCTCTAAGCCTGTGAATGGCTTCTGATCAAGAACAGGTATACCCAGAAGTTTAGAGAACTCCTCCATGGTTGGAACCAGCTGATAATCAGGAAATGTAAAGCAATGGTGCTTAGGGTCAAAGAACTGAAACAGCACACTCATCATGTCTTCACTGAACCCTGAAGTAACTAGATCCAATAAGTGACCATGTCTCTTGTTGAACTGGGAATGATCAGGCACTAGGGAAACCAACTCCTTGAGCTTAGCAGGTATCCCTATAAAGTTGATCCTGATGGTGTTTCTACGAGCAGAAGCCATGACCTGCAACAAAGAACAAAGATAAATCCTTTGGTCCTTGAAATGGTTAGGGAAAATGATATGCTTATGATGCATGATGATATCATGATGTCATGCTCAATCACAGACATGTGGCACACACAAACAAGTCACACCATAGCCCTAGGTTTAAAGGCTTGCATGAGGTTCAAAGGCAAGTACCCTCCCCTGAAGTTAGATGGTTCATCCTGTCCTACAAAAGTAACCAGGTTCTAAGGGATCTCAATATCATTGATCCTTCACAAGGGTGGTTGTTCAGAAGGCAACTTACTTGCCAACCAAAACCCTCCAAGTTTAAGATCTCAATGAGCGTAGTATCGAGTGTCAACCAACTTCAGTCTGCACCAAAGCCGGTTACCTCACTACTTTCTAAAGGCCAAGATGAGTTAACTAGGGTTCTAAAAGTCAGTTAGTGCATTGACAACATATGGCAGCCTCAATATTATCCTCAACTTGACTTAAGGAATATAAGCACTAACCAAGAAGTCGCACTAACTATGGCCACCAGATCAACCGTATCGATATACGTCGTACAGTTTCCTTGGTCTATTGCCATTTACCTAAGGTACACTAGATCCGGGTTAGGACCTTTCACACATAAGAGCACCCCAACAATATAATAATAAAGCAAACAAGGCAAACAATTTAAAGTGATCTTAATTCCTAAGGGTACCCCTCTTAAATAAATCCCCAGCAGAGTCGCCAGTTCTGTAACACGGTGGGAGAACTGACTTTAAACAATGTTGTGGATAGCAAGAGTCGCCACCGACTTTTATTTTATCCATAAGGAAAGGTTATAAAAGAACAGGAAAGACCTTAGAGAATATTTTGAGTCCGGGGGGTAGGTTATGAAAAGGGAAGGTGTTAGCACCCTTTTCATCCATGGTTATCCATGGGCTCTTAGGTACTTAAGCTCACTTTTGAATTGTTTTGAAAGTGTAGTGTGTGAATAGCAAAAAATTTCAGAATAGTTTAATAATAATCCGTGTATGGATGTGAAAAAAAACTTGTTTGAAAATTTTGTTGGAAATTTGTTTAAGTGTGAAAAAGTTTTGAAGTGAGCAAGTATCTAGGAGTAGCTTACCCTAATGTTTTAAGGTCTTTCTTATTCTTTATCCTTTCCTTAGTAAGACTATCCCTACTAAAATGGAGTAGGTAGTCCTTACTTTGGATGTTAAGGGACATGTGAGGGACGATTGGATTTTTGAAGGCCATTGTGGGGTGTAATAAGCAAACTGGAGGGACTATCATCATTTTTCGAAAGGGACTCGATTCGTAAAGGCAACCATAAGGGACTTTGATGATTTTCTTTTTGAGGGACTTGCTTTATACACCCCACTTAACCAATATTCATAGGCAACTTGAGGGATATCCTTAGGAAGTGAGACGGCGATTAAAATCGACTTACGTGTGTGACGTGTTTATTTTAGTTATCTTTATTTAAAAGTGATCTAAATTTATTTTAATATTACATACATGTTGTTACACTCCCTAATTACTAACCATAATAATAATTAAATAATTAAACAACTTTACATCCAAGAAACAATTACAAAATAATAAGCAAAATAATTAAATAGCCAAGATAAATAAAATATAAACAAGCAATAATAAATAATAAAGGGGGTTAGTTCTAAGTTTACTCGGCAAGACATCGCATCTTGTGCCTACGTATCCTTACGGGAGTGGAATCAGAGTAATCGTAGTTCCCCTCAAAAGGGAGGTTAGAGACTTCTTGACTGTGGTCAAGGTCTCACGGGGAATAAACGCATCTTAAGGACACGCTTACGTGGAGTGTAGGAACTCCAAATCTCTACGTTGAAATGTTAAGTTGTAATTAGGGTTAGGTTAGGGATTCCGCGGCGGGAAACCCTAAAATGAGCGCGGCGGCTCTTTGACCTAATGCTAGGGGTAAAATTGTAATTTTGCCTGCGGCGAGGCATTTGTGAAAATTAGGGTTTGTAAAAGTTGTAAGGGTTGAAGGTGAGGACTATTGACACGGCGGTCAAATGCTAGACCTAATTCCTTCAGAGTGTGACAAATTAATGGTAAAAATGCGAGAGAGTTAAACCATACAAACAGCGGAAATTTAAAGGCAGAAAAGATAAACACGATTGTTGGTTCGCGAGGTTACAAACGAGAAGCAGATACAACAATGATAACTTAACTTGAAAAATAAAATAAACAGTAAATATGAAAGGCTGCAAAACGAACAAACATGTTAGTAGACAGGGTCAAACGGTAATCAGATGAATTATGAGATAAAAGTGCAAAGTTAGAAAGTTTTGTTGTTTATTTTTAAAAAAAAGGGTTTTTATTTATTATTATAAAAAAGGTTTTTATTATTTAAAAAAAAATACAGAAGTTTTTGATTTTATATATATATATATATATATATATATATATATATATATATATATATATATATATATATATATATATATATATATATATATATATATATATATATATATATATATATATATATATATATATATATATATATATATATATTTTTAAAATGTTTAATTTATTTATAAAGGTTTGTTTTAAATATAGAAAAAGTTAATCTTTAATATAGCAAAGTTACATTTTAAAAAAAAACTGTTTTTAGAAAGGTTTATTATAGTTTTTTTTTAATAATGTCTATCTTAAATTAAAGGTTAGTTTGCTAATTAATTTACAATTTTTTTATAAACTAAATAAGACAAAAATGGAATATAAAAAATAAAGAAAAATAATAAAATAATAAAAACACAGATGGGTTGGGCTGGGTACTCATCTCCCAGACCCGACCCAGCGGCCAACACATAAGCTTTGGAAAGCAAATTTTTAGGGTTCAACCCTAATCTTTCCGCGGCGGTAACATCATCTTCTCCTTTCTTCGTTCGTTTCCGTCTTCTCATGACTTAATTGGTTCGTCTCCTTCCTTTTTCTTGTTGTATATCTTCTTCCCTGCAATGATAACAACTAAAAGCAAAAAAAACGTGAAACTTTTCCGTTGGGTGGCTTACGGTTGAGCTTCGTTGGTCTATGGATGAAATGATGATGATGACGGTATTGCTCTTGCCTGCGATTAACAACCGATGATGGAGAAGTTTTGAGGCTGGCTTAATTTGTTGTCTGCTGTTCAGAGTGAAGGGTGTTGATGGCGATGATGCTAGTCTGAGCCTTGGGGTTTGATTGCCCGTCGAGAGACGAAGGCGGTCTTTGCTCGAAGCTCTTCCCCGTCCAGATTCACGGCCGTCGATGGTTGTTCGTTTAGGGTTTCGCGATTTGTTCTTCTTCGCCGCTTCTTGTATTCTCCATCTAGGGTTTCACACAGGTGAACTTGTTCTTATTATATACTCTTCATTTCTTTGTTGAATGGGCTTGGACCATATCTGATTTGTGTTATTTTCTCATTGATTTTGATGGATTCGATTTGATTTTGTTGGGGTTTTTAGCACCAGCTTCTGATATGATTTTTTCTGATCTGATTCGAAGCTTTCCATTTTCAGAACTCCTTGATTGAACGTTACCTGACCCTATTTTCGGATATGGATTCGCTCGGATTTCATTTGATTTGTTTGACATCTGAACTGATTTGTTTTGATTTCGTTTGGACATTGCTTTGGATTTCGATTTGATTTGAATTATTTTTGATGCAGTCCGGATTGGATTAAATTCTCTAATATGATATGGATTCTTTCCTTTCCAGACTCACATATTTGGATGGGATGCGGATTGGGTTTTCGTTGGATATCTGCTTCTGATTTCTGGATTTTGGTTTTGAACATACATTAACTTTTCCTCTTCTTCTTTCAGGATTGGTACTATGGCTTCAGTCGAGTCAAACGCTGCCGAGAAGGTTACGCGGCGATGACGACATCACAGTCTGAGCTACCAGGGCATCCGTTCTTGTTTCTACTCTCGATGATTGTTGGCTTTCAGATTGACTGTTTCTGTGAGATTATGT
This sequence comes from Lathyrus sativus, assembly GCA_963859935.3. Classification (NCBI taxonomy): domain Eukaryota; kingdom Viridiplantae; phylum Streptophyta; class Magnoliopsida; order Fabales; family Fabaceae; genus Lathyrus; species Lathyrus sativus. Next base: position 372,432,073 of record OZ012739.1, read on the forward strand.
TGGGCCATGATGTGCGATAGCTGATGCCCTTGCATTCGGTGCCTTATTCCACGATGCCCCTAGCTTATTGCTTTGTTGGCTTGTCATGGTGACTTGCACCTTTGATTCAGGCTTGCCCTGAACTGATGCGATTACGTGAGCTTATCCTTGCTCTTTCTGGTATGATTTATGCTATGATTTTGTGCTGTGATTTTGTGTTTTATCTGATGCAGTGTGGTTTGTTTGACTTGGTTTTTCCTGTTCTTGCGCATGAGTTGAGTTTGATACTTACAACTCATTAGTCCCTCTTTTCCTTTCTGAACTTGGGCCAGCTTTGCATTTATGATGTTTGTTCAAGTTTGATGCAGTTTGGCTCTCCGTGATGTCGGACTTGATGTCGTCTTGTCTGAACTCAGCCTAACTCGAGCAGTCTCTGAATTCTGCAACCGTTTGTTTGATTGTGAAACAACAAAGCTGGTTCAGTCTTATGTTTTTATTCAGTTTGGGTTATCAGTATAAGCTTACTTTTCTTCTTCTTCTTGCAGAACTAATACTTCGTACAGATCAACGCCGCCGAGAAGGTTACACGGTGATGATGACTATTAGTCTGAACCGTCGAGAAATACTGCTGCCATTTGGTTTTGATTGTATTGCTTTAGCGATGATAACCTTCGAGTCTGAACTGATTGCCTTCTGAGCTGCATTTTGAATTGAATTATCTGTTCATGTTTTTGTGCAGCTTATGGATTTTGTTGTGAGCTGATACCATCTGATTCATGTACTTCAGGTGACGAAAAAAAAAATGGTTCAGACCCGTCGGCATCCGGGTTTGAACCTGAGTTGGCCAGTGTTTACCTCGGTATCGGTTTTAGGAATCAAATGGGATTTGCTTGACTTTGAAACGGCAAAAACGAATCAGTCCCGCTTCATTTATATTTTTCTATCTCTCGGATGTCCCATTTTGATAAGAACATGTATTACCTGATCTGACGCCTACGGCGCGGATCGGTAACGGGGGTAGGACGCAGCTTCGGTTGTGCCACTCCCGGCACTCGATGATGACAATTGTTCTGAGAGTGTCGAACAACTTCTAACATCTTCTGTACTGTCTGTTCTCTTTTGATGTGCAGGTTAGCTGAGGATTCCTGGAGAAGTTCAAATACGAACATGAAGACCTTTAGATACTTTTAGGATTTAGGATAGATGCTTTAATGTAATCCCTTAGGATTTGAGAATTTTAATGTACTTCCTTGTAACAATACTTTGTAAAATATGAAGCAACATCCCCATTCTTGTATGATAGCATTATTTATGAAATAAAATTCTCAAAGTTTTGAATTTATTTATATTCTATTCTTAGTTAAAAAATATAAACAAATGTGAATAAATCCACAAGTATTTAATTCATTAACATAGGCATAAAACATAAACATTTCCAAGTGGTATTTGTGATCCTAATCTCATCATCCGATTAACATGTTAACCAATTGTTTCATAACCAAACTCATATGGGCACCATGGTCACAACATTTTCAGCGTCAACAGCAAAACTAATCGTAATTAAACTCCACTGACCAAATGCCAAATCTCAATATGATCAGAACTGGTGATTGATAAATGCCTCAAAACCATAACGCATCAAATGCCTCAGAATTTTAATAACAGCCCGTCTTCAAGGAATTGGTAGAATTTGTGTAAAATAACCAAAATACCCCTGGGACCAAATCTCTCTTTGATGTTGGCAAAAAATCATGAAGTTTGACTTTGGTTTGACCACAGTTGACCTCAATTTGACTTTTTAACTGCATTGACTGCTTTTGACTTATCTGATCATCTGACTGAGCAAACTTTTGAGAAAAGTCTTGAAGCTTGACATGGGGGTTCTTATACACATATAAGATGTTATGAAGCTCACTTGAAGTCTTGGAAGTCCATTTAGCCTGATTAAAGTCAAAACCCTAGTTTTGGATGCACTGCTTAGGAGGTGCATTGTCTGAGGGAATTGTCAACTCTTCTGACCAATTGTGAATCTTGTGAACCTTGTGAACCTTCATAAAGTAGCTTGTGGACTTTATGAACTTCATGAAAGGTTATGCAAGTTGTTGGAGAACTTGTGAACCTTGTGAACCTTCTTAGAACACAAAGTCTTGTATTGTGAGGGCAAATTTTGGGGTGCAACACTACCCTACCCCGGGTTAATATTGAGGGTTTTTTATCTTCAGAAAGAAACTCCTACAGCTAGGCTCAAAGGGGTTAACAAGGGATTCTCTTCCTTATATCTCTGGTGTTTGGGAATTGAAACAATGCCTGTACATCATTGTCGCTACTACGAAAATCGGCGCTGGCTATGACAGAAGAGTCGCCACCGTGCGTTATTTATCCCACAAGAGGGAAAGGAAACGCTCAGAGTAAACCTAACGCAAAGAGGGAAAGGAATGGTCATCACAACCAAATCCTGGATTCGGGAGTCGGTTACCCGAGGGGAAGGTATTAGCACCCCTCACGTCCGTCGTACTCGACGGGATCCACGCTTGTTTTCTATCTAAGGGTGTGTTATTCTATCTACTCTAAAGGTCTGGGTTAAAAAAGAACAGAAAATGACTCGGCAAAGTATCGCGCTTTATGCCTACGTATTCCCGTCTGGAACGAGAAATCAGAGTCAACGTAGTTCGCCTACCTACGGGAAAGGAGGGGAAGGTTGCTCGCTAGGATATCGCATCCTATGCCTACATACTTTCATACAGCATGAAAGATCAGAGCAAACGTAGTTCGGGCTACGGAAGACACAAGCTTGTCTGGCAGTTTTTTATCTCCTTACAAAAGGGTTTTCCTAATTAAAGGTCCAAGAGGACAAAAACAGAGTTTGAATGTTTATTTGAATTTTTTTGCGAAAGAAATGTTTTTTTAGTCTGTTTGCAACTTGTATTGCACTAAAGACTTGTGATCTGAGAGTGACTACGTCGCATTTCACCCTAAGGGTACCATACTAAGCAATTAGATTACAGAAGAGTGACCCTCCAGCAACCTTTTCTCAAATAGCTTAAGGCTCGTAACGTACAACACGCGTTATCCTTATTACTGTGTTTTTGAATTGTTTTGAGATGAGAAGAGAGACACCCTAAATTTATGGTTGAAAGGGAAACTAACCTAATGTTATCATGCATGGGTCAAAACCTAATGTCTGTCATAATTCCCTCTTGCACGGAGGAAATCAGAGATCCTAGGGGAAACAGCAAAAGAAAAACAAGCAGTAAACAGTAAACAGTAAAATGCATGCAATGCAACAATACCAGAGAGGCAAGAGAGAAAACAATAGGCAAGAGGAGACAAGCTCCACCTCAAACCTAGAGGTAATCAACACAAGCAAACAGAAAATACAGAGAAAAACAAAAGATACAGAGGAGGCAGCTCAAGCAGCAGTACCAAACTCCTACAACAAACAACAGCAGCAAACTTTAAACAACAAAGATGGATAGACAGCAAAGTTGACAGCAAGGCCTCATCTTCAAACAAGCTTCTATCTTCAAGCTTCATCAATCTTCAAGCTCCAACAAGCACAATCCAAGAGGAGGATTAAACATCAAATCAAGTTATAATGTTAAGAAACTTAATGACAACCAAAGGAAATCACTAAGAACTCAACATTGCAAATGAAAGGTATCCTCAAAGTTCTACTCACTTGGGCATACCACTCATCCCTCCTAAGGAGAGATGGAACTTCCCAAGAAGGACTTTATGTCATTGGATGGAATAGAGGCAAACAATGCACTCTATGTTTGAAGAAATAATCAAAACTAGGTCTAAGGCACTACCTAAAACCCTAATTTCCTAAGCTCCTAAGAAACTTCCACAAGAAGAAAAACCTTCAACCCCAAGCTCCAATCTTCAATCCCAAGCATCTTCAATGAATCCAGAAACTCCACCAAAAAGAAATCAAGCTTAGACCCACTCTAAAGCAGCCAACCAAACCAAACAATCCAAAGCACTCAAGAGAGGAAACCACAAATACAAGCCACTTGCAAAATACAACTTAAAATAGAAAATGAAGTTGCAAAATTCTAATAAAATTCCTAAGGGAACATACATCTTTGAACAACCTATTGTAAAAAGATTGCAGCCTAAATCAACTTCTAAGTTATCTAAACAATTCCTACATTGAGATAGGTCAAAGGAATCCACAAGTTTGGGAGGGTCCTAATCTCAATACCTAAAACAGAACCTAATGTTCTTCTAAAAATCCACCAAAAATTCTAAGGGAACATACATGTCTAACCTAACACATACTGAAAAATCAAAGCCAAACGCATCACCAATTTGAAGAACAAAATTCTACAAAACAAATGGTCAAATATGCAAAATTAAAAGAATTAAACAAAATAAGAAAAATCAAATTAAATTGAAAAATGCATGAAAATACCTTTTGTTAATCCCAGAAAATCATAAATTCCATAAGGATCATGAGGATATTTTTAAAATAATTTTTGGATCAAAATTGGAATTAATATGATTTTTGGAATCAACAAACAATTAAAATAAAACAAAATGAAATAAAAATAATTAAAAGCCACGAAATAATGAGAGCCATAGGATCAGGAGACTGGTCAAGCAATCCAAGCGCGTGAGAGAGTGTCAGCACATAAAATGAAACTCTGCGTTTTGGCTTCAGAAATTTCAAAACAAACTTTAAGTCGTGGCCATCAGATCCAGGTTGTGGTCAAAGGTCCAAGTTCAATCCAACGGCAATGAGATTATCTCCTTCATTTTTCAAGTCATCTGAGTAGAGACACGGGGCGGTGGTGCGTGGTGGCCGGAGAAGACTCCGGTTGTCTTCTCCGGCGAGAGTTCAGGTGCAGACAGCCAAAAACGACAAACTATATACCAAATCAACTCAGTTTTTCACGTACATTCCAAATCTCCACTCAAAATTATCCAATTATTAACAAGTAAGCAAACACGAATCAAAGTTCAGAAATGTCATCAATATCAACTCTCACCACTTGTCAATCTAATGGTACTAAAATGATCCTCACGTTGCACTGATCATCTTGATCTAAACATCTTGCTACAAATCCTCATGAATCAAGCAATCCAGGTCCAAACAGATCTACTATGTCATCCTCAATCATCACCAATTGAGTTCAAATCAAGCCTAAAACGATCTATGTCATGTCTAGATCCTAACCACAAGTCTAAATCTAACTGAATCATGCTAAATCATGCTGAATTTTGAGAGATGCTAACCTGGTATAGATCTTGAAATAGTTGCAGTTAGAACTCGTGGCTTGCTTCAAAAAGCTCCAGAAACTTTCAATGATCCACAAGGAAGAGATTGCACACCTCAATTTGGCTTGAATTGGCTCCAATCTGAGAATTCGATTTCAAGTTGCAGCTGAGAAATTTCACTTGCTCTTTTTGGTTTCAACACGAAATGAAGCTCAACCTTTATCTGAACTCATTCTAATCAATCTAAAGAAGAGTTTCATGGGCTTTTGCCATGCGTTTGAAGCCCAAATCCGTGTATCCAATTTTCCGATTTTTGCTTGCAAGTTCATACTCCAATCGTGCCATACAAGCTAGTTTCTTGTTCTAGAAGGTCCTAACACCTTGCAAATTGCATTTGGAGTAAATTTGATTTGATAGAATGGCCTGAATTGCCTTGTGCATTGATTTGGTCATGTAACTTTCAAGTGAAGCAACCACATGACAACTCTCAAAATTTGGCTCAAACTCAAAATTCTGGTATTGCCAATGCTCTTAGAATGTGTTTTCCAATCAGAAAATGTACTTATTTGACATGTTTTTGTCTTATAACTCAAAATCACATTCTTCCCTCCTTTCCATATTTGAATTTTCTTCATTTTCAAGCCATTTCAAGTGACTTTTTGATATGAGTCAAACCAAACTCTCATGACCACTTGGTTGCACTCAAAACATCATTTTAAGCAAGTTCCATGTTGAACAAATTTCCATTTGAAGCTTGCAAGTTGGAGATATGGACCTATGATTGAAAATGACCTATAATATCACTTTCCCAAAATACCCCTGACTTGTAAACCTCATAACTTGAGTTATACAAATCAGATGGAGGACTTCTAGTACAATTTAGAAAGCTAAGATCATGAGGAACAACTTTCATGTTGACCAAAAGTTCAGGTGAAACCTCTTTCTAGGTCAAAAAAGCCTTGAAGTCAGATGATTTTCACAGACAAATTTCAGAAGCATCTGAGGACTTGTAACTTGTCTGGACCATAACTTGAGTTCTATAAATCCAATGGAGGACTCCTAGTGCTCCAATTAAAGGTATTGAGATGCTATAAAAGTTTCATGTTGGCCAAATATCCATTTTAAACTTGTATCTTGACTTATGTGGCCTTGAAGTTAGGCACTAAACAGGGTAATTTGCACTAAAACCCTAATTTAGCAACTTCCCACATTCTTGATTCTTCTTGATTTGATCTTGGTACAACACCACAAATGTCTTATCACATCATTTCATGAACTCCATGACCTCAAAGTAGCTTGGATGCTCTTCAATTGCATAATTGACCTAGGGTTGATCCAGATGAAACCCTAATTGCTTGCACCTCAACTGTGATTCTTGCATTTGACATAATGACTTGATTTAGCTCCAACATGGCTCTCTAGGCACTCCATGAGCTCCATACACATCTCATATTCACACTTCATGCTTAACATCCCATTGATGGTCCTCAGTTGATCCTCAAATTAGGAGAAGATTCATACTCAAACATCTAAACCCTTAGGCACTCAAACCACCTTCTGATAACTTTGACCATTCCTCAATCTTGAGTGAGACCTCTTTGCTAGGCTTCTCTTGACAAAACACACTTGATCCCCTATTAGATGAATGATTTCATGATATGAAAATGATAGAACTATGCAAATGATAATGCAATGAAACATAAACCAGGTAAAAGATGTTGAGCAAATTTTGGGGTACAACAGCTGCCCCTATTCAAACGGCTTGGACCCGAATGGGTGAAGAGCGAACGACCTTCCAACAATTGAGGTAGAAGACGGTTGAATACCAAGAAACCCAGAAATTTGCCAACTGCAGACACGAACTGCAAAAGCTGCTTGGTGAACAACATCTGTTGTGCTGAACCCAGTTGTTACGACAACAACTGATCAATCTTCTAATAAAACTTTTGATTTCAACATTAACTCCCTGTGTGACGCCACAGGCGTCAAATTAACTTTACGAGAAACAATTCCGTCCACAACGGGACTAAACTTCGTCAACACGAGGAAGGACTCCATCAACATGGGTACAATTCCGTCTATAATTGGAATAACGATCTCTGTCAGTCACAGGTAACAACTCCACTAGGGATAATCCATCGATTACGGATAATAATTCCGTCCATACGGGTAGCAATCATTGTCAACACAAGTAACAATCTCTGTCAACACAGGCGCGATCTCTGTCCATTACAGATAACAATCTTTTCTGACGCTTTTACTGGGGAAATAACTCTGCCAACAACACAGGGAAATAACTCTGTCACCACCACGGGAAATAACTCTGTCAAATACAGGAAAATAACTCTGTCACCACTACAGGAAATAACTCTATCCAATACAGGAAATCACTCTGCCAAATACAGGAAAATAACTCTGCCAAATACAGGAAATAACTTTGTCCGACTACAGGAAATAACTCTGTCCGATACAGGAAAATAACTCCGCCAACACTACGGGAAATAACTGTCAAATACAGGAAAATAACTCTGCCAACTATAGGAAATAACTCTGTCCGATACAGGAAAATAACTCTGCCACTACTACGGGAAATAACTCTGAATACAGCTTCTCTGCCTATCTTTGCAGTAGCTAACTCCATCAATCAAATGGGTAACAAAATACTGGTCCGATCTTCAAACTTTTAGCGCGGACATGGCAGCAAATTTGAGAAGGACTCTACTGGGGATTTTCTGAACCCAAACTGCCAGACACCTATTTCGACATAGGCGGCAACTTCCAAAAATTGATTCACGAAATCTTTTGATACTGTCATAACAACAATTTTGAAGAAATACTCCGCTGGAAGGGTAAGAGAAACTAATCCAGGCAACTCTGTGGGGAATAATGACAAAACGAACATTATCATTACACATCTCACGCTGAGACCTTGAATGTTTGGTAATTAGTCTGAGCAAGAGCTCCCTCCACCTGTAGGGAAAACAACACTTGAAAACAAAAGGTTAACCAACATGGCTTATGTCTCAAAATGTGTATGTTGGACAATGGCGTAATGCTCCATTCGACATGGAAATGCTACGCGTTTGGGTAGATGCGAATATGATGATATATGCTAATGCATGCTCAAACTGCAGAGAAACACTCTGGTATGAAATGGCTAAGAACAAAACCAACTCCGCGGGGATGAACGGGTATCACAAAGTATTCCGGAAAAATAAATGACGGAAACAACAGTCAACTCTGCTGAGGAGAGATCAGACACTCAGGAAGAAGTCACAAACCCTGCTGGGGAAAGATGCGACCCTTCTGGGAAAAAACTACACTTGTCGGGACACAGTCTACGAACTCGAAGCTACAAACTCTGCTGAGGATAACCCTCCTGACAAAAGAATGATGACTTGCGGGAAGAGGGAATAACCATCCTCTGAGGAGGCGTCCTCTGCCGGGAATATTGATTTTGACTTGCTGGGGATATCCTATGGACAACTTCCATGAGGATACTCTTCAGGCGACATTCCTTGTGATACTCTCTCGGGGAGGACAATTCTACATCTGGTAGGAATAAGCGCCGTTTCCACTTTCTGGGAATAAGATACGACTTGCTAAGGAACGACATCAACTGAAGTCGGGCCCTACGTCAAGAGACTTTGGTTGGGGAATACAATTCCTGACCATTTGCTTCAAAGGTAAGGACCCTGCAAAACACAAACGAGACGACACAAACCTACACAATAAAATCTATCTGAGTTAATATCTGTGACATTTATTCAGTCAATTCGAAGTTTTAGCAATTATTGGCAAGGGCCAGCAAGTTTATACAAGTGCAAGCTCATCAAAAACATCGGCGTTTTTCACAAACAAAACAGTAAAGAACAAGCATCAAGTACTGAATAACATGCTTTATTGAATGGGCCTGTAAATAGGCAAAGCTTTGTACACTGGATGTAACTCCTGAAAAGAGGAAGTTAGGCACAAGCAAAATACAACATATGCACAAGAAGCACAAAATAAATTTGATATACATGTCGGCAACGTGGTACAGACAAACACCATGAGCTGATTCTCCTATGACTCATCTGACTCTGGCGCTTTCCCGGTACTCAATCTTCGGAAGAGATTGTTTTAAATGAACGACCCTCAGGTATTCCCAAACCACCAAGCAATGCAGTATCAAACTCGGACCGCAGTCATTTGCTTTTTCAATCCCTAACTTTTGCGTGAATCGCCCTTTGCGGGTTTTCAATTCACCGGGATACCCTTTTTTGCTGAAGTTGCCCTTTTCAGATTTTCAACTTCGCGGGTGTACATTTTTCAATTTTATCCCTAACTTTTGCCCGAACCTTTTATTCCTTTTTTTATGGTTCGCCGGGATGCCCCATTTTTGCCTGGACTCTCTTTTTTCTGTCCAGCGGGTCACTTTAAGCAAAGTATTTTTTAACTGCGTCCGAGTTCACAGGGGATGTGAAATCCTCACCATCCATGGTGGACAACAACAAGGCTCCTCCAGAGAAAACCTTTCTGACGACATATGGACCCTCGTAGTTGGGAGTCCATTTGCCCCTGTGATCTGACTGTGGTGGGAGGATCTTTTTCAACACAAGATCGCCCGTCTGAAAGCTTCAAGGGCATACCTTCTTATCGTAAGCTTTCTTCATTCGGCTCTAATACAACAGACCATATGCGAGAGAAGCCAGTCTCTTTTCATCCATTAAACTGAGCTGGTTCAGTCTATCTTTTACCCATTCTGCCTCATCAAGTTGGACATCGCGTAAAACCCTCAAAGAAGGAATCTTAACCTCCAATGGTAACACAACCTCCATACCATATACCAATGAAAAAGGAGTTTCCCCGGTTGATGTGCGTACCGTCGTACGATAACCGTGCAAAGCGAAAGGCAACATCTCATGCCAGTCCTTGTAAGTCACAACCATCTTCTGAACAATCTTCTTTATGTTCTTATTGGCCGCTTCGACAGCACCATTCATCTTGGGCCGATAAGGAGAAGAGTTGTGATGCTCGATCTTGAAATTCTGATACAGCTCTTTCATCATCTTGTTATTCAAGTTTGAACCGTTATCTGTGATAATCCGCTCTGGGATTCCATATCTGTAGATAATATCTCTTTTGATAAATCTGGCTACCACTTGTTTGGTGACATTAGCATATGACGTTGCTTCCACCCATTTGGTGAAGTAATCAATAGCCACCAAAATGAACCGGTGTCCGTTTGATGCTGTGGGCTCAATCTTGCCAATCATATCAATTCCCCACATCGAGAAAGGCCACGGTGATGACATAACATTCAGAGGGCTCGGAGGCACATGAATTTTGTCCGCATAAATTTGACATTTATGACACCGCTTCGCGAACTTGAAACAATCTGTTTCCATTGTTAGCCAATAGTAACCTGCCCGTAACAGTTTTCTCGTCATTGCATGTCCACCAGCATGCGTACCAAATGTACCTTCATGGATTTCTTCCATGAGCAACTTAGCCTCTTTCTCATCCACACACTGCAACAACACCAAGTCGTGGTTTCTTTTGTACAAAACACCATCCGGATTCAGATAGAAATTGCCAGCCAATCTCCTAAGAGTCTTCTGATCTCGACTGGACGCCCCAGCCGGATACTCTTGGTTCTTCAAGAAATTCTGGATATCGAAATACCACGGTTTACCATCGGATGCTTCCTCAATAGCGAATATGAAGGCGGGTCTATCAAGGCGAGAGATAACAATCCTGGGAGCCTCATTCCAGAAGTTAACTTTATACATTGAAGACAATGTCGCAAGAGCGTCGTCCATCTGATTTTCTGCTCGTGGCACGTGATGCAATTCTACTTTGTCAAAGAAAGGCAACAATCTCCTTGCATAATTCATATAGGGTATCAGATTGAGATGCCGCGTCTCCCATTCTCCTTTAATCTGGTTGACCACTAGAGAAGAGTCCCCGTATACATCAAGATATTTGATTCTCAAATCAATAACCTCCTCAAGACCCATGATGCACGCCTCATATTCAATCTCATTATTGGTAACTAGAAAGGTCAATCTGGCAGTAAAGGGAATGTGCATCCCTTGAGGATTAGTGATAATTGCCCCTATTCCACTACCGTAGGAGTTAACAGCGCCATCAAATATCAACTGCCATTTGGAACCCAACTCTGGACCTTCGTCCGGCAACGGCTCATCACAATCTTTCATTTTCAAGTACATGATATCCTCGTCAGGAAAATCAAACCTCATTGATTGATAATCTTCAATTGGCTGCTCCACTAGGTACTCTGACAGAACACTACCTTTGATAGCCTTTTGAGAAACATATTGAATATCGTATTTTGTCAGCACCATCTGCCATCGAGCAATCCTCCCGGAGAGTGCTTGCTTTTCAAATACGTATTTGATAGGATTCATCTTTGAAATTAGCATGGTTGTATGGTTTAACATGTATTGTCTCAAACGTTTTGCAGCCCAGGCTAGCGCACAACACGTTTTTTCGAGCATTGAGTAACGAGATTCACAATCTGTGAACTTTTTACTCAAGTAGTAGATCACATGCTCTTTACGTCCAGTCTCGTCATGTTGACCTAGAACACAACCCATACTTTCCTCAAGAACCGTCAAATACATAATCAATGGTCTCCCGGCTACTAGGGGTGTCAATATTGGAGGTTCCTGCAAATATTCTTTTATTTTTTCAAACGCCCTTTGACAATCTTCATTCCAGGTCACAGCTTGATTCTTTTTCAACAATTTGAATAATGGCTCGCATGTAGCGGTTAGGTGAGATATGAACCGAGCAATGTAGTTCAACCTCCCAAAAAATCCACGCACTTCTTTTTCTGTTTTAGGCGTTGGCATTTCTTGTATTGCTTTTATCTTAGCAGGATCAACCTCAATTTCTTTTTCGCTCACAATAAACCCCAGTAGCTTACCAGATCTCACCCCGAAGGTGCACTTGTTAGGATTCAGCCTCAGCCTGAATTTCCTAAGCCTCTTGAACAATTTCAGCAGATTAACCAAATGCTCTTCCTCCGTCTGGGATTTGGCAATCATATCATCAACATAAACCTCGATCTCTTTATGCATCATGTCACGAGAGAGCGTCGTCATAGCATGTTGATATGTTGCCCCAGCGTTCTTCAAACCAAAGGGCATCACTTTGTAGAAAAATGTTCCCCATGGGGTAATGAAGGTTGTTTTCTCCATGTCTTCTGGCGCCATTTTTATCTGATTGTAACCCAAGAAGCCATCCATGAAGGAGAACACGGAGAATTGAGCAGTATTATCGACCAGCACATCGATATGAGGAAGCGGAAAGTCGTCCTTTGGGCTCGCCTTATTCAAATCACGATAGTCTACGCACATCCGCACCTTACCGTCTTTCTTTGGTACCGGTACTATATTGGCGACCCATGAGGGATAAGTTGTAACAGCAAGGAAACCAGCATCCCACTGTTTTTGAACTTCCTCCTTAATCTTCACAGACATATCTGGTCTGGTTCTTCTGAGTTTCTGCTTAACAGGCGGATATTCTTCTCGCAATGGCAGACGATGAACAACCATGTCAGTATCCAATCCTGGCATATCCTCGTACGACCAGGCGAAGATATCACTGTACTCTTGCAACATCTCAATCAGACCTTGCTTGATGTCGCTTTGCAGCGCAGCCCCTATCCGGATGTTCCTGACAACTCCCTCGGACCCCACGTTGATAATCTCAATCTCTTCCTGATGAGGCAGAATAATTCTTTCTTCCTGTTTCAACAGTCGAGTCAACTCCTCTGGCAAATCGCTATCCTCAACAATCTCTTCCTCAGCTTGAAATACCGGGTGCTCAAAGTCAAAGCGAGTCATAGGAAGTTCGTGTTCGGTGTCATCTGAAATATGAATCCTGCAAAGGAAATGGTTAAATGCTTCAAATGAGTGCAAACAAAGCTCATAACCACGTTGCCATTTATTGTTAAAATAAAAACAGAAAAAACAGGGAACACAACATTTGTATGAGAAAAACGCCTTTATTCAATGATTAAACAGTGCATACACATAAGCAAGTGGCCCTAAAACAAAATCACTGTGCCCCGGGTAGGACACAGGATTATACAATAATCAAGAAAACAAACCATTACTGTTTTGTAGTCACTGGGACAATTTCCCGGATGGACCAGTTGCAGAGACGTTGTCCTAGTACGCTAGGCTTGATCCACGCGTCCATATCGCAATCACTATCTCCGTCTTCAGAGTCGGAAACATCATTAATCGTCTCAAAGCAGACTCCCTTTAGAGTAATCACCACCGGTCCTTTGAACTTGGGTGCTTTCTATGAAGAAGATGCTGATGTTGGGCGATACCCTAGTCCAAACTTGTTCATCTTGGCAGGAATTTCCAGCACTTGACCCCAACCCTTGGTCTCACCAGTCTGAACCAACGCTTGAGCGTCTTTGTACGAAGCCACAGCAACCTCTGGCACTTTGCTGGGAACACTGGACTTGTCTTTGATTTGCAGCCCTTCGAAGGCTTGGCAGGGCATTTCGTGGATTTCTCCATCCACTTCGACGTAATTGAATGATGAGAGATGACTGACCAAGATGTCCTCTTCCCCACAAATAGTAACGATGCCACCAACGGCTTCAAACTTAAGCTTCTGATGCAGCGTGGACGTCACGGCCCCTGCATAGTGTATCCATGGACGCCCAAGTAAACAACTATAAGATAGATGAATATCCATGATATAAAATTCAGTGTCAAATATTTCCGGCCCGACCTGCAATGGCAATGTTATCGATCCAAACACCGACCTTCTCATTCCATCAAACGCCCTCACAACCAAATCACTTGGCGTGCAAATAATTCCCCGGATATCTAACTTCATCATAGCCTTATTAGGCAATACATTCAGAGATGACCCGGTATCCACAAGAACATGCGACATTACGGTGCCCCGACATTCCACCGATATGTGCAAAGCCATATTATGCTCTTGGCCTCTGGGTGTTAAATCAAAATCAGTGAAACCCAAACTATGTCCAGCATTGACATGCGCCAGTACCCCCTCTAGCTGATTGACAAAAACCTCCTGAGGTGTAAATGACGTGTCCAATATCTTCAATAAAGCATTTCGATGATCCTCAGAACAAAGCAACAAAGATAGGATTGAAATTTTTGAGGGTGTCTGTTGTAAGTGCTCAACAATCTTATAATCGCTTTTGCGAATTAGCCTCATGAACTCTTCTACGTCCTTGAGCGACGTGTCTTTCCCTTTCAACTGAGATGGTCCACTTTCATTCACCTTGGCCTTGCCTTTAGCAATCCTCTCTGCTTCAACTTCAGGTGCGGTGAAGATTCTTCCACTACGGGTCATGCCTCCCGTTCCAACAACATTGTCAACTGCCCCTGCCGGCCGGCTATTCACCTCAATCTTTTCTCCATTATAGTACGCTTCTAACCCATATGTCCATGGAACAGCTTTTGTACTCTCAAAAGGAACGGGTCCTGCTTTTGTTATTGTGATAGTCGGCCGCTTGGCGGGCGCCGATATCGTAATAGTCTTCCTTGGGATCGTAGCAGTTGCAATCTCATCCTGCTTTTCGAACAATGCCTCAACAGGCTTCTCAACAGCAGTCCGATCAAATTGCAAAATCCCCTCATCTATCATGGCTTGGATACCTCTTTTCAAATCAGCGCAACCCTCTGGTTGGGTCCAGCAATTTAGACAATATTCATCACATCCAGGGAATACTCCCCCTTTCAACAGTCTACTTTTAACACAACTCAACGGTGTTTTCAATTCATTCACATCCATAACCAAGTTCAAATTCTCTTCCGTTAGGATAGCATTCGCTCCATGATTCGGCATGGGTTGTTGTACAATATTGGGACCATCCTGACCAAAGTTAATGGCCTTACTATCAAGCAAATCTTGAACCTTATGTTTGAAAGCATGGCAACCTTCAATATCATGTCCGGGCGCCCCAGAATGAAAATCACAATGTTTACCAGCGTCAAACCCAAATGGAGGAGTGCCCGTCAACGGGGCCATCATTCTCTTTTCAACCAAATTCAAACCCAACAGCGTTTGAAGCAGTTCAGCATAGGTTGAAGGAGGTGCTTCAAATATTCTCTTTGGCCTACCCTCTTGAATTCTACACTGAGCAGGGTGCATTCTCTGTTGCTGCGGCTGTTGTTGCCGTTGCTGTTGTTGTTGTTGTTTTTGCTGAGGTATTGGGATAGTAACACTAGCAACTTGCTGTGGTTGATACTGATTCCTACCTCTTCCACGACCTCGACCACCATATACCGCACTGGCGTCGCCTTGTCTCCTTCCACCAAAGGCTTTCTTTGCGCCTCCAGCTGAGGTGGATTCACCTGCCTGAATCTTCCCGATCTTAATTTCGTTTTCAATCCGTTCTCCCATAAGAATCATGTCGGAGAAACTACCCATTGAGACATTGAGCAATTTGTCGTAATACATTCCAGAGAAGGTCTCAATAAACATATCAATCAACTCTCTTTCAACCAAAGGGGGATGAACCCTAGCCGCAATATCACGCCAACGCTGCGCGTACTCCTTGAAGCTCTCACCATTTTTCTGAGACAAACTCTGCAGCTGAACCCTGTTTGACGCCAAGTCACTATTATATTGGTAATGTTTAACAAAAGCATCAGCTAATTCTTTCCAGCTTCTAATTTGGGTGGGCTCCAGTCCCATGTACCATTCCAGCGATGGTCCCGATAAACTGTCTTGAAAGAAATGCATAAGCATCTTCTCGTCGTCAGAGTATGCAGACATTCTTCTGTAATAAGAGCGTACATGAACTCTAGGGCATGTATCCCCCTTATACTTGTCAAATGTTGGAGCTTTGAATTTCAAAGGCACCCTCAGCCCAGGCACTAGTCTCATAGTAGTCATATCTAACCCAGCAGAGTTCTGATTGGCTATCCCTTTGATCTGCTCTTCCAGCATTTTGAACCTCCTATCATTATCATTAGGCCTTTCAAATCCCACGCCTTGTCCGGAGAAAGCGTCTTCCTGGCGATCCTCGCCCCAGTTCAGATTCTCATTTCCATATCCCTCGTAACCAGCGTTACGGCCATATCCCTGTTGATTGAAAATAGGATCCCGTCCTCTGTTACCGAATCCTTGATTGACCCCTCCTAGTCTATAACCGGTGTTGAAAGGCACCATCCCAGCACCGTTGTTGTTCATGTTACCAAAGCCAGCATCACCGTATCCATACCCTTGATTATTGTTACCATAGCCATCGTTGCCAAAGCCTTGATTGTTGAAACCAAAAATCCCATCATGATTACCAATGTCAAACCCTTGGTTATTGTTTCTAAAACCAGTGTTGTCACCGAACCCTTGATTAGCATCTCCAGCATTGCCAGTATCATTAACAACATTCCCATTACCATTTCCAGCGTTTCCAATACCAGTGTTACCATTACCAGCACCAGCGCCAGTATTTCCATTGCCATTGCCATCCCCGACACCAACTCCACCACTTGTGGGAACGACCAGTGTAGGTATCCCATCCTCCCTGCGAGGAGTTCCAATAGAGTGATAATCAGTATTTCCATTCGCCCGCACCAGCAGCGGTTGCACCAGAGTCTGGAGATTCTCCTGGCCCTTGACCACAGTTTCCATTGCTTGCATGAAAAGTGCCAACTTCACACGAATTTCCTGCATCTCGACTTGAACTTGATCCATGATTCTCTTGCAGTTGTTCCTGGTAGAATAACGATGCGTTCTCTGGTTGTCAATCCTGAAACCTGAGAGATGCAGGAAATAAGATACAGGTTCAAAAAACCGGTCATGCAATATGAGTATGCAGATGCAAATGTATAAGTATGCTACAGGTTATATTCCCCCTGGTTCTAGTTTCAGAGAGAAGGCCATCACGACAGTGGAGTCCCAATCAAGCAAGCAAAAAATCAGAAAATCCTCATACATAAACAAATGCCAAGAGGCAAAGTACAAGATACAACTGAATACAATTGAAGAGACCTCGGCCAACAAGCCTGGCGATGGTCAAAATACAAGTACAGATAACAAAAGCAAAGCAAAGATAAATCAGGCCAAATGGCGTGCTCTGACATCTTCCAATATCCTCAACATCTCCGAATGACCTAGTCTGGAGATTAGCTCATGTATCAGTAATGCATGTCGCTCAGCAGTGGATCTCAGCTTTTTGGCGTCGTCCTTGCAGGTTCCTTCGCCAAAACACTCGTCAAGTCTGCATCTCTTGGAGCCGGCCTTTAATTCACAACCTCTCAGCTCCTTGCCAAGGTCACTCAATCTAAGCTCAACAGCGCTCCTAAGTGATGTCTCTTCAGCAATCTTTGCATCCTGGGCTCTAATTTACGCCTCTAGCGTGGCAATCTGCAGCTTCAGCTCATCCTCACGCTCCTTCCGCTTGGTAAGCGTGGTATTCCATAATGTTTCCCACTTGCCGAGTTGGGAATAAGCTTTGTTTAAGAGTTCCTTCTTGGAAGCAAGCACCTTGCTAACACCGTTCAAGGCTACTCCCACTTTTTCCCTCTTGCTGGTCTCTTCAGTCAAATCTGAACCCAACCTATTAATCAACTCAATTTGTTCCTTCACCATGAAGGTAGCTTCATTCCTCTCATGACGCAACTGGAATATCTCTTTCTCTAACTCATCATTGGCTTTTCTCAATTCTTCGTTTTCAGCCAACAATTTGTTATACTTCTCAATCTCTACTGAAGTAGGTACTTCAATCACTGGAAGATACAAAAGTTCCACAACAGGATATGGCATCAAGGAAACCCTAGCTCTCTTGTGGATCCAAGCCAAATAAGGATCATAAGCTTTGTTGTTGCCCTTACCAAGCAAAGATTTCCCTCTCCTATGGATGTTAGCCCATGCATGTCTCAACCTGATCAAAACAGCCTCATCTAATAAGCTCGTGAGATACAGAGATTCCTGTATCTCAACCTTAATAGGAGCATCTCTCAAGGCATAACCAAACTGTCTCACCAGCAGAGAAGGGTTATAGTTGATACATCCTTTCCGTCCAATCAAAGGGACATTCGGAAAGGCACTGCAACTATATACAATATCAGTGCCAAGCATACTCCGATCAAACTAAATGATGTTCTCAGCGGACAGCCCCATCAACCGGGAAGACCAATCCAAAGTATCAACAACATCAACAAAAGGCCCTGTCTTCGGAAGATGTCCCTGGAACCACCTGTACAAAAGAGGAAGACAACAAGAAACATTCTTGCCACGATGTTTCTCATTCTTATAGTGAATAGAATGATAAACATCGCCCAAGAGAGTAGGAATTGGATTCTTCGAGGCAAGAATCAAGAAGGCATCTGAGTCAACAAAATCTGGCACATTGGGAAACAAGACAATCCCATAGATGCAGACAGCTAGAATGGCACTGAAAGCAACCCAATATCCACTCTTCGCGCACTGTGTAGCCTTCTCAACCAGGACACACAGGTGAAAACCAGAAGCTCCGTTCAGCTTGACCAAACCTCCAGGGAACTCAGAAGCGTCTAAACTGACAATCTCAGCAAGAGTAGCTATCTCAGGCTCAGCATCAACATGTATAAAGGGCATCTGGTCTAACACAGGAACTCCCAACATAACAGAATACTCCTCCAAAGTGGGTGCCAGAAGATAATCGAGGAACAAGAAGCATCTCAACTGAGGCTCATAAAACTGCATCAAAGTATACACCCCAGTCGTCTCAAATGCTGAAGGTCTGTACAACAAACTAAGCAATCTCCCATAAGATACTCTGAACTCAGCCCTCACTCTCTCATCTGCTAGAGCAACTAATCCCAGCAAGGAACTGATATCTGGAGAATGCAACCGGTAAGCAATTGTCCTCTTCATGGACTCCATGTCTGGCCAGAAAATACACTAGAATTAGAGGGGAATGATCACACCTGCAACATAAATACACGTTAATGAAATGCAAACATGAAAATGCACATGCATATGCAAACAGGAGATCAAGTGCAATGCTGATGAACGGTGCTGCTCTGTACTGAAGCCTGAGAGCCATCAAATCTTCGTCTTAACCAAACCAACCACTCAAAAGAACCCTGTAACCACATCTCACTGACAGAGATAAACTAGGTACTCTGAGGTCAAAGGTTTCTTGCAAACAGACCTACCTACCCCTCACAGGTATGTACTTAACTCGCAGATGAGGTACGACATCCTATGCGGGTTTAATGTCACAGACTTTCAAGAGCGATGATACGACACCCAGAAGGTGTGGCATCATCATCCCTTGAAGCGGCCTCACTTAGCTGAATCCCAATTGATAGGTCCCCAGAGTCGACAACCCTCGGGTCATACAACTTGTCGAGCCCTAAGGGCCAGGCAACAAGCATCAAAGAGAATCTCGTCCGAGCGCAGATTTCGCGGCTAGCTGGTGCGAGCTAAGCAAGCAGGCTAACCACTACTCTCTACTTCTAAGTCTATGTGGAAACTCAAGCCCAGGTCCGGCTTATCTCTCAATCTAACCCTCTACCCAGCACAACAACAATAATATAGTACTGAAAGTAAAGACAGAAAGGTAAATACAAAACCCCAGACGGGAAAACAAACGCAAGGATTGACTCGCATAGGGAACCATTGGAGTCCCCAGCAGAGTCGCCAGCTGTCGCTACTGCGAAAATCGGCGCCGGCAATGACAAAAGAGTCGCCACCGTGCGTTATTTATCCCACAAGAGGGAAAGGAAACGCTCAGAGTAAACCTAACGCAAAGAGGGAAAGGAATGGTCATTGCAACCAAATCCTGGATTCAGGAGTCGGTTACGCGAGGGGAAGGTATTAGCACCCCTCACGTCCGTCGTACTCGACGGGATCCACGCTTGTTTTCTATCTAAGGGTGTGTTATTCTATCTACTCTAAAGGCCTGGGTTAAAAAAGAACAGAAAATGACTCGGCAAAGTATCGCGCTTTATGCCTACGTATTCCCGTCTGGAACGAGAAATCAGAGTCAACGTAGTTCGCCTACCTACGGGAAAGGAGGGGAAGGTTGCTCGCTAGGATATCGCATCCTATGCCTACGTACTTTCATACAGCATGAAAGATCAGAGCAAACGTAGTTCGGGCTACGGAAGACACAAGCTTGTATGGTAGTTTTTTTTATCTCCTTACAAAAGGGTTTTCCTGATTAAAGGTCCAAGAGGACAAAAACAGAGTTTGAATGTTTATTTGAATTTTTTTGCGAAAGAAATGTTTTTTTAGTTTGTTTGCAACTTGTACTGCACTAAAGACTTGTGATCTGAGAGTGACTACGTCGCATGTCACCCTAAGGGTACCATACTAAGTAATTAGATTACTGAAGAGTGACCCTCCAGCAACCTTTTCTCAAATAGCTTAAGGCTCGTAATGTACCGCACGCGTTATCCTTATTACTGTGTTTTTGAATTGTTTTGAGATGAGAAGAGAGACACCCTAAAACTATGGTTGAAAGGGAAACTAACCTAATGTTATCATGCATAGGTCAAAACCTAATGTCTGTCATAATTCCCTCTTGCACGGAGGATATCAGAGATCCTAGGGGAAACAGCAAAAGAAAAACAAGCAGTAAACAGTAAACAGTAAAATGCATGCAATGCAACAGTACCAGAGAGGCAAGAGAGAAAACAATAGGCAAGAGGAGACAAGCTCCACCTCAAACCTAGTGGTAATCAACACAAGCAAACAGACGATACAGAGAAAAACAAAAGATACAGAGGAGGCAGCCCAAGCAGCAGTACCAAACTCCTACAGCAAACAGCAGCAGCAAGCTCTAAACAACAAAGTTGGATAGATAGCAAAGTTGACAGCAAGGCCTCATCTTCAAACAAGCTTCTATCTTCAAGCTTCATCAATCTTCAAGCTCCAACAAGCACAATCCAAGAGGAGGATTAAACATCAAGATCAAGTTATAATGTTAAGAAACTTATGACAACCAAAGGAAATCACTAAGAACTCAACATTGCAAATGAAAGGTATCCTCAAAGTTCTACTCACTTGGGCATACCACTGATCCCTCCTAAGGAGAGATGGAGCTTCCCAAGAAGGACTTTATGTCATTGGATGGAATAGAGAAAAACAATGCACTCTATGTTTGAAGAAATAATCAAAACTAGGTCTAAGGCACTACCTAAAACCCTAATTTCCTAAGCTCCTAAGAAACTTCCACAAGAAGAAAAGCCTTCAACTCCAAGCTCCAATCTTCAATCCCAAGCATCTTCAATGAATCCAAAAGCTCCACCAAAAAGAAATCAAGCTTAGACCCACTCTAAAGCAGCCAACCAAACCAAACAATCCAAAGCACTTAAGAGAGGAAACCACAAATACAAGCCACTTGCAAAATACAACTTAAAATAGAAAATGAAGTTGAAAATTTCTAATAAAATTCCTAAGGGAACATACATGTTTGAACAACCTAGTTTAAAAAGATTGCAGCCTAAATCAACTTCTAAGTTATCTAAACAATTCCTACATTGAGATAGGTCAAAAGAATCCACAAGTTTGGGAGGGTCCTAATCTCAATACCTAAAACAGAACCTAATGCTGTTCTAAAAATCCACCAAAAATTCTAAGGGAACATACATGTCTACCCTAACACATACTAAAAAATCAAAGCCAAACTCATCACTAATTGGAGGAACAAAATTCTACAAAACAAATGGTCAAATATGCAAAATTAAAAGAATTAAACAAAATAAGAAAAATCAAATTAAATTGAAAAATGCATGAAAATACCTTTTGTTAATCCCAGAAAATCATAAATTCCATAAGGATCATGAGGATATTTTTAAAATAATTTTTGGATCAAAATTGGAATTAATATGATTTTTGGAATCAACAAACAATTAAAATAAAATGAAATGAAATAAAAATAATTAAAAGCCACGAAATAATGAGAGCCATAGGATCAGGAGACTGGTCAAGCAATCCAAGCGCGTGAGAGAGTTCCAGCGCATAAAATGAAACTCTGCGTTTTGGCTTCAGAAATTTCAAAACAAACTTTAAGTCGTGGCCATCAGATCCAGGTTGTGGTCAAAGGTCCAAGTTCAATCCAACGGCAATGAGATTATCTCCTTCATTTTTCAAGTCATCTGAGTAGAGACACGGGGCGGTGGTGCGTGGTGGCCAGAGAAGACTCCGGTTGTCTTCTCCGGCGAGAGTTCAGGTGCAGACAGCCAAAAACGACAAACTATATACCAAATCAACTCAGTTTTTCACGTACATTCCAAATCTCCACTCAAAATTATCTAATTATTAACAAGTAAGCAAACACGAATCAAAGTTCAGAAATGTCATCAATATCAACTCTCACCACTTGTCAATCTAATGGTACTAAAATGATCCTCACGTTGCACTGATCATCTTGATCTAAACATCTTGCTACAAATCCTCATGAATCAAGCAATCCAGGTCCAAACAGATCTACTATGTCATCCTCAATCATCACCAATTGAGTTCAAATCAAGCCTAAAACGATCTATGTCATGTCTAGATCCTAACCACAAGTCTAAATCTAACTGAATCATGCTAAATCATGCTGAATTTTGAGAGATGCTAACCTGGTATAGATCTTGAAATAGGTGCAGTTAGAACTCGTGGCTTGCTTCAAAAAGCTCCAGAAACTTTCAATGATCCACAAGGAAGAGATTGCACACCTCAATTTGGATTGAATTGGCTCCAATCTGAGAATTCGATTTCAATTTGCAGCTGAGAAATTTCACTTGCTCTTTCTGGTTTCAGCACGAAATGAAGCTCAACCTTTATCTGAACTCATTCTAATCAATCTAAAGAAGAGTTTCATGGGCTTTTGCCATGTGTTTGAAGCCCAAATCCGTGTATCCAATTTTCCGATTTTTGCTTGCAAGTTCATACTCCAGTCGTGCCATACAAGCTAGTTTCTTGTTCTAGAAGGTCCTAACACCTTGCAAATTGCATTTGGAGTAAATTTGGATTGATAGAATGACCTGAATTGCCTTGTGCATTGATTTGGTCATGTAACTTTCAAGTGAAGCAACCACATGACAACTCTCAAAATTAGGCTCAAACTCAAAATTCTGGTATTGCCAATGCTCTTAGAATGTGTTTTCCAATCAGAAAATGTACTTATTTGACATGTTTTTGTCTTATAACTCAAAATCACATTCTTCCCTCCTTTCCATATTTGAATTTTCTTCATTTTCAAGCCATTTCAAGTGACTTTTTGATATGAGTCAAACCAAACTCTCATGACCACTTGGTTGCACTCAAAACATCATTTTAAGCAAGTTCCATGTTGAACAAATTTCCATTTGAAGCTTGCAAGTTGGAGATATGGACCTATGATTGAAAATGACCTATAATATCACTTTCCCAAAATACCCCTGACTTGTAAACCTCATAACTTGAGTTCTACAAATCAGATGGAGGACTTCTAGTACAATTTAGAAATCTAAGATCACGAGGAACAACTTTCATGTTGACCAAAAGTTCAGGTGAAACTTCTTTCTAGGTCAAAAATAGCCTTGAAGTCAGATGATTTTCACAGACAAATTTCAGAAGCATCTGAGGACTTGTAACTTGTCTGGACCATAACTTGAGTTCTATAAATCTAATGGAGGACTTCTAGTACTAAAATTAAAGGTATTGAGATTCTCTACATGTTTCATGTTGGCCAAAGATCCATTTGAAACTTTTATCTTGACTTATGTGGCCTTGAAGTTAGGCACTAAACAGGGTAATTTGCACTGAAACCCTAATTTAGCAACTTCCCACATTCTTGATTCTTCTTGATTTGATCTTGGCACAACACCAGAAATGTCTTATCACATCATTTCATGAACTCCATGACCTCAAAGTAGCTTGGATGCTCTTCAATTGCATAATTGACCTAGGGTTGATCCAGATGAAACCCTAATTGCTTGCACCTCAACTGTGATTCTTGCATTTGACATAATGACTTGATTTAGCTCCAAAATGGCTCTCTAGGCACTCCATGAGCTCCATACACATCTCATATTCACACTTCATGCTTCACATCCCATTGATGGTCCTCAGTTGATCCTCAAATTAGGAGAAGATTCATACTCAAACATCTAAACCCTTAGGCACTCAAACCACCTTCTGATAACTTTGACCATTCCTCAATCTTGAGTGAGACATCTTTGCTAGGCTTCTCTTGCCAAAACACACTTGATCCCCTGTTAGATGAATGATGTCATGATATGCAAATGATAGAACTATACAAATGATAATGCAATGAAACATAAACCAGTTAAAAGATGTTGAGCAAATTTTGGGGTGCAACAATCATCAATAGGATTTTTTGTTCAAAAGCATAGCATCGGAAGCTTACGCATCATGGGATTTCGTCATCCTCCCCGGATTCCACTTAAACAAGCATTTGAAATAAAAGAAAGCAAATAGAGTGAACACGAATGGACTAGTTCAAAACATGCATATTTATTTCACTATCAATATCAATTGAAAAATAATCATGCTTTACAAGCGAAATTTGCAAATCTACAGGAAAGAAACTACAAATGTAAAGAAATGACATGATCAAATGCAGAGTGCCAGCTTTCCGGGAACTGGGCTTTCACACTTATTTGCTGCTGAGGGGAGCGACCCTTGGAAGTCTTCAGACTCAATCAAAAGAACGACTGCTGTGAGGTTGACTCTTATTCAGGCTCTGATAGTTTCGCTGCAACGGAGCGAGAGGTTGCCGATTCTGTATGGCAGAAACAATCCGGAGACGAGGTCTGACCTAGTGCGGATCCTCTTTGTTCAGGGGATTTCATCCTTGAGCTCGACCCAGGGACATGAAAAAGTTTCGGGCAAGGCGATTCAGACCTCAAAGACCGCGGGATATACTCCTGATCCTTCTCATCTTCAAATGAGATCATGGGAACATCCATCTCTCTTGCACGATAAGAGATTAATTTGCCTGATGCCTTCATGCTGCCCGGCACGAACTCAATTGCTCTTGACTCAATCATGTCTTGAACCTTATGCTTAAAAGCTCTGCAGTTCAATATATCGTGCCCCAATGCTCTAGAGTGGAACTCACAACAGGCGTTCACGTCGTAGTAGGGTGGCAGTTGTCCAGTCATGGGAGCCAAAGTTCGAAGTTTAACCAACTGTAGTTGGAGCAGGAGTTGCAACAACTGGTCATAATCCATCGGGATTGGATCGAGGGTTCTTTCAAATAGTCTCCCCTTTTGACCCTGCCCTCTGGGGTTGTCTTGCGGAACCGGACGTGGCCGCTGCCGGGAAGCGTTCTGAGCTTCAGGCTGAGCAGAGGGTCTTTTAGGCCTATCATGCCTAGGTGTGGGTTCTTCAGATACCCGTGGAGCAAGTAGGTCGGCTGCAGCCTCTGGCTTCTGCTCACATTCCCTTCGGAGTATGTTCTTGAGCACTTCCGCCATCAGGCCCACCTGATTCTTCAGCTGGTCATTCTCCTCTTTGAGCGCTTGCTGGTCCCTCATAACCTGCCTCAGCTAGCCTCGGACCTCTCTCAGCTCTATTCATACCCGTTCCATTGCTCGGATCAACCTGAGACGAACCTGAAACAACTTGTATCAACAGGGGGTTAGAAAAATGGACAGGGACCTGTCATGCAATATGATTCATGCAAATGCATACGTGTGTCTGTGCCTTAGGGAGATTTCCCCCTGATTCCAGTGCCAGTGCTGATAATAAGAAGTCTGGATCTAGTCATGGAAATGACATCTCATATATATATATATAAAGCCCATCAAGGCAGCATACAAAGTCACTGAGTACAAGCAAAATCAATAGCATGACCTTGACCAACAAGCCTGGTGATGGTCAGCATACAACAATGATCAGAAACAAAGGATTACAAATATAGTCAAGCACGGCCACGGGCGCGAAACTCTTCTAACAACCCCTTCGTTTCTGGATGATCAGACCGAGTGAGTAACCCCTTCGTTTCTGGATGAAGACCAACAAAACTGATTCACTGTCAAGAAAACCAGGTAGTCTGAAGGTTAAGGTTTCCTGCAACAAACCCCGACCCCGCTCACAGGTATGGACCTAAACTGACACAAGTTCAACATCCTATGCGTTCATCAGCGTCACAGACTTTCAAGAGCGATGATACGATACCCAGAAGGTGTGGCATCATTATCTCTTGAAGCGGCCTCACTTAGCTGAATCCCAAATGATCGGTCCCCAGAGTCGACAATCCTCCAAACCAACAACCCCTCAGGCCCAAAGGGCCGGAAAAGAAGTCAACCAGGAGAACCTCGTCTGAGCGTGGATTTCATGAGACACTAGTGCGTGCAAAGCAAGCACGCGCCCACTAATTTCCACAACTAATTCTAGGTACACTCAAGCCTGGGTCTGGCTTCTCACTCATCAGAATGCCCCTCCCACAACAGCACAGATAATCATATCATACTGAAAATAAAATGCGGAAAATAAAATGCGATAAATAAAACCCAACAGGTAAACATACAAGCGCTAGGATTGACTCTCGCAGGGGACGTTGGATCCCCATATTGACTCGCATCAGGGACGTTGGATCCCCATATTGACTCGCATCAGGGACGTTGGATCCCCGGGAAACTATCAAGTCCCCAGCAGAGTCGCCAGCTGTCGCTACTGTGAAAATAAGGTGCCGGCAAAACAGAAGAGTCGCCACCTTTCGTTATTTATCCCTCAGAACGGGAAAGGGAACGATCGGAAAAACCTGACGAAAAGGTATAAGACAAGGTCATCGCAACCATGTCTGGGTTCGGGAGTCGGTTACTCAAGGGGAAGGTATTAGCACCCCTCACGTCCATCGTACTCGATGGGATCCACGCTTGTTGTGTTTATTTGTCAAAGAAAAGAAAAGAAAATGACTCGGCAAAACGTCGCACTTTATGCCTACGTATTCTCATCAGAGAATGAGAAATCAGAGTCAACGTAGTTCGCCTAACTACGGGTTATAGATGGGGGAAGGTGGCTCGCCAATACATCAGTATTGTGCCTACGTACTCTCAACAGGTATGAGAGATCAAAGCTTATGTAGTTCGGGATAATTCGGATTATGGGTGTTCAGATTCATCTATTTTTTTCCGAGTAGGGTTAACAAATAGTTCCAGCAGTTTGGTGTGCGCAGCTCGACCCTTGGAGACTTATGCGTTACCGTTTGCGGTAGAACTGGGAGTTAACGACACTCTTTTCTTCAGAAAAGCTTCCTTTGAATTATGGGCCCACGGGGCAAAAAGGTTTGAAGTTTGTTTTCTGTCTTTTATGGAAGAACTGTTTTTTATGGTTGTTTGCAACTAATATCGCACTAGAGACTATGACCTGAGAGTGAGTGAGTCACATGTCACCCAAAGGTTGCCATACTAAACATCCAAGCTGTTGAAAAGAAACTCTCCAACAACCCTTTCTCAAGTAGCTTAAGGCTTGTAACGTACGACGTCAGTTAACCTTTATTACTGTATTTTGATTTGTTTTGAGATGAGAAGAGAGAACAGGCTCAGCTAAGGGGAGACTATCAAGTCCTAACAGTTGTCATGCCAAGGATTCATCCTATGGTTGAGGTTTGAAACAAGGAACTCCTAGAAGTTACAATGCATAGGTTTCAACCTAAAATTCTAATCATCACTTCCTTATCAAAGGAAGTGAGATTCCTATGGGATCATATCAATGATAAACAGAAACAGATAAAGCATCAGCTTAAACAGTAAACAGTAAACAACTGTAAACAGAATGCATGCAATGCAAGTGAGGGAGGAAGTGTGTGTGGGGCATCAGCCTCCACAAGCTCATCTCGACCTCAAGCCAGATATGAATAAATGCAAACATAAATTAAAATAGAATGCCATCAAGAAAATCACAAACTACACAGGCAAGGGAGCGGAGCTCTACCGAATACCAGCAAGCAAAGCCATACAGTAAAAATACAAGCAGAGGGAGAAACTCAACCTCTAATGCAATACAAGCAAGGGTAGAAACTCAACCCTTAGGATTCTCTTAGGCTTATTCAACTACATGACCTAATATAAATGCATCACACCAATCAAGTCACATCAATACAGTTGCACAGAAAGAAAACAGACAGTCAAGAAAGCAAATCAATAGCTTCACAGCAAAGCAATCGTCTGACAGCAATCCAGTCCACAGCCTGCAACTGTTCTTCAAGTCCATCATCTTCAAGAGAAGGAGAGAGGTACTCCATCTTCAAGCTTCAATTTTCAATAGGCTCCACCAAGAATGAAGAGAATCAATAAGATGATTGTTTGATAATGGGAAGCAGACAGGAAACCAAAGGAATCCCATCTGACACTCAACCAGTCATCAGAGAGAGGCATCCTCAAAAGTTCTACTCATTGTAAATGTCACACATCCCTCCAAAGGAGAGATGAGACTTTTAACATGAGGACTTTGAATCATAGGATGGGAATGGAATGGGAATGAAACCAACCATTATTTGAAGAAAAATCTATTTCTAAAGCTCTCTCCTAAAGCCCTAATCTCCTAAGCTACACAAAGCTAACAAAAAGAAAATCAAAGCTCCAATCCAAGCTCCACCATCCACTTCACACAAGCTTCATCATGTCCATGATATCCTCTAATGAGATCCAAAAGCCCATTATGCAAGGAAGCCCAACTTTGAGTCCATTTCAAATCAATCATCAACATTGAAACACCAAATGAACAATCAACTTGGATATTCTATCTAAAACACCAAAACACATTCTAAAAATTTGATTATTTTTCTATGGGAAAATGAATTTGCTAATGATCTACAGTTAAAAAATCAGGACCTAATTCAATCTCTAAGTCCTCTAATAAAATCCTAATTTGCAAGGTATCACTAAAGAATCCACTAAAAGTCCCACCTAAACAACTACACTAAAAGCACATTTAAACTCATCTAAAAATCATGATAAAAATCACAAGGCAATATCAATGTGTACTCGAACAGCATACAAAAAATCAAGATCAAATTCAGAACCATGAGGGAGAAAGAAAATGGACAAGATCACAACATCATTATTTCAACATTAAGCACATATTAAACTAAAAAATATGCAATAAAATGAAAATGCATGGAAAATGGAAAATAAAAACATGACAACATTCTAAACATTTTAAATTGTATCTACAATTTTTATCAAGATTTAATATCAAGTTTTATTATTTTTTGGAATTAAAATCAAACCATGTGAAAACAAAAATTAAAAAGAAAAAGAAAATTAAAAGAAATGGATGAGGGGTGCAGTCAGCAGCACAATAAAACTAGCTCGCTTGGGCCCAACAAAAGGGAGGTGTTGCTAGCATCTGGGCGCTAGGCCCATCTGAATATCAATTCAGTTCAAGGGAAATAACCAGGGAGGGGGTGCGTTGAGCAACTAAATCACCTTGAAGATCCACATTGGGCCCAAGGGAGGGGTGGTGATAGCATGAAAGACTAAGGCCCAACGCTTTGTTAATTCTTCATGTTTACTTCAGTTCAGAAAAATTAAAAGGAAAAGTGTTATGCGTGAGGATCGAACCTACGCTCTTCTGGTGTATGTAGCGAAGCAACAAAACTTGAGTTTCTAAATAAACAAAACGGTGTGTTTAAGGGGAGGCATATGTGGCGCAACGAGGGACCTAGGATTGCTTGACCAAGTCATGTTTTCATTGCGCATGGATGGACACGATTATGTCTTCAACCTTTTCAAACTTCTGCAAGCAGCAGAACGCGCACACGAACCAGGGCCGCCGGTGGCTTTTCCAGCCACTGCTACACAACCCTAACTCCCTCTAGGATCAACCATTCGCCACGAGTTCTACATGAAAGTTGTCCTAAATTTCACCAGGAATCTAACCATACCATTTATTCATTCTAAAAACGCCAGGATCTCAAAATAATAATCTCAACCGAAAATGGAATTAACCCTAAATTGTCTCTAAAGTTGAAGTTGATCATTCAGAATCCATCTAGACCAATAGGGGAACCTAACCACATGCTTCTAGTTCACTAAAAACACATAAACAGAGAGAGATGTCAAGAATTTAAAAACTGGCTTTGAACTTGGATTACAGTTGATTCAAGCCTCAATTCTCTTCCAAATCTTGCAGAAACTTTCAGTGATCAATGGTGAATGCTTCTTGATGCTTAATTACTGTTGAAAACTCTTGATTCTCCAAAATGAAATTTCAATTCCAAGCTTGCTTCTTCACTTCTGTCCAATGGCTTCTCCACGAAAATGAGCACTAGAAGCTTCCAATTCTATTCTAAATCCTATTTATAATTTGTTTCAATGAGTTGGAGGCCCAAATCAAACCCATTCATAAATTTTGGATTTTCATTTTCCTTCCAAATTTTCAATGTGGATATCCACCTTCAAGCCTTGTTCATACTCCAAACTCAGTCCCAATCATTCACTTAAGCCTTGTGGAGTGTAATGAAGTGGTTTCCCTCCCTTGATTTCAATCTATGGAGTATGTGGGATATGTTTCTTACTTGTGAAGCAACCTTCCAAATGGCCATGTTATGGACTTCAAATAAAAAATGTAATAATTCCATTCTCTTTAGAATATCAATTCCATTCAAATTGACTACAAATTTGACTTGAAAACATGTTATTCTCAATTGTTTTGAATTTTCTCATTTTAATTCATTAAAATGGTCTTTTTATGATCTTTCTTCCACCAATGCTTGATATAATCCATATCAATGGACACTTGATACTTAGACAAGCTAAAAACATTATTTTGAACAACTTTCATGTTGAACAAAAATTCATTTGAGGCTTGCAAGATGGTGAAATGGACTTATGGTTCAAAATGACCTGTAATGCCCAAATTCCCAAAATACCCTTGACT
The DNA here is from genome assembly GCA_963859935.3 of Lathyrus sativus. NCBI lineage: Eukaryota > Viridiplantae > Streptophyta > Magnoliopsida > Fabales > Fabaceae > Lathyrus > Lathyrus sativus. The sequence goes on from OZ012739.1 coordinate 372,463,102, forward strand.
TGTCAAAGCCATAACATGAGTTCTACAAATCCAATCATGGACTTCTAGTACTCTATGGAAAGCTAAGAGAATAAGGAACAACATTCATGTTGACCAAAATTTCATAGGAATCATCCTTCTAGAGCAAAAGTGTCATGCAAGTTGGGTAACTTTCAAGCTCCAAATTCACATACCTCAGATGACCTGTAACTTGTCTGGCTCATAACTTGAGTTCGATAAACCCTATCAAGGACTTCTAGTACTCAAATTAAATCTAAGATCATGCCCTACAACAATCATGTTAGGGTCAAGATGATATGACAATCATATCTTGAGTTAAATGGTCTTGAAGTCAGGGGTCAAACTAGGGGATTTTACACTGTCAAGTCTTAGAAACCCTAGCCTGAAACTTCTCAAACTCTTCAATCATGATGAGTTAACCTTGTAATCATCCTTATAACATCTCAATGTACCAATACATGATAACATGGCTCTTGGATTAGGTCTCAACCTTCTTCTAATCATCAGTTGACTTAGGGTTGACCCAGTCAAACCCTAGTTGTACCACTCATGGCTGAGGCTTCTTAGTCTTGCATAATGACTTGTCAGGCCTCAAAGTTATCTTCAAAACTTCTCATGAGCTCTCTCAAGACCTCCAGTCCATTTTCATGACCTCAGAATCATCTGATGGCCTTCTACACAACTCTCAAGTTAGGAGACCTACACACTTGGCTTCAATCACTCTCTCTGAGGATCTTTTAACTTCTCTGACAAGGATATCAACCCTTGAACACTTGAATAACCATCTTAGCTGGCTTCATAGTCTTGTATAGCTCTTAATTGGTAATCTTACCTTTTGATCTCCTGCATACACATCAATGAAATGCAAATGATAATGCTGATGTGAATGAAATGAAACATAAGCTAGGTAAAGAAAAGTTGGGCAAATTTTGGGGTGCAACACCGGGAAAATCACAAGTATACTTGTTACAGTCTGGATACCATATGTCAAATTGCCGGAGTCTGATCATTCAACATAATAAACCTGTGATAAGTCGGAGCCTGAACGCTCAACGAAATAACTGAATTAAACCGGAGCCTGAATGCTCAACATAAACTTGACTGGAGCCTGAATGCTCAACGTAATAATTGGAGCCTGAACATTCAACGAAACAGAGAAGCTGGAGCCTAGATGCTCAACGAAGTAAATCGAAATACACCGGAGCCTGAACGCTCAACGTAAACTTGACCGGAGCCTGGATGCTCAACAGACAAAGATGATTACATATGAAAGTCTGAACACCATACAAGCGAAGGAAAATCCTTTCCAATTGCCGGAGTCTGGATACTCAACGAAACTGGAATCACTGGAAACTTGCCGGAGTCTGGATACTCAACGTACAAGAGAAATTACCGCATATTGGAAATCGGCCAGAGTCTGGATACTCGACGAAATAAACCGGAGCTTGAATGCTCAACAAAAATAAACCGGAGCCTGAACGCTCAACGAAATTAGCAACTTTACTAGGGATTTACCGAAGTCTGAATACTCGACAGAAAATTGACCGGAGTCTAGATACTTGACGGACAAAGCAATACGTCATGAATTGCAGATTCATCGGAGTCAGGATACTCTACGGAGAGGGGATACAACCACAAAGTTTATCAAAATACCCAACTGAATTTACCGGAGTCTGGATACTCAACGGAGAAGCCGGAGCCTGGATGCTCGACGCAAAATTGATCGGAGTCTAGATGTTCAACGGACTAAGAGAAATTATCACATCACGGAAATTGATCGGAGTCTGGATACTCAACGGACAAAAGAGTTCATCCCACATATACTCATCAAGGTCTGGATACCACACGAGTTCACCACAATACCACCAACCAAAGTCCGACGATACTTCTGGGGAATAACATGAGCTGAGGTCTGGATACCCAACGAAATAATCAGAGTCTGGATACTCAACGAGATTGACCAGAGTCTGGATACTCAACGGACAACAAATCTGAAATCACCATGGTCTGGATACCACGAAATAAGCCGCTATGGTATGACTACCATGAAGGCAAAGAAATCAAACCTCTGGAGATTCACCTGAAACAAAGAGATAAAAGCCTGGCTTATGTTTCACATGCATATGTTTGAAAATGGCGTAATGCTCCATACGAAATGGAAATGCTACGCGTTTGGGTAGATGTTATGCATGCATGCAGATGCAACATAACTGAATCAGCAAAGTAAATGCTAGAGATACAGAAACCACCCTACTGGGATAGCTTACACGTGCCAATAAATTGGACTTAAGTTGGGGAAGCAAGCCTTGAATAGTTTCCTGAAAGAAATTTCCTGAATAGCAGACAAACTTGCTGCGGAGATAGAACAATCTGCGAGACAGCAAGTCTACCTCTGTCGGGGATTATACCAAATCCTGCTGAGGAAAATGCCATGAACGACCTTCCAGAGTACAAACCTTCTGGAGAATAGAAAACTCATCAGGGAAATGTAACAGCCCGCCTCACCTGCTGGGGAATCAACGACTCTGCGGGGAATCAATTCTGCTGGAGCACTCGGTCTTCACTGTTGAGAACTGAGGATCTACAGACAATCTGCTGGAGAAGAATATGTACTAACCCACTGCTGGGAAGACTCCACACCTACTCAGTGGAAAGAAGTTCAATCTTGACTCGTTGGGGAGTATGCAATCACATGAACTCTGCGGGGGATTCAATGTGCATATAACTGTTGGGGATAAGAGTACATGGTTCCTGCTTACTTAATTGGCATACCACTCTACTAGGGATAGAGATGCAAACTCCAGCTGCTGGGGAACAAACCCTGGTTGGGGAGAATAAACTTGCTTGAGTAACTGCCCCAGTGTAGTTCAATTTGCCCCAGTCTAACCTTTGGGACGAAAAGAAAAGCTTTCCATGAAACGACCCCGTGATGGCTTACCCCTGAACTTGTAACATGAAAGGATTTGACCCTGGTTGACCGCTTCTGATAAACACTGATGATATGGAGAGGAACAGTCCCTTCTTCCCAATTTTTCCCTAGCCCGTGGGATCTCTGCAACTCTTCCTCGAAAGGAAACCCGAACTTTCTGTGCCTTGACAGTTTGATATGAACTCCCTTAGCATTTTGAACCTTGAAAAGGTGCTTTATATTAGGTTCCCTATAGCCAAGCATAGCTTTTGTGCCCTAGGGATGGCCTGCCCCAACTTTGCCATGACATTGCCCCTGATTGGCTGATTTGTAAAGCAGTACCTCTGGCTGCGAGAGATTTACCGAATCTCGACCTGATTGCCTCAGATTAACTGTCTTTCAAATGGCTGACTCCCATGATATAAACATTTGATAAATTGCCCCGGTTCCATGATGTACCAGGCGTTCTGCATTCTATCCTGATCATACTTTCCATTGTGGAAACTTTCCTGCTCTCAAGCGCTTACTCGCAAGTAAAACAAATTGTTCTGCATGGGGCGTTATAAATGGTATCAGAGCCATACCTCTCCCAGTAAGATGTGGTTCGGGGACGAACCAAGCGGAAGCTGGTGGGCATGTAACACTTGAGGTGAAAGAGGACGGTGGTTACATGTAACACCCGTGGGCGAGGGAGTGGTTGTCGATGTCATGAGGCATGACAATGAGACACTCCTAGCAGCTTCTAGGGGAAAATCGAATTCACATCCGAATGAGAGGGATCCTGAGGCTATGCAGGTATGGGACTGCATGGTTGAATGAAGGCTTATAAGGATTAATTGGTACTACCTATACCAACAAGATGCATCTTTTTTTCGGTAGCTCGTTCATAAGAACTCCATAGTTAAACGTGCTTGACTTGGAGCAATTCTAGGATGGGTGACCTTCTGGGAAGTTTCCCGGAAAGCATGTGAGTGAGGAAAAAGCATGCTGAAAAGACCCGTGTTGGTTTGTGGGGTCAGTTGGTAATCCTGAAAGCAATATGGGGCGTTACAACAGTAAACCTGATGCCACATTTCTTGTTGAACAAAATCGGGAAATATGATACCGATACAAAACTGCTACTGCTTGGGCAGGAATGGATCCATGGCATTGGGGAAGTACCATCCTCAATGCATCAAAGAATTGTCATATGGAGACCAGATGGCATCGTGGAAAATATCGAAGCTGACCAAGGATACTTTAAGGCACCCATAAACCACGTTGACCGAAGGCAATTCGACAAGCACCTGGCTAGCATAAGTCCGTGTGTTCCAGCAGATTTTGAGTTTGTGCCAAACGATGAAGTATACTGCTCACTTTATCTGCACCCTGTCGATCATACAGGTAGACGTCACAGTCGAAACAATTACACGCCCAACCGTCTTCATGATGGTAGAAACAACAGCTAACTACAATCTGCCATGGCATTGGGGCAGTACCATCCTCAATGCATCAAAGAATTGTCATATGGAGACCAGATGGCATCGTGGAAAATATCTAAGCTGACCAAGGATACTTTAAAGCACCCATAAACCACGTTGACCGAAGGCAATTCGACAAGCAACCTGGCCAGCATAAGTCCGTGTGTTCCAGTAGATTTCGAGTTTGTGCCAAATAATGAAGTATACTGCTCACTTTATCTGCACCCTGTCTATCATTTCCGCTGAGATAAGGAGGTCCTAGGTGAGAGACCCCCATACCTTAGCACGGCTCTGGTAGAGCCCACTGGATGGGGAAGCGAATTCAGTAGTGATGACTGAAGTCGTAGCGCTTCAAAGAATTTTGGCCTACATGGCCGAAACAAAACTACAAGCAACCTTGGAGGCTGCCAACAACAAAATGGCTTACGAGGCCATTGAAGAATCTTGTCAAAGAGGCCTTGGTGAAGGCTTCGATCCAGAACCACCTGATAAAACTCAGTATGAAAACCAAAGGCTCGATGCTATTTATGACGAAGAGCCTTTGGGTTTCGAGAAGGATCCCCTGGCGAACGACGTCAAGATGCTAGCACAGGACCCATTGGAGGAAGTATATCTAGGGGAAGGAATAGTCACAAGGCCAACATATATCAGTGCCAATCTCGATTCTCAACTTAAGGTCAAAATTATCCAGTTGCTACGAGAATACAAAGACTGTTTCGCCTGGGATTATGACAAGATGCCTAGTTTGAAGAAGGATTTGGCTGAACATAGGTTGCCGATTAACCATGGCAAGAAGCCAATCAAGCAAAACCCAAGACGCTTTGCTCCATAAATTCTCTCGAAAATAAAGGAAGAAGTCGAAAGACTTCTTCGATGCTGGTTTATTCGCACGACCAGGTATGTCGAATGGCTGACCAATATTGTACCAGTCATTAAGAAAAACGAATCTTTAAGAGTATGCATAGACTTTAGGAATTTGAATTCAGCAACCCCTAAAGATGAATATTCGATGCCGGTGGCGGAGATGCTAGTCGATTCAGCCGCCAGCCATGAGTACCTTAGCATGCCGGATGGATACTCTGGTTATAACCATATTTTCATCATTGAAGATGATGTTCCCAAAATAGCGTTTCATTTTCCAGGGGCCTTAGGCACTTACGAATGGGTAGTGATGCTCTTTTTGGCCTGAAGAACGCTGGGGCAACATATCAGCGAGCGATGAATTCAATTTTTCATGATTATATTGAGTCTTTCATGCAAATATATATTGATGACATTGTGGTGAAATCCATGTCAGGAAAATATCATATAGATCATCTGCGACAATCCTTCATAAGGATGAGGAAGTATGGTCTCAAGATGAACCCTCTAAAGTGCGCATTTTGTGTGCAGGCGGGAGATTTATTAGGTTTTGTGGTCCATAAAAGAGGATCGAAATTAACCAGAACAAGACGAAAGCCATTATGGAAGCGAAAGCACCGTCGAACAAGAAGGAAATGCAATCGTTGCTAGGTAAAATAAACTTCTTGAGAAGATTTATATCAAACCTAAGTGGCAAAACGCATGCCTTCTCACCATTGCTTCGAGTCACTAAAGAAAGGTTTGAATGAGGGAAAGATCAACAAGAGGCTTTTGACAAGATCAAAGACTATTTGACTCGTCCTCCAGTCCTTTCGCCACCCTGTAGAAGCAAGAGCATGAGATTGTACATAGCAGCATTAGAAAAGACTCTAAGGAGCAGGTTGGCTCAAGAGAATGAGAATGGCGTCGAAAGGGCTATTTACTACCTTAGCAGGGTTTTGAATGATGCAGAAACTAGATATAGTGAAATAGAAAAACTATGCTTGTGTTTGTATTTCTCGTGTACAAAGTTGAAGCAATATATAAAACCAGTTGATGTGTATGTGTCTTTGCATTTCGATATCATTAAACGTATGTTATCCAAGCCTATTTTGCATAGTCGAATTGGTAAGTGGGCATTAGCATTAACTGAGTATTCTTTGACTTATAGACCGCTAAAGGCGGTTAAAGGGCAAATAGTGGCAGACTTTATTGTCGATCACTCCATAAATGAAAATTCCCTAAACATTGTCGAGCTAGAGCCTTGGAAGTTGCACTTCGACGGTTCCAGCCATAAGAACGGAACAAACGTAGGTCTGTTGATTATTTCGCCTGACAAAATTCCAACAAAATTCAAGTACAAAGTCGAAGGGCCCTGCTCTAATAATGAGGCCGAGTATGAAGCCTTAATAGTTGGACTTGAAATTTTGTTAGAATTGGGGGCAACTCGAGTCGAAATAATGGGAGACTCAGAGTTGGTTCTAAAATAGTTAACAAAGGAGTACAAATATGTCAAAGAAAATCTCATCATGTACTTCGTAATAGCCAATAGGTTACTCAAAAAATTCGAAGTGTTTACTATTCGACATATACCACGACTACACAATCAGGTGGCCAACGATTTGGAAAAAATCGCATCAGGATATAGGGTTTCGAAAGAAGACTTGCAAGAAGTAATCGAAGCCTGGGGTAAGGTAGTGTCTGTAGGTCTGCGACCTTCAGACCTGGAAGTGACAAAATTTGGCTACGCTGATGAAGAAACTTTTGAAATTTTTAAAGTCGAGGGTTTGGAAGACAAAGATTGGAGGAAACCTTTGTCGAGTACCTTCAAAACCCTTCAGCAGCCACAGAACGAAAAGTAAAGTATCAAGCATTAAGCTACGTTCTTCTAGGAAATGAGTTATTCAGAAAACCTCTGAAGGGGTTTTGCTTAAATGCCTTAGTGAATCTGAGGTGTACCTGGCATTGTCATCAGTCCACAGTGGGACATGTGGGGCATACCAGGTAGGCCATAAGATGAAATGGCTATTGTATCGCCAAGGTATGTATTGGCCTATGATGCTGAAAGATTTTATCGAGTTCGCCAAAGATTGCCAAGAATACCAAGTCCACGCCGGCATACAGCATGTTCCAGCAAGCGAGTTACACTCCATAGTCAAGTTGTGGCCATTCAAAGGATGGGCTTTGGACCAGATAGGAGAGATTTGACCTGCGTCTTCCAAAAACCAAAAGTATATCCTAGTAGGGATAGACTACTTCACCAAATGGATCTAAGCGATACCTTTACCAAAAGTAGATCAAGAGGATGTCATCGAGTTCATTCAGAAGTATATCATTTATAGATTTGGGCTTCCAGAAACAATAACGACGGATCAAGGGTCAGTGTTTACGGGTCGGAAAATGCAGGAGTTTGCCAAAGAAATGGGGTTCAAGCTTCTAACCTCGACGCCATATTACGCCCAAGCCAATGGCCAAGTTGAGGCAGCGAATAAGGTAGTGATTGGTATGATAAAAAGCAAATTAGGAGTAAGCCAAAGAATTGGCATAAAGCGTTGGACCAAGTCCTATTGGCATGTCGAACATCCCCTAAGGAAGCAACCAATATTACTCTATATCGACTGACCTTAGGCCATGATGCAGTGCTGCCGGTCGAGATCTATATATAGTCAGTTAGGATTCAGAGACATCACGAAATCCCTCGAGAAATCTATTGGGATATGATGCTCGATGAGTTAGTGGACATGGATGAGGAAAGACTTAAAGCTCTGGAACTTTTGAGAAGGCAAAAGAAAAGAGTGGAGAAATCATATAACAAGAGGTTAAAGCGAAGGCCTTTCTGGTTGGAGATTTGGTTTGGAGGGTAATCCTGCCTATGGATTGAAAGGTCAGATCTCTGGGCAAATGGTCCCCAAAATGGGTAGGCCCATTCCATGTTTCGAAAGTCTTTTTCAATGCAGCGTACGAAGTGGAAGAGCTAAACAGAAATAGGAGAATATTAAAAGTGAATGGAAAATATTTGAAAAAATATAAGCCTGCGCTTCAAGAGGTAAAAATATCAACAGAATAACGATTAATATAAAACAAAGCCATAAATGGTATTGAAATATGCCAAAATGGACCAGTACCTTACAACATGAAATTAGAACTATGGCTTACAAAGGCCAGTAAAAGATAAGCTATTACAAAAATTCTTAACAGACTAAAAAGGGAGATTGGCCCGCATCTGGGAATAGTTCGACCTTTGAAGCTCAAGGCGTCTCTGACATGAGGCCTTGTCGATTCTCAATTGAGCAACTTCTGCTTCCAAACGACGGGCCTCCTTAGCAAAGTTGACGGCATGGTCAAGTTCAGTTGATAAAGAAGAATCGTCAAAGGAAGATAATTCAACATTCTTCTTCTTAGCATTTATTATCTTGTTGCGAAGCTTCTTGATTTTGCGGTCCCAACAAGAAATGTTCTCCTCGTTTGCGATGATCTCTTGTAGATTCTTCTCTTTTATCTCCTCCAATTCTGCAATTTTTTGTTCAGACTCAGCGACAGCGGTCCAAGCAGCGGCTTCACTACCGGCTTTTGTCGAAAGATCATTCTCAATTTGGGGTAGCAGTCGAAAGTCCTTGTGGACTTGGTCGATTAAGGTACCAATCTCTTGGATGACGCTTGCAGCCTCAAGAGAAATCGACTTAAGATCCACCTATTATAGAAGAGCCTTCAAGGAAAGATGGTGGACAACGCCCATTTGCAAAAGGGAAAAGAGATCCCCTTTGAAGATCTTCCCCTTAATCTTCTTGAGAATGCTATCAGTTGGGTGGCTCGAGACTTGACCTTCAGAAGTCGAAGTGCTAGGGGCTTTACCAGAAGAACTTCCTCGCTGACTCAGGAGGAGTTTGATGTACTGTCAAGGGTTGAAGACCTTCAAGGCATCAAGTTCTGCCTTGGTAAGATTTGCCTCACCCTGGTTGGGCACTACTTCACTTTCCTTGAGAACAATAGCGGTGGTAGTTTCAGCCATTTCAACATGGGTAGGTCCATCAACTGGACGTTCCTCAGGTTTTTCTTTCTTCCTTTTACCATCTTCAGTTGCATCTTCTTCCATTTCGTCTTCAGTGCCTTCGCCAATAGACTCATCCAGTTCTGACTGATGCATGGTCTTATCTTCGACGACATCATCTTCCCCTGCGGTCTATTTATCAACAACCATCATTTGATCTAAAGGAGAAATGTTTGTATCAGCCAAGTTTGCACCCTCCTCCATATGAGTCTCTTCATCATCTGCTACGTCAGGATTAGGTGAAACGTTATCTTCTTCATGGTCAGATCCATCAGTCTAAGACTATTGGGTTGTTGTTTTTGTAGGTGAAGGAGGAACTGTGGTAAATTCAGGTTTATTAATCTCGCCGAGAGAACTCATACCAGAACCCAAATCAGAGGTAGGATGATAAATGGACTCACCTTGGCTGTTCAAGGGAAAGGTCGGCGAAGGAGACTTGGGTGGAGTAGTTTTCAAACCTCCAGCATTAGCCTAGATGAAGAAACAAACATAAGAAAGAGCAAGACAAAATAGATCAAGTTCCAAAAGAAAACAATTAGATACATAGTATACCTTAATGTTTTCATCAGCGGGACTTGAGTTGTCACTTTCAATAGGAACGATATGCGGAATTGAGGTATCCTCTGCAGGAGCCTTAGCAGGATCTTGAGGGGGAGTGTTCAGCTTAGGAGTTTTGACTGTCGAGGGGACAGATGGAGAATCAGTGATACCTAGGCCATGGGTTACCCTTCGCCTTCTCTTTATTTCAGCATCCTCACGAGGAGATCCGTCTTCATCTTCTGAATCAATGATGATTTGGGAAGAAGCTCTTTTGAGTTTCTTTTGAGGAGTAGGTGGCTTGCGGCTTACCTGAAACAACGAGAGATGTTAGGAACAATTAAGGAAGACAAGCTAACAAAGGATTGCAGGGGATTACCTTTTGGCCTTCGATCCTGCCTTCAGTCTTCGATGCTGGAGGTATTTCTTTTAAGAGTAGCTACAAAACAAATCGTGCCGCTACCAGTCAGTAACAATAAAGCTCAGTTTAAAAATTCCAAATCGAAGGGGGATGACCTTCAAGAATGTGGGATTCGATGCGAACATCTTCGATACTAACATGAAGGTGCCCTTTAAAAGTATCGAGCGTATGTTTAGTCGGAACCACCCGTTGCGCTTTGGGTTTCGACTGCTGTCAGAGGATTTTTATAGAATCTCCACAAATGAACCAATCTGGAAATGGAGGGGCAAGAGCCACGCCAAAATCAGCAGTTGGTAATCGAGGAATTTTCGAAGGAAATAGTTTAAAAGAAACCTCATATTGTTTCTCACGAGGAAAAGATGAGGGAATTTTTAAATTTTCCATTTTCTTAGAAAACCTTTCCCTTAAAGTGACAGCAGCCTCGCGGATGGTCCGACTAACATCATCTGGTCGATAGGCGGTTTCAAAGTACTTCTGGAAGGCTTGAATCTCTTTGATATGGGTAGACCTACCTTTCTTGATTTTCTCCTGCACATCAACGAAAGCCTGGTCAATCAAGCGAGTAAATCTCGAAACATCAAGAAATTCTGAGGCATAATGTCTAGACCACTAGTTGTAGAATTCCGGGGAACAGAAGTAGGAAGGTTCGAAATAAATGGGTGTAAGAAGATACTTGTGGGCACATCGTACCAGTTGTGTTGAGCAGTCTGTGGGGTTGACAACGGTGAGAGGGAGTATAACATGTAATTTTTATCATACAATTATTTGGGTAAAGTTTGTATTAGCCCGAATTGCTGTGATACCAAGTTTGGCTGATAGGCTACCAAGGTGGCTTGTCCCCTAACGAGATTGAGTTTGTGAACTAACAGTCGAGGTGTGAGAAATTGCTCCCAGATAAGCTTCGATTCGTCTTCATGTTTCTTTATCAGAGGAGGGAAAGGTCTGGTGAACCACTCAGGGCCGTATTTCCTTTCTGCGAATGGAGCCACTCTTGGGGTGAACTTATGACGTTTGGCGAACATATGGATGAAGTTTGAAAGGTTGGCTCGAAGCGCGTGTCCTTCTTCGCTTGGAGTAAGTTGAACCAAGCGGGGATATTCGACTTGTGTTTCAGAAACAGAAGGCGAACCCTCATCAACTTCTCCTTTGTTAGGAAGGCTGCTTTTGAAAGTGGCATTGAGCCACAACTGGAGCAGCCAGAAGGGACCTGACATTAGTAGGTTGCCATGACTTTCTTGGTCCTTCATCTTACCAGCGCCTTCGCTCAAGGCTTCATAGAGACTAGCCAGGATCATCTCGCTCAATCAAATGCCTGTTTTTAGGTGTAGTTGATTTGCCAAAATGATGTATTTTCGTGCCACCTACAAAGATTTAGTACAGAAGACACAGCGAGACAGCCACATGGCCAAGAAGGCTATATGTTCTTTGTCCTCGACAGTAGTAGTGTCCTTATTGTGATAGGGGTGGACGAAGTTGGTGTAGGTATGCTTTGTATTCGAAAATCCTATGATATCTTGCGAGTCAATTTCAGGGTCATAAACCAATCCATGGGGTTTCAGCCATATGATGGCAGCTATATCAAAAAGTGTAGGTGTCATCATCCCACACGGAAGGTGGAAGGTGTAATGGGTGTTGTCCCAGAAAAACAAAGAGGAAGCCAACATGAGGGGACAATAATTAGGGCCGACTTTCGACATCATTATGAGGTCATAGATGCCAGTCTCTTTCTAGTCCTGGGCTTTTACCTTCTCCAATTTTGCTAACTAGTTGAGGTAAAGATCGGAGTCCTTAAAATAAGGGGTGGCTCTAAACAACCTAGCGCTGTCATGGAGGTACTTAAGGTCTATGTTGTAGGAAGCTAGACTATCAGAACCATCAGCGGGAATCTTGCTAGAATCCTTTTGCCATAAAGGTTTGGTTGTTCTGTAGGAAGGGAAGAAGTCACTTAAACTAGAATAATCAAGACCTAAGGGAGACAGTGGGCCAGACATTGCTAAGGGTTTACCTGCAACAGTGACAAGGATGATTACCTGGAATTCGTAGATGTGGCGTTTTTCCTCCAACAAGGGCTCGCGAATGAATTGTTGGTTCTTCACGTCTTTGGGGCCACTCAAGGTGGTGAAAGGAGGGAGGACCGATGTAGAGGATTGCCCTTTGGGTTGTATCTTTTTCTTCTGATTCTGGTGCTCAGCCATTGTTGAAGTTAGGGAAGGAAGTGTTCTTAGGAAGAAAAGGATATTTGGAAAGAAAAACGCAAGAGTTTTTGCTGGGAATTGAAAAGGTTAAAAAATAAATCCCTAAGGAAGTTATTTAAATGAAGTATTGGAAGTCAAGATTTTTTCATCATAAGTGGCTAGAGTTTGTGGGCCACGTGTGTGTCCTAAGGTGGAGAAATAGGAGTGGCAGTTGTAACCTACATCCCCTAGGCTCTAAAAGAATGATGATGATTTGTAATTTTGGTGATTCCCGAGAAATCCGTCATGATGACCCATGACGTCAGGAACGTGCACCAAGGTGACGGATCAGTCTCTTGTGTGTTCTTCTGTTTTCCTTTTTCTCTCTCTTCCCAGGCATTAGTCGGGTAAAGCACATCGATTGATATATGTGAGTCGAAATAGCGGCGTCGAATAGATGCTGTCAAAAAAATGCATTTTTTCTACATAGGGGTCGAAAAAGATATTTTTTGGGGGGCAATTTGTTAGCTCCTAAATTCGACGCCTCTTGCAAGTTGAGATATTTAAGAGAAAGCATCAAAGTCCTACTGAAGATAAAAGTTGATCAAAGAGTTGAGGTCTTTGAGAAAGAAGAGTCAGAACATTTGGACGACTCTGGGATAATCATGAAACGTCAAAGAGTCATGCTTCGACCGAGACGTTGTTTGGTAATTATCTTAAATATTTGAAATTCAAATAAATTGGAGGGAGTAGTTTCATTCGCTAATGACTATGAGGACATGTAGCACCTTGTGGGTGAAGGACTCCATGCATCACGACATGTGTCGGAAGATGATGGTTTTGGGAAGTTATTGTTAGTTATTTCTTCTATTATAAATAGGAGTTTTTAGAGATTGAATAAGAGGTGTTATAATTGACTTTTGTACAAGTCACTCCTAAAATTACTCCAAGTATCCGAGTATATAGAAAGAGAGTACCAAGGAGAATGTACGTGATGTAAACACACCATGTTTTACTTTTCAATGAAGTTTATTTTGTCTCTTTATTTTTATTAAGTTTTCTTTACCCTCCCGCCATACTTTCCAGTTTTTATGCATTCTTACTTTGCAACCGATTTAAAAAACAATTTTAAAAAAATTGGAAAAAATTATTTAAAGAGTTTTTAAATTGGGTATAACTCCAACCTATTTAAAAAACAATATAAAAAAATTGAAAAAAAAATATTTAAAGGGTTTTTGAATCAGTTAAAACCCCAACCGATTTAAAAAACAATAATAAAAAAATTTGAAAAAAATTTATTTAAAGGTTTTTTACATCGGTTTTACTATCCAACCGATTTAAAAAGTTATTTAAACCATGGATTTTACTTCGGTTAAAACCCCAACCGATTTAAAAAACAATAAAAAAAATTTTGAAAAAAACTTATTTAAAGGTTAGGTTTCTAAATCAGTTAAAAGCACAACCGATTTAAAAAACAATAATAAAAAATTTTGAAAAAAAATTATTTAAAGCGTAGGTTTTTAAATCGGTTAAAACCCTAACCGATTTAAAAAACAATAATAAAAAATTTTGAAAAAAATTATTTAAAGGGTGTTTACATCGGTTTTACTATCCAAACGATTTAAAAAGTTATTTAAACCATGGATTTTACTTCGGTTAAAACCCCAATCGATTTAAACAACTATAATAAAAAATTTTGAAAAAAAATTATTTAAAGAGTTATTTAAACCATGGATTTTAAATCGGTTGGAATTTCCACCGATTTAAAAAATACTGTAAAAACTCATATAATGTTTTTGACGAAAACCTGCGCATTTCAAACCCATTTCTCTCTTCCACGACGAATCTTCATTTCTCCCTTCCGCCCTACCCACGACCGTTCCTCCCTCCACCGTGCTCGCGCTCGCGCCGTCCTGCCTCCTCCCTCGCCGTGTGCTCGCGCCGTCCGCCTCCTCCCTTCCACGGCCATTTCTCATCTCTTCCTTTCGCCATTCATCCCTCCTACCGTTCTCGCGCTGTCGCCGTTCATCTCTCCTACTGTGTCTTCAAGTCTTGCTGCTAGGTATGGTCTTTTCACTTTTTGGCATCATATTTTGTTTTAACTCTTTAATCATTCAACTGTTACTCTGACTTCAAATTTCCCCAAATTTTTAGATAAATTCCGTCATAAAAAGTTATTCGTTGATAAATTAAGATTGTATACGTTCTACTTTGTATTTGTTCTATATTTTGTGTTTTGTTTGTTTCAATAACTGTGTGCAATATATTTAGGTGTTTAGTATGCTCTATAAGCAATTCATCACACCCCTCTCCCAAAATTTCATTTGTTTTTGAAATGTTTGTACCTGTGGCTTAGCCACAATTTTTATTGATATGCAATTTTACCACTTTTCTGCAAAAAAATGTGGTTGGAATTAGGATTGTATAGTTAGTGCTTTGCATATTGTAGGTAGGAGGAGATAAGAACTTATAATAACATGGTTTCTATACTTGATCAGATGTATAGTTGTGTTAGGTTACAAATAATCATATATTGTTAAAAAGGTTTTAACTTGATATATGTCGTGTTCAGAGAAGAATAGAGTAAGAAACAAAAGCTGAAAAATGTATGCAAAAATTGAGAGAAATATAAGAAACATGGAAGCCAATCCTAATTCTAAAATAATGGGGAAGAGGCTATCAACATTGCATGAGTTGAAGCTCTTTCCACGGATGATATTATTTTTTCTCAAATTACTTCATACAAATTAAATTATGTTTTTGTATTTTTGTCCTCATTGCGTTAGAACAAAGTTGTGAAATTGCTTTTATAAAACTATAGCTATACACTTTAACTATGAGACAAAGGCTTGTCTTTGCTTTATCCTAAAACTAATTTTAAGATGGTCCAATACATGATCTACTAGTTCATCTACAAGGACCAATTTATTTTAAAGTGATTAATTATCACATGCGTTTTACCTATAGTAAAAAATATCAATTTATTGAATCCTATATATGATTGAAGATTATATAATATACTGTAAAACACATAAAAGAATAGAACTTGATTTGTAACAATATTAATATGTTTTGGTATATAGTATATAGTCACTGATTTTGCTTAAACAATATTAATATGTTTCTACCTGATTTTGCTTAAACAATATTTTCTTTATCATATTTTAATTTTATTTATTGATTTGGCAATTAATCTAGTAATTAGTGATTGTTTTTTATTTACCATGGCTAGAGTATATTTTGGATTATGACTGAACTCTTGATTTTCTTTGGTGGTTCTGGCTGAAATTTTTTGATTAATTTGTAAGATGATGATATTGCTTGTTCTTCAAATTAGTATACTGTTGTTGCTATTGCCTACTATTCTTATAGAGAATTGCACGAGAGAATCAAATTAGTGGACATAAATTAATTGGATTAATCAATGTTGCTATTTTTTGATTAATTTGTAAGCTCAAATTTGAAGCCTTATTTACCAGTAGTAATTTATGTAAAAGTTGCGAGTAATGAGTGGTGTCTCATGGAATAAAAATTGATATTTCGTTTCTCGCAGGATTTGTGTCCCTCTTTTTCTCTTAACCGCGAGTCATCCGGCCGCCACGTAATTGCAGGTTCTCTTTTCATTCTTTATAACTTCTCAATTCTTCTTTTATGCCACGTGTTTATACGTAGAGACTTTTGTTCTCTCTAATGTCAAAAAGAGGGACTATTATAGGCGTTCCAATGATTTAACTCTGTATGCATTAATAATTTCGGAACATAGGTATGAATCGTAGTTGGATGAGAGCCAATCGATTAAGTTTCGAGTACAAACAAGGAGTGATGGAATTTCTAGAGCTTGCTGAAAGTAATGCTGAAAAAAGTCTTGTTCCTCATAAGAGTGATGCTGAAAAAAGTATTCATCTGATTTTTCTCTGTCCATGTGTTCGTTGTGCAAATCACGAACCAAAGCTCAATAAGAAATAAATCATGGATCATCTAATTTGTCATGGGATTTGTCAAAGTTATACACAATGGATATGGCACGGTGAGGTAGTAGCAAAGTTAAATGTGTCCCAAAGAGATAATGTTAGTGCAGAAATGGATGATCGTCTGGAAGACATGATGCGTGATATTGGAAAAGATTCGTTTAAGAAGGCGCATGCATATGATACTTTATGCAGTGACAAGGATAAACCTTTGTACCCGGGATGCACAAATTTTACACGTTTGTCAGCCGTGTTAAAATTGTTTAATTTGAAGGCAAATAATGGGTGGACTGACAAAAGTTTTACCGAATTGCTTGAATTGTTGACAAAGATGCTTCCAGAAGGTAACATAATACCAAATCGTTATTACGAGGCAAAAAAGATATTGTGTCCGATGGGTTTGGAGTATGAAAAGATACATACATGCCCTAATGATTGCATATTATACATAAAAGAGTATGTAAACTATAATCATTGTCCAAAGTGCAAGGCGTCACGCTACAAAAAGAAAGCTGGTGATTCTAGTGATGATGAGGCGGTAAAAAAGGTTCCTCCCGCAAAAGTGGTATGGTACCTACCAATAATTTCAAGGTTCAAGATACTATTCGCTAATGCAAATGACGCAAAGAATCTTAGATGACATGCAGAAGAAAGAAAGTGTGATGGAAAAATTCGCCATGTAGCTGATTCTTTACAATGGAAGAAAATAGATGTTTTGTTTCCAAATTTTGGCAAAGAGTCGAGAAACCTTATACTTGGACTTTCAACTGATGGAATGAATCCGTTTGATAATCTATGTACTAACCATACTTGTTGGCCTGTTCTCCTGATGATCTACAACCTATCTCCTAGGTTGTGCATGAAACGTAAATATATTATGTTATCGATGATAATTTTGGGCCCAAAACAACCCGAAAATGACATAAATGTTTATCTAAGTCCTCTGATTGATGATTTAAAAGTGTTGTGGGAGGAAGGGTTGCATGTTTTTAATGCGTATTCTGGTGAACAGTTCAATATGCGTGCCATGTTATTTTGCACCGTCAACGATTTTCCGGCATATGGCAATTTGTCTGGTTAGAAAGTTAAAGGGCATAGAGCATGTCCTATATGTGAAAAAGACACATGTTACCATCAACTTGTAAAAGGAAAGAAGACTGATTATCTCAGGCATCAAAAATTTTTAGATCGTTATTATCCATATTGTAGATTGCGGAAAGCTTTCAATGGGGAACAAGAGCATGGTGTTGCTCCAAAGCCCTTAACTGGAGAGGAAGTTTATCAACGACAACAAGGCATTAATGTCGTCTTTGGAAAGTACCAAAAGCAATCTACTGTGAAAAATATATGGAAAAATAGGTTGATTTTCTTCAATCTTCCATATTGGTCTAGTCTTGATGTAAGGCATTGTATTGATGTGATGCACGTGGAGAAAAATGTATGTGATAGTTTAATCGAAACACTTCTCAATATTCAAGGCAAGAAAAAAGATGGTTATAATGCTCGCCTGGATTTGAGTTTGATGGGCATACGAGAAGAGTTAACTCCACAACATATAGTTAACAAGATATATTTGCCTCCTGCCTGCTACACTCTGTCTAAAAAAGAGAAAATAAGTTTCTGTGAGTGTTTACAAAATATTAAAGTGCCGCATGGTTACTCATCAAATGTCAATAGGCTTGTCTCAGGTAAAGATCTCAAATTAATTGGATTAAAATCTCATGATTGTCATGTCTTAATGCAACAACTACTACCAGTGGCTATTCGTGGGATATTGCCTAACAATGTTAGGAAGACTATAACTAGGTTGTGCTTATTTTTCAATGCAATTTGTTGTAAAGCCATTGATCCATTAAAGCTAGAAAATTTGGAAAATGAGGCTGCAGTTATCTTATGCCAATTAGATATGTATTTTCCTCCTTCATTTTTTGACATTATGGTTCACTTGATTGTTCATCTAGTAAGGGAGATTAGATTATGTGGTCCAATTTATTTACGGTGGATGTATCCAACAGAGCGATACATGAAGATCTTAAAATGGTATACAAACAACCCACATCGTCCGAAAGCATCAATTGTTGAGAGGTACAAAGCAGAAGAAGCAATTGAGTTTTGTTCGAACTATTTGTCAGAAGTGGATGCTGTAGGGGTTCCCAAGTCTCGTCATGATGGAAGATGTGAGGGTGTGGGTACACAAGGTTTAAAGGTCAAAAGCTTAAGTATTGATGTGGTTCTTCGAGCGCATTTGTATATATTAAATAACACGAATGAAGTTCAACCTTACTTATCTGCTCACAAAAGCATCATAAAGAAAAAGTACCCCAAGATGAATGAAAGATGGTTGTTAAAAGAGCATAATAAGAGTTTCTCTGAGTGGTTTAAAGAAAAAATTTCTAATGAGAATAGTGCTTCCAATATAATTAAGTGGTTGTCCTATGAGCCTAAGTATAACATAATAACTTGGAGTGGATATGATATTAATAAAACTTGCTTTTGTACAAAGTCAAAGGATGATCGTAGTACCACAAAAAATAGTGGGGTTATGATTGTGGCCGAGTCCATGCACTTCTCTAGTGCTAAAGATAAAAACCCGGTTATGGCATCTACACCCTACTTTGGGGTGATTGAAGAGATTTGGGAAGTTGATTATGTTGTGTTTAAAGTTCCTGTATTTAAATGCAAATGGATTGATATCAACAGTGGTGTAAGAATCGATGAATTCGGAGTTACATCGGTTGATCTTAGCAAGCTAGCTTATGCGGACGAACCTTTCATCATGGCGTCTCAAGAAAAACAAGTGTTTTATGTCACAGATCCTTCTAATAAAAGGTGGTCAGTGGTTATACAAGGAAAGGTGCATGATAGTGATGAAAATCAAGATGCAAACCTTGATATTTCCTAAACTCCTCCTTTCTCAATGAATGTGCCTACCTTCGTTGAAGAAAACAAAGAGGATGACGTGCACGCTATTCGCATAGATCATGAAGAAGGGATATGGGAGTACTAGTAAGGTTATTTTATACGTTAGTTTGACATTACTTTAATTTCTATTTTTTTATTTTGTGCTTAATTTGATGTCTAATTGTTTATATTTTGTGCTTAATTTGATTTCTAATTGTTTTTATTTTGTGTTAACAGATACATGGCTGATTCAACCAACAACCCTTCTTCATCTAGTGACCCTAAAAAAAGAAGAGTTAGAGGTCCCACTTTGATGACACAAATTAACAAAGTTCATCAAACGGGTGAAAAGATAAAGGTCGAGTTTCATCCAATAACCAAGGGATGTATGGGTAAAAATGCTTCAAATTTTAAAAGTTACATAGCGTCTCTTGCTCGACAGAGATGTAGTATTTTGAAAAATGAGTGGAAAGACATAGATGAAGGCATAAAAGATGCTATTTGGATTGATGTTCAGGTATTTTAAACTGCTACACTTTATTATATTTTATAATCATATACTAACAACATATGCCATATACTATATGTGTAGGCTCATTTCACTATTCCAGAACCTCATGATCCAAAGAAGGATCTGTTGAAGAAAGAATGGATTAAATATGCAGGAGAGCGACGGAGAGCTTTTAAGACACAACTCACAAGCAAGTATATTAGACACCCCAAAGAAGGTCTAGCTCCTCCATATATCAGGTATAATTATATTAAAGAAGAAGTATGGAAGAATTTTGTGCAGTCTCGAGATACCCCTGAATTTAAGGTAAGTAGGAGTTATAATTTTTTTTTGTGCATAACATTTTTATTATGTTTAGTATGATTAATACTTTTTGAGTTTATAACAGGAAAGAAGTCAAAAGGGTGCAGCAAATGTAGCTAAGAATGTATACCCACATGTATTATCTCGTGGAGGGTATCGTTTGCTTGAGGAGAAAATGATAAATGAAAGGAGATCATCGAGAGATGGTTCTACCTTAGATGATACTGGTAGCCCATCTCCACCGTCACGCCATGAGTTATGGAAGAGAGCACGACAAAAGAAAGGGGGAGAATACACATCAAAGGCTACATAAGTTGTTGCTGAGAAAATTGTAAGTAAAAAAATATGGTTTTTTCATTTTGTAGGATTCTCTAGTTATAGTTGTGATTGATAAAAAAAATATGGCTTTTTCATTTTGTAGGATTCTCTAGTTGAAGAAACTGAAAAGGGTGGCTTTGTTCCGGATGGACCTAACGATATCTTAACAGCAGCCATTGGAACATCTGAGCATGGCGGTCATGTTCGTGGTGTTGGAAAACACCATAAACAAAGCACTTTCTTTGGCAGATCTTCTTCACGCAAACGACAAGATATAAGAGAACAATTTGCACAAATTTCATCTACATTAGAAGCAAAGCTTAGAGTTGATTTTG
The DNA here is from genome assembly GCA_963859935.3 of Lathyrus sativus. NCBI lineage: Eukaryota > Viridiplantae > Streptophyta > Magnoliopsida > Fabales > Fabaceae > Lathyrus > Lathyrus sativus. The sequence goes on from OZ012739.1 coordinate 372,483,826, forward strand.
ATGAAAAGTTGGCTAAAGAGCGTAAGGCGATGGAACAATCTTTCATGGAGACACTTAGGTCTATGGGTCTCTCGCAACAAAGCACTGAAAATAATAATAAATGCATTGTACAATGCGAAGCTGTTGGTGGAAGCGAAAAAGGAAGTTGTTCAACTGCAAAAGTAAGCACAAAAGAAGGAGAAAGAGAAGACAATGTTGAGAGATTAATGAGAATGGTTCTAAAAATGGGTGATGATCATTTGACAATACAATTAAGTCATTATGCGAGTGCCTGTAATTTTCATATGTCAGCTAAGTGTATCAGAGAGCTGCTGGTGGGTATTAATTGGCTTGATGTGTCTACTCTCCAAGTTTGATGCACGTAAGTACATTTTCTATTTTTATTAGTGTCAATATCTATTAATATGTTATATATCTCATCACTTTTATTATAATGTTGATTTAAAAATTTTTCAGGTATATTCATCGTTTGTGTATTGATACTACACAATCTGAAGTATACAGATTTATGGACCCTGCTATGTGTTCGTACGTTGATCATGTGCCGACAACTCAAGCAAGTGTCGAACAATACATACAAGCTAAGTTACGTGACGAAAAGAGAGAGTGTCACTTGCTACCATTTATTCATGGGTAAGTTTGTATGTGTTGCATCGCAAAATTTGACCAACCAATTCCTGTATTTGGCTTATATTTCGACTCATTTTGCATTTTGCATCTGCATACCGCATACATTGCCTTTTTTAGTCAGCTTGACTTTATCGGGATTACAGGCTTTTCTTGGCGTTTCAGGCAGTTCAAACCATTTCGAGTGCAGAGATTTATTTTGGGAGTTGTGCTCTTCCCGGTGTTTGCAATTTTTGCTGTTGTTTTTGAGGATATTTCGGTGTCCATATTTTTTTACCGGTTATCTCTTTGCGTTCTCGCAGTTTTGTTTGCCGATTTAATAAATTTGCATTGTTTTTGTTCCTTATGAAATTATTAGTATTTTCCTAGGATTTATTCCGTTAATTAGTTTCTATATTTTAAGACATTTTTGATATTAGAAAATAGATTTTAAATAGTTTAATTGTTTTTCTAGAATAATTTTTAGATATTATTAGGTTTAATAGTTTTTCTATTTTTTATAAATTTCTAGATATTAAGTGGTTTGTTTAGAAATTTAATAGATTTAATTCTTTTTTTAGATATTAATTGAATTGTTTAGGATTAATAGGAATTTAATAGATTTTAATTTCTTTTTAGATTAGTTTATTTCTTTTTAGAATTTAATAGATTTTAAACTCTTTTTTAGAATTCTTAGATGTTAATTAGATTTTAACCAATTTTAATTAGATTACTTAGCAGTTAATTAGGTTCAGATTGTAAGCATTTTAATTAGGGTATTAATTAGCTTTGGTTAGTTTTGTTAATGGGATTTTAATCAGATTAGCCTTAATTTTCGTTTAGCAGTTAATTGAGTCTTCAATCAGCATTAATCCAGTCATTAGTGGGGTCTAGTGGGTCATGTGTCCGTTTTGGGGGCCCAGGTCCATGCCACTTGGCATTATATAAGCCAGCCACACGCCCCACGTTTCTCGCTCCTGTCACATGTGCGCCACCTCACACATCCTCTACGTGCCACGTATCCACCTCCATCTCCCACAGCATGCCACGTCTCTGTCTTCCTCCCTGCGCTGGCCCCTCACCGCCGGCCATGCAAACACCGGCGACACCTCGCCGGAGAAATCACGCACCCAAATCTCACTGGTAACCATCACCGGAACTTGTAACTGTCGCCGGAGAACTCAACCTTCCACCGGAAACTTCATCTTTCTCATCTTTTTCCAACAAGTTCATCCAAAATCTCATAAACCTTCTTCCAATCTTCAACCACCTCCGTCCAGATTTCTTAGATGTTCATCACCAGCTTCAATCATTCTCCAGAAAACCAAGAACCTGCAACAATTATCATCATCCTGTTCATAGACCTCCATAGATTTTCTAGAACTGCTTTGAATGTTCATCACGCTCACTCAACAGGTTTCCGGAGATTCATCCATTTTTCCAGTTTCTTCAACGACATTCATCTGTCGTTTTCCAGAAAACTGCATGCAAACCTTCAACAACTTTTTTCCGGCGAGGATCTTCATCAAGATTCAACCGTTTGTAACCATCCTCCAGATTTCCAGCAAACTTCTTCAGATCTTCATCATGATACATAACAACCTCCAAGCGATCTACCAGATTTCAACAACACTCAGCAATTTCCATACGAACTCCAAACTCTCAATAGATTTTTCAGATCCCTACACATGTTCATAACCTTCATCCGAATCTCATGAACATTCAACCTTCACTCACCATTTTCCACCATATCCAAACGATCTTCATCAAGAATTCCGTCCGACCTCCAAGAACACTCATCATCATCTCCAGATTCTTCACCAAACAACTACGACCACCATCAATCTCGGAATATAGTAACTGGTCTTTCGAGCTTTGTTTGATATCAAGTTTTACGGTTTCGTTTTGTTTGAGTTGATAGGAGAAGATGAACGCAGAAGAACGAAGGAGCAGGTGAGAGAGGTTGGGGGAGGCAAAAGACGGCGGCGGCTGGTGAGGCTGAGTGAGAGAGAGAGAGAGAGAGAGAGGGAAACTAGGGTTCCGTTTGGGGAAAGGGAAGAATGAAAGAGGAAGGGTCTTAGTGGGCCTGGGGCCCAACGTGCAGTTTCTGGCCTTACACCCTCCGTTTGCCATAGTCACCCCCGTCCCCCTTTTTTTTCTTCTTTTTTGTGGCTGGTGGCTTCTTTTTGTTGGGCTAGGCCCAATTGCCTTTTTGGCTGACTGCACACTCCCATTTCCCCATGCATCCCCCTTGTTTTTTTGGTTTTTTGTGGCTGATGTATTGTGTGCTCAAGCCCAATTGTGTTTTTCAGGTTGTACCCCCCTGTTTTAGCTGATGTACCCCCCTTCCCTTTGATTTTCTTTATTTTTGCTTGTATTGGATATTTGTTTGTAATAGATTTTAGTTTTATTTTCTATTTTTCTTTTAGGAATTATAGTTTTATTTTTCCGTTAGAATATTATTACATCATATTTTTTAGCATAGAATTTAGATTCTATTTTTTAGGTATTATTTTCTTTGTAGGAAATTATAGAATATTATAGAGTTAGATAGAATTTATATTCTGTTTTTTTTCATATGCAATTTCCTTATATTTCTTTAGAGTTTTTTATTAGGAATTTATTGCCTATTTTAGGAGTAGAATTTTATTTCCATTTGTTATTGGATTTCTCTCCTCTTTTCTCTTCTGCTATCTGATTTTATTGTGATTTTACTCTGGGCTGGCCGTGTGACATGATTCAATTGGAGAATTATTTTCAATATCATTTCTCTATTTTGTCTTTGACACGGATATCAATACGATGCCTCTTAGAGTTTGGTTTCTCGTATAAGTCAAATCATGACGGTTTAGCGTTACATTGGTTCTGATTCGAAACGTCATCATCAAGGATCTAGAGAGGAGAAGATTGGAATGGAGCTTGCGCACAATGTCGAGGGCCAACGGAACCGCTTCGTTCGATAACATCTTTCTTATTCAAGTCTTCGTGCAACCGTTGAGTGTTGTGAGTTGTGGCGTTAGATACGTAGAAAATGGTGGTTGAGGGGTTTCCTCTCAATCGTCTAGAGTGTTTAGTGTGGCACCCTTTGCGTGACATACGACGCATTCGCTCCTACGCCTAGGTTCTCGCATTTGTGTCCCGAGTTCCTTCCCGTTTAGACGTGTTAAGCCGGCTTCCTCTTTGTTCTCGCCCCCGCGCGATCGAAACCCTTTTCTCTCGCATCCTGGCGATTGAGACCCCTTCTCTTACCCCTGTGCAATCGAGACTTGTTTTCCGCGTGTGCCGAACTACGTTTGCTCTGATTTCTCGTACCAGACGAGAGTACGTAGGCATAGGATTGTGATGATCCTAGCGAGCTCCCTTTTCCCCCCTTTTTTGTAGTTAGCTGAACTACAGCTGCTCTGATTTCTCGTACCAGATGAGAATATGTAGGCATAGGATGCGATATCCTAGCGAGCACACTAACAATTAACTTCTTTGTTCTCTCGCTGTCGTGCGATTGAGACTTTCCCGCTGACGACTAATCTTCCCTTTCTCTTGCCCTAGCGCAAATGAGACCAGACCGTAGTTCTAGTTCCCGTAGGTTCTCCATATCTCTAAGCCCGACATACTACGTCCGTTCTACCGCAAACAGGTAACGCCTAAGTCTCCGACGAGCAAGCAGCATACACCTAACTGCTAGAATGCGTACGCTAGTATCGTCAATCCTTTCTCTCACCCCTGTGTGATCGAGAATACCCTTTTTTCACCCGTAGTTAGGCAAACTACGTTGACTCTAATTTCTCGTTCCAGACGGGAATACGTAGGCATAGAACTGATGTGTTCTGCCGAGTCATTTTCTTTTCTTTTCATACCAGACTTTTAGCGTAGATAGTTAAACCAACCCGTCAGATAAACATAACAAGCATGGATCCCATCGAGTACGATGGACGTAAGGGGTGCTAATACCTTCCCCTTGCGTAACCGACTCTCGAACCCAGACATGGTTACGATGATCATGTCTTATACCTTTTCGTCAGGTTTTTTCCGATCGTTTCCTTTCCCTTTCTGTGGGATAAATAACGAAAGGTGGCGTCTCTTCTGTTTTGGTGGCACCTTATTTTCGCGGTAGCGACAATATGAAATTATGTTTTATATTTTTAAATATTGGTAACATATATAGTTCAATTTTGGTAACATGAAATTGTGACTTTTGTGTTTCCACGCACACGTACAGAGATCATTGGCAATTAATAGTCATGTGTCCAAATGATAATACAGTGGTCGTTTTTTGTTCACTTCATCATGAACTTAATCAAACCATGACGAAAATTGTTACAAGGTAAGTTTATCTTTTATGTTCACTTCATCCTATGTACATAATTTGTTACAAAAGTAATATCATATGTTATGGGGCTTTATATGAATTTTTTTCTTCTGAATTAGTGCTTTTGGGGTTCATCAAGCGGCAAATGGGAATAGAAAAAAGGCTACATGGCTTTAACCCAATGTAAGCGTGGTGTAAATTATAATTATATATTTCATTTTATCATATAAGTATTCACTAATTATATCATTCATTTGTAGACAAGGAAACAACCTAACTCTGATGATTGTGGGTATTATGTGATGAAAAATATGTTGGATATTGTCTCTGCCAAAATAACCAAATCTTGGATGAAGGTAATAAAAATGACTTTAATTTGTTATTTACTTTACGGTTTGCAACTTAATGTGAATTTTCAAAGAATAACTCTATTGTTGCTTACGTGTTGTAGGTATTTGATGATCCAACGAACTTAACAAACGATGATTTGTATGATTTGCGACTCCGTTGGACAACATGTTTCTTTGAGTTATATAAAGGTTAAGTTTTTTGTTGTTGTAGTGGTCCATCGTGCAAACCTCCTTATAATTTAGTACATTCGTGTATATCCTATATCAGTACTTTTGTATCAGTACTTTTGTAAATCAATTATATGTATATATACTAGATATTTGGTACAATGAAATTAGATTTGTGAGAAAAATATGAAAATAGCGACCTAAATATGGTTTATGTGATGTTGGAAAACTATTAAAATAGCGACCTAAATGTGGTCTATATGATGTGCACTATGGAAAATAGCGACCTAATTATCGTTTGTGTGATGTTGGAAAAATATGAAAAAATAGGAACCAAAAAAGTTACAGGGAACGGCTAAAAAATAGGCAAATAATTCATACTCTTAACAATACATTTTACATCGGGCGAACGAATTAACCGATGTAAAAAGTGTCAGCATAAAAAAAAAATTGTTTACTACAGTACTTTTTACATCGGGTGAATAAGAGAACCGATGTAAAAAGTGTCAGCATAAATTTTTTTTTGTTTACTACAATACTTTTTACATCCGGTGAATAAGAGAACCGATGTAAAAAGTGTCACCTAGGACTTTTTAAATCGGCCTACAAGAGAACCGATGTAAAAAGTGTCAACATAAAAAAAAATTGTTTACTACAAAACTTTTTACATCGATTTTTGCCTTAAAACCGATGTAAAAACACCCTTTTATAATTAACATTACAATTATATTTTTTTTCACATCAGACTTAAGAATTTTAACCGATGTGCTTGGTGTATTTCTTACATCGGTCCAAAACCCGATATAAAATGTCTTCGATTTACTACATCGCCTGTCTTTACATCGGACTAAGACCCGATGTAAAAAGTCATTTTCGCCCGATGTAAAAAAGTAATTTCTGCACTAGTGATTGAAGGCAGGCGTACCCATATTGAGGCCAATTGGGGAGCTCCTTAAAAAAATATTGGTCTTTCTCTCTCTCTTTTATCTCTTTATCGCTTTAATTGTTGATTTCGCAATTTATCGAGTTCGTCGTTGTTTAATCAATTTAATTGGAAATTTCTTTTCAATTATCTTTCAAAAGTGTTATTATTGATATAATCAAAATAACTTTGATTGCGATTGGCTTTTAACATCAACAAAACGAATTGAATTTCTAATTGTTATCGATTGCATACAAAGTGTTCAATAAATTGTTTGTGTGTATTATTAATTGTTTTTTTGGTTCATTGGAAAGAAGAGTTACAAATAGCTTTACATTTAATTGATTCGTAGCTTGATCATTGTTGAAAATTTACATTCATTATCATTCTGTTTGGTTTGCGATACGTATATAGCTTTTTGATAGTAGGTTCAGTTAGACGATTAAATTCAGGTTATTTTTCCATTGTGCCATATTTTTTAAAACAGATTTTTGCCAAATTTTTGGTTGTAAAATTTGTGATCTATTCACCCCCTCTAGATCAAAGCCTATCATCTAACAAGATCCTCATCAACTTGAGGCATTTTATGTAGCACTTCCTAGCGATCTCTTGACCTAATTGTATAACTTCCACTTGCCCATTGGGGTGAGGGTACTTCATGCATAAATACATAATATATAATTTCCTGATAGTTTTTTATGGAGGCACATGGTAAACCCATATACCATTGAAGCGTGACATCCCTAAAATTGTTAGATAGAAACTTGCATTTAGTTTGACTCCTAATAAATATACTCATTTTAATAACTGCAAAATCTGTGTCGAGTCTGGTACAATTTATCAAATACATTAGACAACCAATTACACTTGCATATTCCAATTAAGCCACAACTCTTCCATAATTCTTTTGAAGATTGATGCTAGGATAAAATTGAGTGCTCACTTCCTTTAAGTGTTAGCATTTGAACTTATCCAACATTTTTTCAATATAGCATGTTTGACTAACTTTATAACCCTCACTACTTCGCTTTACTTTGATACCTAAAATAATATCAGCTATTCAAAAAAGTTTCATCTTGAATGTGGAAGTTAGAAACCTCTATGTTTCTAAAATTTCATTCATATCGTTGCTAAAAATAAACATGTCATCAACATAGAGACAAATGAATATTACAATGTTCTCACTCACCTTTGTGTACAAACATTTGCCTTAAGAGTTTGAAACAAATCCATCTGAAAGAATGACATATTCAAATTTATGTCAACAAAATAATCAAAACCTTTCTTTTGTCTAATACCCCTTCCTAATAATCTAGCCTTGTAGTTGTTTGATGAACCCTCACTATGATACTTCTTTCTAAATACCCACTTGCGTTCAATGGGCCTTAATCCCTTAGGTAAATCGACAAGTTCCCAAGTGTGGGTAGACATAATTGAATCCATTTCGTCTTGGATAACATCCTTCTAATAAGAAGAGTCTCATGAAGCTACTGCTTCTTTAAAGTTTTTAGCATCATCACCCACTTGAATAATAATAATAGGAATCTTTCAAACATATTTCTCACTATTTCCTTCAACTAGATAAAACCATATCAGTCAAAATTTGATTTCATTTATCCTAGATCATTTGCTTTTTAGGCTCTATTGCTTATCCTAGGCTCGAGTCTGTTTCAACAATCTATGAAGAACTTTCAGGATGTATTTCAACAACCAATGGAAAATCATCCTCACGAGATTCTTTGTTTGTAGCATCTCAAATTCCTTTTCTTTGTAATAAGGTGTTCAAAGAATTCCAAATCTTGGGATTCAAAATTTACAGTAGAATCCAAATTTAAAAGTATATATGCTTTACTATTAGGTTCATATCCAATAAAACAACATTTAATCCTTCAAGGACCCAAATATTTTCTTTTATTATCCATGTTATTATAATAGGCTACACATCCCAAACTCTAAAATGATTGATTTTCGCTGCTCTGCCTTTCCGTACCTCATATGGAGAAATATCAGTTCTCTTTAAGGGAATTATATTCACTATATGACAAGGAATTCTATTCATCATACTTCTGATTTATAAATTTTAAAGGTATCATCCTTATGCTTTAAAATATATACAGTGTGAACCTAGAGTAATCGTTGATAAAGGTAATGAAATACCTATTTCTCCCACGAATTAACAAGCCATTAAATTCACACAATTTGAACGCACAAGATCAAGCATGTTGGTCTTTCTTTCTACACTTTTGAAAAGATTCTTAATCATTTTTTATTTAACACATATTTCACTTTTTTTGAAATCTTTAACATCACATGAGATCCAACCAAATTTAATTAGTCTCTTCATAGTACTAAGACCAATATGTGTTAATCTTGTATGCCATATAGAAACAGATTCAAGCATTTAAGAATAAATTAAAAAATTATTTATAATATTGTCAGTAGTACAAAATTCTATCATTCCCTCGGCATAATAACCTTTTCCAACAAATACGTTGTTACGGATCAAGATTAATTTTCTCGATTTGTGTACAAAGTGAAGTTGTGTTCCATGAACATTATCACATGTGTAATACCACCATGTTTGTACCTTTTCTTTGATTGCCGTTATTTTACTCGTTATAGCAATTATGTCATCATATGCATGAATAACATTTGTCTCATTTTTGGACTAGTGAGGCATGCAATCTCGAGCATAGCGACATATTTTGCCACACACATAATAGTCGCCTTTGGGTCTGCTAGAATTCTTGACTTATTATGTTTCTTCTTAGGTCCAAGATGGTTCTTCACGCCGTCACATTTCTTCTTGCCTTTGTAACTCACAGAATTGACTTTAGAATATCTAGTGGACTCGAATTTCTCTCTATCTTTCTCATCCTACTCAATTAAAAGATGTTTCTATATTTTCTCTTGCCAAAAGTTCTCAGAACTATGTAGCAATTTCTACTTGTAGCTTTTCCATAAAGATGACAACTTTTTAATTATTGCACCAACTTGGAAAGCTTCGGGAATGTCTAGCTCTACAATTTTTAGTTTGTTTGCGAGAACCTGCAATTCATGTACTTGTGTAGGAATAGGCTTTCAACCAACATTTTAAAATTAAAATAATTAGAAACTAAAAAAAATAGTACATTCCTCTTCAGCTTTGAATTTGACCTCGAGTGCTTTCCTAATTTATGTTGCAAATTAGGTGTCTGTGTAGAGGTCATAGAGATGATCAGACAACATGTTCTGAATATGTCCACAACATAACAATTTATCCTCCTTTCATTTCTTGCATTCTTTCTTGATTTCATCAGAGTTATTTTTTGTTTGTTTGTAATTGGTGTCAAATCAGAATTTAAGGCATAGTGATTCTTCAGGATAGTCAAGATAAATATAATTTTGTCTTGTCGGTGACATTACTAGAAATACACAGTTTACCTGCGGATTTTCCTGCGGAAATAATTTCGAAGAAATACCTGCGATTTTACCTGCGCTTCTATATTGTGAAACATCATTTCCTACGAAAAACTAGTAGCAGCAAATTTCGCAGGAATTCCTGAGACTGTAGCTACGCTTTTAAATTTAAAAAATAAATTTCCTGCGGAATTGTCTGCGATTTTCATCGCAGGAAATAGTTATCTATTGAACCTCAAAATTCTCTGGAAATATCACAGGAATTGCTGCGAGATTTGCTGCGGCACTTGCTGTAAACTTTTCTGCGAGTTTTGCTGCGAATTATTTAATTTATTTTTACTTTTTATTATATTTTTACGATTAATAAATAAAATTATAAAACACACATTGATTTCAAGAATATGTTGTTCAGACATTTTTTAATTTTATATTAGATTTTTGTTTTTCTTAAAAAAAATTTATAATATTTATTGGGTTTTTTTTAGTTATTTTGTAAAGAAAATTTATTTATTTAATACTTTTTTATTGTTGTAAAAATTAGAAAAATAAAAAATATAAGTTTATGATATAATTGTAAAATATAAATTTATTTATTTAATAATTTGTATTCTTGTTATAATTTAAATAATCAAAAATATAAATTTATGATATAATTGTAAAATATAAGTTTATGATATAATTGTAAAAGTATAAGTTTATTTATTTAATTATATTTTTATTATTATTAAATTAAATTGTAAAATATAATTGACATATTGATTTTTTTGATTTATATATATATATTCTAAAAACAAACCTATTTTAAAATATTTAGCAAAGGCTTGCAAAAATGTTTTTTAAAAATAATAATATATTTTATTACTCCATACAATTTAAAGGCTACTATGAACTCCATACAATTTAAAGGCTACTATGAACAAAAACGGCAAGTCACACAATTTATGTCAAAATATTTTTTAAATAAATGATATTTTTTAATCAAAAACAATTGTTTAAAAATTTGAAATATAAAATAAATAAAAAGTTTAACAAATTTTGATAAACATATAAAGAGGTGAGTATCGAACCCACATCGCTTCTCACATGAGTTAGAGTAATTTATCATTGGGACAATAACATCAACTGTTATTTATATGAAACAAAAGTTATGTATAATTTGTTAATTACTCTTTTCACATAATAACTTGGTTTTGCTATTTTGATTCCTACACGCTTAGATTGTTGAAACCTATATTTCATACCAAAATCGTATCTCAGATTGAAATTGCTTCACACTATCATAGCCCAAAATCACTTCCAGATTGAAATCGCTTACGGGTTCTGTAATTTCTCTCTTCATTGTATCCCTAATTTCTTCAATAAATCATAGCTTCTGATTGCTCATTGTATTCGGTTTGTCTCTCTATTTCTTCATCAATTTTCCTTAGCTTGTTATAGAATCTAAAATTCTTTATGGCTTTCACTTTTCACTTATTCTCCAAAGTCGTAGTATTAGTGTTTTTGATTTTGGATTTCTTAGCTATTGATTTGCTTGGCATCAGGTTTTTTTTAATGATTTCTAGTTGTTTGATGAAATGCACAACTTAAACAAAACTTCATTTGTCTCCTGAGTCAGAAGTTCTATTTACTTGGCAATGCTACTTTTCATTTGTAACAGTTGTTTGCACTATGTTCATATGTGGGTGTTGTAAATGTAGACATAGAAATATGTTATCCATTTTCCACAATGTGGGGCTGTGAAATTAGTGTGTGGGTGCGTGCTTGGTAATAGTGGAAACTACAAGGTAGAAAACAATTCACACTTTGGAATCCCACTCCATTGTTCTGAAATTTCTCTACCATTTTTAATGCTATATGGTTACTTTTTAGAGTTTTCTAATAGTTATGCTTATTATGGCGATACTTTTTAGAGTTTTCTAATAGTTATATAGTTATGCTTAAGGTAGAAAATTTCAAGGTAGGTACTACATTTACTTGACTTGTAGATAACAAATACCTAGAATATGTTAGGCTTATTATGGCGATCCTTCGCCTTCTTGTATATATAGTTCATATCTGCATTATATCAATCTAAGAGAAACATTTATCATATTTTCTATCTTCAAGTTCAACTCCAAATTAGATATGAGCTTCTTCTTTACAAATTATGCAGTAAATAGTAGGTGGTGAGTTTTCGTTAAAAGGTGTCACTGCAGTAAACAGTATCATGTGTATGTTAGCAACCAAGAGTAATCAACAATAAAAACTCACTCCAGTCCAGTTAAATAATGCAGTAAACAGTATCAGGTGAAAATGGATTGTAAAGTATATATTGAAATATCCAAAAGTATTTATAAGAGATGGTAAGACAATTTTATAGCTTTACTAGAGTTATGAGTTTATGCCTAACTTTTGACACGTGGTAATGAGAGTTTTTGGTTTTTGTGGTTTATATTTATAGTTGTAAATTTTAAATTTAAATGGTTAACACTAGAGATTTTATATTTGGAAAACAAATTGAATTTTTGAAGTATTATATTTTTTAAAAGAATTAAAAGAGTAATTTTTTTTTAATTTAATAATGCTTACAATTTACCAAACTAACACAGATCAGGGACTCAAGTCAGTGTATCACAGCTTTTAAAAAATTGTTGATGAGTCAATTCTGGTAATTTCTGGCTAGGAAACAGAGCGGGAAAGGGAAAATAATGCTCATTAAACTTAACATCTTTAGAGATAAAAATTCTACCCTCCTTGCTAAGACATTTGAAGCCTAATGTTGAGGAGATATTCCAAGGTAGATGCATTCTTGGCTTCTCAGTTGTAGTTTGTGTTTATTAAAAGGTCTTAATAGAGGAAAGCATGAGCAACCAAAAACTCTTAAGTATTTGAATATTCATTGCCATAAAAATTACATGTTGTTGAATTTGTTGTATTTATTATTAATTGAATTGAAGCTTTTACTTTGATGCACTCTAAATGTTTGATGAAATGTCTCAATGTGTTTTTGATATGTTTTTTGGAATTCCTTTATTGCACTCTAAATGTTAGATGAAATGTCTAGGTGTGTAGTTTTTACAGAAATCCTTTATTGCACTATAAATGTTTGATGAAATGTTTCTATGTATTTTTAATATGTTTTTGTAATTGTTTTTGTAGTGATGGCATTGGTGGTAGGTTGAAATGGGAAGGTGAAGAAATTGGCGGTTGGCAAAGTTGATGGTAAGGCTGGTTTGGATACAAATGGTTTATCTACAAATGGTTGTTATAAATTACTATTGGATACGTGGAAATTTTGAGAGGAACTAGAACAGTGTCGGTGTAACACCCCGTTTCCCAAAATAAAATAAAACGATTAAAATAAGCACATATCAGAGTTTCTCCCACTTACGGGATGTCACAATTTTTCCACAAGATTCCACATAACATTTCTCAAAATCATTTTCAGTAATATTGCAGCGGAAAAATAAAATTAGTCTGCCATAAACCACATAACATGTATATATACATCATCATATATACAAAAATCGGTCATCTGCCCAATATATATATATATATATATATATATATATATATATATATATATATATATATATATATATATATATATATATATATATATATATATATATATATATATATATATATATATATATATATATATATATATATATATATATATATATATATATATATATATATATATATATATATATATATATATATATATATATATATATATATATATATATATATATATATATATATATATATATATATATATATATATATATATATATATATATATATATATATATATATATATATATATATATATATATATATATATATATCTATATCCATCAAGCATCATCACACATTCCACAAAAGAACAGATACGCCACAGGGGGCACACATAAACAACAAATGACAACAAACTCCCAAAAGCCCTGGTGTTACCTATCAGAGGATGTCCTACAACGACGCCACAATCCAAACTAGCTAAACACCTGGATTGTCTGTACTTCCGAAGAAGCACAGACCACAACAACAACAAAGGGGTGAGATTCACGATCAAATATTAATGGTATAAACATACATGAAATAAAAGGCTGAAAGCAATAAATCATTTATTTCATATACCACATATTCGGACCTACTGTCCCATCATCAACAATCACAACACATACACAACTCACTATGCAACACATGCACTGGACTCCACAAAATGCGGTACCGACTCAACTCAGGATAGATCGCATACACTCCCTCTGAGCAACAATCTATCCCTACCACGCTCCTCCTGAGCCCATATAATCAAATATCAACGTCCCTCACTTGGGACACGGGTGGTCGCATACACTCTATCCGAGCAACGATCCAAATTCCCGTCCACGCTCCCCCACTGGAGCACGTGAGCCACACAGGCCTCACGTCCATACGCTCCTCATTTGGAGCACGTGAGCCACACAGGCCTCACGTTCACACGCTCCCCATTTGGAGCACGTGAGTGAATCACATACATACACAAGCACACAAAGTGCATCGATCCTACCGATCAACTCACCACACAACATATCACACAATATGCACATAAGGCATACCGATCCTACCGATCTAATTATATATCACATACATATTAAGCACACAAGTGCATCCGATCCTACTGATCCAATCGTCACACAACAGCACATAATCACAACGCATATAAAGCGTATCGGTCCTACGGACCCACATACCACAACACATCACTACAACATACTTAATGCGTAACGATCCTACTGATCCGCATATTTCGCACATTGTGCATACATCTCACGTACGCATCCACACATATTCATTCCTAGCTGAAGGATACATAGCCATTTTAGGCATCACAGTGTACTTCAGTTCAATCGTTCGTATCAACGAGTATTCAAGCACACGCCTTCTACATCAGCTTCATGCTCTCAACCGATCCATAATAACCATGTACTTGCTCACGACCAACAAGGGTCCAACCACACGAGAACGGAACAGCACAGTAGAAAAATCACAAAATGTTGTCATATTCGCTGCTATTCGCCTGGCGAAGCCCCGCAGCGAACACTCGCTGGGACTCGCCTGGCGAAACCCCTAGCGAAGCCAAACAGAAGCAAAAGGCAGCATTCGCTGCCCAGTTCGCCTGACGAAGCCTGGCGAAGCCTCGCACCCATTCGCCCAGCGAATGCACGCGACTTCTGCAGCTCAGAGTCGGCAACACACTTCGAGCTCTGCCGATTCTATTCCAAGCCAAACCCTAACATACCAGAAAATCATTCCACTACCCGACTATAACATCCAACTCAGTTCTGCTCGGTAACGCTTACATCTACGCAATTACCAACTTCCGGTATAACTTCGAATTCACTCGGAAACCCCAAAATTCCCTCAATCAACACATGCAACGAAATCAAACATCATAAACGCAACCATTGCAGAATCATGAACACAAAATCAACATCACATTAACATCAAACTATGGGGATTAGGGATTTTCCCCTTTTCTACCAATTTCATGCATAACCAATTCGATCGATTAATCCCCCCCCCCCTTACCTCGAAATGCAATTTGATGATGATGAAGCTTCACGATTTCACCGCCTTGATGATTTCCTCAAGCTTGCTGAACCGTGCTCTTCCCTTCCTTGATCGTTCTTCCTCTCTTGTTCTTCTTCCACGCGTGTTTCTTTCTCTCTTCCAATTCTATTTTCACCAAATGCCAAGTTTGCCCTTAGTACCAATAATTCCTCATTTTCTTTATATCTCCAAATAATATTAATAATCTCATAATATTAATATTAATAATATCATAATATTAATATTAATAATAATAATACTAATATCGACATTAATATTAATTATTAATTATTATCATTATCTATTATCAAATATTAATATTATGCCTCTAATTCTTCTTCAATTCCCACACCAAACACGCCAACAAATAAAAATAACACCGGAACTAAAAATAATTAAAATGGGTGTTACAACTCTCCCCCACTTTAATTATTTTCGTCCCCGAAAATACCTAATGGAAACAGCTCTGGATACGCGTCCCGCATCCTGCTCTCCAGTTCCCAGGTCACACTGCCTCCCACAGCACCTCCCCAAGCCACTCTCACCAAAGGTATCTCTTTCCCTCTGAGTCGCTTCAGCTTGCGATCCTCAACGGCAATGTCTCCACAGTTAGATTCTCTCTAACTTGGACTTCATCCCTCTGAATCACATGAGACGGATCAGGTACATACTTCTGAATTTGTGACACGTGGAACACGTCATGCAAGTTCGAAAGCTCCGGCGGCGACGCCACCCCATAAGCAACAACACCAATCCTCTGCAAAATCTGATACGGCCCGATAAACTTCGGATCCAACTTCTTGGACTTCAATGCACGTCCAACACCCGTCACTGGGTTAACCCTCAAAAATACACGGTCACCCTCACTGAATTCTAACTCTTTCCTGCGGTTATCATAATAACTCTTCTGTCGATCCTGAGATGCCTTCATCTTCTCACGGATCATCTGTACTGTCTCGGTAGTCTGTTGCACTAACTCTGGTCCCAACACCATATTCTCCCCTGACTCATACCAACATAAAGGAGTTCTACACCTCCTACCATAAAGAGCTTCAAACGGTGCCATCCCGATACTGGAATGGTAACTGTTGTTGTACGTGAACTCGACCAATGGCAAATGAGTATCCCACGTACCACCTTTCTCTAACACGCAAGCCCGCAACAAGTCCTCTAAAGTCTGAATAGTCCTCTCCGACTGCCCATCCGTCTGCGGATGATAAGCTGAACTCAGCTTCAACTAGGTACCCAAAGCCTCTTGCAAACTCTTCCAGAATATGGACGTGAACCCCGGATCTCTATCTGATACAATACTCAATGGCACACCATGCAGTTTTACATTTACCCGAATATAGATCTCTGCAAGCTTCCCTAACGGAAAACTGATACTAATCGGCACAAAGTGTGCAGACTTAGTAAGCCGATCCACAATCACCCAAATGACATCAAATCCTCTCGCCGTATTCGGCAAACCCGTGACAAAATCCATAGCGATACAATCCCACTTCCAAACGTGAATCTCTAACGGTTGCATCATCCCCGAAGGTCTCTGATACTCCACCTCGATTTCTGACATACCAAACAAGCATACACATAACGAGCAATGTCCTTTTTCATGCCCGGCCACCAAAACAACTTTTTCAAATCCTGATACATCTTCGTAGCTCCTGGATGAACACTCAGGCTACTACGATGCCCTTCGTCCAAAATTGACCTCTTCAACTCATCATTATCTGGTACACAAATTCTGCCCCGAAACCTCAACACACCCGCATCATCCAACTTGAAATCACTACCGGAGTCATTTCCGACCTCACGCATCAAATCTACAAGTTTCACATCTAACTTCTGATGTTCCCTTATCATATCCAAGAAATCATTCTTCACCTGCAATTTACCCAACATTACACTACCTGCAGTAAACTCACAAACCATGCTCAAATCTCGAAACTGCTCAATAAGCTCCATCTCTTTTACCATCAAAGCCGACATATGAATCGTCTTCCTGCTCAAGGCATCTGCAACAACATTCGCTTTCCCTGGGTGATAACTCAAACTGAAATCATAGTCTTTCAAGAATTCTAACCATCTTCTCTGCCTCATATTCAACTCTTTCTGATCAAACAGGTACTTTAAACTCTTGTGATCACTAAACACCTCGAATCTTGAACCATACAAATAATGTCTCTAGATTTTCAAAACAAAAACAACCGCATCCAATTCAAGGTCATGAGTAGGATAATTTCGCTCATGGACCCTCAATTGCCGCGACACATAAGCTACCACTTTTCCATTCTGCATAAGAACTCCGTCCAATCCCATCTTGGACTCATCACAATATACCACAAAAGGCTCACACAGATTCGGTAACACCAACACTGGCGTTGAAGTCATTCTCTTTTTCAGCTCCTCAAAACTCTCTTCACAAGCAGCATCCCACACAAACACTTGATCTTTCCTCGTCAACTGAGTCAACGGCAAAGCCAATCTTAAAAAACCTTCAATAAATCTTCGGTAATAACCGGCTAAACCCAAGAAGCTTCTAACTTCAGTTACCGTCTTCGGTGGTTCCCATTGTAACATCGCACTAACTTTCGAAGGGTCTACTGAAACACCATCACCTGAAATAACATGCCCCAAGAAACTCACCGTCCTCAACCAAAACTCACACTTCGATAACTTAGCAAACAACTTGTTATCCTTCAACACTTGCAAAGCAATCCTCAAATGTTCTGCATGCTCTTCCTCAGACTTAGAATAAATCAGTATGTCATCAATGAACACGACAATGAACTGATCCAAATAAGAATGGAAGATACGGTTCATATATTCCATAAACACACCCTGCGTATTAGACAGTCCGAAAGGCATCACTGCATACTCGTAATGTCCATACCGAGTCCTAAACACCGTCTTCTAAATATCACCTTCCTTAACTCTTAGCTGATGATAGCCCGACCTCAAGTCGATCTTACTGAACACACGAGCCTCTACCAATTGATCCATCAAATCATCGATCCTTGGAAGAGGATACTTGTTCTTGATGGTAACTTTGTTCAACTGACGGTAATTAATGCACAACCGCATGCTACCGTCTTTCTTTTTCACTAACAACACTGGAGCTCCCCACGGAGACACACTTGGTCTGATAAACTTTCTATCCATCAACTCTCCAATCTGAGTCTTCATCTCGGCCAACTCCACTGCCGACATCCTGTACGGCGCCATAGAAATAGGCCTCGTACCAGGTACCAGATCAATGCTAAACCCAACTTCTCTCTTCGGAGGCAACTCTATAATATCATCTGGGAACACCTCCGGAAACTCATTCACTACAGCTAACTCATCTAACAATGCCTTGTTGTCAACAGACAGTGATGCAAATAAAGCAAACACCTGAGCTTCGTCTTCCAACAAGGTTCTCAGTTCCTTACTAGACAAGAAATCTGCCAAAGCTTCCTCTTCTGAAGTCAAAAACAATAACACCTTCCGGAAATAGTCAATGTAGACTCGGTTGAACTCCAACCAGTTCATACCAAGTATAACATTCAAACTACCAAGTGGCAAACAAATCAAATCCATGCCAAAATCTCGGCCAAAGATAGTCAGTGGACACTTCAAACACACAAGCGAAGTAGTCATTGAACCAATCGAGGGAGTTTCAATAGTCATCTGCCGCTCAAGAGTAGTCAGCACCAAACCTAACCTCTTCATACAATCAACAGAGATAAACGAGTGGGTCGCACCCGTGTCAATCATAGCAGTCAAAGGAATGTTATTGATAAAACATGTACCTTTGATCGAACGCTCCTCGTCCGCCAACTGAGTACCCACCACAGCAAACACTTTACCGCTAACCTGAGGCGCTTGCGCCCTCCTTGGCTTCTCACAATGAGTGCTAATATGGCCTTTCTCACCGCAGTTATAACAAGTAGGCATATTACTCCTACAATCTGCCATCACATGGCCCGGCTTCCCACACTTGAAGCACTTCTTAATCTCTTAAGGACAATCAATAGCATGATGCCCAGCGACACCGCACCGATAACATTTCAAATCTGACGATGCCTTCCTCTCTTGGAATCTCTTATCAGACACAGCCTTTTGCTTTCCTTTACCGGTTGGCACATTGTAAGGTGTACCACCAAACCTCTGCTTACCCTTGCGGTCATTCACCGCCTTGTAATGTGCAATCCTCGCACAATTATCATTGTCATAAATCCGACTTCTACTCACCAACTCAGGATAGCTCCTGATTTTCTGACATGCAATCCCCATCTTGATCTCCGACCTCAACCCATTCTCAAATTTCAAGCACTTAGAAGTCATCGCTTCCTCAGTATTGTAATGAAGACAATACTGAGCCAATTCCTCAAACTTAGCCGCATACTCGGCTACCGACATACTGCCCTGTTTCAATTCCAGAAATTCCACCTCTTTAGCACTTCAGATATCTTCTGGAAAATACTTCTCCAGAAATCCAGATCGAACCACCTCCCAAGTAATCGGAGTCCCCGAAGCCTCCATCCTCTGACAGAAATTGTGCCACCAAGCCTCGGCCTCCCCCTCAAGCATGTGAGTACCAAATCTCACTTTCTGCTCGTCACTGCACTCCATGGTCCTGAAGATCTTCTCTATTGCCTTCAGCCATTTCTGTGCAGCTACCGGATCTAAAATCCCACCTTCAAACTTCGGTGACTTCTTGCTCTGGAACTGCATTAAGTCTCTGAACTGAGCACCCGCAACCAGATTCTGATTGGCCACCGCCTGTGCCATAGCCTGCATAGCCGCAGCCAATGCCGCGTCATTCCTCCCAGCCATATTGCTCAACAACAACAACAGGTTAACAGAGGACAACTAACTCTATCCTATAGACAGACTCAAAACACTACACTGGACGGACGATCTATCCCTACCACGCTCCTCCTGAGCCTATATAATCAAATATCAACGTCCCCCACTTGGGACACGGGTGGTCGCATACACTCCATCCGAGAAACGATCCAAATTCCCGTCCACGCTCCCCCACTAGAGCACGTGAGCCACACAGGCCTCACGTCCACACGCTCCCCATTTGGAGAACGTAAGCCACACAGGCCTCACGACCACACGCTCCCCATTTGGAGCACGTGAGTGAATCGCATACATACACAAGCACACAAAGTGCATCGATCCTGCCGATCAACTCACCACACAACAGATCACACACTATGCACATAAGGCATACCGATCCTACCGATCTAATTATATATCACATACATATTAAGCACACAAGTGAATCCGATCCTATCGATCCAATCGTCACACAACAACACATAATCATAACGCTAATAAAGCGTATCGGTCCTACGGACCCACTTACCACAACACATCACTACAACATACTCAATGCGTAACGATCCTACTGATCCGCATATTTCGCACACTGTGTATACATCTCACGTACGCATCCACACATATTCATTCCTAGCCGAAGGATACATAGCCACTTTAGGCATAACAACGTACTTCAGTTCAATCGTTCGTATCAACGAGTATTCAAGCACACGCCCTCTACATCACCTTCATGCTCTCAACCGATCCATAATAACCACGTACTTTCTCATGACCAACAAGGGTCCAACCACGCGAGAACGGAACAGCACAGCAAAAAAATCACAAAATGATGTCATGTTCACTGTTATTCGCCTGGCGAAGCCCCGCAGCAAACACTCGCTAGGACTCGCCCGGCGAAACCCCTAGCGAAGCCAAACAGAAGCAAAAGGCAGCATTCGCTGCCCAGTTCGCCTGGCGAAGGCTCGCCCCCATTCGCCCAGCGAATGCACGCGAATTCTGCAGAAAACAACTCTCAACTCAGAGTCGTCAATGCACTCCGAGCTCAGCCGATTTTATTCCAAGCCAAACCCCAACATACCAGAAAATCGTTCCATTACCCGACTATAACATCCAACTCAGTTCTGCTCGGTAACGCTTACATCTACGCAATTACCAACTTCCGGTATAACTTCGAATTCACCCGGAAACCCCCAAATTCCCTCAATCAACACATGCAACGAAATCAAACATCATAAACGCAACCATTGCAGAATCATGAACACAAAATCAACATCACATTAACATCAAACTATGGGGATTAGGGATTTTCCCCTTTTCTACCAATTTCATGCATAACCAATTCGATCGATTAATCCCCCCCCCCCTTACCTCGAAATGCAGTTTGATGATGATGAAGCTTCACGATTTCACCGCCTTGATGATTTCCTCAAGCTTGCTGAATCGTGCTCTTCCCTTCCTTGATCGTTCTTCCTCTCTTATTCTTCTTCCACGCGTGTTTCTTTCTCTCTTCCAATTCTATTTTCACCAAATGCCATGTTTGCCCTTAGTCCCAATAATTCCGCATTTTCTTTATATCTCCAAATAATATTAATAATCTCATAATATTAATATTAATAATAATAATAATAATAATAATAATAATAATACTAATATCGACATTAATATTAATTATTAATTATTATCATTATCGATTATCAAATATTAATATTATGCCTCTAATTCTTCTTCAATTCCCACACCAAACACGCTGACGAATAAAAATAACACCGGAACTAAAAATAATTAAAATGAGCGTTACAGTCGGCATGATGAAGTGGAGCCAAAGGTCCCTGCGGTCCATGCTCTGAAATTTATTATGATTTTCATCCTGAGAGGGGATACGATGATGCTGTAAGTAAGATACAGTTATAAATTGAGTTATTCCAAATCACTTCATTGACAATGTTTTACATTTTTTGGGATAGGTTGGGGATGGAAGCAGGATCTTGGGGATGATACACGCTTTATAGAGTTCTACATTCTAGTATTCATGCAATACAACAAAAAAGACGATGGTTCTCTTGAACCACTAAAGCAGATGAACATAGATACGGGCCTCGGTCTCGAGCGCATGGCTCGCATTCTTCAAAAGGTATTGCATTCATTTGAACTGTTGTACAAGTCACCCTTTGTAAATTTACAAGTGTTTCTAAGAAACTTCAACTACAACTCTGGTATTTGTGCACCAGTTTTTGTTGCTCCATACTTTACACCCTCACTTGCATGTTGAGAAAAAATAGGGCAAGGAAAAAAGGTGTGAATGAAACATTACTCACACCACTATCATTTTCATTTGCTCTTCAAGTGCTTTTTATATTTATTAAGTGTTCACTGCAGGTTCCAAACAACTATGAAACTGACTTGATTCTCCCCATTATAGATAAGGCATCTGAATTAGCAAATGAGTTGGAACGTCTCACTCGTGTTTTCACTCAAAATTCATGATCTCATTGGCACTCATAGAGATGTTCCTTCTCCTGATATGGGAACCAATACTTAGACAATGGCTTGGATGCTTGATGAGTATTCTAAGTTTCATGGTCATTCACCGGCAGTGGTAACCGGCAAGCCTATTGTAAGTGTATAATAATATTGCACAATCATTACCAACTGTAGCTTTAAGGTCCTATTTGAGTGGTCATAGTTTTCTTGTGTACACAGTGATAGTTTGTCTATCCAAGATTCAAGAAATCAGTTTGAAATATTTGGCTTGTAGGATCTTGGAGGTTCCTTGGGAAGAGAGGCCGCCACTGGACTAGGAGTGGTTTTTGGAACGGAGGCTCTATTTGCTGAATATGGGAAATTAATTTCTGATATGAAATTCGCCATCCAGGTATTTATTCACCACCACCACCATACCATGATATTTAATATACCACTTTTTCAATAAGTCTACACTATTCTGATATAAAATTTACAGAATAGTGGGGAATATGGGAAATCAATTTCTGATATATTTTACAGAATAAGTCTATACATCCCTGTATAGCACGTAGGATTACAATATTTTACACTTTCATTTGTGAAAATTGAGGTTTTGGACTATCTCATGATTTGAAGAACTGATATTTAACAACGCTTGTTAGGACATTTGAAGTCTTCTGAATGATTCACTAACCATTGTTCAAGCATGCCATGCTGTCAACTAATATAATGGATCATATGCTTATATAATTTTTGTCGTGCAGGACGAAATCAAAATAATAGGTGTCATAACTTTTGCCAATCCTTACACCGAACCAGATGAGGAAGAAGAGCAAGCTAATACCAAAGAGAAGAATGCAAATGATGAAGAAAATGTTTGTTTCCTAATATTTGAGATGCCTGTTATTGGTTATATTTTATATCACTTTTACAAGGTTTTTGTGAACTAATCCCTTGGACTTGTTTTGGCATATATTTCAGGATAAAGTTGGCTCATGGTATAGTAATCCTGGAGCTGGAACATCTAAGTCTGGAGCTACGGGGGTTGGCAGTGGTGGTGTTGGCAAGTACTTGAAGGCTAGAAGTGTTCCAACTGAATCTGTTGTTGCTGCCGTCGACACCGGTACAGCCGTTGTAGGAAAGAAAAGAAAAGCAGTTGTCAGTGGCGGATTTAAAGATTTCTCTGCATGGTAGTAATTATCCCAAATTTGAGTATAATTTGTAAATCAGTGTAGACTTGTAATAATTTATCATATTCGAAAAATTTATAGAATAGTGGGGAATATGGGAAATCAATTTCTGATATAAAATTGAAATGATTTGTTTGTTGCAGATTCTGTCTAAGAAAGGAGTTATTATATTACCCGACATTTATGCGAATGTTGGTGGAGTGACTGCAAGCTATTTCGAATGGGTCCAGGTAATGATCAACTCGATAAGTGAAAATTTCAGAAGCTAATTAACAGTTCTTGAAAATATGTTTAAGAGATTTTAAATTTTCCTATGTGACTTCTGCAGAATATTCAAGGATTTATGTGGGATGAAGATAAAGTTAACCTTGAGCTAACAAGGTATATGACTAGAGCTTTCAAGAACATAAAAGGAATGTATAAATCTCACAACTGCGACTTGCGAATGAGAGCTTTCACTCTTGGACTCAACCGTGTCGCTCGCGCTACGCTTTTGAGAGGTTGGGAAGCTTAGAGAAACATGAACATCAATCACTACTAGCTATAAGCTGTAGTTGAAGTTTCTTAGTTTTTGCATCGTTATTTGTCTATTCTATTCTTTTAATTCATTTGTTATCTAGTTTGAAATTGCATTGTTTTTTCTTATTAATTTGGTTGGACAAGTGATTCTTAGTAACTTGATTATGTCATTTTTAGTAATGTAACTCTAAAAGTACTTGTTATTGACTTTAAAAATTTGAATGTGATTAGTGTTGTATTGACTTATTCAAATTAGATTTTTATTTTTATATTATTATTAAGTACATTAATTATATTATTTTAAATATGAATTAAACACAATTAATAATAAAAATTAAAAACATGAGAGAGAAATTACCTGTGAAATTAATTATATTATTTCAGTTTGCTGCGACTTTTCCTGCAAACGCTAAAGTTACCTACGGTATTACCTGCGAATTTAGCTGGTTTACTTGCGACATTGCCCTGCGACTTTTTACTGCGACATTTTCCTGCGACTTTTTACTGCGACTATTTCCTGCGACTTTACCTGCTATGTTAATTATCCACTGAGGTTTTAGCTGGAAACGAATAATCTCAGGAAAAATCGCAGGTTCCTGCGGTAGTTTTGTCAAAATCCGCTGGAAAACAGAGTAATTTTAGTAGTGTGAGTGATGTTTGTTCCGTCGAAAAGATATAATTTGACAATGTATTATAGTTCATCGAAATGATCTAACTTGCCTATTTGATTACTAATTTGCAAGTTAAACTAGCGTCTCTACGTCCAAGCCCTTAGACTCGAGCGGGTGTCACCGGTTAAGGGGAGTGTGAAAGAGACAAGTGACATAAGAGTTTAGACCACCACATTTGTTTATGTGACACATTATCCTATTTAACTCTTTTGTTGAATTTTTTTTTTATCAATATTCTTTTGTTGAGTTTTTTAATATAGCTCTTTCTAAAAACTTTTAAAGTGACTGATATCTTCTACGTAAGACTATTTCTCATATATTGTTTACTCATTTCCTCACTTGCACATTTTCTTATTATTTTGGAATACGCCTATGTTATTATTATTATGTTAATTATTATTGTTATCAAGTACAATATTTTCATCTTGAACTAGTTTTATTGCAGACACTATTGTCACTCCTAACAAGATGATTAAACGTTATGAGAGCTCTTTATGCTTCTCTCTACTTGTTTATTGTTGCGATGAATATGATAAAAATGTAGGTTTCACTTCATATATATATATATATATATATATATATATATATATATATATATATATATATATATATATATATATATATATATATATATATATATATATATAACATATTACTTTTTGAGGTCATGCAGGCGTGGGTTTACTCTTTGATTGAATATTTTTGAACCACACTAACTTCTAAAATTTAAACTCATATAACAATGTAGATTCAGAAGCAACCTAAAAAATTTATATTCAATTTAATGTTGAAGATATTATGATAGATAGTAATGAGTTTATGAAAAATTAAAATGCCTTAATCGAAGGCTATTGCAATATATCTAAAAATAAATAGAAGAAAATGATCTAACTAATATTAAATGACACCTTATTTTATTCAATATCCATCATCTTATATTACAGTCATAAAAATACCAGTCTTGATATTAGATATAGAAGGAAAAATAAAATTATAAGGTGCCAATACAAAGACAATAACTAAGTGATAGAAACATTGTTTTAGTGAAATTGGGTACTCTAGGATTGGGGTTGATACACCGGTATACATTTACAAAAACCATCGATACACTTAATTATAGTAGGTTTTCTACACTTATCTATACAATCTGAATCATCTAAACAATGTCTATTACCACGCCAAGCTGAAAGGAGAAAAAATTATGAAGTAATGTAAATTAGATTAGTTAAAATATTGTGCAAAAAAGTAAATAAGAAAATTTATAAAAGAGGATAAAAATTGCTTACATTCTACGTTTGTTGCAACAAGAAATAGAGAAAGAATGATAATTATGAGATAAACAAACTTTGCAATTTTAGCCATATTTCTTTTCTTTCCTTGTAATAAATGGTTTTATCACTCTATAAATATAGAGTTCATTCTCTGCTTATACCAATTAAACGATTTTTAGCTGTTATGGAATTGTAAAAATTACTTTACTAAATTATAAATATTACTAAATGTCTCTTATGTATAACTTTTCATGTGTGTAAAGGAGAAAACATAAAATATAAATTTTATTTTTGGA
Source organism: Lathyrus sativus (assembly GCA_963859935.3). Classification (NCBI taxonomy): domain Eukaryota; kingdom Viridiplantae; phylum Streptophyta; class Magnoliopsida; order Fabales; family Fabaceae; genus Lathyrus; species Lathyrus sativus. The sequence goes on from OZ012739.1 coordinate 372,510,397, forward strand.
CAACACATACACTAGCTATTAAGTGATTGAATCATTGTATAAGAACAAAAGAGTGTTTTTTTTTTCTTCATATTTCTTGTCGTTTAAGTAAAAGTAATGTGTTACTAAAAATCACTTGCAACTTAAAATATTAAAAGGTGACTTATTACCAATACAAACGTCATTGGTAATCTATAGGATCACAAGATAGAACGATTTAATTAAAAATAATTTAATTTAATAAAATTGGATTGTGCTTGTAATTTCCAAGGGCCACTTTGGTTAATGGTAGATAGGGGAGAATTATCATGCCACCTTTAAAATTTGATTTGACAATAGTCTCTTGATGCTTTCAATTACACGAGCAGGATTGTAGAATGAACACACAATTTATGTAACATTCCATATTGTCATATTTTAATTATTAGTTGTGTTATGTTGTATAATGAATTAGGAACTTATTCTAAGGGTTGAAGGTGTTAGGAATGTGTCAAAGAATGCGGAATTTGGAGAATGAGGGGTAAAACATATTTTTTTGGCAAATATTTATGGAACTCTATATCAAGGTGTAATTAATAATCAAGGTGGAATTGGGAATAAAAGAAGGACATTTATGTAACTTCATATAATTAATGAAAGGTGTTTTAGTCATTTCACTTGGATATTCTAATAATACAAGACAAACTAGTTTTAAGTAATATTTAAGGAGGATAATCCAATATTTGACCATTCAGAATAAGTAGGATGGTATGATTAGAATTTTACAAGAACTAATATTTGGCAATTTAGTGTTTTTACAAGTATCATATATATATATATATATATATATATATATATATATATATATATATATATATATATATATATATATATATATATATATATATATATATATATATATATATATATATATATATATATATATATATATATATATATATATATATATATATATATATATATATATATATATATATATATATATATATATATATATATATATATATATATATATATATATATATATATATATATATATATATATATATATATATATATATATATATATATATATATATATATATATATATATATATATATATATATATATATATATATATATATATATATATATATATATATATATATATATATATATATATATATATATATATATATATATATATATATATATATATATATATATATATATATATATATATATATATATATATATATATATATATTATATGATAGAAAAAAAAATGAATTTCTATCATTATCTTATTCTTTTTCCTCCTTCCACCACTTGGCATGGAGAGGAGAATATAGATTGGGGCATGACTACAAGTTCGCTTACTTGCATGCATGAATCAATCTTCATGTTTTGAGCATGCTTAGAGAAAAAGTAGGGAATTCCTTTGGCAAGAATGGATTGAGGATTAAGATTGACGAATCAAGATAGATGGAAGGATAATGTAGAACTATTGTTGGAGGAGAAGAACCACATGAATTAAAGAAGTAAAGAAGAATTCAGCCTCTTAGGTCAAACATTGCATGAATTTTCCCTATCCTTAAGTTATTGTTTTGTTTTAGTATGGACCATATATGGTGAGATGTTCACTACTACAAATATTACATTTAATGAAGAAATTTTCATCTCAGTTCTTGAAAAATTAAGGTCAAATGACCTAGAACACTCTATATATTATATTTTTAAAGAAACTTTATCTTTCACTTCGGTTTTCTGGGAAAATTGACGTAAAATGTTGTTTAATGTTTGAGCTTTGATTCCTAACTTCTGCAATTTTATGTTTTATTTACAACTAAAAGGCGCATTTAATTTCTATACATTTTATGTCGGATATTATCCCTCGATTAATGAAGAAAGCCTAGATAAAAATTCTAAAAACAATTTTTATTCCTTCAGAATTATAAAGTTTGTCTCATTCATTGTTTGTACCCTAGGGAACAAAAAAAAGTCATTCTTCTCCAGCGAACGAATAAAAAAAACTCATTCTTCTCCAAGAAGGAAGTAAGCTCGAATTCTTCCCTGTTGAGTCTCTCATCACATTCCCGGTATGTTCAAATTCTCCATTACTATTGTTGTTGTTTCTGTCGTTGATGTTGTTGTTGTATGTGATTGTTGTTGTTATTATTATGATTTTCAAGACTTATATTGTTTACTATAATGTTGTTATAGTATTTGTTGTTGTTGTTCTGGTAGTTATTGTTGATTGTGTTCTATTTTAAATTTATTTTCAGAAGTTATATGTGATTAAGGAACGTAGTTGGATGAAATCCAATAGATTAAGTAAAGAGTATGAAAGTGGAGTGATTCAATTTTATGATTTTGCAAAAGAAAAAAAATCTTCCTAAGGATAAGGGGATTTTTTGGCGTCCTTGTAACATTTGCCAAAATATGCACAAATGTCCAAGGATTGAAATATTCAATCATTTAGGTTGTGATGGAATTATTCAAAATTGTACGAAATGGGTATGTTATGATGAAGTGACAAAAAAATACCTTTGTCAAATACAATTGAAGATGATGATAAATTTATGAATGATACTCTAGAAGACATGATTCGTGATAATAGGATATATATGCTTTCACGAATGCTAATGTGGTAGATACTTTGCAAAAAGACATGGATGAGTCGTTGTATCTGGGATGCAAACGTTTCACAAGATTCTCGGTTATGTTAAGACTATTTAATCTTAAGGCAAGAGGTGGGTGGGCGGATAAAAGTTTCACTGAATTGTTTGAAATGTTGCAAGAAATGCTTCCAGAAGGTAAAATGTTACCTAACCTTAGTTATGATGCCAAGAAGATATTGTATCCAATGTGCTTGGATTATGTCAAAAGACATGCATGTCGCAATGATTGCATATTATATAGGAAAGAATATGAAAACTTAAAGGAGTGCCCGAGATGTGGGGAGTCACGCTACAAGAAAAAAGTCAATTGTGTTGAAGATGATGATATTGTAACTAGAAAGGGTGTTCCTTCCAAGGTGATGTGGTACCTAGCGGTGATTCAAAGGTTTAAGAGATTGTTTGCTAATGCAAATTATGCAAAGATTATTAGATGACATGCAGATGAAAGAGTGTGTGATGCAAAAATTCACCATATAGATTATTCAATGCCCTGGAAGAAAATTTATTCCTTCTTTCTAGATTTTGCACTAGAACCGATGAGCTTTTGGCTTGGACTTGTCACCACAGAATGAATCATTTTGGTAATTTGAGTATCAACAACACATCATGGCCTGTTCTTCTCATAATTCACAACTTATCTCCATGGTTGTGCATGAAGCACAAATATATGATGTTATCAATGATGATTTCGGGTTCAAAACAATTAGGGAAATACATAGATGTTTATTTAACTCAATTGAGTGAACATTTAAGATTTTTGTTGGGGGAAGACGTTGATTTTGATTATGCGTATACACATGATAACTTTAAGTTGCATGTCATGTTGTTTTTTTACAATCAATGACTTTCCTGCATACAATAATTTGACTGGTGACAACGTCAAAGGACATAAAGTGTGTCCTATATGTGAATTTGATACATGTCACTACTAATTATAACATGGAAAAGAGATTGTTTATCTTAGGCCTCAAAATTTTTTAAGACCTAATCATTCATACCATAGATTGCAGTACATTGCTGTCACTTCATATTTGTTTTCACATTTCACTAACTGTAAATAGAGAAAATTAAAATCATAATCTAATACACATAAGATACACACTTTTATATTACTAACTCCTCTGTCCTCTATTTAAACTACCATTTTAACTCACAAAAGAGTTTATAAAATGAGATTGAGGTAGTGCATAGTTAATACATTTCAAGGGAAATCATAAGCTCCAGTAGCATACTGCTTAATCTTTGTATCATCATTCATGAAATTCATGAGCGTTGAAGTGTATGAAAATCCCTCAATTTTTTTATAGTCATCTGAACTTAAATAAATTTATGACCATCTCAATATTGAAAAAATAAATTAAATAAAACAAGTAAAATAATTTCCATGTGAATTTTTAAATAATAAATTAAAAATTAAAAAAAAAAAGTTTAGCTGAACTTCCACATCACTCAAAAATAGAATTCGAGATGAAATAGTGTGCAAAGGAGTCTCACAGAGAGAATCTTAATATTTTAAGGGAAGAATTCTAAATTTTTTTTTATAGAAGATAAAATCAAAACTCGTTATATTGGCATAGTAATATATAATTAACCCCATAAAAAATTTTATGTTCAACTCGATATTGAAGATATTATGATAGAGAGTAATGAGTATATGAAAAATTAAAATGCCTTAATAGAATGCTATTGGAATATATCTAAAATTAAATTGAAGAAAATAATCCAATTAATATTACTTGGTACCTTATTTTATTTCATATCCATTGTCTTATATTACAAAGTCATTGTTAAGAGTCTCACATCGGACAATATATGATATAAACATGTGTTTATAAGTGAGAGTAATTCTCACTCTACCAACCGATTTTATAGGATTGAGTTAGGTCCAATCACATTTCTTAACATGGTATCAAGAATAATACATTTAATTATAGTGAAATTGGGTACTCTACGATTGGGGTTGAAATACCGCTACACATTTACAAACATGATCGATACATTTAATTGTAGTAGGTTTTCTACACTTATTTTTATTACAATCTGAATCTGTTAAACAACGTCTACTACCATGCCATGCTGAAAAGAGGAAAACAATGATGAAATGTAAATTAGATTAGTTAAAATATTGTGCAAAAAGTAAAAAAGAAAATTTGAAAGAAAAAAACAAAGTTGAAAATGGCTTACATTCAACGTTTGTTGCAGCAAGAAATAGAGAAAGAATGATAATCATGAGATAAACAAACTTTATAATTTTAGCCATATTTCTCCCCTTTCCATGTAATAAATGATTTTATCACTCTATAAATATAGAGTTTATTCTCTGCTTATACCAATAAAACGATTTTTAACTCTTATAGAATTGTTAAAATAGCCTTTTAAAATTATAATTATTACTAAATGTCTCTTGTGTATACTAATATATTGTGCTTGCCTCTTTAATACACTTAACAAATAGGGTAAATTAAAACTAAAATTCAATCAAATTTCCATTGGTTTATAACTTTTCATGTTAGAAAGAAAAAAAACACAAAATATAAATTATATTTTTTCTTCCTTCATATTTCTTGTCGTTTAAGTAAAAGTGATGTGTTACTAGAAATCACATACAACATAAAATATTAAAATGTTACTTAAAACATAAAATATTTAAAAAGTTATTCATTATTAATGCAAACGTCATGGTAATATATGAGATTACAAGATAGAATGATTGAATTAAAAGAGTTAAATATGTTTGTGATTTTTATAAATATTTTATATTTATTTTTAGTCCCTAAAACAATTTTTTTTTAAAAATGGGTCCTCTTAAAATTTTCAATTTATATTTTTGGTCATTCTTGTAATTTAGGGACGTTGTTTACAATTTAGCGACAAAATTAGTGACAGTTTTAACGATAGTTAGTACTTAGCGACTGAATTAGTCAAAGTTTTAAGAACGGTTTTATCAAGAGAGACTAAAAGTGTGGATAAAAACTTTTAAGTAGACCATTCTTTAAATGAAATTTTTTTAAGAACTAAAAGTAAAATATAATATATTTAGGAAGATCATAAACATATTTAACCTTAATTAAAAATAATTTAATTTAATAAAATTGGACTATGCTTTATAATTTCCTAGGGCCAATATGATTAAAGGTAGTTAGGGAGAATTTATTAGCCACCTTTAAAATTTGACCTAACAACTCACATAAATAATGTTTTTACCTTCTTTTTGTGAATTTGTTTTAAAATTTCAATTATTTTTTTGAGGTTTTACTAGATTTTTTTAGGGATTTTTAAATTATTATCGAATTTTTTGAATCTAGATTTCATCGAACTTTTTAAAAAATAGATGTAAAAAGAAAACTATTTATACTTGTTTTTAAAAAACATGTTAGAAATCATATATTTTTTTCATAAAACTATGATTTAATATCGTATTGTTTAAAAAAACCAACGTAAAATCATACTTTTTACATTGCTTTTTTTTTTTTCTAAATCAATATAAAAATCATAGTTTTTTAAAGAAAAAAAATATTTTTTATCAATTTTTTCTAATATGCCAGAAAACTACAAAATGTATTGTTTATTAGTGTTTTTAGTAAACAAATCACAAGTTTGAGTTTACTTAAGGGATTAAATTGGAAAAAATTCTAAGGACAATTTTATGTAAAATATTTGAACAATAGTGATAGTTTCGTAAGGTTTTATGTTTTAATATTGAACAATTGGATAAAAGTTTAAAGAAATAAATGCATAAGCGCTTGGATGGACAAAGCAAATAAAGAAGAACTATAAAAGTAAAGCAATTAGGTAATGAATGCTTAAAATTAAGAGTGGGACACAAGTGCATATATTTTTCAGAAATTCTTTATCTTTGTGATTCAGTGTGTGAATTCTACACGAAATAAAATGAAATGCAAACCCTAATTACAAAAGAGAAAATTACTTATATACTAGTTACATCAATAACTGTCGACAACAGTTATCACTCTAGCATTCGACATATATCCTGCGATGTGGGCTTTTGTCTTTTGATGTTTCCACATGTCTTTGGTTTTTTAATTGCTTCAATTCACTCATGTTGTCGAACACGTCTTCAAGTATCTTAATCCTATATGTCGAATACGTGAGAAGTTCTCTTGATGTCGAAATCAAGACTTAACTACCTATACTTAGTATTTATATACATCTCAGATCTAACATCGAAATACTGAGCGAAAAATATCAGGCTAACAGATGCCCCCTAAAAAATTTCATTTTCAATCATATTTACAATATGGAAGAAAGGTGGCTTTTTTTCCCAGTAAACTCACAACATTATTCAAGTCATTCTCCATACATTATCATTATCATGAATACCTATACCTAGCCATCACTTTTACAATCGTGCGAGTGCCAGCCATCATGGCTACAATTTCCAAGGCCACCTAAATTAAATGTATTAATCAAAAAAGAAAATAATTAATTAGTAAATGTTTAAGTCAAAACAAAAAAGTAGTACTCCAACAACTATATAACATCTCTCTCACTTCTTTCTTCTGCTTAACCACATCTTCTTCCACTTCACAATATTTCTTTCTCTTCTGAACCTTAAGAACCCTTATTTATTATAATGTCCATGTTCACTTTATCTTCATTTTATGTTCTAAAAATGACTTATTCTTCTTATTAAAATTATGTTTATAAGGGGACATATGTTGGACAAATCAATGTGTTCAACAATTTATTCAAGAACTGATAGATAATAGAAAATAAAATGATAAATCATTAAAAAAATAAAGAACACAAGAGAACTATTAACCCATTTCAGTGCAATAACACCTAATTTGGGAGTCTTCTAACCCAAGAAAGGAAATCTACTCTCAATAGAATATGAACAAAGTGTCGTAGATGAAAAATTCTTGTTCCATGTCACTCTTCTTAATTATACCCATGTATTTCTATTAGGACTCTCCATAAGTATGAGATCACCCTCTCACCTTTTCTCAATAAATAAACCTAGTAATTAATACAATAAACAGAATATAAACAATAAAGCTATAACATCTGAAAAAACTTTCATCAGTATCCTTATCACATGGATCTTCCTTTTCTAGAGTATTGGATACAAAATTTACACTTTTGTTCTTCTTTTCTAATCTACCATTTATAGAAAATTCAAAGGTTTGAAGAGATTCAGTAGGTTCGTCAATCTTCAATTTTATTAAGTTTTGGTCTTCTTCAATAAATGTTACCTTCATGTCAAGTAGATGAAGTCTTCCATCAGATATGGATTCAACTTCCATCATTCTCATATTTTCAAACATAGTTCCAAGTAGATGAAGTCTTGACATCCTAACCATGGATGTGCCTTCATGGGCATGTTAATTGAACCTCCATCCATAGTGTTGTCCATTTGAACATAAAATATACATTCGCTGGAGCTCACCCAAACAAAATAGGATTCCTGCCCTGATAACAATTGAAATTATGTTCTTGAGGGAGCGAATGTTGGACACAATGTTGGGACAAATGTTCCAACTAGTTAAACCAGTAAGATATTAATATAACAACAGCAATAACACAATTCAACAAGCAATAAAATAACAAAAGAGATTAGTAACCCAGTTCGGTGCAAATAACATCTACTTCTAGAGAGAACTCTACCCAATAATAGAAATTCGCTACTTCAAGTTAGTGCAATTAGTCTTATAGGAACATCAACCAATTGATGTTCAATGCATCTTCCTATTCCTAATAACGATCTATTTAGGACTCCCTCAAAATATGAGAACCTCTCTCACTTTCTCTCAATCACTAACTCCTAGTGACCATTTTCAATAACATCTCTATTAATTGTTGAATTTATTACTCAACTAAGAAAAACCAACAACTATGTTTAGTTACTGAAACATAGTATGGTGTACACAAACTAGATCCAACCCTAATCCTTATGATATAAGTGATAGTATTAACATGGAGTACAGGAAAAAAAATTCAAAAACCATAGGCACTAAGAACATAAGATAGCGCATAAAACCCTTGTCAAACATGAGAATCAAGTCTCTTTATATAGCAGTGTATTTTAGGCTTTTTTTCTCCTTGGATATCTAAATTAAACTCATCCATAATATTTGTTGAATCTTGTTGGATTTAATATGCTCCATTAAAATCTCCAGAACATATGATTTGTTATATCTCAAATTTAAATCCTAATTTAAGTATGATTTGATCTTCAATAATGTTAAGGGCCAAATTATGCATACTTTTGATTATATTTTATGGCGCTTTCCAATGGTTTCCTTGGTATTTTACTTGTAAATCTATTAGTTTTAGCGTAAATATGCAAGTTTTTGACTTTATTGTAAATATTGTGAATTATGATCATTTTGATGCTTTTTGACAGGTCTTATTACTTATATTTGATGATAGGAACCTTCGGTGAAGGAAGGAAGGCCTAAAAGTTCATTTTTAAGGAGATCGTGTTGGAAAACCGCACTTAGCGCACTTCTAGCGTGTTTCTACTGGAGAGGAAGTAGCTAAAGCCTTCAATTGCGCTAAGCGGTCTGCTATCGCACTTAGCACGCTTTCTGGGATTTTGCATCTGTTTTCTTGACAGCGCTTAGCGCGCTCCTGATGGCGCTTAGTGTAACAGCCCAATTTTCAATAACTTATTAATGGTACTAGTTAATTGGTTTATATGATTTAAGTGAATTATTGGATTTAACTCATTTATTCTATTGGGTAGAATAATGTGGACTTACTAGACATTCTCTAAGTAAGGATGAGATGGGATATTTTATGAGAAAAGGAATTGGTAAATATTTTGAGAGAAGAAATAAATTGGAGAGAAACCAAAGGGAAGGATATATGAAGGGTGTTGCGGTGGAAATAGGATATCAAACTATTAATTAGTTTGAATCACAATTCTTAATTCACAACCGCTCTTTGATTTATCCGAAGGAAAAGGTCAAAAGAGGGAAAACCTATTTTTGCATCGTAAACACAATGCAGGGAGAGACCTAGGTAAGGGGTTGATTAAGCTTAGGGAAGGTATTAGCACCCTAAACTTCTGTAGTACTCTACAGGAACCTTTTGTTTATTGTATGTTTTTTTTATTTTATTATCTGCTTGATGTATATATTGAGCTAAGGGATAGAGTGACCTAAAGGACCTAAGGGTTAGTCCTAAGTTTACTCGATAAGACATCGCATCTTGTGCCTACGTATCCTGGATAGAGAATGGAATCAGAGTAATCGTAGTTCCCCTCGAAAGGGAGGTTAGAAACGTCTTGACTATGGTCAAGGTTTCAATGAGGAATAAACTTATCTTAAGGACACGCTTACGTGGAGTCTTTGAAACTCCTATTTCTATGTTGAATTTGTTAATTGAAAATTTAGGGTTGAAATTAGGGATTCCACGACGGGAAACCCTAAAACAGAGTACGTCGACTCTTTGACCTAATGCTAGGGTAAAGGGCATTTTCGTCCACGGCAGGACACCTAGGCTATTAGGGTTTTTGAAACGGTCAAAAATTAGGGTTATTGACTCGGCGGTCAAAAGGCTAGACCTAATTCCTTCGGAGGGATTCTAACGGTAAAAACATGCAAAATACGACAAATTACTATTCGGTAGAATTAAAGTGCGGAAAAATAAAGAAAGCGGTAAAAGAAGCATCGCGACGATCACTCGTGTAAATTACAAATCCCAAAAAAATGCAAAAATAAAAATAACTGCGATCATGGCCTCGCATAAATTACATCCATGAAACAAAAAAATAGTACGAACAAATGAAATATTGAAGAGTTGCAAAGAACAAACGAATGAGGGTTAGACGAAAATGAAGCGGCTAAATCAATTTTATTTAAAGGGAAGAATTAATTTTTTTCATTTAAAAGGAGAACTTAATTTGGTTTTAATGTTTTTATTTAAAAATTAGTTTTAATTTGATTAAAAAAATGCTTTAATTTTAAGGTTTTTGATGAAAAAAGTTAGTTTTAATTTTTGTAAAATGTTTTAATTTTAATTTTTACACAATGTTTTAAATTTTAAAGCAAAAAAATGTTTTACTTTTTAAAGTTAAAAAATGTTTTTTAAATTTATTTTTAAAAATGATTTTTAATTTTAAGTTTTAAATATGAGTCTTAATTTTAAAAACAAGGTTTAATTTTAATTATATGATTTTAGCTTAAAAATGGTTTAATTTCTTTTTTTTTAATATTTTAATTAACTTAAGTAAACTAAGTTAATGAGATTAACAATTAGAAATATTTTGATTTTAACAGTTTTCATTAAGCTGCATTATGAAAATTATATACTACAGTAATAATAAAATACTAATAACAATATAATAATAATACAATAAATAAAAGAATAGGAGGAAGAAAATGAGAAATAAAAGGGGGATTATCATGTTACTGAACGTGTTTTTTAGGTTTTTCATCTTTAACCCTTCTTCTTCATAGCGGCGGCGGCTCCCCCATTGATGAAGTTTTGAACCTTTTTCTTTTCCTTTTGCATGACTGTTCTTGCATCTTCTTCTTCCTTGTTTCGCCATAATCTTCTCTTTTTCCTGTAAAAAAAAAAGAATAACAGAAACCAAATGTGATATTGACGAAATCTTACGAGTTATGGTTTGTTGGTGATTCCGCCGGTGATGAAGCTTTGAAGGTTTTTTCGAAAATCTCCCCTCTTCTGATAAGTTCTGAGAACGGCCACCGTTTTTTCTTTTGTCTCCTCTTCTCTTTTGTCTCCTCTCCTCTTCTCTTCTCTTTCCCAAATGTAACAAATTAGGGTTAACTCTAACCTAATGCCCACTTTAAAGCCCAACTTAAATAATTAGTTAAAACTAAATAAAATTCAAACAATTTAAAATAAACTTAAAATTCTATTTATTTATACTAAACACTAAAAATATTATAAAAAGAATAAAATCTTTTCTAATATTTTTAATTTTATGATTTTTGGATGTTTTTATGAATAATATGGAAAAAAGTGAAAAAAATAATATTTTTAAAAAAATAATTTAAATAAAATACGAAAATAATAATTAAATAATAAAAAAAAAACTAATTTTGTTATTTTTTTTATAAAAATAGAAAAGTTAGATTAAAAATAAAAGAAAAACAAAAAATGATGAAGGTGGGATTCGAACTCTCAACCTCTCACACTCACAACTCCTTACACAGGGTCTCTTGCCAATTGTGCTATTTTATTCATTCAAAATAAAGTGGCACTAGAAACCCGGTAAACTAAAAGAGCGCGCCACATATTATTTTCTTGCAACAATCAAACAACTGTACCACCCGTTAGTGGTTAGTTTAAACGCAATGCACAATGAAATGGGATGCAAGATGAAACGACTAATCTTAGGGCAAAATTTGGGGTATTACAGTTGCCCCTATTTAAATAGCTTCACCGGATGATTTGAGCGACGAAGGCTCGAGAAATCATGGTGGAGGGATTTAAATATAGATAACCGAAATTTTTTCCCTTAGATGCAGTGATATGCAAGCTCTGGACAAAACGGAAATAAATTATAATGCTGACAATGCCATGAATTTAGTATGGTGCATATGATGGAATGGTGAATGCAGAGATGCAGACAACACGACGACACCGGGGAAAGACGCGACGAACCACACTGGGGAATACGACGCACTGGGTGACAGCACGACCCTGAGGGAATTCTAACGATGATGGTCAACTGGTGCTAGCATGACCAATTTTCACCTTTAGAAAGGAAAGGTAAGAGCGAGATCCTCAATGGAGATGGCACCGATGAGACGGCCTCCACTGGGGAAAATCTAGGAGTAATTATTCAACAGGTTCAGGCGTGACCGGCTGATATTCTAGAGTAAAAATTAAAACTGGATCTGCACGACTGTAGGATCGATTAACAAGATGCTGGAGCATTGAGCAAAGAATAACATCCGAGCTTCTGGAAACTCTCCCTCGTGATAGGATCAGACGGAATTTAGGAATCCATAGAAAATATACAGGGTAAAACCGACTGTATGCCAAAATAAATGGACTTTAATGGGAAATACCCTGATAAGCCTCTCGAGAGAGAATAACCACTTATCGTTGGAAGGGACTTATATGCCAAACTGGATAAGCTCTCAAATAAAGAGGTTGTTGCTTATCTAATTAATAAACCTCCTCATATCTAAGGTCGACGCCTTGGACATATGATTCAGATTCTTCTTTTACTAAAGGGTAAACTGAACTTCCTCATACTTCAAGATTCACACTCTCCTGAATATGATTCTGCTCCTTCTTTTACTAAAGGGTAAACTGAACTTCCTCATACTTCAAGATTCACACTCTCCTGAATATGATTATGCTCCCTCTTTTACTAAAGGGTAAACTGAACTTCCTCATACTTCAAGATTCACACTCTCCTGAATATGATTATGCTCCTTCTTTTACTAAAGGGTAAACTGAACTTCCTCATACTTCAAGATTCACACTCTCCTGAATATGATTCTGCTACTTCTTTTACTAAAGGGTAAACTGAACTTCCTCATACTTCAAGATTCACACTCTCCTGAATATGATTCTGCTCCTTCTTTTACTAAAGGGTAAACTGAACTTCCTCATACTTCAAGATTCACACTCTCCTGAATATGATTCTGCTCCTTCTTTTACTAAAGGGTAAACTGAACTTCCTCATACTTCAAGATTCACACTCTCTTAAATATGATTCTGCTCCTTCTTTTACTAAAGGGTAAACTGAACTTCCTCATACTTCAAGATTCACACTCTCCTGAATATGATTATGCTCCTTCTTTTACTAAAGGGTAAACTGAACTTTCTCATACTTCAAGATTCACACTCTCCTGAATATGATTCCGCTCAAACCTCCCATTTCTTCAAAATGATACGGGAAATGGAAACCAAACTGCTCACTGGAGATGGCCACTTGCTGCAAGTCATAACGAAGATAGGATAAGCTTCTCGGGCGAGAAATGCCGCTTATTTGCAAGAGTGGAAATAATAAGCTTCTCGGGTGAGAACTGCTTGTAGAGGTGGTAACAGGTAATGTAAATTGTAAAGAAAGTTGTGATGATGGCAAACATCTAGATCACTGAGTGATAGCAGGTAACATAAATTGTAAAGAAGGTCGTGATAATGGCAAACATCTAGATCACTGTAATGTGAATTGTCAAGAATGTTATGATGATGGCAAACATCTAGATCACTGTAATGTAATAATGAGCTCCTTGTATGAGAAGATCAATTGTAGAGTGTATTGTAAAGTGTAAGGTGGGTGATAAGCTCCTCGGCTGGGAACTGTTGCTTGTCTGTTGTGTAATGTACGGATAAGCTTCTCGGACGAGAACTGTCGCATATCTGCAAAGGATTGTAAATGCTTTTCTTGAGAGACACTGCAAAATAAATGCACATCCAGGTATGTTCGATGACCGACGGGACTGTAATTCGATCTAGAATTAGGCTAGAAAGAACTGATAAACAAAACTCCATTGAGGACACGAACTCGAATGGGGACTACCTTATCTTAACGCGGAAAGGTAACGGAAATAACCATCGTCCACGAGGGTTGAACTCTATGGGGAAACTGGAAACAAGTAGGTATTTTATGCTTAGGACTGACGATCTACTTGGAGAGAGCGGACAAACCCAGTTACTCGGCGGTAACGACAAGGATGACGATAAATAGCAAGCATGCAAATGCTAATGCGTATGCCAAAGTGTATACGAATGTGTATGTTCATGTGTATGACAATGAAATTAAAATGAGTATGTAATGCTCATGCTTATTCTTATGCTGACAAAACAGATGAGAGAGGAGACATGAGATGAAATAAACATCTCGACAGGAATACCCGGTGACCTCTGCAATAGTACATCTATTAGAGGATAGGAATAGTTGATGGTAAGACCGAATCTGGCTTCAAAGTTAAAATTTCCCTGGGGAGAAAAGATCATGACTTCCACATGGGGATACGTCTTCACTGGAGAGTACGGTGTCCTGACTTCAACTGGGGATCCGTGATCTCTGCATGAAGATACGATGTCATGACTTCATGGGGGGATTGTTATCATGAACCATAGTCAGCCAAAGAACTCTTAGGCTCTAAGACTTCCGGGGATAAAATAAATATCCGTTGTATGGGAAAGGTGTGGAGCTAGGCAGCTTCATGAAGATAGTGTATCAACTTCCTGGAAATAATACCTCAACTTCCTGGGGACAAGGTACATCCAACTGGGGATCAAGTATATCAAACTGCCCTAGAAAGAGTTCATCAGACTTACTGGGGAAATTCAACAAACATTCCTGGGAAAAGCATCTTGACTTCTTGGGGAGAATATGGCAATCTCCTGGGGAATATTCCCTAAAGAAAGTAAGACGATTCCACTGAGAAACAAATAATTCCACTGAGAATGGGTCTTCAAGACTGTATATCACTTGGAGGATACCAGAGATGTCTCTGCAGTCTTGAGAGTCACTGGGGATTTATCGGGTGGCTCCCAAAAGTGTTGTCAGCTTAAAGTCTCGCTGGGAACTATCACTAGGAAGATGCTGGTAAAATCTCTGCTGTCTTGGAGATTACTGGCTCGGTCCAAAGTGTTGTCAGCTTATAGTCTCGCTGGGGACTGTGTCAACTTAAAGTCTCTCTGGGGACTATGTTGAGGCAATGGTTAAGATGTAGATTCTGCAACGATGAGATTTATTGGGGAATGAAGACCACCGGGAGTAAAATCCATCGGGTGCATGAAGAATATCGTGAAACGAAGCTAACTTTGATCTCAATGGACTTTGTCGTAGTCGCCATTTTGAAAATATCATGCCCCAGAGTACCTGCTTCGTGAGGAAAAGTCAACTCAAGAGGATTTTACAGAGAAACATGGAGTCCAGATGCCCCACTGTTTTCCAACTCTTGGAGAGATTTGTCAGATCTCGACGTAACTGGCTCAGATCGACGGTGACATGCTTGAGTCTTCAAAAATAGCTCTTAAGAATGTCAGACTCACATTGATGAGAAAACTGGAAACCATCTGCCCATGTTTAGCAGGATCTGTGACATCTATATGTAAGTTTCTAAGATATCAGGCAAAACCGCCACGCGTGAAATGCTATCCTGAAACTATCAATGCAACAATATATTTGTCTTGAAATTTTTGTTTTTGAAAAAGATATCGCTGTAACTCATGACCAAAATCACTATCTAGGATATAAGTTTAATTTATAATGCCAACATGAATTTTTGAGCATAGCTCGTAGGAGTCAGGAAACGCTATCTCGTCGAGTATGCTTTCAAGAGAATTCCTACTTCAATTAGGTCTTTTAATGGTTGTATCGTGGCTTGGTGCACGGTTTAGGAAATAAAGGATAAAGGCTCAAAGTTATTTGTACCCACCCCTTTCTTCGTGATGTTCTCCAATCCTAATTCAGTTAACGGGATACGAGCATTCATATCTCAATCGGATTTGATATGGTCGAGAACTCATCAAGACTTTGGACAATGGGAGTCACTCACCTATTTTGGTGTTCGATCAACACGACTTTTGTTCTTTATTGGGGTTCCTTATTGCCCTTGTTTTTTTGTTATATTTATTTTTTTTATTTCCTAACTTTTGCCTGGACGACGTCTTTTGGATTTGAATTTGGAGTCCAGCGGGATGCCCCAGTTTTGCCTAAGTCTCCTTCATAGGTTTTGACTTAGCGGGCTATATTTTTTTTTTATTTTTGTGAATGAGTCGTGTGACTCTTTTGAAGGTTTGTGACTGCCCCACTCTTTAGGTAGTAAAGGAATAGTCGTTGCATTTTGACTTCTTAAGATGTTATGGATAGATTCTCGACGGTTCGCTCCTCCTTTTTGAGGGTTTGAGCGCTCGATTGGTTGTACTGAAAAAACTACCCTGCCCCAGGTTAACATAAGGGTTTTAATTTGGAAAAGAAAACTCCTACTTCAAGGCTCAAAAGGGTTAAAGAGGGATTATCATGCTTATGTCTCCAGTGTTTAGGATTTGAAACAATGCCTTACATCATCAGCAGGTTTCAGTTGAAAGCATACGACAAGAGATCTGGTGTTTTTGTTCATCATCCTCCTCCCAATTCTCTATCAAACAAGAGATCGGGTAAAATTGGCATTATAAGTTTATGAAAAATATTTTTAATGAGTGAAACGAATGGATTTATTTAAGATAAACATGCATTACATCAATTATTCCAAAATAAACAAGTTTGTACATGATAATTATGCTTAATCAAAGAAAATAAACATATAAATAATCAAAATGTAATGTCTCAAAGTCCTTCAAGATGTGTTTATGAAGTCTTTGCATCTGAAACCGGCACAATAATAGTGGTTTCCTCTGGCGGAGCCTCACTGAAATGGGGAGTATGATCACTGCGAGTCATCTTGCTTGCCCCAACTATATTTGTCACTGCTTCATTATCAGTCTTCGAGTCTTCCTTCAGACTAACTTTCCCAGATTATTGGTTGATCGGGGTCACATCATCTTGAGGACTGCTGAAATGAAATGGACTAGGCTTCTGAATAAATACCGACTTTGTCATATTCACAGGAGAAGTAACTGGCTGAGATATGTTGAAAACCTTGAGAGGAGTCTTGATCTTTGGCTGAGGACAATATCTTCTGTTCCAACAAATCTATGACAATGCTCTTGAGCGCGTAACAACCTTCCAAATCGTGACCAGGCGCACCCTCATGAAATAAACAATGAGCGGCGACGTCGTAATTGAGAGGTATCGGATTGGTAGGTGGACCCAAAGTTCGGGTAACAACCAGACCTTGTTGCACTAAGAAAGGATACAACTCAGTGAACGTCATTGGGATCGGAGGACAAGGCTTGTATGGTATCCTATTTTGATGAGGAATCGTCTCCTCTGATGGTTGGCACACGGGAGCGTTGGGCACTCGTTGACAGTTGTCAGGAGCTTGTGCAGGCTGATGAATAGGAGGTTGTTGATAACCCGGATGCTGATAGATCGGAGCCGGTTGCACAGGCTGATATGTAGGAAATTGTTGACTAAAAGGAGGTGCAACAGTAGCTACATATGGTTGTGGAGCATACTGAACTGGATAACCTTGAACACACTTCTGCGGAGGTTTCCAAGGTTGATGAGTATCCATCGAGCGATTGCTCGGAGTTTTGCACTTCGGAGGAGTAACTCGTCGAACTGGTTGAGCAACAGTGGGATTCACTGAGCTGGATTGACGATTCTGAGGAGGTATTTTCTCGACAGTAACAACTGGTTGAGGACCCACAACAGCGTTGCTAATCTCAGGAACAACAGTAGGTTGATTATCCATCTTCCCCTTAAGGGCTTGCAACATCTCCATAATCTGCCCCACACTTCCTCGAAGATCTTTGAGTTCATGGCTGACACGGTCGATTTCTTGAGCTTGTTCTTCCATCCTTTTTCGAGCTTGGGCTCTAGTGTTGTACTGATGCGGAGGACCCAGGGTGAAGAAAGTGGAAGGCGAGGGAACCGAGTATGAGAAACTGGGAGACACATGAAATGCAAAATATGATGCTAAATGCAAGGTGCGAATGAAAGGATTTCATGGAATTCAAATATTTACGAATATCGTGGAATACCAAAAAACTTTATTTATTAATTTGAAAATGGATTACAAATAATATTCTTAGAAAAGTCCTGACATAATAGCTAAATAAAAGCTAATAATGACCCTAAGGAAGCTTTATATTATGTTCCTGGCTATGTTCTTCTAGCTGGGCCTTTTAGAGGAGTAGCCTATCTTCAAAAGGTAGATCGAAAGTCGGAGGAAAATAAATCATC
Organism: Lathyrus sativus; assembly: GCA_963859935.3. Lineage (NCBI taxonomy): Eukaryota > Viridiplantae > Streptophyta > Magnoliopsida > Fabales > Fabaceae > Lathyrus > Lathyrus sativus. The sequence continues at coordinate 372,528,794 of OZ012739.1, forward strand.
CATTTAAACCAAGCAAGGGTACACTAGAATAGTCTTCACAACTGTTGGTGATCATATTACCCTTGATGTCGGATAGCTTCAAACATATGGTTTTAGTGATGTCTTGTTCTTTAGGATTTACCTCTAAGAAAGGGAATAAAGGCTCCTTCAGAATAGATAACCCCACCAATTGAGAGTACTCTTCTAGGGTAAGTACGAGCTGATACTCGAGGAATGTAAAGCAAAAGATCATCTGGATCCTAGAACTGTAACAAATTTGAAAGGAAACCTTTGTCTACTTAAAGTTTCAACGGAGATAACGGCCTTCCATACTTGTTTCTGAATCCTTCGTTGATCTTGAACCAAAGCTCCTAGCTTCCTTAGATCATCTAACTTAAGACTTTTAAAAGACTATCTCAAAGTTTTTTTTTAATTCATGGTATCCTGCAATATCCCTAAATAAGGTTTGAATTCCATGAAATGTAATGCAATGTAATGTCTTATGGATGCAATGCACATATATAAAGTCCTAGGTTAAAGGTATGTGCAAGGAGTTAGGGTCTACCCATCCCAATAAGGTATGTATTAAGGTTAGTTGTACTTGTAGAACAAGGTTCTAAAAAGTGCCCAAAGTCATCAGTCCATCCTTCGGATATTTTCAACTTTCCAACTAACTCGGAGGTCGATAATATTCTCAAGAGAACCTCTTTTGAGTGTAGTATCGCGTAGCAACTATTGTAGGACTACTCCCACATAGTTCCCGCACTACGTCCTATATAAGGCTAAAGTGGTGTTAAGGTACTACGGTCCCTAGTATCACAGACTCCCATCGAGAACAGTAAAAGTTTACACGACTAACTCGATCAACTGAACCATTTTCAAAAGGGTCTCAACTGAGCGGTGATTCTCGAGTCAGCTTGGTCGGGACTCACTCTCGGCAAGCCTCGTCGAATATATCCTCATCCTATAATAAGGCCGCTCAAGTCCGGGCTAGGACTTATCTCACAATAGAAGGGTATCCCCATAATATACAATAATACGTACATATAATGAATAAAATAAATATCATACAATAATAAAATAGGGGCAACCCTTAAAACTTAGATAGTCCCCAGTGAAGTCGCCATTTTCTGTTGCGGTGGAAATAGGATATCAAACTATTAATTAGTTTGAATCACAATTCTTAATTCACAACCGCTCTTTGATTTATCCGAAGGAAAAGGTCAAAAGAGGGAAAACATATTTTTGCATCGTAAACACAATGCAGGGAGAGACCTAGGTAAGGGGTTGATTAAGCTTAGGGAAGGTATTAGCACCCTAAACTTCTGTAGTACTCTACAGGAACCTTTTGTTATTGTATGCTTTTATTATTTTATTATCTGCTTGATGTATATATTGAGCTAAGGGATAGAGTGACCTAAAGGACCTAAGGGTTAGTCCTAAGTTTACTCGGCAAGACATCGCATCTTGTGCCTACGTATCCTGGATAGGGAATGGAATCAGAGTAATCGTAGTTCCCCTTGAAAGGGAGGTTAGAAACGTCTTGACTATGGTCAAGGTTTCAATGAGGAATAAACGTATCTTAAGGACACGCTTACGTGGAGTCTTTGAAACTCCCATTTCTATGTTGAATTTGTTAATTGAAAATTTAGGGTTGATATTAGGGATTCCACGGCGGGAAACCCTAAAACAGAGTACGGCGACTCTTTGACCTAATGCTAGGGTAAAGGGAATTTTCGTCCACGGCGGGACACCTAGGCTATTAGGGTTTTTGAAAAGGTCAAAAATTAGGGTTATTGACTCGGCGGTCAAAAGGCTATACCTAATTCCTTCGGAGGGATTCTAACAGTAAAAACATGCAAAATACGGCAAATTACTATTCGGTAGAATTAAAGTGCGGAAAAATAAAGAAAACGGTAAAAGAAGCATCACGACGATCACTCGCGTAAATTACAAATCCCAAAAAAATGCAAAAATAAAAATAACTGCGATCATGGCCTCGCATAAATTACATCCATGAAACAAAAAAATAGTACGAACAAATGAAATATTGAGGAGCTGCAACGAACAAACAAATGAGGGTTAGACGAAAATGATGCGGCTAAATCAATTTTATTTAAAGGAAAGAATTAATTTTTTCATTTAAAAGGAGAACTTAATTTGGTTTTAATGTTTTTATTTAAAAATTAGTTTTAATTTGATTAAAAAAATGCTTTAATTTTAAGGTTTTTGATGAAAAAAGTTAGTTTTAATTTTTGTAAAATGTTTTAATTTTAATCTTTACACAATGTTTTAAATTTTAAAGCAAAAAAATGTTTTACTTTTTAAAGTTAAAAAATGTTTTTTAAATTTATTTTTAAAAATGATTTTTAATTTTAAGTTTTAAATATGAGTCTTAATTTTAAAAACAAGGTTTAATTTTAATTTTACGATTTTAGCTTAAAAAATGGTATAATTTCTTTTTTTTTTAATATTTTAATTAACTTAAGTAAACTAAGTTAATGAGATTAACAATTAGAAATATTTTGATTTTAACAGTTTTCATTAAGCTGCATTATGAAAATTATATACTACAGTAATAATAAAATACTAATAACAATATAATAATAATACAATAAATAAAAGAATAGGAGGAAGAAAATGAGAAATAAAAGGGGGATTATCATGTTATTGAACGTGTTTTTTAGGTTTTTCATCTTTAACCCTTCTTCTTCATAGCGGCGGCGGCTCCCCCATTGATGGAGTTTTGAAGCTTTTTCTTTTCCTTTTGCATGACTGTTCTTGCATCTTCTTCTTCCTTGCTTCGCCATAATCTTCTCTTTTTCCTGTAAAAAAAAAAAAGAATAACAGAAACCAAATGTGATATTTACGAAATCTTACGAGTTATGGTTTGTTGATTCCACCGGTGATGAAGCTTTGAAGGTTTTTTCAAAAATCTTCCCTCTTCTGATAAGTCCTGAGAAGGGCCGTCGTTTTTTCTTTTGTCTCCTCTTCTCTTTCTCAAACACAACTTATGTTTATATAGGTAACAAATTAGGGTTAACTCTAACCTAATGTCCACTTTAAAGCCCAACTTAAATAATTAGTTAAAACTAAATAAAATTCAAACAATTTAAAATAAACTTAAAATTCTATTTATTTATACTAAACATTAAAAATATTATAAAAAGAATAAAATCTTTTCTAATATTTTTAATTTTATGATTTTTGGATGTTTTTATGAATATGGAAAAAAGTGAAAAAATAATTTAAATAAAATACGAAAATAATAATTAAATAATAAAAAAAAACTAATTTTGTTATTTTTTTAATAAAAATAGAAAACTTAGATTAAAAATAAAAGAAAAACAAAAAATGAAGAAGGTGGGATTCAAACTCTCAACCTCTCACACTCTCACACTCACAACTCCTTACACAGGGTCTCTCGCCAATTGTGCTATTTTATTCATTCAAAATAAAGTGGCACTAGAAACCCGGTAAACTAAAAGAGCGCGCCACATAATATTTTCTTGCAACAATCAAACAACTGCACCACCCGTTAGTGGTTAGTTTAAACACAATGCACAATGAAATGGGATGCAAGATGAAACGACTAATCTTAGGGCAAAATTTGGGGTATTACAAAGGGGGAGCGGAACGAAAATGTAAAATAGAAAACATGAAAAGAAAGTGGAGGAAAAGAGAAAGTAAAAGGAAAAGAGAAGGAAAAGCTTGGAAAGCTCAAGAACGACTTCTAGCTTCCGATTAATCGAGGTAAGGGTATGAAGTATTGTTATCTTACCAATGTATGCGATTATGTATGGATTGTTTGGATTTGTTTAGTTGTTCTTCCTCATCTTCCATTCTAGGGCATAATGAGTTTAATCGGTAAAAACCGAGTTTGAACGGTTAGAAATGAGAATGAGTGGTAGGATTTAGTCGAGGAATGTTGGGCTAAGGCTACTGAGACGAGTTGGGATTGAATCGGGTGGATTTCGATGGTTTTGGAGTTTTGGACAGTGGGGAAATTCTAAGTTCGCAGACCCTCGCTAGCACGTTCGCTAGGCGAGCAAGTCGCGAGCATTTGCTGGGTATTCGCTGTGGCGAGCCAGTAGCAAACGGTCCCAGACTTGGGCAGAATGGTTTATGGTGTTCTTCGCTGGTAGCGAGCGACTCGCTAGACCTTCACTGAGCGAGTGTGGTAGCGAAGCAAGTCAGAGGCTTCTGTTTGCCTTCGCGAGCTTGTTTGCTAGGCGAACAGAAAGTGAGTACTCGTTAGGCGAGCAAGGTAGCGAGCATAGCAGAATGTTGTTTTCTTGTTTGTTCCATCCAATGGTTGATTGTTGGTTCAATGATGTTAATTATATATATTTGTGAATAGTTTGTGTACTGTTAAGATGAGACGTGCGGTGGGTAGCCTTATGGTGTGAATCCTAAATTGTGTAACATGGCCTTTTGGCAATTATACGTATTATTTGAATTAAACATGAATGCATGATGAATATGATAATGTGTGAAGTATGCATGAGAATATATGTATGATACATGTGCATTGCTTGGTAATTGTTAATGACGTCGAGAGTATGTAAACATGCGAGATCCTTACTCACTGGGGTAGAATGGCAAGGTTTCGTTCCTAGTGTAGTGATCACCGGGGTAGAATAACAGGGTAGTTGTTCCTGGTGGGGTATAAGCGATGTTGATGGGCTAAAGACGTGTCTACTTATGCGTCTAGCGGTATCTTACTGCAAGTGCACAGCCTATCGAAGTAATATTTAAGATTATCGATCCACAGGGATTCTATTGTTACTTAGTGCTAGATGAACTTCTAGTTTAGCTAAGGCGAATGGTTGTCACGATTGTTGTTGGTTTTTAAGACTATTAAAGGCGGAAGTAAATTCAAGTTTTAATAAAATAATACTAAGGCGGTCGGTATGTAATTATACTAACTTAGGTGGGTCAATCTAACCTAGGCTTATAAAGATGTTCACTTAATCTATTCGGTAGAGATTACTAGTTTAAATACCCTCAACTCACACTCTCGTGGTCTTGTATCAGATCTTATCCCTAAAGCCCTATGCCTGCTCTCGCTAGCCCATAAGTGTTTAGAGGTAATTTTTGGAGACTAAATAATTCTAATTTATCTTAAAGCGCTCTCGCTGTGTTTAATTTAAATGCCTAACTTTAGCTATCTGGTTAAATCTCACACTCTCGTGGTCTTGACCCAACCTAATACCCTTTTCTTACTCTCGTAACGAAAAGGTCTATTTTAATTAAAAAGTATCAGCCAGAATGTTAAGTGATTAATTATTTTAGCCTATGGTTATATTTTACCGGTTAAGTTTGTTATAACTACATACCGCCCTAAGGTATTTAGCTACTCATCGAGATTGAATCAGACACAGAATTAAATAATAACTTACTCATGGCAGAAAAATAAATAAACATTATAATTAAATTAAAGTGCAATAAATTGAAAAACCTGATTAACAAATATCTGAGTAGACTCCTTCTTCCACAGACCGGAAGGCTTGGAGTAGGCGGAAATAAAAATTAAAACGAATGCTGAAGGTTGGAAACAAATAAAGAGTATAACAATTCCCTAATGTTGGAAATTGTTACACGGTTGGTTTGGATACAAATAAAACAAGACAGAAAATAAAATAATGCTGGAATAAAAATTCTGGTTCGTAAGGTAATTCGGCAGAGCTTCCGCAGGAAATTTGGATAATGAAGTCTGTCCTCAGTTCACCTCAGCTGGTACTATTTATAGAGCCTTTGATGGGCTGGAGTCTTGGTCTTTTGTTTCTTGGGCCTTGCTGAAGTGGTTGAGGAAATGTTGGAATGTGGCAGCAGAAAATGGGAGAAGTCGTCTTCACGTGCTGCCTTGAGGAGAATTACTAGGAGAAGTGGTCTTCAGTGGTGGCTTGACGTAGTCTGAGTCAAAACCAAGTTTTATCCTTGTCACGGGCGTGACAAGGTCTTCACGTTCGTTATTTGAGGATTTTAAGTGTCACGGTCGTGACTACTTCCTCACGGTCGTGATGGCCCAAATTGGGGTGTCACGGTCGTGACACCCTTGTAACGACCGTGGCTGTTACAAATTATGCAGACTTTTTGCAGGCTTCTGCCTTGCTTCATTTCTTGTGGTTTCTTTCGTTCCTTTCTTCTTAATTCATGATTCGGCCTCACATAACGATGTACCTGCAAAATAGTAAGAAAAACTCGAGAAATCGAGCGTTAAAACGGTGAATGCGCGATAAAACGTCAATGAAATCTAGCGATATAATCGATGCGTTTTCTCGTCATCAAACTTCCCCAAACTTAAACCTTTGCTTGTCCTCAAGCAAATAGTCGGTTGAAAATCGGCGGACAAGATTTTATTCGCGCATACTCTTAACAAACCGTACGGTGGATCGTTTTTGTCGGATAGTCCGGTACTTTGATAGAACACTACTGATACACTAATGACACAAGCAACAAGCTATGTCGTCGACTTCCCGTCAAGCGAAACAATCGGCAATCACATTACGATTTCACCTAGAGTTTTTCGATCTTATTTCGCCCGGTTTCGTTCTAGCGCAGTCACATTAAGCCCTTTGCCTTCGCACGCACGTAGTGGAGTAGCCGGTTAGCGATTTTGATCCTTTTTTAGCACGGGGTCTGGTACACGAGTGTGGTAACCCTTCATGTTTTATCCGATTCGGAGGTTGTGGGGGATCGAGCTGTAGCACGCCCTACCGAGTTCAGAACCAGTACCTCTGAACCAACTCGAAACGGATTCCTTCTCACATTTCTCGTTTCTTATCTGCGACCGTGTACTTTGGTGCAATTTCTTTTCATTTTGCATCGAGATACGAAGGATCATTATTGATTAGGCATCAAACGCTTATATTCATCGGCTCCCCACGTGGTTTGTGTTCAGACGGTGCTGACTGCTAGTATAAACTACTGGGGGTTACTTTTGAACTGAAACTAAAGGTGCACTCGCAATGGTGATCGGGATGGAATTTCTTAAGCAGGGGGTCGAAGATGTCAAGATTGTATTGGTCTTGTTTAATCGTTCCCGGCTTCGTAATTACGAACCATTCGGTGGTAAGTCGGGTAATGCGAGTAATTAAAGATTTTTCTGGTATGTCTTAATAATCGGGGAAAGCTCGAAATTAACGAAAATAGCGCACAGATTTGCTCATTTCATTGATTTTGCTAAAAGGAATACAACGGAATTGAAAGTACACTGAAATGAAAAGTACCTCTCCCACACTATATCAGACATTGTCCTCAATGTTGTGATATAAATGCGGTACAAATACAGTACAAGACTAAAAATGAAAAACAACATAAAAGTAAACTACTGCTGCTGAGGACCGCGGGCTCGGCCTCTGGTGCGAGAGTGGCGTCTGGAGGGAGTCGCGTCGGGATCAGAGCCGGTGCCGGAGGTAGCAGTAATGCTGATGCGGAGCGCCTCGAGCTCGCCGAAAAGTTCTCCAAATCGCTCATTAGTGGCCTCCTGGTTGGCAGCAATGGTGCCGAGTAAAGCATCATACTGCGCCTTCTGCCGTCGCTCCAGTGCGGCGTTCATCAGGTTCTGCTGATGAATCGCAAGGAGGACTTCCTCAAGTGTAACTGCGGGAGCAGGGGCCTGCCGGGTAGATGTCTCTGGGATGTCCTGGACATGCTCAGCTGCATCCATAGCGTCCTGCATCTCGTCCTCTGGAGCGTCTGCCTGCTCATCATGAACCGGGACGTGATCCGCAGCAGCTGGTAAAGCAAAGAGCCAGTTGGCTCGGTTGGATAGGTCGATGCGGGTGCGGGACGGCAGAGTGATGTGGTGGAAAATGGTGCCATTGACAACAGGGCTATACCTGCCATCCTCTCGCTGCGCGATCAGGCGGGCGGACCGGCAGTAGCTCATGGTCAGGAATTCGGCGGCGAGGTGAGGCTGATTAGCGAGCGCGTCACCAAGCCCCAACTGAATGGCGAGGGTGGTGACAATGCCGCCTATGAAGAACGGGGAGGAGCCTCGGTGCGCAATGGCCTGGATGTGGTAAAGCATAAAGGGGGCAGCGTTGATTGGCTCGTCATGAAGGGCACAGTATAAGAAAAGAAGCTCCTTGGAGTTGAGCTTGTGGTTGCTTTCTCTAGCAAAGATTATGTTGCAGATGACCCGGTGAAAATAGCGGATAGCCGGGTTGTGGATGTGTGTGGCGTTGAGGCTCTGGAATGTGGATGCACGGGTGTTGGTGAGGTCGTGCCATAGAGTGAATGCTTGTTCACTGAAATTATCGGGCACGCGACGGTGGGCTTCGTGCCGTGATCGAAACCTAACAGCTCGGCGATCCTGGTTTGCGTGAGGTTGAACTCCTGGCCGTGCAATCTGAATGTTACGATGCCGGTAAGCTGACTCTGAGAACCGGCAGAGGTGATGTAACTGTAAGAGCTGAGGAACTCCAGCGTTAGAAGTTCGAAAGTAGGCTGAGGCTGACGACAGAGGTCCCACAGACCGACCTTTTGCAGTAGGCTTTGAACGCTGGACAACATTCCGAGTTCTCGCAGACAGTCAGTGGCAATGTAGCGGGTGGGTTGCAGACCGCGGTTCTGGAAGCGGATGAAACGGTCTCTCTGGTTTACTCCAGCTTCGCCTTCTCTAAAGATGATGGAATCCATAACATGCAAGAGTGAAGAGTGAGGGTGGAAGGATTTTTGTGAGGTTTTGTGAGAAAAGTGGTAGAATGAGGGAGATAGAGGTTCGGGTTAAATACGGGAGAGTGGTAATGAAATGGTAGATGATAATGGAGGATTAATGGGGGTAGTGGAGAGGTTACGGCGGTTTTGGAATGAGTGGGTAGTGTTTTGGATAGGTTATGGATGGAGAAGAAGAGGGGACACGATGAGAAACAGTTATGTTTCTCACGATCTCTGTAATAGAGGTCGTCACGGTCGTGACAGGGGCGTGACGGTCGTGACACGCTAAATGAGCTCGTCAGGATCGTAAGTGGGGTGTGACGACCGTGAGGGCGTGTTGTGCTGAATAATTCCCAGAAAAGAACATTGTCTCACGTTATTTATAAATTGATAATAATTTATTTTATTTAGTAGCACTTATATTAAACACACACCATATTATATATCATTTGCAACACAGTAGTATACGAACCTAAGATTGTATACATAAAATAATGTAGTCATACAGTATATGGTCATACAGTATATAGAAAAAGTAGAAAAAGTATATAAGCTGCTAAAATGAAGAAATAATTGAAATAAAAAGTGCATGTCATAAAGAAAAATTGAAATTACATAAACGGAAATTATGTTATGAAATTGTTGCGAAAGATAAATTTAACTGGAAACTAAAATAATGAGAAAAAATAATGAGAAAAAATAATAAACTAAATCACTGATAGCCGTTTCAAAGGCGTTTCTTTAGGTCTTCGATGGCGGAGTCCAAATGATAGAATTGTTCGCAGGCCATGTCAGTCAATCCTATGATGTCCAATCGCATACTCTTAATGTCTTCTTTGAATAGATTAATGTCAGTTTGGTAGGAATGGAGAGTGTGCATGATGTTCTGTAAGTTGTTAGCATAATCTCTTTGATTCGCTCCAGGGGTTTCATGAACTTTGTTAGTTGGGTCAGTGTCATGGTATCCAGGAGGTGTCTCAGGGTCAGTTTCAACAGCGGTCATTATATCATCTGTTATCCTGTGAGACTGAGGTGTTTCAGGAGTGGCTGGATAATCAGGTGGGTTTAACTCATAAATCCAGTTATCCTTATTATGAACACTTACTTTAGCATGATTGGGCAATGTGAACAGGGTGACTACCTCGTTCCGGATCAGGTACTCAAAAGGTGGGCGTCCTAAATTCCTTATGATATGTCTATTGAAGCAGAATTTAAGATTCATTAGGCGGATGGTTCCCAGACGGGTGCACCTGTCCAGTTGGTACCTAAGTCCTAAGGCATCAGCAATCATGGTTACAAGACCTCCTACCACTATAGGTAATTCAGGTTCTTCTTGGATGCGGGTGAAGGTTTGCATCATGAAAGGTACACCATTAACAGACTGTCCAGTAGTGAAACATGACATAATAAATAATTCATCTTTAGAGACTCCGGTAATGTTTTCTTCTTTTCCAAAGAAGGTATGGGCGAGGAATTTGTGGAAGTAACGGAGAGCAGGGTTATGGATCTCATCATTGTTCATGTCATTTGGTTCAGGGTGGTAGTTTCAGGTCAGAGTTCCCCAAAAGAAATCTAGCTCCACATCCATCAATTCTACTTGTGTGGTAGTAAAAGCAAAAGGTCCACTAGGGAATCCTAACAGGTCAGCTAGTTCTTTATGGTTAAAGTCGTATTCTATTCCAAATAGGCGGAAACTAATAAATCCTTTCCTAGACCCAAAACCGCGCTCAGGTAGGTAAAGTAGGGAACTAAGGAACTCAAGGGTGAGCTCGCGGTAAGTCGCAAACTTGTGCTGGAACATTGCATTCTCCCATCCGAGTCGGTTGAACAAGTACATGACACTATCATGTATACCTAAGGTTTCCATAGTCCTATCATTTGGGTACAGGGTCAAATCCATTTGCCTCTGTGATAACTCTTCGAACTTCATTCTTTGGTTCCTACCTCTAAATTTGGTTTCCATATAGTTAATGGGTTGGTTAGCCATGGTCAGTGAAAATACGGGGGAAACAAATCAGTGGAAAAGACTTTAGAAAATCTGTAAAAAGTGATTTAAGATAAAAATAAGAAAATGAAATGCTGAAATGTGATGGCGATAAATGTGATGTAAAATAAAACCGACAAAACAATTTAAACAAATAGTAATAACGATAATTAAAAATGCTCTAAAAGAAAAGAGTAGTTTAAATAAGTAAATAGGTAAATGGGTTGCCTCCCACTAAGCGCTGTTTTTATTGTCAAAAGCCTGACGTAATGCTTTGGTTTAGATTAATCAGGGGAATTGGTGGACAATTCTAAAAGCTTTAGATTATTTGCATAACCTCTATTTTCAACTTTATGATAGTGTTTTAGACGTTGTCCGTTTACTATGAATGGTTCACTATCCTTACCCTTAATTTCTATTGCTCCACTTGGGAATACTTTAGTTATATCAAAGGGTCCTGACCATCTAGACTTTAATTTTCCAGGAAAGAGCCTAAGTCTTGAATTAAAGAGGAGTACGACGTCTCCCACACTGAATTCTTTCCTGGATAGGCGTTTATCATGCCATCGCTTAGTTCTTTCTTTATATATCTTAGCATTTTCATATGCATCTAACCTTAATTCTTCTAATTCGTTAATGTCTAGGATTCGCTTTTCTCCTGCAGCATTATAGTTTATATTGAGAGTTCTGATCGCCCAATAAGCTTTGTGTTCTAGTTCTACTGGGAGGTGACAAGATTTTCCATAAACTAGTTTGAAAGGTGTAGTACCTATGGGTGTCTTGTAAGCGGTCCTATAAGCCCATAGAGCTTCATTAAGTTTAGATGACCAATCTTTTCGAGATATGGCGACAGTCTTTTCTAAGATTTGTTTAATCTCTCTGTTTGAGACTTCGACCTGTCCACTTGTTTGTGGGTGATATGGTGTAGCGACACGGTGTCTTACTCCATACTTAGATAGTAATTTGTCAAAGATTTTCGAAATGAAGTGCGAGCCACCGTCACTTATGACGAGTCGAGGTACACCAAATCTGGGAAAGATTATGTTTTTGAAAAGCTTCATTACTACTCGTGCATCGTTTGTAGGAGAAGCTATGGCTTCGATCCATTTCGAGACATAGTCAACAGCTACGAGTATGTAATTATTACCGAAAGATGATGGGAATGGTCCCATGAAATCTATTCCCCAGACGTCGAATATTTCTACTTCTAAAATTCCCTTTTGGGGCATTTCATCTCTTCTTGAAATATTGCCGGTGCGTTGACACCGATCGCAACTTATAACAGCGATGTGGACATCCTTCCATAGATTAGGCCAGTATAAGCCGACTTGCAAGATTTTTGCACAAGTCTTGGAAGTGCTTGCATGTCCACTATAAGGAGATGAATGACATTGAGCAATGACATCTTCTATTTCTTCTTCGGGAATACATCGGCGAAAGATTCCATCTGGTCCTCTTTTGAACAATAACGGTTCATCCCAATAGTACTGTTTCAGGTTATGAAAGAATTTCTTTTTCTGCTGATAGGTTAGATCGGGTGGAAGAGCTCCTGCGGCAAGGTAGTTGACAATGTCAGCGTACCATGGCAGTCCTACAGTTGTCTGTATTGTTTCCGTGGGTTCCGGTTCGTCTATATCTAACTGCGCTAGGTCGCTTCCTATTTGTGCTATCAGCTGTTCATACGGAAAATCATCGTTAATCGGCACTTGTTCGGGTTTAATACCTTCTATTCTAGATAAATGGTCCGCTACGACGTTTTCAGTACCTTTTTTATCTTTTATTTCTAGATCAAACTCCTGTAAGAGTAAAATCCATCTTAAGAGTCTTGGTTTGGCATCTTTCTTAGTTAATAGATATCGGATAGCAGCATGGTCTGTGTAAATGATTATTTTCGCTCCAACTAGGTAAGAGCGGAATTTGTCAAGCGCAAAGACAACTGCTAGCAATTCTTTTTCTGTAGTAGCGTAGTTCATCTGGGCAGAATCCAAGGTTCTACTGGCATAGTAAATCGCATGGAGTTTCTTTTCCTTTCTCTGGCCCAGAACTGCGCCTACAGCATAGTCACTCGCATCGCACATGATTTCGAAAGGTAATTTCTAGTCAGGGGGTTGCATGATTGGTGCGGTGATGAGGGCTGTTTTTAGAGTTTCGAATGCTTTAAGACAATCTTCATTGAATATGAACTCAGCGTCTTTCATTAATAAACCAGTAAGAGGTTTAGTAATTTTCGAGAAATCTTTGATGAATCGTCGGTAAAAACCGGCGTGTCCTAAAAAGCTTCGTATTTCTCGAACGGTTTTAGGGGGTTGAAGATCCTTTATTACTTCAATCTTAGCTTTATCCACTTCAATTCCCTTGTCTGATATTACATGACCTAATACTATTCCTTCGTTGACCATAAAATGACATTTCTCCCAGTTAAGCACGAGATTCACTTTTACACATCTTTCTAACACCATTTCTAAGTTCGATAAGCATCCTTCAAAGCTCTGCCCGCATACAGAGAAGTCGTCCATGAACACTTCCATGATGTTGTCTATAAAATCTGCGAAGATTGACATCATACATCTTTGAAAGGTTGCAGGAGCGTTGCACAATCCAAAGGGCATTCGCCTGTAAGCGAATGTTCCATAAGGACATGTGAATGTAGTCTTCTCTTGATCATCAGGGTGGATAGGGATTTGGAAAAATCCTGAGTAACCATCAAGGTAACAGAAGTAAGAATGCTTGGCTAATCGTTCCAACATTTGATCTATGAAAGGTAATGGGAAATGATCTTTTCGAGTGGCTTTGTTTAGCTTACGATAATCTACGCACACTCGATATCCCGTCACTACTCTTTGTGATATTGATTCGCCTTGTGCGTTTTTCACCACAGTGATACCTCCTTTCTTTGGCACTACATGTATTGGACTAACCCATTCACTATCAGAGATTGGATATATTATCCCTGCATCTAATAATTTCTTGACTTCTTCCTTTACTACAGTGCTAAGGGTTGGGTTAATTCTTCTTTGAGATTCTCTGGAGGTTCTGCAATCTTCTTCAAGCAGAATGCGATGCATGCAAACTGAAGGACATATTCCTTTGAGATCAGATATGTTATATCCTAATGCAGTTGGATATTTCTTCAAGACATCTAAAAGTTTCTTTGTCTCTATAGTTCCTAAACTGGAATTTACTATAACTGGTCTTTTACATTCAACGTCTAAGAATTCGTACCTTAGGTTGTTAGGTAGAGTTTTCAATCCTAATGTAGGTTTATCTTTACTTGGCATGGGATCCGGTGTAAGTGCTAAACTTTCGCTTAGACTATCATCCTGATACGGTTTTCGCCAATCATCATCTTCGAGAATTAGGGGGATTTGAATTTTCATTATTTCAGAATAAGTGGTCTCCTCCAGTTCCATTTCTCTTACACATTCGTCAATTACGTCCATTAGATAGCATGTATCCTCTATAGCTGGTGATTGTAAGAATTGTGTTAGAACAAATTCAACTTTCTCTTCACCTACTTCAAAGGTTAGCTTTCCTCTTTTCACGTCTATTATAGCTCCGGCGGTAGCTAAGAATGGTCTTCCTAGTATGATGGGTGTAGTGGAGTCCTCAGAGATGTCCATGATTATAAAATCAGTAGGAATGTAGAATTGTCCTATACGTACTGGGATGTTTTCTAGTATGCCTACAGGATATTTAACAGAGCGATCGGCTAGTTGAACAGACATTTTAGTTGGTCTTAGGTCTCCCATGTCTAGCCTTTTGCAAATCGTTAAGGGCATAACACTGATACTGGCTCCTAAATCGCATAGAGCTTTGTCAATGACGAATTTTCCTATTACACAGGGTATTGAGAAACTTCCTGGATCTTTTAGCTTAGGGGGCATGTTATTCTGAATTATGGCGCTACACTCGGCAGTAAGTGTAACTGTTCCGTTATCCTCTATCTTTTTCTTATTGGATAAGATTTCTTTTAGAAACTTGGCATACGAGGGTATTTGAGTAATTGCTTCTGTAAACGGAATAGTAATATTCAACTGTTTCAGAAGTTCGACAAATTTCTTAAATTGACCCGTCGTCTTGGAACTTATTAATCTTTGAGGGTACGGAATTTGTGGTTTATAGGGTGGTGGAGGCACATAAGGTTGCTCTTTCTCCACTACTTCTCGATTTTCATCTTCCTTTTCTTCTGGATCATTCACCACTTCAGTCGGTTTATCTGGTTTTTGGTACATGGCTGGATTGTCAAGTCTTGGATCGGTAGGTCCGTCAAGTTCCTTGCCACTTCTTAATATTACAGCGTTAGCATGTCCTTTCGGGTTAGGTTGAGGTTGTCCAGGGAATACTCCAGCTGGTGCAGCAGTAGGTGCTTGTTGTTGAGCTACTTGTGAAATCTGAGTTTCAAGCATTTTGTTATGTGTAGCTAATGCATCTACCTTGCTCACTAATTGTTTAATCTGCTCACTAGTGTGAATGTTTTGGTTTAAGAAGTCCTTGTTTGTCTGAGATTGGCTAGCTATGAAGCTTTCCATCTTCAATTCAAGGTTCGATTTTCTAGGGATATTAGGAGCAGTCTTTTGATATCCTGGTGATGTAGCTGGTGCTTGGCCTGGTGCGTAATAAGCATTGTTATTCTTATAGGAGAAGTTTGGATGATTCTTCCAACCTGGGTTGTATGTGTTTGAGTAAGGGTTTCCTTGAGCATAATTCACTTGATCAGTGGGAGTTCCTGCCAATAGTTGACAATCAGAGACTTCGTGTCCTGGGACTCCACATAACTCACAGTTAGGTGTTACTGCAGCCACGGTGGCTGCAGGTGTTATGGCCAAGTTGTCGATCTTTTGGCTTAGTTGGTCAAATTTCGCATTGACTTGGTCCATACTACTCACTTCGTACATACCTCCTTTTGTTGGTTTCTCAGTTGCGACTCTCTCGCTTCCCCAAAGGTAATGATTTTGAGCCATACTTTCGATAAGTGCATAGGCATCTCTATATTCTTTGTCCATCAATGCACCACCCGCGGCAGCGTCAATTGTCATTCTTGTGTTGTACAAGAGTCCATTATAGAAGGTATGGATGACCATCCAGTCTATTAATCCATGATGTGGACAAAGTCTAAGTAGATCCTTATAGCGTTCCCAAGCTTCGAATAATGATTCAGATTCTCTTTGCTTAAATCCGTTGATCTGAGCTCTCAGCATAGCTGTCTTGCTAGGTGGAAAATACCTATTCAAGAAAACTTTCTTAAGTTCTGCCCACGTAGTTACTGAGTTCGAAGGCAGAGATTGAAGCCAAGCTCTTGCTCTGTCTCGAAGCGAAAAAGGAAATAAACATAGTCTAATGGCTTCTTGGGTAACTCCATTGGCTTTTACGGTATCTGCATATTGCACAAAGATCGAAAGATGAAGATTCGGATCCTCGGTAGGATTTCCGGCGAATTGATTTTGTTGCACGGCTGATATCAACGAAGGTTTTAGTTCGAAATCATTTCGGTTGATAGCCGGCGCTGCGATGCTTGAATGCGGTTCACCTTGCGAAGGATTAGCGTAATACTTGAGTGGATGAGTTTGTTCTTCAGCCATCCCTGCGTCTGGTTTTACGACTGGTTTAGGCGGATCTAATTGAAGATCTGGAATATTGGAATTATTTTCGAAATCGAATATACGTCTTCTTACGTGTAAGAAGCGTTCCGATTCAGGGATTAGAGGTTGCAAGTCTTCGCTTTTAGAGCGAGTACTTGGCATACACTCGGAGATTAGATTAAATTAAATAGTTGATACCTTAGTCTAGACAATGCTACCTAAGTGCACTAGTAACTAAATTAAGGAATCCCCGGCAACGGCGCCAAAAACTTGATGGGCTAAAGACGTGTCTACTTATGCGTCTAGCGGTATCTTACTGCAAGTGCACAGCCTATCGAAGTAATATTTAAGATTATCGATCCACAGGGATTCTATTGTTACTTAGTGCTAGATGAACTTCTAGTTTAGCTAAGGCGAATGGTTGTCACGATTGTTGTTGGTTTTTAAGACTATTTAAGGCGGAAGTAAATTCAAGTTTTAATAAAATAATACTAAGGCGGTCGGTATGTAATTATACTAACTTAGGTGGGTCAATCTAACCTAGGCTTATAAAGATGTTCACTTAATCTATTCGGTAGAGATTACTAGTTTAAATACCCTCAACTCACACTCTCGTGGTCTTGTATCAGATCTTATCCCTAAAGCCCTATGCCTGCTCTCGCTAGCCCATAAGTGTTTAGAGGTAATTTTTGGAGACTAAATAATTCTAATTTATCTTAAAGCGCTCTCGCTGTGTTTAATTTAAATGCCTAACTTTAGCTATTTGGTTAAATCTCACACTCTCGTGGTCTTGACCCAACCTAATACCTTTTTCTTACTCTCGTAACGAAAAGGTCTCTTTTAATTAAAAAGTATCAGCCAGAATGTTAAGTGATTAATTATTTTAGCCTATGGTTATATTTTACCGGTTAAGTTTGTTATAACTACATACCGCCCTAAGGTATTTAGCTACTCATCGAGATTGAATCAGACACAGAATTAAATAATAACTTACTCATGGCAGAAAAATAAATAGACATTATAATTAAATTAAAGTGCAATAAATTGAAAAACCTGATTATCAAATATCTGAGTAGACTCCTTCTTCCACAGACCGGAAGGCTTGGAGTAGGCGGAAATAAAAATTAAAACGAATGCTGAAGGTTGGAAACAAATAAAGAGTATAACAATTCCCTAATGTTGGAAATTGTTACACGGTTGGTTTGGATACAAATAAAACAAGACAGAAAATAAAATAATGCTGGAATAAAAATTCTGGTTCGTAAGGTAATTCGGCAGAGCTTCCGCAGGAAATTTGGATAATGAAGTCTGTCCTCAGTTCACCTCAGCTGGTACTATTTATAGAGCCTTTGATGGGCTGGAGTCTTGGTCTTTTGTTTCTTGGGCCTTGCTGAAGTGGTTGAGGAAATGTTGGAATGTGGCAGCAGAAAATGGGAGAAGTCGTCTTCACGTGCTGCCTTGAGGAGAATTACTAGGAGAAGTGGTCTTCAGTGGTGGCTTGACGTAGTCTGAGTCAAAACCAAGTTTTATCCTTGTCACGGGCGTGACAAGGTCTTCACGTTCGTTATTTGAGGATTTTAAGTGTCACGGTCGTGACTACTTCCTCACAGTCGTGATGGCCCAAATTGGGGTGTCATGGTCGTGACACCCTTGTAACGACCGTGGCTGTTACAAATTATGCAGACTTTTTGCAGGCTTCTGCCTTGCTTCATTTCTTGTGGTTTCTTTCGTTCCTTTCTTCTTAATTCATGATTCGGCCTCACATAACGATGTACCTGCAAAATAGTAAGAAAAACTCGAGAAATCGAGCGTTAAAACGGTGAATGCGCGATAAAACGTCAATGAAATCTAGCGATATAATCGATGCGTTTTCTCGTCATCAGATGTACCCGTAATCCTCGTGAGGGTTTGTGAGAGTTGTTGAGTTTGTATGAGTCATATGGTATGTGTATATGAGTGTTGTATGAAAGTGTGAGATGTGGCCGTTTGGCAATTTTGTGTATAACTGTACGTACTTGTGTGGGGTAATGCGTAGTTGAATATTTTGTGTATATATGTGCATTTCAAGAATGCATGGAGTCATTGTGCATGTGTAGCATCATGATTGCATTCTTGTGTCTTGATCCCGTGGAGGATCTGCAGAAACCTTGTTTGCCCTTCTGGGGTGTGAGTGATGGTTTATTCTTGATCCCGTGGAGGATCTGCAGAAACCTCGTGTGCCCTTGTGGGGTGTGAGCGATGGTTTATTCTTGATCCCGTGGAGGATCTGCAGAAACCTCGTGTGCCCTTGTGGGGTGTGAGCGATGGTTTATTCTTGATTCCGTGGAGAATCTACAGAACGATTGTGTGCCCTTGTAGGGTGTGAGTAATCCTGAAACATCGTGTGCCCATGTGGGGTGTGAGCGATAGGTCAACATCGTAGGCCCGACGGGGAGTTACTTCGGTAACTAGCGGTGGTTCCTTTTGGTTCTTCAATTGAACCTGCTGAATGAGTCGGTACCACATTTACATCTGCATAGAGTCGTGAGTCGGTCTCTATGAGTTGCATTATCATCTTTATATGATGCATTGGTGAAACAAACATGTCATGTGTGTTTATGTAAATTGATGAATATGTTTAATTAGGTAAACATATGTTGTGACATATATGACGTTTAAAGTGTGTGGTGGTGAGAAAATGTGGAATATATGTATTTTGTATTTGTGCATTTATATATAATTATGTGCATTGTTATTATGATAATATTTCTCACCCTTCTGCTGGAATGATGTCCTTCATGACATCATGCAGGTATCAAGGTGTAGTACTGCTCGTAGTTGCGGGGTCGCTATTGGCGTAGATGTTTAGTGCTTTTATGTTATCGGGTTGAGTCGTGCTCTGGTCATGTAACACTAGGATCGTTTTGGTTATGTTTCTGATGTATTTTGAGATGTCGGCCTCAGTGCCTAAGTGATGTGATTTATGTGATAAATGCAAGTATTTCTTTTATGAAAGATATGTGGTGTAAATGAATCTGATGTTACATGCAAACAAAATTTTGTAAAGTATGATTAATTATTTCAGTGTTACTAAGCATGACAGGTGGTTTTTAAGAAATTTGAAAATATATGTGTGACACCCTTTGTGAATGCATGTTTATTTTACTCTGATTATGTTTATTTTCCGTGGGGTTTAGAAGGGTGTTACACTTAGCACGGTGCCACTTACTATACTTTGGGCACTTGTTATAAATATCTTCCTTGGAAGATATTTTCACTGACTCTTGTACTTTTTCACTTTTCAGCATTTAGAGATAGAAAAGGGTTTT
This sequence comes from Lathyrus sativus, assembly GCA_963859935.3. NCBI lineage: Eukaryota > Viridiplantae > Streptophyta > Magnoliopsida > Fabales > Fabaceae > Lathyrus > Lathyrus sativus. Next base: position 372,548,308 of record OZ012739.1, read on the forward strand.
TGGGTGAAAAAATCTTAGAAACTCAAGAAGAAGTGAGAATGAAATCTTTGGGGCATCAATCCTCGATTATTCGAATTTGATGCTGGAAAAGCTTTCCTTTTTACTTGTTGATCAAGCTACCATGGTAATGGGTAGCTAAACACTTTCGTGTCAAAATTAGAGGTAGTTAATTTTGCTATTATGTATTTCTTTTAATCTTTTGTATGTGAACAAGGTTTATGATCAATAGATGATGAAGATCTTTGCTTTTAATGTTGTATTTATGGTTTGGATCACTCCAGACATATATTTTCCTAGTCTTGACCTAATTTCTTCATCTAGTAACCAACAAACTCTAGACATAGATTTAAAAGTTAATATTTACTTTGTATCGATCTTTACGTTTATTATTTCGACTGTTATTTCGAGAAATCATCTAGCGATTAAAATAATAATACCCACAGAGCCGCTTTAGAAATAAACGGATTCGCGAGGATACCCGATTGTATTGATCAAAACTAAGTTCACATGCTTGATTAATCAGATATGTATGAAAAGGGTTAACGAGATCTAATTTTGACATGTTTTTGTTAAAACAAAACATCCATTTTCTAGTTTACTCTTTGCTACAAAGCTTATGTTACAAAACAAGAACTCTTTGAAAACCTTTCTCTTAGAATGTTAAACTATTGAATGGCGAGCATCTATATATCTGATAACATAATCTTTGTGGATACGATAAAACAATCCACCGAAAATACTTTTCAACAAAATGGCGTCGTTGTCGGGGATTGTTGATTTGGATATTGTAATCATTGTAATAGTTTAGTGATTTTAAGATATTTGTATTGTGAATCTCTTACCTCTATAATTCTCTTGTGCTTTTTATTTTTTTTGCTAGTGCGTAGAATTCGTTTATGCGAGGGAGTGTACCTGCAGAAGAACTTCTTTTTGTTCTTGAGATTGAAAGAACTGTCTGTTGGCTCAATAGAAGAACACAACAGAGACAACAACTTGCTAAAGAAAGACAAGAGCGAGGAGAATCTTCTTCATCTGCACCAATTAAAAAACCAATTATGGAAAATCCACCTCCACCACCACCTCCTGCTTCAACATCATGTACTTACAGTCCAAGACATAATGCCTAGTATACGCGTAATGTCCATAATGGGAGGCATTCTGAGATGAAAACTGGAATTCTTGGGCTTTTATATCAAATCCTTTTACCAGTATGGATCATGAGGATTCATTCACTCATTTCACAAAATTCTATGAAATTTCGGGTGCAACGGGAGCGTCGAAAGCTGAATTGAATCATTGTTCAAGAGACTATTCCCGTATTCCCTAATCGGGAAGGCTAAGGAATGCTATCTTGATCAATCAACTTTGGTAATGACGGATTGGAATGTTTTGAAAGAAAAGTTCCTTGAACAGTTTTTTCCGCATAATAGATTCATGGAAGCGAAGACAGCTATATCAATGTTTTCTCAAGGTGGCAATGAATCTCTCAATGAAGCTTGGAAGAGGTTCAAATCCATGTTACAAAAATGCAAAGGACACGGTTTTGATGAATTAATTCAAGTGTACATTTTTTGAAATAGACTCCAATCGATTCACAAGACTTTGTTGGATGCTACTTCGGGTGGATCGTTAATGTCCAAAAGCGCCAAAGATGCAATTGCTATTATTGATAGGATGACACTCAATGATCACCAAGGAAATCACAATTGTGGTACAACTAAACAAAAACTGAGCATTATAAAGTTGGGAACAAATGACGCGATTCTTGCGGGAAAAAAATTGCTTTCACAACAAGTGGAGTTGTTGACTCAACAAATGTAAAAACTTCCACAACAAATAAAATAAATCCAAGAAATTCGCAATAACAAACAAACAAGTGGCAAGTTATAAGCTTTGTAAGGGAGATCACCCTACCGGGTATTGTCCTCGGTTTGTGGAAGAGGCAAATTATGCGGGAAATCAAAACCAAGGGTATCAACCTCGACCACCTTACTAACAAGGCAACCAAGGTTACCAACAAAGAGGTAATCAAGGTTATCAACAACAATGGAGGCCTCAAGATGCCGAAACTTCTAATCGTCAACAACAATATCAAAACTACACTCAACCTCCACAAGCTCCAAGTGGAAATTCAAAGTTAGAAGACACATTCATCCAATTTATGCAAATGTCAATTTCTAACCAAAAGAACACCGCTGCTTCTATTAGGAATCTTGAGACTCAAATTGGGCATTTGTCTAAGCAGTTGGTTGAACTATCCAACGGGCCATTTTTGGATAACACTCAAGTTAATCTTAAAGAGCATTACAAAACTATATTTACTAAAAGTGGCAGGGAGATTGATATGGGCGTAGGTGAGGAAGTTGTGGAAGAAGAGGGAGTAGTTGAAAACGAAAAAGAAACTGATGAGAGTGAAAGAGAAAAAGTGTTGAAGTTAAAAAGAAGAATAAGAATGAGTTAAAAAAATAAAAAAAAGAAAGGCATTGTCGCACCTCGAAAAATTACAGAGACATTTTGGAGAAACGTCCCTTGCGCGAAAGGTGCGGAAATACGGTTCGACAGAGTCGCCACTGAACTTTATTTATCCCGAATGAACGGGAGAGGAAAATGTAGAGAAAACCTCTTAAAACGAAAGGATAGGAACAAGGTTGTCGCAACCATGTTCCAGGTTCGGGAGTCGGTTACGCAAGGGAAGGTACTAGCACCCCTCACGTCCGTTGTACTCAACTGGAACCTCCTAGGGTATTTTGTGGTGAGCGTTGTCTAAATTTACTTGTTTTCTTCTCAATGATAAAGGCGAATTGGTAGGTTAATAGGTTAAAGATGCTAGGTTAATGGGTTATTATAGGATAGAGTGCTCGCAAAGGATTGGGGCCCTTGTGCCTATGTATGCTCATTCGGACGAGAATGAGAAATCAGAGTTTCGTAGTTCGACTACGGGAAAGGATGTGGAAATGGGGGATGGAATTGTGGAGAAAGGTAGAAGTATGGAATAGTGGAGAAAAATGGAAATGTGCTCGCCAAGATCATCACAATCTAGTGCCTACGTATCTTACACTCAAGAATGAATGAAAAATCAGAGCATCCGTAGTTTGTGGTAACAACCACGAAAAGAAATGGGATTGAATTGGTTTGAAGTTGAGTTGAAAAATGAAAGAGTGATTGACAAGCAACCCAAGGGCATGCCTCAAGAGCTTGTCACTCAAGAATTCAAGGAATGCGCTATTCCAAGAACTCAACTCTTTCGGAGATTGGGTTGAATAGGTTGAAGATAAAGCGTTAGATGTTTTAAAATCGAAAGAATGAACTAATAACAACTCAAGGGAACGTCTCGATAGTTACTCATTCGAATATTCAAAGAATGCTAGATTCTAAGAATATCCCTCTTTCATAAGTTTAAAAAACGTTTGTAAAAAGATTGAGTCGAAAACGGAATGTGAGGAAAGAGGTTGGTTTGAGAATGGCTCGACGACGAGTCGAGAATTTGATAAAATGGAACCGACTTGACGACGTGTCAAGGGTTAAGTGATGAGCAACGATATTGGCCCCTAAGGGTGCCTCCAATATCAAAACTATGATGAATTGTGAATGTGTGTGCGAAATGTCGATGGTTGCGAATGCGAACGAGCACTCGACTTAGGAGAACATTTGAAAATGTTTGAAAAAGTCGAAAGATTGAATTAATAACAACTCAAGGGTGTGCCTTAAGAGTTACTCATTCAAATATTCAAGGAATGCTAGATTCCAAGAACCTCCTTCTTTCAGAGTTTAATCGGAAAAAAATGTTTTGAAATAATTCGAATTGAAATAAGGTATGAAAAGAAATTGTGTGTAAGAGTTGAGAAAATGAGATTGGATTTGAAAATAATTTTGGGAGAAATGACGATTATTTGATAAATGAGACGTCGGCATCACTACCATTTAATCGGGGTGTTATTTGGATGCTAGATCCTAATGACACCTTTTCATTTGAGAAATGTTTGGATGAACAATGGAAATATCACACGGAATGCTAGATTCCTATGATATTTCTTTGTCCCAAAAGAGTGTTTTTAAAAAACGAAAAGTCGAATGATACATTATTTAAGGCGTACACCTCAATAATAATCGTCCAAAAACCTAAGAAGTGCTAGACTTCAAGGATTTAGTTTGTTTTGAAAAAAATACTCGAGGTGAGTCGAGGTTTGAATTTGAGTTTTAAACGTGTGCACTAGCAAAGTGGGTTAGTCTTCTAAGTGACCAACTATAAATAATTGATCAAATAGGTGTCACTGTAAGGAAGCCCAAGATTAAGCTTTAAATATTGTGTATGGTGATCAAAGGTTGATGGAGAGACTTTGAAAGCACTCGACTTATAAGGATAGAAAATGGCTCGATGAATTGAGAAATATTATTATTTTTAAATGGTTTTAAAGCATTAAAACATAATTAAGGCAAAAGCGATAAGATTATTACATTTTTGGGAGTGGGGGTACATTTTGTCAAATGGGGATAGGATTTCAAAAAAAAACTTGCACAAATGTATATAAAATAAAAGCTATAGATCAATTAATCGGGTTTGAATTACAAGGATTGGACTGAAATTAAACAATTAAGGTATATACACCTACTCGTAGTATAAATTCGCCGAATAGTTAAATGAATGTCAAAGTCCTTAATTTTGTATTGAAACTTTAATTTCTAATATTTGCATCATAAAAAACAAACACTTATTTCCTTTCAAGTTCCTTATTTCAAAATCTAAAACACAAATTTATCTTAACATAATAATGACAATAGCTTCATTACACCAACCTACAGTAATACCAATATCAAAACACGTTTAAACCTCGAAATTGAAACGAAAATGGATCCACCCTCGCAAATTTCACAAATGGCGTCACAAGTTCATAAACAGATCCATAACAATCTAGAATTTGAACTTAAGTTCCACACACAAATGCAGAAGTGACATCGAAATGGTTTGAACCGAAACTAAAATCAAACAGAAAATACTGGAAAAAAATGAAACTCAAAATTTTACCCCATACACAACTGATACGATACCGAAAATCATAAACAGGGAATCAAACATAAAAAAATGGAAGCATTACTAACAATAAGTCAACAGAGTCATCAATTCAAAAACAAAGGGGTAAACACCAACCAACCAACATACGAGATTGTTGAGTTGTCATCGTATAGGTGTCGTCGCGAGCTGAGGAAATGTTTGAGTTGAAAGTCAGTTGCTAATGCATTGAGTCGATGCTGGTAACCTCGGTTCTTGCTTCACGTTGTCGTGTCTGAAGGTGTGAGTTCATGTTGAAACGCCACCGGAGCCTCTTGACAGTAGACCGTCGGTACCCACTGAGTTACGATGTTGCTAAAATCCACGACGAGTTGGAGGGGGATCTATCTTGAACGCGTCGAATCAAAGCGACGTGAATGTTGAGAGTCGTCGTGTACTTGCGAGCTCGACTGGGGCGATGTTGTTTCTTGATTTCTCGCTTTGAAGTCGACGCTAGCGATTCCTACTTCAATGTCGTTGTTGACGGAATGCTGGGCATTTCGGTGGATGAAACGGTGGGGGATTCGAAGGAACGATGAGTCATTGAGGGGAAGGGAGATTGAGCTCGTCGGAGTACTGATGATGGTGTGATGATGATGGGTTTCGTGAGGTAGCGAGAAGGTGAGTGGCGACAGCTCTGGTTTTAGAGAGGAAGAAGACTTCACGATTGATTTTGCAGAGAAGAATGGTTTCGATTTGAGGTTGAGGTTGAAGGTGAGTGGAATAGCGGAAGAATAGGGTAAGGTTGGCGGTGAAGAAGGTTAAAGATGGTGGAGATTGAAGGGTTTCGGGCGGCCGTTTTTTGGGAGAAGAGGGTCAATGTGGCTAGGGTTTTCTCCAAATTGGGGGAATGTGAACAGTTGCCTCTCTCCCCTTCAGCTGAATGAAGTCCCCCCGTTTATATGTTCTGATCTCAACCCTAACGGGCCTCCAAACATGGGCCTTCCGTTTTCCTCTAAAAGATCTGATCCTCTTTTGTTAATTTTCTTGTATAATTAAATTTCTGTCTAATAATTAAAAAAACTATTCTAACTAACTAAATCTTAAAACTAATCTAATTCTAATTAAATCTAATTTAAACTAATGATTCTAATTTAAGTTCTAATCTAAATCCAATTAACTAATAAATCTAATTCTAATCTATTTAATTAAAAATTCTAATCCTAACTAAACTAAATAATTTCTAAATCTAAACTCTTAATTAAAATTATAATTCTAATTTCTAAATCAATCTAAACTAATTCTATATTCTAAATTAAAAAATATAATTAATTCTATTTTCTAAACTAATAAAATTCTATTATAATTCTAAATCTAAATTCTAATAAAAACAAAATTCTAATTCAATTCTATTATTAAAAAAACCTATTTCTATTCTAATTTAAAAAATCTATTTCTAGTAAAAAAATCTTAATAATTCCTATAAAAATTCTATTCTAAATAACTCTATTTCTGAAATCTAATTAACTAAAAAAATCTAAGTTCTATTTCTAATTTTTAAATTAATTTTCTAAATTAAAAACCAATTTTCAATACCAGACAATATATGTACAAAGAATTAGGAAAACATGACAGAATTATATTTCACAAAAATAGCTTTATGCCACGTGTCACGCTCTCATTGGGCAGAAATGATAAAAATTAGAAAAACGCCTAATTATGAATGGACACGTGTCTAAATGACGTGAAACTAAGCAGGTAATGAAAAAATATTTAAAAATGGGTAGGAAAAATTTAGGGTATGACAGACATTATGCGATATTTTTGGATATATTTAGTCGATTGCAAATAACCGTTCCATTTTTCAATGCTCTCGAGCAAATGCTTAAGTATGCCAAGTTTATGAAGGACATATGTGTAACACCCTTTTCTACCCCACAGTTTTAATGGAAAAATATTCACATTTATCAGAGTAAAATATTAAACTAAAAAAAATCACCTGAAAGGGCATACATTTCTCAATAAATCAAATATAGGTCAAGGCTCCATAAACAATGGGTTTTCCCAAAAGTTATCAAAAATTGCTTAAAAGGCAGCGGAACTCAAAAAGGCATAATCTAGAGTTTTCCTTATACGAAAACATAATCAAGATAACAAAAAGGTCAAATAAAACATGGTTTAACTCAAAGACCCCAACCCGATATTACACTATCAGAGCAAGACCCTCTAAGTTAACCAAAATGGCCAACAACTCAAAACTCCAAAAAGATCATCGGTAACATCCACGACTAAACCTGGTCATCTGCATTTTACCCACGTGGAGGCAACATTCAAACAAGCAGAGTGAGTAAAATGATTCATAATAATCAATATAGGAAATCAATATATAAAACAACGTCATTTTCATATTATGCATCATCATATTCATCAATGGGCATCAAAGGTCACAACATCATAAATTACTCAAGATTATCTCATAAATACAAATGCAACAAGACTCATGCATGTGGTGTCAATCATCACAGCTCGACGAATGTAACACCCCCTTCTACACCCCCAAATAATTAAGTAAATGATTTAAGCACATTTTAAAATTTCATCAGAGTAAAATTAAAACATGGTATAAAAGAGGCATGCCACATCATACACAAAATTGAAACATACAACACCTGCTCTATAAAAGACATGCAACAGTGGTGTAGCTTTCAACAGAGGAACTTAGTCCTTACACCCACATCTCAATATTTAGAATTAAAAGTGGAAAATCTAAACATTGAATCATTTTAAACATATAATCATACCAATACATATCATCCAGTTTGATTCACCATATCATTCATGTTTACATAAACATTTGTCAGCAGATACATATACAAATGTATCACAAAAGAATGATATACAATCCTAACTACCTGGTGCTACATATCAGAGCTAACCGACCAAAAGAATGAAGCTATACTTCACAAAAGACCTTCATCCACCTAATCTACAATGCCTCATAGAGCATTATAAAACAACAGAAGGCTGAGAAATATTATCATAATAATCAATGCATATAATTATATATATATATATATATATATATATATATATATATATATATATATATATATATATATATATATATATATATATATATATATATATATATATATATATATATATATATATATATATATATATATATATATATATATATATATATATATATATATATATATATATATATATATATATATATATATATATATATATATATATATATATATATATATATACAAGCATATAATACACATATTCCACATTTCTCACCACAATTCATTATCGTCATCATATACATCACAATATATGTATAAACAAATATGGATAATCACCCAACATGTTTCACCATGCACACATCCATAATCCTCAATTCAACAATTCATACACAAGCATACTCTCATATGACAATGATATCTATGCCATGTGACTCGATGCAACTCAATGCAACTCATGCCATGTGGTACCAACACTTGTTATCATTTTTCGGTTTTTACATTTAATCCGGGTCCGTCCCCTAGACCGATAACGACAAAAGCCCGTCCTCTAAGCTTTCAAACCCACCCTTCTAGGTTTGGGACAAGTCATTAGTCTCCATGAAACTAGCAAGCATTGCCTCTTGACTAAATGATGCGTATGCAATCAACAACAATATGCACTTAAGACCGTTCTCGAATCTTAATCCCATGCATAGTCAAATCATTCATCACACGAGAATTATAACATGATTGCACACTCACACATCATATCAAAGTATTCAAACTTTCAACATCATCACATTTATCAAGCAATGCACACATATTCACAATATGTTCTCATGCATTATTCACAATATTGCATACAATCAATATGCATTCACAATTCAATATCATCACCACATTTTTCAAGCAATGCACACATATTCACAATATGTTCTCATGCATTATTCACAATATTGCATACAATCAATATACATTCACAATTCAATATCATCACCATATTTTTCAAGCAATGCACACATATTCACAATATGTTCTCATGCATTATTCACAATATTGCACAATCTAAGATTCACACCATACGGCTACCCACAACATAACATATCACAACAGTACACAAACTATTCATTTTCGATAAGGATTGAACACAATCGAACCAAACAATCAATCATTGGATGGAAACACAAGGAAATGAAAATGTTGTCATACTCGCTAGCTTGCTCGCCTCGCAAGTTCCTAGCGAACACTCGCTACTTGTTCGCCTAGTGAACAAGCTCACGAAGGCAAATAGAAGCTACTGTAAGGCTTCGCTACTTACTCGCTGGGGCTTCGCCTAGCGAACCCCTTGCTACCTCGCGTGCTACCAGCGAAGAGGGTCTTCTCCATTCTGCCTAGGTCTGGGACCATTCGCTACTAGCTCGCTACAGCGAACACTCGCGACTTGCTCGCCTAGCGAAGGTGCTAGCGAACGTCTGCGATGTTCAAAACCCCAACTGTCCAAAATCATCAAATCATCACAAAATCAACCGATTCAATTTCAACGATTTCCAGTAGTCTTAGTCTAACAATCCTCGACTAATCTACACCATTTATTCTCAATCTTAATCGTTAAAACATCGATTCTACCGATTAAACTCGTTTCTGCCCTAAAATGGAAAATGGAGAAAAACATCCAAATAATCTAAACAATCCATACATAATCATACACATTGACAAGATAATGATATTTCACACCCTTACCTTGATTAAATCGAAGCTAGAAGTTGTTCTTGAGCTTTGCAAGCTTTTCCCCCTTTTCTTCTCTTTTTCTCCTCTTCCTCTTTCTCTCTCTTCTCTTTCTCTTGTGTTTCTATTCTTTCCTCTTTCTTCCACTTTTCCTTATATGTCTTTCTATTCTATTTCCTTCTATTATATTTCTTCTCTCAAAATATTTACCAATAATTCCAATAATTAAAATCATCCAAATAAATCAATTAATTAATATGAATAATTAATTAATTAAAATTGGGCTGTTATAACCCTCCCCCACTTTAGGAATTTTCGTCCTCGAAAATGTTACCTGATTCAAACAACTCTGGATAAGACTCCCTCATCTGACCCTCAAGTTCCCAAGTCACATTTCCACCAGCCGGTCCTCCCCAAGCAACCTTCACCAAAGCAATCTCTTTACCTTGAAGTTGCTTCAACTCTCAATCCTCTATCTGCATAGGTGATGTCTCTACAGTCAGGTTATCTCTCACCTGCACATCAGCTACTTGGACTATATGAGACAGATCTGCAATGTATTTCCTCAACTGAGATACATGGAACACATCATGGAGATTAGAAAGCGACGGTGGTAAAGCAACCCGATAGGCTACCTCTCATATCTTCTGCAAAATCTGATAAGAACCAATGAAACGCGACGTCAACTTACGCGACTTCAACGCCCTACCAACACCAGTCATCAGAGTGACTCGAAGAAACACGTGATCTCCCTCCTGAAATTCAAGTGCCTCCCTCCTCTTGTCATGCTAACTCTTTTGACGGCTCTGAGAAATCCTCATCTTCTCTTGAATCATCATAATCTTATCGGTAGTATGTTGGACTATCTCGGGTCCAACTACAGAACTCTCTCCTGACTCATACCAACACAATGGCGTCCAACACCGTCTACCATACAATGCCTCAAATGGTGCCATACCGATACTCGAATGAAAACTATTGTTGTAAGTAAATTCAATCAAAGGTAAGTAGCTATCCCAAGCTCCTCCCTTCTCCAATACACAAGCTCTCGAAAGATCCTCAAGTGACTGAATCGTTCTCTCAGTCTGACCATCGGTCTGCGGATGATAAGCTGAACTCAAACGCAACTTCGTACCCAAAGCACTTTGCAAACTCTCCTAAAATCTCGAAGTAAACTTCGGATCTCTATCTGACACAATGCTAGACGGAATACCATGCAAACTGACAATCCTTTCAATGTACAACTTTGCCAATTTCTCCAACGGGTAATCCATTCGCATAGGAATAAAGTGAGCAGATTTGGTCAATCTATCCACAATAACCCAAATAACTTCAAAATTACTCGGGTCCTCGGTAAACCAGACACAAAATCCATAGAAATCCTATCCCATTTCCACTCAAGAATAAATAATTGTTGCATCAAACCCGACGGTTTCTAATGCTCAATATTTGACTTCTGACAAGTCAAACAAGAATACACAAACTCGGCAATATCCTTCTTCATACGAGGCTACCAAAATATTTTCCTCAAATCTTGATACATCTTAGTAGCACCCGGATGAATACTCAATCCACTACGATGCCCTTCCTCAAGAATACTCTTCTTCAACTCAACAACATCAGGAACACAAACTCTATCACGACACCTCATGACACTATTTTCATCAATCCGAAAAACACCACCTTGACCTTGATTGATCAAAGTCAACCGATCAACTAAACTCAAATCAGATTTCTGTCCTTCTCGAATATCGTCAAGAATACCACTAGTAAGCTTTAGCATACCAAGCTTAACTCTGTAAGAAGTTCTCTCACACACTAAGCTCAAATTGAGAAATTGGTCAATCATTTCCAACTCTTTCACCATCATCATCGACATATGCAAAGATTTCCTACTCAATGCATCAGCTACCATATTCGTTTTACCCGGATGGTAATTCAAACCAAACTCATAATCCTTCAGAAGTTCCAACCATTTCCTCTGCCTTGCATTCAATTCTTTCTGATCGAAGAGATACTTCAAACTCTTATGATCACTAAATACCTCAAATCTCAAACCAAACAAATAATTCCTCCAAAGCTTCAGCACAAATACAACGGCGGCCAACTCTAGGTCATACATTGGATAATTCCTCTCATGCACTCTGAGTTGCCTCGAAGCATAAGCTACCACTTGTTTATCTTGCATCAACACACCTCCTAAACCCATCAAAGAAGCATCACAATACACAACAAACGGTTCTGCCGGATTCGGAAAAATCAAAACAGGGGCTCTCGTCAATCTTCTCTTAAGCTCTTGAAAACTTTCTTCACACTTTGCATCCCAAACAAAAGCTTGACTTTTCCTAGTCAACTGCGTCAACGGTAAAGATAACTTGGCAAATCCTTCAATGAATTTCCGATAATATCCCGCCAAACCAAGAAAACTTCTAATCTCAAAAACTATTTTTGGAGTCTCCCATTGCGATACCGCTTCAACCTTCGACGGATCAACTGCAATACCTCTACTCGAAATCACGTGACCAAGGAAACTCACTTCCTTCAACCAAAATTCACACTTAGAAAGTTTAGCATATAACTGCTTCTCTTTCGACACAGATAACAAAATCCTCGGATGCTCGACATGTTCTTCTTCACTCTTCGAATAAATCAAAATATCATCAATGAACACCACCACAAACTTGTCCAAATAAGGATGGAAAATCCTGTTCATGTATTCCATAAATACACGTGGTGCATTAGTCACACCAAATGGCATCACAGAATACTCATAATGTCCATACCTCATTCTAAAAGTAGTCTTCTGAATATCCTCAGCCTTCACACGAATCTGATGATACCCATATCTCAAATCTATCTTACTGAACACATTCGCACCAACCAACTGATCCATCAAATCATCAATCCTCGGGAGTGGATACTTATTCTTGATAGTCACCTTGTTCAATTGTATGTAGTCCACACAGAGACTCATAGAACCTTCTTTCTTCTTAACCAACAACACTGGTGCACCCCATGGTGACACACCCGGACGAATAAACCTTTTCTCAAGTAGATCTTCAAGTTGAATCTTTAACTCTTTCATTTCCGATGCGGACATATGATATGGAGCCATCGATATCGGACTAGTTCCAGGAATTAAGTCGATCACAAACTCCACTTCTCGTTCCGGCGGTAAATCTCATATCTCATCAGAAAAAACTTTTGAAAAATCACGGACAATTGGTAAAGCATCCATTGCTCCATTTTCACCAATGTTCAAATTTGCCATCAACATAAACACCTTCGCACCATCTTGCATTGATTCCTTCACTTGTTTAGCAGTCATAAACAAGTCTCTTTCATCACCAGGTTCAGGAAAAATAATCGTTTTGTCAAAACAGTTAATATAGACACGATTGAATTCCAACCAATTCATCCCAAGTATAACATCAAGTTGATCTAAGTGAAGACACACTAAATCAACTCCGAAATCTTTACCAAAAATACTCAACGGACAATTCAAACATACATACGGAGTAGTTACCGGACCCATAGCAGGAGTATCAATAACCATACCACCACTCATAACAGACAACTCAAGATTTAATCTCTTAACACAATCAAAGGAAATAAAAGAATGTGTAGCTCTAGTATCAAATATAGCGACCAAAGGTATACCATTAATGAAGCACGTACCTCGGATCAACCGATCTTCACTAGCAGTCTCTGATCCTGATAGAGCAAACACTTTCCCATTCCCTTGAGTCTTATTTAGCTTGTTACACTTGGTACTAATGTGCCCTTGCTCACCACAGTTGTAGCAAGTCACACTCGCACCGCTTCTGCACTCCATAACTTTGTGGCCTGGCTTGCCACACTTGAAACATTTCTGCTCCACACTTTTGCACTCAGGAGCATGGTGTCCTTCTTCACCGCATCTATAACATCTCACCGGAGTGGAAACTCATCCCCCACTCGGCTTCTTGCCGTAACCAGTTTTATGTTTCCCCTTATCCGCAGGAGTCACATACGGCTTCCCTCTAAATTGACCTTTTCCTTTCTTGTCATTTAAACTCTTATAATGACTAGACCGAGCTCTACTATCTTCATCGTAGATTCTGCTCTTGTTCACCAACTCAGAAAATCGCCTAATTTCCTAATAACCAACGACTTGCTTGATTTCAGGTCTCAACCCATTCACAAACTTAAGACACTTGGATCTCTCAGCATTAGCAGTGTTGTAATGAGGACAAAACTTAATCAATTCCTCAAACTTTGCCGCATACTCGGCTACAGTTGAGTTACCCTGCTTCAGCTCAAGGAATTCAATCTCCTTCTTTCCACGCACATCTTCTGGAAAATACTTCTCCAAAAAGGTCTCTCTAAAAACATCCCAAGTAACCACAACCTCATCTTCTTCAAACCTTTGGCGAGTATTACCCCACCAGTCCTCAGCTTCCTCTTCAAGCATATGAGTGCCAAACTGCACCCTCTGCGCATCCGAATAGTTCATGACTCGAAAGATATTCTCAATTGCTTTCAGCTATACTTGTGCTTTGTTAGGTTCATGGGTTCCCTTAAATATTGGCGGATTGTTCCTTTGAAACCTTCCCAAAGCACGAAATTCATCATCAGCGTTATTTCCAGCATTCACATTGGCTTGTGGATTCTGTCCAATCGCTCCAGCCAACATCACCAAAGCTTCGGCAATCACTTCTTCATTCCTGCCTGCAACCATTGTTCTAGATTCCCACAACAAATCCTCGTTAGAACAACCATATTGATAGTGCTACACACACATATCAAATGCATAAGGGAATGAACACATTAACAACTTGGCCAACTAGCCGACCTGCTCCGATACCACTTAATGTAACACCCTCTTCTACACCTCCAAATAATCAAATAAATCATTTAAGCACATTTTAAAATTTCATCAGAGTAAAATTAAAACATGGTATAAAAGAGGCATGTCACATCATACACAAAATTGAAACATACAACACCTGCTCTATAAAAGACATGCAACAGTGGGGTAGCTTTCAACAGAGGAACATAGTCCTTACACCCACATCTCAATATTTAGAATTAAAAGCGGAAAATCTAAACATTGAATCATTTTAAACATATAATCATACCAATACATATCATCCAGTTTGATTCACCACATCATTCATGTTTACATAAACATTTGTTAGCAGATACATATACAAATGTATCACAAAAGAATGTTATACAATCCTAACTACCCGGTGCTACATGTCAGAGCTAACCGACCAAAAGAATGAAGCTATACTTCACAAAAGACCTTCAGCCAAGTTATCTGCAATGACTCATAGAGCATTATAAAACAGGAGAAGGGTGAGAAATATTATCATAATAATCAATGCATATAATTATATATATATATATATATATATATATATATATATATATATATATATATATATATATATATATATATATATATATATATATATATATATATATATATATATATATATATATATATATATATATATATATATATATATATATATATATATATATATATATATATATATATATATATATATATATATATATATATATATATATATATATATATATATATATATATATATATATATATATATATACAAGCATAGAATACACATATTCCGCATTTCTCACCATAATTCATTATCATCATCATATACATCACAATATATGTATAAACAAATATGGATAATCACCCAACATGTTTCATCATGCACACATCCATAATCCTCAATTCAATAATTCATACACAACCATACTTTCATAAAACAATGATATCTATGCCATGTGACTCGATGCCACTCAATGCAACTCATGCCATGTGGTACCAACACTTGTTATCATTTTTCGGTTTTTACATTTAAACTGGGTCCGTCCCCTAGACCGATAACAATAAAAGCCCGTCCTCTAAGCTTTCAAACCCACCCTTCTAAGTTTGGGACAAGTCACTAGTCTCCACGAAACTAGCAAGCATTGCCTCTTGACTAAGTGATGCGTATGCAATCAACAATCATATGTACTTAAGACTGTTCTCGCAGCTTAATCTCATGCATAGTCAAATAATTCATCACACGAGAATTATAACATGATTGCACACTCACACATCATATCAAAGTATTCATACTTTCAACATCATCACATTTATCAAGCAATGCACACATATTCACAATATGTTCTCATGCATTATTCACAATATTGCATACAATCAATATGCATTCACAATTCAATATCATCACCACATTTTTCAAGCAATGCACACATATTTACAATATGTTCTCATGCATTATTCACAATATTGCATACAATCAATATGCATTCACAATTCAATATCATCACCACATTTTTCAAGCAATGCACATATGTTCACAATATGTTCTCATGCATTATTCACAATATTACACAATCTAGGATTCACGCCATACGGCTACCCACAACATAACATATCACAACAGTACACAAACTATTCATTTCCGATAAGGATTGAACACAATCGAACCAAACAATCAATCATTGGATGGAAACACAAGGAAATGAAAATGCTGTCATACTCGCTAGCTTGCTCGCCTAGCGAGTTCCTCGTGAACACTCGCTACTTGTTCGCCTAGCGAACAAGCTCCCGAAGGCAAACAGAAGCTATTGT
Source organism: Lathyrus sativus (assembly GCA_963859935.3). Classification (NCBI taxonomy): domain Eukaryota; kingdom Viridiplantae; phylum Streptophyta; class Magnoliopsida; order Fabales; family Fabaceae; genus Lathyrus; species Lathyrus sativus. The sequence continues at coordinate 372,564,698 of OZ012739.1, forward strand.
AAAGCTTCGCTACCTACTCGCTGGGGCTTCGCCTAGCGAACTCCTCGCTACCTCGCTCGCTATCAGCGAAGAGGGTCTTCTCCATTTTTCCCAGGTCTGGGACCATTCGCTACTAGCTCACTACAGCGAACACTCGCGACTTACTCGCCTAGCGAAGGTGCTAGCAAACGTCTGCGATGTTCAAACCCCCAACTGTCCAAAATCATCAAATCATCACAAAATCAACTGATTCAATTTCAATGATTTCCTGTAGTCTTATTCTAACAATCCTCGACTAATCTACACCATTTATTCTCAATCTTAACTGTTAAAACATCAATTCTACCGATTAAACTCGTTTCTAACCTAAAATGGAAAATGGAGAAAAACATCCAAAAAATCCAAACAATCCATACATAATCATACACATTGACAAGATAATGATATTTCACACCCTTACCTTGATTAAATCGAAGCTAGAAGTTGTTCTTGAGCTTTCCAAGCTTTTTCCTCTTTTTCTTCTCTTTTTCTCCTCTTCCTCTTTCTCTCTCTTCTCTTTCTCTTGTGTTTCTATTCTTTTCTCTTTCTTCCACTTTTCCTTATATGTCTTTCTATTCTATTCCCTTCCATTATATTTCTTCTCTCAAAATATCTATCAATAATTCCAATAATTAAAATCATCCAAATAAATAAATAAATTAATATGAATAATTAATTAATTAAAATTGGGCTGTTACAACGGACACTGGACCATCAACCCTCCATAGATCCCCATCAATAGGATCGATTATGTACAAGAACCGAAGCACATCAAAATACCTCACATCCGCACAATGGGACTTGTTGCAGTGAGAATCGGATATCAAGCTATTGAATTAACTTGAGTCACAAATCCAGAAATTCACCACCGAGCTTTGACTTATCCAAAGGAAAGGGTAAAGATTGAAGAAAATCCTAAGTGCGTTATGTAACAGCACAACTAGAGATCTAAGGTTCGGGGGTTGGTTATACCTAGGAAAAGTGTTAGCATCCTAAGTATCTATAGTACTCTACAAGAACCTCTTGTTATTATTTGTGTTATGCTAAAGTTGCTTGCTAAGGGAAAAGTGCTAAGGTAAATATATAAAATATATACAAAGTATGTACAAGTATGTACAAAGTATGCTCGCTAAGACATCACATCTCGTGCCTACGTATCCTGACGGGAATAGAATCAGAGCAACCATAGTTCCCCTCTGTTGCACCCTAATTTTTGACCTTAAGATCCCACCTCCTTGTTTTTATTTGCATGTTATCTTTTACTTTTGTGTGGTTATTGTGACTAATCGGCTGGTACAAGTACATCTTATTTAAAGCATAGATGGTAATCATCCTCACAATTAAGTATCTCAAAGCCGGACCAATGGACTTTGATTCAGAAGGCCCTAAGGCTCTTTCTACCGGTCATTTCACTCAGAGTATCTCGAAGACCTCAAGAAGAATTACCTCAAAGAAGGGAACATGTCCTGTTTTCTCAAAAACATGTCCATAAGAGGATGCTGCCCAGCCACTCACGAAGCCTCCTTGGTGAAGAATGAAGAACCTACTGAGCTGTACCGACTTCCCTTAAAAGCTACAAATTAGAATTAATCAATCAATGACCAGAAGCGATGTGCAATACGAGTTTATCTACAAGTGAAGAAACACTACGCCAGAATTGACTTTTAGCAGCGCATACAAAGACAACGCTTTTAGAAAAAGCGTTGCTAAAGAGGAATTAAAAAAAAAGAAAAAAATTGATAACCAAAGACAACGCTTTTTGAAAAAGCGCTGCTAAACGGGGGACCTAAGACAACGCTTCTAAAAAGCGCTGCTAAAGGGGGGGTCTAAGACATCCCAAAGACAACGCTTTTTAAAAAGCGCTGCTAAAGGGGGGACCTAAGACAACACTTCTAAAAAGCGCTGCTAAAGGGGGGGAGTCTAAGACATCCCTATGAAAGCGCTTTCCTAAAGCGCTGTTGTAGGTCTAGTCTACGAGAGCGCTTTTTCCATAAAGCGCTGCTATATGGCGTATATAAGAAGATCTTTGAGAGCGTTTTCTAAAGCGCTGCTAAAGCCATTAAAAAGCGCTGCTATAGGTTTAGTTAGAATTAATTTAAAATACCCACCAGAATTTTTATAAGAAACAGAACAGTCATATCATATTTCTTTCTTTCTTTTTCTCTAGCGAACAAAGAACATTGCCCTATAAACCCACCGTCGTCGTCCAACCGTCGCCCTCCTCTGTTGCATTTCGCCGTCGGTCACCGTCTGTTTTCGATATCCTCTGCTCGTCTGCATTTCATTTCCGCCATTGTTACGGTATTTGAAGATTTACTCTGGTTTTCTTTTTTACTTATATTTTCACCATTGTTGTTGTAATCTTTAAGTAGAACTGAATATGTTTTTATTATTTGAATGCAATCAAGTTAAGTCATTTTCTGTAATCTTTAAGAGACAAACTGAATATGTGTTTATTATTTTTATGGATATCTACATGTTAAGTCTCTCTGTTGCATGTTATATATTTTGTATTTTAATCTACATGTTAAGTCTCTCTGTCATTGTTACGGATATTTTGTATGTTTTAGATTGACAAACAAGAGTTTATATTTTTTAAGAGAGTTTATATTTTGTATGTTTTAAGAGAGTTTATAAGAGAGTTTTTATAAACAGAGAGTTTTTTAGAAGAGTTTATAAGAGAGTTTTTTAAGAGAGTTTGTATGTCTTAACAGAGAGTTTATATGTTAAGTCTCTCTGTTGAATATGTTTTTAAGAGAGTTTATATTTTTTAAGAGAGGTTATATTTTGTATGTTTTAGATTGACAAACAAGAGTTTATATTTTGCATGTTCAATATAGTTTGGAAATTCCTATTTTTTAAGAGAGTAGCCAACATGAATATGGTTTTAAATGATATGGTTTAAATGTTATTATGGTTTTATATGTTGATATGTTATTATGGATTTCTCAATGTTTAGGGCTTTACCACCTCCTCCTCCTAATCCTCCTCCAGCTGGATTTAGGGTTGATTTCCAGTGCACTTTTCATGAGGGTGCCTTAGGCCACGACTTGGAGCATTGTTTTGCACTGAAAGCCAGAGTGCGTGAGCTGATGAGAGCAGGGATACTTGATTTTCCAGACAATCCTCCAAACATCCAGAAGAATCCTTTGCCAGGGCATCAGAAGTGAAGCTTCAGGCTGACCTCAGCAGGCTATTTATTTGTTTTAGACATGACAGTTTATCTTTGTATTGTTTTAATCACAGACCTTTGTTTCTCATTGTTTGTATTTTCCTTATTTTATTAGCTGTTTTCTTTCGAACTATGTTTGTACTTTTATATTGATGAACTGAGCATTGCAACTTTTGATTTAATTCATTTTATCTATTATTTTTATCTCTATGCTTTATCTTTCAAATATTTACCTTTGTCCGAATTTTTGGTATGCAAAGATTGGAGGGAGGATGACGAAAACGTTATACAAATAACTGCTGTCAGTATGCTTTCAATCAATCCTTGTTGACGATGTGAGGCATTGTTTCAACTCCCAAACACTGAAGAAATAAGGAAGTTATCCCCTTGTCACCCCCTTCGAGCCTAGAAGTTGGAGTCCCTTTCTTTACAAAAAAAACCCGCAATTTTAACCTGGGGATGGGTATTTCTCAATTAACTCGATTATGTGTTCATGCAATATACCTTTCATATAAAGGTCGCACTTACAATTTTCCTTCACACACAACAAACAAGTGTCGAGGATTTTTTTAAGCCAAAAAAAACCGATGATGGTTCACCGTAATCATTAAACCAGGCAGTCATGTTTCAAAATAAAAAATCAAAAGAAAGAGCCCGCAGTCAAAACCTATGAAGGAGACTTAGGCAAAACTAGGGCATCCCGCTGACTATAACTTTCAAAATAAACAGTTCAGGCAAAATTTAGGGATAATACAAAGAGGAGTTTTAAATCTTCACCCTGAAAATCCTCAATGTCAAAATGACCAAATATCATAAGGAGGTAGTGGCTGCTTTTCATAGGTCCATTGACTTCTGAACCATCATTGCTACCATCAGTGTAATTCCTAATCTATACGAACCTGAATGCATAATAGGAGTTAACTGAGCATAGGACTGGAGATCATCATGTAGATGGGGTGGGTATAAATAAATTTTGAGCCTTTATCCTTTGTTTCGTAAACCATGAACCAGACCATGTTACAACCCTCAAAAGACCTAATTGAAGCAAGGTTATTTTGAAAGTATACTACAACAAGGTTGCGTAACCTGACTCAAAAAGATCTTTGTGAATCATTTATTTTGGCAATACACTTTTGTTTTAAATTTTTAGCGTCTTGAACCACCATGTTCTGACCAACGACTTATTTTTCATTTTTCAAAAATAATTTTGATTTCAAAGGTCGCATGAACTTTGCATTACCATGTTTGTATGAATATTTTTGTTTGCAAACTGGCTTTCCTCTAAGGAATTTTCAAACAATGAGAAACTTGGTCAAGTGATCCTATCAGGGGCAAGTTTCGCTTACATCTTGTCTAAGAATCAGTTCAAGATTTATTCAAGTCAAGATCTTCTCAGATTTGGTTTATCCAGAAAATTTTCAAGACTCATACAGGGGCAAGCCTTCCGAGGGTACAATAATACAGTCATTTTTATGAATCAGATAAGCTGAAGTAATTATCAGTTTGTCTAATCTAGGGCAGTGTACTTGAAAAATATCCAAACGACTATTGATCCTTCCTACAGAGACTATCATCTTATACAGTTTAGTAGAATGTCAGTGATGTATGGGTTTAGGAATCAGTCTTCCAGTCTTGTTATCTCATCATAAGAGTCGAGCCTTGTCGTCGACATCTGCATTTGCATTTGATCATATATCATAGCATAATTCTTATACATGTGCATATCATGGGTGTTTTATCCCCATTTGCATTCTTCTCCCGAGGTCGTGTTTTACCCGCGTCTTACCTCGTGGACGAATTCCAATCTACCTGGCATCATGGGTGTTTTATCCCCATTTGCTTCTTCTCCCGAGGTCGTGTTTTACCCGCGTCTTACCTCGTGGACGAAGTCCAATTTACCTGGCATCATGGGTGCTTTATCCCCATTTGCATTTTTCTCCCCGAGGTCGTGTTTTATCCGCGTCTTACCTTGTGGACGAATTTATTTACTTGGCATCTTGGGTGCTTTATCCCCATTTGCTTTCTTCTTCCGAGGCTGTGTTTTACTCGCGTCTCACCTCGTGGACGAAGTCCAATTTACCTGGGATCATGGGTGTTTTATCCCCGTTTGCTTTTTCTCCCGAGGTCGTGTTTTACTCGCGTATTACCTCGTGGACGAAGTCCAATTTACCTGGTATCATGGGTGCTTTATCCCCATTTACATTTTTTTCCCTGAGGTCGTGTTTTATCCGCGTCTTACCTTGTGGACAAATTTAGTTACTTGGCAGCATGGGTGTTTTATCCCCATTTGCATTTTTCTCCCCGAGGTCGTGTTTTATCCGCGTCTTACCTTGTGGACAAAGTCCAGTTTACTTGGCACCCATCGACTATTTCGTGTCATGTCTATCTGACGTTCTTCCAGATACGACGTGTCTCCTTTTCGATGTTCTTCTGAAATGTTCTGATGTTTGTCTCTCCCTATATGTTTTCCGGTGAGTCCTGAAGATCCCGCTCGATCTCTTCATGGAATGTCCCGAAAACTCTAGCGTCTGTCGTTTACCTGGTCCTGCCTCCGTGTGGATCCTATGTTACCTTGTCACTACCGCGTGTCTTCTTCCCCAGTGCAATTCTTCGTTGCGTTGTCCCCTATGATGTTGTGTCGTCTGTATCCTTGCATTCATCATTCCATCATACGCATCATATTAGATTCATGGCATTGTCAGCATTATAGTTCGTGTTATTTTGTCCATATCATTGCATATCACTGCATCTAGGGGCCAAATTTTCGGTTATCTGTATTTAAATCCCTTTCACCGCGATTTCTCGAGTCTCCGCTGCTCAAATCATCCGGTGAAGCTATTTAAATAGGGGCATTTGTTGCACCCCAAATTTGTCCTACCTTTACATAGTTTCTAGTGTCACTTTATTTTGAATGAATAAAATGGCATAATTGGCAAGAGACCGTGTGTAAGGAGTTGTGAGTGTGAGAGGTCGAGAGTTTGAATCCCACCTTCTTCACTTTTTGTTTTGTTTCTTTTATTTTTATTCTAACTTTTCTATTGTCATAAAAAAATAACAAAAATAGTTTTTTTTTATTATTTAATTATTATTTTCGTATTTTATTTAAATTATTTTTTAAAAAATATTATTTTTTCACTTTCTTTCATATTATTCATAAAAACATCCAAAAATCATAAAATTAAAAATATTAGAAAATTTTTTATTCATTTAAGTTTGTTTTAGTTTGTTTTTTTTAGCTTTGACTAATTATTTAAGTTGGGCTTTAAAATAGGCATTAGGTTAGAGTTAACCCTAATTTTGTTACCTATATAAACATAAGTGAGGGGAGAAGGACACAAAAAAAAAGAAAAAACGGAGGTCGTTCTCACGACTTATCAGAAGAGGAAAGCGTCAGCAAATCCACCAAACGGCGCAAAACCACCGCGAACCGCTTCGAACCCCGAACGAGGTGAGCAGTTCTTTTTGTCACTAAAAACGTTTTTCTGTTGTTTTCAGGTGGAACAAACCGAAGAAGAAGGAGAGAAATCGTTTCCGGCCATGCAAGAATGGAGCAAAGCTCAAAGGAGCTGCAACGACGCCGCCACCGTGATGAAGAAGAAGATGGGGTTTCTAAAAACCTAAAGATTGAAATGCTTCAACGTGAAGCCTACTTTTCCCCTTTTATTTTTTTATATTTTATATTTTTCCTTTTTTATTTTTCTTATAATTATTATTATTATTATTCTGATTTTCTTTAAATTGTAATTATGTCATAATAAATGGTTAGTTTAATTAAAAAATATTTGCTAGTTAAACCTTGTTTTAAAACTCTGTTCTTATAATAAAAAAAATTAAAACTGTTTTTTATTAAAACTAAAACTTCTTTTTTTTAAAAAATTTAAATTGAATCCTTTTTAAAAAAATTAAAACTAAAACATTTTTATTAAAAACCATTGTTTCAAAATTAAGATTAAATTTCTTTTTTCAGAAATTAAAAATAAAGTTTTCAAAATTAATAAAATAATAAATTTCCAAATTGCATTTTCTTTCTTTCATTATTAATTGCTTTATTATTTGTCATTGATTTCCGCCTAACTTTTTTTTCACTAACGTTCTCTATTTGTTTTCCGCTAGGTTTTAGTCAGTCTCCGATTATTATTAATTAAATATTTCATTATCATATTTGTAATGTGTTCCATGGATGTAATTTACGCGAGGCCATGGTCGCGGTTTATTTTATTTTGCATTTTTTGGGGATTTGTAATTTACGCGAGTGATCGTCGCGACGCTTTCTTTACTTTTCGCACTTTATTTCTGCCATATAATATTTTGCCATGTTTTGCATGATTTAGCGTTATGTTCCTTTCGAAGGATTAGGTCTAGCCGTTTGACCGCCGAGTCAATAACCCTAACGTTTGACCATTTCAAAACCCTAATCGCCTAGGTGTCCCGCCGTGGACGAAAATACCCTTTACTCTAGCATTAGGTCAAAGAGTCGCCGTACTCTGTTTTAGGGTTTTCCGCCGTGGAATATTTAATTTAACCCTAATTTCAATCAACAATTTCAACATAGAAATAGGAGTTTCAAAACTCCACGTAAGCGTGCCCTTAAGATACGTTTACTCCCCTCTGAAACCTTGACCACAGTCAAGACGTTTCTAACCTCCTTTTCGAGGGGAACTACAATTACTCTGATTCCATTCCCGTCAGGATATGTAGGCACAAGATGCGACGTATTGCCGAGTAAACTTAGGACTAATCGTTAGCTCTTTTAGGTCACTCTATCCCTTAGCAATATATTTCAAACAGATAATAAAATAAAAAAGCATACAATAAACAAAAGGTTCCTGTAGAGTACTACAGAAGTTTAGGGTGCTAGTACCTTCCCTAAGCTTAACCAACCCCTTACCTAGATCTCTCCCCGCATTGTCTTTACGATGCAAAATTAGGTTTTCCTCTTTTGACCTTTTCCTTCGGATAAATCAAAGAGCGGTTGTGAACTAAAGATGCGATTCAAATTAATTAATAATTTGATATCATATTCTAACCGCAACAGAAAATGGCGACTTCACTGGGGACCCTCCTAATTTTTAAGGGTTACCCCTATTTTGTTTATTGTATGATATTTTATTAATTATTTTTATATATCATTGTACCTTTTGGGGATACCTGTTATTGTGAGATAAGTCCTAACCCGGATTTGAGTGACCTTATTATAGGAAGGTGAGATATTCGACGAGGCTTGCCGGGAGTGAGTCCCGACCAAGTCAACTCGAGAATCACCACTCAGTTGAGACCCTTTCGAAAATGGTTCGGTTGATCGAGTGCAGTCGTGAAAACTTTTACTATTTTCAATTGGAGTCTGTGATACTGGAGACCGTAGTACCTTAACACCACCTTGGCCTTATATAGGACGTAGTGCGGGAACTATGTGGGAGTAGTCCTACAATAGTTGCTACGCGATACTACACTCAAAAGAGGTTCTCTTGAGAATATTATCGACCTCCGAGTCAGTTGGAAAGTTGATAATATCCGAAGGATGGACTGATGACTTTGGGCACCTCTTTAGAACCTTTTTCTGCAGGTACAACTACCCCATAATACATACCTTTGGGGAAGGGTAGACCTTAACTTCATTCATTGTTCCTCTAACCTAGGACTTTGTTGTTTATGTGTATTTGTGCATGGCATTCATAAAACATCATTCCTAGTTTCAAGGAATTCAACAGTCCTTTGCAAATTCAAAAGTCTTATATTTCAAATTTTAAAATTGTTTCCAACTTTCCTAAAAAAGAAATGTTTGCAATCGACCGTTGAAGTTCTTGAAACTATTGCATTGCATTAGCATCATGTCTTGCATGACATCTTTCCCCAGGTTTCTCATGTCCAGTTGTCTTTATCTTCCAGTGTTCCATTGAGTCGTCAAGCTGATTCCTCGACACAAATATCAAACTAGAGCTAACTATAGACGCCAAATGTCAGAACAAGAGGAACATAATGCGGAGGTCCGAATGGAGATTGATGAGTTGAAAGCAGGCATGACCAGGCTTACCGAGATGCTTCAAGTGTTGATTGCCAGAGGAGAGCCACCTCAGAGGAATGTCATTCAGGAAGTTTCAAGTGTTGATCCACCTCTTGTTTCAGTGTCGCCCTCTAGTTGGCCTGAGTTTGGCTTACCTCCTAACTACTCTCCACTTGTTGCATCTGCTTCTATGATTGGTCAGGCTGTCAGACCGGTTTTTCAAGCTCCTGTCCTTACCGAGGCCCAACTTGTGGTCCACACGGTTAATCAGACTATCCAAGCTCCCGTTGAGAATCCTCCCGATGAGTACAATGTTGTCGATGTTCAAGAAGATTTTGTTGAGCCTGAGATCACCCGTGAACAATTTCAGATCATAAACAAGAGACTCCAAGCTGTCGAGGGTACTGATTTCTTCAACGTTGATGCCGATAATATGTGCCTAGTTTCTGGTCTTGTTTTGCCTGCCAAGTTCAAGACTCCTGAGTTCGTGAAGTATCAAGGTCATTCATGTCCAAGAGCCCATCTAGTCATGTACTTCCGAAAGATGGCAGCTTACACCAACAATCAAAAGTTGCTCATCCATTGCTTTCAGGATAGTTTGAGTGGTGCTTCTCTTAAATGGTATATGAACTTACAGCATAACAGTGTCCACTGCTTCCAAGATCTCGTCAACGCTTTTATGAAGCAATACAAACACAATTTGGATATGGCTCCCGATCGTCGTCAGCTTCAAAGTATGTCTCAGAAGGAAAAAGAGTCGTTCAAGGAGTATGCTCAGCGTTGGAGGGAGTTAGCTTCTCAAGTCGAACCCCCTATAGCAGAGAAGGAACTGACAGGAATATTCATGGATACTTTATCTCCTTTCTATTGGGAAAAGATGATTGGGAGCGTCTCTTCAAGCTTTACAGATCTGGTGACTATTGGCCAAAGGTTAGAAGAAGGTTTGAAAAATGGGAAGGTATCCAAAGTTGCCGAATCTTCTAATGGTGCAAAGAAATCCTATGGGAATTTCCATAAGAGGAAGGACGAGCAGACCAATGCTGTCATGACTAAATCAAGAAAGCCTCGCCAGGGATCTCAACCTGTTGTTGCTCCGCAGCCAGCTCAGAATCCTCAACGTCCAGTTATTAGACAAGACCAGTATCAAAATAGGAATCAATTTGATCCTATTCCCATGACTTACACAGAACTTTATCCTTACCTGGTTCAACGAGGACTGATCACTACAAGGGCTTTACCACCTCCTCCTAATCCTCCTCCAGCTGGATTTAGGGATGATTTCCAGTGCGCTTTTCATGAGGGTGCCTTAGGCCACGACTTGGAGCATTGTTTTGCACTGAAAGCCAGAGTGCGTGAGCTGATGAGAGCAGGGATACTTGATTTTCCAGACAATCCTCCAAACATCCAGAAGAATCCTTTGCCAGGGCATCAGAAGTGAAGCTTCAGGCTGACCTCAGCAGGCTATTTATTTGTTTTAGACATGACAGTTTATCTTTGTATTGTTTTAATCACAGACCTTTGTTTCTCATTGTTTGTATTTTCCTTATTTTATTAGTTGTTTTCTTTCGAACTATGTTTGTACTTTTATATTGATGAACTGAGCATTGCAACTTTTGATTTAATTCATTTTATCTATTATTTTTATCTCTATGCTTTATCTTTCAAATATTTACCTTTGTCCGAATTTTTGGTATGCAAAGATTGGAGGGAGGATGACGAAAACGTTATACCCATAACTGCTGTCAGTATGCTTTCAATCAATCCTTGTTGACGATGTGAGGCATTGTTTCAACTCCCAAACACTGAAGAAATAAGGAAGTTATCCCCTTGTCACCCCCTTCGAGCCTAGAAGTTGGAGTTCATTTCTTTACAAAAAAAAACCCGCAATTTTATCCTGGGGATGGGTATTTCTCAATTAACTCGATTATGTGTTCATGCAATATACCTTTCATATAAAATTCGCACTTACAATTTTCCTTCACACACAGCAAACAAGTGTCGAGGATTTTTTTAAGCCAAAAAAAACCGATGATGGTTCACCGTAATCATTAAACCAGGCAAACATGTTTCAAAATAAAAAATCAAAAGAAAGAGCCCGCTAAGTCAAAACCTATGAAGGAGACTTAGGCAAAACTAGGGCATCCCGCTGACTATAACTTTCAAAATAAACAGTTCAGGCAAAATTTAGGGATAATACAAAGAGGAGTTTTAAACCCTGAAAATCCTCAATGTCAAAATGACCAAATATCATAAGGAGGTAGTGGCTGCTTTTCATAGGTCCATTGACTTCTGAACCATCATTGCTACCATCAGTGCAATTCCTAATCTATACGAACCTGAATGCATAATAGGAGTTAACTGAGCATAGGACTGGAGATCATCATGTAGATGGGGTGGGTATAAATAAATTTTGAGCCTTTATCCTTTGTTTCATAAACCATGAACCAGACCATGTTACAACCCTCAAAAGACCTAATTGAAGCAAGGTTATTTTGAAAGTAGACTTCAACAAGGTTGTGTAACCTGACTCAAAAAGATCTTTGTGAATCATTTATTTTGGCAATACACTTTTGTTTTAAATTTTTAGCGTCTTGAACCACCATGTTCTGACCAACGACTTATTTTTCATTTTTCAAAAATAATTTTGATTTCAAAGGTCGGATGAACTTTGCATTACCATGTTTGTATGAATATTTTTGTTTGCAAACTGGCTTTCCTCTAAGGAATTTTCAAACAATGAGAAACTTGGTCAAGTGATCCTATCAGGGGCAAGTTTCGCTTACATCTTGTCTAAGAATCAGTTCAAGATTTGTTCAAGTCAAGATCTTCTCAGATTTGGTTTATCCAGAAAATTTTCAAGACTCATACAGGGGCAAGCCTTCCGAGGGTACAGTAATACAGTCATTTTTATGAATCAGATAAGCTGAAGTAATTATCAGTTTGTCTAATCTAGGGCAGTGTACTTGAAAAATATCCAAACGACTATTGATCCTTCTTACAGAGACTATCATCTTATACAGTTTAGTAGAATGTCAGTGATGTATGGGTTGAGGAATCAGTCTTCCAGTCTTGTTATCTCATCATAAGAGTCGAGCCTTGTCGTCGACATCTGCATTTGCATTTGATCATATATCATAGCATAATTCTTATACATGTGCATATCATGGGTGTTTTATCCCCATTTGCATTCTTCTCCCGAGGTCGTGTTTTACCCACGTCTTACCTCGTGGACGAATTCCAATCTACCTGGCATCATGGGTGTTTTATCCCCATTTGCTTCTTCTCCCGAGGTCGTGTTTTACCCGCGTCTTACCTCGTGGACGAAGTCCAATTTACCTGGCATCATGGGTGCTTTATCCCCATTTGCATTTTTCTCCCCGAGGTCGTGTTTTATCCGCGTCTTACCTTGTGGACGAATTTATTTACTTGGCATCTTGGGTGCTTTATCCCCATTTGCTTTCTTCTTCCGAGGCTGTGTTTTACTCGCGTCTCACCTCGTGGACGAAGTCCAATTTACCTGGGATCATGGGTGTTTTATCCCCGTTTGCTTTTTCTCCCGAGGTCGTGTTTTACTCGCGTATTACCTCGTGGACGAAGTCCAATTTACCTGGTATCATGGGTGCTTTATCCCTATTTACATTTTTCTCCCCGAGGTTGTGTTTTATCCGCGTCTTACCTTGTGGACAAATTTAGTTACTTGGCAGCATGGGTGTTTTATCCCCATTTTCATTTTTCTCCCCGAGGTCGTGTTTTATCCGCGTCTTACCTTGTGGACAAAGTCCAGTTTACTTGACACCCATCGACTATTTCGTGTCATGTCTATCTGACGTTCTTCCAGATACGACGTGTCTCCTTTTCGATGTTCTTCCGAAATGTTCTGATGTTTGTCTCTCCCTATATGTTTTCCGGGGAGTCCTGAAGATCCCGCTCGATCTCTTCAAGGAATGTCCCGAAAACTCTAGCGTCTGTCGTTTACATGGTCCTTCCTCCGTGTGGATCCTATGTTACCTTGTCACTACCGCGTGTCTTCTTCCCCAGTGCAATTCTTTGTTGCGCTGTTCCCTATGACGTCGTGTCGTCTATATCCTTGCATTCATCATTCCATCATACGCATCATATTAGATTCATGGCATTGTCAGCATTATAGTTCGTGTTATTTTGTCCATATCATTGCATATCACTGCATCTAGGGGCCAAATTTTCGGTTATCTGTATTTAAATAGGGGCATTTGTTGCACCCCAAATTTGTCCTACCTTTACATAGTTTCTAGTGTCACTTTATTTCGAATGAATAAAATGACATAATTGGCAAGAGACCGTGTGTAAGGAGTTGTGAGTGTGAGAGGTCGAGAGTTCGAATCCCACCTTCTTCACTTTTTGTTTTGTTTCTTTTATTTTTATTCTAACTTTTCTATTGTCATAAAAAAATAACAAAAATAGTTTTTTTTATTATTTAATTATTATTTTCGTATTTTATTTAAATTATTTTTTAAAAAATATTATTTTTTCACTTTCTTTCATATTATTCATAAAAACATCCAAAAATCATAAAATTAAAAATATTAGAAAAAATTTTATTCATTTAAGTTTGTTTTAGTTTGTTTTTTTTAGCTTTGACTAATTATTTAAGTTGGGCTTTAAAATAGGCATTAGGTTAGAGTTAACCCTAATTTTGTTACCTATATAAACATAAGTGAGGGGAGAAGGACACAAAAAAAAAAGAAAAAACGGAGGTCGTTCTCACGACTTATCAGAAGAGGAAAGCGTCAGCAAATCCACCAAACGGCGCAAAACCACCGCGAACCGCTTCGAACCCCGAACGAGGTGAGCAGTTCTTTTTGTCAATAAAAAAGTTTTTCTGTTGTTTTCAGGTGGAACAAACCGAAGAAGAAGGAGAGAAATCGTTTCCGGCCATGCAAGAATGGAGCAAAGCTCAAAGGAGCTGCAACGACGCCGCCACCGTGATGAAGAAGAAGATGGGGTTTCTAAAAACCTAAAGATTGAAATGCTTCAACGTGAAGCCTACTTTTCCACTTTTATTTTTTTATATTTTTTATTTTTCCTTTTTTATTTTCCTTATAATAATAATAATTATTATTATTATTCTGATTTTCTTTAAATTGTAATTATGTCATAATAAATGGTTAGTTTAATTAAAAAATATTTGCTAGTTAAACCTTGTTTTAAAACTCTGTTCTTATAATAAAAAAAATTAAAATTGATTTTTATTAAAACTAAAACTTCTTTTTTAAAAAAAATTTAAATTGAATCCTTTTTAAAAAAATTAAAACTAAAACATTTTTATTAAAAGCCATTGTTTCAAAATTAAGATTAAATTTCTTTTTTCAGAAATTAAAAATAAAGTTTTCAAAATTAATAAAATAATAAATTTCCAAATTGCATTTTCTTTCTTTCATTATTAATTGCTTTATTATTTGTCATTGATTTCCGCCTAACTTTTTTTCACTAACGTTCTCTATTTGTTTTCCGCTAGGTTTTAGTCGGTCTCCGATTATTATTAATTAAATATTTCGTTATCATATTTGTAATGTGTTCCATGGATGTAATTTACGCGAGGCCATGGTCGCGGTTTATTTTATTTTGCATTTTTTGGGGATTTGTAATTTACGCGAGTGATCGTCGCGACGCTTTCTTTACTTTTCGCACTTTATTTCTGCCATATAATATTTTGCCATGTTTTGCATGATGTAGCGTTATGTTCCTTCCGAAGGATTAGGTCTAGCCGTTTGACCGCCGAGTCAATAACCCTAACGTTTGACCATTTCAAAACCCTAATCGCCTAGGTGTCCCGCCGTGGATGAAAATACCCTTTACCCTAGCATTAGGTCAAAGAGTCGCCGTACTCTGTTTTAGGGTTTCCCGCCGTCGAATATTTAATTTAACCCTAATTTCAATCTACAATTTCAACATAGAAATAGGAGTTTCAAAACTCCACGTAAGCGTGCCCTTAAGATACGTTTACTCCCCCTTGAAACCTTGACCACAGTCAAGACGTTTCTAACCTCCTTTTCGAGGGGAACTACAATTACTCTAATTCCATTCCCGTCAGGATATGTAGGCACAAGATGCGACGTATTGCCAAGTAAACTTAGGACTAACCGTTAGCTCTTTTAGGTCACTCTATCCCTTAGCAATATATTTCAAACAGATAATAAAATAAAAAAGCATACAATAAACAAAAGGTTCCTGTAGAGTACTACAGAAGTTTAGGGTGCTAGTACCTTCCCTAAGCTTAACCAACCCCTTACCTAGATCTCTCCCCGCATTGTCTTTACGATGCAAAATTAGGTTTTCCTCTTTTGACCTTTTCCTTCGGATAAATCAAAGAGCGGTTGTGAACTAAAGATGCGATTCAAATTAATTAATAATTTGATATCATATTCTAACCGCAACAGCACAATTAATGATTTCCCAGCATACGGAAATCTATCGGGGTATAACATTAAAGGTCAATGTGCATGTCCTATCTGTGAAGAAAACACAGATTGGACGCGGTTGGAATTTCGTCAGAAGAATGTCTTTCTTGGTCATCGTAGATTCTTAAATTCTAATCATCACTACCGTGGGTGGAGAAAAGCATTAAATGGAAATTCAGAACAACGTAAAGCTCCACCTACATTGACCGGCGAACAAATTTTTGAAAAGGTGAAAGATGTGAGTATTATGCTTGGCAAGCCTTTTGCTCATACGCTTGTCACGCGTGGGTGGAAGAAGAGGTCAATTTTGTTTGAGTTGCCGTATTGGAAGTCGTTGTATGTAAGACATTTTCTTGATGTTATGCATATTGAAAAAAATGTACACTACTAGAAAAAAGACATTTGGGAAAATTATTTTACATCGGGTATTCACTCGAACCAATGTAAAATCTAAAAATATAAACACGGTGGCAGTATCGTAATTAATAAAAAAAAGTTTTATAACATCTATTACATCGGGCCAATCAATCCACCGATGTAAAAAATTAAAAAAAATTAGTAAAAGGGTTTTTAAATCGGGTATCTTTCCAACCGATTTAAAAAATAATAATAAAAAATAATTAATGAATGAGATTTTAAATCGGGTCTCAAATCCACCGATTTAAAAAGCCACTCAAAAGTAATAATAAAAAAATTAATAAATTAGATTTTAAATCGGTTTTGTTTCCACCGATTTAAGAAGTTATTTAATTCATTTCCTTAATTAATGAATGGGATTTTAAATCGGTTTTCAAATCCACCGATTTAAGAAGTTATTTAATAAATTATTTTTTAAATCGGTCTTAAAATCCACCGATTTAATAAAACATAGATTTTAAATCGGTTTAAAAACCCACCGATTTAAAAGATAATTAATGAATTGGATTTTAAATCGGTTGTAAAATCCACCGATTTAAAAAGTTACATGGATATTTCTATTAAACCCACAAATACTGTTTCTTCACCAAAACCTGCACATTTTACCAAAACCCACTACGAACCTTCACCAAACCCGCCGTTCTCCCTCCCTCCCTTCGTTCGCCGTTCTCCCTCCCTCCCTTCGTTCGCCGTTCTCCCCCCTCCGCCGTTCGCCGTTCGCCGTTCTCCCTACCTCCACCGTTCGACGTTCTCCCCCCTCCGCCGTTCGCCGTTCGCCGTTCTCCCTACCTCCACCGTTCGACGTTCTTCCCCCTCCGCCGTTCGTTGTTCTCTCTTCCTCCGCCATTCTCCCTCCCTCCGCCGGTCACCGTTCTCACCACCATCCGAACACGGTTTCGATTCTGACATCATTTTAAGGTTCTATACTCCTTAATTTTAATTCATATATGTCTATGTTCTTTCATTTTTTTATTCTTATATCCGTTAAAGGTTAGGGTTAGTTCAAGATTAAATTGTTGAAATTGTTGATTCTATTGTGGTTTTTTCGTCTGAGATTTAGGGGAGGTTTTGTTGATTTATCTGTAAAAATTCCTTAGAATATATGGTTTTTTGATTATAGTCATTGTTGCTTTATTTTAGACCCGAAAAATGTTTGTAAATTAGTAGAATATCTAATTTCAATGCCTCTAATATGAACTACATAAAGACAACTGAATATTACCAACTTACTATAGGGACTAATTTCAATCTGATTATAAACTATTGTAATAAAAAAATAAAAGTCAGATTATAATTTTATTAATTAAAATATGTTTGACATTTTCTTAATAAAAAGAACGAAGATGTAAGTTTTAAAAGTGTTGTCAGCAAAATATCGTAAAATCAAATTAAATGAGAGTTTGCATATAAAGTGTGTTAGAATATATTATTATATATCTAAGTGGCTGAGGGCATATACATGTCACCACTTAATAAGTACACCACTCAAAAGGGAAGAAAAAAATTGATGACTATTAAAAATGGTTAACTGTAAAAATTCCCTCTCCACTATTTTTACCACTCCAACTAATAAAATCATATTAATTAAAATACTTGTAATTGTTAGAATGTAATGATATCTTGATATGTGAAATTCATTTAATTTTTCTTCCAAGTGCTGGGTTGAAAAAAGAGAATGCCTATTAAATTCTAATATTAAAAAAATGTATAATATAAGATATGAACATCCATGGAACCACTTAGATGATATACTGATGTATTCGTTACTAGCTGTAATTGCGGTTGTTTAAAAGTGATAAGTTATTTCATTCGTTTGTGAATCTCTTTGCATTGGTTAGCAAATCTTCAGATCACACTACCCAACAAGGGTGTGGGAACAAGAAAATGTCAGTCTTTCGTTTTTAGATTAAAGATACCATGTCATGGACTAATATTCCTTTCTCTGTATCATAGATAGGAAATAGTAACCAGATGGTTCTAAAGGGGGGTATTTATATGCTATATAAGTATATGGAGGCTGAAAAATCCTCTTTTACAAATCACTACATGAACTTTGCTGCACCATTTTGCAGCCCTTGCTAGAATTAACAATTCTAACTACTGAACAAAATCGGGAAGCAAACAATATGACAAAATCATTCATAACATTTAAATATTATTATATTATAAAAATAATTGATTAATGATTGATTAATTATATTTGATTGATTAATTATATTATAACTAATTTTATTGATTGAGTTTCTAAAATAGCCTCTTTTTTTTCTTAAATGAATTGAAACAAAAGACTATAAAAAACGGTATCCCTTTCAATTGATATGATACTACCCACCTATCACACCAATTAAAATTTTATTGATATGATACTACCTACCTATCACATAAAAAATGAAAAAAAAAATTAGGTAGATAATAATGAATGAAAAATATGGCACATGCATTTAGCAATAAAAGAAAAAAAAGAAAACAAGTGTATTAATAATATTCCAACACAAGACAGTAGTAGTACCAAGTAAAAACAAAAGATTGAAGTGTGAGGTGAGGGAGTACTGTACCTAAGGGAAAAAAAAAGTAGGATTTTGAAGGGTGTTTTTGATGATAAAAATTACATGAGAAATATAAACATATTATTAGGCTTGTTTTAATTTAGAGATATATTAAAATAAATAAATTATAATTTAGTGATATGACGTATTAAAAATTACAATCATATTATTAGACTTGTTTTAATTTAATATATATATTTGATATTAATTTAAACTAAAATTGAATATTAATTTTTAATATTGACATATTAATTAAAATTTACTAATTTAAAATTATTAAGTTATAATTAAAAATAATTTAGTCTATATAATTGTAAATAAAAGAGGTGTCTCATGGAATTATTTACCAGTAGTAATTTATGTAAAAGTTACGAGTAATTAGTGGTGTCTCATGGAATAAAAATTGATTTTTTCGTTTCTCGCAGGATTTGTGTCCCTCTTTTTCTCTTAACCGCAAGTCATTCGGCCGCCACGTAATTGCAGGTTCTGTTTTCATTCTTTATAACTTCTTAATTCTTCTTTTATGCCATGTGTTTACACACAGATACTTTTTGTTCTCTCTAATGTCTAAAAGAGGGACTATTATAGGCATTCCAATGATTTAACTCTGTATGCATTAATAATTTCGGAACATAGGTATGAATCGTAGTTGGATGAGAGCCAATCGATTAAGTTTCGAGTACGAACAAGGAGTGATGGAATTTCTAGAGCTTGCTGAAAGTAATGCTAAAAAAAATCTTGCTCCTCCTAAGAGTGATGCTGAAAAAAGTCTTCATCTGCTTTTTCTCTGTCCCTGTGTTCGTTGTGCAAATCACGAACCAAAACTCAATAAGAAAGAAATCATGGATCATCTAATTTGTCATGGGATTTGTCAAAGTTATACACAATGGATATGGCACGGTGAGGTAGTAGCAAAGTCAAATGTGTCCCAAAGAGATAATGTTAGTGCAGAAATGGATGATCGTCTGGAAGACATGATGCGTGATATTGGACAAGATTCGTTTAAGAAGGCGCAAGCGTATGATACTTTATGCAGTGACAAGGATAAACCTTTGTATCCGGGATGCACAAATTTTACACGTTTGTCAGCCGTGTTAAAATTGTTTAATTTGAAGGCAAATAATGGGTGGACTGACAAAAGTTTTAGCGAATTGCTTGAATTGTTGACACAGATGCTTCCAGAAGGTAACGTAATGCCAAATCGTTATTACGAGGCGAAAAAGATATTATGTCCGATGGGTTTGGAGTATGAAAAGATACATGCATGCCCTAATGATTGCATATTATACAGAAAAGAGTATGTAAACTATAATCATTGTCCGAAGTGCAAGGCATCCCGCTACAAAAAGAATGCTGGTGATTCTAGTGATGATGAGGCGGTAAAAAAGGTTCCTCCCGCGAAAGTGGTATGGTACCTACCAATAATTTCAAGGTTCAAGAGACTATTCGCTAATGCAAATGACGCAAAGAATCTTAGATGGCATGCAGAAGAAAGAAAGTGTGATGGAAAAATTTGCCATGTAGCTGATTCTTTACAATGGAAGAAAATAGATGTTTTGTTTCCAAATTTTGGCAAAGAGTCGAGAAACCTTAGACTTGGACTTTCAACTGATGGAATGAATCCGTTTGGTAATCTAAGTACTAACCATACTTGTTGGCCTGTTCTCCTGATGATCTACAACCTATCTCCTAGGTTGTGCATGAAGCGTAAATATATTATGTTATCGATGATGATTTCGGGCCCAAAACAACCCGGAAATGACATAGATGTTTATCTAAGTCCTCTGATTGATGATTTAAAAGTGTTGTGGGAGGAAGGGGTGGATGTTTTTGATGCGTATTCTGGTGAACAGTTCAATATGCGTGCCATGTTGTTTTGCACCATCAACGATTTTCCGGCATATGGCAATTTGTCTGGTTATAAAGTTAAAGGGCATAGAGCATGTCCTATATGTGAAAAAGACACATGTTACCATCAACTTGTAAAAGGAAAGAAGACTGTTTATCTCGGGCATCGAAAATTTCTAGATCGTTATCATCCATATCGTAGATTGCGGAAAGCTTTCAATGGGGAACAAGAGCATGGTGTTGCTCCAAAGCCCTTAACTGGAGAGGAAGTTTATCAACGACAACAAGGCATTAATGTCATCTTTGGAAAATACCAAAAGCAATCTACTGTGAAAAATATATGGAAAAAGAGGTCGGTTTTCTTCAATCTTCCATATTGGTCTAGTCTTGATGTAAGACATTGTATTGATATGATGCACGTGGAGAAAAATGTATGTGATAGTTTAATCGGAACACTTCTCAACATTCAAGGCAAGACAAAAGATGGTTATAATGCTCGTCTGGATTTGAGTTTGATGGGTATACGAGAAGAGTTAACTCCACAACATATAGGTAATAAGATATATTTGCCTCCTGCCTGCTACACTCTGTCTAAAAAAGAAAAAATAAGTTTCTGTGAGTGTTTACAAAGTATTAAAGTGCCGCATGGCTACTCATCAAATGTCAATAGGCTTGTCTCAGGTAAAGATCTCAAATTAATTGGATTAAAATCTCATGATTGTCATGTCTTAATGCAACAGCTACTACCAGTGGCTATTCGTGGGATATTGCCTAACAATGTTAGGAAGACTATAACTAGGTTGTGCTTATTTTTCAATGCAATTTGTTGTAAAGCCATTGATCCATTAAAGCTAGAAATTTTGGAAAATGAGGCTGCAGTTATCTTATGCCAATTAGAGATGTATTTTCCTCCTTCATTTTTTGACATTATGGTTCACTTGATTGTTCATCTAGTAAGGGAGATTAGATTATGTGGTCCAATTTATTTACGATGGATGTACCCAATAGAGCGATACATGAAGATCTTAAAAGGGTATACAAAAAACCCACACCGTCCGGAAGCATCAATTGTTGAGAGGTACATCGCAGAAGAAGCAATTGAGTTTTGTTCGAACTATTTGTCAGAAGTGGATGCTGTAGGGGTTCCCAAGTCTCGTCATGATGGAAGATGTGAGGGTGTGGGTACACAAGGTTTAAATGTCAAGAGCTTAAGTATTGATGTGGTTCTTCGAGCGCATTTGTATATATTGAATAACACGGATGAAGTTCAACCTTACTTATCTGCTCACAAAAGCATCATAAAGAAAAAGTACCCCAAGATGAATGAAAGATGGTTGTTAAAAGAGCATAATAAGAGTTTCTCTGAGTGGTTTAAAGAAAAAATTTCTAATGAGGATAGTGCTTCCAATACAATTAAGTGGTTGTCCTATGAGCCTAAATGTAACATAATAACTTGGAGTGGATATGATATTAATAAAACTTGCTTTTGTACAAAGTCAAAGGATGATCGTAGTACCACACAGAATAGTGGGGTTATGATTGTGGCTGAGTCCATGCACTTCTCTAGTGCTAAAGATAAAAACCCGGTTATGGCATCTACACCCTACTTTGGGGTGATTGAAGAGATTTGGGAAGTTGATTATGTTGTGTTTAAAGTTCCTGTATTTAAATGCAAATGGATTGATATCAACAGTGGTGTAAGAATCGATGAATTCGGAGTTACATCGGTTGATCTTAGCAAGCTAGCTTATGCGGACGAACCTTTCATTATGGCGTCTCAAGCAAAACAAGTGTTTTATGTCACAGATCCTTCTAATAAAAGGTGGTCAGTGGTTATACAAGGAAAGGTGCATGATAGTGATGAAAACCAAGATGCAAACCTTGATATTTCCGAAACTCCTCCTTTCTCAATGAATGTGCCTACCTTCGTTGAAGAAAACGAAGAGGATGACGTGCATGCTATTCGCATAGATCATGAAGAAGGCATATGGGAGGACTAGTAAGGTTATTTTATACTTTAATTTCTATTTATTTATTTATTTTGCGCTTAATTTGATGTCTAATTGTTTATATTTTATGCTTAATTTGATGTCTAATTGTTTATATTTTGTGCTTAATTTGATGTCTAATTGTTTATATTTTGTGCTTAATTTGATTTCTAATTGTTTTTATTTTGTGTTAACAGATACATGACTGATTCAACCGACAACCCTTCTTCATCTAGTGACCCTAAAAAAAGAAGAGTTAGAGGTCCCACTTTGATGACACAAATTAACAAAGTTCATCAAACGGGTGAAAAGATAAAGGTCGAGTTTCATCCGATGACTAAGGGATGTATGGGTAAAAATTCTTCAAATTTTAGGAGTTACATAGCGTCTCTTGCTCGACAAAGATGTAGTATTTTGAAAAATGAGTGGAAAGACATAGATGAAGGCATAAAAGAGGCTATTTGGACTGATGTTCAGGTATGTTTTACTGCTACACTTTATTATATTTTATAATCATATACTAACAACATATGTCGTATACTATATGTGTAGGCTCATTTCACTATTCCAGAACCTCATGATCCAAAGAAGGATCCGTTGAAGAAAGAATGGATTAAATATGCAGGAGAGCGATGGAGAGCTTTTAAGACCCAACTCACAAGCGAGTATATTAGACACCCCAAAGAAGGTCTAGTTCCTCCATATATCAGGTATAATTATATTAAAGAAGAAGTATGGAAGGATTTTGTGCAGTCTCGAGACACTCCTGAATTTAAGGTTAGTAGGAGTTATAATTTTTTTTTGCATAACATTTTTATTATGTTTAGTATGATTAATAACTTTTTGAGTTTATAATAGGAAAAAAGTCAAAAGGGTGCAGCAAATGTGGCTAAGAATGTATACCCACATGTATTATCTCGTGGAGGGTATCGTTTGCTTGAGGAGAAAATGATAAATGAAAGGAGATCATCGAGAGATGATTCTACCTTAGATGATACTGGTAGTCCATCTCCACCGTCACGCCATGAGTTATGGAAAAGAGCACGGCAAAAGAAAGGGGGAGAATACACATCAAAGGCTACACAAGTTGTTGTTGAGAAAATTGTAAGTAAAAAAATATGGTTTTTTCATTTTGCAGGATTCTCTAGTTATAATTGTGATTGATAAAAAAATATAGTTTTTTCATTTTGTAGGATTCTCTAGTTGAAGAAGCTGAAAAGGGTGGCTTTGTTTCGGATGGACGTAATGATATCTTAACAGCAGCCATTGGAACATCTGAGCATGGCGGTCGTGTTCGTGGTGTTGGAAAACACCATAAACAAAGCACTTTCTTTGGCAGATCATCTTCACGTCAACGACAAGACGATATAAAAGAACAATTTACACAGTTATCATCTAAATTAGAAGCAAAGCTTAGAGCTGATTTTGATCAAAAGTTGGCTGAAGAGCGTAAGGCAATGGAACAATCTTTCATGGATACACTTAGGTCTATGGGTCTCTCGCAACAAAGCACTGAAAATAATAATAAATGCATTGTACAATGTGAAGTTGTTGATGGAAGTGGAAAAGGAAGTTGTTCAGCTGCAAAAGTAAGCATAAAAGAAAGAGAAGGAAAGGACAATGTTGAGAGATTAATGAGAATGGTTCTAAGAATGGGTGATGATCATTTGACAATAGAATTAAGTCATTGTGCGAGCGCCAGTAATTTTCATATGTCAGCTAAGTGTATCAGAGAGCTGTTGGTGGGTTTTAATTGGCTTGATTTGTCTATCCTCCAAGTTTGGTGCACGTAAGTACATTTTCTATTTTTATCAGTGTCAATATCTATTAATATGTTATATCTCTCATCACTTTTATTATAATGTTGATTTTAAAATTTTTTAGGTATATTCATCGTTTGTGTATTGATAATTCACAATCTAAAGTATACGGATTTATGGACCCTGCTATGTGTTCGTACGTTGATCATGTGCCGAGAACTCAAGCAGATGTCAAACAATACATACAACATAAGTTACGTGACGAAAAGAGAGAGTGCCACTTGCTACCATTTATTCATGGGTAAGTTTGTATGAAACTATGTTTTCTATTTTTTTAATTTTGGTAACATATATAATTCAATTTTGGTAACATGAAATTGTGACTTTTGTGTTTCCACACACATGTACAGAGGTCATTGGCAATTAATAGTCATGTGTCCAAATGATAATACGGTGGTCGTCTTTTGTTCCCTTCATCATGAACTTAATCAAACCATGACAAAAATTGTTACAAAGTAAGTTTATTTTTTAATGTTCACTTCATCCTATATACATAATTTGTTACAAAAGTAATATCATATATTGTGTGGCTTTTTATGAATTTTTTTCTTCTGAATTAGTGCTTTTGGGGTTCATCAAGCGGCAAATGGGAATAGAAAAAAGGCTACATGGCTTCAACCCAATGTAAGTGTGGTGTAAATTATAATTAGATATTTAATTTTATCATATAAGTATTTACTAATTATGTCATTCATTTGTAGACAAGGAAACAACCTAACTTTAATGATTGTGGGTATTATGTGATGAAAAATATGTTGGATATTGTCTTTGCCAATATAACTAACTCTTGGATGAAGGTAATAAAAATGACTTTAATTTGTTATTTACTTTACGTTTTGCAACTTAATATGAATTTTCAAAGAATAACTCTATTGTTACTTACGTGTTGTAGGTATTTGATGATCCAACGAACCTATCGCCCGATGATTTGTATGATTTGCGACTCCGTTGGGCAACATGTTTCTTTGAATTATATAAAGGTTAACCTTTTTGTTGTTGTAGTACATTTGTGTAGCTTTTTGTTGTTAGAACATTTGTGTATAAAGGTTAACCGACCTTTTTGTTGTTAGTACATTTGTGTATATCCTTTATATTGACACTTTTGTGAATCAATTATTTGTATACTAGATGTTTGGTGCAATCAAATTAGATTTATGAGAAAAATATGAAACTAACGACCTAAATATGGTCTATGTGATGTTGCAAAACTATGAAAATAGCGACCTAAATGTGGTCTATATGATGTGCACTATGAAAAATAGCGACCTAATTATGGTCTGTGTAATGTTGGAAAAATATGAAAAATTAGGTACCAAAAAAGATACAGGAAACGACTAAAAAATAGGCAAATAATTTATACTCATAACAGTACTTTTTACATCGGGCGAAAGAAAAAACCGATGTAAAAAACTACCTTTTACATCGGTTTAACCACAGAACCGATGTAAAAAGTGTCAGCAATTTTTTTCCTACAGTACTTTTCACATCGGTTGAACCAACAAACCGATGTAAAAAAGTGTCAGCATGAAATTTTTTTTTTCCTCTAGTACTTTTTACATCGTTTTGTCACGCAACCGATGTAAAATACCCACCTTTTACATCGGTTTTTCTCTGCAACCGATGTAAAAAACACCATTTTATAATTAAAATTTACAGTTATAAATTTTTTTTCACATCAGACTTAAAAATTTAACCGATGTGATTGGTGTATTTCTTACATCGGGCCACAAACCCGATGTAAAATGTCTTTGATTTATTACATCGCCTGGCTTTACATCGGACTAAGACCCGATGTAAAAAGTCAATTTCGCCCGATGTAAAAAGTCGTTTCTGCACTAGTGGTATTTGAAAGTGTTATTGGTACGTTACTCAATATACAAGGAAAGTCTAAGGATGGCCTTAAAGCAAGAAATGACTTGGTAGCAACGGGAATAAAAAATGAATTAGGACCCTTGAAGAAAGGAAATCGCACATATCTACCACATGCTGCTTATACTTTATCTAGAAAGGAGAAAAAGATATTGTGTAAGTTTCTGAGTGAAGTTAAAGTTCCAGAAGGATACTCTTCAGATATTAGAAGACTTGTTTCTATGAAAGACCTCAAGTTAAAGAGTTTAAAGACAAATGATTGCCATGTTATAATGGAACACTTTCTACCAATAGGTATACGTTCTATTTTTCTAGAAAAAGTGAGAGGCGCAATAACTAAATTGTGTTTTTTCTTTAGGTCAATCTGTAGTAAGGTGATAGATCCTGCGATCTTACCAACATTGCAAAGAGAAATAGTTATTACTTTGTGCGAGCTTGAAATGTATTTTCCTCCATCATTTTTTGACATAATGGTACATCTAGTTGTTCATCTTGTGAAAGAGACACAACTGTATGAGATGGATGTACCCTGTTGAACGTTATATGAAAATATTGAAAGGGTATGTGAAAAACCGAAGTCGATCAGAGGGATGTATTGTTGAACGATACATTGTTGAAGAAGCTATTGAGTTTTGTACTGAATATTTGTCCAACGTTCAATCCATTGGCCTCCCAAAATCTCATGTTGTTGAAAAAATAGTAGGTAAACAGTTAATTGGAAATAAAGTTGTGACAATTTCAAGGGATGAACGGGAGCAAGTGCATTTGTATGTTCTGCACAATTACATTGAGGTTGAGTCGTACGTTGAAATGCACAAGGACGTTCTCCGAGGTTTAAATCTGAATAGAAATGAAAATTGGATAGTACGTGAGCACAATCGAAGTTTTATAACATGTTTCAAGGAGCATATTTTTTCAAATTTTTATTCTGATCCCGCTTCAATAACAGAAAGGTTGAGATGTTTAGCATATGGTCCAAGTTTGCATGTGTTTTCTTGTAGCGCATACGCAATTAATGGATACACATTTTATACCAAGGAACAAGATGATAAAAGTACAATGCAAATTAGTGGTGTCACCGTGCTTGCCGAAGCAATGCACATTTCCTCGTATTATGGGGTTATCGAGTGCATTTGGGTGTTTGATTATGAGAAGTTTCAGATTCCTATCTTTGGATGCAAGTGGGTTGAAAATAATAGTGGCATACGAATGGATAAATCAGGTTTTTTAAAAGTGGATCTTAATAAGGTGGGGTACAAAGATGAGCCTTTTATTCTAGCCACGCAAGCTAAACAAGTGTTCTATGTCACTGATCCGACAAGTACGAAATGGTCTATAGTTCTTTTTTCCAACAAAGTAATCGATGATAACATTGGAGAAAAGGGGGATGTTGATGTTGAGAATGAATCTTATATTATAGATGATCCAGATGAGAATATTAGAGCGGACGAATCATATATTAGAAATGATCATAACGAGGGAATTTGGATCAATCCATTTGTCAGTGTTGTTAAGAGACAAGTAAACCCCGTTAAAACAGAAGAAAAAAAAAAGAAAGAGATGTTAAAGGTACTTGTAACATATTTTTTCTTATTTATACCATGTTTTTGTTATTTATACATTTCTTATGTATATATTTGTTATTTACATATTTGCATGTCATTCATTTGATACTTTGGTTTTTCTGAATTACAGGTATATATATTATGGCCAGCAACGAGGAAACATCACATGATGGAAAACAAACAACAAAAGACGTGGAAGGCGATATTAAAAGAGGCATAACGATTATGAAAAAAATCATCCGTGCGAGAGATAAAGGAGTAAAGTATGATGTCCATTGGAATGAAAAAGATCAGTTAGTTGAGCCTAACAGTGTGTTGCTAACAAGTTACATCGAAGCACTTGTACTTTCACAAGTTCCGATTACTTGCGATAATTGGAGAATTGTTTCATTACAAATTATCTTTAAATTAATTATACTAACATGTTATATGTATGTGTGTTTGTTTGCAGAGATCTTTTAATATTGAAGATCCTAGGAGAAAATATTGTATTCAATTGGCCGGAAAACGCTTGAGGGGATTTAGAGTGTTTTTAACAAACAAGTTTCTAAAATATTTTGAAGGAAACTTTGTTGACTCGGAGCATCCAATGAAGTACGCGGATTTGATTTCGGAGGAAGAATGGGAGACGTTTGTTGCAACGCGAAGAACAAAAGAATTTGAAGTAAGTACAACTTATCATGAACTATGTATAATATATATACTTCTTCCATGTATAAGAGTTCTGATAAACTTGTTTTTTCAGGTTGTTAGTGGCATAAATCGTCAACGGGCATCAAATCCCGCATATCCATACAGAAAGGGGCGTTTGGGATATGCACGCTTAGAACAAAAAATAGTAAGTACATATAAATGCTTTAATATGATATATTTACAAAAAATAGTAAGTATATATAATAGGATATAATGATTTATTATCCGTCTTAATGCATAGTTGGAAGAGGAGAAGAGTGATGCGACATCTCTTCTGGACCATGTTGTATGGAAGGCTGCCCGTGTGGGAAGAGATGGAGTCGTTCAGGAAGAAGTTCAACAAGTCTTTGAACAATGTGTAAGTACAACGTTATCTTTGTCAGTAACTGATCAAAAGTGTATAATATATTTATATATGTTTTTATCTATATTTCAGGAGACTCTATCCCAGACCATAACTCCCGCTGAGGACGATGATTGCAGGAGCTTACTGAGCCGGGTGTTGAATATTCCTGAGTATTCTGGGCGCATGAGGGGTAAGGGATTTGGTGTCACTCCATCCAAATTGTATAAGCAGCCAAGGAAAAAAATCCAACCAATAAAGAAGTGATGGATACTTTGGAGGAATTGAAAGCGCAGATCCGTGAATTACAGAAGGACAAGGAGAGATACATGTCGGAAAGACGCGCTCCAGAGGGTAAAGCTACTAGTGACAAAGATAGTATCGGTTGTCTGCAGAAGCTTCCAGAGGTAATTGTATATATTACATTGAAATTAATTTAGCACAGTTTACTTAATTGACACATTAACTGATCATTATTTGTTTAGGGCATTTCACTTTGCCGGCTATATTTATCGTCACCGACTCATCGAATGGTTGGCAAGGGAAAGGTGCATAACTTTCTGGGAGACTTACTTCACCATAAACCGCTCCCTTCTGGATTTTTGAAAGTATCTATTGATATTGCGTTAGAGGGGGGTACGTTGTTGCCTATACCAGATGATATTTCAGGCGCAACAGTGGTGAGAGACGCAATAGGAGCGTATGTGGCATGGCCGACAAATCTCATTTGCATAGATGATGGGGTAGGTTGAACCTTTTAATACTCAAATGTTTTATGATCCAGACATGAAAGTTATTCTTACATTTACATTTTCTTATTTACATGATGATCTTAGACTCCTACAAAATCCAAATCAAAAGATGATAGAATTATTATGCGGGATACCGATTCAGCTGCATCAAAGAAACAGGTACTACTACAGTTACATGATTATCTTGTTATACATTAATTACTGAACTTATATATGACTTTTAGGTTCATGATCAGCAGTCAGAACAAGTCAGCAAGGGTAAGATGCCTGAAACTTCCAAGGTGCCCAGAAAAGCATTTGTTCCTCGATTTAGGATGTGCCTTGAAACATATGTGGGAACATCAGATGTGCCTGAGGGTGGCATCCGTCAAATACATATGGACAGAGGTATTTTCGGTTTTGAATATCCCAAAACAATTGCTAAGGAGGATTTTGATCAGGTTTTCAACCATTCTGAATTGGGCGCCGGTGTTACGCATTCATACATCAGGTACTTCGATCCATTTTAATTAAATAATTGAACATTTTAAAATTTGCTCGTTTAACTGAATATTCTAATGTTGATTATGTTTTTTTAGGTTCTTGTATGACAAGTTGTTGGTCCCGAATGAATTGACTTCAGTATTCGCATTCTTATCTGCTAGCTGTGTCAACTCACGGAAAATAGACCAGACACCAGATACAGTCAAAGAGTACACAGTGCAGAGATTTATGGGCGCGAATACGGAGAAGTTGTTCTTGTTGCCATATAATACTGGCCATGGGTTCGATTTTATTCTAAATTCATTTATTATAATTGTTCGATTTTTCCCTTTCTATATAATATTTCCGTCTAAACTGTTGTCTCATTTTATAGTGGACATTGGTTGTTGGTCGCGATTAACCCGAGGAAAGAAATAGTGTATTATATAGATTCATTGGATGGCGATACAACAAAATATGAAAATCTGAGGAACATGGTTGATACGTAAGTGATGAGATATACTGTTGTCTTTAATTATATATCTTTATTTATTATGTGATATTGTTCTAAATATGCGTTTATATTATGTTAGAGTTATACAAATATTCAGAGCACAAAAAGATGCAACGGTGTCAAAAAGCAAGGCTAACAATATCAACTGGATCAAAGTGGAGGTATATTTTCCCATGTTTGACTGTTATAGTGGTTCTACTTGATAAAACTATTTAAACTATATATCCTGATAAATGTTCGTTTGTTTTTTCCATTTACACTGTCCTCGGCAACGCAATGGTATTGACTGTGGATATTTTGTATTGCGCTTTATGAAGGAAATTATTCTTTCTGGTCAACTTGAGATTCCAATCATGGTATGGATCAATTCATTATATAAGTTATATGATTTATTTTGATAATCATCCGATACTTCATCTGAGTAATTAGTTTTAAAATTAAATCTTGCATGTTCTGTTATATTATGTAGTATTTTGATGAATTCAAGTGCGCTACTTACACGAAAGCAAAATTAGAAGAAATTAAAGAGGAATGGTGTCAATTTATTCTTGGGTTGAGAATTGTATAAAGTTATCGGATTGGAAGAATTGTAATTATATGTAAATTGAATGTATTTGTGATGTTGTAATTCTGAGGATCGGATTTTGTTGTAACATATTTAAGCAGGTTTATGTGTATTAAAATGATTATGGACAAAGTGATGAGTTACAATGTATACTTAAAGGCCAAAGTTTTGAATTGTATATATAAGACCAAAGTTTTGAATTGTATATTTAAGGCCAAAGTTTTAAATTGTATATATAAGGCCAAAGTCTTGAAATAAAGGTCTGAATTATAAGCAGGTTTGTGTAATATAAGCAGGTTGTTGGTAAATATACAAAACAGGGTGAATATTTAAAAAAAAAAATTTAAAATCTGGGACATTAGACAACGCTTTTACAAAAAAAAACGCTGCTAAAGGTTACAAACATATCGCTACAAAAGCGCAGCTATAGGTTTGGAAGGGGGGGGGGGTCTAAGACAGCGCTTCTAAAAAGTGCTGCTAAAGGGGGGGGCTATGGCAGCGCTTTGTAAAAGTGCTGCTAAAGGTGGGCTCTAAGACAGCGCTTTGTGAAAGCGCTGCTAAAGGGGGGGATGGTTGGGGGGAATATGCAGCGCTTATGAAAGCGCTGCTAAAAGGCTATAAAAGCGCTGCTGAAGGGAGCCTTTAGCAGCACTTTTTCCATAAAAAAAGCGCTGCCTTTACCTTTAGCAGTGCCACTTTTGGCAGCGCTTTAAAGCGCTGCTAAAGGTCTTTTTTGGCATAGTGAAAAAGGGGAGAGCACCTCAAAGTAAAAGTACGTAAAGCTAGTTACGTTGTGAACGACATGGTTGCACTCTTGACCATATTATGCTAAGTCCAAAACGCCCCACAAGTTGAAGTTGCACCATGGGGATTTTTAGAAGAAGATAGGTTGAGGAACCGCGTACTCGCTGATAATTCTGCAGAATCATAAGAGGGAAAGTTATCAGTTCAATGACAAGAATCAAAGCAATACAAACATACAGTACATATTGATTTTCTTTCCAAAAACGAAAAAGCAAGTACCAGACACATCAAATTGGAAATGGGAAGTTCATTAACACCCAATAAATTGCACAAAGACCAAAAGCCATCCCTACACGTGAAATCAAGAACAACGTTAAGTGATTAATTTTGCAAGTCAAAATGATGAGGACAGTTTTCAGAACGGCAATCAGGAAGTAATCAAAGATCTGGAATATATTCAATCATCATCAATAGTTTCTAAAAAAATCCTCAATGTTCACGCTACTAATTTGGAAACATACCCTCAGATTGGAATGCCCATCTGGAACATAAAGGCGTGGCTAAGTATTTCCTAAATTAACTGAGACATGTCAAGACGGTAATGGAAAGGAATCGCGAACCATCAAGAGCCATTTAAATCCCTTCCAAAACCAAAATTTCGGAGCCATGTTCAGAGCCTATAAAAGGGAAGAAGACACATATCAAAAGGGGAGTTCACAACCGAACCACAGACAAAAAAAATCCCGAAAATAAAAAATCTAAGAATCATAAAAAGAACTTATCTTTGTGTGTTCGAATCCACCACAAATCCTCACACCGCAGAAACCACTGCGAACCGCGAAATCACCAGAAGCCCCTTCGCAATCACCATCGTCGTCTCCACTAAAGAAACCGTCGTCAACCCTCGGACGCCCCGATCGGAAACTTCACAAGGAGCCTTGTGATGGTGAGCTTTCTCATCGATGTTGTTTACTGTGATTTTGATGTTGTATTATTTGATTTGTAGGGAAAACGGGAAGAAGACGGAGAAGATCGAAGGAGAGAACGAGGCGAGGATGGAGGTGGAGGAAGCGTCGACGGAGAGGAAGAGCTGAATTTAGGATTTAGGGTTTCCAATTGTTTTTTAATTTTGATGTTGTAATATAATTCTACGCACGCACACACACGGTGGTACAGTGGACCTTCGCAATCCTCACCACTCACCTCTCTCTAATCTCATCACGCGACTCATATCACGCATGCCCACGATAAGCCCCTCAGGGCCTACCACACGCAATCACTTGCCCAACGAATCTCTTAATTAACCTTAATCAACCATTATCTGTTTTATTAATCAAAATAATTCCAACTTAATTAATCTCATTAAATTAACCTTAAGTCTTTTCTTCTTAACAATTACGACTTTTAAATTAACCTTTTAATCATTTGATTTTTTTATTAATTAAATTAACTTTTAATTAATCAACTTTTCATAATATCTTTTTCAGCAAAACTTTTTTTAAATAACATTGTAATAACTATAATAAACCTTTTTTAATCTAAATTAACTTTTAGCTTTTATAATAACTAAGAGTCCATTTTATTTAATAAACCTTTACAAAATAATTTCATAATTAATAATAACAAGAATTTTATTTTAAAAAACTCACTTCATAACCATCTATTTAGTTTATTTTATTTATCAACCTTTTTATATATTTAATATGAATTTTATTTATGAATATAATGATAACCCTTTTATTATTCAATAAGAAAAACCTTTTAAAAACCAATAAAATTAAATTAACCTTTCACTAATAATAAATCTAATATATTTTTAAATCAATTAATCCAACTTTTTTTAAGATCAATTCAACCATTTTCTCAAAATAAAATCAATCTCACAAAATAATATATTTTCTCATAAGTATAATTCAACTATTTTTTTCCTAAAATCAACTCCCCTTAAAATCAACCAACGTCGTAAAACTCAATTAATCGTGCACGTATTCGCTTCCACACCAACACATTCACAATTCACACACTCACCTAGCGCTTTTCATGCGCCCGTGTATGTTTTATCTATCTGCTTTATTTTCTTTTCCGCAATTTACCTTCCCGCAATTTACTTTATCGCATTGCATTCCGTCCAAAGGAAGAACTTGCGCGTAACATAAAACTTGCGCGTATACATCCCATTTGCATCACTCCCCTTTGATCCTTGATCCCATTCAAGTCGATCTTCTAAGTTTAGATCCTACCCCATAGGAAGGACCTTTATCTTTACAACTTAGAATAAACAATTCAACTCAATTCAAACATCTTCAAACACATTAGAGAATAAGATGTTAATCATCTTAAGCGAGATAAAACTCCTACCCCATAACAATTCAATCAATTAGTAGGGACTTTGCCTTAAGAGAGATAGAGGCGTACTTGTCGATTAAATTCCGAGTGCTTGAGCCCTTCTCTTAAGACGATGCAAAGACCATTTTCCTACAAAGTTGTGGCGGTTAAATCAAAGTAATCTCCCTTAAAATGATAACTCATCTTTTCTCTAAAATCCATCAATCAACTACCCTAAACCCGTAGGAACTTTGACCACAGTCAAGGAACTCCTCAAACCCTTTAGGGGAACTACAAATACTCTGATTCCACTTCCGTAAGGATATGTAGGCATAAGATGCAATATCTTATTGAGTATACTTAGAAGAAATAAACCCCCTAGGTCTTTAACCTTAAGCAGATAACCCTTAGCAATAAATAAACATAAAACAAGAGGTTCCTGTAGAGTACTACAGAAACTTAGGATGCTAGCACCTTCCCTAAGTTTAACCAACCCCCGAACCTATAACTCCCTAGCTTGCATTTGCATTGCATTGTGGGAATTTCGATCTTTATCCCTTCCTTTGGACAAATCAAAGTTTGGTTGCAAATGAATTAGATTCAAGTTAATCAATAGCTTGGTATCCAAATTTCACCGCAACACCCTCAATAGGGGTGAGGAACTCTTGACTGTGGTCAAGGTTCCAAAGAGAAAGGTAAATGTCTGCGGTGAGACACCTACATAGAGTGCGACGACTCTAAACCTAAAGCTAGGTTAAATAGGAAGATGTGTCAGTTACAGAACACACACACAGAGTACATTGACTCTAATCTTAAGGTTAGGATAAAGGGTAAGGACCTAAGGTTAGGCTAGGTATGACATGGCAGTCAACAAGGGAACCCTTTTCTTTGGAATAAAAAAATATATAAAAATAAGCAAAGAGAAATGTTTTGACATAACAGAAAGTGCACGAATTAAATGAATGATATACACAAGACAGATGCAAGATATAAGTTAGAGCAAGAGCCAGAATTACAAGATTAAGTAAAAGGGGTGCAACATGAAGATTGGCAACGATAAACTGATGATGCACTGCTTTCAAGAGAGCTTATCTGGGGCATCCTTGATATGGTACATGAAGCTACAAAGGAATCACATTCGATCTTGGAGAAACTTAGTTGATGCTTTCGTGAAGCAATACAATTATAATTTGGACGTGGCTCCAGACAGTGATCAATTGATGAACATGAGTAAGAATGACAATGAATCTTTCAGGGAATACGCCCAACGCTGGAAAGAGTTGGCAGCTCAAATTCATCCACCACTTCAAGAGAAAGAATTAAGTAATATGTTTCTAAGAACGCTACCAGGCTCTTATTATGATAGGATAGTAGGCGTTGTGCCATTAGATTTCTCCAAAATTGTAGAAGTCAGAGTAAACATTGAGAACGCGCTCAAAAGTGGAAGAATTCAAGATAACTTGAATGGCCAAACTAATGAAGAAATTTCAGTTGATGATTCCCAAAAGGAAGGAAGTGTTGATGTTAATGCAGCTTGGGATTCCTCTCAAATCCTACCAGATCCAGTTCCAGTACCTTATCCTCAACATCAGTATGTGGCGTCTGCTCAGCGCAATGACGACTACCTCATAAGCGAAGGATGATATCTTCAGATCAACATCAGAATCGACAGGTTCGAAGACGGTTTCAGAATTAGAAGATACCTCTGAATTCTCCAAAAGAAGAAACTCATTGGTTTGATCTTATCCCAATGACTTACAGACAGCTATCGTCTTATTTTGCTAGAAACTCGGTGATGACTCCTACAAAGACTAGAACCATGAAGTCTCACCCACCGTGGTTCAACTCGAACGCCAGCTGTGAATTTCATGATGGAGTGTTGGGGCATTCGATTGAAGAATGCAAAGTTTTCCAAGAGAAAGTTCAAGAGATGATAGATGATGAAATGCTAACTTTCAGGGGAGAAAGCCCAATCGTGAATGGAACACTGCTATGTTGATCACCTATTTATTGTGTTTGCTTATGTGTACTTTTTTTATTTCTTTGATTTAAAGCATAATTGGCATATAAGAACTTGTTATTTCGAATAAGTAGTGCAATAAATGTTTGTCTTGAAGAAATCCATTCGTTTCACTCGTAAAATGTTTTTCACAGCTTATAATGCCAACTTTATCCATTTTTTCCTCACTTCGGTGAAGAATTGGAAGGAGGATGAAGAATTAAAACACAAGGTCTCTTGATGTATGCTTTCGAATAAAACTCGACTGATGATGTAAGGCATTGTTTCAACCTCCTAAACACCAGAGATATAAGGAAGTTAAATCCTATTTAACCCTTTCAACCTCATTTTTAGCCTGGGGCAATTTTCAATCAGCTTGATTGAGCTCTTAAATTTTCAAAAAAAAAAAAAAAGAAAGTGAACATCTTTCAAAATGGGTGGGTACAAATAAGCTTTGACCCTTATTCATTTGTTTTACAAGCCGTAAATTAAGCCCATATATAACCTTCAAAAGTCCTAATTGAAGTAAGGTTTACTTTGAAAGCATACTCAGTGAGATAACGTTTCCTGACTCCTGTGAGCTATGCTCAATTTGATGGTTGGCTTTATAAAAATAAATTTATATCCTAAACTAGTGATTTCGGTCACAAGTTATTATGATATCTCTTTTCAAAACTTCAAGACAAACATATATCACATTAACAAATTCAGGATTAACATTTCATATGTGTTGATTTTGCCCGATATCATAGAAAGTTTGCATACAAGCATCAGCAATAAGTTTGTTCTATTGGAACTTGAAGGATCTGCTGACTTAGGGCAAGTTATTTCCAAGTGGTTTGTTTCGTGCAATTTGAATTCGCCTAAGGAGCTATTTTCTGAAGACTCAGTCATAATACCGTCAATCAGGGCCAGTTACGTCGAGATTCGGCGAATCTCTACAAGAGTTTGAAAACAGTGAGGCATTTGGACGCTATGTTTTCTGTAAAATCCTCTTAGAATGACTTCTTCTCATAACCATATAACTTGGGGCATCTGAGAAACGAAGATTATCTTATCCACTCACAACAAACTTTTGGTCAAATGGCGACTACCATTACGCGGTCCATCAAGACGAATTACTTTGATGTTACAGCATTTTTCACTCATGTCCCTGGTAAATTTTACTTCTGGTGGTCATGATAATTCTCCGACGAAGCTTTCGATGCAGGAATTCCCAGTGATTTTGCTTAAACTTCACTTCCCCGATGAAGTGGGTATAATTGTTAATCCTCAACGAATCTCCTTAAACTTCACCTTCCCGATGAAGTGGATGTTATTTCAGTTCCCAGTGGGTCTCTATCAACGTCAGTCTTCTCCAGCAAAACGGATGTTTATTTCATCCCCTTTAAGTTCGACTCCGACATCTTCAACAGCTATGTTGACCCAGGTTTCTCCATTTGAAGCAAACATTTATTCCCTGTAGAACTCCAGTTCGGGTATCTCCGTCTACAACTCCAACATGAATCTCTATTAGTTTTTATTTATTTTATCCACGAAGTTTTTGCAACTATGAGTTTGATCCGCCTCCTAGTTGATCTTTATTCTAACTTTCAACAGGATAATCAAGATTCATCAAAATGTTACGTCTCCAAGTGGAATGTTCTCTATTCCCCAGCAGAGTTTTAGGTCCTGAAGCAGGATCGTGATCCCATATCTAGTTCTCTTCCTATCCCCAGGGATACTTCTATCTTTGAAGATTGGTCGGATGTTTGTTCCAAGATGTTTTCATCTCCGGTTGCTTTTCCTCACTTGTTTTGTCAGCATAAGCATATGCATAACATGTAGATAGTTAGCATAGCATGTGCATTTTGCATCGTTGTGTTTGCTTGTTCTGTCGCTTTGGCCGTGGTTATCCCCAAGTGGCTGGGTTGTCTTATCCCTTCAAGTAGAGTTGTCAGCCCTAATTAGAAAGAGCACAACATTTCCATTTCCCCACTGAGTTTGATCCTTGTGGAAGACGGTTGTTTTAGTACATTCCCATTTGAGCTCATACCTCAATGGTTGAGTCTTGCTTGACGGTTTCTCTTCAGTTATTTCTTGAATTGAACTTTGGTCCTTGGCAATCACATTTTGAGTATCTCCAAGCTTTCTAAACATGGATTAAGTGTGCATTTATTTTGCACTTTATTCCCCAGGAAGAATATTTCTGAAGATAACTATTGAAGACAAATATTTCTCCCAACAATATTATCAGATTTATTCAGCAAATTACATCTGAACTGCAAGCAACCTCTTTATTTGAGCAACTCGTTTTGACCAAGATCTTATTCAAAACAACAAATGACAGTCTCCTTAAGACGATTTGTCCATCCCTAGTGATTATCGACTCTGTAAATGGAAAACCTTACAGATATTTCTCTTTATTTGAGAATTCACACATTTTACAACAACTAGGATACTCCTCAGGAATGTATTCCCTAGCAAGTTCATCGCATAAGTTTATTTCCATCAAGTGACATCTCCCCAGAAAAGTTGAGGAAGTTTATCACATTAGTCTCTCTTTATTTGAGAAGACATACTTTATAATTCAACCGGCTCACATCTCTCTTGAAGATCCCCGGTGAAGTTTTGCAACCTCCAGTACATTATGGCTTATAGCCGAAGTTCTACAATAACATCTACAATCTACAATGATTCTACAAACTACAATGACATTTTTTAATCCCCTGTGAAGATGCTCTCACGAGTTTTCATCATTTCGGATAGAGACTGAGACCAGCTCATGGCACCCAGACCATGACGCTCGGGGAAGTTCTACATCAAGAGACTGAGACCAGCTCATGGCACCCAGACCATGATGCTCGGGGAAGTTCTACATCAAGAGACTAAGACCAACTCATGGCACCCAGACCATGACGCTCGGGGAAGTTCTACATCAAGAGACTGAGACCAGCTCATGGCACCCAGACCATGACGCTCGGAGAAGTTTTATATCAAGAGAATGAGACCAGCTCATGGCACCCACACCATGACGCTCGGGGAGGTTCATCATCCTTTTAAACAGTTATTCAAAGATATTTCTTTTCCTGGCTAATCTCGGTAGTAGATTTCTAGAGGACCTCGACAATAGGTATTTCCGTTTTATTTCCTGGCTAATCTCGGCAGTAGATTTCCAGAGGACTTCGTCAGAAGTATTTCTCCAGCAGACTTCAACACAGAATCTCGACAACAGATTTCCCAGAAGTTTTGACAATATACTTTGGCAAAAGTATTCTCAATCAAATTTACAAGTCTCGACAGTAGACTTCTCCAGCTGATATCTTGAATCAATTACATTTAACCTTTACAGTAGGTTCCTCAAGTAGATTTTCTCGACTTCTCCGTGTTATGTTTGGAGATACCTTGTGATTGTTTTCTTTCCCCATGGATTCTCGCTTTGTTGAGCCCGTCTTTTTTTTCGTTGCTCCTGAGTTTCTCGCGTGCTGTGTCTAGTTTTCTCCCCTGTGGCACCTGTTCTCCACAGGAATTTTGTCTTGCATTTCATATCATTGCATATCATATGCATTCGGTGGCTTCTTAGGGCCAAAAATTCGTGCCAAGTTTGTATTTAAGTCCCTCCTATCTCGTCGAGATGAAGATTTCAATCTCCATATCTCCGGATAGGAGAAACTTAAATAGGGGCATCTGTTGCACCCTAATTTTTGACCTTAAGATCCCACCTCCTTGTTTTTATTTGCATGTTATCTTTTACTTTTGTGTGGTTATTGTGACTAATCGGCTGGTGCAGGTACATCTTATTTAAAGCATAGATGGTAATCATCCTCACAATTAAGTATCTCAAAGTCGGACCAATGGACTTTGATTAAGAAGGCTTTAAGGCTCTTTCTACCAGTCATTTCACTCGGAGTATCTCGAATACCTCAAGAAGAATTACCTCAAAGAAGGGAACATGTCCTATTTTCTCAAAAACATGTCCTCAAGAGGATGTTGCCCAGCCACTCATGAAGCCTCCTTGGTGAAGAATGAAGAACCTACCGAGCTGTACCGACTTCCCTTAAAAGCTACAAATTAGAAATAATCAGTCAATGACCAAAAGGGATGTGCAATACGAGTTTATCTAAAAGTGAAGAAAAAGGGGAGAACACCTCAAAGTAAAAGTACGCAAAGCTAGTTACGTTGTGAACGACATGGTTGCACTCTTGACCATATTATGCTAAGTCCAAAATGCCCCACAAGTTGAAGTTGCACCATGGGGATTTTCAGAAGAAGATAGGTTGAGGAACCGCGTACTCGCTGATAATTCTGCATAATCATAAGAGGGAAAGTTATCAGTTCAATGACAAGAATCAAAGCAATCCAAACATATAGTACATATTGATTTTCTTTCCAAAAACGAAAAAGCAAGTACCAGACACATCAAATTGGAAATGGAAAGTTCATTAACACCCAATAAATTGCACAAAGACCAAAAGCCATCCCTACACGTGAAATCAAGAACAACGTTAAGTGATTAATTTTGCAAGTCAAAATGATGAGGACAGTTTTTAGAACAGCAATCAGGAAGTAATCAAAAATCTGGAATACATTCAATCATCATCAATAGTTTCTAAAACAATCCTCAATGTTCGCGCAACCAATTTGGAAACATACCCTCAGATTAGAATGCCCATCTGGAACATAAAGGCGTGGCTAAGTATTTCCTAAATTAACTGAGACATGTCAAGACGGTAGTGGAAAGGAATCGCGAACCATCAAGAGCCGTTTAAATCCCTTCCAAAACCAAAATTTCGGAGCCATGTTCAGAGCCTATAAAAGGGAAGAAGACACAGATCAAGAGGGGAGTTCACAACCGAACCACACACACAAAAAATCCCGAAAATAAAAAATCTAAGAATCATAAAAATAACTTATCTCTGTGTGTTCGAATCCACCGCAAATCCTCACACTGCAGAAACCACCGTGTACCGCGAAATCACCAGAAGCCCCTTCGTAATCACCATCGCCGTCTCCGCTGAAGAAACCGCCGTCAACCCTCGGACGCCCCGATCGGAAACTTCACAAGGAGCCTTGTGATGGTGAGTGTTTTCATCGTTGTTGTTTACTGTGATTTTGATGTTGTATTATTTGATTTGCAAGGAAAACGGGAAGAAGACGGAGAAGATCGAAGGAGAGAACGAGGCGAGGATGCAGGTGGCGGAAGCGTCGACGGAGAGGAAGAGCTGAATTTAGGATTTAGGGTTTCCAATTGTTTTTTAATTTTGATGTTGTAATATAATTCTACGCACGCACACACACGGTGGTACGGTGGACCTTCGCAATCCTCACCACTCACCACTCACCTATCTCTAATCTCATCACGCGACTCATAACACGCATGCCTACGGTAAGCCTCCCAGGGCCTACCACACGCAATCACTCGCCCAACCCAACCTCTTAATTAACCTTAATCAACCATTATCTGTTTTATTAATCAAAATAATTCCAACTTAATTAATCTAATTAAATTAACCTTAAGTCTTTTCTTCTTAACAATTATTAATGGCTTTTAAATTAACCTTTTAATCATTTGATTTTTTTTATTAATTAAATTAACTTTCTAATCAACTTTTAATTAATCAACTTTTCATAATATCTTTTTCAGCAAAACTTTTTTTAAATAACATTGTAATAACTATAATAAACCTTTTTTAATCTAAATTAACTTTTAGCTTTTATAATAACTAAGAGTCCATTTTATTTAATAAACCTTTACAAAATAATTTCATAATTAATAATAACAAGACTTTTATTTTAAAAACCTCACTTCATAACCATCTATTTAGTTTATTTTATTTATCAACCTTTTTATATATTTAATATGAATTTTATTTATGAATATAATGATAACCCTTTTATAATTCAATAAGAAAAACCTTTTAAAAACTAATAAAATTAAATTAGCCTTTCACTAATAATAAATCTAATATATTTTTAAATCAATTAATCCAACTTTTCTTAAGATCAATTCAACCATTTTCTCAAAATAAAATCAATCTCACAAAATAATATATTTTCTCATAAGTATAATTCAACTATTTTTTTCTAAAATCAACTCGCCTTAAAATCAACCAACGTCGTAAAACTCAATTAATCGTGCACGTATTCGCTTCCACACCAACACATTCACAATTCACTCACTCACCTAGCGCTTTCATGCGTCCGTATCTGCTTTATTTTCTTTTCCGCAATTTACCTTCCCGCAATTTACTTTATCGCATCGCATTCCGTCCAAAGGAAGAACTTGCACATAACATAAAACTTGCGCGTATGCATCCCATTTGCATCACTCCCCTTTGATCCTTGATCCCATTCAAGTCGATCTTCTAAGTTTAGATCCTACCCCATAGGAAGAACCTTTATCTTTACAACTTAGAATAAACAATTCAACTCAATTCAAACATCTTCAAACATATTAGAGAATAAGATGTTAATCATCTTAAGCGAGATAAAACTCCTACCCCATAACAATTCAATCAATTCGTAGGGACTTTGCCTTAAGAGAGATAGAGGCATACTTGTCGATTAAATTCCGAGTGCTTGAGCCCTTCTCTTAAGACGATGCAAAAACCATTTTCCTACAAAGTTGTGGCAGTTAAATCAAATTAATCTCCCTTAAAATGATAATTCATCTTTTCTCCTAAAATTAATCAATCAACTACCCTAAACCCGTAGGAACTTTGACCACAGTCAAGGAACTCCTCAAACCCTTTAGGGGAACTACAAATACTCTGATTCCACTTCCGTAAGGATATGTAGGCATAAGATGCGATATCTTATCGAGTATACTTAGAAATAAACCCCCTAGGTCTTTAACCTTAAGCAGATAACCCTTAGCAATAAATAAACATAAAACAAGAAGTTCCTGTAGAGTACTACAGAAACTTAGGATGCTAGCACCTTCCCTAAGTTTAACCAACCCCCGAACCTATAACTCCCTAGCTTGCATTTGCATTGCATTGTGGAAATTTCGATCTTTATCCCTTCCTTTGGACAAATCAAAGTTCGGTTGCAAATGAATTAGATTCAAGTTAATCAATAGCTTGGTATCCAAATTTCACCGCAACACCCTCAATAGGGGATAGGAACTCTTGACTGTGGTCAAGGTTCCAAAGAGAAAGGTAAATGTCTGCGGTGAGACACCTACATAGAGTGCGACGACTCTAAACCTAAGGCTAGGTTAAACAGGAAGATGTGTCAGTGACAGAACACACACACAGAGTACGTTGACTCTAATCTTAAGGTATGGATAAAGGGTAAGGACATAAGGTTAGGCTAGGTATGACATGGCAGTCAACAAGGGAATCCTTTTCTTTGGAATAAAAAAAATATAAAAATAAACAAAGAGAAATGTTTTGACATAACAGAAAGTGCAGGAATTAAATGAATGATATACACAAGACATATGCAAGATATAAGTCAGAGCAAGAACCAGAATTACAAGATTAAGTAAAAGGGGTGCAACATGAAGATTGGGATGTTAGTTCCGAAAAAACCTGATAAACCTAAGCCCACATTATCATAACAATATAACTCTAATTTTATTTAATATTATAAATAAATAACTTAAAATATAAATAAATTAAATTAAATAAAGTAAGAAAATAATAAAATTAAATTAAATTAAATTAAGTAAGAAAATAATAAAACAAAATAAAAAACAAAATAACATAAAAGAAAGGAGGGGTTTACGTCCCACTCTCCAAATTCAATACAAACATTCTTTTTTTTCTTAAAAATAAAATAAAATAAAATAAATAAACACTAAAAAAACCTAAAATATAGGATTGGGTTGCGCCCCACTCTCTAAATTCAATACAAATATTTTTTATTAAAAAAAATAAAATGAAATGAAATAAATAAGTTAAAAAAATATTAATTGAAATTAATAGTTATAAAAAAAAATTAAGAATCAATTAAAATTAAAGTTAAAGATATTCAAAAATTAAAATTAAGAAATAATGAAGGTTGTTCGTTCAGAAGGTTGAGTTTGTGAGTTGGAAAATGAAAACAGTTAGAGTCTGCCCTCGAGGGTGAAGGTCGATGGATGCTTATGGAACAAGCTTTGGAGTGGTTGGTTAATGCAGGGCGCATAGGTTGGGTATTTCAGTGCAAGTCTTGGTTTTGTTTGGAGCAATGCCTTGTAACAGAGGATGTAGCAGGATACGGATCTGGAGTGTAGTGGAAAAACTTGGCTTGATGATGTATGGTGCAGAAGTTAGTTTGTCCTGGAATGAGCTTTGGTACACATTGCTACAGAAAACTCCATGCACAAAAGTTGGACAAGGACAAGTCCCAAGTGGCTTGTGATACATACTTCATTCTCTTCCATCTTGACCAATTCACATAAAAAAAAACTATATTATTGCTTTTGTACTCTCGGGATTACAGACTTGGTATTTTGTTTTGGGATAATAGCAAAATAATAATAAGAAATATGAAATAATAATAATAAACCAAATAATAAAGACTAATAAAAAAAGAATGATAAATAAATAAATAAGTACTAATAATGAATAATGCTAATGAAATAAATAACAAAAATAAATAAGTAATAATAATGATTAAGTAACAATGATAATAATAATTTAAAAATACTTAAACTAAATAATCAATTTAAA
This sequence comes from Lathyrus sativus, assembly GCA_963859935.3. NCBI lineage: Eukaryota > Viridiplantae > Streptophyta > Magnoliopsida > Fabales > Fabaceae > Lathyrus > Lathyrus sativus. The sequence goes on from OZ012739.1 coordinate 372,609,415, forward strand.
ATAAAAGGAATAAATAACTAATAATAAATAAATAAATAAAAAGAAACGAATAACTAATAATAATAATAAAAAAATAATAATAATAAAATAATGAATAACTAATAATAATAAATAAAAAATATATTAACAAGAAGAAATAAATTTAAATTACACTAGTGATCTAAATGCAATAGAAAAAGATGATTCTAAATTAAAACTTAATTAACTAAATTTTAACTAAATTAAATAAAAGAAAAAATGCGAAAAAAAATATAAATTAAATAAAAACTAAATAAAAATAACTAAAAACTATATATTAAAACAAACTAAATTAAATTAAATCTAAGTAATACTTAAGATAATAAAATAAAATAAAAAGATCATAAAATGGATCGACATAATCGACTATAGAGCGCGATTAAAGAAGAAATAAAATGTTCAACTAGAAGGACGCAGAAAAGGTTGACTTAGAATGATGTAAAAGATTAAAGAATCTAAGTGTAAAATTTGGGGTATGACAGTTACTCCTATTTAAATATCTTTACCAAATGACATGAGTGATGAAAATCCTCAGGAAATCATGGTGGAAGGTATTTAAATACAGATAACCGAAAATTTTTCCCTTAGATCCAATGACATGCTATGCTTTGGACAAGAGAAAAAAATATGCGATGGTGACATGCCATTAACTCTAGTATGATGAAAATGATGAGATGCTAAAATGCAGACAAACACGAAAGCAATACGGGATGGAGAAAACACAATGAGTAACCACTCACTGGGGAGAGGCAGCAACACCGAGGAAGCAACAGTCATCATCCATGAATAGAACTGGATGGAAAAGAGTCACAATATTTATAAGATCACTGAATGAGGTGAGGAGAAATCTGGGAAATACATCAGGGACAATGAAACAAACATCAGAGACATTCGGAAGAACATCGAATAAACTTTGAAACATACCAGAGATACTCGGAAAAACATCGAATAAACTCTGGGACACATCCAGAAAAACATTAGATGAAGAATGGAAACAGATCTGAAAACAATCAATGGCCGTTTACCAAAGTCAGAAATGAATTGAAAACATTTAGAAGAGCAATAGATGAAGACAAGGATTCTGAAGGCACATCTGAAATATTTAGAAAAGCATTAAATGTACGGGAAGAGGTTTGAAGATGTATCTGGAAGAACATCAGATAAGCAACATAGGAGTTCTGGAAGAACATCATAACAAAATACATATCTTGAAAAGCATCAGATAAGTATAAAGAAATTTCTGGAAAAACATCAAAAATAAAAGTCATATTCGAAAAAGCATCAGATAAGACACAAAGGAGTTCTGGAAGAACATCAGAACAAAATTCATATCCGGAAAAGCAATCAGATAGGTACAAAGGAATTTCTGGAAAAACATCAGAAACAAAAGTCATATCCGGAAAAATATCAGAATCAAAGGGAATATCTGGAAAAACATCAGATAAGTTCTGGAAGAGCATCAGAACAAAAACTCAATATGGAAAAACATCTGAGAGAGAAACATATCCAGAAAAACATCGAATAGATTTTGGAAAAACATCAGAATCAAATGAAATATCTGGAAAAGCATCAGATAAGTTCTGGAAGAACATCAGAACAAAAACTCAATCTGGAAAAACATCAGAGAGAGAAACATATCCGGAAAAACATCTGATAGATTTTGGAAAAACATCAGAATCAAATGAAATATCTGGAAAAACATCAGATAAGTTCTGGAAGAACATCAGAACAAAGACTCAATCTGGAAAAACATCAGAAATAAAAATGCGGGTGACATCCAAGAAAGGCATTGGATAAAAGATATCAGACATCCAAAAATGGTTTTGAATGAAAGGTATAATCACAAAATCCGAGAATGGTATTGGACGCAAGAGGAATAGACATATCCGAAAAAACAGTCGGATTAGAAATTCCATATCTGGAAGAACATCAGATAAGCCAAGACAAAACTTGTTGGGTAGGTGCCAAGTGAGTTGGACTTTGACCACAAGGTAAGACGCAGATAACAAACGACCTTGAGAGAAATGCAAATGAGGATGCAACACTCATGATATGCCTATGTATATGAATTATGCATATGATAAATGACCAAATGCAAATGCAGATGCTGACGATACGACTCGACCCTTTTGGTGAGATGAGAAGACTGGAAGACTGATTTCTCAACACGGATATCACTGTCAATTTTCTTGGGGACCAAAGATGCTACTGTTGAACACATCTCAGCCACACTGCTAAAATGTATCAAGTTAATGGTCCTTGTAGGAAGGATGAAGAGTTGTTTGGGGATTCTTCAAGTAAACTGCCCTAGATTAGCTGTCTGTTGTAGATGAACTGATAATTGATTCAGCTTATCTGATTCTTAAAAATGACTGCTTTATTGTGACCTCGGAAGGCTTGCCCCAGTCTGAGTCTTGAAAAATCTTCTAGGTAAATCAATTCTGAGAAGGACTTGCATTGAGCAACAAATCATGAGCTAATTCTCAACAAGATTTAGAAGAAACTTGCCCCTGATAGGATCACCGACCAAGTTTCTCAACTGTTTGAAAATTCCTTGAGAGGAAAGCCAGTTTGCAATCAAAAGTGTTCATACAAACATGGCAATGCAAAGTTCATGTAACTTTTGAAATCAAAATTATTTTTGGAAAGGTGCAAAACATATGAGTTATATGTCAGAACACAGTGGTTCAAGACACTCAAAGTGTAAAGAAAAGGTGTAATGCCAAAATAATTGATTTGCAAAAATATTTTGGAGTCAGTTTAGGCAACCTTGTTGTTGTATGCTTTAAAAATAAACCTTGCTTCAGTTAGGACTTTTGAGGGTTGCAACATGTCATGATTCACGGTTTAAGAAACAAAAGATAAAAGGCTCAAAGTTTATTTGTGCCCACCCAACCTACGTGATGATCTTCAGTCCTACGCTCAGTTAACTCATATTATTCGCTCAGGTTCCCATAGGTTGGAAATTGCACTGATGATAATGGTGATGGTTCAGAAGTCAACAAACTTTTTGAAAATCTAGTCACTAATTCCCTATAACATTTGGTTATTTTGACATTGAAGATTTTCAGGTGAAGGATTTAAAGACCTCCTCTTTTTATTATCCCTAACTTTTGCCTGAACTATTTCTTTTAAAGCTTACAGTCAGCGGGAGGCCCTCGTTTTGCCTAAGTCTCCTTCATAGGTTTTGACTTAGCGGGCTTTTTTATTTTGATTTTTTTTGAAAGAAAGTGACTGCCTAGCTTAATGATTACAGTGAACCATCATAGGCTTTTGGCTTGGAAAACATCTTCAACACTTGCTTGCTATGTGCGAAGGAAAATTATGAGTGCATCCTTTATATAAAAGGTGTATTGTATGAACGCACAACCAAGTTAACTGAGAACTACCCATCCCAAGGTTAAGATTTCGGGTTTTTTTGTAAAGAAAGAAACTCCAACTTCTAGGCTCAAAGGGGTTGACAAGGGAATAACTTCCTTATTTCTCCAGTGTTTGGGGGATTGAAACAATGCCTTACATCGTCAGCAATGTTTGATTGAAAGTATACCAACAGCAGTCATGGATATATTGTTTTCATGATCCTCCCTTGAATATTTGCATAATCAAAAATTTGGACAAGAAATAAATATTTGAATGATAAAGCATAAAAGTGCAAATAATAGACAAAATGAATTGAAATCAAAAGTCTCAATGCTCATTTCATTGGTATGAAAGTACAAACACTAATTAAAAGAAAACAACTTAAACAAAATGAAGGAAAATACAAACAATGAGAAAAAAAGGCCTAGTGACTGAATCAGTACAAAGATGAGCCGTTATGTCTGAAACATTGGTGTCAAAGAAGATAGTCTGCTGAAGTCGGATTGAAGCTTCAGTTTTGATGTGTTGGCAAGGGATTGTTCTGGACACTCGGATGACTATCCTAAAAATCAAGGATTCCCGCTCTAACCAACTTACGCACTTTGGCTTTCAGTGCATAACAATGCTCAAAGTCGTGGCCTGGGGCACCTTCATGAAAAGCACAATGGAGATCAACCCTAAATCCAACTGGAGGAGGATTAGGAGGAGGTTTCAAAGTCTTCGTAGTGATCAGCCCTTGTTGAACCAGGTCAGGATAAAGTTCTGTGTATGTCATGGGAATATGATTAAATTGATTCCTATTTCGATACTGGTTCTGCCCAACAGCTAGGCGTTAAGGAATATGAGCTGGTCGTGGAGCAGCAACAGCAGCAACAACATGATGATCAACAAACCGAGGTCTAGGAAGAGGCCTTCTCACTTCAGTCATGACAACATTGGTCTGATCTTCTCTTTTCTTCTGGAAATTCCCATAGGATTTCTTTGCACCATTGGAAGATTCAGCAGTTTGGATACCTTACCATTTTTCAGTCCTTCTTCTACCTTTGGCCAATGGTCACCAGATCTGTAAAGCTCGAAGAGACACTCCCAATCATCTTTTCCCAATAGAAAGGGGACAAAGTATCCATGAACATTCCAGTTAGCTCCTTCTCTGCTAGAGGGGGTTCCACTTGGGAAGCTAATTCTCTCCAACGCTGAGCGTACTCCTTAAACAACTCTCTTTCACTCTGAGACATATTTTGAAGTTGGTGGAGATTAGGAGCCATGTCCAGATTGTATTTATATTACCTCATAAACGCGTCGGCGAGATCCTGGAAGCAGTGGACGCAATTATGCTCTAAGTTCATATACCACTTGAGAGAGGCACCACTCATCCTGTCCTGAAAGCATTGGATGAGCAGCTTCTGATTATTTATGTAAGCTTCCATCCTTCAGAAGTACATGACTAGATGGGATCTTGGACACGAGTGACCCTTATATTTCACAAAATCAGGAGTCTTAAACTTAGCAGGCATAACAAGACCCGAAACTAGGCACATATTTTCTACATCTACGTTGAAGAAGTCAGTACCCTCGACGACTTTGAGTCTCTTATCTTTGATCTGAAACTGTTCACGGACAACATCAGGCTCAACAAAATCTTCATGGTCTTCCCATTGAACACTGGCAACATTATACTCATAGAGAGGATTCTCAAAGGGAGCTCGGACAGTCTGGGTAACAGTGTGGACCACAAGTCTTGGCTCAGCAAAGATGGGAGATTGAAAAACTGGTTTGACAGTCTGACCAATCATAGCAGTAGATGCACGGGGTGGAGAGTAGTTGTGAGGTAAACCAAACTCTGGCCAAGTTGAAGGCGACATTTGAACAGAAGAAGGATCAGCACTTGAAACTTCCTAAATGACGGTTCTTTGTGATGGCTCTCCTCTGGCAATTAGTACTTGAAGCATCTCTATGAGCTTAGTCATGCCTGATTTCAACTCATCGATCTCCATTCGTATTTCTGCATTATATACCTCCTGCTTTGACATTCTTCATCTATAGTTAGCTCTAGTCTGATATCAGTGTCGGGGAATCAGTTTAACGACTCAGAGGTATACTGGAAGATAGAAATAACTGGACATGAGTCAATGGACAAACAGAGGTATGCAATGAACCATGCAAAGATGTAAATGCAATGCAATGCGATGCAAGAGAGGATGCAAAACACACATAACAGAATCAAAGGTTCAAGATCACAACATGGAGTCTAGGTAAAGAACCAACCACAGGGTGTGTACTAGGGGTAAAGCACATGCACATCGGGTTCTAACAAAGTTCCCGAAGTCATCGACCCATCTTTCGGATATTATCGACACACTAACTACTTGAAAATCAATAATATTCTCAAGAGAGTCTCGTCTGAGTATAGTATCGCGTATCAACTACTTCGGGACCACTCCCTGTTGCACCCCATAATTTGACCAACCTTTTCCAGTAATTTGGCTTATGTTTCATTTCATTTGCATTTGCATAACATTTATCGCATACTGTGCATTTTGTCGGTCGGAGTGATTTATCGGGATTAAAGCCCCTTTGTTCGCGTTTCTGGCGATTCAAACCAGTTCAAATAAGGAGATTTATTTTGGAATCGAGCGGAGTTTTGTTCTCATTATGGTGGTTCGATCTGCGCTGATGATTTCGGTTGCGTTTCGGTGTTCGCCCGATCTTTCTGTTTTTTATTTCACTGCTTTGTATGATTTTATTCTTATTTTCTGTTTTTATGGTTTTATAATATAGTTTTTACTTTTTCTAGAAATTAGATTATTAGAAAATAGTTTTATTTAGATTTTGTTTAGAGAATAGGTTTTTATTTTTTAATATAGCATTTTAAGTGGTTTTTAGATTTTAGAATTAATTAGTAGGTTTTAATTAGAATTTAGATTATCATTTTATTAGAATTATTTTCTTTTAATTGTTTATTTTAGATTATATTTTTATTAAGAGTTAATTTAAATTAGTTTATTAGAATTTTAGTTAATTAATGTTTAGAACTTTAGGTTAGAATTTATTAGCTCTGTAGTTATCTTTCCTTTTAGTTAATCAGCATTTAATCAACATTAATCCAGAAAATCAACAAAAAACAGCTATGTACACGTGTCAATTTTCCACTACATAATGTTCCTGTTCATCTTCTTCCAACTTTCAACCATCCTGCAACCCTTAACAGCTATCAATAGCACACCACTACAAAGCAAAACACACAGCCACAAACCATACAAGGTACGAACCCACAACAGCTCACAACACCACCAACCGACCTACAGCTTGCCCACAACCTGCAAAACCGGAAAAACGCAACAACACTCCAAATGATACCTGCATCATAACCTGCTACAAACCGTACAAAAACCCACGCCAGACCAAATATGCTACTCCACAACATACAAATTAAAACATTGACATCAACACATAAAGAAGAAAGGGAGAGGAGGACCAACAGGGACTGATACCTTTGTCTCTAATCAATAAGCTTCTCCCTTCATAACCTCAATCTGCCAAAACGAAGAAACAAAAAAATCTGGAACCTTTCCTCATAAACTCGTCTTCATCGCACTCATCATCACCTTCATCTGCAAACAGAAACTCCATACTTCATCTTCTTCTTCACTTCCATTTTCAAAACCCATAACCAAAACTTCAAGAAAATCTTTATAATCCACCATAAACCAGCCACCAAACACTCTCAACCTGCCTCCGCAAACCAACACCTTCATCAAACTGAAACCCACAAACTTAATCAACCGAGAACTTCTTCTGAAAATAAATCCCAGATGTTCTTCATCATCCGCTCTTCATTCATCCTTCAAAACAAACCCAGATAAACCCATAAACAAACCCAACAAAAACCTTCAAACATTCAACTTCCATTTTCCTTCAAACCCATTTCGTCACCTCCACAACAACACAAACAGCAACGAATCTACAAATAAAACCATTCAAATTAGCCATTCTTCAAACAACCCAAAACCATTTTCCATCTTCTTTCAACATACCCAAAAACAAAACAGACAAGACTTCCATCCTCCATCAAATCGACCTCGCGAAACTTCCGACCTTCACCTTCTCCATTTCTCAGCTAACTCGAACAAAACGACTTCCTCTGTCCCTAAAAGCTCGCCACGACCCATTATCAAACCCTTTCAACCATCATCTAAACAATGGAGAGGAAAATTGGTTTTGAATAGAGGATAAAATCTGGAGAGGGAAACGTTGGGATCGATGTGATATTTTTCTGGAGATATGAAATTGGAGATGGATTTTAGAAAGAGAAACAAAACGGACGAAGAGAGATGGAAGCGTATTGAAGGTTGCGTTCCGTCTCTGAATTGCTCGAGGAAGGAGAAGGTGGATTCTCACGTTTTTTTTAACTTGTTGCATATGACTGATGACGAGAAAACGCATCGGTTATATCGCTAGATTTCATTGACTTTTACCGCGCATTCACCGTTTTAACGCTCGATTCCTCGAGTTTTTCTTACTATTTTGCAGGTACATCGATATGTGAGGCCAAATCAAGAATTAAGAAGAAAAGAACAAAGAAACCACAAGAAATGAAGCAAGACAGAAGCCTGCATAAAACTCTGCATAATTTGTTACGACCACGGTCGTTACAAGGGAGTCACGACCGTGACACCTTGCTTTGGGACCTCACGACCGTGAGGAATGAGTGACGACCGTGACACTTGGAAACATAAGGCAACGAGCGTGAAGACCTTGTCACGCCCGTGACAAGGATATAACGTGATTCTTTTGACTCAGACTACGTCAAAGTCACCAGTGAAGCCACTCCTCCTAGTAATTCTCACGTGAGGGAGGTTTCTCCCACTTTCTGCTGCCACTTTCCAACATTTTCTCAACCACTTCAGCAAAGCCCAAGAAGCAAAAGACCCAGGACCAGCCCATTGGAAGCTCTATAAATAGGACCAGCTCAGGAGAATTTAGGAGGAGACTTCAGTATCAAAATTTCCTGCGGAAGCTCTGCCGAATTACCTTACCATCAGATTTATTATTCCAGCATTTTATTTTCTGCCTTATTTTATTTGTATCCAAACCAACCGTGTAACAATTTCCAACATTAGGGAATTGTTATACCCTTATTTGTTTCCAGCCTTCAGCATTTCGTTTTAATTTTTATTTCCGCCTACTCCAAGCCTTCCGGTCTGTGGAAGAAGGAGTCTACTCAGATATTTGTTAATCAGGTTTTTTTTCAGTTATTGCAATTTAATTTATTTAATTTATTTATAATGCCCAATTATTTCTCTGCCATTAGTAAGTTAATAAATAACTCTGAGTCTGATTTAACCTCGATGAGTAGCTAAATACCTTAGGGCGGTATGTAGTTATAACTAACTTAACCGGTAAAATATAACCATGGGCTAAAATAATTAATCGCTTAACATTCTGGCTGATACTTTTTAATTAAATTCGACCTTTTCGTTACGAGAGTAAGAAAAGGGTATTAGGTTGGGTCAAGACCACGAGAGTGTGAGATTTTAACCAGATAGCTAAAGTTAGGCATTTAAATTAAATACAGCGAGAGCGCTTTAAGATAAATTAGAATTATTTAGTTTCCAAAAATTATCTCTAAACACTTATGGGCTAGCGAGAGCAGGCATAGGGCTTTAGGGATGAGATCTGATTCAAGACCACGAGAGTGTGAGTTGAGGGTATTCAAACTAGTAATCTCTACCGAATAGATTAAGTGAACATCTTTATAAGCCTAGGTTAGATTGACCCACCTAAGTTAGTATAATTACATACCGACCGTTTTAGTATTGTTTTATTAAAAACTTAATTTTTATTCCGCCTTCAATAGTCTTAGAAAACCAACAACAATCGTGACAACTATTCGCCTTAGCTAAACTAGAAGTTCATCTAGCACTACGTAACGATAGAATCCCTGTGGATCGATAATCTTAAATATTACTTCGATAGGCTGTGCACTTGCAGTAAGATACCGCTAGACGCATAAGTAGACACGTCTTTAGCCCATCAAGTTTTTGGCGCCGTTGCCGGGGATTCCTTAATTTAGTTACTAGTGCACTTAGGTAGCATTGTCTAGACTAAGGTATCAACTATTTAATTTAATTTAATCTCCGAGTGTATGCCACGTACTCGCTCCAAAAGCGAAGACTTGCAACCTCTAATCCCTGAATCGGAACGCTTCTTACACGTAAGAAGACGTATACTCGATTTCGAAAATAATTCTAACATTCCAGATCTTCAATTAGATCCGCCTGAACCAGTCGTAAAATCAGAAAACTCAGGAATGGCTGAAGAACAAACTCATCCACTCAAGTATTACGCTAATCCTTCGCAAGGTGAACCGCATTCAAGCATTGCAGCACCGGCTATCAACCGAAACGATTTCGAACTAAAACCATCATTGATATCAGCCGTGCAACAAAACCAATTCGCCGGAAATCCTACCGAGGATCCGAATCTTCATCTTTCGATCTTTGTGCAATATGCAGATACCGTAAAAGCCAATGGAGTTACCCAAGAAGCTATTAGACTACGTTTGTTTCCTTTTTCGCTTCGAGACAGAGCAAGAGCATGGCTTCAATCTCTGCCTTCAAACTCAGTAACTACATGGGAACAACTTAAGAAAGTTTTCTTGAATAGGTATTTTCCACCTAGCAAGACAGCTATGCTGAGAGCTCAGATCAACGGGTTTAAGCAAAGAGAAAGTGAATCATTATTCGAAGCTTGGGAACGCTATAAGGATCTACTTAGGCTTTGTCCACATCACGGATTAGTAGAATGGATGGTCATCCATACCTTCTATAATGGACTCTTGTACAATACAAGAATGACAATTGACGCTGCCGCGGGTGGTGCATTGATGGACAAAGAATATAGTGATGCCTATGCACTTATCGAAAGTATGGCTCAGAATCATTACCTTTGGGGAAGCGAAAGAGTCGCGACTGAGAAACCAACAAAGGGAGGTATGTACGAAGTAAGTAGTATGGACCAAGTCAATGCGAAGTTTGACCAACTAAGCCAAAAGATTGATAGCTTGGCCATAACACCCGCAGCCACCGTGGCTGCAGTAACACCCAACTGTGAGTTATGTGGAGTCCCGGGACACGAAGTCTCTGATTGTCAACTATTGATAGGAACTCCCACTGATCAAGTGAATTATGCTCAAGGAAACCCTTACTCAAACACATACAACCCAGGTTGGAAGAATCATCTGAATTTCTCCTATAAGAGTAACAATGCTTATTACGCACCAGGTCAAGCACCAGCTACATCACCAGGATATCAAAAGACTGCTCCTAATGTCCCTAGAAAGTCGAACCTTGAATTGATGATGGAGAGCTTTATAGCTAGCCAATCTCAGACGAACAAGGACTTCCTAAACCAAAACATCCACACTAGCGAGCAGATTAAACAATTAGTGAGCAAAGTAGACGCACTAGCTACGCATAACAAAATGCTTGAAACTCAGATTTCACAAGTAGCTCAACAACAAGCGCCTACTGCTGCCCCAGCTGGAGTATTCCCTGGACAACCTCAACCTAATCCGAAAGGACATGCTAACGCTGTAATATTAAGAAGTGGCAAGGAACTTGACGGACCTACCGATCCGAGACTTGACAATCCAGCCATGTACCAAAAACCGGATAAACCGACTGAAGTGGTGAATGATCCAGAAGAAAAGGAAGATGAAAGTCAAGAGGTAGTGGAGAAAGAACAACCTTATGTGCCTCCACCACCCTATAAACCACCAATTCCGTACCCTCAAAGATTAATAAGTTCTAAGACGACGGGTCAATTTAAGAAATTTGTAGAACTTCTGAAACAGTTGAATATTACTATTCCGTTTACAGAAGCAATTACCCAAATACCCTCGTATGCCAAGTTTCTAAAAGAAATCTTATCCAATAAGAAAAAGATAGAGGATAACGGAACAGTTACACTCACTGCCGAGTGTAGCGCCATAATCCAGAATAACATGCCTCCTAAGCTAAAAGATCCAGGAAGTTTCTCTATACCCTGTGTAATAGGAAAATTCGTCATTGACAAAGCTCTTTGCGATTTAGGAGCCAGTATCAGTGTTATGCCCTTAACGATTTGCAAAAGGCTAGACATGGGAGAACTAAGACCAACAAAAATGTCTGTTCAACTAGCCGATCGCTCTGTTAAATATCCTGTAGGCATACTAGAAAACGTCCCCGTACGTATAGGACAATTCTACATTCCTACTGATTTTATAATCATGGACATCTCTGAAGACTCCACTACACCTATCATACTAGGAAGACCATTCTTAGCTACCGCCGGAGCTATAATAGACGTAAAAAGAGGAAAGCTAACCTTTGAAGTAGGTGAAGAGAAAGTTGAATTTGTTTTAACACAATTCTTACAATCACCAGCTATAGAGGATACATGCTATCTAATGGACGTAATTGACGAATGTGTAAGAGAAATGGAACTGGAGGAGACCACTTATTCTGAAATAATGAAAATTCAAATCCCTCCAATTCTCGAAGATGATAATTGGCAAACACCGTATCAAGATAATAGTCTGAGCGAAAGCTTAGCACTTACACCGGATCCCATGCCAAGTAAAGATAAACCTACATTAGGATTAAAAACTCTACCTAAAAACCTAAGGTACGAATTCTTAGACGTTGAATGTAAAAGACCAGTTATAGTGAATTCCAGTTTAGGAACTATAGAGACAAAGAAACTTTTAGATGTCTTGAAGAAATATCCAACTGCATTAGGATATAACATATCTGATCTCAAAGGAATATGTCCTTCAGTTTGCATGCATCGCATTCTGCTAGAAGAAGATTGCAGAACCTCCAGAGAAGCTCAAAGAAGAATAAACCCAACCCTTAGCATTGTAGTAAAGGAAGAAGTCAAGAAATTATTAGATGCCGGGATAATATATCCAATCTCTGATAGTGAATGGGTTAGTCCAATACATGTAGTGCCAAAGAAAGGAGGTATCACTGTTGTGAAAAACGCTCAAGGCGAATCGATATCGCAAAGAGTAGTGACGGGATATAGAGTGTGCATAGATTATCGTAAACTAAACAAAGCCACTCGAAAAGATCATTTCCCACTACCTTTCATAGATCAAATGTTAGAACGATTAGCCAAGCATTCTTACTTCTGTTACCTTGATGGTTACTCAGGATTTTTTCAAATCCCTATCCATCCTGATGATCAAGAGAAGACCACGTTCACATGTCCTTATGGAACGTTCGCTTATAGGCGAATGCCCTTTGGATTGTGCAACGCCCCTGCAACCTTTCAAAGATGCATGATGTCAATCTTCGCAGATTTTATAGACAACATCATGGAAGTGTTCATGGACGACTTCTCTGTATGCGGGCAAAGCTTTGAAGGATGTCTATCAAACTTAGAAATGGTGTTAGAAAGATGTGTAAAAGTGAATCTCGTGCTTAACTGGGAGAAATGTCATTTTATGGTCAACAAAGGAATAGTATTAGGTCATGTGATATCAGATAAGGGAATTGAAGTCGATAAAGCTAAGATTGAAGTAATAAAAGATCTTCAACCTCCTAAAACCGTTCGAGAAATACGAAGCTTTTTAGGACACGCCGGTTTTTACCGACGATTCATTAAAGATTTCTCGAAAATCACTAAACCTCTTACTGGTTTATTAATGAAAGACGCTGACTTCATATTCAATGAAGATTGTCTTAAAGCATTCGAAACTCTAAAAACAGCCCTCATCACCGCACCAATCATGCAACCCCCTGACTGGAGATTACCTTTTGAAATCATGTGCGATGCGAGTGACTATGCTGTGGGCGCAGTCCTGGGTCAGAGAAAAGAAAAGAAACTCCATGCGATTTACTATGCAAGTAGAACCTTGGATTCTGCCCAGATGAACTACGCCACTACAGAAAAAGAATTGCTGGCAGTTGTCTTTGCGCTTGACAAATTCCGCTCTTACCTAGTTGGAGCGAAAATAATCATTTACACAGACCACGCTGCTATCCGATATCTATTAACTAAGAAGGATGCTAAGCCAAGACTCTTAAGATGGATTTTACTTCTACAAGAGTTTGATCTAGAAATAAAAGATAAAAAAGGTACTGAAAACGTCGTAGCGGACCATTTATCTAGAATAGAAGGTATTAAACCCGAACAAGTGCCGATTAACGACGATTTTCCGTATGAACAGCTGATAGCACAAATAGGAAGCGACCTGGCGCAGTTAGATATAAATGAACCAGAACCCGTGGAGATAATACAGACAACTGTAGGACTGCCATGGTACGCTGACATTGTCAACTACCTAGCCGCAGGAGCTCTTCCACCAGATCTAACCTATCAGCAGAAAAAGAAGTTCTTTCATAACCTGAAACAGTACTATTGGGATGAACCATTATTGTTCAAACGAGGACCGGATGGAATCTTTCGCCGATGTATTCCCGAAGAAGAAATAGAAGATGTCATTGCCCAATGTCATTCATCTCCTTATGGTGGACATGCGAGCACTTCCAAGACCTGTGCGAAAATCTTGCAAGCCGGCTTATACTGGCCTAGTCTATGGAAGGATGTCCACATAGCTGTTATAAGTTGCGATCGGTGTCAACGCACCGGCAATATTTCAAGAAGAGATGAAATGCCCCAAAAGGGAATTTTGGAAGTGGAAATCTTCGACGTCTGGGGAATAGATTTCATGGGACCGTTCCCATCATCTTTCGGTAATAATTACATACTCGTAGCCGTCGACTATGTCTCAAAATGGATCGAAGCCATAGCTTCTCCTACAAATGATGCACGAGTAGTAATAAAGCTTTTCAAAAACATAATCTTTCCCAGATTTGGTGTACCTCGACTCGTCATAAGTGACGGTGGCTCACACTTCATTTCGAAAATCTTTGACAAATTACTATCTAAATATGGAGTGAGACACCGTGTGGCCACACCGTATCACCCACAAACAAGTGGACAGGTCGAAGTCTCAAACCGAGAGATCAAACAAATCCTAGAAAAGACTGTCGCCATATCTCGGAAAGATTGGTCATCTAAACTTAATGAAGCTCTATGGGCTTATCGGACCGCTTACAAGACTCCCATAGGTACTACACCTTTCAAACTAGTTTATGGAAAGTCTTGCCACCTCCCAGTAGAACTAGAACACAAAGCTTATTGGGCGATCAAAACTCTCAATATGAACTATAGTGCTGCAGGAGAAAAGCGAATCCTAGACATTAACGAATTAGAAGAATTAAGATTAGATGCATATGAAAATGCTAAGCTATATAAGGAAAGAACCAAGCGATGGCATGATAAACGCCTATCTAAGAAAGAATTCAGTGTGGGAGACGTTGTACTCCTCTTTAATTCAAGACTTAGGCTCTTTCCTGGAAAACTAAAGTCTAGATGGTCGGGACCCTTTGATATAACTAAAGTATTCCCAAGTGGAGCAATAGAAATCAAGGGTAGGAACAATGAACCATTCATAGTAAACGGACAGCGCCTAAAACATTATCATAAAGTTGAAAATAGAGCCTATACGAATGATCTTAAACTTTTGAAATTGTCCGATAATTCCCCTGATTAGTCTAAACCTCAGCGTTACGTCAGGCTTTTGACAATAAAAACAGCGCTTAGTGGGAGGCAACCCATTTTCTTAGTTACCTATTTTAAACTATCCTTTTCCTTTTTGAGCATTTTTAATTATCGTTATTACTATTTGTTTAAATTGTTTTATTAGTTTTATTTTACATTACATTTATAGCCATTACATTTTAGCATTTCATTTTTTTTCTTATTTTTATCCTAAATCACTTTTTACAGATTTTTCTAAAGTCTTTTCCACTGAATTGTTTCCACCGTATTTTCACTGACTATGGCTAACCAACCTATTAACTATATGGAAACCCAATTTAGAGGTAGGAATCAGAGAATAAAGTTCGAAGAGTTATCACAGAGGCAAATGGATTTGACCCTGTACCCAAATGAAAAGACTATGGAAACCTTAGGTATACATGAGAGCATGATATACCTGTTCAACCGACTCGGATGGGAAAATGCAATGATCCAGCACAAGTTTGCAACTTACCGAGAGCTCACCCTTGAGTTCCTTAGTTCCCTACTTTACCTACCCGAGCGCGGTTTTGGTTCTAGGAAAGGATTCATTAGTTTCCGCCTATTCGGAATAGAATACGACTTTAACCACAAAGAACTAGCTGACCTACTAGGATTCCCTAGTGGACCTTTCGCCTTTACTACCACACAGGTAGAATTGATGGATGTGGAGCTAAATTTCTTTTGGGGAACTCTGACCGGAAACTACCACCCTGAACCAAATGATATGAACAATGATGAAATCCATAACCCTGCTCTTCGCTACTTCCACAAATTCCTAGCCCATACCTTCTTTGGAAAAGAAGAAAATATTACCGGAGTCTCTAAGGATGAATTATTTATTATGTCATGTTTCAATACTGGACAGTGTGTTAATGGTGTCCCTTTCATGATGCAAACCTTCACCCGCATCCAAGATGAACCTGAATTACCTATAGTGGTAGGAGGCCTTGTAACCATGATTGCTGATGCCTTAGGACTTAGGTACCAACTGGACAGGTGTACCCGTCTGGGAACCGTACGCCTGATGAACCTTAAATTCTGCTTCAATAGACATATTATAAGGAATTTAGGATGCCCACCTTTTGAGTACCTGATCCGGAACACAGTAGTCACCCTGTTCACATTGCCCAATCATGCAAAAGTAGGTGTTCATAATAAGGATAATTGGCTTTATGAGTTAAACCCACCTGTTTATCCAGCCACTCCTGAAACACCTCAGTCTCACAGGATAACAGATGATGTAATGACCGCTGTTGAAACCGACCCCGAGACACCTCCTGGATACTATGACATTGACCCAACTGATAAAGTTCATGAAACCCCTGGAGCGAATCACGGAGAGTACGCTAACAACTTGCAGAACATCATGCACACTCTCAATGCCTATCAAGCCGACATTAATCTATTCAGAGAAGACATTAAGAATATGCGACTGGATATCGTGGGATTGACTGACATGGCCTGCGAACAGTTCTATCATCTGGACTCCGCCATCGAAGATCTGAAGAAACGCCTTTGAACCGGCTATCAGTGATTTAGTTTATCAATTCTTTTCTCATTATTTTTTATCATTATTTTCATTTCCAGTTGAATTTATTTTTCGCAACGATTTCTTAACATAATTTGAGTTTATGTAATTTCAATTTTCTTAATACCATGCACTTTTTATTTTCAATTGATTCTTCATTTTAGCAGCTTAAATAATTTTTCTATTTCTTTTCTATACACTGTATTACCGTATATTGTATGACTGCAATATTCTATCTCAGATTCGTGTACTACTGTCTTGAAATTGCTGTATATCATGGCGTGTTACTGTGCTACTAAATAAACTATATTATTAATATTAAATTAAAAATAACGTGACACAATATGCTTTCCTGGAAATTATCCAGCCTCACGGCCGTCACGCACCCATTACGATCGTGACATGCGCAATGAGCGCGTCACGACCGTCACGATCTAGTCACGACCGTGACTACCTCTATACCAGAGGTCGTGAGAAACAGAACTGTTTCTTCATCGTGTCCACCCCTCTTCTCCCTCCATAACCTATCTAACATTTCCCCCACTCATTCCCAAACCGTCAAAACCTTTCCACTACCCCATTAATCCACCACTACCAGTAACTATTCCAACTCCACTGTCCCGTATTTAATCCGAACAACAACTCCCTCATTCTACCACTCCTCTTCCAAAAACTTCACAGAAAAAATCCTTCCACCCTCTCCCTTCACATTTGCATGTTATGGATTCTATCGTTTTCAGAGAAGGAGAAGCAGGAGAAACCCAGCGAGACCGTTTCGTCCGCTTCGAGAACCGCGGTCTGCAGCCCACCCGGTACATTTCTACCGACTGTCTGCAAGAACTCGGTATGCTGCCCAGCGTCCAAAACCTATTGCAGACGGTTGGCCTGTGGGACCTCTGTCACCAGCCACAGCCTACCTTCGAACTCCTGACGCTGGAGTTCCTCAGTTCCTACTGCTACATCACCCCTCATGGTTCGCAAAGCCAGCTTACCGGCAACGTATCATTCAGACTGCTTGGCCGGGAGTTCAACCTCACACAAAACAGGATTGCAGAGCTGTTAGGCTTCCACCACGGCACCGAAGCCCACCGTCGCGTGCCGGACAACTTCAGTGAACAAGCATTCACACTGTGGCGCGACCTCACCAACACCCAAGCGACCACTTTCCAGAGCCTCAACGCCACTCATATTCACAACCCGGCTATCCGCTACTTTCACCGGGTCCTCTGCAACACCATCTTTGCTCGGGAGAGCAACCACAAGCTCAACTCAAAGGAGCTCCTGTTTCTGTACTGTGCCCTGCATGATGAGCCAATCAATGCTGCCCCCTTTATGCTCTACCACATCCAGGCCATCGCGCACCGCGGCTCATCCCCGTTTTTCATTGGAGGCATTGTCACCACCCTCGCCATTCAGCTGGGGCTTGGTGACGCGCTCGCTGATCTGCCGCACCTCGCCCCCGATTTCCTGACCATGAGCTACTTCCGGTCCGCCCACCTGATCGCACAGCGGGAGGATGGCAGGTACAGCCCTGTCGTCAATGGCACCGTCTTCCACCACATCACTCTGCCGTCACGCACACGCATCGACCCAGCAAACCGAGCCAACTGGCTCTTTGCCTTACCAGCAGCCGCGGATCACGTGCCGGTACATGATGATCAGCCAAACGCCGCAGTAGACGAGATGCAGGACGCCATGGATGCGGCTGAGCATGCCCAGGACATCCCCGAGACTTCCACCCGACAGCAGGCAGCCCCCGCTGCCACACTAGAGGACGTCCTATTTGCGATCCACCAGCAGAACCTGATGAACGCAGAACTAGAGCGTCAGCAGAAGGCCCAGTACGACGCTCTGCGCAGCACTATTGCTGCCAACCATGCGGCCACTAACGAGCGGATTAGCGAACTCTTTGGCGAAGTCCGCGGCGAGCTTGAGGCACTCCGCCTCAGCATTACTGCTACCTCCGGTACCGGCTCTGACCTCGACGCGACTCCCTCCAGACGCCGCTCTCGCACCAGAGGCCGAGCCCGCGATCACCAGCAGCAGTAGTTTGCTTTTATGTTGTTTTTCAGTTTTAGTCTTGTACTGTATCTATACCGCTATTATATCACAACATTGAGGACAATGTCTGATATAGTGTGGGAGAGGTACTTTTCATTTCATTTCATTTCAATGTACTTTCAATTCTGTTGTATTCCTTTTAGAAAATCAATGAAATGAGTAATTCTGTGCGTTATTTTCTTGAATATCGAGTTTTCCCTGATTATTAAGCCATACTAGAAAAATACTTAAATTACTCGCATTACCCGACTGACCACCGAATGGTTCGTAATTACGAGGCCGAGAACGATTAAACAAGACCAATACAATCTTGACATCTTCGACCCCCTGCTTAAGAAATTCCATCCGATCACCATTGCGAGTGCACCTTTAGTTCCAGTTCAAAAGTAACCCCAGTAGTTTATACTAGCAGTCAGCACCGTCTGAACACAAACCACGTGGGGAGCCGATGAATATAAGCGTTTGATGCCTAATCAATAATGATCCTTCGTATCTCAATGCAAAATGAAAAGAGATTGCACCAAAGTACACGGTCGCAGATAAGAAACGAGAAATATGAGAAGGACTCCGTTTCGGGTTGGTTCAGAGGTACTGGTTCTGAACTCGGTAGGGCGTGCTACGGCTCGATCCCCCACAACCTCCGCATCGGATGAAACATGAAGGGTTACCACACTCGTGTACCAGACCCCGTGCTAAAAAAGGATCAAAATCGCTAACCGGCTACTCCACTACGTGCGTGCGAAGGCAAAGGGCTTAATGTGACTGCGCCAGAACGAACCGGGTGAAATACGATCGAAAAACTCTAGGTGAAATCGCAATGTGATTGTCGATTGTTTCGCTTGACGGGAAGTAGACGACATAGCCTGTTGCTTATGTCATCGGTGTATCGGTAGTGTTCTATCAAAGTACCGGACTATCCGACAGAACGATCCACCGGACGGTTTGCTATGAGTATGCGCGAATAAAACCTTGTCCGCCGATTTTCAACCGACTATTTGCTTGAGGACAAGCAAAGGTTTAAGTTTGGGGAAGTTTGATGACGAGAAAACGCATCGGTTATATCGCTAGATTTCATTGACTTTTACCGCGCATTCACCGTTTTAACGCTCGATTCCTCGAGTTTTTCTTACTATTTTGCAGGTACATCGATATGTGAGGCCAAATCAAGAATTAAGAAGAAAAGAACAAAGAAACCACAAGAAATGAAGCAAGACAGAAGCCTGCATAAAACTCTGCATAATTTGTTACGACCACGGTCGTTACAAGGGAGTCACGACCGTGACACCTTGCTTTGGGACCTCACGACCGTGAGGAATGAGTGACGACCGTGACACTTGGAAACATAAGGCAACGAGCGTGAAGACCTTGTCACGCCCGTGACAAGGATATAACGTGATTCTTTTGACTCAGACTACGTCAAAGTCACCAGTGAAGCCACTCCTCCTAGTAATTCTCACGTGAGGGAGGTTTCTCCCACTTTCTGCTGCCACTTTCCAACATTTTCTCAACCACTTCAGCAAAGCCCAAGAAGCAAAAGACCCAGGACCAGCCCATTGGAAGCTCTATAAATAGGACCAGCTCAGGAGAATTTAGGAGGAGACTTCAGTATCAAAATTTCCTGCGGAAGCTCTGCCGAATTACCTTACCATCAGATTTATTATTCCAGCATTTTATTTTCTGCCTTATTTTATTTGTATCCAAACCAACCGTGTAACAATTTCCAACATTAGGGAATTGTTATACCCTTATTTGTTTCCAGCCTTCAGCATTTCGTTTTAATTTTTATTTCCGCCTACTCCAAGCCTTCCGGTCTGTGGAAGAAGGAGTCTACTCAGATATTTGTTAATCAGGTTTTTTTTCAGTTATTGCAATTTAATTTATTTAATTTATTTATAATGCCCAATTATTTCTCTGCCATTAGTAAGTTAATAAATAACTCTGAGTCTGATTTAACCTCGATGAGTAGCTAAATACCTTAGGGCGGTATGTAGTTATAACTAACTTAACCGGTAAAATATAACCATGGGCTAAAATAATTAATCGCTTAACATTCTGGCTGATACTTTTTAATTAAATTCGACCTTTTCGTTACGAGAGTAAGAAAAGGGTATTAGGTTGGGTCAAGACCACGAGAGTGTGAGATTTTAACCAGATAGCTAAAGTTAGGCATTTAAATTAAATACAGCGAGAGCGCTTTAAGATAAATTAGAATTATTTAGTTTCCAAAAATTATCTCTAAACACTTATGGGCTAGCGAGAGCAGGCATAGGGCTTTAGGGATGAGATCTGATTCAAGACCACGAGAGTGTGAGTTGAGGGTATTCAAACTAGTAATCTCTACCGAATAGATTAAGTGAACATCTTTATAAGCCTAGGTTAGATTGACCCACCTAAGTTAGTATAATTACATACCGACCGTTTTAGTATTGTTTTATTAAAAACTTAATTTTTATTCCGCCTTCAATAGTCTTAGAAAACCAACAACAATCGTGACAACTATTCGCCTTAGCTAAACTAGAAGTTCATCTAGCACTACGTAACGATAGAATCCCTGTGGATCGATAATCTTAAATATTACTTCGATAGGCTGTGCACTTGCAGTAAGATACCGCTAGACGCATAAGTAGACACGTCTTTAGCCCATCAATGACTTTGTTTTGTTTTCCTTAGTGGCTTCTTAAAGGCCCGTTTTGATGGACTGCACTCCCCTGTTTCATTATTACCCCCTTTTCTATTTTCTTTTAATTAATTTTTAATATGTAGTTATGTTTATATATTTTAGTTAGATGTATTATATATTGTTTTTTTTATATAAAATAGATTGTTTTTTTTTGTAAATATATTATACTTTAGCTTTTATATAATTTTCTTTTAGATTTTTATATATTATACTTATTTTAGAAGTTTTATGCGATTCCAGTTTCTTTTAGTTTTTTTATATATCTTTGAAATTTCAATTCATATTTTCTATTTTTAGAGTTATTTTATTTCCCATTTCTTATTGGGATTTTTATTCTATTTTCTATTTTAGTCGATGACGACATTTCCGTAATCCATTACCAGTCAAATTATTGATGAATAATGTTGGATCCGAGACCACCTCTTTCTCTCCTCATTTTTCATCTTCTTTCGATTTTATTTTGACTTTCTTGGATCGATGAAGTCTTGTATCCGTGAGCGTCAGATTTTCGAAGTCGATAACCTTCCCGATTTCAAATCTATGGAAGATGACCATTTGGTTCATTTTCTTTACTTTGGGGTTGCGATAGGCTACCTTAGATTAATCGACATTATGTTTGTGATTAAGATGAGATCCCACTGTTTTTGGTCCGTGCGACACGATTCAGTTGGAGAACGATCCTCAATATCGTTTCTCTATCTTGTCCATAGTGTCGCTACTGCGAAAAAAGGTGTCGACAAAGACAGAAGAGTCGCCACCTATCGTTATTTATCCCAAAGGAGGGAAAGGAAACGATCAGGAAAAACCTAGCGAAAAGGGATAAGATCGGTCATCGCAACCAAATCTAGGGTTCTGGAGTCGGTTACGCAAGGGGAAGGTATTAGCACCCCTCACGTCCGTTGTACTCAACAGGATCCACGCTTGTGTGTTTATCTGACGGGTTGTTTATCTATCTACGCTAATGGTCTGGCCAAAAGAAAAAAGGAAAAGAACTCGACAAAGCGTCGCTTCTCTGGGCCTACGTACTCCCTCGTACAATGGGAAATTCAGAGTCAACGTAGTTCGACCAACTACAGGCGAAGGTTTCTCGCCAAGATACCGCATCTTGTGCCTATGTACTCTCAACAGGTATGAGAGATCAGAGTGAACGTAGTTCAGGATAAAACGAAACACAGGTTCGTTCGATTGTTTTTACCCGAGTAGGGTTAAACTACAGTTCCAGCAGTTAGGGACAACGCCTGTTTGCGGTAGAACCGAAGCTTAACAGTACTCTTTTCATCTGAAAAGATTTTTTGAATTAAGGCCCCAAAGGGAAAAAGCGGTTTGATGTTTGTTTTTAGTCTTTTATCGGAGAAGAAGTGTTTTTTATGAATGTTTGTAATTCATAGTGCACTAGAGACTATGACCTAGAAGTGAATGCGTCGCATGTCACCCAAAGGGTGCCACACTAAACATCCTGGATACTGAAAGGAAACCCTCCAATAACCATTCCCTGGGTAGCTTAAGGCTCGTAACGTACATTACAAACTAGCCTTTATTAGGTGGATTAGCATGGTTTAAGATGAGAAAGAGAGACGCACAGAAGGTCTAAGGGAAACTCGACCCTAACTTTGTCATGCAAAGTGATCCTAAAGTTCAGATTGAAAAAGGGGAAACATCTACCCTAATGTTAGCATACTTGGATTGAACGTCTAATGTCTCTCCTACTCCCATCCTAAACGGAGGGACTAGGAATCCTATGGGGATCATGGCAAAAAGCACAAGAAGAACAAAGGAAAGATCAATCATAAGTAAAGAATGCAAACATGAAAATGCACATCTAGAATGGTGGGAGGGAGGAAAAGTGTGTGGGACAGCGGCCGCCACAAGCGCGTCTCGACCTCAACAGCGATGCAAGAATGATGCGAACATGTGGAGAAAAACAAGAAATGAAAGCAAGTAAGCATGTAAACAAATGGAAGAATGAACATACATGTTTGCAAAATCATGATTAATCAACCATAAACAGTGACAAATATCCAAAACAATTCAATCCTAATGCATCACACTGATCTATGATGATTCGAATCGAAACGGTATGCAAACAAGCAAGCAAAACAGCAAATAAGGCATTTTGGCACAGTGTTAATCGGTTAACACATACTGTTAATCAGTTAACAACTTAAAATGTTTGGAAAATATGAAGTTTTGAACAGGTTAATCGGTTAACCATATGCGTTAACCGAATAACACTGTTAACGTTTGAAATTTTTTGAAAGTTTGATATGGTTAACCGATTAACCATATAGGTTAACCGATTAACACTGCGCCAGAAGTGAAAAACAGCAGCAGAAAATCACTTAATGCACAAAATCACTTAATCAAGTGATCCAACAGATCAGCTTATCAAATAAGCACGAAATTACACCTACAAACAGAAAACCAATAGACATGTAAACATGTCTACACAGCACAGTCGCAATTCACACGGATCGAAATCCACCAAAATTCAATCGAATATGAAAATTGTCATGAAAATGCAAATAAGCTAAAAAATGCTATGGATCTAGAATCTCCAACCTTCGGAGCGGAGATTTTCTCCGGTTAGTGTTGATCTTGCTGTAATTGAGTAGATTGAGTGCTAGAAATCCGGAAAACTTCGAGATCCAAGCCAATTATAGTTGTACGAACGAAGATCCACCAAATTTGAGTCGAAACGCTTCGAATAATCACTTCCAACTCAAGCTCCAAAATCAGATCTCAATTTGCACGAAAATGGATTATGAAAATTGATCCAAAGATGAGGATGGATGAAGGTTTATGCTCAAGAATCCATTGATTTCAATGAAAAATCAATGAGTCCTAATGAAAAAAGAGCTTTGAGTGTGGGTTTTGGAAATGGAGAAGTTGAGAGAATTTGAGAGAGAATTTTGATCAATTCTGAAAAATGAATGTGAGAAATGAGAATTGGCTCCCTTTGGTTTGGAGTAGATCACTTAAAAACCATCTAGGTTTGGATCCCAAAGGTGAGGTTTGGACTTTGGATTGGAAAGTTGGTTTGGAGCTAGGCATGGGAATTTGGAGGGAAAATTGAAATAACCAACTTTCAAGAAACTTCTAGATCCTTCTTTTGGTAAAAATGAGCTTCAAGGTGATCAAAATTGGACCCCAAGTGCAAATGGCTTGCAAAATCACGTACAGGGCAAAATTTGCTATGGTTAACCGATTAACCATATGCGTTAATCGGTTAACGCTGTTAAAACTTCAAATCTGAGCTGATTCACCAATGGTTAATCGGTTAACCTTATGTGTTAACCGATTAACAGCTTCAAAAATTTAAATTTGGCGCCTTTTGGAAGGAAACCTGCCCGTTTGCCTGTTTCTCGCCGTTTTGAGCTCTGTTAAGCTTTTGACACTTGCTCTTGAGTATTGTAGCTGTGATAATGCTGGATATAGACTGAATGTTGTCTCCTGATCTGGGCATACCCTGCAAAATAAAATCGGCCGCTCGACCGCTGGACAAAATAAATTCCGTCTCCTCTGATGCTCGCGGTTTCTCGCGCTAAAAATGAATTTCGAGCCATAGGACAACCTTGATCCCCTGCCTCGAGAACCAATGCTATGCAAAATGTTGATGCTATGAATGCAAATGAAAACAAAACACAAGCCAAGCACGAGAATCGGTTGGTCAAATTTCGGGGTGCAACACATAGCACGGAAATCAATATGCGACCTCCTATAGTTCGGCTTCCCTTATAAGTCGAGCTACGACGGTTTAGCATCACATTGGACCCGATTCAATTCACCTTGACGCTTTCAAACCGTATCACCGAGGATCAAAAAGGATATTAGAAGCTTTGAAATGGAGCTTGCACGTAATTTTAAGGGTCAACGGAACCACTCCGTTCGGTAACATCTTTCTAATTCATTCTTTTTCATTATCCGTCGAGTGTTGCGAGCTGTTTGCATTAGATACGTAGGAAATGATGAATGGGGAGCCTCTTCTCATTTATCTATAGTGTTTAGCGTATGTCCTTTGGACGATATGCGACGCATTCGCTCCTACGTCTTAGAATTTTGGGTGTGCGTCCAATTCCTTCCCTTTTAGGCGTTTCAGGCCTATCACCCTTTTCTCTTGCCCCCGTAAGATCGAGATCTCTTTTCTCTCGCATCCTTGCAATTGAGACTCCTTTTCTCTCGCCCCCGTACGATCAAGACCGTTTTACCATAGTCGGCCGAACTACGGCTGCTCTGATCTCTCATATATGTTTAGAGTACGTAGGCATAGGACTGCGATAATCCTAGCGAGCACTTTTCTTTCTTTCTCAACCTTTAGGTTCCCGTACCTTTTAACCCAATGACATGCTACATCCGTTCTACCGCAAACAGGTAACTCCTAAGTCTCCAATGGTCGAGCAGTAATACACCTAACTGCTAGAATGTGTGCGCTAGTATCGTCTACCTTTTCCCTTACCCCTGTGCGATCGAGAACACCCCGTTTTCCCGTAGTTAGCATGAACTACGTTTTTCTCTTATTTCTCATACCAGATGAGAATACGTTGGCATAAGACGTGATATCTTGGTGAGCAACCTCCCCCCGTAGTTTCCCGAACTAAGTTGACTCTGACTTTCCCATTGCACGAGGGAATACGTAGGCATAGCGTGACGATGTTCTATCGAGTCAGTTCTTTCTTTGTTTAGCAGCAGCTGTAGATAGTTTATTTTTACACTGATAGATATACAACAAGCATGGATCCCTTTGAGTATAACGGACGTGAGGGGTGCTCACACCTTACCCTTGCGTAACCGACTCCCGAACCCGAGATATGGTTGCGATGACCTGTCTTTCCCTTTTTCGTAGGTTTTCTCTGACCGTTTCCTTTCCCTCTCTTTGGGATAAATAACGAACGGTGGCAACTCTTCTGGCCTGGCCGGCCCCTCTTCGCAGCGATGCGACAGCTGGCGACTCTGTTGGGGAATTTTTCCATCCCCTAAGCGAGTCTATCCTAGCGTTTGTTTGCTTGTTTTTGGGTGTGTATATTTTGTGTGTTTGTATATTGTTGTATTTACATTTTCCGCACTTTATTATTATACTGTTGCTGTTGTGATGTTGGGTGGTTGTTCCTTTGAGAGATAAGCCAAAACCCAGGCTTGAGTACATACATAGCATAATATTGGAGAGTAGTAAGGACCTGCATGTTAGGCGTGCACTAGTCTTCATGAAATCCGCTTTCAGACGAGGTTTCCTTTTGAAGACATCCTATCCCGTACATTGTTCGGGAATGGGTGTTGTATCTGGAAACTGTCAACTCTGGAGACCGATCATTTAGGAGTCAGCTAAGTGAGGCCGCTTGGTTAGACTATAATGCCAAACTAGAAATGGTGAATGTATCATCATTTCTCGAAAGTCTGTGACGCTGACGACCGTATAGGATGCCGAACCTTGTCAGATATTAGGTCTATACCTTGTGAATGGGAGGGTTATGCAGGAAACTTAACCTCCAACCTACCCGGATTTCTTATCAGTGTGGACCTTTGATCTCTGATGTTATGAGGTTCCTATACTTTATTCTTTTGGTGTTCCGGTATTTTCTCGCCAAAGCGAAGCTCTGGTTCAATTCAGTCAGCAGCGCAACAGTTATTCAGAGATTTGTGGAGGTTGTGATCCCGTGTTCCTTGCATCTTGCATTGCATTTGCATAGGCATCTCTGCATCATTTTTCATATCATTCTTCAGCTGGCCAGAGAGTAGTCGGATTCGATCATGGTTGGGCCTAGCCAAGGTTTTTCTGAAGCAGTATGAGTATAATCTTGACATGGCCCCCAGTCGCATGTAGTTGCAAAGTTTGTCTCAAGAGAACAATGAACCCTTCAGAAGGTATGCTCAAAGGTGGAGAGAATTTGCTTTCAAATTGCAACCGCCGCTTCTAGACCAAGAGTTAGCAGACATGTTCATAGACTCGCTGCAAAGCCTATACTTTGAAAGAATGCTTGGAATTACACCAAACTTCTCTGACCTGGTAACAACAGGAGAACACATTGAGAATGGCATAAAGATTGGAAAAATTCAGGATGTCTCGAGAAGTCAGGCCATTGAAACTGAATCTCTCCGTAGCTCCCAAGAAGAAGAAGAAGAAGATGTGATTAATGCAGTCCTGACAGATGTTGGTTATTTTCAGGGAGAATCAGTGAAATCTTTTGGTTCTTCATCTTCTTAGCGGTCATTATCTTCTGTGCCTAGGGCACCATATCAGAAGCCTTGGGTCGCTCCTCATGCAAATTAACGAGCCCATGGCTGAGGTTATCTGAATCAGCGCCAGAATCAAAATAGGCCTCACAACAACTTGGAAATAAGGATTTCTCCTCTTCATCCAGTCTCTATGTCGTACAGTCAACTTTTGCCACATCTGATTCAGAACTCTTTGGTGGAGCCTAAGACTCTTAAGCCTGTGCCATAACCTTACCCTCCTGCGTATGATCCCCATGTTCAGTGTGGATATCATGGCGGATCCATGGGGCATTAAACCGAAGATTGCAAAGCTTTCCAAGCCAAAGTACAATAGTTGATTGACAAAGGGTCATTTCCAGAAACCAGTGGTCCAGACAGGCAGACGTCATCAACATTGGCAGTCCTCAGACATTTTTTATCATTTGCATTTGTAGTTTCTTTCCTGTTAGTTGCTACTTGCTGTTAAACACTGTTGTTTTGAATGGTAATATTAATGAAGTGAGTATGAATTTTTCTGAATTAATCATGTCGCATTCGCTCATTTATCACAAAGCACAGACACATGCACCTCTTATTCACTCTACTTCATCACTGTTGTTTAGTAAAGATTGGAGGGAGCATGACGAAAACTGAATACTCATAACTGATGATCGTATGCTTTTGGATAAAATCCTGTTGATGATGTACATGCATTGTTTCAAATCCCCTAAACACCGGAGAGATAAGGAGTTAGTCCCTAGTTAACCACTTCGAGCCTAGAAGTAGGAGTTTCTTCGGATTTTCAAACCCTCACATCTTAACCTGGGGCAGGGTAGTTGTTAGTTAATTTGACCGAGCGTTCAAATTTTATAGAGGAGTGTCCCCATTCGAGGACCAATCACATCTTATCCCTCTCAAGAGGTCATCCCTCATCAACTACAATCGTTAAACATCACCAATCAGAAATGATACCGTTACAACCCTTTCGGAGAAATCAAGACAGCCGGTGTCACATGACTTGTTCCAAAAGAAAAGAGAGAAAAAAGAAAGCCCGCTAAGTCGAAAAACTGGAAAGCAAAAACTTTGGCAAAATTGGGGCATCCCCCTGGACTGCAAAATCAGAAAATTTGAAGAAATCAGTCCAGGAAAAAATTAGGGAATAAAAGAATGAAAAGAAAGGATCGTAAAAGAAAAATCCTCAGACAAGAACGAGGAGGTCGTGTGACTACAGACACAGAAGACAAAAGGGGTAATTGTTACTCCGAAGACCTTGTGAGTTCCCTAACCATCACTCCTACCATTCAATAAACCTTTTGAGAGTGAGCGCTTATGCCGAGTTAACTGAACGTTAGGATTGGAGATCATCATGGAGAAGGGGTGGGTACAAATCATACTTTGAGCCTAATATCCTTTGTTTCAATAACCATGAACCAGACCATGATTCAACCCTCGAAAGACCTAATTGAGGCGGGATTTATTCTGAAAGCATACTACAATGAGGTTGAGTAACCTGACTCCTACATGATTTGCTAATCATATCCTTGTTATATCTCACACCAATCAAGTTAGCACAATGTTTGGACTAAATGGTCCATTCGTCTCACTATCACGACACTTGATAAGTGACATTTTTTCAAAATCTGCATGAACACTGCATTAAAATTACCATTAGTGAACAAACAATTTTAATTGCAGGTCAGTAATTGACATGGTGGAAATTCCAACAGGGAATAATCAAACAAGACTGAATCATTCAGCAGTCTGAATCAGGATTGAGTATGCTTTGTATCCCTGTGGATCTGGGGCATTGACGTCCAGATAGTTTGGAATCGATCAGTCTGAGACAAGTCCTGAAGCATCGGTTGATTATGGGGCAAATCATTCAAGAAGCAATTGACCAGAATTGAATCATCTCGAGACTACCAATTAGGGGCAGGTCACCTGGAGATTCTGTCGATTTGAGGGCAGATCCCTCCAGCGTTCAGTCAGAGCAAGTTAAGTCGCTTCAGCGCTCATTCAGGGGCAGGCCACTTCAAGAGTATATTGAAACCAACCATTCTGAGAGTTGGATAGTCAAGATCCTTTCATGGTACAAATTCTGGGGCAAGCCATCTCGAGGTCGTCTCATGGCAAGCTACTTTTCTTTTCAAGTTGAACTACACTGGGGCAAGTGATTTAAGTGAGTTCATTTTCGTCAGTAAAAGTTGAGTGTCGGAGAACCGTGCCATCACCTCATCCATAGCCTAAACCTGTTACTTGTCAGAACCGTGTAACCAATCAAACCTCCAAAGCCCAGTTCTCGTCTGGCGAACCATCAAACCAGTTCTCGTCTGGTCAACCCTTCACTAAGCACCAGTTCCCGTCTGGTGCATGTCAGCTTTTTAACCAGTTCTCGTCTGGTCACCCTTTCTTTAGCCTACTGTTTAACCAGTTCTTGTCTGGAAAACACAGTTTTAAAGACCAGTTCTCGTTTGGCAAACCAGAAATCAGTTCCCGTCTGATACC
Source organism: Lathyrus sativus (assembly GCA_963859935.3). Classification (NCBI taxonomy): domain Eukaryota; kingdom Viridiplantae; phylum Streptophyta; class Magnoliopsida; order Fabales; family Fabaceae; genus Lathyrus; species Lathyrus sativus. The sequence goes on from OZ012739.1 coordinate 372,639,387, forward strand.
AATACAAGAAATCAGTTCCCGTCTGGCAACTTAACCTTTTGCCACCAGTTCTCGTCTGGTAGTCCACCCTCAAATACTAGTACTTGTCTAGTAATTCCCCTTTGAAATCCACTTTTGTTGATAACCAGAAATAAATCCCTATCACCATAAAACTGGTTCCATCCCTAAACCAAAAAGCCCAATTGTACTTGGCACGATCATTCCCAATTGTTCACGTGCTATTACATTCCCCGGCACGAGGCTCGATTGATCTCACTCCTCCATAGTTGAGATTTTGTATCCCCGCAGGGTGATGTTGTTAAATCAGGAATATCTCGCCAACGATAATATGCAGTTGAGACTAGTTTCTACCCAGCAGGTTGAGATTGTATTTATCCCCTATCAGGATGTGATCAAAGTTTTCCTCAGCAAGTCGAGATTGATATCCCCGACAGAGTAGAGCCATACCCAGTAGGTTAAATGTGTACGCCTATCACCAGTGGGTTGAGATTGAAGTTTTCCCCGACAAGTAGGTTTGGGTTTATTTCCCCAACAGTGGGACGAGTGCAGTGTTATTGCCCCCACAAAGTCCAAGTCTTTGGCTCCTTTCCCCTTAGAGTCTAGGTCATTGACTCATTCCCTAAGCGAAGGTTGATATTGTTGAGTTTTACTTCTCATTCCCCAAGCAGAGGTCGATGTTGATTCCCTCATTGCGTAATCCCCAGTGAAGTCAGCGGAGTTTGTTTTCTTCCCCGCAGAGTGGGATTACTTCCAAAGAAGGTCATTCTTCATCCTCACCAGAGAGAGTTTGGGATGATTTCCCAGTAAATCTTATTCATTATCCCTAGCAGATAGCAGATTCAATCTCCGGTAGAATGGAGCTATTCCTCAGCAGTTTGCTTTGTTTCCCCAGTAGAGTCGTCTGTTCCCCATAATGTTATATCCTGGCAGACGATCCATGGCTGATTTCCCCGGTAGAGTGGAGATGTTGTCTCCAGCCAAGTCATTTGTTCCCTAGAAGAGTTGTATTCTGGTAGGCCATCCAGGGCGTTTTCCTTAGTAGAGTTTAATTTGATCCCCAACGGAGTGGATTTGGTCTTAGCAAAACAGTTTTACCCAGAAGTCTTCTCAGAAGCCATCCAGGGCTTGATTTCCCCAGCAAAAGCCCAATCATACTTGGCACCCAGTTTTCCCCAGCGGAGTTGGTTTCTTCTCTCTAACATTTATTTTGCTGAGGTGGTTCCTTTGCATTTGCATCGTGCATAGCATCCTTCCAAACACGTATCTTTTCCATTTTGTATGAAGCATTACACCATATTCAAACATGTGCATTTGAAACATAAGCCAGGTTGTTACCTCTTGTTTCCAATTGTATCTCTAGTAGACGATGGTTTATTGAGCCCGTGTGGTATCCAGACCTCGGCTCCTACCGGTTTATCTTTTTGCCTGTGCGGTATCCAGACCCCGGAAGATTACGATGTTATTTCAATTAGCCCGTGCGGTATCCAGACCCCGGCTTCCTCCGGTTATTTCAGTAAGCCCGTGTGGTATCCAGACCCCGGCTTCCTCCGGATATTTCAGTAAGCCCATATGGTATCCAGACCCCGGCTCATACCGTTTGCTTAACCAACTTGTGCGGTATCCAAACCCCAGTTCATGTTTGTTCCAGCAAGCTCGTGTGGTATCGAGACCCCGACTTCCACCGGTTTATTTCTTTAGCCCGTGCGGTATCCAGACTCCGGCTCCCTCTAATCCATTTCTCAAAGTCTATGCGGTATCCAGACCCCGGCTTCCACCGATGTATCTTTTTGCCCGTGTGGTATCCATACCCCGTCAATTTATGATGTTTTCCTTTAGCCCGTGCGGTATCCAGACCCCGGCTTCCACCAGTTTATCTCCTGAGCCTGTATGGTATCCAGACCCCAGATGATGGTTTATCTTGCCTATATGGTATCCAGACCCTGGCAGATTATAAAATTTTCTCTCGCCTGTGCGGTATCCAGACCCCGGAAGATTGTGATCTTCGATGGATGCATCCATATTGTCTCTCCCCAACAGAGTTTATTCAGTTATAGTTTGTTTTGCGTTTGGCAAATTTCTGGGTTCTTTTGTATTCAACCGTCTTTTACCTTGAATGTTTGAGAGTCGTTCACTTTCCATCCCTTCTGGTCCAAGTCGTTTGAATAGGGGCAGCTGTTGCACCCTAAAATTTGACCAACCTTTTCCAGTAATTTGGCTTATGTTTCATTTCATTTGCATTTGCATATCATTTATCGCATACTGTGCATTTTGTCGGTCGGAGTGATTTATCGGGATTACAGCCTCTTTGCTCGCGTTTCAGGCGATTCAAACCAATTCAAATAAGGAGATTTATCTTGGAATCGAGTGGAGTTTTGTTCTTATTATGGTGGTTCAATCTGCGCTGATGATTTCGATTGCGTTTCGGTGTTCGCCCGATCTTTCTGTTTTTATTTCACTGCTTTGTATGATTTTATTCTTATTTTCTGTTTTTATGGTTTTATAATATAGTTTTTACTTTTGCTAGAAATTAGATTATTAGAAAATAGTTTTATTTAGATTTTGTTTAGAGAATAGGTTTTTATTTTTTAATATAGCATTTTAAGTGGTTTTTAGATTTTAGAATTATTTTCTTTTAATTGTTTATTTTAGATTAGATTTTTATTAAGAGTTAATTTAAATTATTTTATTAGAATTTTAGTTAATTAATGTTTAGAACTTTAGGTCAGAATTTATTAGATCTGTAGTTATCTTTCCTTTTAGTTAATCATCTTTTAATCAACATTAATCCAGAAAATCAACAAAAAACAGCTATGTACAGGTGTCAATTTTTCCACTACATAATGTTCCTGTTCATTTTCTTCCAACTTTCAACCATCCTGCAACCCTTAACAGCTATCAACAACACACCACTACAAAACAAAACACACAGCCACAAACCGTACAAGGTACGAACCCACAGCAGCTCACAACACCACCAACCGACCTACAGCCTGCCCACAACCTATAAAATTGGAAAAACGCAGCAACACTCCAAATGATACCTGCATCATTACCTGCTACAAACCGTACAAAAACCCACGTTGGACTAAATATGCTACTCCACAACACACAAATGAAAACATTGACACCAGTACATAAAGAGGAAAGGGAGATTGACAAGAAGAGATTGGAAGCCATTGCTCATGGCCGGTTGTACCAGAGTAGGATGAAGAAAGCCTTTGATCAGAAAGTGCATCCTCGGTGCTTCTAGAAGGGTAATTTGGTGTTGAAAAGGATCCTTCCTCCTCAGACAGATCATAGGGGAAAATGGACTCCTAACTATGAAGGTCCCTATGTGGTAAGAAAGGTTTTCTCTAGCAGAGCCTTATTACTATCTACTATGGATGGTGAAGATTTTTCGTCCCCTGTGAACGCAGACGCGGTTAAAAAAGACTTTGCTTAAAGAGACCCTCTGGACAGAAAAAGAAAAGTCCAGGCAAAAATGGGGCATGCCGGCGAACCATAAAAAGAAAAGGGTTCGGGCAAAAATTAGGGATAAAAAGAAAAGATGATGAACCCGCAAAGTTGAAAACCTGGAAAGGCGACTTTGGCAAAAATGGGTATCCCGATAGGCTGAAAACCCGAAAGGGCGGCCTAGGAAAAGGTTAGGGATTTGAAAGCAAACGACTGCAGTCTGCGCTCGATCTGTGAGCTTATGAGCGGTTATCCCGAAGGAAAGGAATCAGTCTCAGTCTTTTCAGAAGGCGAAACACGGGGAACATCGAAGACATACAGGTCATAGCTGAATCGACACATGGTGGTTGTCTGTGTCCATATTGCCGATATTTGTATATATTCTCTTGCTTTTATGCAATTACCTCTTTTTAGGAATTGCATCCGAATTGTAATTCTCCTATTTATAAGCTTTTTTTATCAATAAAGTATTCACTTCAGTCAAAGAGCTTTCTCTTATTGTTTTGCTTTTACTGTTTTGTTTGCAAAAAACATCCGTTATTTTGGTAAACATTGCAGGTGAAAATGTGAGGCTTTACAGAGCATAACGAAAGCAATGACTCTGCTTGCACAACTGGTATCAGGAATGATACCCGAGGTAACCATTTTGCAGGTAGGGAATGCCTTTTGTTTTTGTTTGTTGTAGGATGGCAGGGTTATCCTCAGCAGTTTGAGATTGCAGCAAGTTAAAGTTGCATTTCCCCTCGTCAGGATATGATCAGGATTATCCTTAGCACGCCGAGATTAATATCTCGATAGAGTAGACTCATCCTCAACAGATAGATATGGGATTATCCCCTAGCATGAGTTCTAAGTTGTGCTTCCCAGCTGTCGCTACCGCGAAAATAAGGTGCCGACAAAACAGAAGAGTCGCCACCTTTCATTATTTATCCCAAAGGAAGGGAAAGGAAACGATCGGAAAAAACCTGACAAAAGGGTATAAGACAAGGTTATCGCAACCATGTCTGGGTTCGGGAGTCGGTTACGTAAGGGGAAGGTATTAGCACCCCTCACGTCCAACGTACTCGATGGGATCCACGCTTGTTGTGTTTGTCTACGGGTGAAAAATAATCTAGCTACGACTTCTAAATCTAAACAGAAAGAACTAACTCGATAGAGCATCGCGCTCTATGTCTACGTATTCCCTCGTGCAATGGGAACGTCAGAGTCAACGTAGTTCGGGAAACTACGGGGGGATTACTCGCCGAGATATCGCATCTCGTGCCTATGTACTTTCACACGGCATGAAAGATCAGAGCAAACGTAGTTCGAGCTACTACGGCTTACTGGGGTGTTCTCGACACGGGATGAGAGAAAGGATTGACGATACTAGCGTATGCATTCTAGCAGTTAGGTGTATGCTGCTCGCTCGTTGGAGACTTAGGTGTTACCTGTTTGCGGTAGAACGGACGTAGTATGTCGGGTTTAAAGGTACTGGGAACCTACGGGACCTAGAACTACGGTCTGGTCTCAATTGCGCTAGGGCAAGAGAAAGGGAAAATTAGTCATCAGCGGGAAAGTCTCGATCGCACGACAGCGAGAGAATAGAGAAGTTAGTTGTTAGTGTGCTCGCTAGGATATCGCATCCTATGCCTACATATTCTCGTCTGGAACGAGAAATCAGAGCAGTTGTAGTTCATCCAACTACAGCGAAAGGGGGAAAAGGGAGAAAGGGATCTCGCTAGGATCATCGCAATCCTATGCCTACGTACTCTTGTCTAGTACGAGAGATCAGAAAAAACGTAGTTCGGTGCACTATGGAAAACGAGTCTCGATTGCACAGGGGAAAGAGAAGGGGTCTCAATCGCCTGAATGCAAGAGAAAACGGCTTTGATCGCGCGGGGGTGAGAACAAAGAGGAAGCAGGCCTAACACGCCTAAACGGGAAGAAACTCTGGACACACACGCAAGAACCTAAGGCGTATGAGCGAATGTGTTGTATGTCACCCAAAGGGTGCCACACTAAACACTCTAGACGATTGAGAGGAAGCCCCTCAATCACCATTTCCTACGTATCTAACGCTACGACTCACAACACTTGACGGTTGCACGAAGACTTGAATAAGAAAGACGATATCGAACGAAGTGTCTCTGTTGGCCCTTGACATTGTGCACAAGCTCCATTCCAATCGTCGCCTCTCTGGATCCTTGATGATGACGTCTCGAATCAGAACCAATGTAACGTTAAATCGTCATGATTTGACTTATACGATAAATCAAACTATAAGAGGTAGCGTATTGATATCCGTGTCAAAGACAAGATAGAGAAATGATATCGAAAATCATTCTCCAATTGAATCATGTCACACAGCCAGCACAGAATAAAATAAAAGTAAAATCAGATGGCAGAAGAGAAATGAGGAGAGAAATCCAATGACAAAAGGAAATAATATTCTACCCCTTAAATAGAAAATAAATCCTAACAGAAAACTCTGAAGAAATTACTAGGAAATTGCATACAAAATAAAATGGAAATTCTATCTAAAACTCTATAATATGCTATAATCTCCTAAAAAGAAAATAGAAATGAAAATTCTATATACAATGCATAATATTCTATAATATTCTATAAAGAAAATAGAAATAAAAATTCTATACTATCCTAAAAGAAAAATAGAATAGAAATTCTAAAATATAAACTCTATATTAAAAATATGCTAAGAATATTCTAAACTATAATTCCTAAGAAGAAAAAAATAGAAAAGAAATACTAAAGTGTATTACAAACACATATCTTATACAAGCAAAAATTAAAATAAAGGGGATGGGGTACATCAGCAGAACAGGGGGTACAGCCTGAAAACACAATTGGGCCCAGCCCACAATACAACAGCTAAAAAAAAACCAAAACAAAAAGGGACGGGGGGTGCGCGTAAGGAAAACGGTAGTGCAGGTCCAAGAATTCATTGGGCCCAAAGCCCAACATCCCAATCCAACCCACGAACCTTTCCACCTTCCTTCTCCCAAAAACCCTAGAACCTTCTTCTTCAATCTTGCAGCCGCCGTCTGTTCCTCAACCCATCCGTCTCAACTCCGTCAATCTTTGTTCCCTTTCCACCAAACCTCAACCACATTTTCTCTCACAACTCCTTCCCCGCCTTCCTTCAAACATCACCCTCACCGTCTCATTTCTTCAATCTCCCTACTTCTCCTTCTTGTTCAGCAATTGGTTGATCGAACCTTCATTCATGGCGGATTAGCGGGGGTTGGCTCGATGGATGAACGTTGATGATAGAATGATGACGAACGGTGATCTTGAGGGAGATCTGGGACCAATGATGAATTCTTTGAACGTTTCTAAAGGAGTTTTGTTGGACGGATTCAAGAAAAGGATGAACATTCATGGATGTTCTTGAAGATTCTGGAGAGTTTCTTGAAGAGATTTCTGGATCTATGAACATGAAGAACAACGAATGAAGAGGTTTGAAGGATCTATTGACTCGAGCAAGGATGGTGGAATCAGATTGTGATGTTGATGAAGATCTAGATCTGGATCGTTGATGAAGTTTCTGGAAACTTGAGGGATGAACGCGTTTGAAGTAGTTTTGTTGTTGATCTTCATGAAAATAAAGAGATCTAGGAAATGAATTGCAGTCCTGGAAGTTGCTGGTTAAACGTTCTTGATGAACGGATGAGGAAGTTTCTAGAAATCTGGACGGAGATCTATGAACACGATGAAGGTTCTTGGTTTTCTGGGAAACTAGAAAAGTTGGTTGAAGATTCTGGTGCATGTTCTGGGCGAAAACGATGATGGACGATGAACAATGATGGAGAATGATTGATGAAGATGATGAAAGTTCTGGTGGATTGTTTGAGATTTTCAGTGAGTTGCAGTTCTCCGACGACAATTACGGTTGGTTTGGCTGTATGATTTCGCCGGCGGGAGTTCTGAAGAGTTTACATGGCCGGAGAGAGAGGGGATGAATGGAGGACAGGTGGCAGGCTACGTCGCAGCCATGCAGAGTGAGAGGGACGCGTGGTGAGGTGGAAGAGAGAGAGGGACGCGTGTAGTGTGATGTGGGAGAGCGAGGTCTGAGGTGGAAGAGAGAGAGAGAGGGACGTGTGAGACCTTTATATAATGACAAGTGTCACTGAAAGTGGACTATGGGCCTGAACACTGGACACCTGACCCACGAATTAACAAAACCTGATTAAAAAATGAATCAATTAAGACTTAATGAACTCAGTTAATGGACTCAATTAAATGATGATTAAGATGATTAAGGACTCAAATAATTCTGACCAAACCAATTAAAACTAATTAATGCCTAATTAAAATTGATTAAAAGACTTAAGACCACTTAAAATCCTAATTAAAGAATGATGAAAATCCAATTAAATTAAAACTAATGAATATTCTAATCAATTAATCCTAGTTTAAATCTAGATTAGTAACATCTAACAAACTCTAATAAAAGAATTAAATCTTAACCCAATTAACTATTCTAATATTCTAAAAAGAATTATTATAAAAAAATAGAAAATTAACTCTAAAACAAATAAAATCTATTAATTTCTAAACAAAATAATATCTAGAAAAGAATTTAAATCTATAGATTTCTAAAACAAATTAAATCTAAAAAAGAATTTAAAATCTAGAAAATAAACCTATTAATTTCTAAACAACTCAATTATTCTAAAAAAGAATTAAACCTATTAATAGAAAAAAACTATTAATACCTAATAATATCTATTAATTATCCTAGAAAAACAATTCAATTAATATCCAGAAAAGAATTAAAAAATAGAAAAACTATTTAAACCTAATAAAATCTATTTAAAATCTATTTTCTAAAGTTAAAAATTAAGGAAAAAATATCTAGAAAATGCAATAACAACCAATTATATCAACTAAAAAAATGCGAGAATAAAGCGAAATAAACGGTAAAAACCGGACACCGAGATATCCTCAAAAACAACAGCAAACGCTGAAAACACTGGGACGAGCACAAATTTCACAACAAAACCTGCTTATTCAAACTGGTTTGAACTGCCTGAAACGTCAGGAAAATGCTGTAATCCCGATAAAATCAATCTGGCTATCGAAATACAATGTATGCGGTATGCAGATGCAAAAATGCAAAATGAGTTGAAACATAAGCCAAATACAAGAATTTGTTGGTCAAATTTTGGGGTGCAACAGCTGCCCCTATTCAAATGGCTTGGACCTGAAGGGTTGAAGTGCGAACGACTTTCAAACATTCAAAGGTAGAAGACGGTTGAATACCAAAGAACCCAAAAATTTGCCAACCTGCAGAAATAAACTGCAAAAACTGCTTGGGGAACAAATATCCGAAAAACTAAATCTGGTTGTCACGGCAACAAACTGATCAATCATCTGATAAAGAACAACTGATTTCAACATCAACCACCTGTGTGACGCCACATGCATTGAATCAACAATCAATCTTCAAATATACGCTACAATAAGCGGGCACCGAGCGACAGGACCATATCGACATACTATCCTTGACCTTTCATCTCTGAAGAAACGGGCAAGCACTACGTAAAGCGCGTATCGTCAATATTTTTGAACTTCCATTTCCGCAGAAACGGGCATACACTAAATAAAAGTGCGAACTGTCGATATCTATGACCTTTCATTTTCGCAGAAATGGGCTTACACTAAATAAAAGTTCGAACTGTCATCCGAAGACTTGAACGAACAACTCCACGGGACCATCTCCGTCAACACGGGTAACATCCCCGTCAACACGGGTAACAACTCCAAAGGTTTAATCCATGAGATTTTTTTTACACTGACGTAACAGCAATCCGAGGAAAACTGTACTGGGGAAACACATCGTCTAAAGGTAGACAGGAAGAAGAAACAATCTGAATCTCGCATCGTCTAATGATAGACAAGAGGAACATATCTGAATCTCGCATCGCCTAATGATAGACGAGAGGAAAATCATAGCCAAATCTCGCATCGTCTAATGATAGATGAGAGGAACATCCAATCCAAATCTCGCATCGTCTAATGATAGACGAGAGGAAAATCATAGCCAAATCTCGCATCGTCTAATGATAGACGAGAGGAACATCCAATCCAAATCTCGCATCGTCTAATGATAGACGAGAGGAAAATCATAGTCAAATCTCGCATCGTCTGATGATAGACGAGAGGAACAATATAGACTATGTCAATGAACCTCAAAACCACCCATCAAATTTCAGAATCCTTTCGTCTATAGGAGTTAATGGAAAGAACAATATCCTCAAAGGGGCCACATTATCAATAAGAATTGACAGGAAGAAAACCACCTTCAAAGAGCCATGCCGTCAATAAGAATCAACAACTAGGAAAACCGAACATCCTTCAAAGAGCTTCGACGTCAACAAGAATCAATGGTCAGAAAAACCCCTCTTGAAATGTCATCTCACCCAATAAACAGAAAGAAAACCATATCTGAAAGATTACCTTGAAACCTCACATCGTCTAAAGCTAGACGGAGAGAAAACCAAACCCAAAACTCACAACGTCTAAAGATAGACGGAGAAAACACCTGCTCAAACTCACAACGTCTAAAGATAGACGGAGAAAATTCCTACTGGACTCACAACATCCAAAGATAGACGAAGAAAACACCTGTTGGGGAAACACATCATCAATAGGAACTGACGAGAAGAAAACCTGCTCGGAGGTACACGTCGTCAATAGGAATTGACGGAAAGAAAAGTCTGTCGTCATCAGATGATTGATGGACAAAGCATAACTGTCGTATGATCTGAAAATCAAATAAACCAAAGAGCTGTCTGAACAAAGCTGCTGGATAAATGCCCCTGAACTGATTGCAGAGTAATTCATGTTGCCACGGAAGGCTGATAGAAAAACTGGCCTATGCTTCATATGCATATGCGTATGTTTGAATTTTTCTATGGCGTAATGCTCCATATAAGATGGAATGCTACGCATTTGACGATGAAATGCAAATATAATGATATATGCAAGATGCAAATGCAGGCTCGGGCTGCTGGAGAAACTGGATACGGAACCGCTTCCGCAAAATAAATGCTGAAGACAAAGCCAACTCCGCTGGGGATAACTGGTTATCACAGAATTATTCCAGCTAAATAAATGCTGGAAAGGTGAACCGACTCCGCTGGGGATAACCAAATGTGCTAAGCATGATTGGACTTCCCTGGGGATAGCTCACACACGCCAATGACAATTGGACTTCCGCTGGGGAAAACAGACAGAGTCTTCCTGCGTATTAATGAACATTGGATTTTGAGACTGATGCGCCAACACGGATTGGGCCTCACGGTGATTGCCAATATGGATTGGGCTTTAGAAATGGCGCGCCAATAAGGATTGGGCTTCCTGACGATTGCCAATAGGAATTGGGCTTTTAGGCTATCCGTGATGGGTCAAGTACGTTTGACGCTGGGAAACATCCTGACTGAATTCACGGTTTCTGGTTAAAGGGTCAAGGGATAATAGCACGACTTCCCGACATTCGTCTCACGCTTGAAAATTGGTTGAACCTGCTTGAGTAGCTCTGATGACATGGAGAGGAACAATTCCTTCACTTCCGATATGCCCCAGTATGTGGGATCTCTGTGGGGATATTCCTCAAATGGAAATCTGAACATCTGTACCCTGATGGTATGACATGAACTGCCACAACACTCTGAACCTCGGAGAGATGCTTCGGATCCAATGCCCCTCGGGCAAGAAACAACTTCTGCGCTTTTCGTAGAGTGGCCTGCCCCTGTCTGCAACGACTTTGCCCCTGATTAGCTGATTCAGAGTAAAATTTTTGGCTTCGAGAGATTTGCCGAATCTCGACCTGATTGCCTCAGAACAACTGACTTTGGATGGCTGACATCACTAGGGATTACTTGATATAGCTGGCCCCGGCTCACGGAGTATTCGGGCATTCTGCATTCTATCCTGATCAGACTTTCCACTGTAGGAAACTTTCCCGTTGTCAAGCGCTTACTCGCAATTAAAACAAGTTGTTATGCATAAAAGATATATCAATGCAACGCATATGACAGTTTTGACATCCAATCTGTTCACTGGAAAAAGGAAAAACAGTTTATGGCATATAATGAACAAATCATTTATCAGAATATCAACATCAGTACCAACATGGTAAGAAGAACACTTTTAGGAGTCAGTTTCGACGCAATCTTTACCGAAGTATGCCTTCGAAACAAACCTGCTTTAATTAGGACTTTTTCCGGTTGTAACGCGGTCAGGTTCACGGTTTTGAAGGAAAGGGTAAAGGCTCAAAATTTATTTTAACCCACCCGTTCACCTTGATGTTCTCCAATCCTACGTTTAGCTAATTCGACCTTAGCGCTCACTTCTCAGAGGTTGAAAGATAGGAGTGATAGTTCGAGAAACCATGAGTTTTTTTGGAGTGACAACCACTCACTTTTCGTCTTTGACACTTGGGGTAACACGACTTGTATTTCGTTTGAGGATTTTATTTTGTAATCCTTTTCATTTTTTTTTAGTTTTTTCGCTTTCCCTAATTTTTTCCTGGACTGACTCTTTTGACCTACTTTTGATTATTAAGTCCAGCGGGATGCCCTCATTTTTGCCTAAGTCATTTGTTTTCCAGTTTTGACTTAGCGGGCTTTTGATTCTTTTTGCTCTTTTTTTTTGCACAAGTCGTGTGACACTGGTTGTCTGACTCTTTGGGGAATAATGTGACTGTTTCACTCCTGACGCTTAACCACTGTGGTTTTTTTTAGGCACGACCTCTAGAGGTGTGATTGATCCTTGAACGGACACTCCTTTCTACAATTTGGACGCTCGGTCAAATTAGCTAACACCTACCCTGCCCCGGGTTAAGATTGAGGGTTTTTTCGTTTTCCGAAAGAAACTCCTACTACTAGGCTCAAAAGGATGGACAAGGGATTATCTTCCTTATAACTCCGGTGTTTAGGGATTTAAAACAATGCTTGTACATCATCAGCAGGTTTTATTTTCAAAGGCATACAATCGGGAGCTTGCGCGTCTTTTAAACTTCCTCATCCTCCCCGGATTCCGCTTAACCAAGCGTTGGATGTCTGTAAAATAATTAGTGAACACGAATGGATTTAATCAAAACATGCATATTCATTTCATTATCAATATCAATTGAAAACAATACAAGTTTTACGAATGCAATTTGCGCTTTAACAGAAAAGAAACTACAAATGCAAAGACATGATAAAACACAGATTGCCAGCTTCTGGGAACCGGGCTTTTCGAACTTGATTCGCTGCTGAGCCAGACATCTTCAGAATTACTCGTCGAAGTCATCCTGATACTCCTCTGAACATCTTCTCTCAGTGAACTCTCCCATAACCTGAACTGATACACCCACTTGGCTGGATGAAGGAAGGTCTTTAATCTGAACGCCCTGAGGCATGATAGATATCCTGTTAGAGTCTAGCAAAGTTTGAATTTGGCTTCTGAGCACCTTACAGTCATCTGCTGAATGCCCCTGTGCCCCAACATGGTACTCACAACGGGCGTTGGCATCAAAACCTGGAGGGTAAGGCGGGATCATTGGATTAGTCTCTTTCAGCACTATCAGCCCACCTTTGACCAAATATGGCAACAACTGACTGTACGACACTGGTAGCTGAGTAAACTGCCTTTCAGGTTTCCTTGGTCTTCGTCGGGCGTGCTGACGCAGCTAACGACGATATGACTGTTGACTTTGAACACTTGAAACGTCTGAAGACTGAGCTTGAGATGCTAGAGATTCTGAGACAACCTCACTTCCTCCTTCCCATTCCTCCTGGGAACTGACAATCGATTCATTCTTATCAACTGGGATATAAGGAGTATCTCACGTCTTTCCGTTCTTGAGCCCTCTCTCAACAGGCTCTCCTATTCTCATCAAGTCCGCAAATCTTGCACAACTGAATATTATGTCATAATAACGGCCCTTCAGAGTAACCAAGAAGAGGTTAACCATTTCTCTCTCCAGAAGCGGTGGTTGAACACGAGCAACCAATTCTCTCCATCTCTGCACATACCCCCTAAAGGATTCATTCTCCGCATGAGATAATTCTTGCAAATGCATGCGACTAGGAGCCATATCCAGGTTGTAGTTGTACTGCTTTACGAAGGCATTGGCTAAATCCGACCATGATTTGATGCTATCACTCTCCAACTGCATGTACCAATCCAAAGATGCTCCGATCAAACTATCTTGGAAACAGTGAATCATAAGCTTGTCATTGGTGACATGTGAAGTCATTCTTCTGCAGAACATAACCAAATGTAGCATCGGACAACTATCCCCTTTGTATTTCTTAAAACTGGGCATCTTGAACTTTGGAGGCATCACAAGACCTGGCACCAGACACATGCTCGCAGCATTCAGGTTAAGGGTATTCTTACTCATCAGGGTAGCCACCTGATCTTCCAACAGCTGGAATCTTCTCATATACTCAACAGTCCGCGGGTTCTCAGCATTAACCTTTGGAACAATCCTCTGATGACCTGGCACAGGGAAAGTGAAATGCTGATAGTTTGTGTCATGAAGAGAAGATGCATCTTTGTCTCTGACAGGAACCTGCACAGGCTGGGCTTGAGCAACATTGTTCACCGGGATCCTCTGAACATTGTCCTCTCCTCTAGTCATAGTTGTTATGGCTTCCATGAATTGGCTCAACTGGTTCTTCAACAGTTCAAACTCTTCTCTGGTAACAATCTGATTATGCTCTGCTGAGTTCATGATCCTTCCAGAAACTAACTCAAGTCCAATGCAAATGTCGGGAAGTCAACTGCGAGTTGGACAAAAGACGGGTAAGCTCTTTGTTTCGGTTGAGGATGGACATGCAAGCATGAAATGCACATGAAATGCAATGCAAAATGCAAACAAACACGGGATCACAACCCCCACAAAGCTCTGAATACTGTTGCGCTGTTGACGGGAGAAGTTTGCTCTGACGAGAGAAAACCAAAATACCGGGTTGGCTAGAAGTCAAGTTTCCTGCAAAAACCCTCCCACTCACGGGTATGGACCTAAGCTGACACAGGTTTGGCATCCTATACGGTCATCAGCGTCACAGACTTTCAAGAAACGATGATACGATACTCAGGAAGGTGTGGCATCATCATCTCTTGAAGCGGCCTCACTCAGCTGAATCCCAAATGATCGGTTCCCAGAGTCGACAATCCTTAGATCTGAAATCCTTTCAACGGCCCACTGGGCTGGAAATGGAAATCATCTCAAAGAATCTTGTCTGAGCACAGATTTCGTGGGAACTAGTGCATGCCTAACATACAGGTTCACCACTAATCTGCTTCTAGTGCTAGGTATATACTCGAGCCTGGGTCTGGCTTATCACTCAGTAGAGCCCCTCTCCCACAACAACACAATAACAATAGATAATAATATAGTGCGGGAAATGTAAATACATCAGTATACAAAATACAACACAAAAATAAACACCCACAGAGAAGCAAACAAGCGCTAGGATTGACTCTCGTAGGGGACGTTGGATCCCCCGATTGACTCGCATAGGGGATGCTGGATCCCCAGGAAACCATCGCAGTCCCCAACAGAGTCGCCGGCTACTGGGGATGACCCAGGCAGCTAGGAAGAAAATCCAAGATGAGAATCGCTTAGAGAACCATCGCAGTCCCCAGCAGAGTTTCCAGCTTTCGCTACCGCAAAAATAAGGTGTCGGCAAAACAGAAGAGTCGCCACCTTTCGTTATTTATCCCAAATAAAGGGAAAGGAAACGATCGGAAAAAACCTGACGAAAGGGTATAAGACAAGGTCATCGCAACCATGTCTGGGTTCGGGAGTCCGTTACGCAAGGGGGAGGTATTAGCACCCCTCACGTCCATCGTACTCGATGGGATCCATGCTTGTTGTGTTTGTCTACGGGTGAAAAATAATCTAGCTACGGCTTCTAAATCTAAACGGAAAGAACTGACTCGATAGAGCATTATGCTCTATGCCTACGTATTCCCTCGTGTAATGGGAAAGTCAGAGTCAACGTAGTTCGGGAAACTACGGGGGGATTGCTCGCCGAGATATCATCTCGTGCCTACGTACTTTCCCACGGCGTGGAAGATCAGAGCAAACGTAGTTCAGGCTACTACGGCTTACCGGGGTGTTCTCAATCACACGGGGGTGAGAGAAAGGATTGACGATACTAGCATACGCATTCTAGCAGTTAGGTGTATGCTGCTCGCTCGTTGGAGACTTAGGAGTTGCCTGTTTGTGGTAGAACGGACGTAGTGTGTCGGGTTTAAAGGTACTGGGAACCTACGTGGCCTAGAACTACAGTCTGGTCTCAAATGCACTAGGGTAAGAGAAAGGGAAAATTAGTCGTCAGCGGGAAAGTCTCGATCGCGCGGCAGCGAGAGAACAGAGAAGTTAGTTGTTAGTGTGCTCGCTAGGATATCGCATCCTATGCCTACATATTCTCGTTTGGAACGAAAAATCAGAGTAGCTGTAGTTCAGCCAACTACAGCAAAAAGGGGAAAAGGGAGAAAGGGAGCTCGCTAGGATCATCGCAATCCTATGCCTACGTACTCTCATCTGGTACGAGAGATCAGAGCAAACGTAGTTCGGCGCACTACGGAAAATGAGTCTCGATTGCACTGGGGCAAGAGAAGGGGTCTCAATCGCATGAATGCGAGAGAAAAGGGTTTCGGTCGCACGGGGGAGAGAACAAAGAGGAAGCAAGCCTAACACGCCTAAACAGGAAGGAACTCGGGACACACACGCAAGAACCTAAGGCGTAGGAGCGAATGCGTCGTATGTCACCCAAAGGGTGCCACACTAAACACTCTAGATGATTGAGAGGAAGCCCCTCAATCACCATTTCCTACGTATCTAACTCTACGGCTCACAACACTTGACGGTTACACGAAGACTTGAATAAGAAAGACAATATCGAACGAAGTGGCTCCATTGGACCTTGACATTGTGCGCAAGCTCCATTCCAATCGTCTCCTCTCTAGATCCTTGATGATGACGTCTCGAATCAGAACCAATGTAACGCTAAACCGTCATGATTTGACTTATACGATAAATCAAACTCTAAGAGGTAGCGTGTTGATATTCGTGTCAAAGATAAGATAGAGAAATGATATCGAAAATCATTCTCCAATTGAATCATGTCACATGGCCAGCACAGAATAAAATAAAAGTAAAATTAGATGGCAGAAGAGAAATGAGGAGAGAAATCCAATGACAAAAGGAAATAATATTCTACCCCTAAAATAGAAAATAAATCCTAACAGAAAACTCTAAAGAAATTACTAGGAAATTGCATACAAAATAAAATGGAAATTCTATCTAAAACTCTATAATATGCTATAATCTCCTAAAAAGAAAATAGAAATGAAAATTCTATATACAATGCATAATATTCTATTATATTCAATAAAGAAAATAGAAATAAAAATTTTATACTATCCTAAAAGAAAAATAGAATATAAATTCTAAAATATAAATTCTATATTAAAAATATGCTAAGAATATTCTAAACTATAATTCCTAAGAAGAAAAAAATAGAAAAGAAATACTAAAGTCTATTACAAACAAATATCCAATACAAGCAAAAATTAAAATAAAGGGGAGGGGGTACATCAACAGAACATGGGGTACAGCCTGAAAACACAATTGGGCCCAGCCCACAATACAACAGCTAAAAGAAAAATAAACCAAAACAAAAAGGGACGGGGGGTGCGCGTAAGGAAAACGACAGTGCAGGTCCAAGAATTCATTGGGCCCAAGGCCCAACATCCCAATCCAACCCACGAACCTTTCCACCTTCCTTCTCCCAAAAACCCTAGAACCTTCTTCTTCAATCTTGCAGCCGCCGTCTGTTTCTCAACCCCTCTGTCTCAACTCCGTCAATCTTCGTTCCCTTTCCACCAAACCTCAACCACATTTTCTCTCACAACTCCTTCCTCGCCTTCCTTCAAACATCACACTTACCGTCTCCATTCTTCAATCTCCCTACTTCTCCTTCTTGTTCAGCAATTGGTTGATCGAAGCTTCATTCATGGAGGATTAGCGAGGGTTGGCTCGATGGATGAACGTTGATGATAGAATGATGACGAACAGTGATCTTGAGGGAGATCTGGGACCGATGATGAATTCTGTGAACGTTTCTAAAGGAGTTTTGTTGGACGGATTCAAGAAAAAGATGAACATTCATGGATGTTCTTGAAGATTCTGGAGAGTTTCTTGAAGAGATTGCTGGATCTATGAACATGAAGAACAACGGATGAAGAGGTTTGAAGGATTTGTTGACTCGAGCGAGGATGGTGGAATCAGATCATGATGTTGATGAAGATCTAGATCTGGATCGTTGATGAAGTTTCTGGAAACTTGAGGGATGAACGCGTTTGAAGTAGTTTTGTTATTGATCTTCATGAAAACGAAGAGATCTGGGAAACGAATTGCAGTCCTGGAAGTTGCTGGTTGAACGTTCTTGATGAACGGATGAGGAAGTTTCTGGAAATCTGGAAGGAGATCTATGTACACGATGAAGGTTCTTGGTTTTCTGGGAAACTGGAAAAGTTGGTTGAAGATTCTGGTGCATGTTCTGGGCGAAAACGATGATGGACGATGAACATTGATGGAGAATGATTGATGAAGATGATGAAAGTTCTGGTGGATTGTTTGAGTTTTCCGGTGAGTTGCAGTTCTCCGGCGACAGTTACGGTGGGTTTGGCCGTATGATTTTGCCGGCGGGAGTTCCAGCGAGTTTGCATGGCCGGTGAGAGAGGGGATAAGTGGAGGACAGGTGGCAGGCTGTGTGGCAGCCATGCAGAGTGAGAGGGACGCGTGATGAGGTGGAAGAGAGAGAGGGACGCGTGTAGTGTGATGTGGGAGATTGAGGTCTAAGGTGGAAGAGAGAGAGAGAGAGAGAGAGAGAGAGAGAGAGAGAGAGAGAGAGAGAGAGAGAGAGAGAGAGAGAGAGAGAGAGAGAGAGAGAGAGAGAGAGAGAGAGAGAGAGAGAGAGAGAGAGGGACGTATGGGACCTTTATATAATGACAAGTGTCACTGAAAGTGGACTATGGGCCTGAACACTGGACACCTGGCCCACGAATTAACAAAACCTGATTAAAAAATGAATCAATTAAGACTTAATGAACTCAGTTAATGGACTCAATTAAATGATGATTAAGATGATTAAGGACTCAAATGATTCTGACCAAACCAATTAAAACTAATTAATGCCTAATTAAAATTGATAAAAGACTTAAGACCACTTAAAATTCTAATTAAAGAATGATTAAAATCGAACTAAACTAAAACTAATGAATATTCTAATCAATTAATCCTAGTTTAAATCTAGATTAGTAACATCAAACAAACTCTAATAAAATAATTAAATCTTAACCCAATTAACTATTCTAATATTCTAAAAAGAATTATTATCAAAAAATAGAAAATTAACTCTAAAACAAATAAAATCTATTAATTTCTAAACAAAATAATATCTAGAAAAGAATTTAAATCTATAGATTTCTAAAACAAATTAAATCTAAAAAAGATTTTAAAATCTAGAAAATAAACCTATTAATTTCTAAACAACTCAATTATTCTAAAAAAGAATTAAACCTATTAATAGAAAAAAACTATTAATACCTAATAATATCTAAAAATTATCCTAGAAAAACAATTCAATTAATATCTAGAAAAGAATTAAAAAATAGAAAAATTATTTAAACCTAATAAAATCTATTTAAAATCTATTTTCTAAAGTTAAAAATTAAGGAAAAAAAATCTTGAAAATGCAATAACAGCCAATTAAATCAACTAAAAGAATGCAAGAATAAAGCGAAATAAACGGTAAAAATCGGACACAGAGATATCCTCAAAAACAACAGCAAACGCTGAAAACACCGGGACGAGCACAAATTCCACAACAAAACATGCTTATTCAAACTGGTTTGAACTGCCTGAAACGTCAGGAAAATGCTATAATCCCGATAAAATCAATCTGGCTATCGAAATGCAATGTATGCGGTATGCAGATGCAAAAATGCAAAATGAGTCGAAACATAAGCCAAATACAAGAATTGGTTGGTCAAATTTTGGGGTGCAACACCAGCGTAATTGGGTTCATACACCCCAACAGGTTTTTGAAGGGCTCCTTCAGGTGTAATGCTGCTAGGCATCTTGTTCAACGAGGATTCTATTTCCCCACAGAGTCTCGTTATCAGGCCAGGTATCGCCAGCGGAGGTGGGTAGTGAATCTCCAGCGGAGCAGGGTTTCGTCTCCCTACAAAGGCTAATCCCCAGCGGGGTGGGTTCGTTCTTAGAGTATTCCCAGCAGAGTAGGGTAGAAGGATATTCCCTTGGCGGTAGGGTAGATTACAATCTAGTATTATTCTCCAGCGGAAGCAACGTCTTCGACGCCTTTTCCCCAACGGAGTCGACTTTCTGGTGTCTTTCCAATAATGTCGGTATTCAGGGTTTCTTCCTCGAGCAGAGTTCAGTGTTGATTCCCTCGACATGACCGATGTTTAAGCGGAGCATGATCCACTCCTCGGTAGAGTGGAATTCTCAGTAGAAGTATCTGATACTCCCCAGTAGGGTGGAGTTTCTTTCTAAGAAGAGTGGAGCTATTTCCCAATAGTTTAATTTACTCCCCGGTAGAGTCGTATTCTGAAAGGCCATCCAGGGCTGTTCTCCCCCAGTAGAGTAATGTTTATTCCCCAGAGTGTTGGAAGGTCGTTCAGGGCGCTTCCCCAGCCTAGTCTTTTGATCCCCAGAAGAGTTGTATTCTGGTAGGCCATCCAGGGCATTTTCTCCAACAGAGTTTGATTTTATTCCCAGCAGAGTGGAGTTTGATTTCTAGCAGTGTGAAGCAGTTTGCTCTCTCCCCGGTGGAGTCGTATTCTGAAGGGCCATCCAGGGCTGAATTCCCCAGCATAAGTCCAATTGTACTTGGCACGTCCTATCTCTCCCCGGCAGAGTGGGTCACTTCTCTCCAGCATTTATGTTACTGGGGTGGTTCCTTTGCATTTGCATTTTTGCATAACATCCTCCCAAATGCGTAGCATTTCCATTGCGTATGGAGCATTACACCATTTTCAAACATATGCATCTGAAGCATAAGCCAGGTTTGGTACATTTGAGACCGGTTGTATTTTCAGTAGAGGTTGAAGAGGTTTTCGTGTTATCCCCGTCAGGGTGGATCTCTGAGTTATTCATTTTATTGGTTTCTTCCCAGCTAGTCGTTTGGTTAAATGTCTTCTTTCTTCAGCGGAGTCGTTTGGTTAAACGTCTTCATTCTCCCCAGGTGAGTTGCTTGTAAATGTTGTCTCCCCTGGTCAAGTTTGTTGGTCCAGGTTTCTTTTCCCCGACAAAGTTGTTCAGTGAACCGAGGTTCCTCGGTGGAGTCGTTTGTTTAAACCTCTCCTTTTCCTATCATAGCTTTCCTTGCAAGTGGTGAATCGGTTGATTCTGTTGCCTGTCTGTTCTGGGTGCGTTATCCCAACTTTTGGTTGGTACTTCTCAGCGTTGTCCGGATTGTGGTGTTTGGTATTCCAAATTTTGGTTGGTAATCCCTAGTATCCTCGTAGAGCCTTTGTTCCAACTTTTGGTTGGTAATCTTTGCTTCAGTCCAACTTTTGGTTGATGACCTATTAGCATTTGACGTGTTCCTGCTTTTGGTTGGTGATCCTCGTTTTCTTCAGCGAAGTCAGATATTCCAACTTTTGGTTGGTAACCTTTGTTGTGTTCAGTTCACTTTCGTTTAGCGTTGCCGGCAATCCTAACTTTTGGTTAGTAGCCTTGTATTCCAACTTTTGGTTGGTGATTCTAGATGATCATCCAAACTTTTGGTTGGTAGCCTTCTATGGTGCAGTCAGCTTTGTTCAGCGTCCCCAGCAATTCTAAATTTTGGTTAGTAGCTTTTGTTCCAACTTTTGGTCGATGAGGATTTTTCCCAGCGATTCTAACTTTTGGTTAGTAGCTTTTGCTCGGACTTTTGGTCGATGAGGGTTTTTTCCTAGCGATTCTAACTTTCGGTTAGTAGCTTTTGTTCTGACTTTTGGTCGATGATGTTATCCCATGCAGTCGTTATCCCAACTTTTGGTTGGTAGTCTGTCGCTTGTTGGACGTTATCTCAACTCTTGGTTGGTAATCCCTAGCTGGGTAAGCTTTATTGACATTATCTCAACTTTTGGTTGGTAGTCTTCGTTCCTCGATTTGTTATTCTAACTCTTGGATGGTAATCCTTGGGTGGTGGTTGTTTATCCTAACTTTTGGTTGGTAGTTCTCCTCTATTCCTTGCAGAGCCACTTATTCCAACTTTTGATTGGTAATTGGTGACTTGCCAGATGTGTTTCATTCCAACTTTTGGTTGGTAAGTTTTGTTGACGTGGTCCCAACTTTTGGTTGGTATTCTTTGGTTTCTCTTGTGGAGTATGATCCCAACTTTTGGTTGGTAATCCTTGGAGAGTAGCACTTATCCCATCTTTTGGATGGTATCCTTTGATTATCATATTTTAGTGGATGTTTATCCTGTGCAGAGTTGGCTGGTTAGTCTACTCTTTCCCCAGTGGATTTTTTTCTTTGCCGCAGGTCGCGAGTCTGTTGTTTGTATGTTCTGCGGGTTCTTGACTTGATTTTTCTCCTCAAGAGGTCGCCTTTGGTCGGCATTCTCGTTTCATCCCAACTTTTGGTTGGTATCCGTTGAATGGAGTTCTGTCCGTATTGGATTGTTATCCTCAGCGTGTCGCATTCCAACTTTTGGTTGGTATTCGCTGTTTTACATCCCCGCAGGTTGCAAATTTCCGGGTTCTTTTTATATTCAAACATCTTATACCTTGAATGGTTGAAAGCTGATGCTTTTCATCCCTTCAGGTCCAAGTCGATTGAATCGGGGCAGCTGTAGCACCCCAAAATTTTCCCTTCTGTTTTGACCGTAACTGGCTTTTGTTTCTCTGCCTTTTGCATTTCTGCATGTCATAGCATTTGTTTTTGAGGCATGGGATCAAGGCATTCCTGTGGCTCAGGTTTCACTTTTGGTGTAAGAAACTGAACATCGAGCATTAGAGGCTCCGACATTTATTTTTCCCCGCGATCGAGCGACTGATTTTATTTTATTTTTACAGAAAATTTTTTAGATCAGGAGGCAGTACTTAGGCTAATTCAAGCATTCTCACAGCTGTAATATTCAAGAACAAGTTTTCAGAGGCTGAACAAGGCTTAGAACGGATGTAAACGGGAAAATGTGCATGTTTCCTTCCAAAAGGCGCCAAAATTCAAATTTTGAAGGTGTTAATCGATTAAGCAAATGGTTAACCGATTAACCAAGTCAAAATTAGGCCAAAATTCAAATATTCAAGGGTGTTAATTGATTAACCATATGGTTAACCAATTAACCAGTGAAAATTTTGCCTCTGAACGTGAATTTTCAAGTGAAGCCGCTTTGGGGTCCAATTTTGATCATTTGTGAGTTGATTTTACACCAAAGGAAGGATCTAGAACCATTTCAAATTTTGGTTAGCTTTCAAATCAATTTAATTCCCTCCAAATCCCCACTCCTAATTCCAAACCAATTTTCACAAACCACACTCCAAACCACATTTGGATCCAAACCTAAGGGGTATTTAAATAATTTGCTCCAAACCTTACATACACAATCCTCATAATTTCATTCTTATTTCAGAATTCACTCTCATTCTCTCAATTTTCTCTCAACTTTTCTACCCACCAAAACTCCATTAAAGCTCTTTCTTGGAATTCCTTGATTCTCCATTGGAATCATTGAGTTCTTGAGCTAAAACCTTCATCCTTCATCCTCATCATCTCTAATTCTCTATTCAATTTCGTGCTAGTTTGGATCTGATCTTGGAAGTTAATTTGGAGGAGTTTATTTGGTTGGATCTAGCTTAATTTTGGTGGATCATCATTCCTACTACAAGATTTGACTTGGATCTTTAAGGATTTCCGGATTTCTCGCATCGATCTACTTATTTCCAGCGAATCAACACTAACCAAAGAAAATCTCCGCTTTGTAGGTTGGAAATTCTCGACCCGATTCTGTTTTTGAACTTATTTGTATAATTATCATGTGGATCTTCATTTTTTATTGTCTTTTGGTTGATTTGATCCATGTGATTGTTGATCATGTTGTTTTGATGTGTTTACATGTTGTTGGATCACTGTTTTCTGGTTTAATTTTGTGCATAATTGATTATTTGATCATCTGGATTATTGGATAAGTGTTTATTTGCTGAAAATGTTGTTATTCTGCTATTTTTCTGCTTCTGGTATAAGGTTAATCGATTAACCCAGGGTGTTAACCGATTAACCATTGCGAATCTTCAAATTTTCAAGCATTTTTTACTGGTTAATCGATTAACCCCTGGTGTTAATCGATTAACATTGTGCCAGCAGGCCTATTTTGCTGTTTTTCAGGGTTGTTTCGGTATCGTTTCACTTCGAATCTTCATGGATCAGTATGGTGCAATAGGAGTGAGATGTTTTGGATATATGTCACGGTTCTTGATTGTTTAATCATGATTTCATCGACACACGCGTTCGATTTCCACTTGAATGCATACTCTCGTATATCTTGCTCGAAGTGATGTTCAACTTTGGTTTTGCTTGAGTGTGAAGAGTGGTCGAGATGTGCTTGTGGTGGCTGTTCTACCACACTTTTTCCTCCCACTTTTCTTCGATGATTGATGGTAATGGTCGTAGGAGCTCGCTTCTCCCATTTCATCTCATCCTCGCATCTTTTGTGCTTGCATTTTCATGTTTGCTTGCCTTCTTGCATTTCCTCTTGTATTTTGCATCTTTTTGTTGATTATAAGAGGTTGAGATGTGCTTGTGGTGGCTGCTGCCCCACACTTTGTTCCTCCCTTTTTGCATGTTTATTTTCCATGTTTGCATCTCTTACTTGTGATTGATTTATCTTGTGCCTTCTCGGTTTCTTTTGCCATGATCCCTTAGGATTCCTAGTCCCTCAGGAGTAGGAGAGACATTAAGTGTTCAATCCAAGCATGCTAACATTAGGGTAGATTTTTCCCCTCTTTAAATCCCAACTTTAGGGGCACATTGCATGCCAACATTAGGGTCGATTAGTTTCTCCTTAGAGGTCGCGTCTCTCTTCTCATCTCAAAACATTCTAACTCATCTAATAAATAAGATGAAAGTTGTATGCTGCGAGCCTTAAGCACATGGGAAATGATGAGTGATGGGTCTCCTCTCGCTTGTCCCGTTTGGGGGCGATATGCGACGCATTCGTTCATATGTCATAGTCTTTAGTGCAGCATGAATCACCAACCGAATTAATTCACTTCACTAAAAAACACAAACAAAACTCAATCCTTTTCATCCTTCGAGATTAATTGGAAAACCATTTTCAGAAAGAGTGTTGTTAAGCTTTGGTTCTACCGCAAACAGGCATCGTCCCTAACTGCTAGAATTAAGGTTTAACCCTACTCGGTTAAAACACTTGAACCAACCTGGGGTCGTGTTAGCCCAAACTACGTCTGCTCTGATTTCTAATACCAGATGAGGATACGTAGGCACAAGACGGCGATGTCTTGGTGAGAAACTTTTACCCACCTTTACCTGTAGCTTTCTGAACTACGTTGACTCTGACTTTCCCATTGCACGAGGGAGTACGTAGGCATAGAGCGGTGATGCTCTATTGAGTCTCTTTTCTTTTATTTTTGTCATGTGAGCCTGTAGCTTAGATAGATTAACACACCCTTAGATAGACAACAAGCATGGATCCTGTCGAGTACGACGGACGTGAGGGGTGCTAATACCTTCCCCTCGCGTAACCGACTCCCGAACCCAAGATTTGGTTGCGATGACCACGTCTTTTACTTTTTTTCAGGTTTTCCTTGATCGTTTCCTTTCCCTCTCTTTGGGATAAATAACGAACGGTGGCGACTCTTCTGTTTTCCGCCGGGTGTTTTTCGCAGTTGCGACAGCTGGCGACTCTGCTAGGGACATGCGATGGTTCCCTATGCGAGTCAATCCTAACGCTTGTCTGTTGCGTCTTTGGGGTGTTTACTTATGTGCAGTTATTTTTGCTTTATGTACATTATCTGTTGTATATTATTGCATTTGCATTTTGCTGCTGCTGTGTTGTGGGATGGGGTGTTCCATTGAGAGATAAGCCAAACTCAGGCTTGAGTATACACACAGGATTAGTATGGAGAGTAGCAGGATCTTGTGTGGCATTTGGCCATGCAATAGCTCGTGCAAAATTCACGTCCAGACGAGGTTTGTTTTTGGAAATATTCTATCCTGCGCGTCTGGTGCAGTTGAGGGAGTATTGACTTAGAAAGACTAACGACTCTGGAGACTGTTCATTGGGAAGTCAGTTAAGTGAGGCCGCTTCGTTAGACTATGATGCCAAATGAGAAATGGTGAACGTATCATTGTTTCTCAAAACTAGAACCCACATGTGAGAAGGGATGGGTTTTGTAGGAAACTTGACCTTCAGCCAACCCTGGTTTTCTTGTCAGTGTGTACTTTTGATCCTGAGTACTCTGGTTTTCTATGTTCTGATTAGAGCGGAGCTCTGGTTGTATTCAGTCAACGACACAATAACAAGTTTGAGCATTGGATACCTTGATCCCATGTTTGCATCTGCATAATCATCCTTCATTTAACATTCCATGTCTATGTGTGTTTCAGGTTCTTGTCTTTCCCTTGATTTTGGTCTTGGTCTTCTGTAGAGATGGAAGTTGGCAGAAAGAGGATTGTTGTGTACAAGTTTCTGGCACCTGAGTTGGGACCTTTATTTGGTGTGATTTCCATGGCTGATCCTGGTGTTCTTGCAACCTTTAGGGAAAATTATGGGAGTATTCTGAATCTTGTCCGTAAGATCACGAGTTATGAGTACGGAGCTATTCATACCCTATTACAGTTTTATGATCCACCACTGCATTGCTTCACGTTCCCAGACTATGTATTGGTTCCGACTTTGGAAGAATTCAATTTCATCTTAGGTGTTCCGATCCTAAACGAAGTGCCATTCTTCAGTTCCGTAGAAGAACCTAATCTCGAGAAGTTATCTGCCACTCTTTCTTTGAGCGCCTCTGAATTGGTAGACCATGATATGAACAGAAACGGAGTTTTCGGATTTACTTTATCTTTCTTGGTGGATAAAGCCCGAGAGTATGCTGAAAAGGGTTATTAGGTGGTTTTCAGTGCTATCTTGGCTCTGTGTGTCTATGGCATTGTGTTGTTCCCCAATGTACCGGACTTTGTGGATTTTGATGATTTTCATATCTTTGCTTCCAAGAATCCTGTACCTACTCTTTTGGGGGATTTGTATCATTCGTTACACTACAAGAACGAGAAAAGAAAGGGAAAATGGTTTATTTTTGTGCACCGCTTTTGCACAAGTGGTTTGTTGGTCACCTTCCTCGCTCTGGAGCTTTTGTGGATTTGAGGAATTCGTCTAAATGGTCAAAGAGGCTTATGGGTTTAACAGAAAAGAATATCGTCTGGTTCAACCAAGACTTGCTGGGTCATGAGCTTATCTTTAGTTGTGGTAGCTTTCCTCATGTGCCTTTGATAGGGAGGAAATACGGCATCAACTATAATCCTTCTCTGGTTGTCAGACAGTTTGGTTATACCTTGGAGAAACCTCCAAAAGAAGAAGAAGTGCAGGAATCTCCGTACTTCACAGGTGTAGCTAATCCTTGTATTTCGGCCAGATTTGCGGACACTTGGGGTAAAATTCACAAGAAGAGAAAGCTTTCTTTAGGAAAAGGAGATTGTAGAGCCTATGACCCCTACTTGGAGTGGATTCAGAAGAGAGTTGGAGAGGTACTATTGCCGTTTCCTATTAAAGAACCATTGTATCCCTTACTCATTGAACCGCCTACAACGGTTGACATCTTGAGATATAACAAGCTTTGGGCAGAGAAGGAAGAGCTGCGCAAAGAGAATGAAGAGTTGAAACAGGAGATTAGCCAGTTGAAGCATGATAAAGGAAAAGCTGTCTATTTGGCCAGGATGAAGTCAGAATCATTGATCAAGTCGGAGAAAGAGTTGGCTGGTCAGGTCAAAGCACGAGAGCAAGTCGGTCGGGATTTCGAGAGCACTTGTAGCATTTTGAGGCAAAAGAAGGAGGATTTAGACAGAGCCTATCTGAAGATATCCAAATTCAATGAGCAATGGAATGCTACTGTGACTGCCAACAAGAATAGGGAGGACCAGCTTCGTATTCAGGTTGATAAGCTGAAGGCGCAATTCAAGGCTAAGGAGAAGGAGGTCTTGATAGAATCGTTCCGCAGATGCACGATCGAGCAGAAATACCAGGAGACTTTATCAGCGCTTGATGAGCTCAAGATCCGCGCAGGTGTGAAGAAACCCAGGCTTGAAGACGCCTTCGACGAAGATGCCTAGGAAGATCATTGTCATTATCTCAAAGAGGTGATACATAGAAGGGACATCCTAATCAGAGAGTTGGTTGTCAGACCAGACCATCCCGATACGAGGATGATGCTTAAGGAGGCTCAGACTTGGGGCAAAGAGCATGAGTGCTAGGGAGGTCTATCTTTTGCAGTTCCTTTGCTTTTGTATCTTGATCATCACCAGATATGTTGGATGAGATCAATACATCTTTGTATGCGGATATTTCTCGTTGGTTATTGTATTGTCTCAGCTTTACGTGATATATGAGAAGATTATTGCAGTGTTCTTATCCATCTCTGCTATTCTTGTTTTTTGAAATTGGAATCAAGGGGGGAGATCTCCCTGTGCATACATAGACATATTTGCATTTTGCATTTTCATATTGCATCGCAGGTGTTCTCAGTGGCTTCTATTCCTAACTCTGCTAGGTTTTCTTCAGTAACAGAATTGAGGAGTTTAGTTTCCACAGGTATTCAACTCGAGGGAATCAGCAAAGAGTGATGGATCAGGTTCAAGCTGAATTGCAGGAAGTCAGAGCTCGCATGTCCCAATTCATGGAGCTGATGCAGAATGTTGCTAGTGGGCAGGAACAATTAAGAACTATTGTCCAGCCGTTGATAGAACGGGTCGACGAAGAGGGTGTTTTGCACGGAGGAGCAGGTGTTATTCCTCCACCGGCTGGTGGATCTGTTCCACAGGGAATTCCTACTGTTGTTATACCTCCAGGCGGAGGTGCTGCGAATGAGAATGGTAATGCTGCTGGTGGGAGTGTGTGCATTGTGCACGGGGCTGTTCGGCCTTATTGGGAAGATCACCAGGATGGCGTCTTTTCCCTGAGAGATATGGAGGGTGGTTTACCAACTGAAGCTGACATAAGGTTTAAACTGATTGAAGAAAAGATGAAGTCTTTCGAGAATTAGAACTCCTTAGGTCTTGATATGTCAGATCTAGGTCTAGTTCTTGGGGTCAGGATTCCTCCCAAATTCAAGGTACCGGATTTTGACAAGTACAAAGGGAAGACCTGTCCTAGAGTACACATTCGGGCATATTTCAGGAAGATGTCTGTATACTCTGATGATGAAAAGTTGTTAATGCATTTTTTCCAAGACAGTCTGGCAGGGGCATATTTGGAATGGTATATGGGACTTGAGAGAACTCATATCCGCAGTTGGAGAGAATTGGTCGAGGCTTTTGTGTGTCACTATCAGTATAATAGTGATCTGGCACTGAACAGGGTACAATTACAGAATTTGGTCGCAGAAAAATACTGAGATCTTCAAGGAATACGCCCAGAGGTGGCGGGATCTAGCTGCAAGAGTGCAACCGCCTATGGTGGAAAGAGAGCTGATCGACATGTTCATGGCTTCGCTGCCTGGTGTGTATTTTGAGAAGTTAATAGGATGCATGTCTGTCGGGTTCTTTGATCTTGTAATTGCTGGCGAGAGAGTCGAAAGTGGGATTAAGTCTGGAAAGATTTCGAATGGTGGTGGATCCTCTTCGAGAAGAACAAAGAAACCATATTCAGCAACCCCAAAGAGAAGGGAAGGGGAAGCGAACGCTATTTCTCACAAGGGTAAAGGTAGAGATTAGTCCTGTTATCATCCACAAGTTGCTACTGTGAATATTCCGGCTGCAGCTCAGCAACGGGTTGACGTTCCGTGACCTTATGCTGCTAGACGCAGAATGGCTGATAGAAAATTTGAGACTCCTCCGATGCCGTATTGTTAGTTGTTGCAACATCTGCTGCAGTTGCAACTAGTTCAGAAGAGGACTTTGGCTCTTCTCACTGGTACACCGCCTCTTGGTTATGATGCGAATGCCCATTGCGATTTTCACTCAGGCGCCCTGGGCCATAATATTGATAACTGCAAAGCTTTGAAGCACAAGGTTCAGGACTTGCTCGATTCTAAAGCTATCAACTTCACCAACGATGGGCCTAATGTGAATCAAAACCTGATTCCAAATCATGGGGTGGCAGGAGCTAATGCCATTATTGAGGGAGAAAAATTGATTCTGATAACTGATGTTGGGGATTTGAAGACTCCGTTGAGTTGTGAAGGCTAGTTTGCTGAAGAAGGGAGTGTTTCCTGGATGTTCTATTGACTGCTTAGAATGTGGGGCACAACCTAAGGGTTGTGATCTTTTGAGAAAGGGAATTCAGAGAATGATTGATGAGGGTCGTTTGCAATTTGACCAGGTTGTGAAAGAAGATGTTGAGGATAAGGAGAGTAAGAGCGGAAGCAAGGTTGCTACGATCTCTATTCCATACCGGACAATCAATATTCCAGCGCCTGCTAGGCCAACTCCGGTTATCATTACTGTACCTGGACTTGTACCGTACGAGAGAACTAAGGCTATCCCATGGAATTACAGGGGGAGAGGTGTTCTGTAATGGGCAGAGGCAAGAGTGGACAGCGTTTACAGATGGAAGTTCGTCGGTTGGGAATATAGCTGGTGTCGGAGGTATCACTAGAAGTGGTAGAGTCTTTTCTCCACCAGAGGTTAATGTTGATAAGAACGACAAAGGGAAAGGTAAGGACGTGATTGAGGAGAATATCCAACCGCAGGTCGGCGCTGATGATCTTTCAAAGGATGTGGAGGAATTTATGAGACTCATTTGGAAAAGTGATTACATGATTGTAGATCACTTAAATCAGACTCCCTCGAAGATTTATATTCTTTCATTGTTGTTTTGTTCACAGGTGCACCGCAACGCTTTATTAAGGATCTTGAATGCATCATATGTACCCTAGGAGATTTATGTTAACTAGTTAGAAGGGGTAGTAGCTCAGGTAAATGCCGGTAATGGTCTCGATTTTACTAATTTGGATTTGATTCCTGCCCGGAGGAACCATAACCGTGCTTTGCATATATCCATGGAATGTATAGGGTCTCTAATGTCGCATGTCCTGGTTGATACAGGATCATCCCTCAATGTGCTTCCAAAGAAGGCGTTGATGAAATTGGATATTCAAGGTTTGATATGCATGCCAAGTGATTTGGTGGTGAGGGCTTTCGATGGGTCTAAGAAATCGGTGTTTGGGGAGATCACGTTGCCTGTTCAGATAGGACCGGAGATCTTTGATGCAACTTTTTATATTATGGATATCCAACCGGCGTACAGTTGTTTCCTTGGTCGACCTTGGATACATGCTGCGGGAGCAGTCACTTCAACGTTGCATCAAAAGCTGAAATATATGATGGAAGGGAAGATTGTCACAATATGCAGAGAAGAGGATATTATGGTTAGCCATTTCTCATCCTTCAAGTACGTGGAAATGGATGGGGAGGTCCACGAAACGCTTTTCCAGGATTTCGAAACAACTCAGATTCAGGGGAAGTCTCCTATAGAAGCCAAGAGCCCAGAGGTTTCAATGTCATCGTTCAAGGAGGCTCATGCTATCATAGAATCCGATTCATCACATAAGTGGGGCTAAGTTCTTAATGTTCCCGTCAAGCACGACAAGTTCGGCCTGGGATACAAACCCTCCGGTTCTTCCTAAAGCATTCTGAAGTACAGGGGACCCATTCAGTTCACCAGCAGTGGTGTGATATTCGACAGGATTAATGTCGTTGGAGATGACGAGGGTGACAGCGACTGCGATATCGATGCCTAGATTCGTCCATGTACCCCTGGCCAGAAGCTGTGCAATTGGACTACCGAGGAAGTCATTCATGTTACTGCTACAGAGTAATGTTCATTGTTTTGATTATGTTCAGTCCTACGTTCTGCCCAAGGCGTAGTGACCCAATTTGTGGGGCCCTCTTGTTATTTGCACTTTATCATTAAATAAAGGACGTTTTTCGCATTCAAATATTGTGATCCCTGTTTTTCTTGTTTTTGTTTTGCATTTATATTAAACAGAAAAATGGCAATGTGTTTTGTTTGTTACATCGCATAATAAACATAAACATCATCATGCAGGTCTTTTCTATCAGATGCCATCGATCCAGGTTCAGCTATGACTTCGTATGACTTTGATAATCCCATTTATCAAGCTGAAGAAGAGACTGATGAAGAATGTGAACTACCCGAAGTGTTAGCCATACTTCTCAAGCAGGAGGAAAGGGTCATTGTACCTTATCAAGAGGATATTGAAGTTATCAATCTGGGTACCGAAGAGGACAAGAAAGAGGTTAAAGTTGGGGCCGCATTGGAAGACAGTATCAAGAGAAGATTGGTTGAAATGCTCCATGAGTATAAAGATATCTTCGCTTGGTCTTACCAAGACATGCCCGGGCTAGATACAGATATTGTGGTACACCGGTTACCTCTCAGAGAAGAATGTCCTCTAGTCAAGCAGAAGTTGAGACGGACAAGGCCGAACATGGCAGTCATGATAAAAGAAGAGGTTCAGAAGCAGTTGAATGTTGGGTTTCTTGCTGTCACGAATTACCCTCCGTGGGTCGCTAATATCTTTCCTGTTCCTAAGAAAGATGGAAAGGTCCGGATGTGCGTTGATTATAGAGATCTGAATAAAGCGAGCCCGAAAGACGATTTCCCGCTCCCCCATATCGACGTGTTGGTTGATAACACCGCTCAGTATTCTATGTTTTCATTCATGGATGGCTTCTCTGGGTATAACCAAATCAAGATGGCCCCAGAGGACATGGAGAAAACAACTTTCATCACACTGTGGGGGACTTTTTGCTATAAGGTGATACCTTTTGGGTTGAAGAACACAGGGGCAACCTATCAGCGGGCGATGGTCACTTTGTTTCATGATATGATTCATCATGAGGTTGAAGTCTATGTTGATGACATGATTGCAAAGTCGCAGACGGAGGAAGGACATCTAGTCGATCTTCTAAAATTGTTTAAAAGGTTAAGGAAGTTCAAGCTGAGGCTGAATCCTAACAAGTGCACCTTCGGGGTGAGATCTGGAAAGTTATTGGGCTTCATTGTCAGTGAGAAGGGTATTGAGGTAGAACTTGCCCAAATAAAAGATATACAAGATATGCCTGAATCGAGAATGGAAAAAGAGGTTCATGGTTTCCTTGGGAGATTGAACTACATTGCAAGGTTTATATCTCATCTTACAACCACTTGTGAACCAATATTCAAATTGCTAAGAAAAGATCAAGCGGTCAGGTGGAATGAAAATTTCCAGAAGGCATTTGAAAGAATAAAAGAATATCTGCAGGAACCTCCAAACTCATGCCTCCAGTTGTAGGGAGACCTCTGATCATGTATCTCACGGTTCTTAAGAATTCAATGGGATGTGTGCTCGGTCAACAAGACGAGTCAGGTAGAAAAGAGCATGCCATCTACTACCTGAGTAAGAAATTCACCGATTGTGAGTCGAGGTACTCGATGCTGGAAAAAATATGTTGTGCACTCGCTTGGGCTGCTAAGCATTTGAGACAGTACATGTTAAACCACACAACCCTGTTGATTTCGAAGATGGACCTGATCAAGTACGTCTTTGAAAAACAAGCACTCTTCGGAAGGATTTCCCGATGGAAAATGGTTTTAACAGAGTATGATATTCAGTATGCTTCCTAGAAAGCCATTAAGGGAAGCGTTTTGTCAGAATATCTCGTTGAACATCCAATTGAGGATTGTCAGCCAATGGAGTTTGATTTTCCAGATGAAGAAGTCATGTTTTTGAAGATGAAATAATGTGATGAGCCTTTGCCTGACGAGGGGCTGTTGCACCCAAAAATTTTCCCAACCTTTTTCTTTAACTAGCTTTTGTTTCACTTCATTCATATAGCCTTAGCACTGTATTCATAGCATTAGCATTTGCATATCTTTATCCATTCACAGGGGATCAAGGGGGTGTTCTCATCAAGAAGAGGTTATCAAAGTCTAAGCCTAATCAAGAAGCTTCATTCAAGCTATTCAAGAGCTTATCACCATCAGAAAAGTCAAAAAGTTGTATGTGGTCTATCTCTTATCTTGGGGGTCAATAAGGTCATCAGGAGGATATGAGTCCATGGTTATGGATAAAATCTATTGGGAGAAAGCTCGTGGGGGTCTTGAGAGCCATCATGGAGTTTATGCAAGTCATTGATCAAAGTACAAGAGGCCACAACCAAGATTGGTGCAACTAGGGTTTTCACCTAGTCAACCCTCAATCAACTGTGAGTCTTGAGGAGATTAAGACTCAATTCCAAGCAACTATGATCATGGAAAGATGTGTTGAGACACTTAATATATCATTCCAATATCAAATCATCAATATTCAAGAGTGTGAGAAGTTATTGAGCTAGGGTTTTTAAGCTTGACAGTGTAAAATCTCCTATTTTAGTGCCTAACTTCAAGACCACATACCTCAAGATAAAAGTTTCATCTCATCTTGATATCCACATGAGACTTGTAGAGCATGTTCTTAGATCTCTTTTAAGTATTAGAAGTCATTCATTGGATTTCTAGAACTCAAGTTATGAAGCTGACAAGTCACACGTCATCATATGAATGTAATTTTGGTACTTGAAAGTCAACCAACTTCCAAGACATTTTTGAGCTAGAAGGATGTTTCTCCTCAACTTTGGATAAACATGAACGTTGTTCCTCATGATCTTAGCTTTCCAAAGAGTACTAGATGTCCTCTTTTAGATTTGTATAACTCAAGATATGAAACTTACAAGTCAAGGGTATTTTGGGAAACTAAGATTACAGGTCATTTTCATTATAGGTCCAATTCACCACTTTGCATACCTCAGATGAAAATCTTTCCAACTTCAAAGTTGCTCCAAATGGGATCGTTTGGTCAACCAAACCTCAAGGGATCATTAACATGGCTTGAATTTGGAAATGCTTGGAGAAAATTCATGAAAGGAAGCTTGAAAAGGGCTAATTCAAATCAATTCATTTCGGAACCAATTCATGTCATATTTGTGCTTGTTTTGAGTCCAAGTGATGTCTTAAGAACAATGGAAAAATCAGAAATCAAGTTTGAATTCATTTGCTATGCCAAATCCAAGATTTCTTCATCCTTAAGCAACATAATGCAAACCTACCATCCATTCATTTCCAAGGCCTCAATCTCAACCCTTCATGTCCCTTACATCATAAGTAACCAGAATGGATCAATTAGCAAGCTTGACAGCTCTGTTTGGATGAGTTTCACAAAGATCCATAATCAAAAACTTGGATTTTGAATTGGGCTGTTATGGACTTCCATTGGGCCTCAAATCATTATGAGCCCATTCCATATAACATCCTTCATGATTCCCAACTGCCATAACTAACTTTTGGTGGAAAATAACAGAAATTCAGTTAAGGAAAAGTGGAGAAACTTGAGAATTTGAATTTGAAGATTTCACCACTTTCTGGGCAAATTACCATTGCAAAAAGCTTCAGTGAGGATCATTGATAGATTCTGGACGATTTTCTTGAAGTTTCATCCACAATTCAAGCCTCTGTCGAAGCTTATTAACAGGTTCCTATCTTCCATCCTTACTCTCTGTTCTTGGTGAATTGCTATGCTATTTCCACATAATTATGATCCTTATAGTGTGTAGAACGTTTTAGGATTAGATTGGTTAAGTTTCGTGGAACTTCTTGACAGAACACCATAGCTTGTAGCTTGAGATTCTCCTTATTTGTTGGTTAAAAATGAAAATAGGACTTGGAATGTTGATCTAGGCAACAAGAAGAAGAGATTAATGTCTTAAATTTCATGTTTTGATGAGATCGAGCGCACGCTATGTAACACCCCACTTTCCAAAATCAATTAAATTAATAAACATTATAAATAAACAAAATCAGAGTTCCAATTCTCCCAAGTGGGATATCACATAAAAACAACGTTTCCTTATAAAAAGGTTTATCTCCAACTTCAGCGGAATATTAAATAATAAAATTCAATAAAAGTTTGATACGTTCACAGGGAAATAAAATATCAGTTCAACATAAAACAAATAAAAACGCCCAAGTCCCGTGCTACGTATCAGAGCATCCTAGACTCGACAATCACACCAATATCCAAGCTAGCTAAGCACCTGGATTATCTGTACTTCCGAAGAAGCACATACCACAACAACAACAAAGGGGTGAGAAATCATGATCAAAAATATAATGGTAATGTAATACATGTAATAAGGCAGTAAAACACACCAACACATCAATTATTCACCCCAACGACACCATATAACGAACCTACTGTTCAAATTACAATATAACATATTATAATGCAAAATGCAACTCAACACCATGCATGCGGTACCGACTCGTTGGTTCATTCAATCGAACCTGGATAGATCACTTACGCTCCTCCTGAGACATGATCTATCCCCCACCATTCTCCACAAAGGAGTACGGATGAATCACTTACGCTCCTCCTGAGACATGATTCATCCCACCGAAACACCATGATATGCACACACCAATGCATAACTAATATATTTAGGTACTCAACGTGCACACGATCCTCCTGATCATATCATCATATATCAATGCATATATGTACAGATATAACATACACCAACACTATATAAATCAACCAGATAGTAAACAAGTTCATACTTTAACACCCAGATATAAACATATCCCACCACTCGGGGGTACGCGATCCTACTGATCACTACATACATATACATCAACTAATTGTCCACCAGTCATTATTACGGGAAACATGCACTATCACCAAGTACACAAGTTAGTTCCCACACTCATCATTCTTACAGTGCATCAAGGACAAACTGTACCTATCATCTCAACTCAGATCCTCAGTCTATTCTAGTACCAATCTTGCACATTACCGTAACCAATAGGCTTCTAATTCCTATTCCCAAAATCATCACCTACACACTTTATCGATACCTCAAAAGCCATACAGAATTTTCCCTAAAAACTGTAAAACACCCTATATGCCCTATATGCCAAATCATCCCAAAACACCAATTCATTAACGATTACTATATAATTAACAACAATCATCATCAATCATAACATAACAATATATATTATCATATATCGATCAATTTCCTACGGGGTTAAGGAATCCCCAACTACCCTATACATGTATAAACCATTCCCAATCAAGTTTCTCCCCCCTTACTTTGTTAATCGGTTGATCGATGAAAGAATCCTCCAAGGTTTGGCCAATTCTGATTTTCCCCTGTTCCTTCGTTCTTTGCTCCCTTTTCCGTTCCCTTTCCCGTTCTCTCCTTTATATCGTTCTTTTTCCACTTTCTCTAACTTCTCACAATGTATCGTAAAACTGCTAATCCCTCACGTTTCTATTTTAATTCTCTAATCCCAATAATAATAATAATAACTTAATAATAATAATAATAATAAAATAATAATAATAATAATAATAGTAGTAATAATCCTATTATTATCTCACCAAAATAATAATAATGTTAATAACTTAATAAAATAATAATAATAATAATAATAATAATAATAATAGTAATAATAATCCTATTATTATCTCACCAAAATAATAATAATGTTAATAACTTAATAAAATAATAATAATAATAATAGTAATAATAATCCTATTATTATCTCACCAAAATAATAATAATGTTAATAACTTAATAAAATAATAATAATAATAATAGTAATAATAATCCTATTATTATCTCACCAAAATAATAATAATGTTAATAACTTAATAAAATAATAATAATAATAGTAATAATAATCCTATTATTATCTCACCAAAATAATAATAATGTTAATAACTTAATAAAATAATAATAATAATAATAGTAATAATAATCCTATTATTATCTCACCAAAATAATAATAATGTTAATAACAATAGTAACTATAATAAATATAATAATAATAATAATAATATTCCCACCAATATCAATATTATACACTATATTATTATATTCACCAAAACACCACCAATAATCCTCCCACATTAGGGACACCCACCAAACATCACCAAATACACCCCCACCAAAGGACACACCAACACATAATATTTAAAATAATAATAAAATGACTAAATAATTAAAATGGGTGTTACAACTCTCCCCCACTTTAATTATTTTCGTCCTCGAAAATTACCGGATGGAAATAGCTCCAGATACGCTTCTCGCATCCTGCTTTCCAACTCCCAGGTCACACTGCCTCCTGCAGCACCTCCCCAAGCTACCTTCACCAAAGGTATCTCTTTCCCTCGGAGCAGTTTCATCTTACGGTCCTCGATCCTCAACGGCATCGTCTCAACAGTAAGATTCTCCCGAATCTGAACATCATCTCTCTGAATCACATGAGATGGATCAGAAACATACTTTCACAATTGTGACACATGAAACACATCATGTAAGTTCGACAACTCAGGCGGCAACGCCACCCTATAAGCCACAACACCAATTCTCTGCAAAATTTCATAAGGTCCAATAAACTTAGGATCCAGCTTCTTGGACTTCAATGCACGACCCACACCAGTCATCGGATTAACTCTTAGGAATACGTGATCACCTACACAGAATTCCAACTCTTTCCTCCGATTATCATGATAACTTTTCTGCCTACTCTGAGACACTTTCAATTTCTCACGAATCATCTGAATTGTCTCTGTAGTCTGCTGTATAATTTCTGGTCCAAGCACCACATTCTCACCAGTTTCATACCAACACAGAGGAGTCCTACACCTCCTCCGGTGCCATTCCAATACTCGAATGGTAACTGTTATTGTACGTGAACTCAATCAATGGTAATTGGTTATCCCACGCACCACCCTTTTCTAACACACAAGCTCTCAACAAATCTTCAAGCGACTGAATAGTCCTCTCCGACTGACCATCAGTTTGCAGATGATAAGCTGAACTCAATTTCAACTTAGTTCCCAAAGCTTCCTGCAAGCTCTTCCAAAATTCTGAAGTTAACCGTGGATCCCTATCCGACACAATACTGGACGGAACACCATGTAACTTCACAATTACCCGAATATAAATCTCCGCCAGCTTCGTCAACGGAAAACTAATATTGATCGGCACGAAGTGTGCAGACTTCGTCAATCGATCCACAATCACCCATATAGCATCAAAACCTCTCGCCGTATTCGGCAAACCTGTCACAAAATCCATAGTAATGCAATCCCATTTCCAAACCGGAATCTCTAATGGTTGCATAAATCCAGAAGGTCTCTGGTGTTCCACCTTCGACTTCTGACATGTCAAACAGGCATACACAAATTGAGCTATGTCTCTTTTCATACCAGACCACCAAAATAATTTCTTCAAATCATGATACATTTTCGTAGCTCCCGGATGAATACTCAGGCTATTACGATGTCCTTCGCTCAAAATTGACTTTTTCAATTCTTCATCATCTGGTACACAAATCCTGCCTCTAAATCTCAACACACCTGTATTATCCAATTTAAAGTCACTATCGGAGTCACTCCCTACTCCAGGCATCAAATCTACCAATTTCACATCCAACTTCTGATTTTCTCTAATCATATCCAAGAAGTCATTATTTACCTGCAACATACCCAACATTACACTATCTGCAGTAGTCTCACAACCCATGCTCAAATCTCTAAATTGTTCAATTAACTCAATTTCTTTCACCATCAGAGCTGCCATATGAATTGCTTTCCTACTCAAAGCATCTGCCACTACATTGGCCTTTCCTGGATGATAACTCAAACTGAAGTCATAATCCTTCAAAAATTCCAACCATCTTCTCTGCCTCATATTCAGCTCTTTCTGATCAAACAGGTATCTCAGACTCTTATGATCACTAAACACTTCAAATCTTGAACCATATAAATAGTGTCTCCAAATTTTCAACACAAAAACAACCGCAGCTAATTCAAGATCATGAGTCGGATAATTTCGCTCATGCACTCTCAATTGCCGCGATGCATATGCTACTACTTTACCATTCTGCATCAGAACCCCGCCTAATCCCATCTTAGACGCATCACAGTACACCACAAACGGTTCACTCGGAGTCGGTAACACTAACACCGGTGTCGTAGTCAATCTCTTTTTCAACTCTTCAAAACTTTCTTCACAAGCAACATCCCATACAAAAACTTGGTTCTTTCTCGTCAACTGAGTTAATGGCAACGCCAAATTAGAGAACCCTTCAATAAACCTGCGGTAATAACCAGCTAACCCCAAAAAGCTTCTAATCTCTGTCGCTGTCTTCGGCGGTTCCCACTGCAATACTGCACTTACTTTTGACGGATCCACCGCTATTCCATCTTCAGATATTACATGCCCCAAGAAACTTACTTTCTTCAACCAAAAGTCACACTTTGACAGTTTAGCAAATAATTTATTTTCCTTCAACACTTGCAAGGCAATTCTCAGATGTCCCGCATGCTCTTCATCAGATTTAGAATAAATTAATATATCATCAATAAACACTACAATGAACTGATCCAAGTAAGAATGGAAAATTCTGTTCATATACTCCATAAATACTCCCGGTGCATTAGTCACTCCAAACGGCATTACAGCATATTCGTAATGTCCATATCGAGTTCTAAAGGCAGTCTTCTGAACATCACCTTCCTTTACTCTTATTTGATGATAACCCGATCTCAAATCGATCTTACTGAACACACGAGCTTCCACCAGCTGATCCATTAAGTCATCAATCCTAGGTAGAGGATACTTATTCTTAATAGTCACTTTATTCAATTGACGATAATCGATGCACAGACGCATACTACCATCCTTCTTCTTCACCAACAACACCGGAGCTCCCCACGGCGATACACTTGGTCTAATAAACTTTCTTTCCAACAATTCTCCAATCTGAGACTTCAACTCAGCCAATTCCACTGCAGACATCCTGTACGGCGCCATAGAAATAGGTCTCGTACCAGGAACAAGATCAATACCAAATTCTACTTCTCGCGTCGGAGGCAATTCCGTAATGTCGTCAGGAAACACTTCTGGAAATTCATTCACCACTGCTATTTCCTCCATTGGCACTTTGTTATCCATCGATAAAGTTGCAAACAAAGCAAACACTCTAGTTTCACCTTCCAACAAGGCCCTCAATTCTGTATTAGACAAAGAACTTGCCACAACTTCCTCTTCAAGGGTCGGGAACAACAATTCCTTCCGAA
Source organism: Lathyrus sativus (assembly GCA_963859935.3). NCBI lineage: Eukaryota > Viridiplantae > Streptophyta > Magnoliopsida > Fabales > Fabaceae > Lathyrus > Lathyrus sativus. The sequence continues at coordinate 372,680,232 of OZ012739.1, forward strand.
AACAATCGATGTAGACTCGGTTGAACTCTAACCAATTCATACCCAGAATAACATCCAACTTACCAAGTGGTAGACAAATCAGATCCACTCCAAATTCTCTACCGAAAATAGTCAGCAGACACTTCAGGCATACCAAAGAAGTAGTCACTGAACCTATAGAGGGTGTCTCAATAGTCATCTGTACCTCCAGAGTGGACGACACTAAACCTATCCTCTCCACACAATCTACAGAAATAAACGAGTGCGTTGCACCCGTATCAATAATAGCAATCAAAGGAATATTATTGATAATACAAGTACCTTTGATAACACGCTCATAACTGGCAGCTTGAGTCCCTGCCAAGGCAAACACTTTTCCACCAGCCGGAGATGTTTGAGGCTTCTTCGGCTTCTCACAATGTGTACTGATATGACCCTTCTCACCACAGTTATAACAGGTCGGCATAGTTGCTCTGCAATCAGCTATCACATGACCTGGTTTCCCACACTTAAAACATTTCTTGGCCTCATTAGGACAATCATTAGCACGGTGTCCCATACCACCGCACCGAAAACATTTCCCTTCAGCAGATGCTCTCCCATCTCTAGGCTTCTTATCAATAACAGCTTTACGTTTTCCCTTATCATCAGCAACACTATAAGGAGTACCACTAAACCTCTGCTTACCCTTACGGTCATTAACAGCTTTGTAGTGCGCAATCCTTGCTCGGTTATCATTATCATAAATCCTGCTTCTGCTTACCAGCTCAGGATAGCTCCTGATCTTCTGACAAGCAATCCCCAACTTAATCTCTGGACGCAGTCCATTCTCAAACTTTAAGCACTTAGAGGTCATTGCCCCTTCCACATTATAGTGGGGACAATACTGCACCAGCTCTTCAAACTTGGCAGCATATTCTGCTACAGTCATGCTACCCTGTTTCAGCTCTAAGAATTCAATTTCCTTAGCGCTTCGGATATCTTCCGGGAAATACTTCTCCAGAAAACCTTTCTGAACCACCTCCCAAGTAATGGTAGTTCCAGCAGCTTCCAATCTTTGGCGACTATTGTCCCACCAAGCTTCAGCCTCACCCTCCAGCATGTGAGTACCAAACCTCACCTTTTGTTCATCGTTACATTCCATAGTCCTGAAGATCTTCTCAATTGCCTTCAGCCACTTCTGAGCAGCTTCGGGGTCCAGAATTCCCCCTTCGAATGTTGGCGGCTTGTTGCTCCGAAACTGCGCCAAACTCCTGAATTGGGCATCTGCAGTTTGATTCTGATTAGCAACAGCCTGCGCCATTGCTTGCATAGCAGCAACCAATGCAGCATCGTTCCTTCCTGCCATACTGCTCAAAACAACAACACCAGGTTTAAAAGATATTCAACTACATCATAAAGGACAGACTCAACTCGACTCAACAACACTGGCCGGACGGACCGACCTGCTCTGATACCAATTGTAACACCCCACTTCCCAAAATCAATTAAATTAATAAACATTATAAATAAACAAAATTAGAGTTCCAATTCTCCCAAGTGGGATATCACATAAAAACAACGTTTCCTTATAAAAAGGTTTATCTCCAACTTCAGCGGAATATTAAATAATAAAATTCAATAAAAGTTTGATACGTTCACAGGGAAATAAAATATCAGTTCAACATAAAACAAATAAAAACGCCCAAGTCCCGTGCTACGTATCAGAGCATCCTAGACTCGACAATCACACCAATATCCAAGCTAGCTAAGCACCTGGATTATCTGTACTTCCGAAGAAGCACAGACCACAACAACAACAAAGGGGTGAGAAATCATGATCAAAAATATAATGGTAATGTAATACATGTAATAAGGCAGTAAAACACACCAACACATCAATTATTCACCCCAACGACACCATATAATGAACCTACTGTTCAAATTACAATATAACATATTATAATGCAAAATGCAACTCAACACCATGCATGCGGTACCGACTCGTTGGTTCATTCAATCGAAACTGGATAGATCACTTACGCTCCTCCTGAGACATGATCTATCCCCCACCATTCTCCATAAAGGAGTACGGATGAATTACTTACGCTCCTCCTGAGACATGATTCATCCCACCGAAACACCATGATATGCACACACACCAATGCATAACTAATATATTTAGGTACTCAACGTGCACACGATCCTCCTGATCATATCATCATACATCAATGCATATATGTAAAAATATAACATACACCAACACTATATAAATCAACCAGATAGTAAACAAGTTCATACTTTAACACCCAGATATAAACATATCCCACCACTCAGTGGTACGCGATCCTACTGATCACTACATACATATACATCAACTAATTGTCCACCAGTCATTATTACGGGAAACATGCACTATCACCAAGTACACAAGTTAGTTCCCACACTCATCATTCTTACAGTGCATCAAGGCCAAACAGTACCTATCATCTCAACTCAGATCCTCAGTCTATTCTAGTACCAATCTTGCACATTACTGTAACCAATAGGCTTCTAATTCCTATTCCCAAAATCATCACCTACACACTTTATCGATACCTCAAAAGCCATACAGAATTTTCCCTAAAAACTGTAAAACACCCTATATGCCCTATATGCCAAATCATCCCAAAACACCAATTCATTAACGATTACTATATAATTAACAACAATCATCATCAATCATAACATAACAATATATATTATCATATATCGATCAATTCCCTACGGGGTTAAGGAATCCCCAACTACCCTATACATGTATAAACCATTCCCAATCAAGTTTCTCCCCTCTTACTTTGTTAATCGGTTGATCGATGAAAGAATCCTCCAAGGTTTGGCCAATTCTGATTTTCCCATGTTCCTTCGTTCTTTGCTCCCTTTTCCGTTCCCTTTCCCGTTCTCTCCTTTCTATCATTCTTTTTCCACTTTCTCTAACTTCTCACAATGTATCGTAAAACTGCTAATCCCTCACGTTTCTATTTTAATTCTCTAATCCCAATAATAATAATAACTTAATAATAATAATAAAAAAAAATAATAATAATAATAGTAGTAATAATCCTATTATTATCTCACCAAAATAATAATAATGTTAATAACTTAATAAAATAATAATAATAATAATAATAGTAATAATAATCCTATTATTATCTCACCAAAATAATAATAATGTTAATAACTTAATAAAATAATAATAATAATAATAATAATAATAGTAATAATAATCCTATTATTATCTCACCAAAATAATAATAATGTTAATAACTTAATAAAATAATAATAATAATAATAATAATAGTAATAATAATCCTATTATTATCTCACCAAAATAGTAATAATGTTAATAACTTAATAAAATAATAATAATAATAATAGTAATAATAATACTATTATTATCTCACCAAAATAATAATAATGTTAATAACTTAATAAAATAATAATAATAATAATAGTAATAATAATCCTATTATTATCTCACCAAAATAATAATAATGTTAATAACAATAGTAACTATAATAAATATAATAATAATAATAATAATATTCCCACCAATATCAATATTATACACTATATTATTATATTCACCAAAACACCACCAATAATCCTCCCACATTAGGGACACCCACCAAACATCACCAAATACACCCCCACCAAAGGGCACACCAACACATAATATTTAAAATAATAATAAAATGACTAAATAATTAAAATGGGTGTTACAACTCTCCCCCACTTTAATTATTTTCGTCCTCGAAAATTACCGGATGGAAATAGCTCCGGATACGCTTCTCGCATCCTGCTTTCCAACTCCCAGGTCACACTGCCTCCTGCAGCACCTCCCCAAGCTACCTTCACCAAAGGTATCTCTTTCCCTCGGAGCTGTTTCATCTTACGGTCCTCGATCCTCAACGGCATCGTCTCAACAGTAAGATTCTCCCGAATCTGAACATCATCTCTCCCGAATCTGAACATCATCTCTCTTTGAAGATCTTCTAACTTCTCTGACAAAGATATCAACCCTTGAACACTTGAATAACCTTCTTGGCTAGCTTCATAGTCTTGTATAGCTCTTGATTGGTAGTCATACCTCTTGATCTCCTGCATACATGTCAATGAAATGCAGATGATAATGCTAATGTGAATGAAATGAAACATAAGCTAGGTAAAGAAATGTTGGTCAAATTTTAGGGTGCAACAGTTGCCCCTATTCAAACGGCTTGAACTTGACTGGGTGAGAAGCGAACGACTCTCAACCAATCAAGGTGCGAGACGGTTGAATACCGACAAACCCGGAAATTTGCCAACTGCGCAAGTACACGGTACTCTGATGGGGACAAATCTTCGGAAACTGAAATGATAGCTGCACGGCACTAGCTGGAGAAATTGGTCACACGGTAACCGGTAATACATGGTCGATCATGCCGTTAGGCATCAGGATTCCCCGGGACTCATCAGGTCAACAATCAAGTTAATCACGCCATCGGGCCTTCAAAGTAATCTTTGGGCATCAGCCGGACTTCATCAGTAAGTCGGGAATGGCATTCCCGGTCAATCATGAACCAATTGGGGATATCCGAACTTCTGCCATCAGGCACTCCGCATCAGCCGAGAGAACTGCTTCGTCAATACGGTTGGACTTCAATCATCAAGTCTTCGAGGGAAGTTTCAACTTCGCTGTTTAGAAACCTGTTGGGGATGACGCATCTCCGCTGGGGATTCTGGAGAACTGTCAAGTAACTCTGATTCGGGGATCCAGGAATCATTCTGGGTGAATCAACTCTGCTGAGGACTTCAAGACTCATCTTGGAAAAATAACTCCGCGTGGGCTTCAAGAATCATCCTGAACCGATAACTCTGCTGGAGATTTCAGGAATCATCCTGAGCATACGCTCTACCAGGGACTCTAAGCATCAACTTGAGCAAGCAACTCTAGCGGCTGCTGTTGCACCCCAAAATTTGCCCTCACAATACAAGACTTTGTGTTCCAAGAAGGTTCACAAGGTTCACAAAATTCATAATTGGTCAGAAGAGTTGACAATTCCCTCAGACAATGCACCTCCTAAGCAGTGCATCCAAAACTAGGGTTTTGACTTTAATCAGGCTAAATGGACTTCCAAGACTTCAAGTGAGCTTCATAACATCTTATATGTGTATAAGAACCCCCATGTCAAGTTTCAAGACTTTTCTCAAAAGTTTGCTCAGTCAGATGATCAGATAAGTCAAAAGCAGTCAATGCAGTTAAAAGGTCAAACTGAGGTCAACTGTGGTCAAACCAAAGTCAAACTTCATGATTTTTTTTGCCAACATCAAAGAGAGGTTGGGTGAGAAATATTATCATAATAACTGTAATACCCCAAATTTTGCCCTAAGATTTGTCGTCGCATTTCATTGCATTTAATCAATTACTAACAAATTTGTGTAGTCGTTTGACTTTTTGCAGGTAAATATCATATGGCATGCATTTTTTTTCTAAAAAGTAAAAATGGCACAATTGGCAGGAGGACATGTGTAAGGAGTTATGAGTGTGAGAGGTTGAGAGTTCGAATCTCACCTTTGTCACTTTTTTTTGTTTTTTATTATTTTTACTCTAAATTTTTCTATCTTTCATTAAAAAAATAACAAAAATAGTTTTTTATTATTATTTAATTATTATTTTCGTATTTTAATTAAATCATTTTTTAAAATATTATTTTTTTCACTTTTTTCTAAATTATTCATAAAAATATCCAAAAAATCATAAAATAAAAAATATTGAAAAAAATTTTGTTCTTTTTATAATATTTTTTATTTTAGGAATCAATAGGATTATTAGTTTTTATTTTAAGTTTATTTTAATTATTTTAAATTATTTAAATTTTATTTTTTCTTAACTAATTATTTAGTTTGGGCTTTAAAATGGGCTTTAGGGACATTATTGACAATTTGGTGTTAACCCTAATTTGTTCCCTATATATACATGTGTTGCCTTGTTGGAAAAAAGGGGGGAGAATGAAAAAAACCTAAGAGGAGTGAGTGCCGTTGGCCGTTATTTAGTTTTCTTCTTCATCCATTACTATTGTTTCTTTTTCTTCATTGTTTACCGTTATTTCTTTTCCTTCATCTATTACTGTTGTTTCTTTTTCTTCATCTATTACCGTTATTTCTTTTTCTTTATCTATTACTGTTGTGTTTATATATATATAATTTTTAAATTGGTAGAGTTTATATATATAAGATTTTTGATCGAATTATGTCGATACGATGTTTGCACATTTGTGTGCATGACGCGTGACATTTGTGTTAGTTCGATCTGCTTGCGATGATCGCATTTTTGTGTGAGCAATAATACTATTTTTTGCTTAATTTCTTTTTCTTTGCGATAAATTTTGTTTCGTCCGATTTAGATCTGGTTGCGATGAGCGCATTTCTGCGTTAGCAACATTGTTGGGTTATTTGGCACATTTAAAATTCATTATTGCTTTATTATTATTATTATTATTATTATTATTATTATTATTATTATTATTATTATCATTATTTATTATTATTATCATTATTATCATTATTATTATTATTGTTATCATTAATTTATTAAAATTTGTTGTAATATAAAAATCTGTTTTTTTAAAATAAATAACATTAACATCTTTTTTCCAAATTAATATGAAAACCTAATTTTAATTTTCTATATGATTCTATGTATATATTTATTATAATTCTTGTAAATTTTTGTAAATAAAATTAAACCTTATAAATACTTAATGTAAAATTTTGGTGAATGTGATTATTGATTAGTTAAAATTTGTTTTCATCATAATGTGTAAATATTTTTCTTAATAATTGTTAATATATAATTAGAGGTAATTAAATTTTTGTAAATGATTAAGAAATTTATAATTATGTTATATTTAGAACTTTATATTATAGTAATTATTTAATCATTTATGTTTCTAAATAAAAATCAAATCTTATGATATTTAGAACTTTATATTATAGTAATTATTTAATCATTTATGTTTCTAAATAAAAATCAAATCTTATGATATTTAGAACTTTATATTATAGTAATTATTTAATCATTTATGTTTCTAAATAAAAATCAAATCTTATGTTTAATCACGTTATTAATTAATTATTATTGCTAATCATATTTTGTTGCTTATTATTATTTTGAAATTTCTATCTTATTATTTTTTCTAACTTTGTCTATTTTTCTCATTATTATTGTTTCAACTAATTATTTTCACTAACTTTATATTTATACTAACCTTATTTAATTTTTCTTATTATTTACTAACCCTAATATTTTATTTGCTTATTTGTTATTTTTTTTATTTATTATAATTTTGTAATTGCCTCTTGGATGTAAATTGTAATTACTTAATTATTATCATCATTATGGTTAGTAATTAGGGAGTGCTAATATGTATGATATTTAAAAAAATAAATTAGATCATTTTAATATAAGATAATTAAATTAAACATTTCACACACGTAAGTCGATTTTAATCGCCGTCTCACTTCCTAAGGATATCCCTCAAGTTGCCTACGAATAATGGTTAAGTGGGGTGTATAAAGCAAGTCCCTCAAATAGAAAAAATCATCAAAGTCCCTTATGGTTGCCTTTACGAATCGAGTCCCTTTCAAAAAATGATGATGGTCCCTTATATGTGCTTATTACATCCCACAATGGCCTTCAAAGTCAAATTGTCCCTCACATGTCCCTTAACATCCAAAGTAAGGACTACCTACTCCATTATAGTAGGGATAGTCTTACTAAAGGAAAGAATGAAGAATAAGAAAGACCTTTAAACATTAGGGTAGGTTACTCCTAGGTGCTTGCTCACTTCAAAACTTTTTCACACTTAAACAAATTTCCAACAAAATTTTCAAACAAGTTTTTTTCACATCCATACACGGATTATTATTAAACTATTCTGAAATTTTTTGCTATTCACACACTACACTTTCAAAACAATTCAAAAGTGAGCTTAAGTACCTAAGAGCCCATGGATAACCATGGATGAAAAGGGTGCTAACACCTTCCCTTTTCATAACCTACCCCCCGGACCCAAAATATTCTCTAAGGTCTTTCCTGTTCTTTTATAACCTTTCCTTATGGATAAAATAAAAGTCGGTGGCGACTCTTGCTATCCGCAACATTGTTTAAAGTCAGTTCACCGGGTTACAGAACTGGCGACTCTGCTGGGGATTTATTTAAGAGGGGTACCCTTAGGAATTAAGATCACTTTAAATTGTTTGCCTTGTTTGCTTTATTATTATATTATTGGGGTGCTCTTATGTGTGAAAGGTCCTAACCCGGATCTAGTGTACCTTAGGTAAATGGCAATAGACCAAGGAAACTGTACGACGTATATCAATACGGTTGATCTGGTGGCCATAGTTAGCGCGACTTCTTGGTTGGTGCTTATATTCCTTAAGTCAAGTTGAGGATAATATTGAGGCTGCCATATGTTGTCAATGCACTAACTGACTTTTAGAACCCTAGTTAACTCATCTTGGCCTTTAGAAAGTAGTGAGGTAACCGGCTTTGGTGCAGACTGAAGTTGGTTGACACTCGATACTACGCTCATTGAGATCTTAAACTTGGAGGGTTTTGGTTGGCAAGTAAGTTGCCTTCTGAACAACCACCCTTGTGAAGGATCAATGATATTGAGATCCCTTAGAACCTGGTTACTTTTGTAGGACAGGATGAACCATCTAACTTCAGGGGAGGGTACTTACCTTTAAACCTCATGCAAGCCTTTAAACCTAGGGCAATTGTGTAACTTGTTTGTGTGTGCCACATGTTTGTGATTGAACATAACATCATGACATCATCATGCATCATAAGCATATCATTTTCCCTAACCATTTCAAGGACCAAAGGATTTATCTTTGTTCTTTGTTGCAGGTCATGGCTTCTGCTCGTAGAAACACCATCAGGATCAACTTTGTAGGGATACCTGCTAAGCTCAAGGAGTTGGTTTCCCTAGTGCCTGATCATTCCCAGTTCAACAAGAGGCATGGTCACTTATTGGATCTAGTTACTTCAGGGTTCAGTGAAGACATGATGAGTGTGCTGTTTCAGTTCTTTGACCCTGAGCACCATTGCTTTACATTTCCTGATTATCAGCTGGTTCCAACCATGGAGGAGTTCTCTAAACTTCTGGGTATACCTGTTCTTGATCGGAAGCCATTCACAGGCTTAGAGAAGGAGCTTAAACCAGAAGTTGTTGCTGCAGCTCTACATCTGAAGAAGTCTGACATTGTTCTAGAGACGAGAAGTGGAGTTAAAGGTATTCTTGCCAAGGTATTAGTGGATAAAGCTCAAATGTTCTTGAAAGCTATGAGCTACGATGCTTTTGAGGAGATCTTAGCCTTATTGATTTATGGCTTAGTGTTGTTCCCCAATCCTGATCAGTTCATAGACGTTCATGCCATCAACATATTCCTGAGTCACAATCCAGTGCCTACCTTACTTGGAGACATCCTACATTCTCTTCACACCCGTACTACAAGAGCAAGAGGAACTTTGATGTGCTGCATACCTTTACTTTCTAGGTGGTTTATTTCTCACCTTCCTCGCTCAGTAATGAAGAATGAGCAAGGGTTCAGATGGTCCAAGAGGATCATGTCACTTTCTCACTCAGACATCCATTGGTGCTCCAGATCTACGGAGAATGTCACCATCATTGACCGTTGTGGGGAGTTTCCTAACGTGCCGCTTCTAGGCATAAGAGGAGGCATCACCTACAACCCATCTCTAGCTTTACGACAGTTTGGTTACGCCCGGAGCGATGGTCCACATGACATGTTGATTCAGGGCATTGTGTTTGACTACGACAACGATCTTCAGGGTTACCGTCAGAGATTCATACGAGCTTGGGAAAAGGTAAACAGGATTGACAGCAAGACACTGGAGCCTAAGTACACCATTCCTATGGAGGCTTATCTCAGATGGGTACGATTTCGTGCTCAGACACTCATGATGCCATATCCTGCCATCCTACCAGTTACCATGGAACCTGTTGCTGAAGGAGACACAGCTTATACCATCCTTCACCCAGACATGCCTACTGATGTGGAAGACTTGCAGAGATCATGGATCCAACTGAAAGAGCAAAGGGATACTTTCGAGGCTCATTACAAAGCAAGCCAAGCAAGGATCCTAGAGCTAACAAAGCTACTTCATAAAGCAAGCATGTCTATGGGTGCCAAAGAAAGCTTTAAGGAGTATGCTCAGAAGTGGAGAGACTTAGCTGGAGGAGTTCAACCCCCTTTGACTGATAGGGAATTGGTTGATATGTTCATGTGTACGCTGAATGGTCCGTTTTACAGTCATCTCATTGGAAGCTCATCATCTGGCTTCACTGAGTTGATCATGACAGGAGAGCGAGTAGAGAATGGCATCAAGAGTGGTAAGATCCAAATGGGCACTTCTTCATCAGGTGCCGCAAAGGAGCCTCCCACTGGGAAGAAAGAATCTAATGCTGTGTATGGTCAGCCTGATCGTAACAGAAGGCATCAGTCTGTTAGTGCAGTTCATATTTCAAATCCAACTCCTGCAACAACAGAGCAGCCTCAAGGCAACCAACAGAGGGCTAGAAGACAGTTCACGAAGATCAACATGTCAATGGCTCAGGCATTGCAACACTTGTTGAAAGCTGAACTTATTACCCTGAGGGAGGCCCCTCGGAATCCCAATGTTACCTCTCCCAAGTACAATCCCAATGCACGATGTGCATATCATTCAAACTGTCCAGGACATGATACTAATAACTGCTGGGTCTTGAAGAACAAAATTCAGGATATGATTGATGCTGGAGAAATTGAGTTTGATCCACCAGGTACTCCAAATGTGATTACAGCTCCAATGCCAAATCACGAGAAGGCTGTCCGTCGTGCCCGTGCTGTTCGTATCACCAATCAAGGGGTTATCAATGCCGTGGGAGATCAAGATGAAGACTACAACTTGGAGGCATGGATTCTTCCTACTGTGGGTGCTGGACTCAATAATTGGACAGCTGAAGATGTTATCCCTATTTCCTTTAGTCAGGAGTAAATACTATTACTGTGTTATGTTTTTAAATTTATAATTTCTGGAACAATTAAAACTTTCAAGCCATGTGCCTTACCCGGGGCACAATGGTGTGCTTGTTACGGGTTGTCATCTCATTTGCATACTTCATTCGATAAAATCAGTGGACGTTTCGTTTTCGTAAATATTGTGTTCCTTGTCTTTCTTTTTCTTTTATTTTTGCTTTATCAGCTATGTGTTCTTACACACACCCACGTCACTAAAATGCCGATCCTCATCCACTCTGGATCCAATTGATAACAGTTCTACTATTGCCAATTACAATTTCGAGAATCCGATCTATCAAACTGAAGACGGAAACGAGGACGATTGTGAAATATCTGTAGGGCTTGCTAGGTTGTTACAACAAGAAGAGAAAGCTATACAGCCACATGAAGAGCCAGTCGAAGTTGTGAATCTGGGAACTGAAGAAAACAGAAAAGAGGTCCAGATAGGGGCTGATTTAGACAACACTGCTCAGCATAAGAATGCAGGGGCAACATATCAGCGTGCTATGGTGGCTTTGTTTCATGATATGATTCATCATGAGATAGAGGTATATGTGGATGATATGATAGCCAGGTCTCAGAATGAAGAACAACATCTTGATCATCTGCACAAGTTGTTTGAGAGGTTGAAGAAATACAGGTTGAGATTAAATCCAAACAAGTGTACTTTTGGAGTTAGATCTGGAAAGCTCCTGGGTTTCATTGTCAGTGGAAAAGGTATTGAAGTGGATCCTGCAAAAGTGAAAGCTATACGAGAGATGCCAGCTCCCCGTACTGAGAAGGAGGTTAGAGGTTTCTTGGGACTACATTGCAAGATTTATTTCCCAATTAACTACCATCTGTGAGCCAATCTTCAAGTTGTTGAAGAAAGATCAGGTGATGGAATGGAATGATGAGTGCCAGACTGCCTTTGATGAAATCAAGAGATATTTGCTAGAACCTCCAATTTTAATGCCACCAGTTGATGGAAGACCCTTGATTATGTATTTAACAGTATTAGACAACTCAATGGGGTGTGTATTGGGGCAACATGACGAGTCTGGTCGAAAAGAGCAGGCAATATACTACCTTAGCAAAAAGTTTACCGACTGTGAAACAAAATACTCACTGCTCGAGAAAACTTGCTGCGCTTTGGCACGGGCTGCTCGCCGACTAAGACAGTATATGTTGACCCATACTACCTTGTTGATTTCAAAGATGAATGGGGCAGTTGAAGCTGCTAATAAGAACATTAAGAAGATTGTACAGAAGATAACTGTTACTTACAAGGATTGGCACGAGATGTTACCATTTGCTCTGCATGGTTATCGTACTACAATACGTACTTCAACCGGGGCAACCCCATTCTCCTTAGTCTATGGTATGGAAGCAGTTCTGCCTATTGAAGTTCAGATCCCCTCCTTGAGAATTATGAAGGATGCAGGCTTGGATGAAGATGAGTGGATTCAGACTCGACTTGACCAGATAAATTTGATTGATGAGAAAAGGTTAGCAGCAGTTTGTCATGGCCAGATGTACCAGAAACGGATGATCAAAGCTTTTAACAAGAAGGTTAAGCCAAAGGTATATCAGGCTGGTGACTTGGTAATCAAGCGTATCATATTACCACAGGGTGATCCTAGGGGCAAGTGGACTCCAACATATGAGGGACCATTTGTAGTCAAGACAGTGTTCTCAGGAGGTGCCATGATACTGACTACAATGGATGGTGAAGACTTCCCACAACCTGTAAACGCAGACATAGTTAAAAAATACTACGCATAAAAAGAGACCCGCTAGGTTGACAGGCCTAGGCAAAAATAAGGGCATCCCGGCAAACCAAAAGGGTTTGGGCAAAAATTAGGGATATATATATAAAAAGATGTACACCCGGCAAGTCGAAAACCTGAAAGGGCGGCTTGGGCAAAAAAGGGTATCCCGGTGGATTGAAAACCTGAAAGGGCAATCCAGGCAAAAATTAGGGATATATATATAAAAAGATGTACACCCGGCAAGTCGAAAACCTGAAAGGGCGGCTTGGGCAAAAAAGGGTATCCCGGTGGATTGAAAACCTGAAAGGGCAATCCAGGCAAAAGTTAGGGATTAAAGCGTATGACTATGTCTCGTTTGGATCACTCATGAAACTGCAACCAGTTGTACTACTTACTCAAGCTCAAACAGATAAAGCTCAATCTAATCGTTTCCGTCTCAACAGCAAGAAGATGAGATACTTGAGTGGCAATAGTAGAATTGAAACTCAATAGGATTATTTCCCACATAGCTGATTCTTTTTGTAAAACTTCATGACAAAATTCTCTTACTAGGGTTTATGTCTCCTTGTACAAACTTACCCATGTATGGGTCACTTTTGATATAAATAAATTCCATCTTTTGAATCCAGATTTACTTTTACCCTATTTACATAAGCGAAACGTCCATTGGTTGTGTTTGAATGTATGTATGCCTTTGAATATGATTGATGTTTACCAGAAATGCATGTATGCTTTTAATATGATTGATGTTTACCAGAAATGCATGAAAATGCAGTAATAGTATTTACTAAGGACGAACGAGGGAAGGATTTCAACGAAGCTTCGCCGGTTCATCTTTACAAGGCAGTTACAAACCATCAGTAGGACTAATCCATTTTCACAAAGTCTAATCTCCCCTGGAATTTATATCCATCTCTTTTATCCTCATACGGATATACGGGAAATTACTTTCCAATAAGGGCACGATGAACGAAGACGGGATGTTATACTTATCCTACTATCAAACGAAAACGAAGGTTATCTATACCCTACTGTCCCCAACAACGGGAGGTTATCTATACCTTGTTATCCCCAACAATGGGAGGTTATCTATACCTTGTTATCCCCAGCAGACGGAGGGTTATGTATTCTTCAACAACGAATCGGGATTTATTTTCCTTGGCCAGCAGTTGTTATACAAGGATATCCAGACACTTCCAGCAGTGTCATATCATACATGCATCATTTACATCATACCATAACATATATGTCTATAGTACATTACCTAAGTGCATCATGTCATACATGCATACATAAAGCATAAACTAATGTTGTTATACAGAATGCTACCTTGTTTTCAGGTTAATTATCCAACAAACAAGCTTATGATCTTTGGGACTGCTTTATTGTAACCTCAGGGTTACTTTATCCTCCTGATGAGCTTCTTATTACTTTGGGACTGCTTTATTGTAACCTCAGGGTTATTTTATCCTCCTGATAGCCTCTCATGACTTCAAGACTGCTTTAGAGCTACTGATTGCTCTATCCTCCTGAAATCATCCTATTACTTCAAGACTGCTTTAGAGCTATTCATTGCTCTATCCTCATGAGGTCATATTACTACTTCAAGACTGCTTTAGAGCTATTGATTGCTCTATCCTCCTGAAGCCATCTAATTATTTCAAGACTGCTTTAGAGTTATCCATTGCTCTATCCTCCTGAAATTACATTATTATTTCAAGACTGCTTTAGAGTATTCATTGCTCTATCCTCCTGAAATTACATTATTATTTCAAGACTGCTTTAGAGCTATTCATTGCTCTATCCTCCTGAAATCATTACTTCAAGACTGCTTTAGAGTATTCATTGCTCTATCCTCCTGAAACTACATTATTATTTCAAGACTGCTTTAGAGCTATTCATTGCTCTATCCTCCTGAAATCATTACTTCAAGACTGCTTTAGAGCTATTGATTGCTCTATCCTCCTGAAGACATATCACGTTATTATTTCAAGACTGCTTTAAAGCTATTCATTGCTCTATCCTCCTGAAATCATTACTTCAAGACTGCTTTAGAGTATTCATTGCTCTATCCTCCTGAAATTACATTATTATTTCAAGACTGCTTTAGAGCTATTCATTGCTCTATCCTCCTGAAATCATTACTTCAAGACTGCTTTAGAGCTATTGATTGCTCTATCCTCCTGAAGACATATCACGTTATTATTTCAAGACTGCTTTAGAGCTATTCATTGCTCTATCCTCCTGAAATCATTACTTCAAGACTGCTTTAGAGTATTCATTGCTCTATCCTCCTGAAATTACATTATTATTTCAAGACTGCTTTAGAGCTATTCATTGCTCTATCCTCCTGAAATCATTACTTCAAGACTGCTTTAGAGCTATTGATTGCTCTATCCTCCTGAAGACATATCACGTTATTATTTCAAGACTGCTTTAGAGCTATTCATTGCTCTATCCTCCTGAAATCATTACTTCAAGACTACTTTAGAGCTGTTGATTGCTCTATCCTCCTGAAGCCATTCTATTACTTCAAGACTGCTTTAGAGCTATTGATTGCTCTATCCTCCTGAAGCCATTATTACTTCAAGACTGCTTTAGAGCTATTGATTGCTCTATCCTCCTGAGGTCCGATTTATCACTTCAAGACTGCTTTAGGGTTATCATTATTGATCGCTCTATCCTCATGAAGACATGCTGTTACATCAGTATTACTCCAGACTCCTGACAGCTCTCATTATACTACTGAAGAACTTTCCCCTAGTGGCATCTTTAAGCCCACTCAATCATGTTCAACCAACCATCAATATCACTCCATGCACTGGTGAGTGCAAATTTTTGGGCTTTTGTGTTCAATCCCCTTCAACCTTCCAGGTTACGACTGGCAAATATACCAATCTAACCCCTCAGGTTTCAGAAAATTGAACAGGGGCAGCTGTTGCACCCCAAAATTTGCCCTCACAATACAAGACTTTGTGTTCCAAGAAGGTTCACAAGGTTCACAAAATTCATAATTGGTCAGAAGAGTTGACAATTCCCTCAGACAATGCACCTCCTAAGCAGTGCATCCAAAACTAGGGTTTTGACTTTAATCAGGCTAAATGGACTTCCAAGACTTCAAGTGAGCTTCATAACATCTTATATGTGTATAAGAACCCCCATGTCAAGTTTCAAGACTTTTCTCAAAAGTTTGCTCAGTCAGATGATCAGATAAGTCAAAAGCAGTCAATGCAGTTAAAAGGTCAAACTGAGGTCAACTGTGGTCAAACCAAAGTCAAACTTCATGATTTTTTTTGCCAACATCAAAAAGAGGTTGGGTGAGAAATATTATCATAATAACTGTAATACCCCAAATTTTGCCCTAAGATTTGTCGTCGCATTTCATTGCATTTAATCAATTACTAACAAATTTGTGTAGTCGTTTGACTTTTTGCAGGTAAATATCATATGGCATGCATTTTTTTTCTAAAAAGTAAAAATGGCACAATTGGCAGGAGGACATGTGTAAGGAGTTATGAGTGTGAGAGGTTGAGAGTTCGAATCTCACCTTTGTCACTTTTTTTTGTTTTTTATTATTTTTACTCTAAATTTTTCTATCTTTCATTAAAAAAATAACAAAAATAGTTTTTTATTATTATTTAATTATTATTTTCGTATTTTAATTAAATCATTTTTTAAAATATTATTTTTTTCACTTTTTTCTAAATTATTCATAAAAATATCCAAAAAATCATAAAATAAAAAATATTGAAAAAAATTTTGTTCTTTTTATAATATTTTTTATTTTAGGAATCAATAGGATTATTAGTTTTTATTTTAAGTTTATTTTAATTATTTTAAATTATTTAAATTTTATTTTTTCTTAACTAATTATTTAGTTTGGGCTTTAGGGACATTATTGACAATTTGGTGTTAACCCTAATTTGTTCCCTATATATACATGTGTTGCCTTGTTGGAAAAAGGGGGAGAATGAAAAAAACCTAAGAGGAGTGAGTGCCGTTGGCCGTTATTTAGTTTTCTTCTTCATCCATTACTATTGTTTCTTTTTCTTCATTGTTTACCGTTATTTCTTTTCCTTCATCTATTACTGTTGTTTCTTTTTCTTCATCTATTACCGTTATTTCTTTTTCTTTATCTATTACTGTTGTGTTTATATATATATAATTTTTAAATTGGTAGAGTTTATATATATAAGATTTTTGATCGAATTATGTCGATACGATGTTTGCACATTTGTGTGCATGACGCGTGACATTTGTGTTAGTTCGATCTGGTTGCGATGATCGCATTTTTGTGTGAGCAATAATACTATTTTTTGCTTAATTTCTTTTTCTTTGCGATAAATTTTGTTTCGTCCGATTTAGATCTGGTTGCGATGAGCGCATTTCTGCGTTAGCAACATTGTTGGGTTATTTGGCACATTTAAAATTCATTATTGCTTTATTATTATTATTATTATTATTATTATTATTATTATTATTATCATTATTTATTATTATTATCATTATTATCATTATTATTATTATTGTTATCATTAATTTATTAAAATTTGTTGTAATATAAAAATCTGTTTTTTTAAAATAAATAACATTAACATCTTTTTTCCAAATTAATATGAAAACCTAATTTTAATTTTCTATATGATTCTATGTATATATTTATTATAATTATTGTAAATTTTTGTAAATAAAATTAAACCTTATAAATACTTAATGTAAAATTTTGGTGAATGTGATTATTGATTAGTTAAAATTTGTTTTCATCATAATGTGTAAATATTTTTCTTAATAATTGTTAATATATAATTAGAGGTAATTAAATTTTTGTAAATGATTAAGAAATTTATAATTATGTTATATTTAGAACTTTATATTATAGTAATTATTTAATCATTTATGTTTCTAAATAAAAATCAAATCTTATGATATTTAGAACTTTATATTATAGTAATTATTTAATCATTTATGTTTCTAAATAAAAATCAAATCTTATGATATTTAGAACTTTATATTATAGTAATTATTTAATCATTTATGTTTCTAAATAAAAATCAAATCTTATGTTTAATCACGTTATTAATTAATTATTATTGCTAATCATATTTTGTTGCTTATTATTATTTTGAAATTTCTATCTTATTATTTTTTCTAACTTTGTCTATTTTTCTCATTATTATTGTTTCAACTAATTATTTTCACTAACTTTATATTTATACTAACCTTATTTAATTTTTCTTATTATTTACTAACCCTAATATTTTATTTGCTTATTTGTTATTTTTTTTATTTATTATAATTTTGTAATTGCCTCTTGGATGTAAATTGTAATTACTTAATTATTATCATCATTATGGTTAGTAATTAGGGAGTGCTAATATGTATGATATTTAAAAAAATAAATTAGATCATTTTAATATAAGATAATTAAATTAAACATTTCACACACGTAAGTCGATTTTAATCGCCGTCTCACTTCCTAAGGATATCCCTCAAGTTGCCTACGAATAATGGTTAAGTGGGGTGTATAAAGCAAGTCCCTCAAATAGAAAAAATCATCAAAGTCCCTTATGGTTGCCTTTACGAATCGAGTCCCTTTCGAAAAATGATGATGGTCCCTTATATGTGCTTATTACATCCCACAATGGCCTTCAAAGTCAAATTGTCCCTCACATGTCCCTTAACATCCAAAGTAAGGACTACCTACTCCATTATAGTAGGGATAGTCTTACTAAAGGAAAGAATGAAGAATAAGAAAGACCTTTAAACATTAGGGTAGGTTACTCCTAGGTGCTTGCTCACTTCAAAACTTTTTCACACTTAAACAAATTTCCAACAAAATTTTCAAACAAGTTTTTTTCACATCCATACACGGATTATTATTAAACTATTCTGAAATTTTTCGCTCTTCACACACTACACTTTCAAAACAATTCAAAAGTGAGCTTAAGTACCTAAGAGCCCATGGATAACCATGGATGAAAAGGGTGCTAACACCTTCCCTTTTCATAACCTACCCCCCGGACCCAAAATATTCTCTAAGGTCTTTCCTGTTCTTTTATAACCTTTCCTTATGGATAAAATAAAAGTCGGTGGCGACTCTTGCTATCCGCAACATTGTTTAAAGTCAGTTCACCGGGTTACAGCTGCACCGAGGATTTTAAGAATCATCTTAAGCAAACGACTTCGCTGGAGAATTCAAGGGCCGAAGACTTTGCTGGGGATTTCAAGAATCATCTTGATTAGGCGACTCCGTTGGGGAGAATTCAAGAATCTTCTTGAGCAATCAATTCTGCGGCGGAACACCTGCAAAACAAGAACGGTAACAACCTAGCTCATGTTTAGTATGCATATGCTTTGGCAATGGCGTAATGCTCCACACGGTGGAAATGTTATGCACTCATGCAAAATGTTAGGCAATCATGCAACATGCTGCGATCCCGCCAGCAAAATAAATGCTGAAGGGAGAATCCTCCTGTCCAGGAGAAAGGACCACTCTGGTGGGGGAAGGAATCATCCTGCCACGGAGAAAAGGTCACGCCAATCTCAATCGGGCTCTGCATGGGGAAATGAACTTCAGTCGACTGCTGCCGGGGAACGGAGCTCTACGAGAACCCGGACCTGCTGAGGAAAGTGATGTCAATCGCGGAAGTAAACTGCACGGCCTTCACGGCTAGCCCTCCTTGGAGATAACGACTCCGGCGGGGAAATACAGCATCAGCTATTCAACACTCTACTGGGGAAAACCAACCATGACCCGAACGGCTTCCAAGGACTCGGCTCTCTTGGGGATCTGCAAACTCGGCTGGGGAAGAAGGAATCGTCCTGCTTACAGGGGAGAGTACGACTCTGTGGGGAGTCTCAATTCCGCTGGAGACTTCAGTCTTGAACTATCGAGTGCTGCACACTTCAGTGAAAGACTCAGCTGGGGATAGGACATTCCTTCAGGATACATCCGATTGGGGAGAGAATCTTCTCCACCTGGGGAGGCATATCAATGCTTACGATCTCACGTTCAGACTCTGCGGGGAGAGGCTGCTGAACTTTGCTGGAGAAGGAGGAATCATCCTGCTCGGGGACGCACACGGCGTACTGTCAGGTACATGCTACACCTGTAACAACACAAACAAACAGACAAGATGCCCTTCTCAAAGGGACCTATCAAGGTTATTATCTTGTGACAATGTTCAAGTAAATCATTGTTTCAACAATCAGTGGCCTAGGCCAGTAAGTTTATGTATGCGCATTTTGTCAAAAACATCGGCGTTCTTTTTCACAAACAAAACAGATAAATGCTAAACAGACAAACAGAATTGCTGAATAGTATACATTTTATTGATAACGAACCCCTGAATGGGTAAAAATGTTTTACAACAGATGCAAGCTCCTGGAATGAGGAAGCCGCGCAAAAATAAAACATAAATATACATCAGTATATACAAATGTCGGCAACGAGGCGTAGACGAGCACCATGAGTTGATCCCTCTATGACCCACTCGACTTCGATACTTCTCCGACGCTTCAGCTTCAGAAGAGATTGATTCAGATAAACGGCCCTCAGGTCTTCCAAACCACTAAACAATGAAAGTCCACACGCGGAACGCAGTCATTTGCTTTTTCAACTCCCTAACTTTTGCGTGAACCGCCCTTTGCGGGTTTTTAGTTCACCAGGATACCCTTTTTTGCCAAAGTCGCCCTTCCGGGTTTTCGACTTTGCGGGTGTACATTTTTTCAATTTATATCCCTAATTTTTTCCCGAACCTTTTTCCTTTTTTATGGTTCGCCGGGATGCCCCATTTTTGCCTGGATACTCTTTTTCTTTCCAGCGGGTCATTTTTAAGCAAAGTATTTTTTAACTGCGTCTGCGTTCACCGGTGATGCAAAATCTTCGCCATCTATCGTGGATAACAACAAAGCTCCTCCCGAGAAGACCTTGCTGACGACATACGGACCTTCGTAATTGGGAGTCCACTTGCCCCGGTGATCGGAGTGTGGAGGAAGAATCTTCTTCAGGACGAGATCACCCGTCTGAAAGCTTCTAGGACGCACCTTCTTATCATAAGCTTTCTTCATTCGGCTTTGGTACAGACGACCATGCGCAATCGATGCTAACCTCTTCTCGTCCATCAGGCTGAGTTGGTTCAGTCGGTTCTTAATCCATTCTGCCTCATCGAGTTTCACGTCAACCAAAACTCGCAAAGAAGGGATCTCCACTTCTAACGGTAGGACATCTTCCATACCGTACACTAAGGAGAAAGGAGTTGCCCTGGTTGATGTACGTATCTTCGTAAGATAACCGTGCAGTGCGAATGGCAGCATCTCGTGCCAATCTTTATAGGTCACAACCATCTTCTGAACAATCTTCTTGATGTTCTTATTGGCCGCTTCAACGGCACCATTCATCTTCGGCCGGTAAGGAGATGAGTTGTGGTGTTCAATCTTGAAACTCTGGCACAGCTCCTTCATCATCTTGTTATTCAGATTCAAACTATTATCCGTAATGATCCGCTCGGGAATTCCATAACGACAGATGATGTCCCTCTTTATGAATTTAGCCACCACCTGCTTGGTCACATTAGCATATGAGGCTGCCTCTACCCACTTGGTGAAGTAGTCGATAGCTACTAGGATGAAGCGATGACCGTTAGATGCAGTGGGCTCGATCTTGCCTATCATGTCGATGCCCCACATGGAGAACGGCCACGGGGAGGACATGACATTTAACGGGCACGGGGGCACATGAACTTTATCAGCATAAATCTGGCACTTATGACATCTCTTCGCGAATTTAAAGCAATCTGATTCCATCGTCAGCCAGTAGTATCCTGCTCTCAGGATCTTTCTCGTCATAGCATGCCCGCCGGCGTGCGTACCAAATGTGCCTTCATGGACTTCTTCCATGAGCATACTCGCCTCTTTCTCATCTACACATCTGAGTAGCACGAGATCGTGGTTTCTTTTATACAAAACTCCATCAGGATTGAGATAAAAATTTCCAGATAGCCTCCTCAGAGTCTTCTTATCCTGGGTTGACGCTCCCGCAGGATACTCCTTAGTCATAAGGAAGGTCTGGATGTCATGGAACCATGGCTTGCCGTCGGCGGCTTCCTCGATCGCAAAGACGAATGCAGGTCTATCAAGACGAGAAAGGACAATTCTTGGAGCTTCATTCCAAAAATTGACTTTATACATCGAAGCCAACGTGGCTAAGGCATCATCCATCTGATTTTCTGCTCTGGGCACGTGATGGAGTTCCACTCGATCAAAGAATTTCTGGCATAGTTCATGTACGGTACCAAATTCGATTGACGAGTCTCCCACTCCCCTTTAATCTGGTTGATCACAAGCGCTGAGTCACCATATACGTCTAGGTTCTTGATTCTCAAATCAATTGCCTCTTCTAGACCCATGATGCATGCTTCGTACTCCGCTTCATTATTGGTGACTGGAAACGTCAGTCTCACAGTAAACGGGATATGGGATCTGTGGGGAGTCGTGATGATCGCCCCAATGCTACTTCCGTAGGAATTAACCGCCCCGTCAAATATCAATTTCCATTGGGATTTCCTATCTGGACCCTCGTCGGGAAACGGTTCATCGCAGTCTTTCGCTTTGAGAAACATGATATCCTCATCATGGAATTCAAATTTCATCGGCTGGTAATCCTCGATCGGCTGTTCGGCGAGGTAATCAGACAATACACTTCCCTTGATGGCCTTCTGGGAAACATACTGAATGTCATATTCCGTCAACACCATTTTCCATCTAGCAATCCTGCCCGAAAGCGCTTGCTTCTCGAAGACGTACTTGATCGGATCCATCTTCAAAATTAGCATAGTGGTGTGATTGAGCATGTACTGTCGTAAACGTTTGGCAGCCCAAGCTAGTGCACAACACGTTTTCTCCAGCATTGAGTAGCGAGATTCACAGTCAGTGAACTTTTTACTTAAGTAGTAAATGGCATGCTCTTTTCTGCCTGTCTCGTCATGTTGACCGAGAACACACCCCATACTATTCTCAAGAACTGTCAAGTACATGATTAGCGGCCATCCAGCCACTGGGGGTATCAAGATTGGAGGTTCCTGCAGATACTGCTTTATCTTGTCGAATGCCTTCTGGCAATCCTCATTCCAGGTAATCGCCTGATCTTTCTTTAAAAGCTTGAACATCGGTTCACACGTGGCCGTGAGCTGAGAGATAAACCTTGCAATGTAGTTTATTCTGCCCAAGAAACCACGAACTTCTTTTTCTGTTTTCGGCACTGGCATTTCTTGTATCGCTTTAATCTTCGCAGTATCAACCTCGATGCCTCTTTCACTCACGATAAACCCCAGTAGCTTTCCGGACCGTACTCCGAAAGTACATTTGTTAGAATTCAGCCTCAACCTGAACTTCCTAAGCCTCTCAAAAAGCTTCAGCAAATTGACTAGACGCCCCTCCTCCGTTTGGGACTTCGCAATCATGTCATCAACATAGACTTCAATCTCATGATGAATCATATCATGAAACAAAGTAACCATTGCTTGTTGGTAAGTGGCCCCTGCGTTCTTCAGACCGAAAGGCATTACCTTATAGCAAAATGTTCCCCAAGGAGTGATAAACGTCGTTTTCTCCATGTCCTCCAGCACCATCTTGATCTGGTTGTAACCGGAGAAGCCATCCATGAACGAAAACATGGAGAATTGGGCTGTGTTGTCGACCAATACATCGATATGAGGCAGCGGGAAATCATCTTTAGGGCTCGCCCTATTCAAATCCCGATAATCGACGCACATTCGCACCTTACCGTCCTTCTTCAGTACAGGCACTATGTTGGCGACCCACGGAGGGTAAGTAGTGACCGCTAAGAAGCCAGCATCAAGCTGCTTCTGCACTTCTTCTTTGATCTTAACGGCCATATCCGGTCACGTCCTCCTAAGCTTCTGCTTAACGGGAGGACAATCTTCTCGCAGCGAAAAGTGGTGGACCACGATGTCAGTATCAAGCCCGGGCATATCTTCGTATGACCAAGCAAAGACGACACTATACTCTCTTAGCATCTCGACCAATCTCTGCTTGACATCACTCTGCAATGCAGCCCCTATCCTGACGTTCCTGACGAGTTCTTCAGAACCCAGGTTCACAATCTCAATCTCCTCTTCATGAGGCAGAATAATTTTCTCCTCTTGTTTCAACAAGCGGGTCAACTCTTCAGGAAGGTCTTCGTCTTCATCAATCTCTTCTTCGGCTTGATAGATCGGGCAATCGAAGTCGAAGTGAGTCGTAGAAGGTCCAGAGTCGATGTCATATGTTACGTGGATCCTGCAATAACAAGGGTTAAGTTTAAAACAAGGATGCGCAGGTTAGCACAAACCCCATTGCCATTTTATTGTTTTTCAAAACAAATATAAAACAGGAATAACAGAGATCACAATATTCGAATACGAAGAAAACGCCTTTGATTTATTAACAAAATGCATGTACATAATCCAACAAGGCCCTGACAATAAAACCACTATGCCCCGGGTAGGACATAGGGTTGTACAATGATTGGAAAAAGTAAATCATTACTCTTCGCTTGTCATCTGGATGATATCCTTGACGAACCAGTTGGTAAGGCCCTCGCCTGGCTTGCTTGGCTGGATCCAAGAGTCGAGGTCACAGTCGCTATCTCCGTTGTCTTCAGACACTGCGTTGATGCTTTCAAATATCACCCCGTCACTGGTAAACTGGATCGGCCCTTTACCTCGCGACGCACTGCTAGAAGAAGAAGCTTCAGCTCCAGGAGAATATCCCAACCCAAACTTGTCTTGCTTGTTAGGTATCTCCAAAATTCCCCCCAGCCTGGGGTAGATCCGGCTTGGATAACGGCCCGAGCTTCCTTGAATGAGGAGAGAGTCATCTCTGGCTTTTTAGTGACTACAGGAGCTACGTCCTTCACTTTGACAGCTTCGAACGCTTGGCATAGAGTCTCATGGATTTCTCCATCCATCTCAACATACTTAAAGGATGATAAATGGCTCACCATTATGTCTTCCTTGCCACAAACAGTTACGATGCTACCCCCGACAGCATATTTGAGTTTCTGGTGCAACGTGGAGGTCACGACACCAGCAGCATGGATCCACGGCTGGCCCAAGAGACAGCTGTAGGCAGGCATGATGTCCATAATATAAAAGACCGCGTCAAACGTTTCTAGCCCGACTTGGATTGGCAGGGTCACCTCCCCGAAAACACGGCGTTTGGTTCCATCGAATGCTTTCACCACCAGATCACTGGGTGTGCAAATCACTCCACGAGTATCCAACTTCATTAAGGCCTTCTTCGGAAGAACATTAAGCGACGAACCCGTGTCCACCAACACGTGCGACATAATTGTGCCCCTGCACTCTATCGAGATGTGCAGAGCGCTATTATGGTTCCTCCCTTTCGGCGTCAGCTCTAGGTCAGTGAACCCTAGACCATTTCCAGCATTTACGTGGGCTACGACCTCTTCTAGCTGATTTACCGATATTTCCTGCGGTACATATGCGGCGTTCAACACCTTCAGCAGCGCGTTACGGTGTGCTTCAGAACACAACAATAAGTTCAGGATGGAAATCTTAGAGGGTGTCTGATGGAGATGATCTACAATCTTGTAGTCACTCTTTTTAATCAACCGCATAAACTCCTCGGCGTCTTTAACAAGTAAGTCTTTTTCTACCCCACGAGGGATCTCTTCAACGACTTTACTTTTCCCTTTATCAGTTGCATCAACTCTGACTGCTCTATCCGCCACGACCTCTGGTGGTGCAAACACTCTTCCGCTGCGAGTAATACCACTGATTCTCGCAAGGTTCTCCACAGTCGACCCAAACGGTTCTAGCTCCAACTTCTGTCCGTTGTAGTAGACTTCAGCCCCATAATGCCACGGGACAGCATTATTGCTCTCGAAGGGTATCGGCCCAGCTTTGGTGATAGTAATTGTGGGTGGCCTGGGCACAGAAATAGTTATCGTCTGGCGAGGGATGGTGATGGTGGCGACCTCATCATCTTGCTTCAGCACTACCTCCCCTGATCCACATTCGGCCTTCCGGCTAAACTGTAAAATACCTTCAGTCATCAGACTTTGAATTCCTTCTACCAACTGTTCACATCCATCAGAACGTGTCGCACAGCCCATACATAGCTCTCCGCAACCTGGAAAGAAACCCCTTTTCATCAACTTAGCTTTAACGAAGCTAAGCGGCGTCTTCAGATCTCTGACGTTAGTCAACAAATCCGAACTCTCGTCTTCGATAATGGCGTTCACTCCACCTCCCCTATGATTCGGCATAGGGTTCTTCGTGACATTTGGCACATTATCCGAGAAGTTGATGATCTTGGCATCCACCATGTCCTGCACCTTGTGCTTGAAGGCTTTGCAATTCTCTATTGTGTGGCCTGGTGCCCCTGAGTGAAACTCACAAGTTGCATTTGCGTCATAACCTGGCGGCGGTGCCCCTGTCAAAGGAGCCAGCGTTCTCTTCTGGATCAACTGTAGCTGAAGCAAAGTCTGCAATAGTTGCACGTACGACATGGGCGGTGTCTCGAGGTGACGGCTCGACAGAGGTGCCCTATTCTGATACTTTTTGTACCCTTGTTGTTGTTGTTGCTACTGCTGCTGTGGTTGTTGAACCGCCAGGATAGTTATACTGGCCACCTGTTGGTGAGAGCCTTTACCCTTCCTTCGAGCGTTGGTCACAACGCTCACTTCTCCTTCCCGTCTTTTACCACTATAAGGTTTCTTTCCGCCTCCTCCAACTGAGGATGACTCACCTTGAATTTTCCCGAGTTTGATCCCATTTTCGATGTGCTCACCCGTGATAATGAGATCTGAGAAGGTTCCGGACATACCGCTGACCAATTTCTCATAGTAAACCCCTAGAAGGGTGGCTACGAACATCTGCATATGCTCGTGTTCAACCATCGGCGGCTGAACCCTGGCTGCGAATTCACGCCACCGCTGGGCGTATTCCTTAAACCCTTCATTGTTCCTCTACGATAGATTCTACAGTTGGACTCGGTTCGGGGCCAAGTCGCTGTTGTATTGGTAGTGGTGCACAAATGCTTCAGCAAGGTCCTTCCACGTGCACACACTAGTAGGCTCCAGACTCATGTATCACTCGAGGGATGGCCCGGAGAGACTGTCTTGAAAGAAGTGCATCAACAACTTCTCGTCCTCAGAATGAGCGGACATTTTCCTATAATACGATCTCAGGTGGACGCGAGGGCAAGTGGTGCCCTTATACTTTTCAAAGTCAGGTACCTTGAACTTGGGAGGCACCTTAAAATCAGTAATCAGTCCCAATTTGGACATATCAACGCCCAGGGTGTTCTGATTCTCGATATTTCTCATCTTATCCTCGAGTGCCTTGAACCTTAGTCGTGCTTCAGCAGTCAGCTCTCCTTCAGCACCTCTCTGAGAGAACACATCGTCCTGATGATCTTCTAACCACGGCTGAGGCCCAAACAGATTCCCAACACCTGCATTGCCGTTGCCCAGCCCAACATTGACATTAGCTTCCAGACTCCCATTACCGACGCCCGTCGTATTGCCATTAAGTCCCATATTAGCTATCACGTTGCCGTTGGCACTGCCATTCCCCCCGGTCACGGGGACGCCATTCTGTGGAGTTTCAACTGGTGGAGGAGTAGGAACGATCCCACCATGGAGTACGCCATTGCTATCGACCCTTGAAATCAGGGGCTGAACCAAGGTTCTGAGCTGATCCTGGCCATTGGCGACCGCTTGCATGAGCTCCATGAAGCAATCCATTCTTTCGCGGAGTTCCTGAACATCAGTTTGCACTTGCTCCATGATTCTGGTTTGATTAGCTCTGGTCGGATAGCGGTGAATAGGTCTCTGATCAATCCTGGAACTACCTGAAACAACCTGGAAACACAAAAGGGTTAGTGAAAAACGACAAAGTGCTCGTTATGCGAATGCCTCATGCAAATGCAAACGTGTGTCTGTGCGTTAGGGAGATCTCCCCCGATCCTAGTGCCTGAGTGCCAGTGCTGATAATAAGAAGTCCGAGTCCAGTCATGGAAATAACAATCTCATATATAGAAAGAAAGCCCATCAAGGCAGTACACAACATCAGTGAATACAAGATGAATCAATAGCATGACCTCAACCAACAAGCCTGGTGATGGTCAGCATACAACAATGATCAAAACAAAAGGAATACAAATAGTCAAGCACGGCCACGGGCGCGAAACTCTTATAACAACTCCTTCGTTTCTGGATGATCAAGACGAGTAAGTAACCCTTCGACGAGTAACTCCCTCTGCATAATGGTGTATTGAAGACCTTCGACCGAATATTCCCATGCTCCTTTGCCGAAACAATCTTCTAACTTCCGCTTCTTGGATTCAAACGTCAGTTTGCGCTCCTTCAGGTTAGCAAGAGCTCTGTTGAGCTGGCCTTCGGCGGCATATCTGCGAGCGGTTTCTTCATCAAACCCCTTCTCACTAGCCCTCACCTGGGCTTTCATCTTGGAGATCTGTTGCATCAACTTATCCTCCCGCTCTTTCCTGGTGGCTAGGGAGGCCTTCCAGTGCTGGTTGAACTTGGATATCCTCCGATATGCTTCGTCCAAGTGCTGCTTCTTCGTAGCCAGTTTATCATTGACAGCTTTGAAGTCTCGACCCATGCGCTCACGCTCAGCTATTTGCTTAGTCAAGTATGTCCCCAGCTGGTTCACCAGCTCTGTCTGCCTTTTGAAGGAATGAACGGCTTCGTTTCTCTCGCTTCTGAGTTGAGCCAATTCTTTCTCCAGTTCTTCGTTTTCCCTCTTCAATTCATCTCGCTCAGATAACACCTGATTATGCTGTTGAATGGGCACGGTAGTAGGCTCTTCAATCATTGGATGGCTTTCTGGCTTGGCAGGAAGAAACGACATCCGTATAGCATCTGCTCTGGCTCTGATCCACGCCACATACGGAGGGTAGGCTTGATTATTGCTCCTCCCTAGCAATGGTTTTCCCCTCTTACTGATGCCATTCCAAGCGCGCTGAAGCTTAGATAACAGATCCCCCTCTAGAAGACCAGTGAGGTACAGAGATTCCTGCACCTCTTCATCCTTCGGCAGAGCTCTCAAAGCATACGCGAACTGTCGGACCAGCAAAGACGGATTGTAGTTTATACAACCCTTCCTGCCTATCAAAGGCATGTTTGGAAACCCGCTGCAGCTGAAGATAATCTCGGTACCCAACCTATCTCTGTCAAACCAGTCAATATCCTCCGCTGATAGACTCATCAAACGCTCGGACCACTCAGCTGTGGCTGCAGACGAAGCAAAGGGACCCTTCTTGGGTAGGTGACTATCAAGCCATCTGTAGAGCAGGGGCACACAACACGAGACATTCTTTCCCCTTCTGTTCTCGTTTTTGTAGTGGATGGAATGGTAGACATCTCCTATCAAGGTAGGGACTAGATTCCTTGAAGCAAAGATGCGAAACGCGTCGAAGTCTACAAAATCCGGCATATTGGGGAACAGAATGATGCCATATATGCACAAAGCGAGAATGGTGTTGAATACGACCCAACATCCATCTTTGGCGCACTGCTGAGCCTTTCCCACTAAGAACTGCAAGGAGAAACCAGGAACCTTGTTCCAACTAGACAATACCAACTCGGAGGCATCCAGATGAAGTGAAGGAGCTAGACTAGCCAGATCAGGCTCAGCATCCATATGAACAAAAGGCATCTGCCTCTTGATAGGCACACCTAACAAATCAGCATATTCTTCTAGTGTGGGCGTGAGAAAAAAATCTTGGAAAGTAAAGCATCTCAACGGAGGATCGTAGAACTGCAGCAGAGCGTGCAACCCATTCAACTCGAACGCAGAAGGTTTACGAACCAAACTGAGCAATTTGTCGTAAGATTTTCTGAACTCATCTCTCACAGAATCATCTGCTAAAGCAATCAAACCAGTCAGCTGAACCACATCAGGGGCAGGGAGCTTGTAAGCGACGGTCTTCCTCAGAGAACCCATAACACAATAGAAGGCAAGAAATCCTGGATCGGGGAAAACGGTACCTGCAACACAGACACACGTTAATGAAATGCAAATGAGTATGCAAAGCAATGTAGAATGCAATCATGCAGCAGGAGATCAAAGCAACTGTGTTGTGGAGATTCTGTATCAACAAAACCACGATATTGCTCTGTCAAGAACAACCAATATATCTGATAAGAAGAAAACCCTGGTATCGGACCACAAATCTGCTCTGTCGAGAACACACATACATAGGACCATAAATTTGCTCTGTCAAGAACAAACATCTGATAATAAGGACCTCTGATACAGGACCAAAACTCTGCTCTATCAAGAACAAACATCTGATAATAAGGACCTCTGATACAAGACCCTAACTCTGCTCTGTCAAGAACAAACATACATCTGCTGGTGGGATCCTCTGATCCCAATCACAAACCTGCTCTATCAAGAACAAATATACATCTGCAGATGAGATCCTCAGATCCCAATCATAAACCTGCTCTGTCAAGAACAAACATCTGGTAATGAGATCCTCTGATCCCAAAAACTGACTCACTGTCAAGAAAACCAGGTAGTCTGAAGGTCAAAGTTTCCTGCAATAAACCCAACCCTGCTCACAGGTATGGACCTAAACTGACTCAAGTTCGGCATCCTATGCATTCATCAGCGTCACAGACATTCAAGAGGGGTGATACGATACCGAGAAGGTGTGGCATCACCAGCTCATGAAGCGGCCTCACTCGGCTGAATCACAAATGATCGGTCCCTAATGTCGACAATCCTCCAAACCAACAACCCTCTCAACCCAAAGGGTTGAAAAAGAAGCCAATCGGGAGAACCTCGTCTGAGCGTGGATTTCATGAGACACTAGTGCCTGCCAAGCAAGCACGCGCCCACTAATTTCCATAACTAATGCTATGTTCACTCAAGCCTGGGTCTGGCTTCTCACTCATCAGAATGCCCCTCCCACAACAGCACAGATAATCATATCATACTGAAAATAAAGTGCGGGAAATAAAGTGCGATAAATAAACACAACCTAACAAGTAATCATACAAGCGCTAGGATTGACTCTCGCAGGGGACGTCGGATCCCCAAACTGACTCGCATACGAGACGTTGGATCCCAGGAAACTATCAAGTCCCCAACAGAGTCGCCAGCTGTCGCTTCCGCGAAAATAAGGTGTCGGCAAAACAGAAGAGTCTCCACCTTTCGTTATTTATCCCTCAGAACGGGAAAGGAAGCGATCGGAAAAACCTGACGAATAGGTATAAGACAAGGTCGTCGCAACCGTTGTCTGGGTTCGGGAGTCGGTTACGCAAGGGGAAGGTATTAGCACCCCTCACGTCCGTCGTACTCGACGGGATCCACGCTTGTTGTGTTTACTGGACGAGTTGGTTTATCTATCTACCTATCAAGGCTGACTTAAAAAGAAAAGAAAATGACTCGGCAAAGCGTCGCACTTTATGCCTACGTATTCTCATCAGAGAATGAGAAATCAGAGTCAACGTAGTTCGGCCTACGACGGGTTACGGGGAAGGTAGCTCGCCAATACATCAGTATTGTGCCTACGTACTCTCAACAGAAATGAGAGATCAGAGCTTACATAGTTCGGGATACTACGGATTACGGGAATTCAGATTCATCTGTTTTATCGAGTAGGGTTAAACAACAGTTCCAGCAGTTAGGGCAAAGCCTGTTTGTGGTGGCGCTGAAGTTTAACGACACTCTTTTCTTCAGAAAAGCTTCCCTTTGAATTATGGGCCCACGGGGCAAAAAGTTTGAAGTTTGTTTTCTGTCTTTTACGGAAGAAATGTTTTTTATTGTGTTTGCAATTTCAATCACACTAGAGACTATGACCTGAGTGTGAATGCGTCGCATGTCACCCAAAGGGTGCCATACTAAACATCCAGACTGTTGAAAAGAAGCTCTCCAACAATCCTTTCTCAGATAGCTTAAGGCTCGTAATGTACGAAAGAAACCATTCATGATTACTGTATTTTAAGGTGTTTTGAGTTGAGAAGAGAACAGGCTCAACTACGGGGAGACTATCAAGTCCTAATGTTGTCATGCCAAGGATTCATCCTATAGTTGGAGTTTGAAACAGGGAACTCCTAGAAGTTATCATGCATAGGTTTCAACCTAAAGTTTTAATCATCCCTTCCTTATCAAAGGAAGTGAGATTCCTAGGCGATCATGTCAATGATAAACAGAAACAGATAAAGCATCAGCTTAAACAGTAAATGGTAAACGACTGTAAAATGCATGCAATGCAAGTGAGGGAGGAAATGTGTGTGGGGTGTCAGCCTCCACAAGCTCATCTCAACCTCAAGCCAGAATGAATAACAGTAATCATACTGAGGAAATAACAACATGCTATCAAGAAAAATACAGTAAACTGCAATCATACAGAAGAAATGAAATAAAATGGAATGCTATTGTAATACCCCAAATTTTACCCTTATATTTAGTCAGTCATTTCGCATAGCATCTCATATGTACATTTGCTAACCACTAACAAGTTATGAAGGGGTTTTGTTTTGCAGATTTGGTCCCAGGGGTATTTTGGTCATTTTGCGCAAATTCTATCAATTCCTGGAAGACGGGCTGTTATTAAAATTCTGAGGCATCTGATACGTATTGGTTTTGAGGCATTTATCTATCACCAGTTCTGGTCATATTGAGATTTTAGCGATTTGGTCAGTGGAATTTAATTACGATTAGTTTTACTGTTGATACTGAAAATGTTGTGATTACGGTGCCCCTATATGTTTGGTTATGAAATGGTTGGTTAACATTTTAATCAGATGATGAGATTAGGATTACAATTGAGACGAGTGCACCAATAAGAATACCACTTCGGAGTATTTATGTTTTATGCCTGTGTTAATGAATTTAAATGCTTGTGGATTTATTCACAATTGTTTATATTTTTTAACTAAGAATAAAATATAAATAAATTCAAAACTTTGAGAATTTTATTTCATAAATAATGCTATCATACAAGAATGTGGAGGTTGCTTCATATTTTACAAAGTACTGTTACAAGGAAGTACATTAAAATTCTCAATCCTAAGGCATCTATCCTAAATCCTAAGAGTATCTAAAGGTCTTCATGTTGTATTTGAACTTCTCCATGAATCCTCAGCTAACCTGCACATCAAAAGAAAACAGACAGTATAGAAAAATGTTAGAAGTTTTTTTCGACACTCTCAGAACAATGTCATCATCGAGTGCCGGGAGTGGCACAACCGAAGCTGCGTCCTACCCCCGTTACCGATTTGCGCCGTGGGCGTCAGATAAGGTAATACGTGTTCTTATCCATATGGGACATCCGAGAGATAGAAAAAATAAATGAGGTGGGACTGATTCGTTTTGCCACGATTTGGATTTCCAGACTGATACGAAAATAAGGCAACATAGGCAAAGTTCTGGCCCAGACCCGGATGCCGGCAGGTCTGAGCCTCCTTGGTTTTAAAACTTCCCACACCTGAAAAATCCACAAACACATCAATATCAGTTTCAGCATTCAAAACTCAAAATGATTCATAAGATGCCATAGGCATCAAACTGCAGCAATCCTGAATGGGACAAGAGAATTGAAATACAAGCCAAAACCGCATCAAACTGCATTAATTCTAGGCAAGTTCATGAAAAATTAAGTTCAGACAGAACAAGAAGAGTGAAATGAAGCCAAGGCTGCATCAAATCGCAGCAAAATGGTTCAGAACGAAAGCCAAGCTGCCCCAAATGAACTCATAAAGGAACTCCAAGTATCAATGGATAACCACAAACAATAGTGCTGTCAAAGGCATCATGGTGTGGCCAAGCTGCGAAAAAGTTCGAGCCAAGGGACAAAAGACATCAAGCCTAACGTCTGCAGAAAGAGAATCAAAACAATGCATCAGAAGGCAAATTTATGCACAAGAAGACATAAGAAAAGTCCTACAAATCTGTCATGACAGAAAAATATTCAGCAGGCTCCAAAGACGCACAACAGCATCAAACATGGTTTAGCAGCATATTCAAAAATCAGATTATAGCGAAACCATACCAGAAAAGGAACAAAGATGAGTTCAAGAAATCGCAGCGATATATCATGTTTAGGTTGGGTCCCGAATGTGCAAAGCACATCAGAAACAGAGCACCAAACAAGGGCTCAGTTATGAACATCATCGCCCCAACAAATGAGTCACCAAAACAAGTTCATGAAACGAACAAACGAACAAATACATGGCTCGGTTAATCGAACATCGTAGCTCAAATCCTCATCGCCCAAAAGTGTATCGAGGCAGCATTAAGCATTCATAGTTGGACACAATTGCCCAGAGTATCAGCTCTGAAGCCAAGAGTCAAGCGGTTCAGCCCCTATCAAGTAAATAATTGTGGACTGAATCCGAATTGGAGTTCACCTGAAAAATAACAATCTAAGTCAATACCTGAAAATCAAATCAACAAGCATCAGGGATTAGATCCAAATAAACACCAGAAAGATCAGAGAAATGCAAGTTTATCAGAAAAATAGGCAGCAATTAAAACCACCAGAAATTCACATCAGTTCAGATCACAATGGAACCCAGTTAATCAAAGCAAAACGGATGTCCAGAGGATCCAAATAAAATTAAATATCCAAGACTTAAATCTTGAGAAATGGTTATCCAAAGCAGATCGAAACTCAAGGCTAGATATCTGCATCTGAAAAAACCAGAAAGACAAGTCAACCCAAATGCAGTCCAATAAAATCCAGATAATCAAAGCATATCAGTCAAATCCAAAAGGGAAAGAATCCCAAATCAATCCAAAGCGGATTCAATCAAATAATTCTGAAATCAAATCAAATCAATTTGTATCAGAAATCACAAAGGCATATTTCAGCGAAAATAAAACGCAAATCCAACACCTTGAAAAGGCCCACGAAAATCAAAAGGATATAAAGAGGAGCAATACAACCTGATAAAAGGAGAGGACTGAATACCAAAACCCAAGACGGCGAACCCTAACGAGAATCGCAAACCCTAGACGGAGGACAGCTAGCAATCGTGAAAGAGAGAGATCAAAAGCAACCCGAAAAGAGAAGGTTCACCAGCGCCGTTTGAACGGCGGGCAAATCAACTCCCAGCCTCAGAGAATTCATCATCGGCCGTTTCCACCATCACCATCGCCACATTATCTCTACCCGCGAGTCAAAACGTAAGTGAAATAGTATTCTGTCATCCTCGTTTGACAGATTTCGTGTGGTTTCAGGAGACATCAAGGGATGAACGAGGAACGACACAGCAAGGAAGAAGAAGGAGGCGCCGTTCGCGAATGAGAACGCGAAACCCTAGCAGCGAAATGCTGTCTTTCTTTTTTCGTGTGGACCGTGTGGGTTGGGTCTGGGGTTTGATCACTCAGCCCAACCCCTTTATTTTATTTAACTTGTTTTTTTTTTTCTGTTTTAAGTTTATAACCATTTCTTTTATAATTTGAAAAACTATTTAAAAAAACAAAAAAACCTTTTTATGTAAAATATCAGAAATAAAAATTAAAAACCTTTTTTAAAAGGATATTAAAAAAACAAAACTCCTTTTTTAAAAAAAAGAAATATTAAAAGTATTTTTAAAATTAGATCTTTTTCGCAAGCTAATATAAATTTTTTTAAAACTTAAATCAAGATTTTTATAAAACAATAATAAAAATCTCAAGGTTACATCTTTTTCTGATTGCCGCCTAACTCAGCCCCACTAACGTCGTGTGTTCGTTTTGCAGCTCATTACGTTCATCTTATTTTTTACTCAAAGTTATTATTATTGTAACTGCTTCTCGGTTGTAACCTTGCGAATCTTAACAATCGCATTTATCTTTCCGCACTTTATTTTCTGCCATTGTATGTTTATCGCGTCTTTACCAATAATCTCACTCCTCCGAAGGAATTAGGTCTAGCGTTTGACCGCCGTGTCAATAGTCCTCAACTTCAAACCCTTACAACTACAAACCCTAATTTTCACAAATGCCTCAGGCAAAATTACAATTTTACCCCTAGCATTAGGTCAAAGAGCCGCCGCGCTCATTTTAGGGTTTCCCGCCGTGGAATCCCTAATTTAACCCTAGTTACAACTTAACATTTCAACGTAGAGATTTGGAGTTCCTACACTCCACGTAAGCGTGTCCTTAAGACATGTTTATTCCCCTTGAGACCTTGACCACAGTCAAGAAGTCTCTAACCTCCCTTTTGAGGGGAACTACGATTACTCTGATTCCACTCCCGTAAGGATACGTAGGCACAAGATGCGATGTCTTGCCGAGTAAACTTAGAATTAACCCCTTAGGTCTCCTTTCTCACTTTTAATCCTTAGTACATATACCTTAAGCAAATAAATAAAGCAAATAGTAAACATTTGAACAAAAGGTTCCTGTAGAGTACTACAGAAGTTTAGGGTGCTAATACCTTCCCTAAATTTAACTAACCCCCGAACCCTAGATCTTTCCCCGCATTGTGTTTACGATGCAAAAATAGGTTTTCCCTCTTTTGACCTTTTCCTTCGGATAAATCAAAGAGCGGTTGTGAATTGAATTGCGATTCAAACTCGTTAATAGTTTGTGATCCTATTTCCACCGCAACAGAAAATGGCGACTTCACTGGGGAATCTAATTATTGAGGGTTATCCCTAATTTGTTCATATTTATTACTATCTGTGTTATTATTCATTTGCATGTAGATATTTGTGCTTTGATTGTGGGACTGTTCCTTGTGTTGTAAGATAAGTCCTACGCCCGGACTAGTGACATTATTATAGGATGGGGATATATTCGATGAGGCTTATAGGGAGTTGAATCCCGACCAAGCTGATTCGAGAATCACCGCTCAGTTGAGACCTTTTCGAAAATGGTTCGGTTGAACGAGTAATCGTAAAAACTTTTTCCATGGTCGATTGGAGTCTGTGATATTGAGGACCGTAGTACCTTAACACCACCTCGGCCTTATTTAGGACGTAGTGCGGGAGCTATGTGGGAGTAATCCTACAACGGCTGCTACGCGATACTACACTCAAAAGAGGTTCTCTTGAGAATATTATTCACCCCCGAGTTAGTCGGAAGGTTGATAATATCCGAAAGATGGGCTGATGACTTTGGGCACTTTGTAGAACCTTGTTCGGCAGGTACAACTAACCTATAGTACACTCCTTTTGGGATGGGTAGACCTTGACTCCGCTCACGTTCCTTTAACCTAGGACTTTGTGTGTTTTCATGCATTGCATCCATAAAGCATCTCATTGCATTGTATCTCATGGAGTCCAAATATCATTTATGGATATCGCGGGATACCATAAATAAAAGATAAAATGAAAAAACAAGAAAAAGATTTCCTTGGTACCCCACGACATTCGTAAATGTTTGAATTCCATGAAATCTTCATCCACATTTCAGCATCATTTACTTTCTTGCATTGCATGTGTCTCCCGATTTCTCACACTCGGTTCTCTCACCTTCCAGTTTCGTCACCCTGAGTTCTCGGCACCAATACAACACCAGAGCTCAAACTCGGAAAAGAATGGAGGATCAGGCAAAAGAGATTGATCGCCTTAGCAATGAACTTGAAGACCTTCGAGGGGGTATGGGGCGTATGATGGAATTGTTACATGTCATGAATGCTAAGATGGATACCCAGCCCACTGTTGTTTCTGAGATTACCGGCGTTACGGTGGACCCTCCACCAAGTGTGACCGTAGCGAGGGACCCACCTTATGGTCTTGCTCCAGGTTTTGTGCCTCCTCAAGCCACTGTTCCGATTAATCAACCTGTTCAGCAAGCCGTGCCCTTGTTTTCTGAAGTTTCTAGGGGGGCTCCTATCTTTGCACCACCTGTTGTACACACTCGTGCGCAACCGTACTTCAATGAGACAGTTTTTGATAATCTTGATGAGAATGTTGAGGGTTATGAGAAACATGATAAGCTTCGTGAGGAAGTGAACACCATCGTCCAGAGATTGAAAAAGGTAGAGGGTGATCAAATTTTTGGGACTGCTGCAAGGGATGTTTGTTTGGTCTCAGGTTTGGTTATTCCCCCGAAGTTCAAAACTCCGAACTTCGATCGCTATGAAGGTGCCACCTGTCCTAAGAGTCATCTGATCATGTATTATCGCAAAATGGCTGCCCATGTTGAGAATGACAAACTGATGATTCATTGCTTCCAAGATAGTTTGAAGGGTGCTTCCTCCAAGTGGTATTTAACTTTAGACCAGTCTCGCGTTAAGAGTTTTCAAGATTTATCTGACGCTTTCATCAAACACTACAAGTACAATATGGATCTGGCTCCTGACAGAAGACAGTTGCTGAGTATGTCACAAAAGAATTCTGAGTCATTCAAAGAATACGCCCAAAGGTGGAGAGAGACTGCTTCGCAGGTAGAACCTCCTTTGACCGAGAAGGAGTTAGCTGATTGGTTTGTCGACACGGTCCGTCCAGAATTTTACGAGAGAATGGTGGGCAGTGTGACTTCAAATTTCTCCGACATCGTTGCTGTGGGTGTCAAGATTGAATTGGGTATGAAAAGTGGTAAAATGACAAATAATCATGTTACTTCTAAGGATCAGCCGAAGAAACCTCCGTATAGCTCCCAAAAAAAGAAGGAGGGTGAGACTAATGCTATATCCTCTGGTAGACCAAGAGAACGCTTTTATCGACATCCGCAAGGTTATGCTCAACCTCAAGGGTACCCGGTCCAATATGCTCAACAACCCTATGTGGCAGCTATTACACCTTCTTTCAATCAACAGGTTCCCATGTATCAACCTATGCAACAACCTCCTGTTTATCCGCCTCCTGTCAACTACCTACACGCGCCCAATACTCCTGCTCCTCAACAGCCAAAGAGTCCGGCTCCTCGCCAGAATGTTCCGAACAGAAGAACGTATAAGCCTTGTCCGCCGATTCCAATGACTTTTACCGAGTTGTATCCTTCTTTGGTCAAGCAGGGTCTCATCACTACTCGGGCTTTGGGTCCGCCTCCTAATCCTCTACCCGCCAATTACAACGCCGCCGCTCATTGTTTATTTCATGAGGGTGCGCCTGGTCATGATCTGGAGAATTGTTATGCTCTCAAAAATATTGTCAGGGATTTATTGGAAAAGAAGATTTTGTCATTCGAAGATCCTCAACCGAATGTTAAGAAGAACCCTTTTCCTAACCATGAGAGTGTCAATGCCGTTAGTGTTGATTCGGGGGAAGGTTATGCCCTTGACGTTGAACAGATTAAGACTCCTCTCAAGATGTTCCATTCGAAACTGTTTGAAGCTGGTTTGGTAGATACTTCCCACGTTGCATGCGTAAGTTGTGAGGCCAGTACTAAGGGTTGTGTGTTGGTTCAGAATGATGTTCAGAGGTTGATTAATGAGGGTGTTTTACAAGTGACAAACCAAGCCAAGAAGGATGTAGTCGCTGTGGTTGAGCCTGTC
Source organism: Lathyrus sativus (assembly GCA_963859935.3). Classification (NCBI taxonomy): domain Eukaryota; kingdom Viridiplantae; phylum Streptophyta; class Magnoliopsida; order Fabales; family Fabaceae; genus Lathyrus; species Lathyrus sativus. Next base: position 372,719,486 of record OZ012739.1, read on the forward strand.
TTCCATCAGCCTGAATCAAAGGGTAAGGTACCAGTGTTTAATCTATCAGGGGCAGGCTCCGCCAATCTCGTGTTCGATATACCGAGGTCGTATATCCCTGAAGTGAATCAGCCTAAGCCTATAGTTATTCGAAGACCGAGTCCGTTTCCTTTCAGTGATCCTAAAGCTGTGCCTTGGAAATATGACGTGACAATGATTGACAAGGAGTCTGGGAAGGTTATTCCAAATGAAGAGGTTAAGGGCACGGTGACCAATATCGCAGAGGTAAGCAGGATGACTCGCAGTGGCCGTGTGTATACTCCCCATTCCAATGAGGTCCCACCTAAGGAAACGACTAGTACCCCGGTGCCTGCCAAAGACAAAGGTAAAGGAGCCGTCACGAATGATGAAGATGCCGAATTTTTGAGGATCATCAAGAAAAGTGACTATAAAGTTATCGATCAACTTCATCAGACTCCTTCCAAGATCTCGATTTTATCTCTGTTAATGAGTTCACCCGCTCATAGGATGGCCTTGCAGAAGGTTTTGACTCAAGCACATGTGGATCAAGATATTAGCACCAGTCGGTTTGATAGTGTGATTGCCAATTTAACCGCTTGTAACACCCTCAGTTTCAGCAATGAAGAGTTACCGAAGGAGGGTCCGAACCATAATCGTGCTTTACATATATCGGTAAAATGTCAGGAGGACAATTTAGCGAGAGTGTTAGTAGACACCGACTCTTCTCTGAATGTTCTACCCAAGAGGGTTCTTGATAGGTTGGCTTGTAAAGAGACTGCGCTGAAACCTACACCTTTGGTTGTCAAGGCTTTCGATGGCTCTCGTCGATCGGTAATGGGGGAGGTTGAGCTACCTATCCTGATCGGTCCGCAAGTTTTTAATATCACGTTTCAAGTCATGGACATTAATCCCAATTACAGTTGTTTACTTGGAAGGCCGTGGATCCATGCCGCTGGGGCAGTAACCTCAACTTTACATCAGAAGATGAAGTTCGTGATCGATGGAAAGTTGGTTATTATACACGGTGAGGAGGATCTGATGGTCAGTAACCTGTCTTCCTTCCGTTACATCGAGGCCGATGAGAATGCTTTAGACGTTTCCTTTCAAGCACTTGAGATCGCCAATGCTGTTCTGCTGGAAGTCGAAGAGACAGTGGGTCAGGGTAATCCATCTTTTGCATCTCTGAAGAGTACCAAAGCAACAATTGACAGGGGCATTCCTGAAGGTTGGGGAGAGGTAATCGATGTCAAGACCAAGACTGATCGCTCTGGGTTGGGTTACAAACCAACTCAGAATGGAGCTGCCACAACCGTCGAAGGGCGACCGAAGGTTATCCAAGAGGTATTTGTCAGCGGAGGTTTCCAAGTCAACGCCATCAGTGACTGTGAGAAAAATGAAGAGCTGAGCAACCTGGTGTTTAAGGGTGATGCAGTTTTGAACAACTGGGAGGCCGTAGAGATCCCTGTTATCTTTCCCTTGTCAAAGTAATTGTTTTTTAAAGTTTCATTTACATTTTCAAATAAAAATCCGTAGCTCTGCCCAAGGCTATAGGGTCTTTTATTGGGCCACCTTTCATTCCTAAAAAGATATTAATAAAAGCATTTTGTTCAATTCCACTTTGTTTCATTTGCGTTTTTCGTTTTCACTTTTAAAAATGAAATTGGCAACCTTTTTCCAAAAAAATAAAAAATAAAAAAACAGCATTTCATTCTTACATATCTTCGAGCATTTTAACTAAGTAAGCCTTCCATCATGCAGAGGCATCGTAAACCTTGTTGGATCCAATGACTTTACTGACACTCCTGACTGGGATGCACCCATCAATCTAGCTGAGGACGAGGGTGAAGAGGATTTCGAAGTACCCGCGGAACTGACAAGATTGATTGAGTACGAGCACACAGAGCTTCAACCGCATAAAGAGCAGGTGGACCTAATTAATCTCGGTACAGATGAGAGCAAGAAAGAGGTCAAGATTGGTGCAATGCTTGGGACGGAGATTAGGCCGAGGTTGATTGAGTTGTTAAAAGAGTATATTGATGTGTTTGCGTGGTCGTATCAAGATATGTCGGGCCTGAACACAGATATTGTTGTTCACAAGTTGCCACTTAAGCCAGATTGTCCACCTATCAAGCAGAAACTCCGAAGAACGAGACCCGACATGGCTTTGAAGATTTGAGATGAGGTTAAAAAGCAGTTGGATGCAGGTTTCTTGGCAGTCGCAAAATATCCAGATTGGGTTGCCAACGTCGTGCCAGTGCCTAAAAAGGACGGTAAAGTTAGGATGTGTGTAGACTACAGGGATCTGAACAAAGCGAGTCCGAAAGACGACTTCCCACTGCCACATATTGACACACTGGTAGACAATACGGCCAGTTTTGCGTTGTTCTCATTTATGGATGGTTTCTCTGGCTATAATCAGATCAAGATGGATCCCGATGATCGAGAGAAGACTACTTTCATTACTCCTTGGGGAACCTTCTGCTACAAAGTCATGCCCTTCGGTTTGAAGAATGCAGGAGCAACTTACCAACGTGCTATGACCACTCTTTTTCATGATATGATGCACAAAGAGATTGAGGTGTATGTGGACGATATGATAGCCAAATCTCAGAGTGAAGAGGAGCATCTAGACCATTTGGTGAAATTGTTTGAACGACTCAGGAAATATCAGTTGAAATTGAACCCTGCTAAATGTACCTTCGGTGTCAGATCTGGAAAACTGCTTGGTTTCATTGTTAGCCAGCGAGGGATTGAGGTGGATCCTGATAAAGTCCGAGCCATTCAAGATATGCCGGCTCCGCGAACCGAGACACAAGTCAGGGGTTTTCTGGGACGTCTGAATTACATTTCCAGGTTTATCTTTAATATGACCGCTACTTGTGAGCCGATATTCAAGTTGCTTTGCAAGGGGCAGACAGTTGAGTGGAACCCTGATTGTCAGAAAGCGTTTGAGAAGATTAAGGGTTATTTGCAAGATCCCCCTATTCTAATTCCTCCCGTGCCTGGAAGACCGTTGTTTATGTACCTTACTGTTCTTGAGAAGTCTATGGGTTGTGTGCTTGGACAACATGATGAGACTGGAAAAAAGGAACATGCGATTTATTACCTGAGCAAGAAGTTTACCGATTGCGAAAACAGATACTCACCATTGGAGAAAACTTGTTGTGCATTGGCATGGGCCGCTAAGCGCCTTCGGCAATATATGGTCTGTCATACCACGTTATTGATTTCTAAAATGGATCCGATCAAGTATATTTTTGAAAAACCTGCGCAAACCGGGAGGCTAGCCCGTTGGCACATGTTGTTATCCGAATATGACATCCAGTATGTACCCCAGAAGGCGATTAAGGGTAGTATCTTATCTGATTACCTTGCAGACCAGCCAGTTGAAGATTATGAACCTCTTAAGCTCGATTTTCCTGATGAGGATATTTTGTTGATTAAAAGAGATTGTGAAGAGCCAGATCCGAGCGAAGGTCCAGAACCAGGTCTTTGGTGGAAGATGATGTTTGATGGCTCCTCGAATTTCAATGGGCATGGTATAGGCGCCGTTTTGATGAACCCAAAGGGCGGATTCACTCCATTCACAGCGAGGTTGGACTTTGAGTGCACTAACAACGTCGCAGAATATGAAGCATGTATCCTCGGCCTCGAAGCGGCGATTCACCTCCGAATCAAACTTCTTAAAGTAAGTGGTGACTCAGCTTTGGTTATTTACCAAGTACAAGGCAAATGGGAAACGAAGAATGAGAAGCTGATCCCTTATAAGGACTATATTATTGAGCTGATCAAGTATTTCGACGAGATAGAGTTCGAGCATGTTCCTAGATTCGAGAATCACGTAGCTGATGCTTTAGCCATGTTAGCATCTATGTGGAAAGTTAAATTCGTTAATGAAGCACCTCTTATCCATATTGAGCGCAAGGTTGAGCCCGCTTATTGTCAGATGGTCGAAGAAGTTGAGGTGGATGAAAAGCCTTGGTTTCATGATATCAAGAACTATCTCGTCAAGCAGGAGTATCCCGATGGTGCTACCGGTCTGGACAAAAAGACATTGAGAAGACTGGCGTCCAAATTCTTTATCAGTAATGGTGTGCTATACAAGAGAAATCACGACATGGTTCTGCTCAGATGTGTTGATAAACGGGAAGCGGACATGTTACTACAGGAAATTCATGAGGGAACCTTCGGAACTCATGCCAATGGCTATGCTATGTCCAAGAAGATGTTAAGGGCTGGGTATTATTGGTTAACCATGGAAGCTGACTGCATCCAATACGCTAGAAAATGCCATAAGTGCCAAATTTATGCTGATAAGATGCACGTACCTCCGTCACCGTTGAATGTTTTGTCTTCACCATGGCCGTTCTCTATGTGGGGCATTGATATGATTGGGGCAATCGAGCCGAAAGCTTCTAATGGTCATCGTTTTATCCTTGTTGCTATTGATTATTTCACCAAGTGGGTAGAGGCTGCCTCCTACACCAACGTGACCAAGCAAGTGGTTGCCCGTTTCATCAGGAAAGAGATCATCTGCCGTTATGGAGTCCCAAGCCGGATAATAACTGACAATGGCACCAATCTGAATAATAAGACTATGAAAGAGCTATGTGATAACTTCAAAATCACTCATCATAATTCTTCTCCGTACCGTCCTAAGATGAATGGAGCCGTTGAAGCTGCGAATAAGAATATCAAGAAGATCCTGCAAAAGATGGTTGTGACTTACAAAGATTGGCATGAGATGTTACCGTTTGCGTTGCATGGATACAGAACCTCGGTGAGAACTTCGACAGGGGCAACACCTTTCTCACTGGTATATGGAATGGACGCCGTGCTCCCCATCGAAGTAGAAATACCTTCGTTAAGAGTGTTAATGGAGGCTGAACTTGAGGAAGCTGAGTGGGTTCAAGACAGATTAGATCAGTTGAATCTCATTGACGAGAAGCGTTTGACAGCCATGTGCCATGGGCAATTATATCAGAAACGGATGAAAAGAGCGTTTGATAAGAAGATCCGTATCCGTGAGTTCCGTCAAGGAGAGCTCGTACTCAAAAAGATCTTGCCAGTACACAAAGATATGCGTGGAAAGTGGATGCCCAATTATGAAGGCCCATTTGTTGTAAAGACCGTTTTCTCCGGAGGGTCTCTGATACTTACAACAATGGACGGAGAAGAACTAGCACATCCCGTGAATTCTGATGCAGTCCGAAAATATTATGCCTAAAAACCCGCTAAGTCGAAAACCTGCAAAAGGCGACTTAGGAAAAAGTAAGGGTGAAAAAAAAAGAAATAATAATAAAAAGCTCGCTAAGTTGAAAACCCGAAAGGGCGGCCTAGGCAAAAAGAGCGTCCCGGTGGATTGAAAACCCGAGAGGGCGGTCCAGGCAAAAGTTAGGGACAAAGGCATTTCATTGCATCAGAGGACACTGATCATCTCGAACACACTTTCCGCATGAGAGCCATGTTTCAGTTCTTTCATCCTTGCCCAAAGCAGGATTCTGGATTAGTCTTAGTTATTAGTGTCAGTAGGTGTCATTGGATTCGATGTAACCTTTCCCATGTTGCCAATTTCAAAACATAATCATCTGTGGAGCTATGCCTTCAGCGAGCTACCGCCCTTTAAATAAAAGAAACCATCTCGTTACTTACATTCTTTGGTGCATTGCTCTTTGTTTTCTATTTGTTATGCAAAATGCGTTTATTCCTAAAATTTGAAAATGAAAGGTGCATTGTAGATTTTTCAAAACTGTTTTTCAAAAACAAAACAAATTTGAAATGTAATAAATTACTTTGACTAGTGGAAATTCCGAAAGGATCTCTTCATTCCCCGGAAATATCATTATTGCAGAAACACTTTCAAACCATTGCTCTATCACAGTCCCCAGCGAGACTATAAGCTGACAACTTTTTCTTGGGTAACTCGAAAGTATCCCTCAGGTTTTCTTCTCCCCATGCGAAGACATAATACTGGGAACCTAAGCAATTTACTTTCTCCCTCAGAGAATTCAGAACATTTAAAACCAGATTTGGTTCCACCATTGATCCTTCTCACCCATGATTGACGTATTGGTTGCAGAGAACGCAGGGTGTTTCCGTCGAGATGTTTATTTCATCTCTCGTCCCGTCTCTAGTCTGTTTCGTCAACATACGCAAGGGCATAAGCTTCACATGCCTATTTCATTACATAATTCATTACATATTCATTACATACTCATTACATACTCATTTCATAACATCTTGCATACATAGACATTAACATACATTCATATTAACATATTCATTAACATACGCGTTAATGTGCACAGGTTCATTGTGTCTCCATCATTGGTTGTTACCGCCGAGTAACTGGGTTCGTCCATTCTCTCCAAATAGATTGTCAGCCCTAAGCATAAAATACATATGTGTTTCCAGTTTCCCCACAGAGCTCGATCCTCGTGGATGACGGTTACTTCAGCTATCTTTCCTCATCAGGATAAGATATTTACCCTCTGAGATCATTCCCTCGATGGAGTCTTGATTACCAGTCTTCTTTCTAGCTCGATCCTAGATTGAATCTCAGTCTTGTCGGTCGTCAAATCCCAACCGGACGTGCATTTATTTTGCACCATCTAAAGGTTTTCACCATACCATGACAGATACGCGACTATCTCGCTTGAGAGGTTTATCACTGTACCCGGACGTGCATTTATTTTGCACTATCTTTCAAGAAAATCAACTACAATCCTTTACAGATACACGCCAGTTCACGCCTGGAAAACAATCCTACATCTTACAGCATCGGTATGCAACATTTCTCACCTAAGAAGCCGATCCTATCTTCGTTATGACTCGCAGCAAATGGCCATCTCCATGGAGCAGTTGGGCTTCCATTTTCCCTGTCGTCTTGAGGTATAGGGAGGTTTTGAACCAAATCGTATTCAGGAGAGCACGATCTTGAAGTACGGGGAGGTTTGAGCGGAATCATATTCAGGAGAGCACGATTCTGAATTATGAAGAAGTTCATTTACCCTTTAGTAAAAGAAGGAGCTGAATCATATTCAGGAGAGCACGATTCTGAATTATGAAGAAGTTCATTTACCCTTTAGTAAAAGAAGGAGCCGAATCATATTCAGGAGAGCACGATTCTGAACTATGAAGAATTTCATTTACAAGAAAGAGCCGAATCATATTCAAGAGAGCACGATTCTGAGTTATGAGGAAGTTCAATTAGCCCTTTTCATATTCAGGAGAGCACGATTCTGAAGTATGAAGAATTTCATTTACAAGAAAGAGCCGAATCATATTCAGGAGAGCACGATTCTGAGTTATGAGGAAGTTCAATTAGCCCTTTTCATATTCAGGAGAGCACGATTCTGAAGTATGAATAATTTCATTTACCCGAAAGAGCAGAATCATATTCAGGAGAGCACGATTCTGAGTTATGAGGAAGTTCAGTTGGCCGTTTTTCAGGAGTGCACGATTCTGAAAAATGAGGAAATTTCAAGAGCCGAATCATATTCAGGAGAGCACGATTCTGAGTTATGAGGAAGTTCGATTATCCATTTTCATATTCAGGAGAACACGATTCTGAAGTATGAAAAAAATTCATTTACAACCAAATCATATTCAGGAGAGCACGATTCTGAAGTATGAGTATATTCAGTCATCTAGTTTCATATTCAGGAGAGCACGATTCTGAAGTATGAGTATATTCAGTCATCCAGTTTCATATTCAGGAGAGCACGATTCTGACGTATGAGGAAGTTCAGTTTACCCTTTTCATGTTCAAGAGAGCACGATCTTGAAGCAGTTTATTTATCCTTCAGTAAGAGAAGAATCAGAATCGTATTCCAGGCGCCGACCTCAAATGCGAGAAGATTTATTTATCAGATAAGCAGCAACCTCGTTATTTGAGTGCTTATTCATTTTGGCATGTAAGTCCCTTCCAACGATAAGTGACAGTTCTCCCTCGAAAAGCTTATCAGGGCATTTCCCGTTAAAGTCCATTTATTTTGGCATACAGCCGGTCTTTACCCTGTATATTTGATACGGATTTCCTAAAAGTCCGTTTGATCCTGTCACGAGAGATAGTTTACAGAAGCTTGGATGTTATTCTTTGCTCAATGCTCCGGCATTCTGTAATCGATCTTACAATCGTACGTGATCCAGTTTTATTTTTAGATTCCCCAGTGGAGGCCGTCCCATAGGTACCATCTCCATTTGAGGATCTCGTCCCTTTTCTAAAAGTGACTATTGGACATTCGCACCAGTTGACTATCATTTTTAGATTTCCCCAGTGTTGTACTGTTGTCTCAGCACGTCATTGTCCCCAGTGAGTTCTTCTCGTGGCGTCTGTCCCGGTGTCGTCATGTTCGTCAGCATTTCCGCATTCATACGCATCATATCATATTCATGGCATCATTTGCATTAAGCTGTTCCCGTTTTGTCCACAGCATTGCATATCGTCGCATATAAGGGCAAAATTTTCGATTATCTATATTTAAATATCTCCACCACGATTCCTCGAGTCTCTGTCACTCAAATCGTCTGGTGTAGCTATTTAAATAGGGGCAACTGTAATACCCCAAATTTTACCCTTATATTTAGTCAGTCATTTCGCATAGCATCTCATATGTACATTTGCTAACCACTAACAAGTTATGAAGGGGTTTTGTTTTGCAGATTTGGTCCCAGGGGTATTTTGGTCATTTTGCGCAAATTCTATCAATTCCTGGAAGACGGGCTGTTATTAAAATTCTGAGGCATCTGATACGTATTGGTTTTGAGGCATTTATCTATCACCAGTTCTGGTCATATTGAGATTTTAGCGGTTTGGTCAGTGGAATTTAATTACGATTAGTTTTACTGTTGATACTGAAAATGTTGTGATTACGGTGCCCCTATATGTTTGGTTATGAAATGGTTGGTTAACATTTTAATCAGATGATGAGATTAGGATTACAATTGAGACGAGTGCACCAATAAGAATACCACTTCGGAGTATTTATGTTTTATGCCTGTGTTAATGAATTTAAATGCTTGTGAATTTATTCACAATTGTTTATATTTTTTAACTAAGAATAAAATATAAATAAATTCAAAACTTTGAGAATTTTATTTCATAAATAATGCTATCATACAAGAATGTGGAGGTTGCTTCATATTTTACAAAGTACTGTTACAAGGAAGTACATTAAAATTCTCAATCCTAAGGCATCTATCCTAAATCCTAAGAGTATCTAAAGGTCTTCATGTTGTATTTGAACTTCTCCATGAATCCTCAGCTAACCTGCACATCAAAAGAAAACAGACAGTATAGAAAAATGTTAGAAGTTTTTTTCGACACTCTCAGAACAATGTCATCATCGAGTGCCGAGAGTGGCACAACCGAAGCTGCGTCCTACCCCCGTTACCGATCTGCGCCGTGGGCGTCAGATAAGGTAATACGTGTTCTTATCCATATGGGACATCCGAGAGATAGAAAAAATAAATGAGGTGGGACTGATTCGTTTTGCCACGATTTGGATTTCCAGACTGATACGAAAATAAGGCAACATAGGCAAAGTTCTGGCCCAGACCCGGATGCCGGCAGGTCTGAGCCTCCTTGGTTTTAAAACTTCCCACACCTGAAAAATCCACAAACACATCAATATCAGTTTCAGCATTCAAAACTCAAAATGATTCATAAGATGCCATAGGCATCAAACTGCAGCAATCCTGAACGGGACAAGAGAATTGAAATACAAGCCAAAACCGCATCAAACTGCATTAATTCTAGGCAAGTTCATGAAAAATTAAGTTCAGACAGAACAAGAAGAGTGAAATGAAGCCAAGGCTGCATCAAATCGCAGCAAAATGGTTCAGAACGAAAGCCAAGCTGCCCCAAATGAACTCATAAAGGAACTCCAAGTATCAATGGATAACCACAAACAATAGTGCTGTCAAAGGCATCATGGTGTGGCCAAGCTGCGAAAAAGTTCGAGCCAAGGGACAAAAGGCATCAAGCCTAACGTCTGCAGAAAGAGAATCAAAACAATGCATCAGAAGGCAAATTTATGCGCAAGAAGACATAAGAAAAGTCCTACAAATCTGTCATGACAGAAAAATATTCAGCAGGCTCCAAAGACGCACAACAGCATCAAACATGGTTTAGCAGCATATTCAAAAATCAGATTATAGCGAAACCATACCAGAAAAGGAACAAAGATGAGTTCAAGAAATCGCAGCGATATATCATGTTTAGGTTGGGTCCCAAATGTGCAAAGCACATCAGAAACAGAGCACCAAACAAGGGCTCAGTTATGAACATCATCGCCCCAACAAATGAGTCACCAAAACAAGTTCATGAAACGAACAAACGAACAAATACATGGCTCGGTTAATCGAACATCGTAGCTCAAATCCTCATCGCCCAAAAGTGTATCGAGGCAGCATTAAGCATTCATAGTTGGACACAATTGCCCAGAGTATCAGCTCTGAAGCCAAGAGTCAAGCGGTTCAGCCCCTATCAAGTAAATAATTGTGGACTGAATCCGAATTGGAGTTCACCTGAAAAATAACAATCTAAGTCAATACCTGAAAATCAAATCAACAAGCATCAGGGATTAGATCCAAATAAACACCAGAAAGATCAGAGAAATGCAAGTTTATCAGAAAAATAGGCAGCAATTAAAACCACCAGAAATTCACATCAGTTCAGATCACAATGGAACCCAGTTAATCAAAGCAAAACGGATGTCCAGAGGATCCAAATAAAATTAAATATCCAAGACTTAAATCTTGAGAAATGGTTATCCAAAGCAGATCGAAACTCAAGGCTAGATATCCGCATCTGAAAAAACCAGAAAGACAAGTCAACCCAAATGCAGTCCAATAAAATCCAGATAATCAAAGCATATCAGTCAAATCCAAAAGGGAAAGAATCCCAAATCAATCCAAAGCAGATACAATCAAATAATTCTGAAATCAAATCAAATCAATTTGTATCAGAAATCACAAAGGCATATTTCAGCGAAAATAAAACGCAAATCCAACACCTTGAAAAGGCCCACGAAAATCAAAAGGATATAAAGAGGAGCAATACAACCTGATAAAAGGAGAGGACTGAATAGCAAAACCCAAGACGGCGAACCCTAACGAGAATCGCAAACCCTAGACGGAGGACAGCTAGCAATCGTGAAAGAGAGAGATCAAAAGCAACCCGAAAAGAGAAGGTTCACCAGCGCCGTTTGAACGGCGGGCAAATCAACTCCCAGCCTCAGAGAATTCATCATCGGCCGTTTCCACCATCACCATCGCCACATTATCTCTACCCGCGAGTCAAAACGTAAGTGAAATAGTATTCTGTCATCCTCGTTTGACAGATTTCGTGTGGTTTCAGGAGACATCAAGGGATGAACGAGGAACGACACGGCAAGGAAGAAGAAGGAGGCGCCGTTCGCGAATGAGAACGCGAAACCCTAGCAGCGAAATGCTGTCTTTCTTTTTTCGTGTGGACCGTGTGGGTTGGGTCTGGGGTTTGATCACTCAGCCCAACCCCTTTATTTTATTTAACTTGTTTTTTTTTCTGTTTTAAGTTTATAACCATTTCTTTTATAATTTGAAAAACTATTTAAAAAAACAAAAAAACCTTTTTATGTAAAATATCAGAAATAAAAATTAAAAACCTTTTTTAAAAGGATATTAAAAAAACAAAACTCCTTTTTTTAAAAAAAGAAATATTAAAAGTATTTTTAAAATTAGATCTTTTTCGCAAGCTAATATAAATTTTTTAAAAACTTAAATCAAGATTTTTATAAAACAATAATAAAAATCTCAAGGTTACATCTTTTTCTGATTGCCGCCTAACTCAGCCCCACTAACGTCGTGTGTTCGTTTTGCAGCTCATTACGTTCATCTTATTTTTTACTCAAAGTTATTATTATTGTAACTGCTTCTCGGTTGTAACCTTGCGAATCTTATCAATCGCATTTATCTTTCCGCACTTTATTTTCTGCCATTGTATGTTTATCGCGTCTTTACCAATAATCTCACTCCTCCGAAGGAATTAGGTCTAGCGTTTGACCGCCGTGTCAATAGTCCTCAACTTCAAACCCTTACAACTACAAACCCTAATTTTCACAAATGCCTCAGGCAAAATTACAATTTTACCCCTAGCATTAGGTCAAAGAGCCGCCGCGCTCATTTTAGGGTTTCCCGCCGTGGAATCCCTAATTTAACCCTAGTTACAACTTAACATTTCAACGTAGAGATTTGGAGTTCCTACACTCCACGTAAGCGTGTCCTTAAGACATGTTTATTCCCCTTGAGACCTTGACCACAGTCAAGAAGTCTCTAACCTCCCTTTTGAGGGGAACTACGATTACTCTGATTCCACTCCCGTAAGGATACGTAGGCACAAGATGCGATGTCTTGCCGAGTAAACTTAGAATTAACCCCTTAGGTCTCCTTTCTCACTTTTAATCCTTAGTACATATACCTTAAGCAAATAAATAAAGCAAATAGTAAACATTTGAACAAAAGGTTCCTGTAGAGTACTACAGAAGTTTAGGGTGCTAATACCTTCCCTAAATTTAACTAACCCCCGAACCCTAGATCTTTCCCCGCATTGTGTTTACGATGCAAAAATAGGTTTTCCCTCTTTTGACCTTTTCCTTCGGATAAATCAAAGAGCGGTTGTGAATTGAATTGCGATTCAAACTCGTTAATAGTTTGTGATCCTATTTCCACCGCAACAGCTATCAAGCAAAATAAACCACCTGGGCAAGGGAGCTGGGCTCTACCGAATACCCGCAAGCAAAGCCATACAGTAACAATACAAGCAGAGGGAGCAACTCAACCTCTAGTGCAATCATGCTCCTAGGTTAAAGTCAGTCTAATCATGGACTTATTCTAATGCATCAAGCAAGTCAAACAAGGCACATCACCAATACAGAAAAAGAAAACAGACAAGAAAGCAGCAGATCAACAACTCTCTCTCAATTCCAAGCCTCAGCTCTTCTAACAGCAATCCAGTCTTCAGACTTTAACCAACCTTAAAGGCTATCATCTTTCATGATACTCAATTTGCTTCCCCAGGTTTCAACCCTTCAACATAAGTTTCAACTTAATCTTCTTCTTCAAGCTTCAGCTTTCTTATTCAATTCCATCTTCAGGCTTCACTCCTAACTGCAAGTATCAGCTTGATTCCTTCAGGCTCTAAAAGCTTCAATGTAAGTATCAACTTCCTTTAGTCCTCAAGCCTCAGCTCCACTCTCAATCTCAACTGAACCCTCTTCATAAGTATCAACTCAGCCTTCAAGCTTCTCAAGCTTTCTTTGCCTTACCAGTCTCAACTAGCTTCTCAGAGTAATCTATAATCACTTAGAAGTGTCAACTTCATCCTTCAATCTTCTTCAAGCAAGGAACTCCTCATTCTTCACTCAATCTCAATTGAATCTCCAAGTATCAACCTGTTCTTCTTGCTTTCCAAGCCTCAGCTGCACTGGCAATGCTCAAGGAATCATCCTCTTCCACACTCTCCAGTGAAGTCCTCATCTTCAAAGTCAAGCCTAACATCTCTCCAGATGCTCAAACCAGAAGACAATTGATTTAACAGGATGAGAGGAATTGATAAACAACTTACTGACAACCAAAGGAAGCCTGTAAGGGTTCATCATTATGAGAGACTGGTTCCCTCAAAGTTCTACTTCCCAGATAAAGCCACTCATCCTTCCAAAGGAGGGATATGAATATCTGAGAAGGACTTTTAGTCATTGGGAGGAATGGAAGCACAAAGGCCTTCCATGTTTGTGAAAGAAATCATTCTAACTACAAGGCTCTCCCTATGTCCTATCTCCTAATCTCCATCAGACACCTTCAGGCATAAGCAAATCCAAAGCTCCAAGCAACTTCAAGCCACCTCAAGCATCTTCCACTTGTCTTCAACTTGTCTTCAATCTCAATCAAGGGCAAACCAAGCACAAACCCTAATCTAAGGGAACTAAATGAGGTAAACTAATTGAATTAGTAAATTAGGATCACCTAAAACCTAGCACTAAAGTTAGTCCTAACTAAAATACTAGAATCAATTGTAAAATCCTACAAAAATTACTATGGGAACCTAGGTCAATCATGACTCTATCACATTAGTTTCAAAGATCAAATCATCAAATTGGACCTAGAACTAAAATCTACATTCTAAGGTATCAACCTAAAACCCTAAAAAGGAAGTCTCTAAACATCAATCTAGAAAGCACACCTATTTTCATCACAAAAATGTGAGAAAATTACTATGGGATCATACATGCCTAACCTAGCCACACACAAAAATTCAGGCTCAAAATCATCACCATGAGATCAAAAACAATTCTACAAAAATATGCATCAAACATAAACATTTTAATATCAATTAAAATACAAAATTCCAATTAAACCAGAAATTATATGAAATGAAAATATTTTTTTTTCTAAAAAATAATAGACTCAATCATGAGTAATATGCAAAAAGAATGGGCTGAATTGGATTAATATTCAATTAGTTATGAATTTTCCAAGAATCATGGAATAAATGGAAATTAAATGAAATCCACCAAAAATGAATAAAGACACGGTGCAAATAGAAATCATTTTCAGTTCAAAACATGGGTTGGGCTTGCTGGGGGGTGTGGATAACACTCAGATTACTAAGCCCAAACGCTTGAATAAATGAAATGCATCGTTTCATCAGAAACTCTTCACAAGCCAGAATTAAAACACATCCGTTGGATCAGCTCCTAGTCAATGGTCAGACCAAGATCCAATGGTGTAAACTTCATCTTCTCCATTTCAAAGCTCTGAGCTTCGCGCCCAGCTCCGGCCACCGCCGATGGAGCTCCGGTCGTCTTCCCCAACCCTAGTTCACTCTAGGAGCCTCCAATGCAAATGGTCAAAACATGAAACACACTCCAAATCTTTCCACGAACTCAATCATGCCATTAGTTTCTTCTGAAACCCCAAGAATCATCATCTTCCAATCTCAACCGAAAATGGTGATCTTCCTATTTTGTCTCTAATTCAACAATTAACCATCTGAAAACCATCCTAGGCCATCCTACAACTAATCTAACACCCTATTTCAACCTAATTCTACCTAAATCAAGCTAGGGGAAGAAGGTTACAAACCTGGAAATTCTTGAATAGCAGATGCACGAAATCTCCACTTCAAACTCTCAAATCTTCTGGACACGATCACTGAACTTCCCCCTTGCTTCTGTATGCAAAAGATTCAATGGAAAGTGCTCCAATCTTGAAACACGATGTTGAGTTGTAGGTGCTGAAAACCCCTTGTCTCACACGATCTAGCCACCAATTCTTCTTGGAAATGATCTGGAATCAATCCTTGATACTCATGGAAGAAGAATCAATCAAGAAAATGGAAGGAAATGGAGGAAATTGATGGAACCGATTGCACTTGCAAGCTATGAAAACTCAATTCCAAACTATGCTCAAACCTTCAATGATCACCAACCCTTGCCATGGATTCATTCTACTCAATATATAGATGAAGTTTGGATGATCTAGAACCCTCTAGATCCTTCCAATGAGATTTTACACATCTCATGTCATGAGATTTTGGATCACTTATCATGCCATGCTCAATTCTGTTTGCAGCTTGAAATTCATCTCAATCTCCTTCAATTTCTCCCCTAGTGACATTTTGGAAGGGTTTAGCTTGCCAAGTTCCTTGCCCATGCCTCAATTCTAAGTTTTGCAAATGTTGCTTAATATGCAAGTAACCATTTTCCAAAGCAAGTCCATGATTTAGACCTCAAATCAAAAATGTGGCTAAACCATTGTCTTTAAAATGTTTTCTAGAGTCAAAATGATATATTACATGCCATGGTTTGGATGTGTAGATTGAAAATATCAATTTCCAACTTTGACTTATTTAACTTATGCTTTCATTTTAGGTCATTTTTACCACTTTGAGCTACAAGCCTTTTCAAAATCTCATGACCTCCTTACTAGCCTTAAAACATCATTTTAAGCAAGTTTGATGTTGAACATTTTTCCATTTGAAGCTTGGAAATAGGAGGTATGGCCTTATGCTTGAAATGACCTATAATCTCCAAATGACCAAAATGCCCTTGACTTGTCAAAGCCATAAATTGAGTTCTACAAATCCTATCAAGGACTTCTAGTACTCTATAGAAAGCTACGAAGATAAGGAACAACATTCATGTTGACCAAAAGTCCATAGGAATCATCCTTCTTGGGAAAAAGTTTGATGCAAGTTGGGTGACTTTCAAGGCCCCAGATTCACATACCTCAGATGACCTGTAACTTGTCAAAGTCATAACTTGAGTTCTACAACTCCTATCAAGGACTTCTAGTACTCAAATTAAAGCTAAGAACAATCTCTACAACATTCATGTTGGGGGCAAGATGAGATGACAACCACATCTTGAGCTAAACTGCCTTGAAGATAGGGGTCAAACTAGGGGATTTTACACTGTCAAGCCTTAGAAACCCTAGCTTGAAACTTATCAAACTCTTCAATCATGATGAGTTGACCTTGGAGTCATCCTTATAACATCTCAATGTGTCACTCCATGATCACATGGCTCTTTGAGTTAGGTCTCAACCTTCTCCAAATCATCAGTTGACCTAGGGTTGACCCAGTCAAACCCTAATTACACCACTCATGGCTGAGTCTTCTTAAACTTGCACAATGACCTATCTAGGCCTCATGATGGCTTTCAAGACATCTTATAAGCTCTCTAAAGGCTTCAAGTACATCCTCATGGCTTCAGAATCATCTGAGGAGCTCCCACAACTCTCAAGCTAGGAGGCACACAACCTTGGTTTCAACCACTCTCTTTGAAGATCTTCTAACTTCTCTGACAAAGATATCAACCCTTGAACACTTGAATAACCTTCTTGGCTAGCTTCATAGTCTTGTATAGCTCTTGATTGGTAGTCATACCTCTTGATCTCCTGCATACATGTCAATGAAATGCAGATGATAATGCTAATGTGAATGAAATGAAACATAAGCTAGGTAAAGAAATGTTGGTCAAATTTTAGGGTGCAACAATTAGGATAGAACTGCATGAGTAGAATACTTTTTTTTAGGTGCATGACTGCATTGAAAGGTTGAGCTAGTCTCCCTTTGCTTGTTTGCATGAAAGGTTGAGTGTGTCTCCCTTTGCTTGATTGTTTCTCTGCTTTCATACATGTCATGTCTGCATTAAAGGTTGAGCTTGTCTCCCTTTGCTTGTGTGTTTTCTTTGTGCATCTTTGTTTGCATCCCATGTTTGCATTGAAGGTTGAGCTTGTCTCCCTTGCTTGTACTGATGCATTGCATATGCATCTGTTTATATTCTTATCTCATCTGCTTAATGATTTTTGCTTTGTTTCTGTTTCCCCTTTTACATGTTCCCTTAGGATTCTCACCTCCTTGTTCAAGGATGGTGATGATAGACATTAGGTTTAATCCATGCATGACAACACATAGGATAGTTTCCCCTTCAAACTCAACACTAGGACCATCTTGCATGATAACATTAGGGTCTGGATAGTTTCCCCTGTAGAGTCCTTTCTCTCTTCTCATCTTCAAAACGATAATAAAACATATAATAAAGGTTAATGAGTACCGTATGTTACAAGCCTTAAGCCACTTGGGAAATGACAATTGAGCGGTATCCTCTCAATCGTCTAGAGTTTTTAGTCCACGTCCTCAGGACGATGTGCGACGCATTTGTTCCTAAGTCATAGTCTATAGTGCAGTATGAATTACAAACATTCATAAAAAACACGTCTTTCGTAAAAGACTAAAAACAAACATTCAAACCTCCTTTTGCCCCGTGGGCTCCCCTTTAATCAGGAAAACCTTTTCAGAAAAAGAGTGTCGTTAACTCTCAGTTCTACCGTAAACAGTAACTCACGAGTCTCCAACGAGTGAGCTGCATGCACCAAACTACTGGAACTGTTTGTTAACTTTACTCAGGTAAAAACAGATGAATCGACCTGTGTTCCGTTTTATCCCGAACTACGTTTGCTCTGATTTCTCTGACGAGAATATGTAGGCACAAGATGCGATGTCTTGGCGAGCAATCTTCCCCCTTCACGCGTAGTTAGCCGAACTACGTTGACTTTGATTTCTCGTTCCAAACGGGAATACGTAGGCACGAAGCGTGATGCTTTGCCGAGTCATTTTTCTTTTCTTTTGACCCAACCTTAATAGGTATATAGATAAACAACCCGTCAGATAAATACAACAAGCGTGGATCCCATCGAGTACGATGGACGTGAGGGGTGCTAATACCTTCCCCTTGCGTAACCGACTCCCAAACCCAGACTTGGTTGCGATGACCTCGTCTTTTCCTTTTCGTTAGGTTTGTTCCGATCATTTATTTTCCCTTTCTGTGGGATAAATAATGAAAGGTGGCGACTCTTCTGTCTTTGCAGGCACCTTTTTTCGCAGTAGCGACAGGGGCCTAAGATTGGATCTCAGTGGAAACTGGTTTTCGACGAAGCAGTTAATTCTTATGGCAATGGAATCGGTGCTATTATTACTACTCCTCACGGTTCTCACATACTGTTCACTTCCCGATTGACTTTCACCTGCACCAATAATGAAGCCGAGTACAAAGCGTGTATTATAGGTTTAGAAGAGGCTATTGATATGAGGATCAAGAATCTGGATATGTACGGCGATTCAGCTCTAGTCGTTAATCAAATCAAAGGAGAGCGGGAAACTCGTCAGGCTAACCTGGTGCCCTACAAGGATTATGCAAGGAGGTTGTTGCTATTCTTTGATAGAATTGAGTTCCATCATGTGCCAAGAGCTGAGAATTAGATGGCAGATGCCTTGGCCACGCTATCCTCAATGTACAAAGTGAATTTCTGGAATGAAGCTCCAGCTATCACCATCATGCGTCTTGATAGACCCACTTTTGTGTTTGCAATTGAGAAAGCATCAGATGGAAAGCCTTGGTATTTCTATATCAAGAATTTTCTCAAGACTCGGGAATACCTATCTAGGGCATCCAGCAAAGATAAAAAGACTTTGAGGAGGTAAGCCGCTTTTGTGCTCTACAGGAGAAACTTTGACATGGTCTTGATGCGCTGTGTTGACGAACTTGAGGCAAACCTGTTGATGGAGGAAGTCCACGAGGGCTCTTTCGACACTCATGCCAATGGACATGCAATGGCTAGAAATTTGTTGATAGTTGGGTATTATTGGATGACCATAGAATCCGATTGCTTCAAATATGCCAGAAAATGCTATAAATGCCAGATTGATGCTGATAAGGTGCATGTGCCACCAACTCCTTTGAATGTGTTAACATCTCCTTGGCCTTTTGCTATGTGGGGAATCAATATGATCGGAAGGATTGAGCCAACTGCTTCCGATGGACATTGCTTCATTCTGGTTGCGATTGATTACTTTACGAAGTGGGTAGAAGCAGCGTCCTTCGCCAATGTCACGAAACAGGTGGTCTCCCAATTCATAAAGAAGGACATCATTTGTCGGTATGGAATTCCTGAGAGGATCATTACAGATAATGATTCAAATTTGAATAACAAAATGATGAAGGAACTGTGTCAGGGTTTCAAGATTGAGCATCACAATTCTTCTCCATATCGTCCGAAGATGAATGGCGCTGTTGAGGCAGCTAACAAGAATATCAAGAAGATTGTGCAGAAGATGGTCGTAACCTATAAGGACTGGCACGAGATGTTGCTCTTTGCTCTTCATGGTTATCGTACTTCGGTGCGTACATCAACCAGGGCAACTCCTTTCTCACTGGTGTATGGTACGGAAGCAGTCCTACCATTGGAAGTTGCGATTCCTTCTTTAAGGGTATTGTCGGATGTGAAGCTTGACGAAGCTGAGTGGGTGCAAACCAAGTTGAATCAGCTGAGCTTGATTGACGAGAAGAGATTGGCAGCCATTGCTCATGGCCGGTTGTACTAGAGTAGGATGAAGAAAGCCTTTGATCAGAAAGTGCGTCCTCGGTGCTTCCAAACGGGTAATTTGGTGTTGAAAAGGATCCTTCCTCCTCAGACAGATCATAGGGGAAAATGGACTCCTAACTATGAAGGTCTGTATATGGTAAGAAAGGTTTTCTCTAGCGGAGCCTTATTACTATCTACTATGGATGGTGAAAATTTTTCATCCCTTGTGAATGCAGACGCGGTTAAAAAATACTTTGCTTAAAGAGACCTGCTGGACAGAAAAAGAAATTCCAGGAAAAAATGAGGCATCCCAACGAACCATAAAAAGAAAAAGGTACAGGCAAAAATTAGGGATAAAAAGAAAAGATGATGAACCCGCAAAGTTGAAAACTTGGAAATGCGACTTTGGAAAAAATGGGTATCCCGGTAGGCTGAAAACCCGAAAGGGCGTCCTAGGCAAAAGTTAGGGATTTGAAAGAAAACGACTACAGTCTGCGTTCGATCTGTGAGCATATGAGCGGTTACCCCGAAGGAAAGGAATCAGTCCAGTCAGTCTTTTCAGAAGGCGAAACACGGGGAACATCGAAGACATACAGGTCATAGATGAATCGACACATGGTGGTTGTCTGTGTCTACATTGCCGATATTTGTATATATTCTTTTGCATTTACGCAATTACCTCTTTTCAGGAATTGCATCCGAATTGTAATTCGCCTATTTACAGGCTTTTTTATCAATAAAGTATTCACTTCAGTCAAAGAGCTTTCTCTTATTGTTTTTGCTTTTACTGTTTTGTTTGCAAAAAACATCCATTATTTTAGTAAACATTGCAGGTGAAAATGTGAGGCTTTACAGAGCATAACGAAAGCAATGACTCTGCTTGCGCAACTGGTATCAGGAATGGTAACCTAAGTAACCATTTTGTAGGTGGGGCATGCCTTTTGTTTTTGTTTGTTGCAGGATGGCAGGGTTATCCTCAGCAGTTTGAGATTGCAGCAGGTTGAAGTTGCATTTCCCCTTGTCAGGATATGATCAGGATTATCCTCAGCAGGCCGAGATTGATATCTCGACAGAGTAGACTCATCCCCAACAGATAGATGTGGGATTATCCCCTAGCATGAGTTCTAAGTTGTGCATCCCAGTGTAAGTGGGTTCATACACCCCAGCAGGTTTTTGAAGGGCTCCTTCAGGTGTAATGCAGTTAGACATCTTGTTAAACGAGGATTCTATTTCCCCATAGAGTCTCGTTATCAGGTCAGGTATCGCCAGCGGAGGTGTGTAGTGAATCTCCAGTGGAGCAGGGTTTCGTCTCCCTAAAAAGGCTAATCCCCAGTGGGGTGGGTTCGTTCTCAGAGTATTCCCATCAGAATAGGGTAGAAGGATATTCCCTCGGCGGCAGGGTAGATTGCAATCTAGTATTATTCTCCAGCGGAAGCAACGTCTTCGACGCCTTTTCCCCAACGGAGTCGACTTTCTGGTGTCTTCCCAATAATGTCGGTATTCAGGGTTTCTTCCTCGAGCAGATTTCAGTGTTGATTCCCTCGACATTACAGATGTTTAAGCGGGGCATAATCCACTCCTCGGTAGAGTGGAATTCTCAATAGAAGTATCTGATACTCCCTAGTAGGGTGGAGTTTCTTTCCAAGCAGAGTGGAGCTATTTCCCAATAGTTTACTTTACTCCCCGGTAGAGTCGTATTCTGAAAGGCCATCCAGGGTTGTTCTCCCCCAGTAGAGTAATTTTTATTCCCCAGAGTGTTGGAAGGTCGTTCAGGGCGCTTCCCCAGCCTAGTCTTTTGATCCCCAGAAGAGTTGTATTCTGGTAGGCCATCCAGGGCATTTTCTCCAACAGAGTTTGATTTTATTCCCAGCAGAGTGGAGTTTGATTTCTAGCAGTGTGAAATAGTTTGCTCTACTCCCCGGCGGAGTCTTATTCTTAAGGGCCATCCAGAGCTGAGTTCCCCAGCATAAGTCCAATTGTACTTGGCACGTCCTATCTCTCCCCGGTAGAGTGGGTCGCTTCTCTCCAGCATTTATGTTACTGGGGTGGTTCCTTTGCATTTGCATTTTTGCATAACATCCTCCCAAATGTGTAGCATTTCCATTGCGTATGGAGCATTACACCATTTTCAAACATATGCATTTGAAGCATAAGCCAGGTTTGGTACCTTTGAGACCGGTTGTCTTTTCAGCAGAGGTTGAAGAGGTTTTCGTGTTATCCCCGTCAGGGTGGATCTCTGGGTTATTCATTTTATTGGTTTCTTCCCAGCTAGTCGTTTGGTTAAACGTCTTCTTTCTTCAGCGGAGTCGTTTGGTTAAACGTCTTCATTCACCCCAGGTGAGTTGCTTGTAAATGTTGTCTCCCCTGGTCAAGTCTGTTTTTCCGGGTTTCTTTGCCTCGACAGAGTTGTTCGGTGAAATGAGGTTCCTCGGCGGAGTCGTTTGTTTAAACCTCTCATTTTCCTATCAGAGCTTTCCTTGCAAGTGGTGAATCGGTTGATTCTGTTGTCTGCCTGTTCTGGGTGTGTTATCCCAACTTTTGGTTGGTACTTCTCGGCGTTGTCCGGATTGTGGTGTTTGGTATTCCAACTTTTGGTTGGTAATTTCTAGGTTGTTATTCCGACTTTTGGTTGATATTCCCCAGCATGGTCTATTTTGGTTGTGTTATCCTAACTTTTGGTTGGTAATCCCTAGTATCCTCGCAGAGCCTTTGTTCCAACTTTTGGTTGGTAATCTTTGCTTCAGTCCAACTTTTGGTTGATGACCTAATGGCATTTGGACGTTTTCCAACTTTTGGTTGGTGATCCTCGTTTTCTTCAGCGAAGTCAGATATTCCAACTTTTGGTTGGTAACCTTTGTTGTGTTTAGTTCACTTTCGTTTAGCGTTGTCGGCAATCCTAACTTTTGGTTAGTAGCCTTGTATTCCAACTTTTTGTTGGTGATTCTAGATGATCATCTCAACTTTTGGTTGGTAGTCTTCTATGGTGGAGTCAGATTTGTTCAGCGTCCCCAGTGATTCTAACTTTTGGTTAGTAGCTTTTGTTCCGACTTTTGGTCGATGAGGATTTTTCCCAGTGATTCTAACTTTTAATTAGTAGCTCTTGTTCTGACTTTTGGTCGATGATAATCTTTGCCTGGAGATTCTAACTTTTGGTTAGTAGCTTTTGTTCCGACTTTTGGTCGATGAGGGTTTTTTCCTAGCGATTCTAACTTTTGGTTAGTAGCTTTTGTTCCGACTTTTAGTCGATTATGTAATCCCCTGTAGCCGTTATCCCAACTTTTGGTTGGTAGTCTGTCGCTTGTTGGACGTTATCCCAACTCTTGGTTGGTAATCCCTAGCTGGGTAAGCTTTGTTGACATTATCCCAATTTTTGGTTGGTAGTCTTCGTTCCTGGATTTGTTATTCTAACTCTTGGTTGGTAATCCTTGGGTGGTGGTTGTTTATCCCAACTTTTGGTTGGTAGTTCTCCTTTATTCCTTGCAGAGCCACTTATTCCAACTTTTGGTTGGTAATTGGTGACTTGCCAGATGTGTTTCATTCCAACTTTTGGTTGGTAAGTTTTGTTGACGCGGTCCCAACTTTTGGTTGGTAGTCTTTGGTTTCTCTTGTGGAGTACGGTCTCAACTTTTTGTTGGTAATCCCTGGAGAGTAGCACTTATCCCATCTTTTGGATGGTATCCTTTGATTATTATCTTTTAGTGGATATTTATCCTGTGCAGAGTTGGCTGGTTAGTCTACTCTTTCCCCAGTGGAGTTTGTCTTTGTCGCAGGTCGCGAGTCTGTTGTTTGTATGTTTTGCGGGTTCTTGACTTGAGTGTTGTCCCCAGGAGGTCGCCTTTGGTCGGCATTCCTGTTTCATCCCAACTTTTGGTTGGTATCTGTTGAATGGAGTTCTGTCCATATTGGATTGTTATCCTCAGCGTGTCGCATTCCAACTTTTGGTTGGTATTCGCTGTTTTGCATCCCCGCAGGTTGCAAATTTCTGGGTTCTTTTTGTATTCAATCACCTTATACCTTGAATGATTGAAAGTTAATGCTTTTCATCCCTTCAGGTCCAAGTCGATTGAATCGGGACAGCTGTAGCACCCCAAAATTTTCCCTTTCGTTTTGACCGTAACTGCCTTTTGTTTCTCTGCCTTTTGCATTTCTGCATGTCATAGCATTTATTTTTGAGGCATGGGATCAAGGCATTCCTGTGGCTCAGGTTTCACTTTTGGTGCAAGAAACTGAACATCGAGCATCAGAGGCTCCAAAATTTATTTTGCCCCGCGATCGAGCGACTGATTTTATTTTATTTTTGCAGAATAATTTTCAGATCAGGAGGCAGTATTCTGGCTAATTCAAGCATTCTCACGGCTGTAATATTCAAGAACAAGTTTTCAGAGGCTGAACAGGGCTTAGAACGGATGTAAACGGGAAAATGTGCATGTTTCCTTCCAAAAGGCGCCAAAATTTAAATTTTGAAGGTGTTAATCGATTAACCAAATGGTTAACCGATTAACCAAGTCAAAATCAGGCCAAAATTCAAATATTCAAGGGTGTTAATTGATTAACGATATGGTTAATCGATTAACCAGTGCAAATTTTGCCTCTGAACGTGAATTTTCAAGTGAAGCCGCTTTGGGGTACAATTTTGATCATTTGTGAGTTGATTTTACACCAAAGGAAGGATCTAGAACCATTTCAAATTTTGGTTAGCTTTCAAATCAATTTAATTCCCTCCAAATCCCCACTCCTAATTCCAAACCAATTTTCACAAACCACACTTCAAACCACATTTGGATCCAAACCTAAGGGGTATTTAAATAATTTGCTCCAAAACCTCACATACACAATCCTCATAATTTCATTCTCATTTCAGAATTCACTCTCATTCTCTCAACTTTTCTCTCAACTTTTCTCCCCACCAAAACTCCATTAAAGCTCTTTCTTGGAATTCCTTGATTCTCCATTGGAATCATTGAGTTCTTGAGCTAAAACCTTCATCCTCATCATCTCTAATTCTCCATTCAATTTCGTGCTAGTTTGGATCTGATCTTGGAAGTTAATTTGGAGGAGTTTATTTGGTTGGATCTAGCTTAATTTTGGTGGATCATCATTCCTACTACAAGATTTGACTTGGATCTTTAAGGATTTCCGGATTTCTCGCATCGATCTACTTATTTCCAGCGAATCAACACTAACCAAAGAAAATCTCCGCTTTGTAGGTTGGAAATTCTCGACCCGATTCTGTTTTTGAACTTATTTGTATAATTATCATGTGGATCTTCATTTTTTATTGTCTTTTGGTTGATTTGATCCATGTGATTGTTGATCTTGTTGTTTTGATGTGTTTACATGCTGTTGGATCACTGTTTTCTGGTTTAATTTCGTGCATAATTGATTATTTGATCATCCGGATTATTGGATAAGTGCTTATTTGCTGAAAATGCTGTTATTCTGCTATTTTTCTGCTTCTGGTATAAGGTTAATTGATTAACCCAGGGTGTTAACCGATTAACCATTGCGAATCTTCAATTTTTCAAGCAGTTTTTACTGGTTAATCGATTAACCCCTGGTGTTAATCGATTAACATTGTGCCAGCAGGCCTGTTTTGCTGTTTTTCAGGGTTGTTTCGGTATCGTTTCACTTTGAATCTTCATGGATCAGTATGGTGCATTAGGAGTGAGATGTTTTGGATATATGTCACTGTTCTTGATTGTTTAATCATGATTTCGTCGACACGCGCATTCAATTTCCACTTGAATGCATACTCTCGTATATGTTGTTCGAAGTGATGTTCAACTTTGGTTTTTCTTTAGTGTGAATAGTGGTCGAGATGTGCTTGTGGTGGCTACTGTACCACACTTTTTCCTCCCACTTTTCTTCGATGATTGATGGTAATGTTCGTAGGAGCTCGCTTCTCCCATTTCATCTCATCCTCGCATCTTTTGTGCTTGCATTTTCATGTTTGCTTTCCTTCTTGCATTTCCTCTTGTGTTTTGCATCTTTTTGTTGATTATAAGAGGTTGAGATGTGCTTGTGGTGGCTGCTGCCCCACACATTGTTCCTCCCTCTTTGCATGTTTATTTTCCATGTTTGCATCTCTTACTTGTGATTGATTTATCTTGTGCCTTCTCGGTTTCTTTTGCCATAATCCCTTAGAATTCCTAGTCCCTCAGAAGTAGGAGAGACATTAAGTCTTCAATCCAAGCATGCTAACATTATGGTAGATTTTTCCCCTTTTTCAATCCCAACTTTAGGGGCACATTGCATGCTAAAATTAGGGTCGATTAGTTTCCCCTTAGAGGTCACGTCTTTCTTCTCATCTCAAAACATTCTAACTCATCTAATAAATACGATGAACGTTGTACGCTATGAGCCTTAAGCACATGGGAAATGATGAGTGAGGGGTCTCCTCTCGCTTGTCTATAGTGTTTAGTATACGTCCCGTTTGGGGGAGATATGCGACGCATTCGTTCCTATGTCATAGTCTTTAGTGCAGCGTGAATCACCAACTGAATTAATTCACTTCACTAAAAAATACAAATAAAACTCAAACCTTTTCATCCTTCGAGATTAATTAGAAAACCATTTTCAGAAAGAGTGTTTTTAAGCTTTGGTTCTACCGGAAACAGGCATCATCCCTAACTGCTAGAACTAAGGTTTAACCCTACTCGGTTAAAACACTTGAACCAATCTGTGGTCGTGTTAGCCCGAACTACGTCTGCTCTGATTTCTCAGACCAGATGAGGATACGTGGGCACAAGACAACGATGTCTTGGCGAGCAACCTTTCCCCACCTTCACCCGTAGCTTTCTGAACTAAGTTGACTCTGACTTTCCCATTACACGAGGGAGTACGTAGGCATAGAGCGGCGATGCTCTATCGAGTCTCTTTTATTTTCTTTTTGTCTTGTGAGCCTGTAGCTTAGATAGATTAACACACCCTTAGATAGAAAACAAGCGTGGATCCCGTCGAGTACGACGGACGTGAGGGGTGCTAATACCTTCCCCTCGCGTAAGCGAACCCAAGATTTGGTTGCGATGACCACGTCTTTTCCTTTTTTGTCAGGTTTTCTTCGATCGTTTCCTTTCCCTCTCTTTGGGATAAATAACGAACGGTGGCGACTCTTCTGTTTTCCTCCGGGTGTTTTTTGCAGTTGCGATAACATCCATGATGTCATCTATAAATCCTGCAAAGATTGCCATCATGC
Organism: Lathyrus sativus; assembly: GCA_963859935.3. NCBI lineage: Eukaryota > Viridiplantae > Streptophyta > Magnoliopsida > Fabales > Fabaceae > Lathyrus > Lathyrus sativus. Next base: position 372,746,586 of record OZ012739.1, read on the forward strand.
ATCTCTAGAATGTTGCGGGAGCATTGCATAATCCAAATGGCATTCTTCGGTACGCAAAGGTTTCATAGGGACAGGTGAACGTAGTTTTTTCTTGGTTATCGGGGTGAATAGGAATTTGAAAGAATCCTGAATAACCGTCTAGATAGCAGAAATAAGAATGTTTGGCCAGTCTCTCCAACATTTGGTCGATGAAAGGTAAAGGGAAATGATCTTTTTGAGTGGCTTTGTTCAGTTTTCTATAATCGATGCACATTCTATTTCCGGTCATAACTTTTTGCATTATCGATTCACCTTTCGAGTTCTTTAACACTGTAACGCCTCCTTTCTTGGGTACGACATGCACTGGGCTAACCCATTGGCTGTCGGAGATCGGGTATATGATTTCTGCATCTAGTAGATTTTTTACTTCTTCCTTAACTACAGTGCTTAGGATCAGGTTGATTCTTCTCTAATGTTCTCTAGAGGTCTTACAGTCTTCCTCTAGCATAATTCGATACAAACAGATAGAAGGACTTACTCCTTTAAGGTCGGTGATGCTATAACCTAACGCAGTTGGGTACTTTCTCAAAACATCTAATAGTTTTTCAGTTTCTAACTGTCCTAAGTCGGCGTTGACTATCACTGGTCTTTTAAGTTCCGTGTCTAGGAATTCGTATCTGAGGTTTTTAGGTAATACTTTAAGTTCTAAAGCTGGTTTCTTTGGACATGGCATGTGGTTAGGAGTGAGTGCTAAGCTTTCGCTTAGACTATCATCTTTATACGATGCACGCCAATTGCCATCTTCACGAATTTCCGGGATTTGGATTTTCATTATATCGGAATACGTGGTTTCTTCCTTCTCCAGTTCTCTTATGCATTCATCAATGACGTCAACTAGATAGCAGGTTTTGTCTATGGCTGGTGCTTGTAGGAACTTGGTGAGGATGAATTCGATTTTCTCTTCTCCTACTTCGAATGTTAACCTATCTTTATTCACGTCAATAATAGCTCCGGTTGTGGCTAGGAAAGGTCTTCCTAAGATTATCGGGGTGACCGAATCTTCCTTAATATGCATGATTATAAAATCTGTTGGGATGTAGAATTGACCTATGCGCACTGGAATGTTTTCCAGTATACCAACGGGATATTTGACAGATCGGTCAGCTAATTGCGGACATTTTGGTTGGTCTTAGTTCCCCCATATTTAACTTTTTGCATATAGATAAGGGCATAACACTAATGATGGCTTCTAAGTCGCATAGAGTTTTGTCTATGACAAACTTTCCAATGACACAAGGTATGGAGAAACTACCTGGGTCTTTCAACTTTGGAGGCATGTTGTTTTGAATTATCGCGCTACACTCGGCAGTAAGTGTAATTGTTTCGTTATCCTTGATCTTTTTCTTGTTAGACAAGATTTCTTTGAGAAATTTAGCATATGAGGGCATCTGAGTGATACCTTCTGTGAAAGGGATTGTGATGTTCAATTGTTTCAGAAGTTCAACGAATTTCTTAAACTGCCCTGTAGTTTTGGAGTTTATTAGTCTTTGAGGATAAGGAATTTGTGGTTTATAAGGCGGTGGAGGCACATAAGGTTTTTCTTTATCTACGGCCTCCTGGTCGTTATTTTCCTTCTCTTTGGGTTCAGACTCTTTTTCTGCCTGTTTAACAGGTTTTTGGTACATGGATGGGTTTTGGCTCCTAGGATCGATCAGTTCGTCCCGTTCTTTTCCACTTCTTAAAATGACTGCGTTTGCATGACCCTTCGGATTATGTTCTAGATGTCCAGGAAATGTGCCAGCAGGTGCTTGTTGGTGAGCCACTTGTGATATTTGTGTTTCTAGCATTTTGTTATGGGTGGCTAAAGCGTCTACTTTGTTGGTTAGTGCTTAATTTTCTCACTAGTGTGTATGTTTTGATTCAGAAATTCCTTGTTCATCTAAACTTGAGTAGCTATGGATTTTCTAGGGGCATTAGGAGTAACTACGGCTGGTTTTTGATATCCTGGTGGGGCAGCAGGTGCTTGGCTAGGTGCATACAGTGTGTTATCACTTTTGTAGGAAAAGTTTGGATGGTTTTTCCAGCCTGGGTTATAGGTGTTCGCATAGGGATTTCCTTGAGTGTAGTTCACTTGGTCTGTGGGGGTTCCTGTCAATAATTGACATTCGGAAGCAGCGTGACCAGTGATTCCACATAACTCATAGTTCGGAGTTACAGCAGCTACGGTAGCTGGTGGTGTTATTGTTAGATTTTCGATCTTTTGCGTCAAGGCATCCACCTTAGCATGGACCTTCTCAAGACTACTGATCTCGTACATCCCACCTTTTGCTGTGGGTTTCTCTGTTGGAGTTCTCTCACCTCCCCATTGGCAATGGTTTTGAGACATGTTTTTGATTAGGTGATAGGCTTCATCGTATGGCTTATCCATAAGTGCACCGCCCGCGGCAGCGTCTCATGTTAATCTGGTATTGTACAGAAGCCTATTGTAGAAGGTATGAATAGTCACCCAGTCTTCAAGACCGTGGTGTGGACATGCCTGTCGCTACTCGAAAAAATGCATCGTGCAACGACGGGGAGGCGAAAAAGATAGATAGAAGAGTCGCCACCGAACTTTATTTATCCCATGAGGGGAAAGGAAAATATCGAGAAAACCTTAAGAAATAAATGGATAAGATGGTCTCGCAACCAAGAACGGGTTCGGAAGCCGGTTATGCGAAGGGAAGGTATTAGCACCCCTCGCATCCATCGTACTCGATGGGAACCTTTTGTTTGTCGATGTGTGAATTTATCTGTTTAAATATTATGCTATAAAAAGAGTGTTCCACAGGGTAAAAGAAGGGTTAGAAACAGGAAAGGAGGGATAGAGAGATAACGGAGGGGAGAGGAGAAAGAACGGACTCGGTAGGACTTCGCAGTCCTAGGCCTACGTATTCTCAATAGATGTGAGAAAGTCAGAGTCGACGTAGTTCGGGAAACTACAGATATGGGGGGAAGTGTGCTCGGCAAGGATTGTGGCCCTTGTGCCTACGTATCTTTACTTGGAAGAAGTAAAGAATCAGAGCAGCCGTAGTTCGGCCTACGGTGTGTTGATGTTTTTTATGGATGATGCTATCGTGCGCGTTCTAGCAGTTAGGTGTTTTGCTGCTCGCTCGTTGGAGACTTAGGCATTACCTGTTTGCGGTAGAACGGACGTAACATATCCTTTTGAAAGATTGATTAGTTTTCGCCACGCGGGGCAAGGAGTCACGTTTGATTGATTGGATCCTTTTTTAGGGGGCGAGACAGGTCCTCGGATAGTAACCCCTACGGGTAGTACCCAATTCGTTATCTCAAAGTTTTTGTTATAAAAAGGTGTAGCGAACGAGGCGTCTTTGTATTGAAAGACGAGCGTCAAGACCACACACACTACAGTGAGTATCCTGACACTCGGAGAGGAAGAAGACTACACTCAATCCTCTCTCTTTAGTTCAACACAAAGAGAACTTCATTCTCTTATTAAAGATGTTTTAGGTTTTGAATGGTGAGTGCTTTGCGACAGAGAACCCTACGGTAAACGTCAGCACTCGGGATAGGAGAAGGCCTACGCCTAACCACTCCACGACCATTCAAGTTTTTGTTATGAAAAGATTTGAAAATGCACTCGGTACAGGACCGAGGTTTTAGGAGCAAAGGGGTGGAAGCGTCTTTGTATTGACAGACGGGCATCGAGACCGCCCTCACTACAGTGGGCATCCCTACGCTCGAAGAAGAAGGGGTCTACACCCAATCCTCTTTTTAGCTCAACACAAAGAAATGATTTTAAGGAGATGAGATTTGAAAATGGACGGGAAGCGTCTTCATATTGAAAGACGAGTGTCGGAACCACCCTCACTACAGTGGGCATCCCAACACTCGGAGAGGAAGAAAGTCTACACTTAATCCCCTCTTTTTAATTCAATACAAAGATAAAATGATTTTGAAAATTGTCTGACAAAGTTTTTGAATCGAGTCGGGACAAGTAATGAAGAGAGAAAAGGGGTGGTCTCAGATCCAACATTACTTGTCAATAATTTGACTGGTAATGAATTACGGAGGTCTCGTCATCGACCGAAAAGGCGGAAAATGCCCGAAAACAAATGCGAAATAAAATTAACTTGTAATAATTTGAAAAGAAATTAAAATGAAATATAAAATATAATAAATATAATATATAGTATATAACCATAGAAAATCAGATATTCTAAAAATACATAAAGTTCTAAAAACATAATATGTGAAATATAAGTAAAACATATTTGCAATAAGAAAATTAAAACCAAAATGTGATATATTCACATAATAAATGATAATAATAATATATATACATAAAACAAACAGTTATTAATTTTTTTTAACACAAGTGGATCGGAGGGGGGGAATACGCTGGGTTTTACTGGTGGTGTGATAAGAGGAACATGGACTTGAGAGCCCAAATTAACAAACAAGGGGTTGGGGTGTATAGAGAAACCTGGGGATGCATACTATCTGACTCATGGACCTCACAAGCCTAAGTCAACCAAAAAATAAAAATAAAAAAAAAATAAACTTAGAAAACAAAAATGAGCAAGCCGAACAGTCATCCCTGTTATCAACAAAAACCACATTCACAAAAAAGAAGAAAGAGTAAAGCAAATCGAACGGGAACAAGTTATGAAGGAAACCCTCATCTCAACCTTCTCACGCGCGTTTTCAAAGAGACCTCGGTTCGATTGATTCCAGATTCACGATATCGATTTGGGGTTTGGGGTTGTCTGAAAGAAAGGAGATGTTGGAGTTCCGAAAAAAAGGTTTATGGAAGGAGGCCCATTTTCTGGTTTGCGGTGAAGGTAATGGGTTCTGATTTGCAGATTTTCTGTAGTAGTTTGATGATTTATGAAGGTGAAAGTTAAGCCTCCGTTGAAGATGACAGCAGTTTCAGGGTTTATTGAATGTGAGTTTGGTTCTTTCGAAAATTGAAGGTGAAGTTGGTTGTAGAAATCTGGGTTGATTTAACGAAAATAAAAGAAGGTCGCTTTTGGGCATGATTGATTTGAGTTCGAAGGTATGAGTTTGGTGAGTTGAAGGTTCGTAATGGATATGGTTTATCGGAAGTGGAGGTTTGTGATGGTGGGGTTTTCGCGGTTGCGTTTCGAAATGGCAGAAGGGTGAGTTTGTTGAAGACTTGGTTTACGAAAGTGAACTGGAAGACGTTGTTGGTTCGTTAATGGGTTGGTTTCAGATTGAAGAACAAAGGTTGTGATGTTAATTAATGGAGATTGATTTGAGATGAAGTGTGAATGGGATGGAGGCGGACACTGCAGCTAGGGTTAGGGTTGGAGGCTCTCCCCTCAGATTAGGTTGTGATTTTGATTTTAAGGAGGTTTTTGAAGTAAGTTCCAAATCCCTTTCTCTTTCTCTTTAATTTTCTTGCCTTTTTGATGTATCCTGGCTGTTGTTGTTGCAGGTTTGTACAGGCTAGCAGGTTTTGTCCTGTTGTAGTGAATTGGTTTTAGGTATGGCAGGGTGTGTGGGCTGGTTTGTACTTTTGTGGTGTGGTCCCCTTTGAAGCTTTTGCTCAACCAGATAGCGGTTTCTCTCGGGGAAACCTTGCCGGGACCAAATGGTTTCAACAAAACTCCAAGTTCATCATACCTTGCTTGCTGGAGCAATCTTGCACTAAATTCAAGCAAACCTTCTAAGGCTTCAGCCCTTTGTTGGAAAGACGAAGTGTCAAACTGTCGGCGCTACAAGTTTGAAGATGTGTAGCTCGATGCACCTGCCGTTGCATTTTGATCTGAGGAACCGCTTTTATCCTCATGAATTTCCTTTAACATGCTGCGCTTGATTCCCTGCCAATCATCGGTACTCTTAGGATTTGAAGAGGCTCTATCGCATACCTCTATTGTGCATTTGTCTATCACAATTGAATAATTGTTACGAGGTGGGAATCCCGAGGAACCTTGTCCAGAGGTTGACGTTTTGTTGATTGGGAATAAAGAATCTTCATATGATGCTAATGGGAATTCAGCTATCCTATCGATTCGGGGAGAGTTGACTGAGATCTCTGGTGAAGACACATGGCTAAGTAAGCCAACACTCTGCCTGCAAGGAGGCTCCTGAATACCACCCCTTGTTGACAATGGAAATGATGCTCTGCGATTTGTATGAGCAGATTTTGAGATGTTTTGTGAAACAGGAAGAGTTTGCTTTACCACCTTGCGGTTGTTTGAGGGTTCCATTGATTTCTTGTTGGTGCCAGAAACTTTTGACGAAGTGAACTTTGGATTTGGAGTCTTAGCAATACTAGAAGTTCTGGAAACAGCAGGTTTATGGACTGACTTCATGTCACGGCTATTACCTGTACATAATTCTGCCATTCTTGAATTCAAATGATCAGGAGTACAACCTATTTCTAGGGTAGAACATACAGAATCTTGATCAGCTCCAGACACACTAGGATTTAGAGCCCGATCATTACTGTAAGAATAGCGCTTATCCTTACGGATGGTAATGGTATCATCTTTTGGATCTAAAAATCTAGTTTTCTTCGTGTACTTTGACTCTCGCCAATGAACAGGCAATGTACTTCGCCTGGGGCTATTGAGTTTCAGATGGATCTTTAGAACATAAGGTTGAAGATGTGAGGAGTTAAGCTGAATCGCTCTATCGCAATCCTTAATCACATGCTTATGCAGTTCCAATTGGCTATAACAGAAGGCTCGGTTACAGATATCCTGGACAGCACCAGACTGAGAAACGACTGAATTGAGGATTCGAATTGCCTTGGACCAGTCCTTGGAGCTACATAGCTTGGCGAGCTCGGTTCGATGAGAGGTAACAGGAGCCATTGATGAGAATAGATCAGAATTTCGCGAGGGTTCAGGTGTGAAGGATTTTGGGGATAGACTTTGAAGATGTAGAAGGTAAGATCACAACGCAGGCGGTAAACCGCAGCTTAAGGTATATCTCTATTAGCTGTACTGCTCTTATTTCCTGACTGCATAATTATTCAATTATTCTTCATCTCTCTTTTTTTTTTCATGTGAGCACTCATGGGGGACTTGGCATGACAAAAGGGTTGCTATGGTGAGGATATAAGAACAATGACGTCCTTGCGGAAGCTTTTTTCCTTTACGTTTGTTGACTACATCGACAAAGAGCTTTGAACATCATAATCTCCACATGGATCTTGAGTCGGACCTGTCTGCGGCTTTCTTTGTCTTTTTCCTCTCGAATAATTGATGAACTTGTTGACACACGCAACGGCCTTGCTGATGAGCAACATGTCAAGTCAGAATTTCGCCACAGTCATATGACTTATGTAACTCTCATTAGTCCGGTGCCTTAGTTTATCACTCTGTAATGATGATAGCATGTATTTCGGCATGATGAATTTCTTTCGTAACAGATACCACCTTGGTGTCTTAAAGATTCATAAGTTATCCACTTTCTAGTGCCACTTTGAGGTTTTGGATACTGTATAAAATACTACTGTAAAAACGCATGCCCTCCAACGATTAGGCTAGAGATAAATGAGATTTTTTGTAGCAATTACAGTGAATAGCTGCGTTTTATCCTCAAAACCTGTTATCATTCAACCATGATAAACTCAAAGTATATTAAGGCTTCTAACTTGAATTTCAATTGGACTTAGCTTGTGGTACAACTAGCTCTGATCCATATTATCCACACAATTTGTTTACATCCTCTCGTCTTCCCTTTACAACACATAAAAGAACATTCCTTTGTATTTGAAACGAATTGCTAACATATTTGGAGTATATGACCTACATTCTGAACAACCTTGAAATCATCTGAACTAATAGGCCGGACAATTACCTTGGTAGAGTGTAACGACATTGACGTGTGTAGTTTAATGATCCATGATTTTTTACTACACTTTTCTCTTTTAAATACCCTTATAAGGACTCAACTCTTAAAAATGGATTCACACTTGTAATGTTTGGAAAAATATCACTCTCAACGTAAATCCATGAATCAATAATTGAATCAATTCCCCGTTTTCTTAAAGTGTACGAAATTAATGTTTAATCATGGATCCATATTGACAATCGTACACAGCCGAGCCTTGAACTTTGACATTTGCTAACCGAAACAAAATTTTTTCATGTCTAGCAGGCTATTACCTTCAGTTGACTTTACACTGCCCAAACTCTACTTGGTAAATGCACTCATCTTTAAGGATCTTGAAGCGCATTGTCATAACCTGATCATAGAGCGAATCATTGACTGATTAAGATTAAGTTAAAACTAAATGAACATCAATCCATACCACACTTCCCTGACTGGCTATCGTCGAAACAGAAAATATGACAAATTTGGGGTATGACAGATGCCCATATCTAATTAACTTAGACTGAGTAGGATGAACTGCTATGGAGTCCATTCCTTCGAGGTTGAAGATGATTAGATATAGAATACCCTGAATTTGTCCACAAGAAAAAGAAAATGCTTTGGGAAATGAAACACTGAATATCTTGTCAAGGTCGCTAACACCAAAAGGATGTTAGGAATCCATTACCAAAAGGATAATGGAGAACAAGCACTAGTAATGACACCAAAAAGGATGTCAGACCTATCACCAAAAAGGATGATGGAGTGGAATAAGATCAAACCTAATCACCACGAGGATGTAGGAGGATCAGCTGACAAGCTTCTCTGAAGAGATTGCCACTTATCACTGAAGATGGATAAGCTTCTCTGAAGAGATTGCCACTTATCACTGAAGATGGATAAGCTTCTCTGAAGAGATTGCCACTTATCACTGAAGATGGATAAGCTTCTCTGAAGAGATTGCCACTTATCACTGAAGATGGATAAGCTTCTCTGAAGAGATTGCCACTTATCACTGAAGATGGATAAGCTTCTCTGAAGAGATTGCCACTTATCGCTGAAGATGGATAAGCTTCTCTGAAGAGATTGCCAATTATCACTGAAGATGGATAAGCTTCTCTGAAGAGATTGCCACTTATCACTGAAGATGGATAAGATTCTCTGAAGATATTGCCACTTATCACTGAAGATGGATAAGCTTCTCTGAAGAGATTGCCACTTATCACTGAAGATGGATAAGCTTCTCTGAAGAGATTGCCACTTATCGCTGAAGATGGATAAGCTTCTCTGAAGAGATTGCCACTTATCGCTGAAGATGGATAAGCTTCTCTGAAGAGATTGCCACTTATCGCTGAAGATTGATAAGCTTCTCTGAAGAGATTGCCACTTATCGCTGAAGATGGATAAGCTTCTCTGAAGAGATTGCCACTTATCACTGAAGATGGATAAGCTTCTCTGAAGAGATTGCCACTTATCACTGAAGATGGATAAGCTTCTCTGAAGAGATTGCCACTTATCACTGAAGATGGATAAGCTTCTCTGAAGAGATTGCCACTTATCACTGAAGATGGATAAGCTTCTCTGAAGAGATTGCCACTTATCACTGAAGATGGATAAGCTTCTCTGAAGAGATTGCCACTTATCACTGAAGATGGATAAGCTTCTCTGAAGAGATTGCCACTTATCACTGAAGATGGATAAGCTTCTCTGAAGAGATTGCCACTTATCGCTGAAGATGGATAAGCTTCTCTGATGAGATTGCCACTTATCGCTGAAGATGGATAAGCTTCTCTGAAGAGATTGCCACTTATCGCTGAAGATGGATAAGCTTCTCTGAAGAGATTGCCACTTATCGCTGAAGATGGATAAGCTTCTCTGAAGAGATTGCCACTTATCGCTGAAGATGGATAAGCTTCTCTGAAGACATTGCCACTTATCGCTGAAGATGGATAAGCTTCTCTGAAGAGATTGCCACTTATCGCTGAAGATGGATAAGCTTCTCTGAAGAGATTGCCACTTATCACTGAAGATGGATAAGCTTCTCTGAAGAGATTGCCACTTATCACTGAAGATGGATAAGCTTCTCTGAAGAGATTGCTACTTATCACTGAAGATGGATAAGCTTCTCTGAAGAGATTGCCACTTATCACTGAAGATGGATAAGCTTCTCTGAAGAGATTGCCACTTATCACTGAAGATGGATAAGCTTCTCTGAAGAGATTGCCACTTATCACTGAAGATGGATAAGCTTCTCTGAAGAGATTGCCACTTATCACTGAAGATGGATAAGCTTCTCTGAAGAGATTGCCACTTATCGCTGAAGATGGATAAGCTTCTCTGAAGAGATTGCCACTTATCGCTGAAGATGGATAAGCTTCTCTGAAGAGATTGCCACTTATCGCTGAAGATGGATAAGCTTCTCTGAAGAGATTGCCACTTACCGCTGAAGATGGATAAGCTTCTCTGAAGAGATTGCCACTTATCACTGAAGATGGATAAGCTTCTCTGAAGAGATTGCCACTTATCACTGAAGATGGATAAGCTTCTCTGAAGAGATTGCCACTTATCACTGAAGATGGATAAGCTTCTCTGAAGAGATTGCCACTTATCGCTGAAGATGGATAAGCTTCTCTGAAGAGATTGCCACTTATCGCTGAAGATGGATAAGCTTCTCTGAAGAGATTGCCACTTATCACTGAAGATGGATAAGCTTCTCTGAAGAGATTGCCACTTATCACTGAAGATGGATAAGCTTCTCTGAAGAGATTGCCACTTATCACTGAAGTCTGCTGGAGACAATTCACTGGGGATCACCCATGGATTTACTGGAGATGCCCCTGTCTGGGCTGAATGTTGATTTTGAAGATCTGATTAACCACGAGGTTGAAATACATCGTGCGATACACCCATGGTCTTGAAGAGATGCCCCTGACTGGGCTAAATCTTGCTTTGAAGCTCTTGACTTTTGTGGAGGACCCACATTTTTGCAGATAGTGCCCCTGACCGGGCTGATGGTTGCTTTGAAGCTCTTGAATTTGCCCAATAAATGTTGAACAAATTTGTGGGGAACGCCCACGGTCTTGCGGAAGATGCCCCTGACTGGGCTGATTACGATCTTGATATCCTCTGACTCTCGTGGGAAAAAACCACGATTTTGCAAGGGATGCCCCTGACTGGGCTGATGATGATCTTGAAAATCATCAAAATGGATCCTGGATCCGATCTCGCACATGCTAAGGCTGAATGATAAAGATGTCCCATAAACGGAAATGGAAACGGAAGTGCAAATGCTAATATGCGGAGATGCAAGAGTTGGGGGAAGTATGATATGATTATGGATCTGTATATGATGCAAGATACTTATGAAGCTGAATGCGATGCGCATGATGTATAGGATTGCGGATAGTAATGGAAATGCAGGTGCCGACATGGCGGACTTTGGTGGTGGGAAAGTGAAAGATAAGCCTGACTTCCCGACATCATCTATTTATGATGTGTAAAGAACTTGGATGTGTTGAGATTTTCAGCTCATGGCCTGCTCTGCCGGGTTTGACGACCTTGTCAGTCGAGTTGTTACAAGATTTAGAATGATGTTCCTGCGTACTCCTTAGAGTCATGGTCACCCTTTAGTTACCCCAAGAGGGTAAGTTATCCCTTAGTCTAATTTACCATAATGTCATTATATGCAAAACCCATCATCAAATAAATGAAACTTGCAACCAAAGGGTAAATAAAAACAGAAAAAGCTTTGATGAAAGTAATTTTATTGATGAAAACCCATAGATGGGAAAATTACAAAAGGAGGCAATTCCTAAAAGAGGTAACTGCTTTTAAAAGAGAAAATAAAGACTAAGACAATGTTGAAAATGGTCCCTGCCAAGTTTCAAATCCGCTATGGCCCATATGTCTCTGAAGACCCTTCACGCCTTGCTTTTGAGCGCCAGAATCGAATTGATCTTTCTCAGTCGAGAGCTTGATGGTTACGAGGAATAATTCACACGTCTTTTCAAGATGCAGTTCTGCCTTTTTGAATCCCTAACTTTTGCCTAGGCCGCCTTTTCAGGTTTTCGGCCTATCAGGATACTCTCTCTTTTTTTTTTTACTTCTAGTCCCTAATTTTGCCTGAACCATTTTTATGGTCCACCAGGACGCCCATTTTTGCGTGGATTTTCTTTTTGGGTCCACCAGGCCTATCTTTTAGGCATAATATTTTTTAACTGCATCTGCATTCACAGGGGATGAGAGATCGTCACCATCCATGGTTGACAGGATCAAGGCCCCTCCGGAGAAAACTTTCTTTACTATATACGGACCCTCATAGTTTGGTGCCCACTTTCCCCTTGGATCGACGTAAGTTGGCTGAATTTTCCTTAGTACCAAATCTCCTGCTTGGATGTGTCGCGGGCGAACCTTCTTATCAAAGGCCCTCTTCAATCGTTTTTGGTATAATTGTCCATGACAGATGGCCGTCATGCGTTTCTCGTCGATGAGATTGAGTTGGTCGAGTCTGGCTTGTATCCATTCGGCCTCATCTAGCTTGACGTCTGCTAAAATCCTTAAGGAGGGAATCTCTACTTCAATTGGCAATACTGCTTCCATGCCATATACGAGAGAAAACGGGGTTGCCCCTGTGGAAGTGCGCACTGAAGTGCGGTAGCCATGCAACGCGAACGGCAACATCTCGTGCCAGTCTTTGTAAGTCTTCACCATCTTCTGGACGATTTTCTTAATGTTCTTATTTGCCGCCTCAACAGCTCCGTTCATTTTAGGGCGATAAGGTGTTGAATTGTGGTGTTCAATTTTGAAGTTTTCACACAACTCTTTCATCATCTTATTGTTGAGGTTTGAACCATTGTCTGTAATGATCTTGTTCGGGATTCCATATCGACAAATAATCTCTTTTTTGATGAAGCGAGTCACCACTTGCTTAGTGACGTTGGCATAGGACGCCGCTTCTACCCATTTGGTAAAGTAATCGATGGCCACTAAGATAAAACGGTGCCCATTTGAAGCGGTTGGCTCGATGCGTCCGATTACATCTATACCCCACATAGCGAAGGGCCAAGGCGAAGTCAAAACATTCAGAGGGAGTGGTGAAGTATGGACCTTGTCTGCGTAAATTTGGCACTTGTGGCATGACTGGACATGGAGACAACAATCCGTTTCCATCGTCATCCAATAGTATCCTGCCCTCAAAATCTTTTTAACCATAGTATGACCACTAGCATGTGTCCCAAAAGATCCTTCATGCATTTCATTTATGATACGCTTTGCCTCGTGTTTATCCACGCATCTGAGTAGAACCGAATCGTAATTCCGCTTGTATAACACGTCACCACTGAGGAAGAACTTTGAGGAGAGCTTTCTGAGATACTTCTTGTCAGTGATAGTTATGCCTTCTGGATATTCTTGTGTCTCTAGATATCGCTTGATATCATAGAACCAAGGATGATTATCAGTTTTAGCTTCTTCTCCCTCGGCCGCTAGGCAATAAGCGGGTTCGTCCAAATATTCTAAACGGATGGATGGCGCCTCATTCTCCCACTTGACTTGAAACATAGATGCTAGTGTTGCTAGAGCGTCAGCCAACTGATTTTCTCTTCTGGAAATGTGATGGAAAGTGATCTCATCAAAGTACGGGATTAACTTCAAGACATGATCTCTGTAAGGAATTAACTTGAGGTCCAGTGTTTCATACTCCCCTTTAATCTGGCATATGACAAGCGCGGAATCTCCATAGACTTCTAGAATCTTGATCCTATTATCAATGGCAGCTTCAATTCCGAAAATACAGGCTTCATATTCGGCCATGTTGTTAGTACACTTAAAGCATAATCTGGCGGTGAATGGCAGGTGAAAGCCAGTTGGAGAAGTGATGATTGCCCCAATTCCACAACCTTTGGCATTTGCGGCACCATCGAACACGAGCGTCCATCGCGATCCTGGTTCGGGTCCATCATTTGGGCCTGGCGTGGCATAATCTCTGGCAAACATGACGTCTTCATCGGGGAAATCGAAGCGCATGGATTGGTAGTTGTCCATAGGCTGGTGGGCAAGGTATTCAGAGAGCACACTTCCTTTGATAGCTTTCTGCGTAACATACTGGATGTCATACTCTGTTAACACCATTTGCCAACGAGCTACCCGCCCGGTGAGAGCGGGCTTCTCGAATATGTATTTGACAGGATCCATCTTGGAGATCAACAAAGTCGTATGGGTGAGCATATATTGTCTCAAGCGTTTTGCTGCCCAAGCCAATGCGCAACATGTCTTCTCGAGCATCGAATATCTCGTTTCACAGTCATTAAACTTCTTGCTGAGGTAATAGATTGCATGCTCTTTCTTGCCGGTTTCATCATGTTGTCCCAATACGCATCCCATGGATCCCTCTAACACAGTCAGGTACATGATCAGGGGTCGTCCGGGCACCGGAGGCATCAAGATCGGCGGTTCTTGTAGGTATTCCTTTATCTTCTCAAAGGCTTTCTGACAGTTATCGTTCCATACCACGGCTTGATCCTTTCGAAGTAATTTGAAGATGGGCTTACAAGTGGCCGTTAGATGAGATATGAACCTGGCGATATAGTTCAACCTCCCAAGGAATCCTCGGACCTCTTTTTCAGTTTTGGGAGCCGGCATCTCCTGGATAGCTTTGACCTTATCTGGATCGACTTCGATCCCTTTCTGGCTCACAATAAAACCTAGCAATTTACCAGATCTTACACCAAAAGTGCATTTGTTGGGATTTAGTCTCAGCTGGAATTTCCTTAACCGGGCGAATAGCTTTCCCAAGTGGATAAGGTGCTCTTCCTCAGTCTAGGATTTCGCAATCATATCGTCTACATAACACTCAATCTCTTTATGTATCATGTCATGGAAAAGAGTGACCATTGCTCGCTGATATGTTGCGCCTGCGTTCTTAAGTCCAAATGGCATAACCTTGTAACAGAAAGTTCCCCATGGAGTGATGAAAGTCGTCTTTTCCATATCTTCGGGCGCCATCTTAATCTGGTTATATCCAGAAAAGCCATCCATAAATGAGAATACAGAAAATTGGGCTGTGTTGTCTACTAGCACATCAATGTGTGGCAAAGGGAAGTCATCTTTCGGACTCGCTCTATTAAGGTCTCTATAATCTACACACATTCGCACCTTCCCATCCTTTTTAGGTACTGGGACAATATTCGCTATCCATTGCGGATAGTTGGATACTGCCAGAAAACCAGCGTCCAATTGCTTTTGTACCTCTTCTTTGATCTTGAAAGACATCTCTGGCTTTGTTCTCCTCAACTTTTGCTTCACCGGCGGGCAGCCTTCCTTGAGAGGTAGTCTGTGCATCACAATCTCTTCATCTAGACCGGGCATATCTTTGTAAGACCAAGCAAATACGTCAACATACTCTCGAAGCAATATTATCAGTTTTGACTTAACCTCTGACTCTAAAGCTGCGCCTATCTTGATTTCTTTGGCATCCTCCTCAGTTCCCATGTTGATGACTTCGACCTCTTCTTGGTAGGGCTGAATGACCTTTGACTCCTGCTTCAATAGTCTAGCTAGCTCTTCTGGGAGATCACAATCTTCCACGCAGTCTTCGTCGGCTTGGTAGATCGGGTTATCAAAGTCATATTGGACCATAGCGGGGTCGTTATTGACAGGAGCAAGGGAAGATCTGCACGATGAATGACTTCATGCTTTATTATTATTTTTTATATTTTTAGAAAAGGTTGACAGAAAAAAGGAAAATAAAACAAAACATTGTCTTTCAAAGATAATCTTATGTGCAAAAAGTAAAAATGAAAGAAAGAGAGCGTAATTGGATGCGAAAGTTTATTTATTGATGATAAGTTATGCTTTAAAAGCAAAAGGCCCTACAACATGATACATATGCCTTGGGCAGAGCATATGATTTTTTTTTAGATAAAATAAAAGGGAATTACTCGTCTACTAGAGTAACTTCGGGGATTTCAACGACTCTCCAATTGTTCAGAGTTTGATTAGGCGCCCTAGGATACACCATACACAGCTCTTCATGATCTTCGGTTTCGGTTTCCAAAAACATGACTTGACCATCGACAAGGTGGCCTCCACTAGTAAAAACTAACGGAGTCACAAGCTCTTTGCCCTTATCAGTTGCATTCTTCTGCTTGTAGCCTAGACCAGTTCCATTTTTGTTGACGGGCAATTCCAACACCCTGCCCCATCCTCGCGGATGTCCTTCCTCTATCACCGTCCTCGCGTCCTTCCAAGTCACTATTGAAGGTGCTGGCTTTTCGTAAATCATTTCAACATTGATCACTTCAAAAGCTTGAAACGGTGTCTCATGCACCTCATTTCCTACTTCCACATAGCGGAAAGAAGCAAGATGGCTCACAAGAACATCTTCCTCACCCTCAATGATGACCATCTGATTGTTAATCATAAATTTGATCTTTTGATGCAAGGTTGAAGTTACAGCGCCTGCGGACTGAATCCACGGACGACCAAGAAGGCAACTGTAAGCGGGGTATATATCCATTACGTAAAATGTAATGATGAAAGTATGAGGTCCGATCTTGATCGGGAGGTTAACCTCGCCTACCACAGTTCTCTTAGCTCCATCAAAAGCTTTTACAATAGTTTGACTTGGCTTCATCACAAGTCCTTCAATTGACAGCTTGCACAACGAGCTTTTTGGTAATACATTCAGCGATGATCCAGTGTCAACGAGCACCCTAGAGAATACAACATCCACACATTCGATGGTAATGTGCAAGGCCTTGTTATGATTTTTTTCTTCGGGAGGTAATTCACTATCATTAAAGCTCAAAATATGACCTGATGCAATATTTCCCACCACTTCTTCAAACTGTACTACCGATATCTCCTCTGGCACATGAGCTGCCTTCAAGAACTTTAGTAGTGCTTCTTGATGGGCCTTTGAACACATTAACAATGACAACATGGATATCTTCGAGGGTGTCTGATTGAGCTGGTCAATCACTTTGTAATCGCTTTTCTGAATGATTCTTAGAAACTCCTCCGCTTCATCATTCGGGATGCCTTTCTGTTTAGATGAATGCCCCTGTTCATTGGTGCTTGGTACGGCAGTACCTTTCCTGGTATTGTCACTGCCGTTGACAGAAGGTGCAGTCGGAGCGAAGATTCGACCACTTCTAGTGACGCCTCCGGTTCCCACGATGTTCCCTACAGTCTTCTTTTCTTCCAATACATCTTCCTCTGCCACCTTTTGTCCGTTGAGAAAAACAGTTTCATCGTATAACCAAGGTACAGCTTTGGTGCTCTCGTACGGAAACGGAGATGGGGTCGAAATGACAAGCTGGTTCATTGATGGTGGAGACATAGGTATCTTAACTGGATCATACGGGATTTGCAGTGGGATAGAAGTATGTCCATACACGTTGTCCCATTCTTCCTCATCGCACGGTATGGTCAATGGTGTGCGGTTCGAATTGTCAACTGGGATCCAAAGCTCATATCCATCATCATATGGTATCTCCAATGTTTCGAACGGAATTTCAAGAGTAGCAACTTCCTCAATCTTTGATAGTTGTTCTGCTACTAATACACCCTGCTCAATCAGGCCTTGTATGCCTTTCTTCAGCTCAGCGCATCCTTGAGATCCGTCCATGCAAACATGGCAATTAGTTGGACATCCTGGGTAAATGTTTTTCAACAAGAGTTGCTCCTTAATAGTGGAAAGTGGGGTCCTTAATTTCTCAATATCCGAAATTAATCGGATCCCCTTAGAGCCTTCAATCATGTTTGTTGAGTGGTGAGGTGGCATTGGATTAGATTTGATGTTCGGAGTACTTCGGGTAAAGTTTATCGCTTTTGAATCGATAAGATTTTGCACAATGTATTTTAAAGCCTTACAATTCTCAATGCTATGGCCTGGGGCGCCAGAGTGGAATTCACATCTCGCATTTACATCGTAGCCGTAGGGGAGGACAGCCGGAGGATCTTTCATTTCCCTAAGTTGAACGAGACCTGCTTTTAACAAGAACGGAAGCAATTTGGCGTAAGTGGACGGAATTGGATCAAGCCTCCTTTCTGGCTTTCTCTGCCCTTGATACTGATTTTGTCTTGGTTGATAGGGTTGTTGTTGTCGATTTTGCTGAGGCGCAGGCTGATTTGCCGGAATAGAAAGTGGTTGCTGTGGAGCGATGGCAGCAATGTGGTGATAACCTTGGTGAGTTCTCCCTCCATTGGTGAACACTGCACTAGCTTCGCCTTCCCTTTTCTTAAAGAAACCCTGATAAGGCTTCTTGATCCCGCTTGCAGATCCGCCTGCATTCTGAATTTTTCCCGCCTTCATGAAACTCTCTAATCTCTCTCCAGCCATAACAAGTTCAGAAAACACCGTGGAAGTTGAGGATGCTAACCGCTCGAAGATCGGTCCTTGTAGCGTGCCCATGAATAGGTCTGTCAGTTCCTTCTCCATCAGTGGAGGTTGTACCCTTGCAGCTACTCCCCTCCATCTCTGCGCGAAGTCCTTAAAACACTCATTCGGCTTTTGAGTCAAATTCTGAAGCTGCATACGATTCGGAGCCATGTCAGTATTATACTGATAATGCTTCACGAAAGCGTCTGCTAACTCTTTCCAGCTTCTTACGTTAGATCGTTCAAGGTGCATATACCATTCTAGGGATGCCTCTGTTAAGCTATCTTGAAAGAAATGGATTAGTAGCTTCTCGTCATCAGAATAGGCGGCCATCTTCCTACAGTAAGACCTTATGTGGGTCTTAGGACAACTGTTACCCTTGTACTTCTCGAAGGTTGGAATTACAAACTTTGGAGGTATCTTAACTCCGGGTACAAGACATATTTCAGCGGCATCCAGTCCCAAAACATCGGGGCCTTGCAATGCCCTTACCACCTCTTGTAAGGCCTTGAACTTTTTCTCCAACTCAGCGGTTTGGGGTGCACATGCTTCAGCTGAATTCTCATAGAAGCCCTCATGTTCATCGTACTGGACTGGTATTGGGATCGCAGTGCCATGAGGTTGAGTAGTACCGACTGGCGGAGGGACGGTGTTGATAGGTACGGCGCCGGCAGAAGTAGGAATTGCCCCAACAGGGGTTGGGGTAGCATCAACAGGAATTGGAATTGCACCACTTGCATTGGGAATTGCACCAGCCAAAGTCTGATTAGCGCTCCTCTCCGTTGCTTGTCTCATCTCCTCTTGACTCCTGGCCATATTCTGAATCACCTCCATGAGTTGATTCATCTGCGTTTTCATGCCTAGCATCTCGCTCCTCATAGTAGCCTGGTCTTGCTCTATCTGATCCATGATTCTCTTCTGGCTATTCCTTGTGTTATACCGATGCCGTGAAGTCAGCTTGCTTTACTCTTTCTGAAAGGGGTAAGCGGTGTGTAAGATCGGGTTGTAGAAAATGCAAAAAGAAAAATGCGCAAACGTATGCAAAATGCTCGAGAGACTTTCGAGGCTTGTGATTATCATTGGTATCATAGAATCATGACTGAATAATAAAGAAGTGCACAATTTGGACCAAAAAGCAATCTTTCATTAATTTTTTTAGAAAAGATTCATACAGACAAAAGCTGAATAAGCCGAAACTACAAGTCGTGCTACAAAAGATAACTAAATAACTAAAATTCTCTCTTTTGGAGACGTTCTTCAAGCTTCTTCGTCTCAAACATGAACCTCCTAACCATTTGGTCGCAGAGCTGGATAAAGTGGTGAACAGAAGGGGGGATATCATTTCCTTCCAAGTCTTGAATGGCGCTTTCCAACCTACATGGGATATCACGGATCATGAGGTTGCAATGCTCCACCAAATTGTTGTACCTAGCACGACACATATCTAGAGTCGACTGGTAATAACAAATAGAATCCACATGGGTGTCTAACAACTCATTGAGCTGGGCCTCCTTCTCGAGCCACTGCGCACTATCTCTTTGCAAAGCCTCGAAACGATTCCTCCACAGAAGGGCTGTTTCTTGGGCAGTTTCCAATTCTTGACATTTGTTATCCCACAGGTCAGACGTGACATATGAGTCTTTCAATGCCTCCTCTTTGAGTCTTCGTTCATTTTCCGCTAGGGTCAAGGCATTTCTCAGTCGTTCTTCAAGATCCCCAATATCAGCCTCGAGATTCTCTCGTATTTCCTTCTTTTCGGCAGAGGCTATCTCAAAGAAGTGCCATGCCCTATCACAAGAAGCTTTGGTGTCCTTTAAGCGTTGTCAGAGAGTTGTTAATGATGCATCATCCCCTTCGTAACCCTGTTGGTACCTGACTCTCAGATCCGTTTCTAATTTTAGCTTCTTGCTACTTTCAGCTGCTTGATCCTGTTCAAACTCCACCTTTCTTTTGTACTGACCACTCTCCACCTTTGCTTGGTGGACTTCATTCTGAAGGTCCTGGTTCTCCTTAGTCAATCTCTCCACCATTAGCTTCAGTTTTTCATATTCTTCTATGGACACATGAGTGGGAGCAGGAGGTGCTTCTCGCATAGAGGGCTCTAAGGGAAATGGTAACGACCTTTCAGCTACTCTAGCTAGTAACCATCGGTTGTATGGCTCATTTGCCACGCAATTCTTCGCTTTTAACTCCTTCCTCCCCTTTGTATGAATCTTGCCCCAAGCCTTAGCAATCTTCCTGACAAACGCAGGGTCCTCTGATGTGGCTAGCAAAAAGAAACTCTGAACCTTCTCTGCTTCGGGCTCGCCCTCCATAGCATAGCCCAACTGACGTAATGCCATGACTAGGTTATAATTAATACAACCGGCCCTACCGATCAAAGGTACATTACTGAATTCTCCACAACTAAAAATGATTTCAACATCATAGTACTCAGGAGAGTACCAAGCAATATCACTAGCTTCTAGAGACATGATGCGTTGAGACCATTTTAATTTCTTCTTGTTTTCCATGAATGGCCCTTTCTCGGGCAAATGAGAAGCATACCACTTGTATAGTAGGTGAGAGCAGCATTGGATCATTCCCGCCTTCTTTTCACTCCTCCAATGAATAGAGTGATAAACATCGGCAAGGAGTGTAGGGATGGGATTCTTCTGCATGAAGAGAACGATGGCAGTGATGTCTATGAAATTGTCCACATTTGGAAAGAGGACAATCCCATAAATCATTAGAGCAACGCTTATTCCGAACTTTTCCCAATCTTCATCCACCTTGTATTGAGCAGCCTTTTCTAGCAGAAATTTCAATGGAAAACCCTGAACACCCCCTTTACTGGTTAGACCCTCTTTGACTTCCTCTTTGGTCATACGTAGAGTAAGAGCAATGGCAGGAGGTTTTGGTTCTTCTTCCAAGCCTGTGTATATAGGTTGATCCTTAATCTTGATGTTCAAAATGTGAGAATATTCCTCAAGAGTAGGGGCCAACTGATAGTTTTGAAAAGTGAAACATCTGAGAGGTGCATCATAGAACTGAGCCATAGCGAACAAAGCCCAAGTATCGACCCTAGAATGGAGGAGATCAAGCAATTTCCCATACTTCCCCTGAAAGTTGATCTTGATAGCCTTTGGTACGTCAATCAGAATGTCTTGAATTAGTTCCAGCTTTGGTTCTCTAAACTTGATGGAATTTGTGCTTCTCTTTCTTTGGTCAGTCATTGTATTCACCAATACCTGAGATAATCACAGTCTCTTAAGTCCCTTGATATGCGAAAAATGATATGTAATGCAATGTTTTATGAATGCACATGATAAAGGACACAAAGCGAGATCAAGATCACTGGTCCTGCAAAACAACACAAAAAAAAAACTCTCCCATCGGGTGGGTTATCTATTGGTTTATAAGAGGGTATCCCAAAGGCTTTTAAACAAAGTCCCATGCACTAGCCCTCGAAAGTTTTCCATCATAACGACTACTCGTAAGACGGTAATCCCTTCAAAGGATGAACACAGAGTCATGTCTTAGCGACCTTTGGAATAAGGTTCTACAAAGGTCCTCAGAGTCGCGGACTCCCACGTCGGAAATAAAGACGTCATTACGACTATACGTAAGACATAATCATTCCAACGGGGTCTCATCTGAGCGGTGGAATTCGATCCAACTCAACGAGTCCTAAGTCTCGCAAATCAGAAAGAACCCACCTCCTATCTTAGTGTGTACTTGAAAGCTCGGGTGGAAAGCCTTATCTCACAAACCATCCAAATAAACCCAACAGTTAGTGACCATAACATAATAAAAAATAAAAGCAAACGAAACACAAACACGACAAACAAAATAGGTCTGGCTCGCTAGGGTCCCCAGCAGAGTCGCCAGCTGTCGCTACTCGAAAAAATGCATCGTGCAACGACGGGGAGGCGAAAAAGATAGACAGAAGAGTCGCCACCGAACTTTATTTATCCCATGAGGGGAAAGGAAAATATCGAGAAAACCTTAAGAAATAAATGGATAAAATGGTCTCGCAACCAAGAACGGGTTCGGAAGCCGGTTATGCGAAGGGAAGGTATTAGCACCCCTCGCATCCATCGTACTCGATGGGAACCTTTTATTTGTCGATGTGTGAATTTATCTGTTTAAATATTATGCTATAAAAAGAGTGTTCCACAGGGTAAAAGAAGGGTTAGAAACAGGAAAGGAGGGATAGAGAGATAACGGAGGGGAGAGGAGAAAGAACGGACTCGGTAGGACTTCGCAGTCCTAGGCCTACGTATTCTCAATAGATGTGAGAAAGTCAGAGTCGACGTAGTTCGGGAAACTACAGATATGGGGGGAAGTGTGCTCGGCAAGGATTGTGGCCCTTGTGCCTACGTATCTTTACTTGGAAGAAGTAAAGAATCAGAGCAGCCGTAGTTCGGCCTACGGTGTGTTGATGTTTTTTATGGATGATGCTATCGTGCGCGTTCTAGCAGTTAGGTGTTTTGCTGCTCGCTCGTTGGAGACTTAGGCATTACCTGTTTGCGGTAGAACGGACGTAACATATCCTTTTGAAAGATTGATTAGTTTTCGCCACGCGGGGCAAGGAGTCACGTTTGATTGATTGGATCCTTTTTTAGGGGGCGAGACAGGTCCTCGGATAGTAACCCCTACGGGTAGTACCCAATTCGTTATCTCAAAGTTTTTGTTATAAAAAGGTGTAGCAAACGAGGCGTCTTTGTATTGAAAGACGAGCGTCAAGACCACACACACTACAGTGAGTATCCTGACACTCGGAGAGGAAGAAGACTACACTCAATCCTCTCTCTTTAGTTCAACACAAAGAGAACTTCATTCTCTTATTAAAGATGTTTTAGGTTTTGAATGGTGAGTGCTTTGCGACAGAGAACCCTACGGTAAACGTCAGCACTCGGGATAGGAGAAGGCCTACGCCTAACCACTCCACGACCATTCAAGTTTTTGTTATGAAAAGATTTGAAAATGCACTCGGTACAGGACCGAGGTTTTAGGAGCAAAGGGGTGGAAGCGTCTTTGTATTGACAGACGGGCATCGAGACCGCCCTCACTACAGTGGGCATCCCTACGCTCGAAGAAGAAGGGGTCTACACCCAATCCTCTTTTTAGCTCAACACAAAGAAATGATTTTAAGGAGATGAGATTTGAAAATGGACGGGAAGCGTCTTCATATTGAAAGACGAGTGTCGGAACCACCCTCACTACAGTGGGCATCCCAACACTCGGAGAGGAAGAAAGTCTACACTTAATCCCCTCTTTTTAATTCAATACAAAGATAAAATGATTTTGAAAATTGTCTGACAAAGTTTTTGAATCGAGTCGGGACAAGTAATGAAGAGAGAAAAGGGGTGGTCTCAGATCCAACATTACTTGTCAATAATTTGACTGGTAATGAATTACGGAGGTCTCGTCATCGACCGAAAAGGCGGAAAATGCCCGAAAACAAATGCGAAATAAAATTAACTTGTAATAATTTGAAAAGAAATTAAAATGAAATATAAAATATAATAAATATAATATATAGTATATAACCATAGAAAATCAGATATTCTAAAAATACATAAAGTTCTAAAAACATAATATGTGAAATATAAGTAAAACATATTTGCAATAAGAAAATTAAAACCAAAATGTGATATATTCACATAATAAATGATAATAATAATATATATACATAAAACAAACAGTTATTAATTTTTTTTAACACAAGTGGATCGGAGGGGGGGAATACGCTGGGTTTTACTGGTGGTGTGATAAGAGGAACATGGACTTGAGAGCCCAAATTAACAAACAAGGGGTTGGGGTGTATAGAGAAACCTGGGGATGCATACTATCTGACTCATGGACCTCACAAGCCCAAGTCAACCAAAAAATAAAAATAAAAAAAAAAATAAACTTAGAAAACAAAAATGAGCAAGCCGAACAGTCATCCCTGTTATCAACAAAAACCACATTCACAAAAAAGAAGAAAGAGTAAAGCAAATCGAACGGGAACAAGTTATGAAGGAAACCCTCATCTCAACCTTCTCACGCGCGTTTTCAAAGAGACCTCGGTTCGATTGATTCCAGATTCACGATATCGATTTGGGGTTTGGGGTTGTCTGAAAGAAAGGAGATGTTGGAGTTCCGAAAAAAAGGTTTATGGAAGGAGGCCCATTTTCTGGTTTGCGGTGAAGGTAATGGGTTCTGATTTGCAGATTTTCTGTAGTAGTTTGATGATTTATGAAGGTGAAAGTTAAGCCTCCGTTGAAGATGACAGCAGTTTCAGGGTTTATTGAATGTGAGTTTGGTTCTTTCGAAAATTGAAGGTGAAGTTGGTTGTAGAAATCTGGGTTGATTTAACGAAAATAAAAGAAGGTCGCTTTTGGGCATGATTGATTTGAGTTCGAAGGTATGAGTTTGGTGAGTTGAAGGTTCGTAATGGATATGGTTTATCGGAAGTGGAGGTTTGTGATGGTGGGGTTTTCGCGGTTGCGTTTCGAAATGGCAGAAGGGTGAGTTTGTTGAAGACTTGGTTTACGAAAGTGAACTGGAAGACGTTGTTGGTTCGTTAATGGGTTGGTTTCAGATTGAAGAACAAAGGTTGTGATGTTAATTAATGGAGATTGATTTGAGATGAAGTGTGAATGGGATGGAGGCGGACACTGCAGCTAGGGTTAGGGTTGGAGGCTCTCCCCTCAGATTAGGTTGTGATTTTGATTTTAAGGAGGTTTTTGAAGTAAGTTCCAAATCCCTTTCTCTTTCTCTTTAATTTTCTTGCCTTTTTGATGTATCCTGGCTGTTGTTGTTGCAGGTTTGTACAGGCTAGCAGGTTTTGTCCTGTTGTAGTGAATTGGTTTTAGGTATGGCAGGGTGTGTGGGCTGGTTTGTACTTTTGTGGTGTGGTCCCCTTTGAAGCTTTTGCTCAACCAGATAGCGGTTTCTCTCGGGGAAACCTTGCCGGGACCAAATGGTTTCAACAAAACTCCAAGTTCATCATACCTTGCTTGCTGGAGCAATCTTGCACTAAATTCAAGCAAACCTTCTAAGGCTTCAGCCCTTTGTTGGAAAGACGAAGTGTCAAACTGTCGGCGCTACAAGTTTGAAGATGTGTAGCTCG
This sequence comes from Lathyrus sativus, assembly GCA_963859935.3. NCBI lineage: Eukaryota > Viridiplantae > Streptophyta > Magnoliopsida > Fabales > Fabaceae > Lathyrus > Lathyrus sativus. Next base: position 372,771,899 of record OZ012739.1, read on the forward strand.
ATGCACCTGCCGTTGCATTTTGATCTGAGGAACCGCTTTTATCCTCATGAATTTCCTTTAACATGCTGCGCTTGATTCCCTGCCAATCATCGGTACTCTTAGGATTTGAAGAGGCTCTATCGCATACCTCTATTGTGCATTTGTCTATCACAATTGAATAATTGTTACGAGGTGGGAATCCCGAGGAACCTTGTCCAGAGGTTGACGTTTTGTTGATTGGGAATAAAGAATCTTCATATGATGCTAATGGGAATTCAGCTATCCTATCGATTCGGGGAGAGTTGACTGAGATCTCTGGTGAAGACACATGGCTAAGTAAGCCAACACTCTGCCTGCAAGGAGGCTCCTGAATACCACCCCTTGTTGACAATGGAAATGATGCTCTGCGATTTGTATGAGCAGATTTTGAGATGTTTTGTGAAACAGGAAGAGTTTGCTTTACCACCTTGCGGTTGTTTGAGGGTTCCATTGATTTCTTGTTGGTGCCAGAAACTTTTGACGAAGTGAACTTTGGATTTGGAGTCTTAGCAATACTAGAAGTTCTGGAAACAGCAGGTTTATGGACTGACTTCATGTCACGGCTATTACCTGTACATAATTCTGCCATTCTTGAATTCAAATGATCAGGAGTACAACCTATTTCTAGGGTAGAACATACAGAATCTTGATCAGCTCCAGACACACTAGGATTTAGAGCCCGATCATTACTGTAAGAATAGCGCTTATCCTTACGGATGGTAATGGTATCATCTTTTGGATCTAAAAATCTAGTTTTCTTCGTGTACTTTGACTCTCGCCAATGAACAGGCAATGTACTTCGCCTGGGGCTATTGAGTTTCAGATGGATCTTTAGAACATAAGGTTGAAGATGTGAGGAGTTAAGCTGAATCGCTCTATCGCAATCCTTAATCACATGCTTATGCAGTTCCAATTGGCTATAACAGAAGGCTCGGTTACAGATATCCTGGACAGCACCAGACTGAGAAACGACTGAATTGAGGATTCGAATTGCCTTGGACCAGTCCTTGGAGCTACATAGCTTGGCGAGCTCGGTTCGATGAGAGGTAACAGGAGCCATTGATGAGAATAGATCAGAATTTCGCGAGGGTTCAGGTGTGAAGGATTTTGGGGATAGACTTTGAAGATGTAGAAGGTAAGATCACAACGCAGGCGGTAAACCGCAGCTTAAGGTATATCTCTATTAGCTGTACTGCTCTTATTTCCTGACTGCATAATTATTCAATTATTCTTCATCTCTCTTTTTTTTTTCATGTGAGCACTCATGGGGGACTTGGCATGACAAAAGGGTTGCTATGGTGAGGATATAAGAACAATGACGTCCTTGCGGAAGCTTTTTTCCTTTACGTTTGTTGACTACATCGACAAAGAGCTTTGAACATCATAATCTCCACATGGATCTTGAGTCGGACCTGTCTGCGGCTTTCTTTGTCTTTTTCCTCTCGAATAATTGATGAACTTGTTGACACACGCAACGGCCTTGCTGATGAGCAACATGTCAAGTCAGAATTTCGCCACAGTCATATGACTTATGTAACTCTCATTAGTCCGGTGCCTTAGTTTATCACTCTGTAATGATGATAGCATGTATTTCGGCATGATGAATTTCTTTCGTAACAGATACCACCTTGGTGTCTTAAAGATTCATAAGTTATCCACTTTCTAGTGCCACTTTGAGGTTTTGGATACTGTATAAAATACTACTGTAAAAACGCATGCCCTCCAACGATTAGGCTAGAGATAAATGAGATTTTTTGTAGCAATTACAGTGAATAGCTGCGTTTTATCCTCAAAACCTGTTTTCATTCAACCATGATAAACTCAAAGTATATTAAGGCTTCTAACTTGAATTTCAATTGGACTTAGCTTGTGGTACAACTAGCTCTGATCCATATTATCCACACAATTTGTTTACATCCTCTCGTCTTCCCTTTACAACACATAAAAGAACATTCCTTTGTATTTGAAACGAATTGCTAACATATTTGGAGTATATGACCTACATTCTGAACAACCTTGAAATCATCTGAACTAATAGGCCGGACAATTACCTTGGTAGAGTGTAACGACATTGACGTGTGTAGTTTAATGATCCATGATTTTTTACTACACTTTTCTCTTTTAAATACCCTTATAAGGACTCAACTCTTAAAAATGGATTCACACTTGTAATGTTTGGAAAAATATCACTCTCAACGTAAATCCATGAATCAATAATTGAATCAATTCCCCGTTTTCTTAAAGTGTACGAAATTAATGTTTAATCATGGATCCATATTGACAATCGTACACAGCCGAGCCTTGAACTTTGACATTTGCTAACCGAAACAAAAATTTTTCATGTCTAGCAGGCTATTACCTTCAGTTGACTTTACACTGCCCAAACTCTACTTGGTAAATGCACTCATCTTTAAGGATCTTGAAGCGCATTGTCATAACCTGATCATAGAGCGAATCATTGACTGATTAAGATTAAGTTAAAACTAAATGAACATCAATCCATACCACACTTCCCTGACTGGCTATCGTCGAAACAGAAAATATGACAAATTTGGGGTATGACAGATGCCCCTATCTAATTAACTTAGACTGAGTAGGATGAACTGCTATGGAGTCCATTCCTTCGAGGTTGAAGATGATTAGATATAGAATACCCTGAATTTGTCCACAAGAAAAAGAAAATGCTTTGGGAAATGAAACACTGAATATCTTGTCAAGGTCGCTAACACCAAAAGGATGTTAGGAATCCATTACCAAAAGGATAATGGAGAACAAGCACTAGTAATGACACCAAAAAGGATGTCAGACCTATCACCAAAAAGGATGATGGAGTGGAATAAGATCAAACCTAATCACCACGAGGATGTAGGAGGATCAGCTGACAAGCTTCTCTGAAGAGATTGCCACTTATCACTGAAGATGGATAAGCTTCTCTGAAGAGATTGCCACTTATCACTGAAGATGGATAAGCTTCTCTGAAGAGATTGCCACTTATCACTGAAGATGGATAAGCTTCTCTGAAGAGATTGCCACTTATCACTGAAGATGGATAAGCTTCTCTGAAGAGATTGCCACTTATCACTGAAGATGGATAAGCTTCTCTGAAGAGATTGCCACTTATCGCTGAAGATGGATAAGCTTCTCTGAAGAGATTGCCAATTATCACTGAAGATGGATAAGCTTCTCTGAAGAGATTGCCACTTATCACTGAAGATGGATAAGATTCTCTGAAGATATTGCCACTTATCACTGAAGATGGATAAGCTTCTCTGAAGAGATTGCCACTTATCACTGAAGATGGATAAGCTTCTCTGAAGAGATTGCCACTTATCGCTGAAGATGGATAAGCTTCTCTGAAGAGATTTCCACTTATCGCTGAAGATGGATAAGCTTCTCTGAAGAGATTGCCACTTATCGCTGAAGATGGATAAGCTTCTCTGAAGAGATTGCCACTTATCGCTGAAGATGGATAAGCTTCTCTGAAGAGATTGACACTTATCACTGAAGATGGATAAGCTTCTCTGAAGAGATTGCCACTTATCACTGAAGATGGATAAGCTTCTCTGAAGAGATTGCCACTTATCACTGAAGATGGATAAGCTTCTCTGAAGAGATTGCCACTTATCACTGAAGATGGATAAGCTTCTCTGAAGAGATTGCCACTTATCACTGAAGATGGATAAGCTTCTCTGAAGAGATTGCCACTTATCACTGAAGATGGATAAGCTTCTCTGAAGAGATTGCCACTTATTACTGAAGATGGATAAGCTTCTCTGAAGAGATTGCCACTTATCGCTGAAGATGGATAAGCTTCTCTGATGAGATTGCCACTTATCGCTGAAGATGGATAAGCTTCTCTGAAGAGATTGCCACTTATCGCTGAAGATGGATAAGCTTCTCTGAAGAGATTGCCACTTATCGCTGAAGATGGATAAGCTTCTCTGAAGAGATTGCCACTTATCGCTGAAGATGGATAAGCTTCTCTGAAGACATTGCCACTTATCGCTGAAGATGGATAAGCTTCTCTGAAGAGATTGCCACTTATCGCTGAAGATGGATAAGCTTCTCTGAAGAGATTGCCACTTATCACTGAAGATGGATAAGCTTCTCTGAAGAGATTGCCACTTATCACTGAAGATGGATAAGCTTCTCTGAAGAGATTGCTACTTATCACTGAAGATGGATAAGCTTCTCTGAAGAGATTGCCACTTATCACTGAAGATGGATAAGCTTCTCTGAAGAGATTGCCACTTATCACTGAAGATGGATAAGCTTCTCTGAAGAGATTGCCACTTATCACTGAAGATGGATAAGCTTCTCTGAAGAGATTGCCACTTATCACTGAAGATGGATAAGCTTCTATGAAGAGATTGCCACTTATCGCTGAAGATGGATAAGCTTCTCTGAAGAGATTGCCACTTATCGCTGAAGATGGATAAGCTTCTCTGAAGAGATTGCCACTTATCGCTGAAGATGGATAAGCTTCTCTGAAGAGATTGCCACTTACCGCTGAAGATGGATAAGCTTCTCTGAAGAGATTGCCACTTATCACTGAAGATGGATAAGCTTCTCTGAAGAGATTGCCACTTATCACTGAAGATGGATAAGCTTCTCTGAAGAGATTGCCACTTATCACTGAAGATGGATAAGCTTCTCTGAAGAGATTGCCACTTATCGCTGAAGATGGATAAGCTTCTCTGAAGAGATTGCCACTTATCGCTGAAGATGGATAAGCTTCTCTGAAGAGATTGCCACTTATCACTGAAGATGGATAAGCTTCTCTGAAGAGATTGCCACTTATCACTGAAGATGGATAAGCTTCTCTGAAGAGATTGCCACTTATCACTGAAGTCTGCTGGAGACAATTCACTGGGGATCACCCATGGATTTACTGGAGATGCCCCTGTCTGGGCTGAATGTTGATTTTGAAGATCTGATTAACCACGAGGTTGAAATACATCGTGCGATACACCCATGGTCTTGAAGAGATGCCCCTGACTGGGCTAAATCTTGCTTTGAAGCTCTTGACTTTTGTGGAGGACCCACATTTTTGCAGATAGTGCCCCTGACCGGGCTGATGGTTGCTTTGAAGCTCTTGAATTTGCCCAATAAATGTTGAACAAATTTGTGGGGAACGCCCACGGTCTTGCGGAAGATGCCCCTGACTGGGCTGATTACGATCTTGATATCCTCTGACTCTCGTGGGAAAAAACCACGATTTTGCAAGGGATGCCCCTGACTGGGCTGATGATGATCTTGAAAATCATCAAAATGGATCCTGGATCCGATCTCGCACATGCTAAGGCTGAATGATAAAGATGTCCCATAAACGGAAATGGAAACGGAAGTGCAAATGCTAATATGCGGAGATGCAAGAGTTGGGGGAAGTATGATATGATTATGGATCTGTATATGATGCAAGATACTTATGAAGCTGAATGCGATGCGCATGATGTATAGGATTGCGGATAGTAATGGAAATGCAGGTGCCGACATGGCGGACTTTGGTGGTGGGAAAGTGAAAGATAAGCCTGACTTCCCGACATCATCTATTTATGATGTGTAAAGAACTTGGATGTGTTGAGATTTTCAGCTCATGGCCTGCTCTGCCGGGTTTGACGACCTTGTCAGTCGAGTTGTTACAAGATTTAGAATGATGTTCCTGCGTACTCCTTAGAGTCATGGTCACCCTTTAGTTACCCCAAGAGGGTAAGTTATCCCTTAGTCTAATTTACCATAATGTCATTATATGCAAAACCCATCATCAAATAAATGAAACTTGCAACCAAAGGGTAAATAAAAACAGAAAAAGCTTTGATGAAAGTAATTTTATTGATGAAAACCCATAGATGGGAAAATTACAAAAGGAGGCAATTCCTAAAAGAGGTAACTGCTTTTAAAAGAGAAAATAAAGACTAAGACAATGTTGAAAATGGTCCCTGCCAAGTTTCAAATCCGCTATGGCCCATATGTCTCTGAAGACCCTTCACGCCTTGCTTTTGAGCGCCAGAATCGAATTGATCTTTCTCAGTCGAGAGCTTGATGGTTACGAGGAATAATTCACACGTCTTTTCAAGATGCAGTTCTGCCTTTTTGAATCCCTAACTTTTGCCTAGGCCGCCTTTTCAGGTTTTCGGCCTATCAGGATACTCTCTCTTTTTTTTTTACTTCTAGTCCCTAATTTTGCCTGAACCATTTTTATGGTCCACCAGGACGCCCATTTTTGCGTGGATTTTCTTTTTGGGTCCACCAGGCCTATCTTTTAGGCATAATATTTTTTAACTGCATCTGCATTCACAGGGGATGAGAGATCGTCACCATCCATGGTTGACAGGATCAAGGCCCCTCCGGAGAAAACTTTCTTTACTATATACGGACCCTCATAGTTTGGTGCCCACTTTCCCCTTGGATCGACGTAAGTTGGCTGAATTTTCCTTAGTACCAAATCTCCTGCTTGGATGTGTCGCGGGCGAACCTTCTTATCAAAGGCCCTCTTCAATCGTTTTTGGTATAATTGTCCATGACAGATGGCCGTCATGCGTTTCTCGTCGATGAGATTGAGTTGGTCGAGTCTGGCTTGTATCCATTCGGCCTCATCTAGCTTGACGTCTGCTAAAATCCTTAAGGAGGGAATCTCTACTTCAATTGGCAATACTGCTTCCATGCCATATACGAGAGAAAACGGGGTTGCCCCTGTGGAAGTGCGCACTGAAGTGCGGTAGCCATGCAACGCGAACGGCAACATCTCGTGCCAGTCTTTGTAAGTCTTCACCATCTTCTGGACGATTTTCTTAATGTTCTTATTTGCCGCCTCAACAGCTCCGTTCATTTTAGGGCGATAAGGTGTTGAATTGTGGTGTTCAATTTTGAAGTTTTCACACAACTCTTTCATCATCTTATTGTTGAGGTTTGAACCATTGTCTGTAATGATCTTGTTCGGGATTCCATATCGACAAATAATCTCTTTTTTGATGAAGCGAGTCACCACTTGCTTAGTGACGTTGGCATAGGACGCCGCTTCTACCCATTTGGTAAAGTAATCGATGGCCACTAAGATAAAACGGTGCCCATTTGAAGCGGTTGGCTCGATGCGTCCGATTACATCTATACCCCACATAGCGAAGGGCCAAGGCGAAGTCAAAACATTCAGAGGGAGTGGTGAAGTATGGACCTTGTCTGCGTAAATTTGGCACTTGTGGCATGACTGGACATGGAGACAACAATCCGTTTCCATCGTCATCCAATAGTATCCTGCCCTCAAAATCTTTTTAACCATAGTATGACCACTAGCATGTGTCCCAAAAGATCCTTCATGCATTTCATTTATGATACGCTTTGCCTCGTGTTTATCCACGCATCTGAGTAGAACCGAATCGTAATTCCGCTTGTATAACACGTCACCACTGAGGAAGAACTTTGAGGAGAGCTTTCTGAGATACTTCTTGTCAGTGATAGTTATGCCTTCTGGATATTCTTGTGTCTCTAGATATCGCTTGATATCATAGAACCAAGGATGATTATCAGTTTTAGCTTCTTCTCCCTCGGCCGCTAGGCAATAAGCGGGTTCGTCCAAATATTCTAAACGGATGGATGGCGCCTCATTCTCCCACTTGACTTGAAACATAGATGCTAGTGTTGCTAGAGCGTCAGCCAACTGATTTTCTCTTCTGGAAATGTGATGGAAAGTGATCTCATCAAAGTACGGGATTAACTTCAAGACATGATCTCTGTAAGGAATTAACTTGAGGTCCAGTGTTTCATACTCCCCTTTAATCTGGCATATGACAAGCGCGGAATCTCCATAGACTTCTAGAATCTTGATCCTATTATCAATGGCAGCTTCAATTCCGAAAATACAGGCTTCATATTCGGCCATGTTGTTAGTACACTTAAAGCATAATCTGGCGGTGAATGGCAGGTGAAAGCCAGTTGGAGAAGTGATGATTGCCCCAATTCCACAACCTTTGGCATTTGCGGCACCATCGAACACGAGCGTCCATCGCGATCCTGGTTCGGGTCCATCATTTGGGCCTGGCGTGGCATAATCTCTGGCAAACATGACGTCTTCATCGGGGAAATCGAAGCGCATGGATTGGTAGTTGTCCATAGGCTGGTGGGCAAGGTATTCAGAGAGCACACTTCCTTTGATAGCTTTCTGCGTAACATACTGGATGTCATACTCTGTTAACACCATTTGCCAACGAGCTACCCGCCCGGTGAGAGCGGGCTTCTCGAATATGTATTTGACAGGATCCATCTTGGAGATCAACAAAGTCGTATGGGTGAGCATATATTGTCTCAAGCGTTTTGCTTCCCAAGCCAATGCGCAACATGTCTTCTCGAGCATCGAATATCTCGTTTCACAGTCATTAAACTTCTTGCTGAGGTAATAGATTGCATGCTCTTTCCTGCCGGTTTCATCATGTTGTCCCAATACGCATCCCATGGATCCCTCTAACACAGCCAGGTACATGATCAGGGGTCGTCCGGGCACCGGAGGCATCAAGATCGGCGGTTCTTGTAGGTATTCCTTTATCTTCTCAAAGGCTTTCTGACAGTTATCGTTCCATACCACGGCTTGATCCTTTCGAAGTAATTTGAAGATGGGCTTACAAGTGGCCGTTAGATGAGATATGAACCTGGCGATATAGTTCAACCTCCCAAGGAATCCTCAGACCTCTTTTTCAGTTTTGGGAGCCGGCATCTCCTGGATAGCTTTGACCTTATCTGGATCGACTTCGATCCCTTTCTGGCTCACAATAAAACCTAGCAATTTACCAGATCTTACACCAAAAGTGCATTTGTTGGGATTTAGTCTCAGCTGGAATTTCCTTAACCGGGCGAATAGCTTTCCCAAGTGGATAAGGTGCTCTTCCTCAGTCTAGGATTTCGCAATCATATCGTCTACATAACACTCAATCTCTTTATGTATCATGTCATGGAAAAGAGTGACCATTGCTCGCTGATATGTTGCGCCTGCGTTCTTAAGTCCAAATGGCATAACCTTGTAACAGAAAGTTCCCCATGGAGTGATGAAAGTCGTCTTTTCCATATCTTCGGGCGCCATCTTAATCTGGTTATATCCAGAAAAGCCATCCATAAATGAGAATACAGAAAATTGGGCTGTGTTGTCTACTAGCACATCAATGTGTGGCAAAGGGAAGTCATCTTTCGGACTCGCTCTATTAAGGTCTCTATAATCTACACACATTCGCACCTTCCCATCCTTTTTAGGTACTGGGACAATATTCGCTATCCATTGCGGATAGTTGGATACTGCCAGAAAACCAGCGTCCAATTGCTTTTGTACCTCTTCTTTGATCTTGAAAGACATCTCTGGCTTTGTTCTCCTCAACTTTTGCTTCACCGGCGGGCAGCCTTCCTTGAGAGGTAGTCTGTGCATCACAATCTCTTCATCTAGACCGGGCATATCTTTGTAAGACCAAGCAAATACGTCAACATACTCTCGAAGCAATATTATCAGTTTTGACTTAACCTCTGACTCTAAAGCTGCGCCTATCTTGATTTCTTTGGCATCCTCCTCAGTTCCCATGTTGATGACTTCGACCTCTTCTTGGTAGGGCTAAATGACCTTTGACTCCTGCTTCAATAGTCTAGCTAGCTCTTCTGGGAGATCACAATCTTCCACGCAGTCTTCGTCGGCTTGGTAGATCGGGTTATCAAAGTCATATTGGACCATAGCGGGGTCGTTATTGACAGGAGCAAGGGAAGATCTGCACGATGAATGACTTCATGCTTTATTATTATTTTTTATATTTTTAGAAAAGGTTGACAGAAAAAAGGAAAATAAAACAAAACATTGTCTTTCAAAGATAATCTTATGTGCAAAAAGAAAAAATGAAAGAAAGAGAGCGTAATTGGATGCGAAAGTTTATTTATTGATGATAAGTTATGCTTTAAAAGCAAAAGGCCCTACAACATGATACATATGCCTTGGGCAGAGCATATGATTTTTTTTTAGATAAAATAAAAGGGAATTACTCGTCTACTAGAGTAACTTCGGGGATTTCAACGACTCTCCAATTGTTCAGAGTTTGATTAGGCGCCCTAGGATACACCATACACAGCTCTTCATGATCTTCGGTTTCGGTTTCCAAAAACATGACTTGACCATCGACAAGGTGGCCTCCACTAGTAAAAACTAACGGAGTCACAAGCTCTTTGCCCTTATCAGTTGCATTCTTCTGCTTGTAGCCTAGACCAGTTCCATTTTTGTTGACGGGCAATTCCAACACCCTGCCCCATCCTCGCGGATGTCCTTCCTCTATCACCGTCCTCGCGTCCTTCCAAGTCACTATTGAAGGTGCTGGCTTTTCGTAAATCATTTCAACATTGATCACTTCAAAAGCTTGAAACGGTGTCTCATGCACCTCATTTCCTACTTCCACATAGCGGAAAGAAGCAAGATGGCTCACAAGAACATCTTCCTCACCCTCAATGATGACCATCTGATTGTTAATCATAAATTTGATCTTTTGATGCAAGGTTGAAGTTACAGCGCCTGCGGAATGAATCCACGGACGACCAAGAAGGCAACTGTAAGCGGGGTATATATCCATTACGTAAAATGTAATGATGAAAGTATGAGGTCCGATCTTGATCGGGAGGTTAACCTCGCCTACCACAGTTCTCTTAGCTCCATCAAAAGCTTTTACAATAGTTTGACTTGGCTTCATCACAAGTCCTTCAATTGACAGCTTGCACAACGAGCTTTTTGGTAATACATTCAGCGATGATCCAGTGTCAACGAGCACCCTAGAGAATACAACATCCACACATTCGATGGTAATGTGCAAGGCCTTGTTATGATTTTTTTCTTCGGGAGGTAATTCACTATCATTAAAGCTCAAAATATGACCTGATGCAATATTTCCCACCACTTCTTCAAACTGTACTACCGATATCTCCTCTGGCACATGAGCTGCCTTCAAGAACTTTAGTAGTGCTTCTTGATGGGCCTTTGAACACATTAACAATGACAACATGGATATCTTCGAGGGTGTCTGATTGAGCTGGTCAATCACTTTGTAATCGCTTTTCTGAATGATTCTTAGAAACTCCTCCGCTTCATCATTCGGGATGCCTTTCTGTTTAGATGAATGCCCCTGTTCATTGGTGCTTGGTACGGCAGTACCTTTCCTGGTATTGTCACTGCCGTTGACAGAAGGTGCAGTCGGAGCGAAGATTCGACCACTTCTAGTGACGCCTCCGGTTCCCACGATGTTCCCTACAGTCTTCTTTTCTTCCAATACATCTTCCTCTGCCACCTTTTGTCCGTTGAGAAAAACAGTTTCATCGTATAACCAAGGTACAGCTTTGGTGCTCTCGTACGGAAACGGAGATGGGGTCGAAATGACAAGCTGGTTCATTGATGGTGGAGACATAGGTATCTTAACTGGATCATACGGGATTTGCAGTGGGATAGAAGTATGTCCATACACGTTGTCCCATTCTTCCTCATCGCACGGTATGGTCAATGGTGTGCGGTTCGAATTGTCAACTGGGATCCAAAGCTCATATCCATCATCATATGGTATCTCCAATGTTTCGAACGGAATTTCAAGAGTAGCAACTTCCTCAATCTTTGATAGTTGTTCTGCTACTAATACACCCTGCTCAATCAGGCCTTGTATGCCTTTCTTCAGCTCAGCGCATCCTTGAGATCCGTCCATGCAAACATGGCAATTAGTTGGACATCCTGGGTAAATGTTTTTCAACAAGAGTTGCTCCTTAATAGTGGAAAGTGGGGTCCTTAATTTCTCAATATCCGAAATTAATCGGATCCCCTTAGAGCCTTCAATCATGTTTGTTGAGTGGTGAGGTGGCATTGGATTAGATTTGATGTTCGGAGTACTTCGGGTAAAGTTTATCGCTTTTGAATCGATAAGATTTTGCACAATGTATTTTAAAGCCTTACAATTCTCAATGCTATGGCCTGGGGCGCCAGAGTGGAATTCACATCTCGCATTTACATCGTAGCCGTAGGGGAGGACAGCCGGAGGATCTTTCATTTCCCTAAGTTGAACGAGACCTGCTTTTAACAAGAACGGAAGCAATTTGGCGTAAGTGGACGGAATTGGATCAAGCCTCCTTTCTGGCTTTCTCTGCCCTTGATACTGATTTTGTCTTGGTTGATAGGGTTGTTGTTGTCGATTTTGCTGAGGCGCAGGCTGATTTGCCGGAATAGAAAGTGGTTGCTGTGGAGCGATGGCAGCAATGTGGTGATAACCTTGGTGAGTTCTCCCTCCATTGGTGAACACTGCACTAGCTTCGCCTTCCCTTTTCTTAAAGAAACCCTGATAAGGCTTCTTGATCCCGCTTGCAGATCCGCCTGCATTCTGAATTTTTCCCGCCTTCATGAAACTCTCTAATCTCTCTCCAGCCATAACAAGTTCAGAAAACACCGTGGAAGTTGAGGATGCTAACCGCTCGAAGATCGGTCCTTGTAGCGTGCCCATGAATAGGTCTGTCAGTTCCTTCTCCATCAGTGGAGGTTGTACCCTTGCAGCTACTCCCCTCCATCTCTGCGCGAAGTCCTTAAAACACTCATTCGGCTTTTGAGTCAAATTCTGAAGCTGCATACGATTCGGAGCCATGTCAGTATTATACTGATAATGCTTCACGAAAGCGTCTGCTAACTCTTTCCAGCTTCTTACGTTAGATCGTTCAAGGTGCATATACCATTCTAGGGATGCCTCTGTTAAGCTATCTTGAAAGAAATGGATTAGTAGCTTCTCGTCATCAGAATAGGCGGCCATCTTCCTACAGTAAGACCTTATGTGGGTCTTAGGACAACTGTTACCCTTGTACTTCTCGAAGGTTGGAATTACAAACTTTGGAGGTATCTTAACTCCGGGTACAAGACATATTTCAGCGGCATCCAGTCCCAAAACATCGGGGCCTTGCAATGCCCTTACCACCTCTTGTAAGGCCTTGAACTTTTTCTCCAACTCAGCGGTTTGGGGTGCACATGCTTCAGCTGAATTCTCATAGAAGCCCTCATGTTCATCGTACTGGACTGGTATTGGGATCGCAGTGCCATGAGGTTGAGTAGTACCGACTGGCGGAGGGACGGTGTTGATAGGTACGGCGCCGGCAGAAGTAGGAATTGCCCCAACAGGGGTTGGGGTAGCATCAACAGGAATTGGAATTGCACCACTTGCATTGGGAATTGCACCAGACAAAGTCTGATTAGCGCTCCTCTCCGCTGCTTGTCTCATCTCCTCTTGACTCCTGGCCATATTCTGAATCACCTCCATGAGTTGATTCATCTGCGTTTTCATGCCTAGCATCTCGCTCCTCATAGTAGCCTGGTCTTGCTCTATCTGATCCATGATTCTCTTCTGGCTATTCCTTGTGTTATACCGATGCCGTGAAGTCAGCTTGCTTTACTCTTTCTGAAAGGGGTAAGCGGTGTGTAAGATCGGGTTGTAGAAAATGCAAAAAGAAAAATGCGCAAACGTATGCAAAATGCTCGAGAGACTTTCGAGGCTTGTGATTATCATTGGTATCATAGAATCATGACTGAATAATAAAGAAGTGCACAATTTGGACCAAAAAGCAATCTTTCATTAATTTTTTTAGAAAAGATTCATACAGACAAAAGCTGAATAAGCCGAAACTACAAGTCGTGCTACAAAAGATAACTAAATAACTAAAATTCTCTCTTTTGGAGACGTTCTTCAAGCTTCTTCGTCTCAAACATGAACCTCCTAACCATTTGGTCGCAGAGCTGGATAAAGTGGTGAACAGAAGGGGGGATATCATTTCCTTCCAAGTCTTGAATGGCGCTTTCCAACCTACATGGGATATCACGGATCATGAGGTTGCAATGCTCCACCAAATTGTTGTACCTAGCACGACACATATCTAGAGTCGACTGGTAATAACAAATAGAATCCACATGGGTGTCTAACAACTCATTGAGCTGGGCCTCCTTCTCGAGCCACTGCGCACTATCTCTTTGCAAAGCCTCGAAACGATTCCTCCACAGAAGGGCTGTTTCTTGGGCAGTTTCCAATTCTTGACATTTGTTATCCCACAGGTCAGACGTGACATATGAGTCTTTCAATGCCTCCTCTTTGAGTCTTCGTTCATTTTCCGCTAGGGTCAAGGCATTTCTCAGTCGTTCTTCAAGATCCCCAATATCAGCCTCGAGATTCTCTCGTATTTCCTTCTTTTCGGCAGAGGCTATCTCAAAGAAGTGCCATGCCCTATCACAAGAAGCTTTGGTGTCCTTTAAGCGTTGTCAGAGAGTTGTTAATGATGCATCATCCCCTTCGTAACCCTGTTGGTACCTGACTCTCAGATCCGTTTCTAATTTTAGCTTCTTGCTACTTTCAGCTGCTTGATCCTGTTCAAACTCCACCTTTCTTTTGTACTGACCACTCTCCACCTTTGCTTGGTGGACTTCATTCTGAAGGTCCTGGTTCTCCTTAGTCAATCTCTCCACCATTAGCTTCAGTTTTTCATATTCTTCTATGGACACATGAGTGGGAGCAGGAGGTGCTTCTCGCATAGAGGGCTCTAAGGGAAATGGTAACGACCTTTCAGCTACTCTAGCTAGTAACCATCGGTTGTATGGCTCATTTGCCACGCAATTCTTCGCTTTTAACTCCTTCCTCCCCTTTGTATGAATCTTGCCCCAAGCCTTAGCAATCTTCCTGACAAACGCAGGGTCCTCTGATGTGGCTAGCAAAAAGAAACTCTGAACCTTCTCTGCTTCGGGCTCGCCCTCCATAGCATAGCCCAACTGACGTAATGCCATGACTAGGTTATAATTAATACAACCGGCCCTACCGATCAAAGGTACATTACTGAATTCTCCACAACTAAAAATGATTTCAACATCATAGTACTCAGGAGAGTACCAAGCAATATCACTAGCTTCTAGAGACATGATGCGTTGAGACCATTTTAATTTCTTCTTGTTTTCCATGAACGGCCCTTTCTCGGGCAAATGAGAAGCATACCACTTGTATAGTAGGTGAGAGCAGCATTGGATCATTCCCGCCTTCTTTTCACTCCTCCAATGAATAGAGTGATAAACATCGGCAAGGAGTGTAGGGATGGGATTCTTCTGCATGAAGAGAACGATGGCAGTGATGTCTATGAAATTGTCCACATTTGGAAAGAGGACAATCCCATAAATCATTAGAGCAACGCTTATTCCGAACTTTTCCCAATCTTCATCCACCTTGTATTGAGCAGCCTTTTCTAGCAGAAATTTCAATGGAAAACCCTGAACACCCCCTTTACTGGTTAGACCCTCTTTGACTTCCTCTTTGGTCATACGTAGAGTAAGAGCAATGGCAGGAGGTTTTGGTTCTTCTTCCAAGCCTGTGTATATAGGTTGATCCTTAATCTTGATGTTCAAAATGTGAGAATATTCCTCAAGAGTAGGGGCCAACTGATAGTTTTGAAAAGTGAAACATCTGAGAGGTGCATCATAGAACTGAGCCATAGCGAACAAAGCCCAAGTATCGACCCTAGAATGGAGGAGATCAAGCAATTTCCCATACTTCCCCTGAAAGTTGATCTTGATAGCCTTTGGTACGTCAATCAGAATGTCTTGAATTAGTTCCAGCTTTGGTTCTCTAAACTTGATGGAATTTGTGCTTCTCTTTCTTTGGTCAGTCATTGTATTCACCAATACCTGAGATAATCACAGTCTCTTAAGTCCCTTGATATGCGAAAAATGATATGTAATGCAATGTTTTATGAATGCACATGATAAAGGACACAAAGCGAGATCAAGATCACTGGTCCTGCAAAACAACACAAAAAAAAAACTCTCCCATCGGGTGGGTTATCTATTGGTTTATAAGAGGGTATCCCAAAGGCTTTTAAACAAAGTCCCATGCACTAGCCCTCGAAAGTTTTCCATCATAACGACTACTCGTAAGACGGTAATCCCTTCAAAGGATGAACACAGAGTCATGTCTTAGCGACCTTTGGAATAAGGTTCTACAAAGGTCCTCAGAGTCGCGGACTCCCACGTCGGAAATAAAGACGTCATTACGACTATACGTAAGACATAATCATTCCAACGGGGTCTCATCTGAGCGGTGGAATTCGATCCAACTCAACGAGTCCTAAGTCTCGCAAATCAGAAAGAACCCACCTCCTATCTTAGTGTGTACTTGAAAGCTCGGGTGGAAAGCCTTATCTCACAAACCATCCAAATAAACCCAACAGTTAGTGACCATAACATAATAAAAAATAAAAGCAAACGAAACACAAACACGACAAACAAAATAGGTCTGGCTCGCTAGGGTCCCCAGCAGAGTCGCCAGCTGTCGCTACTCGAAAAAATGCATCGTGCAACGACGGGGAGGCGAAAAAGATAGACAGAAGAGTCGCCACCGAACTTTATTTATCCCATGAGGGGAAAGGAAAATATCGAGAAAACCTTAAGAAATAAATGGATAAGATGGTCTCGCAACCAAGAACGGGTTCGGAAGCCGGTTATGCGAAGGGAAGGTATTAGCACCCCTCGCATCCATCGTACTCGATGGGAACCTTTTGTTTGTCGATGTGTGAATTTATCTGTTTAAATATTATGCTATAAAAAGAGTGTTCCACAGGGTAAAAGAAGGGTTAGAAACAGGAAAGGAGGGATAGAGAGATAACGGAGGGGAGAGGAGAAAGAACGGACTCGGTAGGACTTCGCAGTCCTAGGCCTACGTATTCTCAATAGATGTGAGAAAGTCAGAGTCGACGTAGTTCGGGAAACTACAGATATGGGGGGAAGTGTGCTCGGCAAGGATTGTGGCCCTTGTGCCTACGTATCTTTACTTGGAAGAAGTAAAGAATCAGAGCAGCCGTAGTTTGGCCTACGGTGTGTTGATGTTTTTTATGGATGATGCTATCGTGCGCGTTCTAGCAGTTAGGTGTTTTGCTGCTCGCTCGTTGGAGACTTAGGCATTACCTGTTTGCGGTAGAACGGACGTAACATATCCTTTTGAAAGATTGATTAGTTTTCGCCACGCGGGGCAAGGAGTCACGTTTGATTGATTGGATCCTTTTTTAGGGGGCGAGACAGGTCCTCGGATAGTAACCCCTACGGGTAGTACCCAATTCGTTATCTCAAAGTTTTTGTTATAAAAAGGTGTAGCGAACGAGGCGTCTTTGTATTGAAAGACGAGCGTCAAGACCACACACACTACAGTGAGTATCCTGACACTCGGAGAGGAAGAAGACTACACTCAATCCTCTCTCTTTAGTTCAACACAAAGAGAACTTCATTCTCTTATTAAAGATGTTTTAGGTTTTGAATGGTGAGTGCTTTGCGACAGAGAACCCTACGGTAAACGTCAGCACTCGGGATAGGAGAAGGCCTACGCCTAACCACTCCACGACCATTCAAGTTTTTGTTATGAAAAGATTTGAAAATGCACTCGGTACAGGACCGAGGTTTTAGGAGCAAAGGGGTGGAAGCGTCTTTGTATTGACAGACGGGCATCGAGACCGCCCTCACTACAGTGGGCATCCCTACGCTCGAAGAAGAAGGGGTCTACACCCAATCCTCTTTTTAGCTCAACACAAAGAAATGATTTTAAGGAGATGAGATTTGAAAATGGACGGGAAGCGTCTTCATATTGAAAGACGAGTGTCGGAACCACCCTCACTACAGTGGGCATCCCAACACTCGGAGAGGAAGAAAGTCTACACTTAATCCCCTCTTTTTAATTCAATACAAAGATAAAATGATTTTGAAAATTGTCTGACAAAGTTTTTGAATCGAGTCGGGACAAGTAATGAAGAGAGAAAAGGGGTGGTCTCAGATCCAACATTACTTGTCAATAATTTGACTGGTAATGAATTACAGAGGTCTCGTCATCGACCGAAAAGGCGGAAAATGCCCGAAAACAAATGCGAAATAAAATTAACTTGTAATAATTTGAAAAGAAATTAAAATGAAATATAAAATATAATAAATATAATATATAGTATATAACCATAGAAAATCAGATATTCTAAAAATACATAAAGTTCTAAAAACATAATATGTGAAATATAAGTAAAACATATTTGCAATAAGAAAATTAAAACCAAAATGTGATATATTCACATAATAAATGATAATAATAATATATATACATAAAACAAACAGTTATTAATTTTTTTTAACACAAGTGGATCGGAGGGGGGGAATACGCTGGGTTTTACTGGTGGTGTGATAAGAGGAACATGGACTTGAGAGCCCAAATTAACAAACAAGGGGTTGGGGTGTATAGAGAAACCTGGGGATGCATACTATCTGACTCATGGACCTCACAAGCCCAAGTCAACCAAAAAATAAAAATAAAAAAAAATAAACTTAGAAAACAAAAATGAGCAAGCCGAACAGTCATCCCTGTTATCAACAAAAACCACATTCACAAAAAAGAAGAAAGAGTAAAGCAAATCGAACGGGAACAAGTTATGAAGGAAACCCTCATCTCAACCTTCTCACGCGCGTTTTCAAAGAGACCTCGGTTCGATTGATTCCAGATTCACGATATCGATTTGGGGTTTGGGGTTGTCTGAAAGAAAGGAGATGTTGGAGTTCCGAAAAAAAGGTTTATGGAAGGAGGCCCATTTTCTGGTTTGCGGTGAAGGTAATGGGTTCTGATTTGCAGATTTTCTGTAGTAGTTTGATGATTTATGAAGGTGAAAGTTAAGCCTCCGTTGAAGATGACAGCAGTTTCAGGGTTTATTGAATGTGAGTTTGGTTCTTTAGAAAATTGAAGGTGAAGTTGGTTGTAGAAATCTGGGTTGATTTAACGAAAATAAAAGAAGGTCGCTTCTGGGCATGATGGATTTGAGTTCGAAGGTATGAGTTTGGTGAGTTGAAGGTTCGTAAAGGATATGGTTTATCGGAAGTGGAGGTTTGTGATGGTGGGGTTTTCGCGGTTGCGTTTCGAAATGGCAGAAGGGTGAGTTTGTTGAAGACTTGGTTTACGAAAGTGAACTGGAAGACGTTGTTGGTTCGTTAATGGGTTGGTTTCAGATTGAAGAACAAAGGTTGTGATGTTAATTAATGGAGATTGATTTGAGATGAAGTGTGAATGGGATGGAGGCGGACACTGCAGCTAGGGTTAGGGTTGGAGGCTCTCCCCTCAGATTAGGTTGTGATTTTGATTTTAAGGAGGTTTTTGAAGTAAGTTCCAAATCCCTTTCTCTTTCTCTTTAATTTTCTTGCCTTTTTTATGTATCCTGGCTGTTGTTGTTGCAGGTTTGTACAGGCTAGCAGGTTTTGTCCTGTTGTAGTGAATTGGTTTTAGGTATGGCAGGGTGTGTGGGCTGGTTTGTACTTTTGTGGTGTGGTCCCCTTTGAAGCTTTTGCTCAACCAGATAGCGGTTTCTCTCGGGGAAACCTTGCCGGGACCAAATGGTTTCAACAAAACTCCAAGTTCATCATACCTTGCTTGCTGGAGCAATCTTGCACTAAATTCAAGCAAACCTTCTAAGGCTTCAGCCCTTTGTTGGAAAGACGAAGTGTCAAACTGTCGGCGCTGCAAGTCTGAAGATGTGTAGCTCGATGCACCTGCCGTTGCATTTTGATCTGAGGAACCGCTTTTATCCTCATGAATTTCCTTTAACATGCTGCGCTTGATTCCCTGCCAATCATCGGTACTCTTAGGATTTGAAGAGGCTCTATCGCATACCTCTATTGTGCATTTGTCTATCACAATTGAATAATTGTTACGAGGTGGGAATCCCGAGGAACCTTGTCCAGAGGTTGACGTTTTGTTGATTGGGAATAAAGAATCTTCATATGATGCTAATGGGAATTCAGCTATCCTATCGATTCGGGGAGAGTTGACTGAGATCTCTGGTGAAGACACATGGCTAAGTAAGCCAACACTCTGCCTGCAAGGAGGCTCCTGAATACCACCCCTTGTTGACAATGGAAATGATGCTTTGCGATTTGTATGAGCAGATTTTGAGATGTTTTGTGAAACAGGAAGAGTTTGCTTTACCACCTTGCGGTTGTTTGAGGGTTCCATTGATTTCTTGTTGGTTCCAGAAACTTTTGACGAAGTGAACTTTGGATTTGGAGTCCTAGCAATACTAGAAGTTCTGGAAACAGCAGGTTTATGGACTGACTTCATGTCACGGCTATTACCTGTACATAATTCTGCCATTCTTGAATTCAAATGATCAGGAGTACAACCTATTTCTAGGGTAGAACATACAGAATCTTGATCAGCTCCAGACACACTAGGATTTAGAGCCCGATCATTACTGTAAGAATAGCGCTTATCCTTACGGATGGTAATGGTATCATCTTTTGGATCTAAAAATCTAGTTTTCTTCGTGTACTTTGACTCTCGCCAATGAACAGGCAATGTACTTCGCCTGGGGCTATTGAGTTTCAGATGGATCTTTAGAACATAAGGTTGAAGATGTGAGGAGTTAAGCTGAATCGCTCTATCGCAATCCTTAATCACATGCTTATGCAGTTCCAATTGGCTATAACAGAAGGCTCGGTTACAGATATCCTGGACAGCACCAGACTGAGAAACGACTGAATTGAGGATTCGAATTGCCTTGGACCAGTCCTTGGAGCTACATAGCTTGGCGAGCTCGGTTCGATGAGAGGTAACAGGAGCCATTGATGAGAATAGATCAGAATTTCGCGAGGGTTCAGGTGTGAAGGATTTTGGGGATAGACTTTGAAGATGTAGAAGGTAAGATCACAACGCAGGCGGTAAACCGCAGCTTAAGGTATATCTCTATTAGCTGTACTGCTCTTATTTCCTGACTGCATAATTATTCAATTATTCTTCATCTCTCTTTTTTTTTTCATGTGAGCACTCATGGGGGACTTGGCATGACAAAAGGGTTGCTATGGTGAGGATATAAGAACAATGACGTCCTTGCGGAAGCTTTTTTCCTTTACGTTTGTTGACTACATCGACAAAGAGCTTTGAACATCATAATCTCCACATGGATCTTGAGTCGGACCTGTCTGCGGCTTTCTTTGTCTTTTTCCTCTCGAATAATTGATGAACTTGTTGACACACGCAACGGCCTTGCTGATGAGCAACATGTCAAGTCAGAATTTCGCCACAGTCATATGACTTATGTAACTCTCATTAGTCCGGTGCCTTAGTTTATCACTCTGTAATGATGATAGCATGTATTTCGGCATGATGAATTTCTTTCGTAACAGATACCACCTTGGTGTCTTAAAGATTCATAAGTTATCCACTTTCTAGTGCCACTTTGAGGTTTTGGATACTGTATAAAATACTACTGTAAAAACGCATGCCCTCCAACGATTAGGCTAGAGATAAATGAGATTTTTTGTAGCAATTACAGTGAATAGCTGCGTTTTATCCTCAAAACCTGTTGTCATTCAACCATGATAAACTCAAAGTATATTAAGGCTTCTAACTTGAATTTCAATTGGACTTAGCTTGTGGTACAACTAGCTCTGATCCATATTATCCACACAATTTGTTTACATCCTCTCGTCTTCCCTTTACAACACATAAAAGAACATTCCTTTGTATTTGAAACGAATTGCTAACATATTTGGAGTATATGACCTACATTCTGAACAACCTTGAAATCATCTGAACTAATAGGCCGGACAATTACCTTGGTAGAGTGTAACGACATTGACGTGTGTAGTTTAATGATCCATGATTTTTTACTACACTTTTCTCTTTTAAATACCCTTATAAGGACTCAACTCTTAAAAATGGATTCACACTTGTAATGTTTGGAAAAATATCACTCTCAACGTAAATCCATGAATCAATAATTGAATCAATTCCCCGTTTTCTTAAAGTGTACGAAATTAATGTTTAATCATGGATCCATATTGACAATCGTATACAGCCGAGCCTTGAACTTTGACATTTGCTAACCGAAACAAAATTTTTTCATGTCTAGCAGGCTATTACCTTCAGTTGACTTTACACTGCCCAAACTCTACTTGGTAAATGCACTCATCTTTAAGGATCTTGAAGCGCATTGTCATAACCTGATCATAGAGCGAATCATTGAATGATTAAGATTAAGTTAAAACTAAATGAACATCAATCCATACCACACTTCCCTGACTGGCTATCGTCGAAACAGAAAATATGACAAATTTGGGGTATGACAGACATGCCCTCATCGTATCTTTGAATCTTTCCCATGCTTCGTAGAGAGATTCAGAATCTTTTTGTTGAAATCCGTTGATTGGAGCTCTTAGCATAGCAGTTTTGCTTGGTGGAAAGTATCTTGCTAAGAAGACATTCTTCAGCTGCTCCCAAGTAGTAACATAGTTGGATGGCAAAGATTGCAACCAAGCCCAAGCTCTATCTCTAAGAGATAAAGGAAAAAGACGTAACCTTATTGCGTTTGGAGTTACACCTTTAGCCTTCACTGTGTCGGCGTACTGCACGAACTTCGTTAAATGTTCATTCGAATCCTCCGTTGCAATTCCCGAGAATTGATGTTGTTGTACGGCTGACAATAATGATGGTTTTAACTCGAAGTCATTTCGATTAATAGCAGGGGCAACAATGCTACTATGAGGCTCTAGTTGAGATGGGGTAGCGTAGTCCTTCAGAGGTCTGTTCTGAGGTCCTTCGGCCATTTTTTATTCTTCCACGGGTTCAGGAGTATGAGCGAGAAGATCAGGAATATTATGTCTTTGTTGATATTCGATTATGCGCCTTCTTAGGTGTAAGAAGCGCTCTAGTTCGACGATTGGAGGTTGTAAGATGTCGCTTTGTGAGCGAGTACTTGGCATACAATCGACGAACGAGAAAAGGGAAATAAAATAGTTACCTTAGTCTATACTGCATAAAAGAAGACTATACTATTGACTAAACGGGTCCCCGGCAACGGTGCCAAAAACTTGATCGTGACTTTCTGAGTCTAACGAAACTAACTGTAAGTGCACAGTCTATCGCATAGTAGTAAAAATATTGATCCCACGGGGACTCGTAGGAAGTAAATGCAAAAGTAAAGGCTAGTAAAGAAAAATTATAAGTTTTAAAACAAATATTAATGAAAGATATCAGTATGTAATGCTTCTAGTTTTTGGGGATTCGACAGGTCGATTACATACCGATAATGGCAATTTAGCTAGACATGGAATTTAATGCAGACGTAAATAAACAACAGCAGCAAAGTAACATAACATGCATTTTAACAGAAAATAAAGTAATAATTCTATTAATAAAAACCTGCAAATCATACTGATCTCGAATCCTTGAGTAGTCCTCCATAATGTCGGCAGGATTCTACTTTGGCAAGAAATAAAGGTACAAAATGCTTTGAAATAAAGGGAAGAAAAGAAAACGGAAAGGAAACAATGCAAAAATGTAAAAATAAGCTTCAGTAGAATTCTTGGCAACACTTCGTTATGTCCAATGCAGCTCCCCCTCTTTGGTCCAACTGTTCTCTTTTTATAGCTGAGGTTCCATGAGGAAATGTCGGAGGAAAAAGAGTTTAGTGGGAGAAATCTTAAAGAAGTCATGCTAGATTTTTTCTGTTTCGTGGACACGTTCAGATTCTGAATGTTATTCTTTTAATTAGCTCATGACGACCGTGATATTATTGTGACGAGCGTGCTGGTCGTGACAACCGTGGTAGTCTTGTGGCGACCGTGACGTTCATGACAGGCGTGAGGTAGTTGTGGCGAC
This sequence comes from Lathyrus sativus, assembly GCA_963859935.3. Lineage (NCBI taxonomy): Eukaryota > Viridiplantae > Streptophyta > Magnoliopsida > Fabales > Fabaceae > Lathyrus > Lathyrus sativus. Next base: position 372,795,577 of record OZ012739.1, read on the forward strand.
CGTCACACTCACAAAGTCTGTTTTTCTGCTGTTTTCTGGATTTTCCCCTTTGTTTCGTCTTCTTCTTGTGTGCTTTCCGTGTCTTGCTCATTTCTAGAGTGAGTCTTGAGATACCTGCAAAAACACTTAGTAAACTCGCGTAATAGTCCGGATTCGGGTTGAAACCATACAGTTAATTAGCTAAAAACAAGGCAGTTAAAGTGTACATTTTCGCGTTATCACTAAACAAAGTAACGTGGAAAGATAATTTCACTCTTCCATTAATAGATCAAATGCTTGAGCATATAGCCATACATTCTTACTTTTTTATTTAGATGGATACTCAAGATTTTTCCAAATTCCCATTCATCCTGATGATCAAGAGAAAACAACCTTTACATGCCCTTATGGAACATTTTCCTATCGACGAATGCCATTTGGGCTTTGCAATGCCCCAGCTACTTTCTAAAGATGTATGATGTCAATCTTTGTTAATTTCCTCGACGAGATCATGGAAGTTTTTATGGAAGATTTCTCGGTATGCAGATCCAGTTTTTAAAACTGCTTAGTTAACCTTGAAAGAAGTTAATGCTCCGGTCATTCTGATGAAATAAGTTTCTTAGTTTTTATCAAAGAAGTTAACCTTGAAAGAAGATTTCTTAGTTTTTATCAAAGACTTCTCTAAAATAACCAAACCTTTAACTGGCCTTCTGATGAAATAAGTTGAATTCATTTTTGACAAAAAATGTCTTGAAACATTGAAACACCTTAAAAAACCACTAATTTCCGCACCTATTATGTAACCTCCTAATTGGAACCAACCTTTCGAAATTATGTGTGATGCAAGTGGTTCGCTATTGGTGTTATTTTAGGAGAATGAAAGGACAAGAAATTAAATTTTATTTACTATGCCAGTAGAACCTTAGACGCAGCCCAGCTTAATCATGCCACGACCGAAAAATGAACTCCATGTCGTAGTTTTTGCTATAGACAAATTCCCATCCTAGTTAGCTGGAGCCAAAATAATAGTTTACACTGATAACACAGTCATTCGATATTTGTTAAGTAAGAAGGACGCTAAGCCCATATTACTATGCTAGATCCTTTTGCTACAAGAATTCAACATGGAAATCAGTGATAAGAGAGGCACCGAAAATGTGGTAGCTAACCACCTTTCGAGGCTAGAATATTTAAAACTCGACCTAGTACCCATAAATGATGATTTTACCTACGATGGACTTATACCAGATGTTAGTATCAATAATAGTGATGACCCTGATAACGAATTAGAATTAAACATTGAGGATGCTTTAGTAGTAACTCGTGAACCATGGTACACAAATCTTTTTAACTACTTAGCTGTCGACATTGTACCCTCTGATCTAAACTATCAACAAAAGAAGTTCTTTCACGATGTGAAACACTTTTATAGGGATGAGCCACTTTCATTTAAGGGGGGTGTCAACGACATATTTCATCGTTGCGTACCTGAAGAGGAGGTAGAAAGTATAACCAATCATTGTCACTATGCACCTTATGGTGGACACGTGAGTACGTCTAAGACATGTGCCAAAATTCTTCAAGTAGGCCTTTTCTGGCCAACCTTATGGCGCGATGTCCATGATTACATAGTCAGATGCAACCGGTGTCAATGCACTGGAAACGTTTCAAGACGTGGTGAAATTCCCTTAAGGAATATCCAAGAAGTGGAGGTCTTTGATGTTTGGTGAATAGGTTTTATGGGACCGTTTCCATCTTCGATAGGAAATAAATACATCTTAGTAGCCATAAACTACATGTCTAAATGGATTAAGTTTGTTGCCTCACCCACCAATGACACCCGTGTAGTCATCAAATTATTTAAAAACTACATATTTCCTAAAATTTGAGTACCCCGCTTTGTTATAAGCGATGGTGGATTACACTTCATATCGAGAATTTTTAATAACCTTTCAAATAAATATGGAGTTAAGCACAAAGTAGCAACGCCTTACCATCCATAAACTAGTGTTCAAGTAGAGGTGTCAAATAGAGAGATTAAGCAAATCTTGAAAAAGACCCTTTCAATATCTAGAAAAGATTGGTCCCTTAGACTACAATAAGCCTTGTGGGCTTAGAGGACCGATTACAAAACCCATATAGGAACAACCCCATTTCAATTAGTCTATGGAAAATCTTGTCACTTGCCCTTCGAGTTAGATCCTAAGGCCTATTGGGCCATAAAAACTCTTAATATAGATTATTTAGCAGCCGGTGACAAGTGAATTCTCGACATCTATAAGTTAGAGGAACTTCGTCGTGACGCTTATGAAAATTCCATTATCTATAAGGAAAGAACTAAAGCATGGCATGATAAGAAAATTGTTAGAAAAAAAATTCAACGTAGGCGACCCAATACTTCTCTTCAATTCAAGATTATGACTTTTCCTTGGTAAGCTATGCTCACGATGGACTTGCCCTTATAAGGTCGTCAAAGTCATGAAATCTATAGCAGTGGAAAATCTGGGACAATTCCTGTAGTCTTTTCATAGTAAATAGACAAAGACTCAAGCACTATAATAGAGGTGACATTCCTACCTACTACTCTGGCTATACTCTAATTGAGCCACCTATAGCCACCAACACGATGTGATACTTTTGATCGTCGAGCTACCGACGTTAAACAAGCGTTGCGTGGGAAGCAATCCACAACCCTTTTCATTTTTTCTATATTAATTCCTATTATTTTTTTCACCAGGTGAATTATTTAATTTTCTTAACAGGAATGACTTGTGTGATGTTTACGTTGTAGGTTTCAGATTCCATCCCTCCCCATAACGTATTCTCCACTAACTATATTTTCAGGATGCAGAACTTTGATGACATGCATGTTACATTTAGGGATGAGGCTCAGAAGAATCAATTTGTGGTTCTATTCAAACGACCCATGTTACCTGCCAAATACCCTGACCCTAAGTGCATAGAAGCATTAGGCCTGGAATAAAATGTGAGATACATGTGCCATCAACTGCAGTGGAAGGAATATTTTGATGCTCGAACGTCACATACAAGAATTTAACCCTTGAATTCCTCATCTCACTCTCTTATGAACCTTATGCGGGTAAAGGATTTAAAAGAGGACATATCAAGTAAACCTTTAACCATAAGGAGTTTGCTAACCTATTGGGATTTCAGTATGGCCTAGATGCTATACCTGAACTTCATGTGGGTGAGTTCATGCAGGAAGACCTTGATAAGTTTTCGAGTGATATCATAGGTGGAGGAGGCCCTGATCCATCCATCCATCTTTCAAACCGCATCTATAACCCAACCTTCAGATACTTCCAGATGATCCTAGCCTAGACCCTTTCTTGGGAAGAGTGAGATAGACGACCATGCCAGTGCTAAGGAGATCCTTATGCTTTTCTGCACCACCCAATCTCGTCCTGTAGCTTGTGGTAATTTCCTAATCCTGAACCTACACCTTACTTCCAGATCCTCCGAGGGGCTTATTTATGTAGGAGGAACATTGACCCATATAACTTTTTCCTTAGGTCACCTGAACCAATTGTCTCACCTGACCCCTTATTGTAGCTACACCCTCATCGACCTAAACCACTATTTAGACCGAGGCCTAGTGAAGAGAGTTTTCTTTAGTACTGAAAACTATAAGCTCATGGTAAACAATGAAACCATCCACTACTTTAACCTACCGCACTAGGCGAGAACCAACATCCATAATAAAGAGAATGGTCGTGTCCTTTAGGAGCCCAAGATGAGACACATGCTAGACCCAAGACCCTTCTTGTTCCTGAATATCATCCTACACCTCTATCGGATAGGACCAAGGTTGTCAAACTCGCGAGTCTACTCAGACTCGTAAAGGGTCAGTAGACTCGACTCGCAGACTCGACTCGCAAACTCATACGAATCTATGGAAAATTAAAAATGACTTTCAAAAATCTATATGTGACACATACATGTATTTTTAAACTTGTAAATGCCTCATATATGATACAAATGTATATAATAGAATATCAATTAACATCAAAATTTAAATTTCATACTCCATAACAAATTTCATAGTAAAAAAACACAATAATAAAACAAACAAAATAGCAAAGTATGTATTTAAAGACTTAAAGTATTAATTTCTTCTTAATTAACTACTGCATAAAGCAAAAAAAAAAAATCATAAAACAGATATGCTAATGGTTTTAAACATCCAAAACTCTAGTAAAATCATTACCACCAATATCATCACCATCATCTTCATCGGTATCTTGAGTATCATCATCAAATTCTACCCTGGATGAAACATCTTCTTCATCATTAACCAAAGTTGGATTGCTTGAAATTCCACTTCCACCTAATTCAACATATCCACCACCACCTCTACTTTGCACAAAATTGTTAACAATAACATCATCTTACTCAACATAACTTCAGTTTGCATATTTTCCTCGTTAGGATCTTCAGTTATCCATTTATCATCTTTACACAAACGAATATACAAGAGAAACATCCAAATGAAACATAAAGAAAATACTTACACAACAAATGATTGATTTACGAGAACAAATACGAACAAAGCAAGAGACATAATAAACGCACATCGTCTATAAAGGGATGAAGGGAGGAATAAACTTTGCTGAAACAAGAGATTAGGAGAGAGGCTTTCTAGTTCTCGTACAGGCAAAAAAATATAACATTTTTTTTAAATAAAATAAAATCTTTTGAGGAATTTGGGCCTTTCTTGGGTTAAAAAAAACAAAATTCAAAAAAATTATAAACTCATAAACTCGTCATAGACTCGCGAGTCTATACAAGTTTATGCAAGTCTATCTGAGTCAACTCGAGTCTGTCAAAAAATGATTCTATACGCGAGTCTACTCGTTTTTGCTTCCTAGACTCGTAAACTCGTACGAGTTTACGAGTCTACCTGCGAGTTTAACAACCATGGATAGAACCACAGTTTACTTTTTTAATTTTAATTGATAGAGGCGCAATATTTACTCCGAGTTGGTTACCATGCATAAAAAGATTATCTCTCCCAGTGAAGATCTTATTGAATTAACCTTGCAGATGGAGGTAGAAGATTCCACACATGCTTCAGAGAGTGATTTACTTTATCAGGAAATCTATAGTCTCTAACGCCAATTAGCATAGGCCCGATACAAATCACACTAGAGGAGTTACTAGAATTACTGAGGACACCGCTCACATTAAGTGTGGGAGATTTATCGCAATTTTCACTATTATATGATTCGCCGTTGCTAGATTTTTTTTTCTCAGCATTAATTTTCGCACCAAATTCATCTGAATATTTTGCAATTATTTCAGTTTTTTCCGTTACTAAAGTTTACTAAAAATTTTCTGTTACCAAATTCATCAGGATATTTTGCAATTATTTCAGTTGTTTTGTCTATGAAATTTTGGATTTTCAAGAATTGCGAAAATCTTGGATTTTCAAAAAATTTTATTTTATTTTATTTTCCTTATTAATATTAAATATGATTGTGTTTACGATTATTTTTCTATCAAAATATCATCTATGTTCTATGCATGTACCTTTATGTATAAAAGTTGCAGAAGATGTTATACACACCCCTCAAATGAAGAACCAAAGCTCCAAAGCCCATTCAAATAAGGCCCAGACAGAAGGTGAAGATGGCGGGCGCCATCTACCACTTGGCGGGCGCCATGGGGTCTGAAGCCAAAAACGGGACAGAATGTGAAAAGTCCCATTTTTCCGCATTTTATTTATCTTCAACCTCTCCAAACCCCCATTTCCCCCATTTTCGACCAACTTAAAAACCCACTAAACCTCATTAAACACACATTCACTCGTTAACCCACTACCATTTTCCAAAACCCCAATCACTTCCCATCCATAAAAACCCCATTTTCACCAAAAATCCATCAAATCCCCATTCCACCATAACTCCGTAAAACCTCCATTTATCTTTGACAATAACCAACAATGGCAGGAATGGAGCAGGGAGAAATCAAATTTTGCGAGGGAAAGTCCGGAGAGAGGCAAAGGTAGAAGTTTGAAACGCTGCAGACACTCGAAATTTTTGCAACAAGGTATATTTACTCAGATTGTCTGTATAATTTAGGCATTTATCATAGTGTTTTCTATTTGCTTGAGAATTTAGGATTGCATAGCATTTTTAAAAGAAAAGAACCCACTTTTGAGAGATTGACCTGGGAATTCTTGTGTTCCCTAATCTACATTGTTAGTCCTAACATTGTTAGTACAACCGGTACAATAAAATTTAGAATGTTTAATATTGAATATGAATGTACCACCGATTATTTGGCAGGATTGTTAGGATTCCCTACGGGGACGAAGCTATTTATGAAGTGTCTCTAGAAATTGATTGGTATATTGAGGCCTTCCAATTGTGGAGAAATCTGACGGGCCAAACGGCTGATTTCTTCGAAGGAAATTTGGCCTCAGATATCAACAACCCGCCATCTGAGCATTCCGCCATCTGTTGGCCGACACTATTTTTGGCCGGGAAAATTTTAATAAATTGAATTCAAAAGAACTAATCTTTTTGCAGGCTTCCCTCTTAATAAATTGCAGGTTGCCCTCTTAATAAATTTTAATTCTTAAAGAGGAGGCTTCCCTCTTAATAAATTGAATTCAAAAGAAATAATCTTCCCACCATCATGATAGGACACATGTATGCCGTTGTGAAAAAGGGTGGAACCATATCATTTGGAGGACTGATTACCTCCATAGCATGAGCTTTGCACCTAGACATCAAGCTGGCTACTTTAGAACCACTTCCCTTCCACACGATTGATTTAATTTTTTTGGAGAAATATGCATTTATGCAAAGTGAGGAAGAAGGGAGGTTTTAACCTCGTGGTTCATAATGTATCCATCCCGAGTGTGGTTTTACCTTGTTCCCTGTCGCTACTGCGAAAATCGGCGTCGACTATGACAAAAGAGTCGCCAACGTGCGTTATTTATCCCACAAGAGGGAAAGGAAATGCTCAGAGTAAACCTAACGCAAAGAGGGAAAGGAATGGTCATCGCAACCAAATCCTGGATTTGGGAGTCGGTTACGCAAGGGGAAGGAATTAGCACCCCTCACGTCCGTCGTACTCGACGGGATCCACGCTTGTTTTCTATCTAAAGGGTATGTTTATCTATCTACTCTAAAGGCCTGGGTTAAAAAGAAAAGAAAATGACTCGGCAAAGTATCGCACTTTATGCCTACGTATTCCCGTCTGGAATGAGAAATCAGAGTCAACGTAGTTCGGCTAACTACGGGTTAAGGGGGAAAGTTGCTCGCCGAGATATCGCATCTCGTGCCTACGTACTTTCATACGGCATGAAAGATCAGAGCAAACGTAGTTCGGGATACGGAAGACACAAGCTTGTCTGACAGTTTTTTATCTCCTTCTGAAAAGGGTTTTCCTGATTAAAGGTCCAAGAGGACAAAAACAGAGTTTGATTGTTTGTTTGAGTTTTTTTACAAAAGAACTGCTTTTTAGATGTTCGCAATCTCAGTCGCACTAGAGACTATGACCCCGGAGTGAACGCTTCGTATTTCACCCAAAGGGTACCACACTAACATCCAGATTACTGGAGAGAAACCCTCCACCAACCTTTTCCTAGATAGCTTAAGGCTCGTAACGTACGACTTCAATTAACCTTATTACTGTGTTTTTGAATTATTTTGAGAGGAGGAGAGAAAGACACCCTAAAACTATGGTTGAAAGGGACTCTACCTACAGTTATCATGCATGGGTCAAAACCTAATGTCTGTCATAATTCCCTATTGCACAGAGGAAATCAGAGATCCTATGGGAAACAACAAAAGAAAGCAAGCAGTAAACAGTAAACAGTAAAATGCATGCTATGCAACAGTACAAGCGGGGCAAGGGAGTCTGGCTCAACCTTAAACCTAAGAAAACAACAGGAAAGAGGAGACAAGCTCCACCTAAAACCTAGAGGTAATCAACACAAGCAAACAGACAACAAAATAAAAAGAAGCAGAGAAAGTAGCCCAAGCAACAACAACAGTCTTCAGCAGACAGCAACTTCAATACTCAACAGCAGCAGCTCTAAACAGCAAATCCTTTTGACAGCAAAGTTGACAACAAAAGACTTAATCCTCAAGCTAGCTTCTATCTTCAAACTTCATCTTCAAGCTCTAGCAAGCACATCCCAAGCAAAGGATTAAACATTAAGATCAAGGTTGTAATGTTGAGAACCAGATGAAAACCAAAGGAAATCATCAAGTACCAACATTGAAATGGAAAGGTATCCTCAAAGTTCTACTCAACTATGGGCATACCACACATCCCTCCAAAGGAGATATGGGGTTTCCCTAGGAGGACTTTACATCATTGGATAGAATAGAAGCACACAATGCATTCTATTTTTGATGAAAGAATCAAAACTAGTCCTAATGGCTCTTCCTAAAACCCTAATTTCCTAAGCTTCTAAAACAACTCCTAAAAGAAAAGGAAACTTCAACTCCAAGCTCCAATCTTCAAGCCACAGCAGCCACACCAAGTCCAGAAGACCTCCCAAGAAGGAATCCAAGCAAATACAGCTCCAAAGTCACCAACAAGACCAAGCAAGCAAAGGCACATAAAATAGCACACCACAAGCACAAGCAACTTGCAAAATACAACTAAAATATAAAACAAAGTTGTAAAATTCTAATAAAATTCCTAGGGGAACATACATGTTTTAACAGCCTAGGGTTAAAATATTAAAGCCTAATTCAACTTCTAAGTCACCTAAATAATTTCTAGATTGAAGGGTATCAAGGTGGACCACAAGTTTGGGAAGGCTCTAATCTCAACACCTAAAACAGAACCTAAAGTTGTTCTAAAAATCTAACAAAAATCCTAAGGGAACATGAATATCTACCCTAAAACATACTAAAAAATGAAAGCCAAATTCATCACCAATTGGAAGAACAAAATTCAACAAGACAGATGATCAAATATGCAAATATTAAAGAATTAAACAAAATAAGAAAAATCAAATTAAATTGAAAAATGCATGAAAATGCATTTTATTGATTTCAGAAAATCAAAAATTCTCTCAAGATCATGGAGATATTTTTGAAATAATTTTTGGATCAAAATTGAATTTATTGTGATTTTTTGAATCAATAAAGCATTTAAAAATAAACAAAATGAATAAAAGAAATAATAAAACTCATAATAAAACATGAGCCACAGGATGAGTTGACAAGTCCACTAATCCAAGCATCCACACGCTGCCAGCACATTAATTAAACGCCTGCGTTTTGGACTCAAAATTTCACTTCTCAGATTAAAACACAACCATTGGATCTGGTGGTCAGTCAAGGTCAAAGGCGTGATCTGATGGCTATGGACTCATCTTCTCTAAAACTCAGACTGGCCTGAGTGAGACTCAGTGTGGTGGCCGGAGAAGACTCTGGTCGTCTTCTCCGGTGAGCAGGTGGTTGCAGGTGATCAAACATCAACAATCCTTACATCAATCTCTCCAGAATTTCATCAGGAATTCAAATCTCCTATCCATATGTTCTAACTCTCCATAGATTTCAAGATTCGAAGCAAAGTTCAGAACACACATCCAGATCAATCATTATCAATTGCAAATCTAAGGCTATAGAATTCATTCTCATGTCACATACATCACTCTGATCTATCTAGATTGCTCTAACTCTCCATGAATCAAGAGATTCGAATCAAAACAGAAATGCTATGTCATGATCAATCATCACCAAATGCTTCCAAATTGATCCTAAAACGATCGACATCTTGTCTAGATCCTAACCACAAGTTCAAATCTAACTACATCATGCTAATTCATGTGGAATGTTGAAAGTTACTAACCTGTTGTAGATCTAGTAACAAAGGTGCTTGGAGCTTGATTCTCCCTTCAAAACTCTCCAGATACGTTCAATGATGCTCTAGGAAGAGTTTGCAATCTTCAATTTGCACTGAATTGGCCTGAAACTCAAAACACGATTTCACTTGCTCCTCTTGAAAACTCAATTGCAACTTCAGTGTTCTTCACCAAATGAAAAGCCAAAACCACTCTAAATTCAATGAAATCAATATATAGAATGGTTTCATGGGCTTTTGAAGTGTGTTTGAAGCCTAATCCATCAATTTGAAAATTCTGATTTTCCTTCACATGCGCCATGTAACAGTCACGAATTCTCACTTGTAACTTGTTCTAGAAGCTTCATTTTGCTTGCAAATTCCCTTGTGCACGAAATTAAACCAAAAGGGAGGCCTGAAATGCATTGGTAAGGTGTTTGGTTATGTAACTTGCTTTTGAAGCAACCATATGATAACTCATGAAAATTGACCTATGCCCCAAAATCTACCAATGTAAATGTGTCTAAAATGAACTTTACAATCAAAATGGTCACTTATTTGACATGTTTTGGTCATTCTATTCAAAATGTGAATTTTCCCTCCTTTAATCATTTGAAAATCTTCCTTTTTGAAACCATTTCAAACCAAGTCTTGCTATGAGCCCAATAAATCCATCATGACCTCTTGGCTAGCCTAAAAACCACATTTTGAACAACTTTCATGTTGAAAAAAATTCCATTTGACAAGTGCAAGTTGGAGATTTTGACCTATGATTGAAAATGACCTATAATCTTACTTTCCCAAAATACCCCTGACTTGTAAACCTCATAACTTGAGTTATACAAATCAGATGGAAGACTTCTAGTACAATTTAGAAAGCTAAGATCATGAGGAACAACTTCCATGTTGGCTAAAAGTTCAGGTGAAACCTCCTTCTAGGTCACAAATAGCTTTGAAGTCATATGATTTTCACAGACAAATTTCAGAGGCATCTGAGGACTTGTAACTTGTCTGGGTCATAACTTGAGTTCTACAAATTCCCTTGAGGACTTCTAGTACTCAAATTAAAGGTATTGAGATTCTCTACAAGTTTCATGTTGGCCAAAGATCCATTTGAATCATGTATCTTGACTTATATGGTCTTGAAGTTAGGCACTAAACAGGGAATTTTACACTGAAACCCTAATTTAGCAACTTCCCACACTCTTGATTCTTCTTGATTTGATCTTGGAACAACACCACAAATGTCTCATCATATCATTTCATGAACTCCATGACCTAAAAGTAGGCTTTGATACTCTTCAATTGCACAGTTGACCTAGGATTGACCCAGATGAAACCCTAATTGCTTGCACCTCAACTGTGGCTCTTGCATTTGACACAATGACTTGATTAAACTCTCCCATGGCCCTCTAGGCATTCTATGAGCTTCATACACATCCTCTTCTCACATTCAACACTTGACAACCCTCTGATGGTCTTCAGTTGATCCTCAAGTTAGGAGAAGATTCACACTCAAACATCTAAACCCTTAGGCACTCAAACCACCTTCTGATGACTTTGACAACTTCTCAATCTTGAATGAGACCTCTTGCTAGGCTTCTCTTGAGAAGAATCACACTTGATCCCCTACTATATGAATGATACCATGATATGCAAATGATATAACTATGCAGATGATAATGCAATGAAACATAAACCAGGTAAGAAAAGGTTGAGCAAATTTTAGGGTGCAACATTCCCGTCGTACAAATGTGCGATATGAGAAAAACTGGATGTATGACTTACAGGCACCACCTATCGTTGGTCTGTTACCACCAAACATCCCGGAGGACGAAGATGACGTAATCGATGACTAATATAAGCAGGGGAACCAGTCTCTCGTTCATCACTCACCCTCACCGCACGCTTCACGTGCACACACCCACACACCACCTTTTACTCATCATATTGCAGGTACTTCTTCTAGGTTTTATATTACTGAGGTAATGTGGAGAGAGCAGAGAGCTCGCAAAGAAGAACATGACGGTCTATTTTATGCCATGTATGAGCATCAACAAGACGCAATGAACTTCATGTGTGAGTCATAGAGACAGACTGAGCACTCTCTACGTACCATTATGGAGGCACAACACATCATAGTCTCCCAAAAACAACGCCAGCAAGCCTATCTGCACAACAACTTCAACCTAGTGGAGACTACTCAAGGTTCCATACTTGGAATCCTCAGACACCTCCAAGAGTCTAATGCCTCACTAGTAACGAGGGTAGAGCATCTTGCACTTTCACTGAGTGTGTGTCACCGCAGTAGGAGTCGTCATCCTTAACGTTCAGAGCAGGGAGGAGAGAGTACCAGTGGCCATCAGTAGCATTGTCCAGGTTCCACCTATTTCTTTTACCTTTTATCAAACGTTGGGGAAAATGTTTGCTTTAAGTGTGGGAGAAGATATTTACCACTTTTATTTTATCGCATTTTAGTTTAGTTTTGATTATGCATTTTCACTTTCTAGCTTAGTTATAATAATGCTTTTATCTTGTTTCTAGTTTTTTTTTTTATAATTACATGTACTTGACGAGTCGTATGTGTAGTTTGTCTATTTCCCCCATTTCTTGAGCCATACCAACAAAATTTTGAATAAGAAATACATTTTTATTTTGAAAATTTCGGTTGTTAGACAAGTTTAGGTTAGTTTGCAGAGACTTGGGAAAACTTTTGAAAAATTGATATCGTTTTGACACCGTGAGTTTCTTAATTATAGGAATCGATTTGTATACTTAGTATGTTATGGCCTTAAAATCTTACCCTTGAACTAATCCTTAGTTAGTTTTATTTAGCAGTCAGCACCATCTTAGATACTGCTAAGTGGAAAAACTGATGCAAATAGGTGAATGATCCCGTAAAAAGAAAGAAAAAGAGAAAAAAATACAAGTAGACAAAGAAAATATTTTGAAAAAGGATTCGCCTTATAAGTTAGGTATCCCTCACATGATTACTTATCCCAACGGTAGTAAAAATTAAAAAAAAAATGCTTATGTGTCTGTGTTAAAAAGAGAAAAATCATTGAATATTGACACAATCTTGGATTAGGATCACCAACAGGTTTGTTCACCATGCGAGTACAAGATAACGAGCTTAATGTGATTGCACCTGAATGAAAAAGGATAAAAGTGGGATGAGTGAGTTAGGCCTAGGTATACTAACATGTTACATATTGGTTCTTTTGGGAAGGAAACTTATGACCGCAACATGCAAAAAGTGAACTAAGAGTCTTTAGCCTGAATTGAATACTTGTGTGTTGCTGTTTTTCTTTTGTGCTCATAAGAGTTTGTTTGAGGACAAGCAAAGGTTTAAGTGTGGGAGAATTTGATAACACTAAAACACATTGCATATTTGACTCAGATTACACGTGTTTATTATCATTTAATTGTTACTTTCTTGCATTACATTTGTGTTTTGTCTTATTTTTAGGTGCATTGCCAAATAGGAGCCTTTCACGAAGAAACGAAGCAAAACGGGCGAAAAACAGAGATTTTAGGGTTATTTGCACACATGGCGTTCCACATGGAGTTGGCCATGGGGGTAGTCATGAGGTGTAGGATTTCTCCCACCATCAAACAGCTAGAAGACCACGTCCACGACCATTTATACACATGGCAGACGCCATGCCTTAGTGGCAGGTGCCATCTTCACAAGATGGAGTCGGTCAAGGGCGGTTGAGAGGTTGAAGCCATGACTTGAGGATTTCTCTCCCACGAATTTTGAACGCCCAACTTGGTGTCCAAGGCAATGTTTCACTATAAATAGGACCTAGTTTCTCATTTTTTAGGCATCCACTCTTAGTCGCATCATAGGCATAGATTCACTTTGTAAAAGCGATAATTTGTCATATCGACGGATTATCGCACCATTGTTGTGAGTGAGTGTGGAGCAATTGTAGAGTAAAAGCTTGTTGTTATTTTCTTTACCCGTCTTGTACCAGATTCAAGTCTCTGATTTGGAGCAGGTTTTTAATTCCTTCATATTTTTTATTATTTATTTATCTCCCATTGCATTTATTTTGATTTATATCTCGCACTTCCTTTATTTAATCATCATGTTTTAATTTCTTTATTGTCTCACACGTTTACTTTATCCTGTTGTTCTTGTCGTTACCATTTCAAAACCGGTTGCACATTTAACACGTTTTTCCCTAAATGACTTATTTCTATAATCAGTTATATGCTATGTTGTTTACCGTAGTCATGTCCAGGTAAATCTATAAGTGCTGGAATGTGAGGATCGTCATTCGGTGATACTCCATATGTTGTGTCTGTGGGAATGCTTTAAGGGCTGTTTTGATTTTAACATGATTTTTTGTGGTTTATTTGATCGGATATATGAAAGTAGATTCGTGATTACGTCAGGAAAGATCGAAAGCCATCTTACACTTAAGATAAAAATTGGTTAGTTGTTGACTAATAAAAATAGCAGAAGCACTTTGTTAGTCAATTAGGAAAGTTTAATATTATTAGAAAGTGATTTTAAAACTTTTTTGGACCATTCATAGGTTTAAGATCCAGTTGGCCGAGCATATGCCGGAAACCCTTTGGTGTTAAAAGTTTCTAGTCAAAAGCATTTAAACTAAGTCTTAGAGGTAGTTACATAAAAAAGGATTTTTCACTTTAACACAAAATGTGACTGGGGCAGCGTAAGCGGATGGTATAGATTAGAGGTCAAATCTGGTTCCGATTACGCTAATGCGAAAATTCCTTTTTTAATTAAATATTTTTCAAGGAAGAAAATATTGTCCCATAAGTAATTCTATTTTGATATGATAGGAGTATTGTCTAATCGATGTAAATTGCATTTCAACATTGTTTCTCTGAATTTATTTTATCTTCATTACTTTCTGCGCACTTTGCAACCCTGTTTGTTTAGCCTAAAATAAAACACTATAATAATAGTTATAGATAGCTTGACATTGGTCTTTATGGGAATGATAATCTTTTATATTACTCTGATGTAGTCCATATACTTGTTGAAGGAACTGACAGTAGTCGATCAACTAGCCAATTCATGGTGTAACTTAGCCTTTTTGGGCTATCTTTTCATGCTTGCTAGCCAAGCAGGCCGTGATTCGAGTCCATGTAACTGACTCGGCTTTATCTTTGGCTCTTCTAGGCAACTCATTTTGTATTTTGGCCTTTTAGGCCATTTTTATCTGGGTTTCAATCACATAGCCATAATCTTGGTCCAAGCATTTGACTCAGACATAGTAAGGTTCATCATCGCCACATCCTGTTTGGGTTATTTCACCATCTTCAGAGGGCTCTTCTCCCCATACTTCTCTTTCCCACATGAAACCATGGTTTAGGTCGAGTCTCACTAAATGGAACACATTATCCTAAGGCGTGAAACCATTTATCCTTTGGTGGACATGGGGCTATGTACGACAGGTTCTTGTCGAAGGTCCTCCTACTAACATGGTTTACTTCCTCCATGTAGTAGCTTTGGTCTGCCTCCACATTCTCCATTATGACATCTTCCTTCTATATAGGTATCCTTTAATGAAGAGACAATGAGACAAAATTGATGCCATGTATCCATTCCTTTCCTAGTAGTAACTTATGATTAGCTTTGGAAAGTAAGACCATAAACATGGTTGGTCGAATCATAGTCCCGACATCCAAGTCCCCTAGGATTACCCCTAAGGAGTGGCCAGTGTTGCCCTCATAATTTGAGAGTAGCGTATTATAAGGCCTGAGGTTTTTTTCGAATTTCCCTATCCTTCTCAACAGGGAATGTGGCATCATATTCACTATAACACCACTATCAACCAAGACTTTGGTGACACCATAATTATCAACTTTGGCTTTGATGAAAAGTGTTTTTAAGTGGCTTTTTATTCCTAAATCAGGTTTCTCAAAAATGGCATTTTGCTCTTCCATGCAGCCATTGTTCATTATGTAATAGCACATTGGCTTATGATAAGCCATTTCTTATACAAAAAGTTCTTCTTCCACATCTGTCACTTTATTTACCATGCCGTATTTGTTCGCTAACACCGATACCATGTTATAGAGTATGTCAAAGTCGTCCTCTGAATATGAGAAGTTGTCTTCTATCATCTCCCAGACCCCATCCTTATCTCCTTCCTTATTACTGGATACAAGTGGATATACTCTCTCCTTTCTTGTCCTCCTAGTTAGTTCGACCTTGGTTTCGAAAAAAGAAGCTGGATTCGCCTTCTCTTTTAGTGGGCTTCTCATCTCTTTGAACTTTGAATTGACGGGTGAAGGTGGGGGAGCATTCTTTATTTGGTTATATTTTTAGCCATTTTGTGGTTAGACTCTGAGTCTTGGTTGTTCCTAGAATTTTGCATCTCTCTAAGTACTTTATTTTGGCGCTGATATATGTGCCACTGCATTCAAGTCATTAGACTTTTCCTTTATAATTAGGATTGTTGGGATGGTTCTTGGTGGCCTGAGAATTTTCCAGTCGTTTCCAAGTTGTGTTTAAAGAAAACATCTCCCCCTTATTTTGGTTGGTGTCGACTTTGCCGTGGGGGTGCATCCAATTCCTCGCGTGTTCCTTTGATCGAGGTGTAAAGGTTCTGGGTTGGCCACCATTGTGGCTTAGGGCCACATTTTATGTCCTGTAGGGGACACCCCTTTTGTTAAAAGCATAGTTTGGCCTTTGTTGTGGACATTTTCCTTCTCTGGACTATTGAGGCTTAGTTTTTTCAAGGCTCTTAGTAACCTTTTTGTCGAACAAGAGACTGCATCCAGGACACATCATTACTCTAGAATCCTTTAGTTTGCAGCAATTGAGGTAGTCGACAAGCTCTTCTTCAGCGGTAGAGTGGGCTTCCTTAACCTTCTCAACATAGTTCAACTCAGAGACCTCCATCTCTATGTTAGGGCTCTCAATAGCCTCTACCATTAAGCACTCGAGTGGCTCTGCATAATTAGCGTCCTTAATTTACAAAGGACCAGAATCGACCAACATTAAGGTTTTGGCCTTGTCAGCGAACTTTAGTATTCCTTCATTCGGTGCTCCTTGTACCAAATCCTTGAAAATGACACAATGAGAGGTTTTATGACCCAGAAAGTTATGAAACTTACAAAACCTTATTTTCTTAAACTACACTAAAGGTGGAATCTTTAGTCCCTTAGGAAATATCATTTTTCCATCGGTAACTAAGAGGTCAAAGATCTCATTGAACTTTATTATGTTGAAGGTATACGTTTTGGTGACGAACTTATCAGTTTTTGGTTTGACCAAATTCTTTATGTAGGATAGTTTCAATATTTTATGAACGTAAGGAGGTCCTGGCTTCAGTTCATCCACATTTATGTCATTCTCTTCGAATCTCTCATTCCATATGCCATAATCCCGGTCCCTCTTATCTGCCTCTATGTAGGTAACTTTCTCTTTTTTATGGAACTTGTTCGTTATGGCTTTTTCCACCTTCAGGCGTTCCATCTCTGTCGGCCAACTGAGTCATATCTCTCAAATATTAGATATCTAGTTTCTTCCTAATAGAATAACAAAGACCCCTAGTGGACATTTCGACTAGCTCATGGTCAGGAACTTGGATAAAACACTTTTCCTTCAATAACCTAAACCTATTTAGGTAATCATCAATTGACTCAGTCGCCTTGCACCTCACACTAGCCAACTCTTTAAGACTAATTTTTGACTGCTCCATATAGAACTGCTCATGGAATACCCTCTATAACTAATTCCAATTATGTATGAAATGAGGAGGGAGTGTCATGAACCATGTGAAAGCATTTTTTTTAAAGGACTTGGAAAGAATATCATTTTCAAATTCTCATTGTTTGGTATATCGCTCGCTTTAGTTTGAAATCGAGTGATATGTTCGATAATTGACTTACTTGTGTCTCCTGAAAACTTAGTAAATTTAGGGACTTTCTATCCCTTGGGATGTTCTATCTGTAAAACATATTCATTCAAAGGAGACACAAAATTTGGCTTATGTAATCCTACATTAAGGCCATTTTGAGTAAGGAAGTTTTTGACTATGTGGGCTAGATTATTCTGGCCCCTCAGGTTATCTTGTCAAACATTCATCATTTCTTCTTCATCATCTTGGTTCCTACCCACCATGATTACCCCTGGGATAGCCTGGGCTAATTTTTCCTCTCTTCCCAAAACTATAGTTGGTCTGACAGGTCGAGGTATCTCTTATTGTTGTTAGCCTTCATTATAAGAAGCAAATTCAATACCATGCATCCCAATTATGCTGACTGGTGTAACTTAAGGGAATGGTTGTGCTTGGGCTTGAGGGGCGCAAAAAAAAATCGGCTATTTGACCCATTTGATTGGCAAACAACTAGTAACTCTGGTTACTGATATGAATTAGGGGATTGAACATTGTATCGATTTTTTGAGTAAACATGTTAACTCTCTCGTGGTTACTTTCATCCATTTGTTGTCTTATTGATAACACAGAGTTTTTCGTAAGAGCATACGCGTTTGGGCGAGGAAATGCAGTCCCTCCATGTTGTGTTTCTCGACTAGGGTGACTAATGGCAGACCCCGATGTCACGTATGGACTCAAAAGAGATGCTATTGTTATGTTATTATCTGCATACGTCAAAGAGTTTCTCTGTAATCCTACCATCTTTGCAGTTGGCATACCATTGGGAAAATCTTTCGACACCAGTGGCATCGTGAAACTTGGTACGTAAGAAGGCCTAAGGTCCACAAAAAGAGCATTGTCGGCATGAGAGTAGTCAGAATACTTGTTACCACGGGCAAAGAAACCACCACTCCTAGCAAGGAAATCCCATTGGCTCATTAGTTTCTATGGGATTTGTATTTTTCCGGTTTCAACTGTCGATGAGCCAGGTTATTCATTGTCTGAAGTATTATTTTGAGGGAATGATGTATTCTTAAGACGAACCATTTTGACTAAAGTTTTACAACTTCTCAAGTGCATATAAATCTAGATGAAGAAAACATTATTAAATACAAGAGAAAATCACAACAAATATAAAATGCAAACACTCTTCAAAATAAACTCAAAATTTGCACAAACAAGTCCCACTGGGTGTGCTAATTTGTTCACCGGATTTTTGAAAACAATCACTTAGTTTTAGGTTAATTACTTAAAGGAAAAAACTAGTAAATCTTAGGGCAAGTTTGTGCTAATTTTCTGAGAACAAGAAGTATGCATTTAATATTGTTGGATTGCTTGCAATGAATGGAAGTATGCATTTAATATTGTCGGATTGCTTGCAATGAATGTTAAGTAGTTTCAGTAAAATAACTAGGTTATGAAAGTAAATTAGCTAACTGATTAGACACATACGACATTAGTATTTTGAATGTTAAAGAAAACAACTAAATAAACAACTTTAAATAGAAAAATTATTTATTTAAATAAATGTAAAAGTGGTAGGCAAGTACACTTTCTTCAGGAAAACTCGTTTATCTCTTGTGTGCGGGTACTTTGAGTGTATATCAAAGTTTACAATGTTATTCCACCCCTATTCCTACCACTAGAACCTATATTTATTATGTAATGAACTAACGGTATTCTAGCGTTCAAATACTTCTTCGTCTGACACATCATCTTTGCATTCATGACTGATTCTCAATTGATCTCCATGTGTCCCTTATAATTTGGATAAGACCAAATAGTAGTTACTTCAGTTTGAAATTTGAATCCGCCTTCAGTCGAACCCTTTTGATCTGTCGAAGTTGACGCATCACTGAACATCTTGAAATTTTACTTAGTCCTTAACCAGAGTCTTAGACGTGAAAAAATATTGTTCCCTTAGCATGTCATTTGGTTGAAAGTCACCTTGACCTTACCCTATGTCAAGAAAAATTCCAACCGACTTCTTTGTCGAATTTCTCCTTTTAAATTTGTTTTTCTAACAAGTCACTACATGCCAGTCGTCAAATTAGTGGCCAATAAATAGCATCCGGTGCTTTTCCAGCTGAAAATAACTTTCCTTTCGTGACTAATAATAGCAACATAAAAAATAATTTTTTAACTTAAATATCAAAAATATTATGATAGATACTAATGAATGTATGAAAAATTAAAATTACTTAACTGAAGGCTGTTGTTATATATCTACAATTAAAAGAGAAGAAGACAATCTAAAGAGTAAATAATATTCATTAAAACCTTATTTAATTTCATAATCATCATCACAGATGACAACCACATAAAATTACATTTCTAAAACTTAAATAACAAAATAAAAATTAAATTATTAAGCCCAACATAAAAACTAAATGACAATTCATGACAAATTGTAGTAGAGAAATTGAGTACTCTCTTAAATATGGAACTAAATACAGTTACACATACGACCTACACACTTTGCTGTTTTAGGTTTCTGACACAACATATTTATGCGACATTCCGAATCTCTGACACATCGTCTACCATACCACGCTGTAAGGAGGAAAGATAATAAAATTATGTAAATTAATTTGTGAAATAATTGTGTATAAATTAAATAAGAAAATTTGAAAGGGATCAAATTGGCTTACATTCAACATTTTTTGCTGAAAGAAATAGGAAAAGAATGATAATCATAACATAAACAAATTTCACAATTTTAGTCATAATTCTACCATTTCCATGTAACAGATGGTTTTATACTTTATAATTATAATTTCCGTCCTCTATCGATAAAATAATTGTTAGCTCTTATAAAATTGTAAAAAATACTTTCTAAAATAATCAATATTAAAAGCCACTTAAGCATATTAATGCCTCTTAAGCATATTAATGTATTGTCTTTGCCCCTTTAACACACTTAGTAGAGCGATCAATTTAGAATCTTATCAATTATAAGAACTCTTATTTATTCAAGTAAATTTCCTTTTAATATTATAACTTCTTAAAATAGGAAGAAAAAAAAAACCTTCCTTTAATAGGAAAGAAAAAAAAACAAAATATGAATTATACTTTTGGAGCACACAAATATACATTAATCGAGTGTACTGTTGAATATTGGTGCATTATATATACTCATATCCTAAATTCACATGAGACAACACAAGATTTATCAATGGTACATTGTTTAAAGTAGTGTTCTTAGTCTTCAATTTATGACAATGTATGCTCATTTATAAAGTATTCATCCCTTAATTGAATCACTCGTTGGTCAGCTACATCAACCGAGAACTTAAGAAAACATGGGTAAGAACGTATTCTTAGCCAGTAATAGTATGTGAAGGACAACCAAAGAAGGAAGTCACATATTCTAAGATAATAGGAAAAATAGTCGTTCCATTTCCCATGCTTCTAAGAGAGAATAATATTGTAACCTCTCTCTTGGTTCCATAGGTCCATGCCTAAGAAGTTTCTATAAATACCTGAACCATAATGTTGAGAAAGGATAATCCAATTCACTCAAAGTTCACCTAGATACAGAGCTTCTCAACATTCCTGTGTGAGCTTTCTCTAATACCACAATGACCATAAAACCCTCAGACAGACTTACACAGCTAAGGAGTGTCCCTTAATGTACTTTTAGTAAGCACAGATGGCACCCACCATGGGGCTCAGTAAAATAAACTTACGCCACCTTCACATAAGATAGCTAGATTGTTATCCACATCTCCAACCACTCTATCCAACATGATGAACAAGAAGGTAGGAACTCATTACATAAAAATTTCTCAGAGGCGTCGGCCACAAGTGGCCGCTAATAGACTAAAGTAGATGCTAGAGGGATCAAGGCTTGAAGCTAATTGTATCATCTAGAAAACATTAGTTACTGTTTGTCAAAGGAGTCATTAAAGTGAAGGTAAATCATAGATTAAAAAGCAAACACTTGTAGCGTCTTCTAGTGAGAGCGGTATTTCTTTTATGTAAATCTAGTATTAGCTTTGACTTAGGTCAAACCTAGTATTTAATGTCTCATTATTTGTTTGATGTTGGCCATTATTAGCTTTAACTATGATGAATATTATTTCTTTCGTGTGTAGGCATTATTAGCTTCGGCTAGATGCAATGTGAAACAGAATCGTAAAACTAGTTTTGCACCACACAAAACATACACCAAATGCTATATATATATATATATATATATATATATATATATATATATATATATATATATATATATATATATATATATATATATATATATATATATATATATATATATATATATATATATATATATATATATATATGTCACTACAACATTTTCGTCTTACGGAAACAGAAGAAAATAGTTGCAAATTTTAAAAAAATTGTTGCCTTAGTCTATGAGAACGGTTTTTAGGCCGTTGAAAATCGAGGCGTCGTGTTAGCATGTCGCAACAGTTTTTTAGCATACGAAAACACCCTTAAAAATTCTGTTTCAGAAGAGACAAATATTTGACCAGATGCTTGGGACATCATGAACTACTAGTTTATGACATATTACAGCTTCTAGGAATTGATGACATACACGATGTCTGGGATATTGTAAAACAGAAACACAAACTAGTTTGCAAGGAAGTTATGATATATTAATTTTTTACAAGATGATGAAGCATAAAAGCAATAAATTAAGAACACAAGAGGTTAGTAACCTAGTTTGGTGAAACCACACCTACGTATGGAGGGACACTCTACATAAGAAAGGAAATACACTACTTCGAATTAGTACACTTAGTCTTACAAGAACCAACAAATCCTATATTGTTCAAAGTCACTTCTTAAATCTATTGTGTTTGTATTCAAGGACTTCCCCTAAATATGAGAACCTACAAACTTTCTTCTTAATCACCCAACTATGATTGATGTTTACAACTCAAGCAAAACAATACCAATAGCTATGATAAGTTACTTAAAAAATAAGTGGTGTAAAAAGATTCAACATTAAACAACCTTTAGCGTAAAATACAAGAAACACTTTTGGTCACAAGCTCATAGACTTAATTTCTTGGAACAAGGTTTACAACTCATTAAACAAACCAAACTCTATGCCATATGATATGAAAGGAGGCGCTAGAGTGGTGTATATACAAAGACTCAAATGATAAACCCTAACACTAGGTTTCTTCACACGTTACACACCTCAAAAGTGAGATTTGAGTTTCCTTAAATATCAACACAATTCTGGGATTTTCTTCTTGGATTTCTGATTTAATTTCATCCAAAATGATAGCATAATCTTTTTGGATTTGATTTTCTCCATAAAATTCTCCAACAAAATATATGATTTGTTATTAATTCAAATTCAAATTTAAAATTCCATTTAAATTGATTTGACCTCCAACAGTTTTCAAACAAATTACGCAAATGCATTGCACAAATACAACAACAAATTCGATAGAATCTAAACTAGATTTTTGCTCCAAAAACACAACAACATTGGTCTGCTGAACCAGGGCCAGATATTTCACTACACATGTTGGAACATTGTGTTTCACATGTTATAACAGTACACGCAAATTAACTATTATCCATAACTCGTAGATCTTATGATGTATAGTGAATATTGGATAGGAAAAATTTAGAACCACAACTGCAACAGTTGTCATAACTACAATAATTATCAGATGTTGCAGCATACAATGAAGATCATATGGTGTGACAAACATGTTGGAACATCGTGTTCCACATGTTACACCAGAGCATCCAAAACGGATCTTATTTATATAATTATTCTTTGTAGAGCAGTTCTTGAACCAAACCTTCCTTGAAGGTCCATTCAATCAAATATTCTTGAATTGGAACAAATCCAAACCTTTTATAGTTTATTTTAGATTATAAACAAAAACTTCTTCCCAAAAGCAAGACTCTGGATCATCTGAAGAATTTAGCACCTCAATACATTTGAAGGACATGCGAAGTCAATCAGAATCCAAACCTTAAGCCTATTTCTTAACTAGTTCTATCAAGCACTTTAGTCAAATAGCTCTTACATTAGTCTTGTCCAGCACTTTATTCAAACAACTCTTGCTTAACTAGTTTTGTCAAGAAGTTTGCCAATAACACTTCTTGGCAACAAAATTAGATGTTGGAACACATGTTGGAACATCTTGTTCCACATGTTTCCTAAAACCACATCTTATTCATGAGTTATATACCGAATGCAGCCAATCCAAACAGAACAACAATCTCTCCCTTTGGTAAGTTTTGGTTAAAATAACTACAAGATGTGTTCTTCATAAAGTATCACAAGCAGCACATAAGTCAGGTGATTTCAACATATGAAAAGTTCAACTCCATTACTCCCTCTTTTTGCCACAATATAACATTTAACAACACCAAAACCTAAAACACAGCATGGTAGGTGATAAAGGTGATGAAATACATAACATACCATAAACTATAGACTAGGTTGTGACCAAGAAACCTTCGTGTATATGAAGGTTTTAACGAAAGCCAACCTTCGTGCATGTGCGACAAAAGTAAGCTGAAGAACATGAATAAGGACAAAGGTGATGAAGTTTGGAAGTTTCATAATCGCTTTCGTTTGTGTTCTTCACTAGGGCACTTGTGTTTTGAAGGAAATAAACTAAATCTGATGTGTTTTAATTTTAAAGAAACACATTTCACCATGTTTGAAAAGACCAACCGTAGTAAAAAAAATTACATTTTTGATGACTTATAACCACGGTTGACAAATACAATCGTGGTGAAATGATTTTTAATTTTTATATAACTGAATAAATTAATGGACACACTCTTTGTTGTATAGAAAAATGGAAAAAAAGTTTGTTGGGATTCGAAGTCTATAAGCCTTAATATATAACCACAATTGTTATTACGGACCTTTATGATAAATCTGTTAATAAAGTAAAACAAAATGTAAGCGCCTAAATGTAAGTTATTACTATAGTTGATTGATTAACCAAGGTAAAAATATGTTATGATAGATATATTTTGCAGTAGTGAATGTTTTTATTTACTCGTAGAACAATTAATAACAACAAAAATAAGACATGCGAAATAGAGCAACCAAAAGAATACCTCAGCCACAACAACCCCTGATTCTGCATATGCAAATACACCTAGTGCATTAGTTAACTCTTTCCTCATATCCTTAACCTATCTAAGAATTTTTCATGGTTTGGTCCCAATTAAGCCCAAGTATCCGCACATTTTATCTATCTTTTGTAACTCTTTCTTGGAATCAACTCATTCTCTCCGACACGAGACAACCAATAAAATTGAAGAACATGAGAGAAATTGAAATTAAAAAGAAAATTAAAGAAGTGAAAGCCCTATTCGATTCATATTCTTTCAAAATCTACAAAGGGAAGAACAAGTCAACAAAATCAAAGAGGATGACTAATTCAACTAATAAAATACATAAGCTCAACATACCAGGCATATATGGATGGAAGAACTGTTACATATAACGAAATACAATAAGAGATGGACGAAATCATATATGTTTATTGAAAATCACCATTAATCTTCATTAAAAATATGTAACTATCGAAAACAAAACCAATGAGATGCTAAAACAATGATCAAGTTATATAGAAGTAAAATAATTTGACAAAACCATGTAACCATATCTTTGTATGAACTTGATTTTCTAAAGAGATTTGAGCTAATAAATTGCAAGTTTCCAATCACATGTGCTGACACAAATCACAAGCTAGATTCTGATGTTGAAGGTGATGATATAGATGCTCCAATTTTAAAGAGTTGGTGGGATCATTGAGATATCTTTGTAACACCAGATCTGACATTTGTTATGCAGTTGGAATGGTGAGTAGGTTTATGAACAAACCGAATTGGTCACATTACCAAGCTGCTGACAGGATACTGGGGTATATTAAGGGGAATCTAAAGTTTGAAGTTTTTTTTCTCTTCTGGTGTTGAATCTGATTCATAGTTGATATGTTATTCAGACTCTGATTGGTGTGGAGACAGAGTTGAAAGAAGAAGTACTTCTGTATATTTCTTCAAGTATTTGGGAGGTCTTATTTCTTGGTGCTCGAAGAAGCAACCAGTGGTTGCATTGTCAACCTGTGAAGTTGAGTATATTGTAGGTGTTTTGTCTGCATGTCAAGCTATTTGGATTATGAATTTATTGTAGGATCTGAAGATCAAGGTGAGCAAGCTTGTGAGATTGATGATTGACAATAAATCACCTATAAGACTTGTGAAGAATTCAGTGCTGCATGGAAGAAGCAAGCACAATATTTACACGAAGTTTTATATTCTGTGCAATCATTTTGAGAATGGAGTGCTTGAAATTGTTCACTGTAGCTCTCAGAAGCAGCTTGCAGATGTGTTACCTAAAACTATCAAGATTAAACACTTTATTCATTTGAGAGATGAAATTTGTGTTGTTAATTTTAGTCTTAAATGTGGATTAAGAGATGATATTAAAGTGTAATTCAAATTTAGTTAGTTAATATTTTCATTTAAATTATATTTATGATTAATTTGAGATGTATTTAATTTCCTTCGTATTATATATACTGAACTCAGTTTTTGTTTGAGGAGATTTCATAATTATAACCATTTTCAATTAAAGAGTAAACAATTAGTTACTCAATTTTTTCTCTCTTTCTCATCTTCAAACTTCTATTGGAACCTTTATCCTAAATAATGATAAATTTCTTATACTGTACTCCGTAATAGATTTTAACCTTTATTATATTCCTAAAATATTTAGATAATCCCTTAAAAATATGTATAATAAAAAGCGTAATACACGCCTTATATAATTTTCAGAATTTCCTTTAATAACAATTGGTGTATTAAAACCCATAGTGAAATTAGGGCTTTTGCTACATGCTTTTCTATTAATTCAAATATTCATTATTAACGATAATGAACTTTTCATGCTCTCGTAAAAATGAAATTATTGATGACCTGTAAATCTAATATATAAAAGGAATCTCAACCATTTGCTATTAAGAATAAACAATGATCTAACTGTGCACTCAATTAATGCATAAACAAGTCAAGAATATATTCGTAATTATGAAAGGTTAACAAATTTAAGGCATGAATTTTTTATTATTTGTGTATTTTTTATGAGGCGTTGTTACCAAGTGTGTTAAAGACAAACATAACCTATTTATTCACTTTAGAAACATTTAATATTGAGTATATCTTTTGGGAGGGTTTTTAGACACAAGTACTAAAAACTATTAAGTAATTAAACCATCTTTTGTATCCAAAGGTGTGAAAATATGAATGTAATTGTGAAGTTTTTTTATTTTGTAATCATCTTCCTTTCGCTATTTCTTCTTATTAACAATGTTGAAGGTTAGTCAATCTTATTTTTTATTTTATAATTTTTTATACAATTTAATTATAAGTTCAATTGCAATTTTGATTCTTCTATTTTATTATTTTATTAATTTTTTAATTTTCATTCTTCCATTTTAGAAATCACGTTTTTCTCCTTTTTAAATTTGTGTTGGATTTTAGTTTAAAAATAATTAAAATTCAACACAAAGTTAAAAAAAAATTGTGATTTTTACAATAGAAGATTAAAAATAAAAAAATAAAAAATAAAAGAAACAAAATTGCAATTAAACTTTAATTATATATTTAATTGTTTTATTTTCTTTCTTGTAGCGCTGAAACACAAATGTCGATACGATGAAGATTGTCCCAAAAATATGTGCCGACGTCCAACCATAGTTAAGTGTGTTATTGGCAACTATTGTAAATGTATTCATAATTTTAAGATTATATGATTTTAATAACCTAGTAATTATGAATTTGTAATCTAAGTGATAGTTATAAAAGGAAATAAGTTAACAACGAATATTATTTAGATGTTTTCTTCTCTCTTAATTGCTGAGATATTTCCATTGCTTCTAATTCATGCATATCACTTTTGCTTTTCTACCTTGTCGGTTTTCAATTAGATATTTAAAGGTAATGCTAACTAATCTCTGAAACACTTTAAAAATTTCAAATAAAAAAAATATTGAATTGAACACAAATATTTTTTTAAAAAAATACACATTTCATTATTTAGAAACTTTAAATATTTTTTTGACTTTTTTTGTAAATTTTCTAAATTATAAACAGATGAATGAATAAAAAACATAAAAATAAAGCAGCAAGTAAATGAACACAAAAAAAATATACTAGTTTCGCTTATCAATCAAGAGTATATCTAATCTCTCCACATCTCATGAGAGATTTTTACTATTGTTAGATTTTTTTACAAGCCTCAAACCAAAAAATTTCCTACAATTTTCTAACAACAACAAAGAAGCTTACCACTATCTTAAATTCCAAACACCAACAACAATGGTGGACCTTGAATCACCCTAATTCAAATGATTTATTTAACAAATAGAAAAATAACCTTTCTTATTTTGAAACAATCTGTAATAAGTACGTCACATTCTTACGGATAAAGAATTACCACACACTAGGTGAAATATACAAGCGTTTGTATGAAAAATATTGTAGACAGGCTTTGCAGCAACTTTGATAAACTTTGAGTTTTTTCTGCTTTTCTAATATATGAAAATTCAATCTTCTCCTCAAATGAACAAATCAAGATTATATAGACATTTATGTGCTCATGTGTTTCTCTCAGCTTTTTCACATTAAATAAAAATTATGCAGAAAAAAGTTTTCCGATAAAACGATACAGACACTTGAAAAAATGTAAAAATGTTCATAAAGAAGGTGAGTTTAAATTAAAAAAATATCCTCTATTTATAGTGAACCATGCACCTCTTGATTTTAAGAATCATTTGTTGGAAAATACTTATAAACAATTGTCATGATTATGAAGAGTTTTGAAGATGATTAGAGGTGAAACAACAATGCAATGGTTCAGTAATTATTCACACACAAAAAAAAGGTTAATCGATTGCCCAATATAGGAAAAACGATTACTTTCTAATTAACGTGCAAAAATATGAAGGATTTGTAATGGCTAATGAATTAACCAAAAAGTTTAATTGATTAATTGATTTTAAAATTGAAATAGTTAATTGATTAACCAAATAGGTTAATCCTTCAATCTGATTGGAAACCAAAATTTCACTTAAATAGAACTCTTGTTAATCAATTAACGTCATTTGATTAATTAATTAACCTATATAAAAACTTAAAAATTTTAAAATTGAGTTTAACAAAGACACACTTAAGGATCAAACCATATTTTCACTTGTTAAAAAAACACTCATTAAACAATCTTATGAGAAAGAATAGGATTTTCATTTAATAATCATTAAATTATTTTTAAACTAATATGGAATTTTGAAACAATTCATGCTTAAAACATTATGATTAATTCTTGAGTATCTAATGCTTATAAAATTGTTACACGTTGTACTTTAGTCTATGATCTAATTTCATTGAAACCTAAAATTTATGCAAATTTGATATTTTGATTCTAATATTTATTTTAAGATAGACTTTTGTCTTCTTCAAAATCAAGCTATAATTGATGATGAAGAACTTCATAATCTCCCCCTTTTGATGATGACAAAACATATTAATGAGAAGTTTTTTCTTGATATTTGATTTCTCCCTCTATCTTGTATATCTCCCACTTTCTTACATATCTTCTTTCTTTTGCAATTTAAGATATGATATTTTTGGTATCTTGAAAAAAAACAAAAAAAAAAAAACCATCTCTTCTTTTCTTTTTGACATTATAAAAAAGAAAATTAGTAAAATTCAAAGGAGTAAAATACTATAAGAAATATGATTTGAAGATATAAAAATGATTATCTTCTTCACAATACTATCATATGAAGTCAAATTTGACATCAATATTGATGATTCTTCAAAACATCTTTCATTCGGTGAAACTTTAAGAATTATCATATTATATGGTCTTATATCTTGAAAATTTTATCTTGATTTGACAATACTAGTATATTATCTTTAATTAACTACAAAATAATTAGTAATAGTTAGGTACTCAATATTGTTTGTGTCCTCTTGAGTTAGATTCCTTCCTCAGCCATACATACTCACCATATGGAATACCATAATTTCTTATGTGACAAGTATTAGAAGTATGCATTTTTGCATTACAATAAAAACAAGTAGGTCTAAAAATATGATTTCTTTTATTGACAGAATAATTCTTTCTATTATGAGGCCTTTTATGATGATTAACATCATGTTCTTTCTTTGATTCCTTATTGTTGAATCGCTAGTACCATTTACAAAGATAGTTTGAATTGTACTAGGTTTATTAAAATTTGAAAGGCCAAGTCCACGTTTTTTATTTGAAAATGCTTGGCTACTTACCACGAGTTTAATGAACGATCAAAATAATAATAGAGTCGCCACCGAAGTTTATTTATTTCAAAAAAAGGGAAAATATCGATAAAACCCTTACAATAAAAAATAAAATGTTCGCCACAATCAAATTTGTGTTCTGGAGTCAGTTATGCGAGGGGAAGGTATTAACACCCCTCACATCCATTGTACTCAATGAGAACCATTAAGTTAACATTGCAAATAGAATTTTAGCTTTCATTTTTTATTTTTTATTTTAATTATTTAAAGTTTGAAAGGAAATAGAAAGGACTAAAAATAAGTTTTTAATTAGAGTGCCTAACGAGACGATGAATCTCGCTCCTATGTATCCCCAGGTGCGTCAGGGAACTCAAGGCTATGTAGTTCTGGGCAATAAAAAAAATATTTTTGGATTTTTTTTATAACACTTAACATGACATTGAATCTTGTTTATGTGTATCCCCATGTGTGATGCCGAACTCAAAGCTACATAGTTTTGGGTAACAAATATTTGTATGTTGGTCGATTTTAGAGAATGATGCTTAATTCTCATTTGAGCGGAAAACATTACTTGCTACCCAAACACGGGGAAATGAACATTTTTTTTACGTCAGAATCAACAACATAATCCAGAATCTCAAACATTTATGTTATCATCACATTCGAGGGGAAAACATTACTTGCTTACTCACACATAGTAGGAACAAGAAGTTGTTTGCCTCATCTCGTAAAGGATGAAGCATCTTTCGTTTGTAACTTTTTTGACATTGAGCTAAGGCGAAAAAAGATGATTAGATTAGTTTGATCTTTCTTGGGTTGGAGACGAGTACTTGAAGCGCAAGCTATACAATATGTATCCTAATAATCGGAGAAAAGAGGCGCATACGACTAACTTCCTTTTTCATCGATTATATTTGCGAAAAGTATTTGATATGAATCGAATCAGAGTCTTTTAAAGATGACAAGTATTTGAAAGGTAAGATATACAACAGTCATCCAAGTAATCAGGGAAAAGAGGATCATACGCCTAGCTAGTCCTTTTTCATCCATTTTATTTGCAAAAAGTATTTGATATGAATCGAATTAGAGTCTTTTAAATATGACAAGTACTTGAATGGCGAGATATACAACATGTGTCCAAGTAATCGTTTAAAAGAGGGGGCATATGCCTAACTAGTCATTTTTCATCCAAATTATATGCGAAAAAGATTTGATATGAATCGAATTAGAGTCTTTTAAAGATGACAAATACTTAAAAGGAAAACTAAATATTAGTTGTTCAAGTACTCAGAGAAAAGAGGTACATACTCTTAATTACTCATTTTCTATCCATTTTATTTGCAAAAATTTTTTTTTGGATCAATTAGATTTCAATTGGAAAGTGGCATTATTTGAAAATAATACAGAGTGTACAAAAAGAGTTGAGATAAATGTAATGCGTCAGATCAACACAAATCCAATAAGTTGATGTATGAAATCTTCCAATCAAAAGTTCATAATCACAATGTTGTCTAATGCAATAGGTATATCTACCTTAACTAACTTGAAATGAATTCATCAAAAGAGATATGTTAGAATAAATGTATACATGTAAATGCTAAAGTTAAAGGGACACTAAATACAACTAATGTATAGTTGACCAAAAACCATCGTGAAGTTGTTTCTTTAAGAAATTCTATGCTAGCATTGTTGCGGTGAGAATAATGATACCAAGCTATTTTTTAACTTGAATCTTTAATTCTTAAATTCACAACCGGACTTTAATTTATCCAAAAAAGGAAAGGTTTAAAGAAAGAAAAACCTATAAAAATGCAAAGCAAAAAAGCAAGGCTTAAAGCTAAGCAAAGAGAGATCTAAAGGTTCGGGGGTTGGTTATGCCTAGGGTAGGTATTTCAAATCCTAAACATCTGTAGTACTCTACAAGAACCTCTTGTTAATATTTGTGTTTGCTAAAGTTTGCTTGCTAAATGAAATGTGCTAAGGGTAAAGATATAAAGGTTGAAACAAAGGAAAAAAGAAAAGGTTGGAAAAAAAGAAAAAAGAAAAAAGGTTGCTCGCCAAGGATCGGGGCCTTGTACCTACGTATTCTCAAAAGGTATTTTGAGAAATCAGAGCGTTCGTAGTTCCCCTCAAAAGGGGTGAGGAACTCTTGACTGTTGTCAAGGTTACAAAGGGAATGTAAGCATTTATAGGGAAGTACTTACATGGAGTGCGGCGACTCCTGAATCTAAGTTGAGATTGTTATGGTAGAGAATGTCCACGGCGGGACGCTAAACTGGAGTACGGCGACTCAGATCCTAAGGTTAGGATAAAGGGTAAAGTATGTCCGCAGCAGGACGCTAAAAGTGAGTACGGAGACTCAAATTCTAAATTGCAAAAATAAACAAGGGAAATGTCCACGACGGGACGACTAAATAAAGCATAAAAGATGAAAGTACAAACACTAAATAAAAGCAAACAACTTAAACAAAATGAAGGAAAATGCAAACAATGAGAAACAAAAAGCCTAGTGACTAAATCAGAAGAAAGATGAGTTGTCCTGTCTGAAACACTGGCGCTCAAAAAAGGATAGTCCGCTGGAGTCGACCAAAGCTTCACTTTTGATGTTATGGCAATGGATTATTCTGGATATTCGGATGATTATCCTTAAAACCAAGGATTTCGGTTCTAATCAGCTCACGCACTCAGGCTTTCAGTGCATAACAATGTTCCAAGTCGTGGCCTGGGGCACCCTCATGAAAAGCACAATGGAGGTCAGCTCTAAATCTAGCTGGAGGAGGATTAGGAGTTTGTAAAGCCTTTGTAGTAATCAACCCTTGTTGAACCAGATCAGGATAAAGTTCTGTATATGTCATGGGAATAGGATCGAATTGATTCCTATTTTGATACTGGTTTTGTCCAACAGTTAGACGTTGAGGAATCTGAGCTGGTCGTGGAGCAGCAGCAGCAGTAACGGCAGCAATAGCAGGGTGATTATACCTCGGCTGAGGACGAGGATTTCTCACTTCAACCATGACAGTGTTAGTTTGCTCTTCCTTCTTCTTATGGAAATTCCCAAAGGATTTCTTCGCACCATTAGAAGGTTCAACATCTTTGGATACCTTACCCTTTTTCAGTCCTTCTTCTAACCTTTGGCCAATGGTTACCAGGTCTGTGAAGTTTGAAGATACACTCCCAATCATCTTTTCCCAATAGAAAGGAGATAAAGTATCCATGAACATTCCCGTTAGCTCTTTCTCTGCTAGAGGGGGTTCAACTTGGGAAGCTAACTCTCTCCAACGTTGAGTGTATTCTTTGAATGATTCTTTCTCATTTTGAGACATGTTTTGAAGTTGACGGCGATCAGGGGCCATGTCCAGATTATATTTGTATTGCTTCATAAAAGCGTTGGCGAGATCTTGGAAGCAGTGAATGCTGTTATGCTCCAAGTTCATATACCATTTAAGAGAAGCTCCACTCAAGCTGTCTTGAAAGCAATGGATGAGCAACTTCTGATTGTTAGTGTAAGCTGTCATCCTTCGGAAGTACATGACCAAATGGGCTCTTGGGCATGAGTGACCTTTATATTTCACGAAATCTGGAATCTTGAATTTAGGAGGCATGACGAGGCCAGAGACTAAGCACATATTATCAGCATCGACGTTGAAGAAATCAGTACCCTCAACGGCCTTGAGTCTCTTGTCTATGTTCTGAAACTATTCGCGGACAATCTCAGGCTCAACAAAATCTTCATGGTCTTCTCCTTGAGCACTGGCAGCATTGTAGTCAAAGAAAGGAGCTTGAGCAGTCTGGGCAATGGTATGGACCATAGGTCTGGGCTCAGAGAAGATGGGAGCTTGAAAAAATAGTCTGATAGTCTGATCAAACATAGCAGTAGATGCGGGGGGTGGAGAGTAGTTAGGAGGTAAACCAAACTCTGGCCATGTTGAAGGTGGCATTTGAACAGGAGGAGGTTCAGCACTTGAAACTTCCTGCATGACGGTCCTTTGAGATTCTCCTCTGGCAATCAATACTTGAAGCATCTCGGTGATCTTAGTCATGCCTGACTTCAGTTCATCGATCTCCATTTGGATTTCTGCGTTATGTACTTCTTGCTCTGACATCTTCCGTCTATAGTTAGCTCTAGTCCGATATCGGTGTCGAGGAATCAACTTGACGACTCAAAGGCACACTGGACGATGAAGACAACTGGAGATGAGCGACTGGACAAACAGAGGTATGCAACGAACCATGCAAAGATGCAAATGCAATGCGATGCAAGACAGGATGCAAAACACACATAATAGAATCAAAGGTTCAAGATCACAACATGGATTTTGGGTAAAGCACCAACCACAGGGTATGTACTAGGGGTAAAGTACCTACACAACGGGTTCTAACAAAGTTCCCAGAGTCAACAACCCATCTTTCAAATATTATCAATTTCCCAAATCACTCGGTAGTCGATAATATTCTCAAGAGAGTCTCGTCCAAGTGTAGTATCGCGTATCAACTACTTCGGGAGTACTCCCTCATAGTCATCGCACTACGTCCTAAAAGGCCAAGGTGGGGTAAAGAGGTAATCTAAAAGTCCTCAGTGTCAAAGGCTCCTAGGTTGAAAGTAGTAATGTTTTCACGAATACTCGTTCAACAAAACTAACTCTCAAGAGGGCCTCCACTGAGCGGTGGTTTCTCAAGTTAGATTGGTCGGGAATCAACTCCCTATAAGCCTTCTTGAATATACCACCATCCTATCATAAGTGCACTCAAGTCCGGGTATAGGACTTATCCTCGCAGCTCAAGGTAACAAACCTGCATACAGAAAAACCCAAGCACAAACAGATAGATGTACAAATATAAAAGCAAGTAAACATATAGCAAACATAAATATAAACAAGGTGGGCTTAACCCTCTTAGGGGAGTCCCCAGTGAAGTCGCCATTTCTGTTGCAGTGAGAATCGTGATACCAAGCTATTGATTAACTTGAATCTTTAATTCTTAAATTCACAACCGGACATTAATTTATCCAAAAAAGGAAAGGTTTAAAGAAAGAAAAACCTATAAAAATGCAAAGCAAAAAGCAAGGCTTAAAGCTAAGTAAAGAGAGATCTAAAGGTTCGGGGGTTGGTTATGCCTAGGGTAGGTATTTCACATCCTAAACATCTGTAGTACTCTACAAGAACCTCTTGTTAATATTTGTGTTTGCTAAAGTTTGCATGCTAAATGAAATGTGCTAAGGGTAAAGATATAAATGTTGAAACAAAGGAAAAAAGAAAAGGTTGGAAAAAAAGAAAAAATAAAAAAGGTTGCTCGCCAAGGATCGGGGCCTTGTGCCTATGTATTCTCAAAAGGTATTTTGAGAAATCAGAGCGCTCGTAGTTCCCCTCAAAAGGGGTGAGGAACTCTTGACTGTTGTCAAGGTTCCAAAGGGAATGTAAGCATTTATAGGGAAGTACTTACATGGAGTGCGGCGACTCCTGAATCTAAGTTGAGATTGTTATGGTAGAGAATGTCCACGGCGGGACGCTAAACTGGAGTACGGCGACTCAGATCCTAAGGTTAGGATAAAGGGTAAAGTATGTCCGCAGCGGGACGCTAAAAGTGAGTACGGAGACTCAAATCCTAAATTGCAAAGATAAACAAGGGAAATGTCCACGACGGGACGACTAAATAGAGCACGGAGACTCCAATTCTAAGTTGCAAAGTGTTGCACCCCAAAATTTGCCCAACCTTTTCTAACCTAGGTTTATGTTTCAATTGCATAGTCATTTGCATTAGTATCATGTACATAGTGTATTCATCTGCATTGCATTGCATAGGCAAGCTATCTTAATCAGGGGATCAAGTTTTATTCTTATCTCAGGAGGTATATCCAAGGGTTTCATTCATATTCAAGACTACTCAGGCCATCAGGGAAGAATTTGAGCTTTGAAGATTTGACAAGTTGATCAGTGAATTCTCTCTTATCTTGAGGTTGTTTGGGGGATCATCAGAGGAAGGGGGATCTATGAGCCAAGAGCATGAGGTGTGTATGGATGTCATGAAGAGCCTATGTGATCATTTTGAAGAAGAACCAAGTCATTGGGATGATTGCAAGAGCCTCAGTTGAAGTCAGTCAACTAGGGTCAACACTAGGTCAACCATAGGTCAAAGATTTGTTTTGAAGGGCATCAAGGAGCATTTGAAGATTGTGGTATTCATAATTTACTATATGGATAGGGATATGGTATTGTGCTAAAGAAAAATCAAGAGGAGTCAAGGAGAACTGGAGTTACTAAATTAGGGTTCCAGTGTAAAATCCCCTGATTTAGGTCAAACTTCAAAGCAGTTTCACTCAAGATGCAAGCTTCATATGAATTCTTGGTCCACATGAAACTTGTAGAGTATCTTCATAGATTTAATTTGAGTGGTTTAAGTCATCAAGAAGATTTATAGAACTCAAGTTATAGCTCTTGCAAGTTACAGGTCATCTGAGGGCACTGAAATTTGTCTGTGAAAGTTGTCTGTCTTCCAAGCAACTTTTGACCTTCAAGGATATGTAAAATGGATTCCTGGACAACATAAGAGTTGTTCCTTATTATCTTAGATTTCTAGAATGGTATGGTATGCCTTCATATGATTTGTGGAACTCTACTTATGGTCCTGGCAAGCAAAGGGTATTTTGGTCATCTGAGGATTACAGGTCATTCTTAGCCTATGCCTAAAACTCATACAAGGGAGCTTCAAATGAAAAATTTCACAACATCAAAGTTGCTCAAAATGTCATTTTAAGTCAAGAAAAGAAGTCATGGAAGTTTGGAAATGCATAGAATGAGACTTGACCAAAGTTGGTGGAAAATGACCTAAAAAAGGCATATAAGTTGAAAAAGTTGAAATGGAAAATTGGTTTGAGAGATCTAAAAATCCAAAATGGGTCATCCAATATACCAAATTGATTCCAAACAATATTTTAGAGACATTGGTTCAGTCACTTTTTTGAGTTAGGGGTTAAAAATTGGACTTGCTTTGTAATGTTGTTACTTGCATATTAAGGCACCCTTGTAAAGCTCAACATAATGAAAGGAAAGGCTTGTTTTTTCACACATACACTTTCAATAACTCATGAGAAGAGATTTTGACACAAGTTTATAAGGGTGTATGCATGAGATGAGGGATATTCAAAGTATCATGTCATGAGAACTTCCATGAACTTTCCACTACTTTCTAGAATCCTCTAAGATCATTCCAAAACCTTCTAGATCTGTCCATCCTCATCTATATATTGAAATGAAGCCATTGGTGCAAAGGGTTGGTGAAAAGAGGGTGAAGAGAGAGTGATATACCATTTTCTCCATTTTTGCAAATCAATCTCAAACTCCATTTTCTTCTTCCTTTCCATTGAATTTTTCTCACCAAATCAATTCTTTGGATCATATTGAACAAGTGCACATAGATTAAAGTGGCCATTGATGAGTGTTTGAAGGTGTAGCTTCCAAATTGCAAGTGAAGAAAGTTGGATCCAATCTCACAGTTCAAGCATTGTCCATCCAAGATCTTGCAAACAGAAAGATTATCAGCCATTGAAGATCATTTGTGACAAGTTTCAAGCAGTGGATTGGAGTGTAGATACATCTGCCATCACCATTTTTCAGGTTTGCAAAAGCATTCGAATCCCTCTATTTATGCATTATTAGATGAAATGGTTAGGGTAATCATGTTTAGAGACCTTAGGTGATTGAATCCTGAGAATTAGAGAAGGTTCTATGAGGTTTAATGGCAGAGTGATGAAACTTTGATGATCAAGAAATCCTAGTTTAGGGGATGTTAATCATGGTGTATTAGTTCAGGATGATCAGTGCAATGTGGTGAGTACATTAGTACAAGAATTTGCAAGTTTGGTGAGCTTCCATTGCAGTGTGCAGTTGGTGAATCAGGGGTTTTCACCTATCGGGTTTGGAATTCTAGGGGGTTTCAGGGAGTGATATTGGTATGGCTGGATTCCTTGGAGTTAGTAGGTTAATTTTGGTTTTTACAAGTCTTGATTTCATGGCCTGAGGAAGTAGAACGAGGAGCTTGAAGATGGTTGCATGGAAGCTGTGAAGCTCTGAAACCCTAGGTTTGATTTGGGACGATGGCCATGCACCGTTGGATCATTTATATTATTTGACATTTTCATCTCATCCAATGGCTATTGTTTAAAGTTGAGAAATGGAGGGAGCTGACTAGCGTGAAACGATGCGTTTCACTAAACGTACCACAATGGGCCTTGGACTCAGATTCATATCCCCACCCCCCAGCGAAGCCCAACTGGAAATAACACGTGAAATGATTGCTAAACGCACCGTGAATTTAATCTTTTTCTTTTATTTTTCAACTGAATTTCTGATGCTTCGTGGGCCTTGCATAAATGATATTCGCGCCCCCCATTTTATAGCCCAGCTGAGATTTGAACTGAGCGAGCTTGCTATTCAGACCCCCTCCCCATTTTATTTCCATTTTGTGATTTTATTTTCTTTTAATATTTTTAACATCTTTAAAAAATCATAAAAAATTGAAAATAGATTGTTTTTCATTGGTTCTTTTTGGAGTAGGTCAATAATTCTGTCTAAAAAAATATTAAATAATAAAAATGGCATTTTATTTTGTTTTAATATTTTTCATGCATTTTTCTTGTAAATAGCATTTTAATAAGTTTAGTTTAGTACTCAAATTTGGTGATTTTAGTTTGAATAGATGCTTTAGCATTTTTATTCCATTCTTTTTAGGTTGATTAGTTTAGGACTTCAACTTGTATATAGGATTTAATTCATATTTTTAGAATTTAATCTTAGGTGATTTGATTAGGTGAGATTAGCATGATGAAAATTAGGGTTCCAGGTGAGCATATGTGAAATAGATTAGATTCTTTTAGGAATTTTCATTTGATTTTGGGGTATGGGACTATAGGGGTTATGGGTATAGGATAGATCCCTTAGAAAATATTAGGATTCCCCTACTGCTATTAGTATCTTGCTTATATTTGGTTGCTTGTGTGGTGTGCCCTCTTTAGGGTTATGTTTTGCCTGTGTGTGGGGTATTGGGTTTGTTTGGGATTTGGGGAGAGCTGAAGACCTGAGATGATGAAGCCCATTTGAAGATTAAGGACTGAAGGCCAACCTCCAGAGTTGATGAGGGGTATCTCTTGTTGGCAGCTGTTGAAGTTTGTAGGATCTAGGAGTTAGGCAGAGCTCTAGAGTAGCAAACTTGATTCTCAAAAATGGAAGGTCTTGATTGCCTCCATCCTTCTCTGTGATGCAGAGTCTCTCTAAGACACTCACCCCCTTCCTTTGGAAGGCTTGGTGCTAATGTCTAAGGGATAGAACTCTTGAGAGAAAATATCCTATGTGTTGATAGCAGTCTGTTTGCCACCCTTGGTGGTCAACTACTTGCTTAACACCCAATTTATTCCTGTGATTGATTCCTCAGCTTGGAGGTTGGGACTTGAAGAAAAGCCACTGGGAGATTGAAGATAAAAGACTGATGTCTGTTTGAAGCCTGAAGATAGTTGCTGATGTTGATGAAGATTGCTTTTGATGTTTAGCTTTTAGCTGTTTTAATTTTGATGTATTGTGTGAATTTCCCGGACTGTATTGTTTGCTGTTTAACTTGTTGGGTTGAAAGTGAATCCTGTTCACTTTTGCCTATTGTTTTCTAGGTTCGAGGTTGAGTGGCACTCCCTTGCCTCGCTTGTATTGTTGCATCCATGCATTTTACTGCTTTATTGTATATATTTGTTGTTTCTGTTTCTTCCTATTCCCGTAGGATCTCTGTTTCTCTCTGCGCAAGAGAGGAGCATGATAGACATTAGGTGTTAACCCATGCATGATAACATTAGGGCAGATTTTTATCCCTTTTTTCAACCCTAGGATTTTTAGAGTGTCATCTCTTCTTCCTTCAAAACAACAGAAAAACACTAATAAAGGTTATAACAGAGATTAATTCATTTCTTCCGTCAAAAGATTTGAACAAACATCAACCTTTTTGCAATAAGAAAACCCTTGTTTAAGGTGAGATTTTTCATAAAAGACACTTGAGCAGCTTGTGTCGTGCGTAGCCCGAACTACGTTTGCTCTGATCTTCCATGCTGTGTGGAAATACGTAGGCATAGGATGCGATATCCTAGCGAGCAACCTTCACCCATCCTTCCCCCGTAGTTAGGCGAACTACGTTGGCTCTGATTTCTCGTTCCAGACGGGAATACGTAGGCATAAAGTGCGATGCTTTACCGAGTCATGTTTTCTTTTCTTTTCAGACCTCATCCTTTAGTTTAGATAGAAGTGTAATCCGTACAACCAAGCAAGCGTGGATCCCATCGAGTACGATGGACGTGAGGGGTGCTAATACCTTCCCCTTGCGTAACCGACTCCCGAACCCAGGTTTTGGTTGCGATGACCATACCTTTCCCCGTTTTTGCGAGGTTTACTTTGAGCGTTTCCTTTCCCTCCGTTGGGATAAATAACGCACGGTGGCGACTCTTCTGTCAGCCGGCGCCGATTTTCGCAGTAGCGATAGATGGCGACTCTGCTGGGGATCCAACGTCCCCCGGCTGCTAAGGACTGCGATAGTTCTTATGCATTTGGGATCCAACGTCCCTTGAGAGAGTCAATCCTAGCGCTTGTTTGCCCGTCGAGGAATTTGTATGGATTTACATTTCTGTATTTACCTTTCAGCATTATATTATCATTATTATTGCTGTATTGTTGGGGTGTAACGGGTGTTCTATGATTGAGAGATAAGCCGGACCTGGGCTTGAGTGCACCTAGACTTAGAGTAGAGATTAGTGGGTGCGCACGTGCTTTGCATGTCCTAGTGTCCTGCGAAATCTACACTCAGACGAGGTTCTTCTGGTTGGCCTCCTGTCCTGCCCTTTGGGTGGCTCGGGTTGTTGGTTAGTTGGATTGTCGACTCTGGGGACCGATCATTTGGAAGTTGGCTAAGTGAGGCCTCTTCAGGATTTGATGATGCCACTCCTTCTGGGAATCGTATCATCACTCCTGAAAGTCTGTGACGCCGACGACCGCATAGGATGCCATACCTTTGTCAGTTACTAGGACATCCACCTGTGAGAGGGTTTGGGGTTATGCAGGTAACTAGACCTTCAGATACCGGTTATTTCTTGATCAGAGATCCTGGGTATTTATGGATAGTTGTGAGGTCTATCAGAGACCAGTCTGAGTTATGGTTTGAGGTCTATCAGAGACCAGTTGGAGGTATGTTATGGGTCTATCAGAGACCAGTATGGAGCTTTGTGTTGGGTCTATCTGAGACCAGGGTTGATGAGTATTGGAGGGTCTATCTGAGGCTCTTGATATGGTCCAGGCTTCTCAGCTATAGCACTTGGTCCCCGTTGCATGTTGCTTGCATTGCATTGTTTGCATACTCATTATCATTGCATCCCATTAACGTGTGTCTGTGCTGCAGGTGCATTTGCATATCCCCCGGTTCTAGTGTCTGGACTTCTGAGTATCGATCATGGCTGGTTTGAGGATGACAGTTGCCTACAAGCTACCTATCCCTGATATTACTCCACTCCTGGGTCTGATTTCTCTGGCGGATGAGGATGTCCGTAGAAGCTTCAGGCAGAGTTATGGACGGCTGTTGAGTTTGGTTCGCAGATCCACTGATGATGAGTTGAATGGGCTGTACACGCTGATGCAATTCTATGACCCGGCTTTGAGATGCTTCACGTTTACTGATTTTATCTTGGGGCCCACCATGGAGGAGTATGTAGAGTTTACTGAGCTGCCGGTTCAGAATGCAGTTCCTTTTATTCACTCTGCCGCTGAGCCCGATTTGGAGGGTTTAGCTAAGGCCTTGCATATGAATGCTTCTGAGTTGTTGATGACTTCTTGGAGAGGGGTTCCAGGTTTCTCTCTTCAGTTTCTGGTTGGTAAGGCTCAAGAGTATGCCAAGAATGGGTATTGGGTGGTCTTTAACGCTATTTTGGCTCTATGCATTTACAGGATCGTGCTGTTTCCCAATTTCCCAAACTTCGTGGACATGGATGCATTTCATCTGTTTGCTGCTGGCAACCCAGTGCCTACACTGATCGGAGACTTCTACCATTCGATGCACTACAGGAATGAGAACAGGAGAGGCAAGAACGTCTCTTGTTGCGTGCCTCTGCTGTCCATGTGGCTTAAGAGCCATCTTCCCCTGAAGGGACCTTTTGTGGATGGTGCAACCGCATCTGACTGGCCAGAGCGTATGATGAGGCTATCTTTCGAAGATGTTGAGTGGTTTGATCGAGATCTGTTGGGATCCGAGCTTATTTACAGTTGTGCTGGGTATCCTAATGTTCCGTTGATAGGGAGAAAAGGGTGCATCAACTACAACCCATCTTTGTTCGTCCGTCAGTTTGGATATGCGCTGAAGAACCCACCTCAGGAGGAAGAAGTACAGGAATCTCTGTACTTCACCGGTGATTTGAGTGGAGAGCTAATAGCCAAGCTTCGGCATGCCTGGACGCGTATTAACCGAAAAGGGAAGCCACTGTTGGGGAAGAATGATTGCCAGGCATATGCACCCTACAAAGTTTGGATCCGAGTGAGAGCCAGACAGATACTGATGCCATTTCCAGCAGCTCCGGTCCCTGTTCATATTCCGGTGGAAGAGCCAACCACTGTCGCTAGGGAGGTCTACGAGCAAGTTGTGAAGGAAAAGGAAGCCTTGATGAAGATTAATGAAGAGTTAGAGAAGGAGCTAGCTCAGATGCGGAGTGAGAAGAATAAGGCCGTACGAACTAGTGAACAGGCTAGGTGCTGAGTTGACTGAGGAGAAGAAAAAGCGCGAACGTCTGGGTCAGGAGTTCAGAAGCTCCCATGACATGTTGGAAGCCAAAAAGAAAGCACTCGACGCCGCTCACCGAGAGATCTCTTCTTGCATAAGACATGGAATGCTACGCTGACCAACAACAAGAAGAGGGAAGATAAGTTGAAGCAGCAAATTTCTGACCTCGAGAAGCAGTTGAAGGCTAGCATTGAGAAGTGTGAAGAAGAGGTAATGACCAGATACAACCTCCAGAAAGCACTGAACAAAGCCATCGAAGGCAGGAATGAAGCTGTGTCTCAGAAGCGGAAGTTAGAGGATCGCTTCGGAGCAGGGGCATGGGAGGAAGCTGCTGGAGACGTGCGACGTGTTCTCAAGAGAAGAAACCAGCTTGTCGAGGGTCTGCTTGCCCGACCAAGTCATCCAGAGACCAAGAAGTTAATAGAAGAGTACCGGGCTCATGGGAGTACTTGATCTTTTCATGTATTGACTTATATGCTTTATTTGCATTTGTGCTGACCATCACCAGGATTGTTGGTTGAGGTCATGCCATCTTATTATACTCTCAGTGATATTGTATTCTTGGATTTCTCTTCAATATACGAGGTTTTCTATGATTCAGCTCCAATCACTGTCTTGGTAGCATTGTCACTGCACTGGCACTCTCACACTAGAATCGGGGAATGATAATCCCTAATGCACAGACACACATTGCATTTTGCATACATACTCATATTTGCATTGCAGGTTTATGATTCATGTATCTTATCTCTCGCATCTTTTTCAGGTATTTTCAGGATTGCAGAAAAGCGGGTCCACCGTTACTCTACAAGAATCAACCAGAAG
This sequence comes from Lathyrus sativus, assembly GCA_963859935.3. Lineage (NCBI taxonomy): Eukaryota > Viridiplantae > Streptophyta > Magnoliopsida > Fabales > Fabaceae > Lathyrus > Lathyrus sativus. The sequence continues at coordinate 372,839,178 of OZ012739.1, forward strand.
AAGATCATGGACAACGTGCAGAGTGAAATGCAAGAGATGCGTGACAGGATGGCCCTGCTCATGCAAACCATGGAGACTATCGCCAAAGGACAAGAGCAGCTGCAGAATCTGGTTCAACCGATAGTCGCACGGGCTGAGAACAACGGGACACCGCATGGTGAAAACATTGCTGCTTCTCCCCGAGTTGAGAATCGTCAAAGTGCTGACGCTGTTCCTGTAACCGGTTTGAATGCTGGAGAAACTGGTCCTGTAGGTGGAGGCGGAAACACCGGCAATATGAATGTCAATACAGATACTGCTGGGGTATTTGTGGGCAATGTCAACCAGGGTTTCAATGGGGGTGTCGAGAACGTCGGAATAAATGGTATCAATGGTAACCAGGGCTTCAATGGTGTGAACATGGGGTATGGCAGCACTGCTGGCGCCAAGGCTGGATTTGGTGGTTATGGTAATCTTGGATATGGAGCGGGTGCATACAACACTCAAGAGATGGGTAATCTGAGGTATGACCCCAGGTATGTTCAAACAGGTCCGGGTCGCGATGCCGATTATGTTGGATACGAAGCAGTACCTCGCTGGGAGGATCGCCAGGAGGATGTGTTCTCTGGTCAGAACGAAGGATATGGGAGGCCCGCAGGAGACAACCATCGGATGAGATTGCTAGAGGAGAAAGTAAATGGGTTGGCCAACCAGAATGCTCTTGGGTTGGATATGTCGAATATGGGGTTAGTCCCAGGGTTGAGAGTCCCGCTGAAATTCAAAGCACCGTCATTTGATAAGTACAAAGGGGATACATGCCCTAGGGTGCATGTGCGCGCATTTTACAGGCGTATGTCTGCATATTCTGAGGATGAAAAGATGCTAATGCATTTTTTCCAGGATAGCCTGTCAGGGCCATCGCTGGAGTGGTACATGAGCTTGGAACCTACTCAGATCAGGAGTTGGAAAGAGCTGGCAGAGGCTTTTGTTCGGCATTATCAGTATAATAGTGATCTCGCTCTTAACCGAGTTCAGTTGCAAAGCATGTCTCAAAAGTCTAGCGAGAGCTTTAAAGAATACGCCCAGAGATGGCGAGATTTGGCTGCTAGGGTGCACCCTCCTATGGTGGAGCGCGAAATGATGGATATGTTCATAGGAACTTTCTCTGGAATGTACTATGACCGATTGCTCAACTTTTCAATGAGTACTTTCTCTGAGTTGATCTTGATGGGGGAGCGCATTGAAAACGGGGTGAAGATTGGTAAAATTCAAGCGGGTGAGTCTAGTTCCGCAGGTGGTAATAAGAAGACGTTTGGTGGTAAGCGGCAAGGTGATACCAATGCTGTATACAGTGCTCGACGAAAGAATAAAGGTCAGAACTGGCATCAGCAGTCGCAGGTTGCAAGTGTAACCATTCCAGGGCCTTCTCAGCAACAGAGACAACAACCACCGCAGCAGGCTCAGCAGCAGCCTAATAATAATCAGCGCAGATTTCAGAACCCACGACCGAGGAGAGTATTCGAAGTTCCGCCGGTATCATATGCAGAACTCCTTCAAACTTTGTTGAAATTGCAGTTAGTCGAGAAGAGGACCTTAGCACCACCAACCGGCCAGCCGCCAGTCGGATATGATGTTAATGAGCACTGTGACTTCCATTCGGGCGCACCGGGTCACAATATTGAGAATTGCCTAGCTTTCAAGCATAAAGTACAGGATTTGCTTGATAGTACGACTATTAACTTCGGGAAGGAAGGTCCCAATATCACTCAGCAGCCAATGCCCAAGCATGGTGGGGCTGGGGCCAATGCAATCATGGTAGATGATGAGTTGAATTTGGTTTCAGAGGTGAGCGAGCTAAAAACCCCTTTGAGTCTCGTAAAGCAGCGCTTGTTGAAAGGAGGTGTCTATCCCGGCTGCGGCGAAGGGTGTGCTGACTGTTTGGTGCAACCTGAGGGCTGTGAGAAGTTGAAGAGGGGAGTTCAACGTTTGATTGATGAAGGAACTTTGCAGTTTGACAGGGCTGCGGGGCGAGAGAAGTCTGTTGAGACAAAATCTGCAGAAGAGCATAGAGAGATTGCCACGATCACTATTCCGTTCAAATCGGTGACTATTTCGGCATCATCAAAAAGGCCGACCATTACTATTACCAACGCCAAGCCAGTCCCTTTTGAAAGCACAAAGGCAGTCTCATGGTGCTATGGTGCTGAGGTGTATTGCAATAGGGAAAAGATTGACTTGAATGATCCGCCAGCGGGATCCGTAGATAATATAGTGGGAGCAGGTGGTATAACCCGGAGTGGGAGAATTTTCACTTCACCCGAGGTCGAAGCAGAGAGGCTGGCCAGAGGTAAGAACGAAGTTGTCGAAGGGGAATCTTCGGGAAGTAAAGAGAAAGAGCCGATAACCAAAGATGTGGAAGAATTCATGAGGTTAATCCGCAAAAGTGATTACAAGATTGTAGATCACCTGCAGCAGACCCCGTCAAAGATCTCTATATTATCGTTGCTGCTGTGTTCTGAGGCGCATAGAAATGCCCTGTTGAAGGTACTTGAGACATCCTTCGTGCCGCAAGAGATTTCAGTTAATCAACTGGAGGGAGTTATAACGCATATTAACGCTGGGCATGGGCTGGGATTCACGGATTTTGACTTAACGCCTCGAGGGCGTGATCATAACAATGCTTTGCACATCTCTATTGAATGCCGGGGCACTGTGTTATCCCATGTGCTGGTAGACACTGGGTCCTCGCTGAATGTGTTACCAAAGAAAGCTCTGTTGAAATTAGATACCCGTGGTTTGTTGTGCACACCTAGCGATTTGGTGGTAAGAGCCTTTGACGGAACCAGGAGGTCAGTATTCGGGTCAATAACGTTACCCATTCAGGTAGGTCCGGAGGTGTTTGATACAGTATTTTACATCATGGACATTCAGCCGGCATATAGTTGTTTGATTGGGAGACCTTGGATTCATGCCGCTGGGGCAGTAACTTCTACGCTCCATCAGAAGCTGAAATATATGGTTGATGGGAGTATTGTGACGGTGTGTGGCGAAGAGGACATCCTTGTCAATCATTTATCTTCTTTCAAGTACGTGGAGGTAGACGGAGAGATTCATGAAACGCTGTGTCAGGCGTTCGAAGGGGTGAAGGTTAAAGAAGAAGCTCCAGTAAAGAGTGAAGGGCTAGAGGTGGCAGTATCCTCATATAAAGAAGCCAAGGCGTTGGTACAAGCAGGAGAGACTCAGAAGTGGGGGAAGATTCTGGACATCCCAGTGAAGCAAGACAAGTATGGCTTGGGGTACCGTCCATCTTCCTCGCATAGTGCGCCTAAGTTCAAGGGACCCGTCGTGTTCATGCCTGGAGGAGTCAGCTTCGAAAGGATTAATGTTGTGTCTGATACGGAGGAAGCGGATAGCGATTGCGACATGGACTCATGGATTCGACCCAGCACGCCAGGGCAAAGCCTATGCAACTGGTCCATCCAGGACGTCATCCAAGTCACCAAACAGTAATGCATTGTGTTATTTTTTCAATCATTGTATGATCACATGCCTTGCCCGGGGCATCGTTGATTTTGTCTTAGGGCCTAACTGTTTACATGTATGTTTGCATAATCAATAAATGACGGCGTTTTTTACATCCAAATGTTGTGATCCTTTTCTCTCTGTTTTTATTTTATTTTTCAATAAAATGGCAGCGCGGTTATGCATTTTGCTAGTGCAGCATTTTGAAGCACTTAACCGTTTCCCTCGCAGGATTCATGAATTTTCAGATGACACCGACCAAAAACTTCCTATGACTCGTTTAGACTTCGAGCATCTGATCTTCCAAGCTGAGGAGGAGATTGTGGAGGATAGTGACTTACCAGAAGAGCTCAGTCGGTTATTGAAGCAAGAGGAAAGAGTCATTCTGCCTCACCAGGAAGAGATTGATATTGTCAACTTGGGGTCTGAAGAATGCATCAGGAATATTCGTATAGGGGCTGCCTTGCAAGAGGACATCAAGCGAGAGCTCATTGAGATGCTGCGTGAATACAGTGATATATTTGCTTGGTCCTATGAGGACATGCCAAGTTTGGACACTGATATGGTTGTTCATCGTCTGCCGTTGAAAGAGGATTGCCCGCCCGTGAAGTAGAAGCTCAGAAGGACTCATCCTGACATGGCCGTAAAGATAAAGGAAGAAGTGCAGAAGCAATGGGATGCTGGATTCCTGGCCGATACCACCTATCCCACTTGGGTCGCTAATATCGTGCCCGTGCCAAAGAAAGATGACAAGGTTCGAATGTGTGTTGATTATAGGGATCTGAATAAAGCGAGCCCGAAGGATGATTTCCCGCTACCACATATTGATGTGTTAGTTGACAACACGGCTCAGTTTTCAGTGTTCTCCTTCATGGATGGATTTTCAGGGTACAACCAGATCAAAATGGCTCCGGAGGATATGGAAAAGACGACCTTTATCACCCCTTGGGGAACCTTCTGTTACAAGGTGATGCCCTTTGGTTTGAAGAATGCTGGGGCAACGTACCAGCGGGCCATGACAACGCTTTTTCACGACATGATGCACAGAGAGATTGAAGTGTATGTCGATGACATGATTGCCAAGTCTCAAACAGAGGAAGAGCATCTGGTTAATTTGTTGAAGTTGTTCAAGAGGCTGAGGAAATTCAGGCTGAGGCTGAATCCTAATAAATGTACCTCCGGAGTGAGATCCGGGAAGCTACTGGGGTTCATTGTGAGCAAAAAAGGAATCGAGGTCGATCCTGCAAAGATAAAAGTTATTCAAGAAATGCCAGCACCGAGAACCGAAAAAGAAGTCCGTGGATTCTTAGGGAGGTTGAATTACATTGCTAGGTTCATCTCTCACCTAACGACCACGTGTGAACCATTATTCAAGCTGTTAAAGAAAGATCAAGCGGTGGTCTGGAATGATAATTGCCAAAGGGCATTTGAAAAGATAAAAAAATACTTGCAGGAACCTCCGGTGTTGATACCCCCAGTAGCGGGACGACCGTTGATTATGTACCTGACGGTTCTGGAGAACAGTATGGGTTGTGTTCTCGGTCAACATGACGAGACAGGGCGGAAAGAGCATGCAATTTATTACTTGAGTAAAAAGTTCACAGACTGTGAATCTCGATACTCTATGCTCGAAAAGACGTGTTGTGCATTGGCGTGGGCTGCCAAACGTCTAAGACAGTACATGCTGAATCACACAACCATGCTGATATCAAAGATGGATCCGATCAAATATGTATTTGAGAAACAAGCGCTCTCTAGAAGGATTGCTAGATGGCAGATGGTATTGACAGAATACGATATCCAGTATGTTTCCCAGAAGGCCATTAAGGGAAGTGTTCTGTCCGAATACCTCGCCGAACAGCCAGTTGAGGATTATCAGCCTATGAAGTTCGAGTTTCCTGATGAGGACATAATGTACTTGAAGGCTAAAGATTGTGATGAGTCGTTGCCTAGTGAAGGTCCTGAGCGGAGTTCCCAGTGGCAAATGATTTTTGATGGGGCTGTCAATTCATACGGTAGTGGGATTGGGGCAATCATTACAACTCCCCACGGGTCGCACATCCCGTTCACAGCCAGATTGACTTTTTCAGTGACGAACAATGAAGCCGAGTATGAAGCTTGCATTATGGGGCTAGAGGAGGCTATCGATATGAGGATTAAGAATCTGGATGTATATGGGGATTTAGCATTGGTTGTGAATCAGATTAAGGGAGAGTGGGAGACGCGCCAACCTAATCTGATACCGTACATGAATTATGCGAGAAGGTTGCTACCTTTCTTTGATAGGATGGAGTTCCATCATGTACCTCGGGCGGAGAATCAAATGGCAGCCGCCCTTGCAACGTTATCCTCGATGTATAAAGTCAACCGCTGGAATGAGGCTCCCAGCATCGTCATCTCTCGCCTTGATAGGCCGACCTTTGTGTTTGCAATTGATGAGGCATCTGACGGTAAACCATGGTATCTCGACATACAGAATTTCCTGAAGAATAAGGAATATCCGGCTGGGGCATCCAGTCGTGATCAGAAGACTCTAAGGAGATTAGCAGGCAACTTCTATCTGAATCCCGACGGCGTGTTGTATAGAAGGAACCACGATTCGGTACTCCTCCGGTGTGTAGACGAGAAGGAAGCCAGTTTGCTCATGGAAGAGATCCATGAAGGAACTTTTGGTACATATGCAGGCGGGCATGCTATGAACCGAAAGTTGCTGCGGGCAGGGTATTACTGGTTAACAATGGAAACTGACTGTTTTAGATTTGCCAAGCGGTGTCACAAGTGCCAGATCTATGCTGATAAGATCCATGTGCCACCCAGTCCACTGAATGTTATGGCTTCTCCGTGGCCTTTCTCCATGTGGGGGATTGATATGATCGGCAAGATTGAGCCTACTGCTTCTAATGGGCATCGCTTCATTCTGGTCGCGATCGATTACTTCACCAAGTGGGTGGAAGCAGCATCCTACGCCAATGTGACGAAGCAGGTGGTGGCCAAATTTATCAAGAAGGATATAATTTGCAGATACGGTATTCCTGAACGAATCATTACTGACAATGGTTCGAATTTGAACAACAAGATGATGAAAGATTTGTGTCGGGATTTCAAGATCGAGCATCATAATTCATCTCCCTACAGACCCAAGATGAATGGCGCTGTTGAAGCGGCCAACAAGAACATAAAGAAAATTGTTCAGAAGATGGTGGTAACGTATAAGGATTGGCATGAGATGCTGCCATTCGCTTTGCACGGTTATCGTACTACAGTGCGTACATCAACCGGGGCAACACCGTTCTCACTAGTATATGGCATGGAGGATGTCCTGCCATTGGAGGCTGAGATACCATCTTTGAGGGTTTTGCTTGATGTTAAGCTGGAAGAGGCAGAATGGGTGAAAAGAAGATTGAATCAGTTGAGCTTGATAGATGAGAAAAGACTGGCATCCATTGCACATGGTAGGCTGTATCAGAGCCGAATGAAGAAAGCGTTCGACAAGAAGGTTCGACCCCGAAGTTTTCAGACGGGTGATCTTGTGCTGAAGAAGATTCTCCCGCCGCAATCGGATCACAGGGGCAAATGGACTCCCAATTACGAAGGTCCATACGTCGTGAGAAAGGTCTTCTCTGGAGGAGCCTTATTGTTATCCACCATGGATGGTGAAGACTTTTCATCCCCTGTGAACTCGGACGCAGTTAAAAAATACTTTGCTTAAAATTGACCCGCTGGACAGTAAAAAAGAGAGTCCAGGCAAAAATGGGGCATCCTGGCGAACCAAAAACAGAATAAAAAGGTTCGGGCAAAAGTTAGGGATAAAATGAAAAAATGTACACCCGCGAAGTTGAAAACCTACACTGGGCGGCTTCGGCAAAAAAGGGTATCCCGGTGAATCGAAAACCCGCAAAGGGCGATTCACGCAAAAGTTAGGGATTTAAGAAGCAAATGACTGCGGTCCAAGTTTGATTGTTCAACGGTTTGGGAGCATCTGGGGGTCAATTATCCAAAGCAATTTCTTCCGAAGACAGAGATCGGGAAAGCGTCAGAGTCCGACGAGTCATAGGAGGATCGGTTCATGGTGTTCGTCTGTAACACGTTGCCGACATGTGTACAAATTTTATTCTGTATATTCGTATACTTCTGCATTTGTTTATGCGTGACTACCTCTTTTCAGGAGTTGCATCTGATGTACAAATATTGCCTATTCTCAGGCCGTTATCAATAAAGTGTTTTATTCAGTGTAGTGTGTGACTTTGGTTTTAATTTTTACAGTTTTGTTTGCAAAAAATGCCGATGTTTTCGATAAACTTACATGCATGTAAACAGGCGGGCCTCGGCCGATGATTGTTAAAACCAAAAATTACCTGAATGGATGTCATGGGTGATTACCAAGATGTCTCTTCTTGCATAGATTGCCTTGCGTTTGCTTGTTGACTTTTGCAGGTATTCAAAAGCTCGCAAAGCTCCCCGCCAGAGTCCATGGCAGGCTGGTATCCTTTCCAGAGGATGAATGTTGTGTCTTCCCCAGTGAAGTCACCCCAGGCAAGATTGAATGTTATCTCCCCAGGGGAGCGGAGATTGCGTCAAAGGAAAAGATCAATGTATCTTCAGTAGCTCAGAAGTAGCTCATCAAGCAGAGCAGAGTGCTCCCCAGTGAAGGTCGAGACGGATGTGATTAACTTCCTAGAGAGTTCTCGTGCAGTGCAAATCAGAATGTGTAATTCAATCCCCAGCTCAGTGATAGCAGGATGATTTACCCAGCTCAGTGGTAGCAGGAGAGGTTCCCCACAGAGTGTGATCAGTTGGTTGGAGCCGCTGAAAGGAGTTTTCCCGAGAAAGAGTCCTTTCTTTCCCCAGCGAGTCACTCTCCCTCGTCAGGAAGATCGTCCTCAGCAGATTTTGGAGTTTTGAGCTACTTTCCTAGCAAGATGGTTATCCCCAGCGGAGTTAGTTCATCTTTTTCAACATTTATTTTGTTGGAAGCGTATCGGTAGTATTCCGGTCATCCCCAGCGGATCCAGTGTGTCTTCAGCATTTATTTTGCTGAAGTAACTCGTTGCATAAGCATGCATCATAAGCATTTGCATTTTACACGAGCCCGTAGCATTTCCATGCAGTATGGAAGCATTTCGTCATCATCAAACATGCATATTTGAAACATAAGCCAGGTGGTTATCTCTTCAGCTTCAGATATGATGTTCCCTGCCGATAAGTGAAATCTGGGTTTTAGGAAGATGTGGAATTTGTGGTCAAAGTATGCAGTGATCGTATTTTGTACCATCTACGGGGTTCATATGGCAAGGCACGCAGTGATCGTGTGAATTTTGGGATGTTGATTTGTGGCCCAAGTGCGCAGTGATTGTATTTGTACCATCTATGGGGTTCATGTTGTAGGGCACGCAGTGATCGTGTTGATCTTGGTATGTGTATCGGTGGTCGAATAGCGCAGTGATCGTATTCGTCCCGATCTGAGAAGATTGTTTTGTAAGGCACGCAGTGATCGTGTTGACATCATTTCGGGGTTTATTGAGCAGGACGCGCAGTGATCATGTTTACTCTATTGGTGGTGCAGGACACGCAGGATCATGTTTACTATATCATATGATGTTGTTGGTCGATATGCGCAGGGATCGTATTTGCCTATGGACTCGCAGTGATCGTGTTCATCCAGATTTTGTTGGTCGCTATATGCAGCGAACGTATTTATCCGTTCTACAGTGATTATGGGTTGATACGCAGTGATCGTGTTCATCCAGTCTTTGTTGATCGGTATACGCGGTGATCGTATTTGTACGTTATGCATGCAGTGAACGTGTTCATCTGGTTGTTGAAGGCCGAAGTACGCAGTGATCGTATTCGTCCCATGTTTGAAGTTATGTCGCAACACGCAGGGATCGTGTTTCCTCCAGTCAAGAGGGCCGTGACATGAGGCGCGCAGTGACCGCGTTTACCCTATGTATGGTTAGAATATGCAGTGATCGTATTCGTCTAGTTATGTGGGTTAGTTGAGGCACACAACACGCAGGGATCGTGTTCTCTCCAGTCAAGAGGACCGTAGCTCAGAACGCACAGTGATCGTGTTCGAACGCGCAGGGATCGTGTTCAAGATACGCAGTGATCGTATTCATACGGCACGTAGTGATCGTGTTGATGGTACCATGGGAACTTGTGATGCGGAGTACGCAGTGATCGTGGCTACTGTATCAGTTGGTTTTGTTGGTCGACATACGCAGTAATCGTATTCGTCCTACTACATGGGTTGGTTTCGTGGCACGCAGTGATCGTGTTGACATCATTTTGGGGGGTTTTTTGTTGGTCGAGATGCGCAGTGATCGTATTCGTCCTATGGCAGCACACGTAGTGGTCGTGTTTATCATATTGGTGGTTGAAGTACGCAGTGAACGTGTTCGCATCTTCTATGTGGATTAATTCCGTCTGGCACGCAGTGATCGTGTTTATCTCATCCGGTTGGATTTATGGTCGATATGGTTATAACGCGGCACGCAGGGATCGTGTTCGTCGTGTGTGTACCATCATGTGATTTTGTTTGCAGCATCAAGATGCGCAGTGATCGTGTTCATCTTGCTACAGAGGTTTGTTGTGCCAGACATGCAGTGATCGTGTTCGTCAAGGCACATTCCCCTAGCAGAGTTGCTTGGTCAAAGCATTTCTCTTTCTCCCCAGCTGAGTCCTTTCTCAGAGTACAGTAGAAACGGCATGTTGCAGATTTTGGGTGGTTACCCACAGTTACCCCAGTAGAGACATAATCCCCAGCGGGGTGATCTTCAACGATATACTTGGTTAAGTTCCTCGTAGTCCCCGGCAGGGCATTCTTCGACAAGACGCTTGGTTGAATTCCTTGTATTCCCCAGCTGAGTCTTTCTCAGGATGCCGTGGTATCAGTGTTAGAAGGCAGTAACGCAGATTTTCGGGTGGTTACCCGCAATTTCCCAACAGAGTGATGTTCTCCAGCAGGGTGTTACTTCAATAGGTTGCTTGGTTAAGTCCCTCATAGTCCCCAGCAGGGAGCTCGTTACAGGAGTTGTTTGGTTAAATTCCTCGTATTTTTCTACAAGGTTATTCTCGTCAAGGGTGCTTGGTTAAGTTCCCAATTTCCCCAACAGGTGTTTGACGGCAGTCGTCAGAATCGTCCCCTCAGAGTTACTTGGTCAAGTTTCTCATTTCCCCGCGGAGTCGGTTGTTCATGTCTTTGGACATTGTTTCGCTTGGTTAAGCGTTCGCTCGTGTCTTCAGGATACGGAAGGTTGATCAGTGAAGTCAACATGACAAGTGAAGTCGGTATTCTCCCGCTGTTTAGCATGTGCTTGGTTGATAAGTGAGATCAACAGAGGTTGATAAGTGAGATCAACAGAGGTTGATAAGTGAGGTCAACAGAGGTTGATAAGTGATGTCAACAATTTATCGTAGTGTGGTGTATGCTCATTTCTTCGGAATGGAGTGGTCTGCAGACAATATCAGATTGGCAGATGGATGGCTAGTTGTTGCTGTGACGACAGAAGCCAGTTCCCAGGGTTTTCCCAAGCAGTAGTCGTATTCCCAATTTATTTTTGCGGTTGGCAAATTTTCGGGTTCTTTCGTATTCAACCGTCTCGTACCTCGAATTGTCTGAAGGCTGCGCGCTCTTCATCCAGTCTGGCCCAAGTCGCTTGAATAGGGGCAGCTGTTGCACCCCAAAATTTGCCCAACCTTTTCTAACCTAGGTTTATGTTTCAATTGCATAGTCATTTGCATTAGTATCATGTACATAGTGTATTCATCTGCATTGCATTGCATAGGCAAGCTATCTTAATCAGGGGATCAAGTGTTATTCTTATCTCAGGAGGTATATCCAAGGGTTTCATTCATATTCAAGACTACTCAGGCCATCAGGGAAGAATTTGAGCTTTGAAGATTTGACAAGTTGATCAGTGAATTCTCTCTTATCTTGAGGTTGTTTGGGGGATCATCAGAGGAAGGGGGAGCTATGAGCCAAGAGCATGAGGTGTGTATGGATGTCATGAAGAGCCTATGTGATCATTTTGAAGAAGAACCAAGTCATTGGGATGATTGCAAGAGCCTCAGTTGAAGTCAGTCAACTAGGGTCAACACTAGGTCAACCATAGGTCAAAGATTTGTTTTGAAGGGCATCAAGGAGCATTTGAAGATTTTGGGATTCATTATTTGCTATATGGATAGGGATATGGTATTGTGCTAAAGAAAAATCAAGAGGAGTCAAGGAGAACTGGAGTTACTAAATTAGGGTTCCAGTGTAAAATCCCCTGATTTAGGTCAAACTTCAAAGCAGTTTAACTCAAGATGCAAGCTTCATATGAATTCTTGGTCCACATGAAACTTGTAGAGTATCTTCATAGCTTTAATTTGAGTGGTTTAAGTCATCAAGATGATTTATAGAACTCAAGTTATAGCTCTTGCAAGTTACAGGTCATCTGAGGGCACTGAAATTTGTCTGTGAAAGTTGTCTGTCTTCCAAGCAACTTTTGACCTTCAAGGATATGTAAAATGGATTCCTGGACAACATAAGAGTTGTTCCTTATTATCTTAGATTTCTAGAATGGTATGGTATGCCTTCATATGATTTGTGGAACTCTACTTATGGTCCTGGCAAGCAAAGGGTATTTTGGTCATCTGAGGATTACAGGTCATTCTTAGCCTATGCCTAAAACTCATACAAGGGAGCTTCAAATGAAAAATTTCACAACATCAAAGTTGCTCAAAATGTCATTTTAAGTCAAGAAAAGAAGTCATGGAAGTTTGGAAATGCATAGAATGAGACTTGACCAAAGTTGGTGGAAAATGACCTAAAAAAGGCATATAAGTTGAAAAAGTTGAAATGGAAAATTGGTTTGAGAGATCTAAAAATCCAAAATGGGTCATCCAATATACCAAATTGATTCCAAACAATATTTTAGAGACATTGGTTCAGCCACTTTTTTGAGTTAGGGGTTAAAAATTGGACTTGCTTTGTAATGTTGTTACTTGCATATTAAGGCACCCTTGTAAAGCTCAACATAATGAAAGGAAAGGCTTGTTTTTTCACACATACACTTTCAATAACTCATGAGAAGAGATTTTGACACAAGTTTATAAGGGTGTATGCATGAGATGAGGGATATTCAAAGTATCATGTCATGAGAACTTCCATGAACTTTCCACTACTTTCTAGAATCCTCTAAGATCATTCCAAAACCTTCTAGATCTGTCCATCCTCATCTATATATTGAAATGAAGCCATTGGTGCAAAGGGTTGGTGAAAAGAGGGTGAAGAGAGAGTGATATACCATTTTCTCCATTTTTGCAAATCAATCTCAAACTCCATTGTCTTCTTCCTTTCCATTGAATTTTTCTCACCAAATCAATTCTTTGGATCATATTGAACAAGTGCACATAGATTAAAGTGGCCATTGATGAGTGTTTGAAGGTGTAGCTTCCAAATTGCAAGTGAAGCAAGTTGGATCCAATCTCACAGTTCAAGCATTGTCCATCCAAGATCTTGCAAACAGAAAGATTATCAGCCATTGAAGATCATTTGTGACAAGTTTCAAGCAGTGGATTGGAGTGTAGATACATCTGCCATCACCATTTTTCAGGTTTGCAAAAGCATTCGAATCCCTCTATTTATGCATTATTAGATGAAATGGTTAGGGTAATCATGTTTAGAGACCTTAGGTGATTGAATCCTGAGAATTAGAGAAGGTTCTATGAGGTTTAATGGCAGAGTGATGAAACTTTGATGATCAAGAAATCCTAGTTTAGGGGATGTTAATCATGGTGTATTAGTTCAGGATGATCAGTGCAATGTGGTGAGTACATTAGTACAAGAATTTGCAAGTTTGGTGAGCTTCCATTGCAGTGTGCAGTTGGTGAATCAGGGGTTTTCACCTATCGGGTTTGGAATTCTAGGGGGTTTCAGGGAGTGATATTGGTATGGCTGGATTCCTTGGAGTTAGTAGGTTAATTTTGGTTTTTACAAGTCTTGATTTCATGGCCTGAGGAAGTAGAACGAGGAGCTTGAAGATGGTTGCATGGAAGCTGTGAAGCTCTGAAACCCTAGGTTTGATTTGGGACGATGGCCATGCACCGTTGGATCATTTATATTATTTGACATTTTCATCTCATCCAATGGCTATTGTTTAAAGTTGAGAAATGGAGGGAGCTGACTAGCGTGAAACGATGCGTTTCACTAAACGTACCACAATGGGCCTTGGACTCAGATTCATATCCCCACCCCCCAGCGAAGCCCAACTGGAAATAACACGTGAAATGATTGCTAAACGCACCGTGAATTTAATCTTTTTCTTTTATTTTTCAACTGAATTTCTGATGCTTCGTGGGCCTTGCATAAATGATATTCGCGCCCCCCATTTTATAGCCCAGCTGAGATTTGAACTGAGCGAGCTTGCTATTCAGACCCCCTCCCCATTTTATTTCCATTTTGTGATTTTATTTTCTTTTAATATTTTTAACATCTTTAAAAAATCATAAAAAATTGAAAATAGATTGTTTTTCATTGGTTCTTTTTGGAGTAGGTCAATAATTCTGTCTAAAAAAATATTAAATAATAAAAATGGCATTTTATTTTGTTTTAATATTTTTCATGCATTTTTCTTGTAAATAGCATTTTAATAAGTTTAGTTTAGTACTCAAATTTGGTGATTTTAGTTTGAATAGATGCTTTAGCATTTTTATTCCATTCTTTTTAGGTTGATTAGTTTAGGACTTCAACTTGTATATAGGATTTAATTCATATTTTTAGAATTTAATCTTAGGTGATTTGATTAGGTGAGATTAGCATGATGAAAATTAGGGTTCCAGGTGAGCATATGTGAAATAGATTAGATTCTTTTAGGAATTTTCATTTGATTTTGGGGCATGGGACTATAGGGGTTATGGGTATAGGATAGATCCCTTAGAAAATATTAGGATTCCCCTACTGCTATTAGTATCTTGCTTATATTTGGTTGCTTGTGTGGTGTGCCCTCTTTAGGGTTATGTTTTGTCTATGTGTGGGGTATTGGGTTTGTTTGGGATTTGGGGAGAGCTGAAGACCTGAGATGATGAAGCCCATTTGAAGATTAAGGACTGAAGGCCAACCTCCAGAGTTGATGAGGGGTATCTCTTACTGGCAGCTGTTGAAGTTTGTAGGATCTAGGAGTTAGGCAGAGCTCTAGAGTAGCAAACTTGATTCTCAAAAATGGAAGGTCTTGATTGCCTCCATCCTTCTCTGTGATGCAGAGTCTCTCTAAGACGCTCACCCCCTTCCTTTGGAAGGCTTGGTGCTAATGTCTAAGGGATAGAACTCTTGAGAGAAAATATCCTATGTGTTGATAGCAGTCTGTTTGCCACCCTTGGTGGTCAACTACTTGCTTAACACCCAATTTATTCCTGTGATTGATTCCTCAGCTTGGAGGTTGGGACTTGAAGAAAAGCCACTGGGAGATTGAAGATAAAAGACTGATGTCTATTTGAAGCCTGAAGATAGTTGCTGATGTTGATGAAGATTGCTTTTGATGTTTAGCTTTTAGCTGTTTTAATTTTGATGTATTGTGTGAATTTCCCGGACTGTATTGTTTGCTGTTTAACTTGTTGGGTTGAAAGTGAATCCTGTTCACTTTTGCCTATTGTTTTCTAGGTTTGAGGTTGAGTGGCACTCCCTTGCCTCGCTTGTATTGTTGCATCCATGCATTTTACTGCTTTATTGTATATATCTGCTGTTTCTGTTTCCGCCTATTCCTGTAGGATCTCTGTTTCTCTCTGCGCAAGAGAGGAGCATGATAGACATTAGGTGTTAACCCATGCATGATAACATTAGGGCAGATTTTTATCCCTTTTTTCAACCCTAGGATTTTTAGAGTGTCATCTCTTCTTCCTTCAAAACAACAGAAAAACACTAATAAAGGTTATAACAGAGATTAATTCATTTCTTCCGTCAAAAGATTTGAACAAACATCAGCCTTTTTGCAATAAGAAAACCCTTGTTTAAGGTGAGATTTTTCATAAAAGACACTTGAGCAGCTTGTGTCGTGCGTAGCCCGAACTACGTTTGCTCTGATCTTCCATGCTGTGTGGAAGTACGTAGGCATAGGATGCGATATCCTAGCGAGCAACCTTCACCCATCCTTCCCCCGTAGTTAGGCGAACTACGTTGGCTCTGATTTCTCGTTCCAGACGGGAATACGTAGGCATAAAGTGCGATGCTTTACCGAGTCATGTTTTCTTTTCTTTTCAGACCTCATCCTTTAGTTTAGATAGAAGTGTAATCCGTACAACCAAGCAAGCGTGGATCCCATCGAGTACGATGGACGTGAGGGGTGCTAATACCTTCCCCTTGCGTAACCGACTCCCGAACCCAGGTTTTGGTTGCGATGACCATACCTTTCCCCGTTTTTGCGAGGTTTACTTCGAGAGTTTCATTTCCCTCCGTTAGGATAAATAACGCACGGTGGCGACTCTTCTGTCAGCCGGCGCCGATTTTCACAGTAGCGACACAAAGGTAAACACGGGGAATGTCCACGGTGAGACTACTAAATAGAGCACGACGACTCCAAGCCTAAGTTGATATTATTATGATAGAGGATGTCCACGGCGGGACAACTACTTGGAGTACGGCGAATCCGATCCTAAGGCTAGGATAAAGGGATAAAAATATGAATCATATGTCATGTGAAAATACTCATTAACACAAGAATTTAGCAAAAATAACCACTTAAAAATGATTTAAAATGGAGAAGTTATGTGGTTTTTAAGTTTGTAAACAAAACATGAAAATCTAAATGATAAAAGGAATAAAATGCACATGGTAAGACAATGAATCAAACAAATTTGATTATTTAAACATGTTAACAAAAATTTATGAATAATACAAGATCAATATCACAAGAAAAAAATCAAGTTACAAGTTGAAAAAGTTCAAGAACATCATGGTAGAAAAAAAACCTAAAAATAGTCATGGTAGCATGTGGAATGTAAGTGGAAAGTTCACATTTATGAGTTTTAGGTTTACCTCTTGAAGCAAGCTTAAGCAATAAGGAAACTAGAGATCTTGAGATCTCTTCCAAGATTTTGTTACATAAGTGTGGAAGTGACTTGGATAGCTTCAATACATCATACTTTATGTGTTTGAAGTGTTTCTTGAGTTGGAAGAAGTTTGGAAATGGTTTCGAAAGGTGTTTTTCAAAAGCAAATTTTGAGGGATTTTGGAAACTTAATGAGATTTTGCAAGAACTTGTGATTATGTAAGGAAGGGAGTTCTAGCTTGTTTCTAGTATGGAACTTGTGTGTTTATGATTTAGGAAGTAATTTCTATTTATAGACAAAGGCCTTTGATCAAGGTATGGGCAAAAGTGAAGCAAATTGCCAATTTTAACCTTCCATCATGAAAATCTTTGAGTTTTCCAATGCAATCTTCATCTTTATCTTTAAGTCACTCTACTAAGATATTCTCCATACCCTATATATGTTTTTCATCATGCTTGATAGGATAGGAGGTGACTTTTTGAATTAAAGTTGATGATTTGACAATGGTAGCCACCTTTTTCTCTTTCTTCACTATTCACTTTTGCAACTTGCATTAAATAATGATTTCCTTTGATCTTTGTGCCATTTTCGTGGCAGTTGATGTAAAAAAGTTTATTATCAATATAAACATCATAAGTGAGGCTTAGTCTTTGATTAACATCGATTTGGAATCAAAAGAACTCATACTGACCTGGTTTTGCCAATGTGAGTTTTTGCCAACTTGTGGACCTTGGTTCTCTCTAACCAGGAAGAGTTATGGAACCCACTTGTACTTTTTAGAAAGCCCCAATTAGGTACTAAAATATTTATGGTTATTTTAGGAACTCATTCCTCTTGAAACTAGGTCAAGAACCCTTGTGTGTTTAAGGAGTTATGGCTTTGCCCTTTTCAAAACTTTAATTTCCCAACTTTTTGATTACTTCTCAATTCTTGATCAATTGGTCACAAAACTTCATAATTAGATATTAAATGATGTTGGGAACATATTTGACTTCAATTTTGGGTTAAAACCATGTTGGTCAATGGGTTGACTTTTCAGTCAGACGAACCAAACGATTGAAAACCTCTGAATCGACTATTGGTGTCTTGGGTTCCCTGAGGCTTTGAAACTTCTTATGGGGACTTAAATAAGTCATATGAACTTCATGGACCATAATTATATTATTGGAGCACCTTTTAAATCAAAATTCAAACCACAGTTGACTTTTCCTTATCAGAAACCCTAATCGGGGATCTTGAACTGCATTGTTCCTGATCTTTGTGTGAAAACCCCAAATTGGATTCATGATTATCCCAATGTAGTATTCTTGATCGTGTAGAGACTTGTTTCATGGCGAAAAAATATAATGTATTGACTGATTAAACTGTCGAACCCTCGATTCCCAACTGTACAGAACCCTGATTCGCCTGTAACTTAACAAAGACAAACTTGAAATATGTTATGGTTAGATAAACAAATGAATATGATCCTAAAATAGTGATGAAGATCTAAAGGGTCAAAATTTGGGGTGCAACAAGCATGCATTATTACATTTTCATATCAACGAAAAGACTATTTGGTTTCTATTACCTTAGTTTACACTTCCACAATTATTAAGAATTAGATTAAGACCCGCGCGATGCGCAATTGTAAATTATTTTTTATTTGATTTATATTGAATTTTAATTATATATATATTTTTGAAATATATAGTTAAAAAGATATATTATAATAATTTATTATGAATTATAATATAGAAAATAATATGATAGAAAAAGAAACATTTTACTTGAAAGGAAAAGTATATACTTGTAAGTTGACAGTGATATTAAGAATTTAGTTTTTGCAAATTTTAATAAAACTTTAAAAAATATTACTTGTAGTTATTTTTTTATATTTTTATTCTCATCTTCTTTGACACTCATATGTGAAAAATCAATAATGTTATTGTTTTTCTTTAATTTTCTGGTATGTCATAATATTAAGAATATAATAATAAAGTATATAAATATGATTATAAAGTTTTGCATAATCTATTATATTTCAATGTCAACAAATAGTGGTAAGTATTTAAAATTTGTGTAATAACTAATTTGACACTAAATACATTTGTTTCAACTTTTACTTATCTTGTAATTCAAAAATTATTTCATAAAAAATAAATAATGTTATATAAGTTTTAAAACATGATTGTTCTATTTTTAAACATTATTCTCAATATTTTTATCATACTCTCTATGATCACTATTATAAAAGAAAAGATAAATCATAATCCACTTTGGTAATATATATTTATGAAAATAATATATTTATCTAAGTTAGTAATTGATTGTTAGGTTAGTAGGTTATTATATTTTTCACTATAACTACTTTGAGATTAAAAACAATTATTTTAAGTATTTTAAGTGTTTATATTTTTTATGACTTCAAATAAGACATCATTTTAATTTTAATGGTTAGGGGAATATAGATAGTTGGAATAAGAGTTGTTTTGTTAGATCAATTTTATTAAAAATGATATTTTTTCGTTTTTGCCAAGGTTCGGAGTCGTAACCTTCAATAGAGAATAAATACTGTATTTTTCTATTTGAAAAATAAAAATAAGATTTTAGATGTGTCACATAAGACTATGAGATGACGTGGCACAAATGAAATAGAAATGTTAGCATGTGTCGTCATATAATCTGCCGCTTCAGACATAATATATTATATACATGCTAATTTTAATTTGATGCAATCACATCACTTGCGTCTGAATATATTGGACAATTGTGATGTTAGAAGTAACAGGAGCTCATAAAAATTTATTGACATTATCATCTAATCTCAATTATCATTTTCTATGTGCATAACACCATCGAGTCGAAGCGCAAACCACCACAAACCAGCGTAATGTAAGTAAATTAAAATACGTAATCAGGAACAAGAAACATCTAAGCATACAAAATAGTAATGCCATGAAAACTCAGCAAACCACAAATAAATTTTTATTCAAACAAAATTCAACTCATAAAAAATATTTCAAAGCAACACGGCCTCATTTTAGAAATGACTAGATGTTGTCATAAATCCCATAACACTTGAAGGCATCAAAACAGTAAATCATGTTTTATAGTTTTTTATACTAAAATGTTAGTCATCATTTAGTAATACTCATAAAAATCTAACATCAGATAAACAAAAACATGTGGTTTGTATAAAAAAAGAGAAACATCGCAATAAAAATGGAAACACAAACAATGAAGAAAAAGGCTACTGATATGGACACAGTGATTCACGTGGCATTTTGAGGGTTGTGCAGCCAAAGGATCCGGGCCAGGTTGCGGTGGTTATGCTTCAGACAAAAAAGGGAGAAGTGTGAGTGGAGAGAGAGAGAGAGAGAGAGAGAGAGAGAGAGAGAGAGAGAGAGAGAGAGAGAGAGAGAGAGAGAGAGAGAGAGAGAGAGAGAGAGGTGATCTTGTTGGTGGCCGGAGGTCATGATGTAAAGAGGATCAGGAGGTTGAGAAAGAAAAGGTGATGTTGTTGACGGAAGGGTGGTTATCATGAGAGGTTGAAGGAGGTGTTTGAAAGGATGGCCTTTTTTCTTTTAAGATGATGGAAACGAGATCGTCGGTGGAGGTTGAGTCGTGAGAAGGACGAAGGAAAAGACGTAAGAGTTGGTGTAAGCGGAAATATTCAATGATCAGATATATGAAATTAGAAAATCAATACTTACTTGGTTAAGTCATGATTTAGAATCTCGAAAGAATGAATAATTGGATCTTCCTCTGTATCTTACATTCCCGTTCACAACTCTCAATTGGCAAAGTTATTGAGTCGTCAGTTATGTTTCTGATTCTTATTATGATTATAGAGGGGACCTAGCCATATAATATATATAACCCTAGTTCCTACCCATTATGGGTTCCGAGTTAAAACCCACACTTTTTTCCCACACTAATAAGGTTTCAGATACCCAACCTTTAATTAAAATAGATCACTTAACCAATAAAAGGGCTAATATATGCACCCCCACCAGAATCACGATTAACTTGTTTTTCACAAACTAAACAACAATTGGTTGTAACCCATAAAAAGTTAGATAAATCTAACATTCTCCTACTTGGGAAAAATTAATTGTGTGATTTTTATTTTAAAATACATTTTGAAAACGACTCTTGGGTTAATGACTAATTTCTTAAAATGTGGCCGCATTTTATGGAAATGCATGATTTTAGGTGCAGTGTCTGAATATGACTCCATCCAAGAAACGTTAAGCAGTATTAAATCACAGTGAACATTATATCCTTCATTGGCATAAAACCTTTTGTGGTTATGAATACTACGGACTCCGTCAAATAGTTATCAGTGTGGAATGTGGTAGGAAGATAATATGTTAATGGGATCCAACAACCAACTGCTATTTTCTTTGTTAGTCCTTAACAATTTCTCTCAAATGCATTAATACCAAAAAAATTTGCATGGTTTTATAAATCATAATGCCTCAACTCCAATATGGCGTCGACCACCGGCATAGTGGTCCTGAAAACAATGAGCTTAAAATCATACCTCAGCTCCAATATGGCATCGACCACCGGTATAGTGGTCCCGAAGACGCCGAACCCAAAATTATAACCATACCTCGAACTCCAAACTAGTGACAACCATAGGCACAGTGGTCCTAATGACACGAAGTCACAATTTTAACAATTGACAAATAAATAAACAATGACAAATAATAATAATAATAATAATATTCATTGTAATATCAATTTCTTAAAATATAAATTACTTGACAACCCAACACTAAAAGTGCCAAAAATAAAATTCAACATGATAAGAAAATGGCATAAAGAACAAACTCCAACTAACGAAGTACATCAAAAGAACTCACAATACTCATGCTCTCAACATGGTTTTTGAACACAATGGACCTAAGTCCATTAGTTAGGGGATCAACTAGCATGATATTAGTACGAATGTACTTAACAACAATGCCATTTTTATTTATAAGATCTCTGATTGTCAAATACTTCAATTCCAAATGCTTATAACCACTAGAAGTTTTTATTATTCTTAGAGTATACCACAACCTCATTATTATCACAGTAAAGTTTTAGTGGCTTGACAATGGAATCAATAATACGAAGTCCAATCACTAAATTTCTCAACCAAACAACATGGACAACAACAACATAACAAGCAACAAACTCCGCCTACATAGTAGAATAGGCAACAAGAGTTTGATTTTTAATCTTCCATGATATCACACCTCCAACCAACATAAAAAATGTAGCCAAAAGTAGATTTGCCTATAATCAACACACCCAACAAGATCAGAGTCAATATACCCACCTATTTTCAAGTTGTCAACTCTCCTAAAAACAAGCATATACTGTTTAGTTCTCTGCAAATATCTCATCACTTTCTTAGCAGAAATCAAATGATCATTTCCAAGATTAGATTGGTATCGTCCCAAGACGCCAACTATAAAAGCAATGTCAGGCCTAGTGCATAATTGAGCATACATCAGGCTTCCAACTGCATTGTCAAAGGATTTTCCCTTCATCTCTGCTCGCTCAATCTCATTTTTAGGACATTGATTTTACTGAATGTTCTCTTTTAGTAATAGGAACATCCCCTGGCTTGCAATTTTGCATATTGAACCTCTCTAAGACTCTATTATTATAAGCCCTCTGTGACAAGCCAAGTACATCAGGTGATGTATCTATGTGTATTTCAATTCCTAATACAAAATATGCTTCACCAAAATCTTTCATACCAAAGAACTTGGTTAGTATAAGTTTGGTCTCATGAAGTAAACCAAGATCAATATTGGAAAGCAAAACATCATCAACATATAACACATGAAAGACGAATTTGTTCCCGCTGACCTTAAGATAGATGCATTGGTCGACTTATTTTCTTCAAAACCCAATGAAGTCACCACCTCATCAAATTTTAAGTACTATTGTCTGGAAACCTGACTATTTTATCTTAGAGGCGACATGGTTGATTATTGTGTTACATAACTTTGAGCAGTGCCACGAAACATCTTAAAGATAACGACCTAGTCAGTGACTCAACCCTGCAATTTCTTCAATGGCAACTGAACATGTTACTCCTCTCATTCCTCTCAAAGTTTTCTAGTGCCTATTCCTCTTGAAAATGATGCTCCTCTTAAACACTGACGACATCAATTATTATATTTTTATCAAACTGTATCATAACATCACTCCATCCCATAAACCCTCAAGCTCTCGAAGCCTGTCCTCTAGTTCGACCTCAAATTCTGATTTAAATTTCATGAAGCATCTCATAATTCTTCTCAATGTTCATTGGTTCTCATTTGCATCATCTCGGTCCTACAACCGCCTTCATTGAAAATTGTTTGATCTCAGCTATTCCTCTTCTAGTAACATTAATAATAATAATAATAATAATAATAATAATAAAATAGTAATAATAATAATAATAATAATAATAATAATAATAGTAATAATAATAATAGTAATAGTAGTAATAATAGTAATAATAGTAGTAATAACAGTAATAGTAATAATAATAGTAATAATAATAGTAATAATAGTAGTAATAATAATAGTAGTAATAATAGTAGTAGTAGTAGTAATAATAATAGTAGTAATAATAGTAGTAGTAGTAATAATAGTAGTAATAATAATAGTAATAATAGTAGTAGTAATAATAATAATAATAATAATAATAATAATAATAATAATAATAATAATAATAATAATAATAATAATAATAATAATAATAATAATAATAATAATAATAATAACAATAATAATAATAATAATAATAATAATAATAATAATAATAACAATAACAATAAAAATAATACTAATAATAATAACAATAATACTAATAATAATAATAATAAATAATAATAACAATAATAGTAAGAATAATAGTAATATAATAATAATAATAAATAATAATAATAGTAATAATAATAATAATAATAGTAATAATAATAGTTACAATAATAATAAAAATAATACTAATAATAATAATAATAATAATAATAATAATAATAATAATAATAATAATAATAATAATAATAATAATAACAATAATACTAATAATAATAATAATAATAATAATATTAAAAATAATAATAAAAGTAATAATACTAATACTAATAATAATAATAATAATAATAATAATAATAATAATAATAATAATAATAATAATAATAATAATAATAGTAATGATACTAATAATAATAATAGTAATAATAATTATAATAATAATAGTAATAATAATAATGATGATAATAATAATAATAATAATAGTAATAATAATAGTAATAATAATAATAATAGTAATAATAATAATAGTAGTAATAATAATAGTAATAATAATAGTAATATAATAATAATAAATTAATAATAATAATAGTAATAATAATAATAATAATATAATAATAATAATAGTAATAATAATAATAGTAATAATAATAGTAATATAATAATAAATAATAATAATAATAATAATAATAATAAAAATAATAATAATAATAATAATAATAATAATAATAATAATAATAATAATAATAATAATAATAATAATAATAATAATAATAATAATAATAATAATAATAATAATAATAATAATAATAATAATAATAATAATAGGGAATTTTTTCAAGTGTTACTTAGGCAACACTTGAAAATACTTAAATACATATAGATTTTGGAGATGCTTTTGGGCACCGCCGTACAGATGATCAGGTTTATCCGTGGACGCCGTTGAGGATTTTTGAAGTCTTTGAGTTGATAGCCTTTTGGTTAACTTAGAGAGTCTTGGTCTGATATGTAACATCGGGTTGGGTTTTTCTGAGTTAAACTATATACTGTTGAGTTATTTTGCTTATCTTTCCGTATGAGGGAAAACCTTGATTTATACCTTTTGAGTTCCACTGCTTTGTGCAATTTGATGTATTTTGAGAAAACCCGTTGTACATGGAGCATTGACTTATTTTGTGCTATTTAGAAATGTACACCCTTTAAGGTGATTTTTATTGAGTTAAATAATTTACTCTGATATCTGTGTTATTTTGCCTTAATAATTGTGGGGTAAAAAAGGGTGTTACATTAGTGCTATCAGAGCTTGGTTGATCCGTCCGGCCAAGTTGTCTAATGTTAATTGTCCCCTGGTATGCGACATATGCGTAAAAACACTGTCGATACACGTTTTTTTTCTAACCTTTGTCTATAGAAGTGAGAATGAATCTAGTGGGGGAGAAGCTTGTGCTTTTCCAGAATGCTACAAGTGTGGAGTGGTGGCTTAGTGTGTCGATGAACGCTCTTATAGTTTGGTAAAGATGGTTTATACCCCATCATGATTTTTGGCTATCTATTGACAACTTGAGGGACTGATCACCCTTAATCTCTTGTTGATGGTGGACGGAGTCATGTTGGATGGGATATACGTGTCTTGCAAGCTTAGATGGCGTGAGCAGTGAATTGCTTTGAGTTAAGCTAAGTGCTTACAAATTGTTTTGATAAGTCGGTGCAGGATGGTGCTGAGATGTTTATTTTGATGGAAATTTTAAGTGTTAATGAAAGTGGGGAAGTTGGTGGTTTGCCAATTAATTTTTATTGTCCAGAGGTTTTTCCTGATGAGATAAGTGATTTACCGCCGGAACGCGAAGTGGAGTTGCGATCGACTTAGTTCCTGGAATTATTCCGATATTGATGGCTCCATATCATATGCCTACATTGGGATTGAAAGAGTTGAAGAGGCAACTTGAAGATTTGCTTGAGAAGGTTTTGTGAGGCTTTGGGTCGATTATAGATAAGGGAACAATGTGACTATTGAGAATACGTGTTCACTTCCAAGGATTGATGATTTGATGGATCAGTTGGTTGTTGCAAGTGTGTCCAGTAAGATAGATTTGAGAACTGGGTATCAACAGATTCGTGTGAAGGCTGAAGATATTCAGGAGACTGCTTTTAAAACAAGGTATGGACATCATGAGTATTTCGTGATGCCATTTGGTGTGACTAATGCGCCATGTGAGTTTGTAGAGTATGGACAGGATTTTCCATACTTATTTGGGCAAGTTTGTGGTTGATATGACGAAGGTTGGAGCTGTATAGCAATGAGAAGCTCTAAAATCCTGTATTTGAAATTAGAAGTTTTCTTGGGTTGGCAGATTGTTATTGGAATTCATTGAAGGATTTTTCCAAGTTATCTTTGCCATTAACACAGTGGACTAAAAAGGTTTAAGCTTTTGTTTTGGGATGCAAAGTATGAAGAAAAGTTGCAAGAGCTTTTGAGAAGACTAACAACAGCTCAGGTTTGATTTTGCCGAATCCAACAGAACCATTATGGTACATTGTGATGCTTCGTTGATGGGATTAGGAGGTGCGTTAATGCAACATCAGCAAGTTTAGCTTATGCTTTAAAGTAACTTAAAGGGCATAAGAGGAATTAGTTGACGCATGATTTAGAGTTGGTTGTTGTTGTGGGTGTGTCGAAGCTTTGGAAGCTTTATTTGTTTGGTTCGAGAATTGATATGTGTAGTAATCGTAAGAGTTCGAAGCACTTCTTTGATCAGAATGAGTTGACTTTAAGGAAGAAGAGATGATTGGGACTTCTGAAGGATGATGGTTTTAGGTTGAATTACCATTCGGGTAAAACAGACGTGGTAGCTGATGCATTGATTTGGAAATCTTGCATATACCGACGACGATGGTAAAAGAGTTATAACTGATTGAGAAAATTCGTGATATGAGCTTGGTTTGTGAAGAGACTTCTTATGGAGTTAAGCTTAGTATATTGGACCTTACTAGTGGTATTCTTGATGAGATTCGATGAGGTCAGAAATCTGATTTGGGTTGATAGATCGGATGAATTTGATGAATCAAAGTTGAAGGACTGATTTTCAAATTAATGGAAATGGTATCATGAGATGTCGTGATAGAGTTTGTGTTCCATATATTGTTGAGTGTAAGAAGAGTATTCTTGAGGAAGGCCATTTAAGTGGATTGAGTATCCATCCTGGTGCTATGAAGAGGTACCCGGATTTGAGGAAATTGTTTTGGTGGCCAGGGATAAAGAAAGAAGTGGTTGAGTTTGTATATGCTGGTTGGACTTGCTAGAGGTCGAAGATTGAACATCAGACACCGTTGGGTCTGACGCAACCGTTGAATATTCCATAGTGGAAATGGGATAGTATTTCCATGGATTTTGTGTCGGGTTTGCCGAAGACTGTGAGAGGGATATGATTCAATTTGGGTGATTTTAGATAGATTGACTAGATCAGCTCATTTTATACTAATGAGGAATAATCATTCTATGTTGAAGCTAGCTGAGATGTATATTGAGAAAGTTGTGAAGTTGTATGAGATATCGTCGAATATTGTGTTAGATGGAAATCTGAGATTTACATCGAGATTTTGGGAGAGTTTGCAGACGCTTTGGGTACCATGTTGAAGTTGAACTCTGCCTATCATCCGCGGACAGATGGACAGACAGAGAGAATTATCCAGTCTTTAGAGGATTTTTTGAGAGCTTGTGTGTTGGATCAAGGTGGATCGGGGGATAGTTATTTGTCGTTGGTTGAGTTTACCTACGATAACAATTACCATTCTACTATCAGAATGACACTGTATGAGGCTTTATATGGTAGGAGGTGTAGGACTCCTTTGTGTTGGTATGAGTCAGGCGAGAGTGTTGTGCTAGGACCTGAGATTGTGCAAGAGACGACTGAGAAGATCAAGAGGATCCAAGAAAAGATGGATGTTTCGCAGGGTCGTCAGAAGAGTTATCATGATAAGAGGAGGAAATCACTTGAATTTCAAGGGGGAGATCGTGTGTTTTGAGAGTTACGCCGGTAACTGGTGTTGGTCGAGCTTTGAAGTCTAAGAAGCTCACACCGTGTTTTGTTGGTCTGTATCAGAGTGGCGCAGCGGAAGCGTGGGAGAAGTAGCATGTTAGACTGTCTTACCGCTGTCGCTTGTGAATTTGCATGATGTGTTTCGTGTGTCTCTGTTGAGGAAGTACATTCCAAATCCGTCGCATGTGATTCAGATGGATGATAAACAAGTGAGAGATGATTTGACTGTTGAGGCATTACTAGTTCGGATTGATGAACGAGAAGCAACTTCGAGGTAAAGAGATTGCCTTGGTAAAGGTAGTTTTGGGAGGACCAGCTGGAGAAATTTGGACTTGGGGGCATGAGGATCAGATGAGGGAGTCGTATCCGACTCTGTTTCCTTGAGGTGATTTTCGAGGGCAAAAATTCTTTTAAGTGGGGGAGAGTTGTAACACCCCAAATTTAAGTGGAATATTTTTATTTATTTATTTATTTGAGAATATTCGTATTTTGGTGGTTTTCGGTGGTTTTGTGGATTATTGGGAATTATGCATTTTTAGATTATTTATTTAATTAATAGTATATAATATGGAAATATTATTATTATTCTCAGTTAAAATAAATATAAGTGAAATAAGGGTAATTTGGGCATTAAGAGGAGTTAGCAAGGGTGTTATGGTAAAAGCCCAATTGTGTGGCCCAAGACTAGGTTTGACAAAAAGGAATTCGAAAGGAAATTATGATTCATTTTGTTAACCGTGAAAAGTATTGAGGCCAGAGCTCTGAGGAGAAGATTGGAGGCAGAAGCTTTGAGAGATTCCCTAAAAGATTGAGAAGGCTTTGATTGACAACTAAGGTATGGGGAGTATAGCCTTTCATAATTTTCCATGTATGACTTTCAGTGTATTTGAGGTTGATTTAAGGGTTTAAGAGTTTTTAGGCGAATAATGAGAAAAAGGTATTTTTGGCCTTCGTGGCCTAAATCAATTATTGAGAATTTTAACTGTAGGAACTTATTTGGGAAAAAGGGAAACTAGGCCTTCATGGCCAAAAACTATGATTTGACTCTAACCCTGTAGGGAAATTTGATAGTGATAACCGTGATGGTTGTGGTGTAGTGGTAAGTATTCCTGACTGTTAGAGTATAGATATGAGAAATAGTGATCTTTGGCCTTCGTGGCCCAAACCTATTAGTGTGAATCTAACCTGGAATCCGTTGGGGAAAAGGGAAAAGTAGGTCTTCATGGCCAAAACTTTGAATTGTTATATGTCTAACTCTGAAGGGATAGGAATATTTGATAGTGAGTAACTCTGATGCCTTAGGGTGTAATTGAAGGAAAAATTGTGATTTGGGGCGTGAATATGTTACGGGATTGGCCTATTAAACCGTAGGTTTTGTGCCTTTATCACCGTAAGACCTTAGGGATGATTTAAAGATGTTTTAGGGGCATTGGGGAAGTGAATCGTGTGGACTTTTGGGTTGATTTAGGTTATGGAGCGTAACAACATTTTGTTATCCGTCACGACTGTTCATGTTTTCGGTCGAAATCGTTTTGGACGTAACTTTTGATCTGTAAATCTGTTTTGGCCCCCGTTCGAAGTGTTGGAAAGCTAATAAACAGGGATATAACATAGTATAGATAAGGGAACTGGGTTTCCCAATATTTTTATATCTAATTATGTTTGAGAAGTCAATTGTGTATATGTTCTATTAATGAATCATGTTTTGTTTCAGTGATGTCTTGATGTTTTGATGCTGCAATTTTCCTGATGAATTACCATGAGAGTAACTGTGATAATATGTGATAATATGATGAATTAACATGAGTATGACTTTGAAGTTTATGTTATTAATAGGCGATAGTATGAGAATTACCGCGAGTATAATTATGAATTAATATGTGATAATATGTGATAATATGATAAATTAATATGAGTATGACCGTGAGTGCTATGTCATTTGTATATGATTATATGATGATTTCTATGATGTATGATGATGATTATTATGAAATATGATGACTTGACGTATGATGATGATTATGATGATGAGCTATGACGTTTGATGATGATGAATATGATGAATGATGATGCACCTATGATGTTGTTATGAGGATGATTTGTGACATGTGCATTTGGACTTCGGTTCAGGACCTCGATTACTTTGGCTTCAATCCCATTGTTTGGATGTGAAGTGTTTTGATGTGCTCCGGTTCTCTAGTAGAATCGATCCTATTGATGGGGATCTATGGAGGGTTGATGACCGAGTGTCCATTGTGCTGTGATGATTTGTACCACATGCATTGAGTCTTATTGCATTTGCATTTGTGGGTCCTTTTATATGAATTATGGCGTTGTATCCTTTGAGGCATATTGAAGGATATGAATGTGTTGAATATGATTATGATGCCCTTTATATGTTGATTTTTATACATTGATTCTTATGAATTATTTTACTCACCCTGCTTGTTTGAATGTTACCTCCACGTGGGTAACGTGTAGATGATCAGGTTTAGCCGTGGACGCCGTTGAGGATTTTTGAAGTCTTTGAGTTGTTAGCCTTTTGGTTAACTTATAGGGTCTTGCTCTGATATGTAACATCGGGTTGGTTTTTTTTGAGTTAAACTATATACTGTTGAGTTATTTTGCTTATCTTCCCGTATGAGGGAAAACCTTGATTTATACCTTTTGAGTTCCGCTGCTTTGTGAAATTTGATGTATTTTGAGAAAACCCGTTGTACACGGAGCATTGAATTATTTTGAGCTATTGAGAAATGTACACCCTTTAAGGTGATTTTTATTGAGTTAAATAATTTACTCTGATATCTATGTTATTTTGCATTAATAATTGTGGGGTAAAAAAGGGTGTTACAAATCATAGGATGCTTAATGCATTCGTGGTGAGATGGCACTCTGAGACATCTTCATTTTGTTTCCCGCTTGTTGAGATGTCTATCACACTCGATGATATGTCGTGTTTGCTACATCTTCCGATCAGGAGGAAACTTCTAGATCATAGGAGGATTACCAAAGCTAGGGATGGCAAAAAAGCTCGTGCCCGCGGGTATCCGCGGATATAATCCGTCACGGAAACAATGTGGATAGCTTAATGGATATCCTTGGATAAAATAAATGGATATTTAAATATCCGTTATTTAATGGATGTGGATGCGGGTTTAATGATACCCGTACCCGCGGATATCCATACCCGTTAATAAATTATAAAAAGTATTTAAATATTTTTAATTTATTATAGACGTCATTACATCTTCCAAGGAATGCATAATATGTAATTTTGTAATGATTGATGAAAACTATTTGCATTATTACTTTTTGTTTTATTTAAACAATTATTATATGGTATGATGAATTTTATTTTGTTAAAAATGAAATGTATGGATATTATGTTTGAATGTTATTATGTTTTAGTGAAAAAAGAATGTAAATAATATGATGAAGTTTAGTTGTTAAATTGAGAGCGAAAAAATATATTTTTAAAAAATAATTTTAGACAAAAAAAGTTATTCATGGATATCTGTAAATATTCGCGGATACCTTAAAACCCGTGGATTACCCGCTTAACTGATATCTGCATGGATATGGGGCAGATACGGATATCATATTTATCCAACAGGGCATACACGAATATCATACTATCCGCCCCCATGGATATCCATTTACATCCCTACCAAAGACGAGGCACTCGAGATGATGGTAGACTATCGGGTGGCTGACCCAACAGGGGTGAAAGAGTTGGATAGAACCAGGGGATTCATGTTTGGTTTGAATTCCTATAAAAGGTGTATACAAATGAGCTCCATAAATCACATCAGTCTATAGGTGATGACGAGCAGGTGGGGCTCCACAGAGCGCATACTAAGAGAACATATGTGCTATATTTGGTTGGCACTGTAACTTTTATGGACAAGAGTGATGAGTATACATATGTCATCTACCTATGGTACTTCGAGTGGATCCATGAGTACAATTGGGGGGAAGCTTGTTTGGTCTACTTGTACTCGAAGTTGTTAGAGGGAAGCAGGTGGAAGACGAATCAGGTCACGTGTAGCATCACACTATTGACAGTAATATTTATTAATATTGTAATCTTTATGTGTCATTTTAATTTCATCTTTATAACACCATTATGAATGATTTGTGTGTTCTAAACATTTTAGGCTTGGATCCTCCAGCAATTCTCGTATATCTCCGGTTGGGCGAGTGTACCAGCTTGCACTGAGGATATGTTGTGTGATACTGCATTTGCCCCGCTCAAAGGGAACTAGGCGACAAAGTTATTCAGAGTGTATCTTGACTGCTTGGTTGCTGAGGACATGCAGTTCAACAGCTATATCGATCACCGTGAGACACACCCATTTGATGAGATATTTCTATACCCGAGATGGTTGGCTTGTGGATCACATCTCACTTCTCCTTATTTGCCTGAGCACGTCATGCAGCAGTTCGGCTACACTCAAACCATTCCCAGACACCCTGTTGTCTCTGATCCTCCTGCATTGACATGTAGACATATGAATGCCATGTTTGATGATTATTAGAGTCATCTGATACTAGAGGAGGCACATAGTATCATAGTTGTGAGCGATTGAGCTATGTCGACTGGTATATCAGGTGGTTCTTTAGGGTGTCACATCCGTATATGGTGCATGCTGCTCTAGGAGATCCACTAAGGCCGGTTCATCAGGAGATACTAGAGGAGCATCATGCACTGTTAGATTATGTTGAAGAGGTCTTGCCTAGATGTCGTCGTAGAATGGAAATTGCACATGCATGCATTGATAGTGGTATTTTCCCTGATGTGTCTGATGTAAGGTAGGTCCTACATTCTGTCATGACGAAGGCACGTGGGGTATTGATGTACCAGAGACAATGATGGATGGCGAGTGAGATTGATGGACGAGGAGGTATAGGAGCCATAGGAGGAAAAGGATATGAAGTCTAACATGCACAATAGTGTAGTAGTATGTAATGGTTGTACTATGGATTGTATTTTATTTTTACCTCATGCTACTTTGTCGTTGTTTTCAATTTTATTTATATATGACATTTTTGGACCATCAAGATTTATATACGTAATTTTTTGCATATGGATTGTATGGTTTAAATATTGTCACATAACATGGTACATAACGCTTATAAATCTTCATCTAAATACATGTAAACAAAACATAACATGTACTATTTTATTCTGATAGGTTACGAAGATACATCTCCATTAAATAAACGGAGATGCATCTCAAGTAAAATAAACTTGTAAAATGACTTATGAGTATGATGGTATATGTTTTAAATGATTACTGAGATGCATATCCGATTGATTTAAAGTTTCAAGGTGCGTCTGAAGATGCATCTCTGAAATCTGGGGGCATTTAAGTATTTTCAGGTGTGCCTAAATAATATATAGGGTGCATTAAGAAATTCCCTAATAATAAGAGATGGATAAAAGCCCATCAGAGTATAAATATAAATGTAAACATATAGGATAAGATATACCAACCTAAAAACACATAAAATATAAAAGGTAACATATCAACACTACTACATAAAACATATGCAACAACGTTTAGAAAAGGGATACCATTAAGTGTGACCCACAATTGTGAAGTAGCGTGTGGTTGTAAGTTTGCTAAATACCACTACGGGCGTGTGACTGTTGTGATATACTAGGTAGCTCTCTATATATAACCATGGTTATTGGTTGCAACCTTGTTACATAGTCTCAAGGTCATGGGTTCAAATCTCAGCAGTTGCGTGAAAAATTATATTATATGTGTTGTCTACCACTGCGGTCCTTTGTATAAGTCGTTGTAAAATATTTATTAGTTTTTAATTTTTTTTATGTTATTGCATTACCAACCCATTATATATTTGTACCTGTATTCTGAAACTACTTTTATACATATATTACAAAGGTAAATAGAATTTACATCAAAAGGCAAAAAACTTATTTACTCCATCAAATCCAAAAAATGTTATTTACATCATCAAATTCAAATACACACACACACACACACACACACACACACACACACACACACACACACACACACACACACACACACACACACACACACACTACAAATTATACTCATGTTTGAGGGCCCTTAAGCATATTGAAGATATACACCCAACGTTTATGAATGTCTATAAATTCGTCATAGGGAAATGGTGTAACATTGTTAAATGTCTACATAAAAAGTGAAAAAATAAGAATATCTCACATATATGATAATCATAGCCAACTTAAACAATAATATATTATTGTAAACAATTCATTACATATATAATATGTACCTGATCCCATGAGTTAACAATGTCGGTGAAGACAATGTTTAACATGTGTTATCAACAATGGTGATGTATGTCATTGGTGGAGATGAAAGTAACAGAAAAATAACAGAATAACAGAATGCAACAGAATGTAAAGATTGTGCAAAGAAGAAAAAGGATGAAGAGTACTATTTCATTGATTGAGAAATGTGTACATGAGGTAATGATATATATATATATATATATATATATATATATATATATATATATATATATATATATATATATATATATATATATATATATATATATATATATATATATATATATATATATATATATATATATATATATATATATATATATATATATATATATATATATATATATATATATATATATATATATATATATATATATATATATATATATATATATATATATATATATATATATACACAACTAGTACACTAAACTAGTATATAAGCTAATATCCCCCCTCAAGTTGGACTATGAATGCTGCATAGACCCAACTTGGATAAAATAGAAGTCAAGGCTGGAGAATGCAATGGCTTGGTAAACATGTCTGCAAGTTGATCTGTGGTGGAAATGGGCAAAAGGTGAAGGAGCTTAGATTGAATCTTCTCTCGGATGACATGACAGTCAAGTTCTATATGCTTGTTGTGTTCGTGAAAGGCAGGATTATGAGCTAAGTATATAGCCGACTTACTGTCACAATAAAAATATGCAGGTTGAGACATATTGATGGTGAGATCTTTGAACAGATATTGAAGCCATTGAAGTTCACAAGTTAATGATGCTAAAGCCCTGTATTCAGCCTCAGTAGAGGATCTGGAAACTGTGTTTTGCTTCTTTGACTTCCAACAAAGAAGAGATGTTCCAAGGAGAACACAAAAGCCAGTGGTAGATTTGCGAGTATCTGGACATCGTGCCCAGTCTGAGTCAGCAAAACCATGGAGTTTAAGCTCACTGGTGGAAGAAAATAGGATCCCTTTTGCAGGAAACAGCTTGAGGTACCTTAGGACTTTGATTGCAGCTTGATAGTGTGGAAGTAGAGGATTGGAAACAAATTGACTTAGCTGTTGAACAACATAAGAGATATCTGATCTGGTGTTGGTGAGATAAATCAATTTTCCAATTAACTTGCGATAAGACGAGGGATCCTGCAAAGCTTGACCAGTAGAAGTAGATAGTTTCAGGTTGGGATCAAAAGGCACTGAGGAAGGTTTGCAAGCAAGTAAGCTTGTTTCTTCCAACAACTCCAGAGCATATTTCCTCTGATTCAAAAAAATGCCTTTGTTTGATCTAGCAATTTCAAAGCCTAAAAAGAAATGCAGCTGACCAAGATCCTTGATTTTAAATTGCTGATCAAGAACACCCTTGACAAGCTGAATTTCCTGATGAGAGTTTCCTGCAAGAACTATGTCATCAACATAAATAAGTAATGCAGTGAAACTGTCTTTGGTCACCTTTGTGTACAAGGAATGGTCTTCCTGGGACTGAGAATAACCCAAAGAAAGGAGAAAATTGGACAGTTTGTAATACCACTGTCGACTTGCTTTCTTTAAACCATATAAGGATTTTTGCAACTTGCATACCTGATTAGAACAAAAAACAGAGAGACCAGGTGGAACAAACATATATACCTCTTCATTTAAGTCACCATGCAAAAAGGCATTGTTCACATCCAATTGCTCAAAGTACCAACCCTTAATGGCAGCAATGGATAGAAGAACACGAACTGTGGTGATCTCAGCAACTGGAGAAAATGTGTCAAAGTAATCAACCCCTTCAAGTTGAGAATAACCCTTTGCAACAAGTCGAGCTTTATACCTTTCAATGGAGCCATCAGCCTTATATTTGAACTTGTACACCCATCGACATCCAATGGGAACCTTTCCATGAGGCAAGTCCACTACAGTCCAAGTGTGATTCTTATCAAGGGCCTTCAATTCAACATTCATGGCATCTTTCCAACAGTCATGTTTAATGGCTTGTGAATATGTTTTAGGTTTAATGTTTGTAGAAATGGAATAGCAAATACACATAGTGTGAAATAGAGCATCTAAAAAAATACCTCAGCCATAACAGCCCTTGATTCTGCATATGCAAATACACCTAGTGCATTAGTTAACTCTTTCCTCATATCCTTAACCTGTCTAAGAATTTTTCATGGTTTGGTCCCAAGTATCTGCACATTTTATCTATCTTTTGTAACTCTTTCTTGGAATTAACTCATTCTCTCTAACACGAGACAACCAATAAAATTGAAGAACATGAGGGAAATTGAAATTGAAAAGGAAATTAAAGAAGTGAAAGCCCTATTCGATTCATATTCTTTCAAAATCTACAAAGGGAAGAACAAGTCAACAAAATCAAAGAGGAAGACTAATTCAACTAATAAAATACATAAGCTCAACATACCAGGCATATATGGATGGAAGAACTCTTACATATAAAGAAATACAATAAAAGATGGACGGAATCATATATGTTTATTGAAAATAACCATTAATCTTCATTAAAATAACTATTGAAAACAAAACCAATGAGATGCTAAAACAATGATAGAGTTATATAGAAGTAAAATAATTTGACAAAACTATGTAACCATATCTTTGTATGAACTTGATTTTCTGAAGAGATTTGAGCTAATAAATTGCAAGTTTGAAATCACACGTGCTGACACAAATCACAAGTTAGATTCAGATGTTGAGGGTGATGATATAGATGCTCCAATTTTAAAGAGTTGGTGGGATCGTTGAGATATCTTTGTAACACCAGATCTGACATTTGTTATGCAGTTGGAATGGTGAGTAGGTTTATGAATAAACCAAATTGGTCACATTACCAAGCTGCTGCCAGGATACTGGGGTATATTAAGGGGACTCTAAAGTATGAAGTTTTTTCCCCTTCTAGTGTTGAATCTGATTCATAGCTGATATGCTATTCAGACTCTGATTGGTGTGGAGACAGAGTTGACAGAAGAAGTACTTCTGTATATTTCTTCAAGTATTTGAGAGGTCTCATTTCTTGGTGCTCGAAAAAGCAACCAATTGTTGCATTGTCAACATGTGAAGCTGAGTATATTGTAGGTGTTTTGTCTGCATGTCAAGCTATTATGATTATGAATTTATTGTAGGATCTGAAGATCAAGGCGAGCAAGCTTGTGAGTTTGATGATTGACAACAAATCACCTATAAGACTTGTCAAGAATTCACTACTGCATGGAAGAAGCAAGTACATTGACACAAAGTTTTATTTTCTGTGCAATCATTTTGAGAATGAAGTGCTTGAAATTGTTCACTGTAGCTCTCAGAAGCAGCTTGCTGATGTGTTATCTAAAACTATCAAGACTATACACTTTATTCACTTGAGAGATGAAATTTATGTTGTTAATTTTAGTCTTAAATGTGGATTAAGGGATGATATTAAAGTGTAATTTAAATTCAGTTAGTTAGCATTTTCATTTAAGTTACATTTATGATTAGTTTGAGATGTATTTAATTTCCTTCGTAATATATATACTGAACTCAGTTTTTGTTCAAGGAAATTTCATAATTATAACCATTTTCAATTAAAGAATAAACAATTAACTACTCAATTTTCTCTCTCTTTCATCATCTTCATCTTTAAACTTCTATTCGAACATCTATCCTATGTAATGATAAATTTCTTATACCGTACTCCGTAATAGATTTTAACATTTATTATATTCCTAAATATTTAGATAATCCCTTAAAAATATGTATAATAAAAAGCGTAATACACGCCTTAGAGCATCTTTAGTGGGAGTAAAATAAATGAGTAAACTAAAATACTTTTTGTGGGCCCAAAGTGATTTGTAGGATTTAAAAAATTTATAGTTGATATGAGTAGTTTTTACTTTAATGGTGGTTGTCTATAAGAAACCAAAACTTGACCCCACATGGTATTAAATGGTTAATAAAAAACTATTATTTATGTTAAATAATTAATAAAAATCTATTATTTATGTTAAATAATGAGTTAGAGTACGTTGCTTGTGTAGAGCACGTAAACTAGTTTTAGAGCATCCCATATGTCATGTCAGCACTACTATAATGCAAATTCTTTATTACTAACGTAAGCTATAAAGAATTTTGGTTTAACAACCCTGCACTAAAGTTGCTCTTATATAATTTTCAGAAATTTCCTTTAATAACGGTTGGTGTATTAAAACCCATAGTGAAATTAGGGCTTTTGCTACATGCTTTTCTATTAATTCAAATATTCATTATTAACGATAATGAACTTTTCATGCTCTCGTAAAAATGAAATTATTGATGACCTTTAAATCTAATATATAACAAGAAATCTCAACTAATTCACAATTCTTAGTAACTAACTTTGATCTAACAATGCACTCAATCCTTGCTTGTTGTTATAGATATAAAACATTTGCTATTAAAAATAAACAATGATCTAACTGTGCACTCAATTAATGCATAAACAAGTCAAGAAAATATTAGTAATTATGAAAGGTTAACAAATTTAAGGCATGAATTTCTTATTATTTGTGTGTTTTTTATGAAACATTTAATATTGAGTATATCTTTTGGGAGGGTTTTTAGAAACAAGTACTAAAAACTATTAAGTTCATGTAAAAGGGGGCGAGCTTTATCCATTACAAAGTAATTAAACCATCTTTTGTATCCAAAGGTGTGAAAATATGAATGTAATTGTGAAGTTTTTTTATTTTGTAATCATCTTCCTTTCGCTATTTCTTCTTATTAACAATGTTGAAGGTTAGTCAATCTTATACATTTTAAATCTTATTTTTTATTTTATAATTTTTTATACAATTTAATTATAAGTTCAATTGTAATTTTGATTCTTCTATTTTATTATTTTATTATGTTGTGAATCGGATACCTTTAAACAAAGTATAAACGGTTTCTTAATGATCAAGAAACACACAAGGGTTAGGGTTAACAAAGAAGACAAGGTAAAATAACAAGGAACAACAAGAATTTGGTTATTAAACTGCTATTCTTTCCTTTCTCTTGGAACAAGATTACAAGTATACAAGAATAACAAAATAACCTCTCTCCCTTGAAATTAGGATTTTATCTTCCTAGTTTTCCTTATGCCAAGATTGAGAAACTAGCATCCTATTTATAATAAAATAGCACATGCTAACAACCCTAGCAATATTTACTCATGCTAACAACCTTAGCAATATTTACTCATGCTAACAACCTTAGCAATATTTACTCATGCATGTTAGA
The DNA here is from genome assembly GCA_963859935.3 of Lathyrus sativus. Taxonomy (NCBI): domain Eukaryota; kingdom Viridiplantae; phylum Streptophyta; class Magnoliopsida; order Fabales; family Fabaceae; genus Lathyrus; species Lathyrus sativus. The sequence continues at coordinate 372,878,074 of OZ012739.1, forward strand.
ACAAACTTCGACTACAACACGCATTACTTGCGAACAGACTTCAACCACACTAGAGTTCGATCCAATGTCTCACATATTATTTTTAAAATTTTTATTCTTCCATTGAAATCATATTTTTGCTCCTTTTTAAATTTGTGTTGGATTTGAGTTTAAAAATAATTAAAATTCAACACAAAGTTAAAAAAAAATTGTGATTTTTACAATAAAAGATTAAAAATAAAAAAATAAAAAATAAAAGAAACAAAATTGCAATTAAACTTCAATTATATATTTAATTGTTTTATTTTCTTTCTTGTAGCGCTGAAAAACAAATGTCGATACGATGAAGATTGTCCCAAAAATATGTGCCGACGTCCAACCATAGTTAAGTGTGTTGTTGGCAACTATTGTAAATGTGTTATGCTATTTTAAGATTATATGATTTCAATAACATAGTAACTATGAATTTGTAATCTAAGTGATAGTTATACAAGGAAATAAGTTAACAACGAATATTATTTAGATGTTTTCTTCTCTCTTAATTTCAGGGATATTTCCATTGCTTCTAATTCATGCATATCACTTTTGCTTTTCTACCTTATCGATTTCCAATTAGAGTATATTTAAAGGTAATGCTAACTAGTCTCTGAAACACTTTAAAAATTTCAAATAAAAAAATATTGAATTGAACACAAATATTTTTAAAAAAAAATACACCTTTTATTATTTATAAATTTTAAATATTTTTTTGACTTTTTTATAAATTTTCTAAATTATGAACAGATGAATGAATAAGAAACATAAAAATAAAGCAGTAAGTAAATGAACACAAAAAAATATACTAGTTTCGCTTATCAATCAAGGGTATATCTAATCTCTCCACATCTCATGAGAGATTTTTACTATTGTTAGATCTTTTTACAAGGCTCAAACCAAAACTTTTCCTACAATTTTCTAACAACAACAAAGAAGCTTACCACTATCTTAAATTCCAAACACCAACAACAATGGTGGACCTTGAATCACCCCGATTCAAATGATTTATTTAACAAATAGAAAAATAACCTTTCTTATTTTGAAACAATCTGTAATAAATACGACACATTCTTATGGATAAAGAATTACCACACACTAGGTGAAATATACAATCGTTTGTATGAAAAATATTGTAGACAGACTTTGCAGCAACTTTGATAAACTTTGAGTTTTTTCTGCTTTTCTAATATATGAAAATTCAATCTTCTCCTCAAATGAACAAATCAAGATTATATAGACATTTATGTGCTCATGTGTTTCTCTCAGCTTTTTCACATTAAATAAAAATTATGCAGAAAAAAGTTTTCCGATAAAACGATACAGACACTTGAAAAAATGTAAAAATGTTCATAAAGAAGGTGAGTTTAAATTTGAAAAATATCCTCTATTTATAGTGAAGCATGCACCTCTTGATTTTAAGAATCATTTGTTGGAAAATACTTATAAACAATTGTCATGATTATGAAGAGTTTTGAAGATGATTAGAGGTGAAACAACAATGCAATGGTTCAGTAATTATTCAAAAAAAAAAAACAGGGTTAATCGATTGCCCTATATAGGGAAAATGATTTCTTTCCAATTAATGTGCAAAAATATGAAGGATTTGTAATGGCTAATGAATTAACCAAAAAGTGTAATTGATTAACTGAGTTTAAAATTGAAATGGTTAATTAATTAACTAAATAGGTTAATCCTTCAATCTGATTGGAAACCAAAATTTCACTTAAATAAAACTCTTGTTAATCAATTAACATCATTTGATTAATTAATTAACCTATATAAAAACTTAAAAAATTTTAAATTGAGTTAAAAAAAGACACACTTAAGGATCAAACCATATTTTCACTTGTTAAAAAAACACTCATTAAACAATCTTATGAGAAAGAATAGGATTTTCATTTAATAATCATTAAATTATTTTTAAACTAATATGGAATTTTGAAACAATTCATGCTTAAAACATTATGATTAATTCTTGAGTATCTAATGCTTATAGAGTTATTACAAGTTGTACTTTAGTCTATGATCTAATTTCATTGAAACCTAAAATTTATGCAAATTTGATATTTTAATTCTAATATTTATCTTTAATATTTATTTTAAGATAGACTTTTGTCTTCTTCAAAATCAAGCTATAATTGATGATGAAGAACTTCATAATCTCCCCCTTTTGATGATGACAAAACATATTAATGAGAAGTTTTTTCTTGATATTTGATTTCTCCCTCTATCTTGTATATCTCCCACTTTCTTACATATCTTCTCCTTTCTTTTGCAATTTAAGATATGATATTTTTGGTATCTTGAAAAACAAAAAAAAACAAAAAAAACATCTCTTCTTTTCTTTTAGACATTATAAAAAAAAAAATTAGTAAAATTCAAAGGAGTAAAATAATATAAGAAATATGATTTGAAGATATAAAAATGATCATCTTCTTCACAATACTATCATATGAAGTCAAATTTGACATCAATATTGATGATTCTTCAAAACATCTTTTATTCGATGAAACTTTTAGACTTATCATATTATATGGTCTTATATCTTGAAAATTTTATCTTGATTTGACAATACTAGTATATTATCTTCAATTAACTACAAAATAATTAGTAATACTTAGGTACTCAATATTGTTTGTGTCCTCTTGAGTTAGATCTCTTCCTCAACCATACATACTCACCATATGGAATACCATAATTTCTTATGTAACAAGTATTAGAAGTATGCCTTTTTGCATTACAATAAAAACAAGTAGGTCTGAAAATATGATTTCTTTTATTGACAGAATAATTCTTTCTATTGTGAGGCCTTTTATGATGATTAACATCACGTTCTTTCTTTGATTCCTTATTGTTGAATCGCTAGTACCATTTACAAAGATAGTTTGACTTGTACTAGGTTTATTAAAATTTGAAAGGCCAAGTCCACGTTTTTTATTTGAAAATGCTTGGCTACTTACCACGAGTTTAATGAATGATCAAAATAATAACAGAGTCGCCACCGAAGTTTATTTATTTAAAAAAAAAGGGAAAATATCGATAAAACTCTTATAATAAAAAATAAAGTGTTCGCCACAACCAAATTTTTATTCTGGAGTCGGTTATGCGAGGGGAAGGTATTAACATCCCTCAAATCCATTGTACTCAATGAGAACCATTAAGTTAACATTGCAAATAGAATTTTAGCTTTCTTTTTTTTATTTTTTATTTTAATTATTGAAAGTTTGAAAGGAAATAGAAAGTACTAAAAATAAGTTTTTAATTAGAGTGCCTGACGAGACGATGAATCTCGCTCCTATGTATCCCCAGGTGCGTCAGGGAACTCAAGGCTATGTAGTTCTGGGCAATAAAAAAAGATTTTTGGATTTTTTGTTATAACACTTAACATGACATTGAATCTTGTTTATGTGTATCCCCAGGTGTGATGCCGAACTCAAAGCTACATAGTTTTGTGTAACAAATATTTGTATGTTGGTCGATTTTAGAGAATGATACTTAATTCTCATTTGAGCGAAAAATATTGCTTGCTACCCAAACACGGGGAAATGAACATTTTCTTTTCGTCAGAATCGACAACATATTCTAGAATCTCAAACATTTATGTTATCATCGCATTTGAGGGGAAAACATTACTTACTCACACATGGTAGGAACAAGAAGTTGTTTGCCTCATCTCGTAAAGGATGAAGCATTTTTCGTTTGTAACTTTTTTTGACATCGAGCTAAGGCGAAAAGAGATGATTATATTAGTTTGATCTTTCTTGGGTTTGAGACGAGTACTTGAAGCGCAAGCTGTACAATATGTATCCTAATAATCGGAGAAAAGAGGCGCATACGACTAACTTCCTTTTTCATCGATTTTATTTGCGAAAAGTATTTGATATGAATCGAATCAGAGTCTTTTAAAGATGACAAGGGCTTGAAAGACAAGATATACAACAGTCATCCAAGTAATCAGGGAAAAGAGGATCATACGCCTAGCTAGTCCTTTTTCATCCATTTTATTTGCAAAAAGTATTTGATATGAATCGAATTAGAGTCTTTTAAATATGACAAGTACTTGAATGGCGAGATATACAACATACGTTCAAGTAATCGTTTAAAAGAGGGGGCATATGCCTAACTAGTCATTTTTCATCCAAATTATATGCGAAAAAGATTTGATATGAATCGAATTAGAGTCTTTTAAAGATGAAAAATACTTAAAAGGAAAACTAAATATTAGTTGTTCAACTACTCAGAGAAAAGAGGTACATACTCTTAATTACTCCTTTTCTATCCATTTTATTTGCAAAAAAATTTTTTTGGATCAATTAGATTTCAATTGGAAAGTGCCATTATTTGAAAATAATACAGAGTGTACAAAAAGAGTTGAGATAAATGTAATGCGTTAGATCAACACAAATCCAATAAGTTGATGTATGAAATCTTCCAAACAAAAGTTCATAATCACAATGTTATCTAATGCAATAGGTATATCTGCCTTAACTAATTTGAAATGAATTCATCAAAAGAGATATGTTAGACTAAATGTATACATGTAAATGCTAAAAGTAAAGGGACACTAGATACAACCAATGTATAGTTGACCAAAAACCATCGTGAAGTTGTTTCTTTAAGAAATTCTATGCTAGCATGCATTATTACATTTTCATATCAACGAAAAGACTATTTGGTTTCTATTACCTTAGTTTACACTTTCACAATTATTAAGAATTATATTAAGACTCGCGCGATGCGCAATTGTAAATTAATTTTTATTTGTTTTATATTGAATTTTAATTATATATATTTTTGAAATATATAGTTAAAAAGATATATTATAATAATTTATTATGAGTTATAATATAGAAAACAATATGATAGAAAAATAAACATTTTACTTGAAAAGAAAAGTATATACTTGTAAGTTGACAGTGGTATTAAGAATTTAGTTTTTGCAAATTTTAATAAAACTTTAAAAGATATTACTTGTAGTTATTTTTTATATTTTCATTCTCATCTTCTTTGACACTCATATGTGAAAAATTAATAATGTTATTGTTTGTCTTTAATTTTCTGGTATGTCATAATATGAAGAATATAATAATAAAGTATATAAATATGATTATAAAGTTTTGCATAATCTATTATATTTCAATGTCAACAAATAGTGATAAGTATTTAAAATTTGTGTAATAACTAATTTGACACGAAATACATTTGTTTCAACTTTTACTTATCTTATAATTCAAAATTTATATCTTGAAAAATAAATAATGTTATATAAGTTTTAAAACATGATTGTTCTTTTTTTAAACATTATTCTCAATATTTTTATCATACTCTCTATGATCACTATTATAAAAGAAAAGATAAAGCATAATCCACTTTGGGAATATATATTTATGAAAATAATATATTTATCTAAGTTAGTAATTAATTGTTAGGTTAATAGGTTATTATATTTTTCACTATAACTACTTTGAGATTAAAAACAATTATTTTAAGTATTTTAAGTGTTTATATTTTTTATGATTTCAAATAAGACATCATTTTAATTTTAATGGTTAGGAGAATATAGATAGTTGGAATAAGAGTTGTTTTGTTAGATCAATTTTATTAAAAATGAGATTTTTTCGTTTTTGCCAAGGTTCGGAGTCGTAACCTCCAATAGAGAATAAATATTGTATTTGTCTATTTGAAAAATAAAAATAAGATTTTAGATGTGTCACATAAGACTATGAGATGACGTGGCACAAATGAAATAGAAATGTTAGCATGTGTCGTCATATAATCTGCCGCTTCAGACATAATATATTATATACATGCTAATTTTAATTTGATGCAATCACATCACTTGCGTCTGATTATATTGGACAATTGTGATGTTAGAAGTAATAGGAGCTCATAAAAATTTATTGACATTATCATCTAATCTCAATTAGCATTTCTATGTGCATAACACCATCGAGTCGAAGCGCAAACCACCACAAACCAGCGTAATGTAAGTAAATTAAAATACGTAATCGGGAACAAGAAACATCTAAGTATACAAAATAGTAATGCCATGAAAACTCAGCAAACCACAAATAAATTTTTATTCAAACAAAATTCAACTCATAACAAATGTTTCAAAGCAACACGGCCTCATTTAAGAAGTGACTAGATGTTGTCATAAATCCTATAACACTTGAAGGCATCAAAATAGTAAATCATGTTTTATAGTTTTCTATACTAAAATATTAGTCATCATTTAGTAATACTCATAAAAATCTAACATCAAATAAACAAAAACATGTGGTTTGTATAAAAAAAGAGAAACATCGCAATAAAAATGGAAACACAAACAATGAAGAAAAAGGCTACTGATAGTGGACACAGTGATTCACGCAGCATTTTGAGGGTTGTGTAGCCAAAGGATCTGGGCCAGGTTGCAGTGGTTATGCTTCAGACAAAAAAGGGAGAAGTTTGAGTGGAGAGAGAGAGAGAGAGAGAGAGAGAGAGAGAGAGAGAGAGAGAGAGAGAGAGAGAGAGAGAGAGAGAGAGAGAGAGAGAGAGAGGTGATCTTGTTGGTGGCCGGAGGTCATGATGTAAAGAGGATCAGGAGGTTGAGAAAGAAAAGGTGATATTTTTGATGGAAGGGTGGTTATCATGAGAGGTTGAAGGAGGTGTTTGAAAGGATGGCCTTTTTTCTTTTAAGATGATGGAAACGAGATCGTCGGTGGAGGTTGAGTCGTGAGAAGGACGAAGGAAAAGACGTAAGAGTTGGTGTAAGCGAAAATATTCAATGATCAGATATATGAAATTAGAAAATCAATACTTACTTGTTTAAGTCATGATTTGGAATCTCGAAAGAATGAATAATTGGATCTTCCTCTGTATCTTACACTCCCGTTCACAACTCTCAATTGGCAAAGTTATGGAGCCATCAATTATGTTTCTAATTCTTATTATGATTATAGAGGGGACCTAGCCATATAATATATATAACCCTAGTTCCTACCCATTATGGGTTCCGAGTTAAAACCCACACTTTTTTCCCACACCAATAGCGTTTCAAATACCCAACCTTTAACTAAAATAAATCACTTAACCAATAAAAGGGCTAATATATGCACTCCCCACCAGAATCACGATTAACTTGTTTTTCACAAACTAAACAACAATTGATTGTAACCCATAAAAAGTTAGATAAATCTAACATTCTCCTACTTGGGAAAAATTAATTGTGTGATTTTTATTTTAAAATATATTTTGAAAACGACTCTTGGGTTAATGACTAATTTCTTAAAATGTGGCCGCATTTTATGGAAATACATGATTTTAGGTGCAGTGTCTGAATATGACTCCATCCAACAACAGTCAAGCAGTATTAAATCACAGTGAACATTATATCCTTCATTGGCACAAAACCTTTTGTGGTTACGAATACTACGGACTCTGTCAAATAGTTATCAGTGTGGAATGTGGTAAGAAGATAACATGTTAATGGGATCCAACAACCAACTGTTATTCTCTTTGTTAGTCCTTAACAATTTCTCTCAAATGCATTAATACCAAAAAAATTGCATAGTTTTAAAAATCATAATGCCTCAACTCTAATATGGCATCGACCACCGGCATAGTGGTCCTGAAAACAATGAGTTTAAAATCATACCTCAGCTCCAATATGGCATCGACCACCGGTATAGTGGTCCCGAAGACGCCGAACCCAAAATTATAACCATGCCTCGAACTCCAAACTAGTGACAACCATAGGCACAGTGGTCCCAATGACACGAAGTCACAATTTTAATAATTGACAAATAAATAAACAATGAAAAATAATAATAATAATAATAATAATAATAATAATAATAATAATAATAATAATAATAATAATAATAATAATAATAATAATAATAATAATAATATTCATTGTAATATCAATTTCTTAAAATAGAAATTACTTGACAATCCAACACTAAAAGTGCCAAAAATAAAATTCAACATGATAAGAAAATGGCATAAAGAACAAACTCTAACTAACGAAGTACATCAAAAGAACTCACAATACTCATGCTCTCAACATGGGTTTTGAACACAATGGACCTAAGTCCATTAGTTAGGGGATCAGCTAGCATGATATTAGTACGAATGTACTTAATAACAATGTCATTTTTCTTTATAAGATCTCTGACTGTCAAATACTTCAATTCCAAATGCTTATAACCACTAGAAGTTTTTATTATTCTTAGAGTAGACCACAACCTCATTATTATCACAGTAAAGTTTTAGTGGCTTGACAATGGAATCAATAATACGAAGTCCAATCACTAAATTTCTCAACCAAACAACATGGATGACAACAACATAACAAGCAACAAACTCTGCCTACATAGTAGAATAGGCAACAAGAGTTTGCTTTTTAATCTTCCATGATATCACACCTCCAACCAACATAAAAATGTAGCCAAAAGTAGATTTGCCTATAATCAACACACCCAACAAGATCAGAGTCAGTGTACCCACCTATTTTCAAGTTGTCAACTCTCCTAAAAACAAGCATATATTGTTTAGTTCTCTGCAAATATCTCATCATTTTCTTAGCAGAAATCAAATGATCATTTCCAAGATTAGATTGGTATCGTCCCAAGACGCCAACTATAAAAGCAATCTCAGGCCTAGTGCATAATTGAGCATATATCAGGCTTCCAACTGCACTATCAAAGGATTTTCCCTTCATCTCTGCTCGCTCAATCTCATTTTTAGAACATTAACTTTACTAAATGTTCTCTTTTAGTAATAGGAACATCCCCTGGCTTGCAATTTTGCATATTGAACCTCTCTAAGACTCTATTATTATAAGCCCTCTGTGACAAGCCAAGTACATCAGGTGATGTATCTATGTGTATTTTAATTCCTAACGCAAAATATGCTTCACCAAAATCTTTCATACCAAAGAACTTGGTTAGTATAAGTTTGGTCTCATGAAGTAAACCAAGATCAATATTGGCAAGAAAAACATCATCAACATATAACACAAGAAAGACGAATTTGCTCCTACTGACCTGAAGATAGATGCATTGGTCGACTTTATTTTCTTCAAAACCCAATGAAGTCACCACCTCATCAAATTTTAAGTACTCTTGTCTGGAAACCTGACTATTTTATCTTAGAGGTGACATGGTTGATTACTGTGTTACATAACTTTAAGCAGTGCCACGAAACATCTTAAAGAGAGCGACCTAGTCAGTGACTCAATCCTCTAATTTCTTTAGTGGCAACTGAACATGTTGCTCCTTTCATTCCTCTCAAAGTTTTCTAGTGCCTATTCCTCCTGAAAATGATGCTCCTCTTAAACTCCGACGACATCAATTATTATATTTTTATCAAACTGTATCATAACATCACTCCATCCCACAAACCCTCAAACTCTCGAAGCCTGTCCTCTAGTTCGACCTCAAATTCTGATTTAAATTTCATGAAGCATCTCATAATTCTTCTCTAGTCCAACAGCGTGTGGCCAGCCCGTGATCCCCTTCTAATCAGGTCAGATCAGTGGCGCCGTCTGTGGGAACAGAAACTTCCCCGTTACTCCGAGCAGAAAACCAAAGTTTCACCAACACTCCACGGTCATGGCTACCCCACACCACGACGATACCATGAACGACTTCGTGCTCAACGCCACTGCCAACGGCAGCAAGCAGATGGGGACGTCGCACCCAGTGGAGACCGATGAGAGAGACGGCCAGACTGCTTCTCCGTCGTCCGCGGAACCGGTACCCCATGCCGACCACCGGCCCCCGAGCCCAGCGATGTTCCAACACGTCCCTATCCCAGCAGGAGCGGACCCAACGGTGGCCGCCCTCTTTGCGGCCATCAACCAGACGAACCAGTTGTTGTTTCAGCAGAACGCACGAATTGGAGCGCTGGAGCGGGAGGTCCCCCCAAGGTCCCCTCCGCGGGAAGACCAGAATGGGGGCTCGAGGAGTCCGTCGCCTCAACCCAGAAATCGACAACCTCGGCTGGAGAGGCCCCAAACAAAAGTAGTATGGGAGCGCACCAGATCCCCCACGAGACAAGTTTGCGGGAGGCGGCATAACACTTCAGCGATCCCAACCAGGAATCCGCGCATCGAACCCCCGGCCAGGAGGCCAAGGACCCGAAACCAGGCGCCTATCCTACACGGCCCGTCTCCTCCTCGGTCACCCGCTCTCAGCGACGAAGATGATTATCGGACTCCCTTGTCCCGGGAAATCATGGCCGCCCCCATTCCCCACGGAATGGAGAAGCCCCTGACGCTCTCGACGTACGATGGCACATCCGACCTAGATGATCACCTGGAAGACATCGAGGCCATGCTCGATTATCGAAACGTCTGAGGAGCTATCAGGTGCAGGCTATTCCCGACGACCCTAAGGAAAGGTGCCATGACATGGTACAAAAGTCTGGAGCCCGAATCGATTACGTCGTGGAGGGTCCTGAAGGACCTGTTTTCAAAACACTTCACAACGTCCCGACGCCACCCGAAGACGGAAGCCGTCCTCGGCGCGATAATCCAAGCCCCCGACGAGCCTCTCCGAAAGTACATCGAACGATTCACCCGAGAAGCGGTGCAGGTAACAACGTCAGACGAGATGATGTGTTACCTAATTGAGCAGGGTCTATGCCACGACTCCAAGTTCTACGAGGCCGTGGGCATACACCGGCCAACCTCCCTGCAGGATTTCCTCGACAGAGCCGCGCATTATATCCGGTTCGAGGAAACTCAAGCAGCCAACTCCGCACAAGACACCCGAGACAGGGAGGCCCCCCGTGGGCACCGAGATGATGGAGCCTCGAGCCATCGGCGAGTAGGTGACCATTGTCGACAAGATCGCCCCCGCGAACAACGCGGCCCCGCCGGCCGATTCACGGAATACACGGTCTTAGTCGCTTCCTGCGAGCGCATACTGACCGAGTGCGCCAAAGCCAAATTTGCCCAGGGAGGTGTCTGCTTCCCCCGGCCAACGCCCCCCAAACCCAATATGGACAAATCGAAATACTGTCGATTCTACAGAAGCCACGGGTACGTGACCGAAGACTGCATCCATCTCAAGGACGCGATCGAAATCCTGATTAAAGACGGCCACCTAAAGAGATACACCCGGGGGGCGAGGCCCCGAGGCAAGAAGCCACCGAGGCCAAGAAATTCGAAGAACTCCCCTCTTTTGACGGCGACAGCAGACTTCAGGTCGCGCTGTGTGTCAGCCGCCCCGAGGACTGGTTCACGGACAAAGGGTTCGGCCTCCCCGAAGGCCCCGACCTACCCAGCGAGCCAGTACGGCCAACCAGCCGGTGGGAATACTTCGCCAGAGCCACGGTCATCTCGGGTGGCGCCACAAGGAGCCTATCCATAGGATAGGTGAAAAGAAAGTTCAACGAACTTATCACGAGAAACTCCGGAAAAATGAGCACGCTCGAAAGATTCTGCGGTCGATCCAATGTGATCATATTCTACCTCGAGGAACTCCCCGGAGGATCCCCCAACTCCAACATTCCTCTGCTCATACGGGCGCGGATGGCGAACTTCGACGTCAGGCGCATCCTCGTCGACGGAGGCAGCTCGGTGGATATCATGTACACCCACCTGTTTACAACCCTCCAACTCGACGAATCCAACCTGTGCCCCTACGTAGGCTTCAACCTTTAGGGGTTCAACGGGACGACGACGAGACCTTGGGGGTACGTGGAGCTGAAAGTCACTTTCGGGGAAGAGGAAACGGCCAGGGAGATCAGCAGCCGTTTCTTAGTCATCGAGTGCCCGTCCCTCTACAACTGTATCCTGGGCAGAACGACGATAGCAGAACTCACCGCAGTGCCTTCCACCGTCCACCTGAAGATGAAGTACTACACGAAACGGGGGGCCGTGGTGACCCTTAACGGAGACATCGAGGCCGTCCGGAGGTGCTTCGAGGCCGCGCTGAAAGGTTTGGACACCATCGCTCCAGCAACCAAGAAGGCGACCCCAATCGTGGCGCCGAAGAGCGAACCAAAGGAGCTGGTCAGATCCGTGGACCTCGACAGCCGCTTCACCGAGGAGCGCGATCGCGAAATAAGGACCAGTGAAGCCAACGAGTACCCCACCCACCCGGAACGCCCCATCCCGGACGGAAAATTCGAGATCGTCACACTCGGGGAGTACAAGAGCAGAACCGTGAAGATCGTCGCCGGACTCCCAGACTTAGCGAGAAAACAGCTACAGGCCTGCCTCCGCGAGAACGCCGACCTCTTCGCATGGAGCGCCGCAGAAATGCCTGGACTCGACCCCGAGGTCGCCTGCCATCAGCTGTCCATCAGCCCGACCGCGAAGGTCGTAGTTCAACGTAGGCGTAGACAGTCCCCCGAAAAGTCGGCGGCGGCCGAAAAAGCTGTAAAAGACCTCCTTGAGGCAAATTTTATTTCGGAAGCCCGGTATTCAACCTGGCTGTCCAATGTTGTACTCGTCAAAAAGAATAATGGAAAATGGCGCATGTGTGTTGACTATACCGATCTCAACGGGGCATGTTCTAAGGACGCCTACCCCCTCCCCAACATCGACAAACTCGTCGACAACTCCGCGGGCTTCAAGCTCTTGTCCTTCATGGACGCATACTCGGGGTACAATCAGATCCAGATGGATGAGCACGATAAACAGAGCACGGCCTTCATGACGGCTTCGGGAAACTATTACTACAACGTAATGCTCTTCGGCCTAAAGAACGTCGGTGCCACGTGCCAACGGATGATGAGCAGTGTATTCCGGGGCGAAATCGGCGACATGCTCGAAGTATACATGGACAACATGATCGTCAAATCCTGCACATAGGCCGACCACACGGCCCATCTCAGGAAGGTCTTCGACACCGCGAGGACATGCCGAATGCGCTTCAACCCGGAGAAATGCACCTTCGGTGTCCGCGCAGGAAAGTTCCTCGGCTACTACCTGACCGAGCGTGGGATCAAGGCAAATCCGGACAAATGCCACGCCTTTTTGGAAATCACCACACCCACCACGAAGAAGTCCATCCAATCCCTCAACGGCGTGCTCGCCTCACTTTCCCGATTCATCGCCAAGTCCGCACAACACGCCCTCCCTTTCTTCAAACTACTCAGGAAGGAGTCCATGTTCGAATGGACTGAGGAATGCGAGAAATCCCTCCACCACCTCAAACGCGTCCTGTCCGAACCACCGGTGCTGACACGTCCCGTGATGGGCGAAACCCTATACCTATATCTGGCCATAGCTAATGAGGCTGTCAGCGCCGTTCTCATCAGAGAGACCGAAGAGGGGCAAAAATCAATCTACTTCACTAGCAAAGCCCTCCACGGTCCCGAAGTCCGCTACCAGCTGATCGAAAAAGTCGCCCTAGCCCTCATCACTGCAGCGCGACGGCTCCGACATTACTTTCTAGCACACACCATCGTGCTCCGCACCGATCAGCCCATCCGCTAGCTCCTCGGCCGGCCCGACATGGTCGGACGCATGCTGAAATGGTCGTTAGAACTATCTGAGTTTGACATCGTCTACGAAGGTCGGAAAGCCATCAAAGCTCAAGCCCTGGCCGACTTCGTGGCCGAGATGACTTCCTCATCCGACCCCACCACAGGGAGCCACATATGGACCATTTTTGTGGACGGCTCCTCCAACTCCACGGGAAGCGGAGCAGGCATCATCCTCGACAACGACGAGGGCACCCTCATAGAGGTCTCCCTCACACTGGCTTTCCCGACGACCAATAACCAAGCCGAGTATGAAGTGTTCCTGGCCGGACTTCTCCTGGCATCAGACCTCGGGGCCAGAGAGATCAGAATCTACACAAATTCCCATGTGGTCGCCTCACAAGTACGAGGAGAATATCAAGAAAAAAAAGACAACCTCGCCGAATACTTAGCACTTATCACCGAAAAACTGCAAAGTTTCGACTCCACGGAGATTCAGCACGTCCCGCGCGAGCAGAACACCCGCGCCGATATCCTCTCAAAATTAGCGAGCACCAAAAAACGAGGAGGCCACAAGTCGGTCATCCAAGAAGTCTTATCGCAACCGAGCACCAAAGCGACCACCGCCACGCTCGACATCAACACCATAGGAGATACCGACTGTTGGATGACACCACTACACACCTACCTCAGCACCGGCCGCCTACCAACCGACTCTAAAGATGCAAGTGCGACCAAGCGACGAGCCTGCTCATACGTCCTCCTCGAAGGCAAACTATATCGTCGAGGCTTCGCGATCCCACTCCTCAAATGCATCGATAACTCCCAGAGCGCAGCCGTCCTAGAGGAAATCCATGAGGGAATCAAGACGCGGCACCTCGGAGGACGATCCCTGGCGAGAAAGGCTCTACGGGCAGGCTACTACTGGCCCTCGATGTAAACGGACGCGAAGGAACACGTCAAACGATGTGACAAATGCCAACGACACGGGGACATGCACCTCGCTCCACCAACCGAACTCAAATCCCTCTCATCCCCGTGGCCATTCACCTGGTGGGGTTTGGACATCCTCGGCCCCTCCACCCTAGGATCCTATCAGAACAAGTATCTCATCGTGGGCGTAGACTACTTCACCAAATGGATCGAGGCCGAAGCCCTCGCCAAAATCACGGCCAACAACATACTCCGATTTTACAAACGAAACATCCTAGCAAGATTCGGGTCCCGCTCTCCATCGTCACTGACAACGACACACAGTTCACGGACAAAAACTTCTGCGACTTCGTTTCCAAGCTCGGAACTAAACACCATTTCACCTCGGTCGAGCATCCCCAGACAAACAGCCAGGCAGAATCCACGAACAGGGTCATCCTCAGGGGATTCAAACGACGACTCGGTGACGCAAAGCGAGCATGGGTCGAGGAGCTCCACAGCGTCCTCTGGGCATACCGCACTACGCCCCACTCAACCACGGGGGAAACCCCATTCCGCCTCACGTATGGAACCGAAGCAGTGATCCCGGTCGAGATACGCGAGCCATCCAGACGAACTGAAGCTCCCCTCGACACCGACGACAATGACGACGCCTTACGCGAGGAGCTCGATCTCGTCGAGGAGATTCGCTCAGGAGCATCCCTCCGGGAAGCCCAGCTGAAACAGCAGGTGGCACTTCGCCATGACAACAAAGTCCTAAAACGTGACTTCCAAATCGGCGACTTAGTTCTGCGCAGAAACCAGAAAGACTCACACGAGGGCAAACTGGCTGCGAATTGGGAAGGCCCCTACCGTGTCCGCGACAAGACGGAGCATGGGGCCTATTACCTCGAAAACCTGCACGGGGAACACCTAGCTCGACCATGGAACGCCGCAAAACTTAAGCGTTACTACAGTTAAACACTGCCCGCGACGACCCATCGTCACGACCACTGGGGGGCGACATGGTACCACCGCACCTCCTCGCGTCTCCTAAACGACCAGACCAAAAGCAAGCCCTGCCTTTGTATGTGCGGGCAGAAGGCCTTGCTCGGTAGGAAACACCTCGATCGAGATTCCCCATCGACGTACCAACACCGGCAGGACACCTAGCTCGCGATGGGACGTCCACGCCACGGGGAGAACTACCCCCGAACCAATCAGGCAACGAAGCCGACCATCCGGCCAGTTCCCCACACCGCCAGAAACAATCATCGTCGAGCTACCACCCCGGACAGACCCAAAAGCATACTAAACATGCATTGCAAACATACACACATTTCGAGCATACAAAACATGCAGAAATAAAACGAGCATAAACAAACATGCAAAAAACGAAACCGAGCGCACACTTAGAAAATTCCCAAAAATATATTAAGTAAAAGCGGGCACCAGCCCAGTAGTCAATATTACATGAACAAGGGCACGCAGGCCCAACAAAGAAAACAAGAAAGTTACAAAACATCAGCGCGCAGGCCAGGAAACTACGAGCACGCAGGCCCGGGAAACCTACACATCCTCGCCATCTTGCTCAGTGTCCACGGGGACAACGTCAGGGACGACAAGCTCTGGGTCAACCACCTTCCCGTCGATGATCTCATGATACAGCCCAATCCCGTCCACGACCAGAGTAGCGCCAGGGTTGACGATTTGGACCTGCGCAACAGCACTCTTGAACCCGACCTCGACAGCATCCAGGCAATCGCTCTCCAGCACCCGAATTCGGGCGATCAAATCAGCACGCATAATCATCCACTGATCTTCCTCAGTCTCATCCTTGGCCGGACGAAGAGTGTTGTCTAGAACTTCCAGGCGAACTGTCAGTGCCTGCACCTTGGCCGCCGCCGCCCCCAGCTTCTCCTCGGCCGACGTCACCTTCTCCTCGGCACCTTCCGCCCGCTTGCGCTGGTCGGCAGCATCTTTCTAACTCTTCTCCAGCTCCTCGGTGAGTTTGTCCAGGCGCGACTGCATGAAGGTGAGATCCCCTTGCAATTTGATCAGCTCAGCAGCAGAGCAACCCTTCTCGTTCAGGACCATAGCCGTAGTAAAGGTCCGCATCATCGCGGCCAAATCCTCCGCCAAGATGCGATGGAGAGACTCTCGATCGGCATCCCAGACAGCCTTCACTTTGCCAGCAGAAATAGTAGGGGATCAGGCCCCGTGAAAATAACCCGGGTGTTGATGGCACGGCGGGACGACGTAGCCCTCCTCAGATGAACCAGTCGTCAGATCAATCAGGCCACTGGGCTCCTCGGACCTTGGCCTCTTCGCAGTTCCCTGAGACGAAGGAGACTAGCTCTCCTGGGGAGAAGGAGACGAACTCTGGCCGCCCTGGGCC
Organism: Lathyrus sativus; assembly: GCA_963859935.3. Lineage (NCBI taxonomy): Eukaryota > Viridiplantae > Streptophyta > Magnoliopsida > Fabales > Fabaceae > Lathyrus > Lathyrus sativus. The sequence continues at coordinate 372,894,824 of OZ012739.1, forward strand.
ACAACTTCCTGCCCGACCAATTGGCTCACCCGCGTCTTCGGGACCACGGCGACCCTCGAGGCACGCAGCTTCTTCACCTGCTCTTCAACGGAAGACATGTTCGCTGCAAAAAACAAAAAGAGTCAGCAACACACAAAGCATACAGTCACGAGAAAGATGAAACACCCCTACCTAAGTATTCCAGAGCGTCCGCCCCCGAGGCACAACCGAGCAAGGTCTTCGTGTTAATCAGCCTCTTCTTCGTTCGCATATTCCCCTGCGCGTCGAAGATATACCGACCATCAGGCGTCACCAATTTCTACGGGGGAAGGCCCCGCACAAACGCCACTATTTTCATATAAGCGGCCATGTCCCTCTCACCGAGAGTCCCGGCCCGCACTATATACCAGTCGGTACCGTGGTTGAAATGCTCCGAGGTCCACAACAAATGCACCTTTGGGATCCACGCGACGAACCGCTGGTCGTCCACCACTCGCTCCCCCTCAGTAAAAAGAGAATCCGAACCTTCCCGGGTGACCGGCCGCATGAGGAAGAACCGACCTTTGAAGTCTCGGACAGAGTCGCTGTACGTCTTAAAAAGCGTGGCCGACTGCTTAAACGAGACCCAACCCTGACGACCATTCACCGATTGGCGTTGCAGGTGGAAGATGCGGAAAAATAAGGGCACCGTGGCCTCGACCTCGAGAAAATGACACACCACCTCGAACGCACGGATAAAGGCCAGGGCATTGGTATGTAGCTGAGACGGGGCCAAACATAACCAGTCAAAAAGACCTAAATGGAAGGCGGAGAATGGCAATCTAAGTCGGGCCTCTTTAAAGTAGAATTCGTGCATAGAAAATATCCGCCGCCCATAGCTCGAGCAAATGCGATGGTGCTCCTTGGGACTATGCACCAGCCAGTGTTGCGGCTCCCCCTCCACCCGATCCTCCATGGTAGCATAGGCGCCAAACGCATCAGGCGCGAAGCAAGAAGGGGGTGGACAGGGGCTCTTCGGCCACCCACTCCTCGACGGGGAGAACCCGCTCGTCAAATTCTGGGATCTCGGGATCACTGTCTTCGACCATCGTCCCCAGTATCAAGGCTTACATGTACACCTGAAAAGCAGAGGATAACGGTGAATTCGATAGCCAGGATCAAATCCACCCTTCCACCGCAGGTCAAGTGAAAGGGTGACGACGGCGGGTGAGCGAGCAAAAGACAAGCACCCAGGCGGTCCCTGAGGGACACTCCCCGCCACTTCTCCACGGGGCATTCAAAGCTAACCTATCGCCCCTCCCCGGGGTACTCATCGGAGAATGCACTCGTCCCCGGGGCATTCATCGGAATAATCGATCCTCCCCGGGGCATTCATCTAAACAAACTTAAAAAACCACCAGATACGGCGGAAACTCGCATCTCTCCTCGGGGCATTCATCGCGCCCCGACCACGGACCTAAATCAAACGGCGAAAATAAAAGAAAAGAAGAAGAAAACTTACTTTGTAACGGCGATGAACGGAGTGCAAAACTAACGGCGCGGCGGCAATTCACAGCAACGGCGGACGGGGAGGAATCACAGAACTTCGCAGGTAAGAAAGCAAGGTGAAACGTAAAAAATGCTCGGGGACCCCATATTTATAACCCGGCGCAGAACTCGAAGCGACACTAGGCCTTTGAGTGCCCTAGGGTAGCCGCCCTCCCGCCCACTCGGCGTGTGACACGTGGCGGTAACCTGACGGTCGCGTCCCTTCAGATGCCTTCGCCCCGCGCACCCGGCCACCGGAAAAGACCTTCGCACGCACGTGTCCCGCCGAACACAAAACCGGCGAGCCGCCCACCTCGCTGCCTCTTTCCCTGAAGCAACGACCTTAAGTCCTCGCTCTTTCGTTACAGAGCTTCGACTTGAGGGGCTTCTGTTCTGGCCTGGGCCCAGCCTCGCGGCCCAGCCCAATAGCGCACAAGGCCCAATGAGTGGAGTAGCCTGGCCGGGCACACGCCCCCCACCGGACGGGCAAGACATGCTCCCTAGCAAGCAGGACAGCGCGCTTCTAAGCGTCCTCGGCGCTCCCCCTAGCCGGACAGAACAGCCTCCACGGGCAGAATTCCCCCTGCCAACGGGCATGACGATATGTCTCCCCTGCTCTCGTGTGCTCCCCCCTCGAGGAGATTCACACACCGCCGGGGAACCTCCTGAGCTCCCCTCCACGGGGAGAACAACGTGCTCTCAGGGAATCCCACGAGCTCCCCTCCACGGGGAGAACAACGTGTCAGCCGCACGTTCTCCACGTGCTCCCCTCCGCGGGGACACGCCATCCCCCCAACTGCCCACCTCCGAAAGAGCAGGTCAAACCCACTTTCCAGAGATCTCGGGACAGTTGGACTAGGGCGAAGACCACGTCCTGGTCTTCACTACGCCACATAAGCCCTAGCAGTCACCTGGGTTGGGCCTGGGAATCCAGCCCAATGCAAGTGATCGTTGGCCCAGCGCTGGGGTCTCTCTATAAATACCCTCTTCCTCAATAGGGCCAGGTAATTCACTTCTTACCCATTTTCTGTGCTTTGCTCTCACTCTGCCCAACTCCTTACTTTGGCATCGGAGTGTTTTGCAGGTACACCCCCTTTCTCCTCCTCACCAACGGTGAACATGTAGCAGTCCAACAGCGTGTGGTCAGCCCGTGATCCCCTTCTGAACAGCGTGTGGCCAGTCCAATAGTAGTAGTAATAATACTAATAATAATAATACTAATAATTATTATAATAATAATAATAATAGTAATGATAATAGTAATAGAATAATAATATTAAATAATAATAATAATAATAATAATAATACTAGTAATAATAATAGTAATAATAATAATAGTAATAATAATAGTAATATAATGATAATAATAATAATAATAATAATAATAATAATAATAATAATAATAATAATAATAATAATAATAATAATAATAATAATAATAATAATAATAATAATAATAATAATAATAATAATAATAATAATAATAGGGAATTTTTTTCAAGTGTTACTTAGGCAACACTTGAAAATATTTAAATACATATAGATTTTGGAGATGCTTCTGGGCACACAAAATTCTGATTAATCGTTAAGATATTCCAGAGATGCATCTTAAAAGTTGTTTTGGAGATGCATCTCCGGAAGATATAGGAGCTTAAATCGCGCCAGAAATCCTTCTCATTCCTCATTTTTAAAAAGACTCAAAACATGTCCAAAAGAAAACAATCAAGTTCAAAAGATCTTCAATCAACATCATCAACAACATCCAAGTCCAAAATAAAACTGAAAAATTGTAAGTTTTTGATGTCTTGATACATTTTTTGAGTTTTTGTTTAAATGAGTAGAAAAATATGATTAAGTTGAGAAATGAATAGAAAATGCAGGAATGATAGTTTATACATAGTGTAAAACATGTTTGTTGGCTGAAAAGAAGATTAAACAGTTATTTTTTCATTTGGGGATGTGCATTGCTGCCATTGACGGACTTGAAAAGTTGTAGAAAGTTCTAGAGATGCATCTCTGAAATTTTTCAACATTTGGATTGCCAACAATCGAAGATGCATCTCCGGTATTTTTTAATGTTTGAGTTCATATTACTTGGAGATGCATCTCCGTAAAATACCAGTCTATTTGTTTTCTTTATAGTTTGCAGTGTTGCTTGCTTGCACTAATTGTCTGGTTTACTTTAACTTTCATGCATTATGACTTATAGACATAATAGACCGAGGCACGGGAGAGTTGCATAACATGCATCAGTGCAGCGAGAGAAGAGTCATGTTTCGAAGGCTTTTGTTCACTCAAATCATGCAGAGGCATCCAATTCAGGTGCATGTGTTTCTTCTCATGTTTCTCCATCTTCTTCTTTTCGTAGGAGACGAGTTTCACCTACCAACGCATCACTCCCTCAATCCTCTCACAGGAACCGAGTTTCACATATTTAGGCACCAGAAGTACTTAAGTCATGATGGTACTGTCGCTACTGCGAAAATCGGCGCCGGCTGAACAGAAGAGTCGCCACCGTGCGTTATTTATCCCACGGGAGGGAAAGGGAACGCTCAGAGTAAACCTTGCACAACATGGGAAAGGTATGGTCGTCGCAACCAAAACCTGGATTCGGGAGTCGGTTACGCAAGGGGAAGGTATTAGCACCCCTCACGTCCGTCGTACTCGACGGGATCCACGCTTGTTTTCTAGTACAGATTGGATTATTATTCTATCTACTCTACAGGGTTAAGGGTTAAAAAGAACATAAAATGAAAATAAAATGACTCGGCAAAGTATCGCACTTTATGCCTACGTATTCCCGTCTGGAACGAGAAATCAGAGTCAACGTAGTTCGCCTACCTACGGGAAAGGAGGGGAAGGTTGCTCGCTAGGATATCGCATCCTATGCCTACGTACTTTCATACAGCATGAAAGATCAGAGCAAACGTAGTTCGGGCCACGCACGACATAAGTCTGTCCTTGATTGATTTTATTCCTTCTGAAAAAGGGTTTCTTGATTAGCAGTCCCGGCGGACAAAAATGACGTTTTGATGAGTTTACATTCTTTTACGGAAGAAGTGTCTTTTATTGTGTTTGAAATCTTTATGTGTTTTTCTGTTTGTTTTGAGAAAGAAGAGCCAGAACTCTAACCTACGGTTGCGAAGGGAATCAAACTAACCTAATGTTATCATGCATGGGTTAAGACCTAGTGTCTATCATGCTCCTCTCTTGCACAGAGAGAAACAGAGATCCTACGGGATAGGCAGAAACAGAAACAATATCAGATATATATAGTAGAACAGTAAAATGCATGGATGCAACAGTACAAGCGAGGCAAGGGAGTCCCACTCAACCTCGAACCTAGAAAACAATAGGCAAAAGTGAACAGACTTCACTTTCAACCCAACAGGGTAAACAACAAACAATACAGTCCGGAAAACCAATCAATACATCAACAATGAAATACATCAGCAAAAGAAACAGCATCAGCAGCTCTGAATCAACATCTGGCTTCAAGTAATTTCCAATCATTCATGAGCTTCAACAAGCATCAATCTCCATCTTCATGATCTTCAGGTAAGGGTTTTGATCATCAGTCTTCTATCTGCAATGGCTTTTCTTCAAGTCTCAGGCTCCAGGATGAACATCAGCCAACCAGATGAAGTGAATGAATGTTAGACAGTTAATTACCTACCAAGGGTGGTTCATCAACTGTTAACATTAAACAGAAAGTTTTCTCTCAAAAGTTCTATCTTTCAAATACATTCACTGATCCTTCCAAAGGAAGGAGGTGGATATTTGAAAGAGACTTAGAATCATAGAGAAAGGATAGAGGCAACCAAAGCCATCTATGTTTGAGAAGCAAGCTTTCTAATCTAGAGCTCTGCCTAGCTCCTAAACCCTAGTCTCCTCAGCAGCTGCTGGCAAGAACCTCCTTTTCAACTTTGACAGTTAATCTTCAATCTCTGGATCTCCAATGGTCTTCATCACCTCAAGTCTTCAGCTTCCCCAAGTCTCCAGACAAACCCAATACCCAAACAAGCAAGCAACAATCCCAGAGGGCACACCACACCAGTCAATCAGATATACAGTATATTAATAGCAGTAGGGGAATCCTGACTTTTTCTAAGAGGATCTAATAACTACCCATAGCCCCTATAGTCCCATAGCTAAACTATTCAAACCCTAAGTCCTAAGGGAAAGAATCAAACTTCCTAAATCATCACCTAAAAACCCTAATTTGTTCATGTTGTTCAAGCCTACACTAAGCACCTAAATTTAATTTCTAAAAATGGGAACTAAATTGAATCCATAAGATCAATATCTAATCTAAACAACCTAAAAAGAATGAACAAAAAATATGAAAGTATCTAATAGAACAAAAATTATTAAAATCATGCATGAAATGAAACTATTTAAAATGTCATTTATTTAGAAAATATGGGAAAAATATGAAATAAAAAATAAAATGCAATTTTTATTTTTTATAATTTCCTAGACATCCTAAAGAAAATAATGCAAAAAGAATGAGTTGAAAATGATTTTTTAGCTATTTATTATGAATTTTAGAAGATGCATAAAAAATTAAAGAAAATAAAAGAAAATAAAAATGAAATAAAATGGAGGGGGTGAGAAAAGCAGAAAAACGCGTTCAAAGCAATGGGCCTATTAAAATGGGGGGTGTGGATAGCGCTCTGAGCCCAACCCCCCAATTAATGAAACGCAGCGTTTCAATTCTTTGAAGTTTCCCTCCGTTTGAACTTTAAATCGTGGCCGTTGGATGCGCCTTCAAGTCAAAGGTCCAAGTAAGATCGTGTGGCTCATGCATCGTCTCCTACCTCCAGCAAACCCTAGGTTCTGCAACTCATCTCCATGCACGAACCTTACACCCTTCTGTTCTCCTTCAACTCTCAATGGATTCATCCAATGTCAAGAGCAAAATTACTCTAAATCTCTCCCTCTACACAGCCATAGCCTTAGTTCTTCCTAAAACTCACTCACAAAGCAAACTCGATGTGAATAACAGATCTGATCCACCATGTTCAACTGATATGGATCCTCTCAATTCTCCATGGAAATCATCCTAAGCTAACCTACACTTCACCCTGGTCATTTTAAGCATTCAATCCAAGATTATTTCGCACGATTCTTGCTATTCTAAGCTTCAACAGAAATGGTGCACCATAACTAATGTCCATGAAACTTGCTCAAACTTATCCAAATCAATCATCTCCCTTATCCTAACCAGCCTACACTAACAATTCCCTAAAATTCTCATTAAACTATGCAATTCGAAGAAGATAACCAACCTGTTATGATGCTGAAAACAGTGATGGCATACACTTGATCCAATGCTTGAAAGGTGGGGAAGTTGATCAGTAATCTTGGAGATGAATTCTGTATGCAATTAGAGAAGCTCCCAAGCTTTGAATCTTCCAATTCCAAGGTTCTTGCACTTAGAATGATGATGGTGAATATCACAATTCCTTGCTCAATTCTCCAAAGAAATGTATGGATTCTGATCTCTGTGTGATGATGATGAAGATTGGATCAAGGATGTTGAAATTTGATGAGAGATTGAGAGAATTTGAGAGACTTATGTAAAAATGGAAAGTGAGTGAAAATGGAGGTTTTTGACAAAATGATGGCACCAACCCTTGCATGATTCATCTTGCATGAATATATAGGTTGCATTAGAACCTCCTAGAACATTGGAGAAGTTTCCCTTGTGCAAAATTCCCTTGAATGTTGATTATGTTTCTTATATTGCAAGCAACCATGGATAACTCCTAAATCTTGAACTAGACTCAAAATTCCACTTTAGCCAATGTTCTTAGAATGCCTTTTCCATTCAAAATGACCTATAATTTTGCATCATTTGGCCAAGATATGAAAAATACCATTTTTTAAGCCATTTTCCTTCATTAAATTCACCAATTTTGAAATCTTGTGCTATGAGTCTTTCCAATCTCTCATGGTCACTTTTCTAGACTCAAAATGTCATTTGGAGCAAGTTTGATGTTGTAAGTTTTTCCATTTGAAGCTTCCTTGTATGAGTTTTGGGCATAGGTTAAAATGACCTGTAATTCACAAATGACCAAAATACCCTTTGCTTGCCAAGACCATAAGTTGAGCTCCACACATCATATGAGGGTATACTATACCATTCTAAAAATCTAAGACAATGAGGAACAATTCTTATGTTGACCAGAAATTCATTTGAAATCTCCTTGAGGGGTAAAACTAGCTTGGAAGTCAAGCCACTTTCACAGACAAAATTTCAGATACCTCAGATGACCTGTAACTTGCAAGGACCATAACTTGAGTTCTATAAATCTCCTTGATGTCTTCCACAACTCAAATTAAAGTTCTTGAGATCCTCTACAAGTTCCATGTTGGCCAAGGATCCATTTGAAGCTAGCATTTTTACTTATCTTGCTTGGAACTTTGACCTAAACTAGGGGATTTTACACAGAAACCCTAATTTAGAAACTCCTCTTCTCCTTGATTTCTCTTGAATTCTTCTTGGCATATCTCCATATCCTTCTTTATATGTCAAATGATGATCCCCACATCTCTCCAATAGCCTTGAATACCCTTTAAATCAGTCAATTGACCTAGGGTTGACCTAGGGTTGACCCAGATGAAACCCTAGTTGACTGTCTTCAACTGCAATTCTTGTGATCACATCAACAACTTGTTTCCTTCCCCAAATGACTTTCTAAGTCCTCCAAGATGTCTAGATACCCTCCATGCCTTCAACTCACAGCTCACAACCCTCTTATTGACCCTCAGATACCCTCAGCTAGGAGATGGACTCAAGGCTTGATCTGCTGAACTCTCTGCTTTCAAATTCTTTCTTGATGACTTGAATGAGATGGAATTAAGATAATAACCTCTTGATAGGCCTCTAGAGATGAGAATAATGGTTGGTCCCCTGTTGAATGACTTACTATGCTTATGCTATGCAGATGATTAGACTATGTACATGACTCTATATGCAAATGCTAATGATACTGAAACATGAACCAAGTGAATAAGGTTGGGCAAATTTTAGGGTGCAACAGTTGCCCCTATTCAAGCGGCTTGGACCCGATTGGGTGAAGAGCCCGGAGCCTTCAGACATTCGCGGTACGAGACGGTTGAATACTAGTGAAACCAGAAATTTGCCAACCGCAAAACTAAATTGCGCTCCTGCTTGAGGAACGACATTCATCAGCTGAATATGACTGTTACGGCAACCCACTGATCTCGTGCGACCGTGCTGGGGATTGTCTTCATCGTTCTGAAGAGTATTCCGTCATAACAGATTGCTTGCTTGTCCACGTTAGGACTCTGTCTGTCATCAATACGAAGAAATCTCAACTAAAACCTGTCCACGTTAGGACTCCACTTACTGTTAACCCAGAAAAATCTCGGCAACTCCGCTGGGGATAATTCGTCTGCATTTCCATAAACTGAATCGTCCACGTTAGGAATAAAACTCTTCCACGTTAGGAGTAACACCTGTCCACGTTAGGAATCATCTCTTCTGTATTTGTCCACGTCAGGACTAAACCTTTCACCTTTCCACGTCAGGAAGCAATTTTCTTTCCATATAAGGAGAACTATATCAATCTGTCCACGTAAGGACTCTAATACCACTTGACATGTCCGCGTCAGGACTCCAATCTTTCCACGTAAGTAATTCAACTTTGGTTCTGAACCTGTCCACGTCAGGACTCAACTTTCCACGTCAGGAATCAACTTTTCTTGAATCTATCCACGTAAGGACCCCAATTTTTCCACGTAAGGAATAAATCTTCTTTTGAGTCTGTCCATATCAGAACTAAGCCCCTTCCACGTCAGGAATGCATTCTTTCTTTCCACGTCAGGAATACAAGCCTCTTTCCACGTAAGGAATGCTATCCGTTTTCCACGCAAGGAAACATAACTTTTCCACATAAGGCAACCAATTCCTTCCGATTTGTCCACGTCAGGACTACATTTTTCCACGTAAGGAATGCCATCGTAATCTGCCCACGTAAGGACTCCACTCTTCCCACGTTGGGAATCACCTCTTTCCACGTAAGGAATCACATCTTTCCACGTAAGGAATCATCTCTTTCCACGTAAGGAATCCGCTTCTGATATGTCCGCGTGAGGACTCAAATCTTTCCCTCGTTAGGAATCTCCGTCTCTTTTCCACGTAAGGAATCTCATCTTTCCACGTCAGGAATAAGCTTTCATCTTTCCACGTCAGGAATTGAAACCTCTTTTTCCATGCAGGGAACGGACTTGTCCACGTCAGGACCCCTTTTTCGTCTTGATTTGTCCACGTCCGGACCCAGGCACCTTCGACCCGCTGGGGAAATAAGACTTGTCCACGTTAGGACGCCCACTTCTGAAGAAATCCCGTCAATATAGGAGTGAATTGTCCATGTCAGGACTTAGTTCTCCAATGATCCCCCAACCACAAACTTCTCAGCACCAACGTGACAACGACTTTGAGGCGGACTCTACTGGGGATATCGGAAACCAAACTACCGGATGCCTGTTCTGATGCCCGGAGGCCACTTTTGAAATTCTGGTTCATGAAACCTTTTGATGACAAACAACTCTGCTTGGGAATAAAGAGAGACTTATCCTAGTAACTCTGTGGGGAATACTGCTGAAACTGCCATTATCATTGAATATCTCATGCCGAGATCTTGAGTGTTTGGTAGTTCATTTGAGCAAGTGCTCTCCCCACCTGCTGGGATACAGGAACCGCTTCAGCAAAATAAATGCTGAAGATAATGCCAACTTCGCTGGGGATAGCCAGATGCTACGAAAATATTCCAGCAAAATAAATGCCGGAGGGGTGAAGTCAACCATGCTGGGAAGTTGGGAGCTTGAACCAAGTACCCCGTTGAGGTAACCCCCTGCTGGGGGATATAACTTTGCTGGGGAATAGCAGGTATGCCAAGTATGATCGGACTTTCTGCTGGAGAGTGAACTGATATTACACAGTATCCCTGACAAAATAAATGACAGGACCCACCCCCAACTCTACTGGGGAGAGTCTTGATCTCCGGGTTCCACTGGGAGGACAGAATGTATGCTGAAAGGAGAGGACTCCGCTGGGGATGGGATGATTCTGCGGGGAAAAATAACTGACTCCACTGGGGAAGAATAAATGACCTTACGGGGAAAGGGAAACCGCCTGAATACAGCTCACCAATTCGGAAGTATTAATCTTCTGGGGCTGAACCATCCTGCTTGAGATAAGGAATCCTTCTGGGGGACACCACACTGCCTGCATACAGCCTACAATCTTTGAATCGTCAATTCCGTAGAGGATGAACGACTTTGCTGGATAATCCTTTTGTACAAGCTACGACTAGCTGGAGAGTTCTGCCCTTCTTCAGGAAGAAACTGCATGACCTGCGCGAGGGCTGAGTCTTTAGTTATTGCAATCTTTTGATCATCTTCCTCGTACGGTTATGCAACCTGCAACAACACAAACAAGACAAGACAAGCCTATACAACCAAATCAACTCAGGTTAGTGACGTTATTTTTAGTTAATTCAAAGCTTTAGCAACTGTTGGCAAGGGCCAGCGGCGTTATACTCATGCTAGTTTCATCAAACTTAGGCGTTAATCATGCACAAAACAGTAAAGAACAGTGTTAAGTACTGAATAACGTATTTTATTGATTTGGCCCCTGAACGGGCGGAGTTTTGTACACGGGATGTAACTCCTGAAATGAGGAAGCTACACAAAGCAGATATACACATACACGAATACGCACAAGAAGCATAAATATTGACAACTTAAATTTGTACGCATGTCGGCAACGGGATACAGATGAACACCACAAACCGATCCTCCTATGACTCATCTGACTCTAACACTTTCCCGGTATCCCCACTTCTGAAAAGATTGTTTCCGGTAACTGGCTCCTCAAATGTATTCTCCCGCATTGATGCTCATTGCAACTATCAAATTCGGACCGCAGTCATTTGCTTTTCCAATCCCTAACTTTTGCGTGAACCGCCCTTTACGGGTTTTCAGTTCACCGGGATACCCTTTTTTGCCGAAGCCGCCCAGTGTAGGTTTTCGACTTCGCGGGTGTACATTTTTTCAATTTTATCCCTAACTTTTGCCCGAACCTTTCATTCTGTTTTTGGTTCGCCAGGATGCCCCATTTTTGCCTGGACTCTCTTTTTCTGTCCAGCGGGTCTATTTTAAGCAAAGTATTTTTTAACTGCGTCCGAATTCACAGGTGACGTGAACTCTTCCTCGTCCATGGTGGACAACAACAATGCTCCTCCTGAGAAGACTTTACTAGCAACGTATGGCCCCTCGTAGTTGGGGGTCCACTTGCCCCTGTGATCTGCTTGCGGCGGGAGAATCCTTTTCAGCACAAGGTCGCCCGTCTGAAAGCTTCACGGATGTATCTTCTTGTCGTATGCTTTCTTCATTCGGCTCTGGTACAAACGACCATATGCTAGAGAAGCTAGCCTCTTCTCATCCATCAAACTCAATTGATTCAACCTGTCTTTCACCCATTCTGCCTCGTCCAGCTGAACGTCTCGCAATACCCTCAGAGAAGGGATCTCAACCTCTAATGGTAGCACCGCTTCCATTCCGTATACCAACGAGAACGGAGTTGCCCCGGTTGATGTGCGTACCGTCGTACGATAACCGTGCAAAGCAAAAGGTAGCATCTCATGCCAATCCTTATAGGTCACCACCATTTTCTGAACGATCTTCTTGATATTTTTATTGGCCGCCTCAACGGCGCCATTCATCTTGGGTCGGTAAGGGGAGGAGTTGTGATGTTCAATCTTGAAGTTCTGGCAGAGCTCCTTCATCATTTTGTTGTTCAGATTTGAACCATTATCCGTGATTATCCGTTCGGGAATCCCATATCGGCAAATGATATCTCTCTTGATGAATCTGGCCACCACTTGCTTCGTTACATTCGCGTAAGACGCCGCTTCCACCCACTTGGTGAAATAATCGATTGCTACTAGGATGAACCGGTGCCCATTAGAAGCCGTCGGCTCGATCTTTCCAATCATATCGATTCCCCACATCGAGAATGGCCATGGAGATGACATCACATTTAGAGGACTCGGAGGCACGTGTATTTTGTCAGCATAGATTTGGCACTTGTGGCACTTCCTCGCGAACTTGAAACAATCAGTTTCCATCGTCAGCCAAAAGTAACCTGCCCTTAGCAGCTTTCTCGTCATAGCATGCCCACCAGCATGCGTACCAAAGGTACCTTCGTGAATTTCCTCCATGAGAAGCTTTGCCTCTTTCTCGTCTACACAACGCAACAACACCAAATCGTGGTTTCTTCTGTATAAGACGCCATCCGGATTCAAGTAGAAATTACTTGCTAATCTCCTGAGAGTCTTCTGATCTTGACTGGATGCCCCAGCCGGATACTCTTTATTCTTCAGGAAATTACGGATATCAAAATACCATGGTTTGCCATCAGATGCTTCATCAATAGCAAATACATAAGCTGGCCTGTCTAGCCGAGAGATAATGATTCGGGGAGCTTCGTTCCAGAAATTGACCTTGTACATGGAAGACAAAGTAGCAAGGGCGTCAGCCATTTGATTTTCTGCCCGCGGTACGTGATGCAATTCAACTTTGTCGAAGAAAGGCAACAATCTCCTTGCATAATTCATGTAATGTATCAAATTGGGCTGACGTGTCTCCCATTCCCCTTTTATCTGATTCACTACCAGAGCTGAGTCTCCGTATACGTCTAGATGTTTGATTCGCAAATCAATGGCTTCTTCCAGCCCCATTATACAAGCTTCGTATTCGGCCTCATTATTGGTAACAGCAAAGGTCAACCGGGCAGTAAACGGGATATGCGACCCGTGTGGCGTGGTGATGATTGCCCCTATTCCGCTGCCGTAAGCATTCACGGCTCCGTCGAATATCATCTTCCATTTGGACCCCAACTCTGGTCCCTCGTCTGGCAACGGCTCTTCACAATCTTTCATCTTTAGGTACATGATATCCTCGTCAGGAAAATCAAACCTCATCGATTGGTACTCTTCAATAGGCTGCTCCGCCAGATACTCAGACAGCACACTCCCCTTTATAGCCTTTTGCGAGACGTATTGAATATCATATTCAGTCAAGACCATCTGCCAACGGGCAATTCTACCCGACAACGCTTGCTTTTCAAATACATATTTGATAGGATCCATCTTCGAGATGAGCATGGTTGTATGATTCAGCATGTACTGCCTCAAACGCTTGGCGGCCCAGGCTAGCGCGCAACAAGTTTTCTCCAGCATTGAGTACCGAGATTCACAGTCTGTAAATTTCTTACTCAAGTAATAGATCGCATGCTCTTTTCTCCCTGTCTCGTCGTGTTGACCGAGAACACAACCCATGCTTCCCTCAAGAACCGTCAAATACATTATCAAGGGTCTACCTGCCACCGGGGGTATCAGAATGGGGGGTTCCTGCAAATACTGCTTTATTTTATCGAACGCCTTTTGACAATTTTCGTTCCACGTTACTGCTTGATCTTTCTTCAACAGCTTGAATAATGGTTCACACGTAGCAGTCAGGTGAGATATGAACCGGGCAATGTAGTTCAACCTCCCTAAAAACCCGCGCACCTCTTTCTCTGTTTTAGGCGTCGGCATCTCTTGTATTGCTTTTATTTTAGCAGGATCGACCTCTATTCCTCTTTCGCTTACGATAAACCCCAGCAGCTTACCCGATCTCACCCCGAAGGTGCATTTATTAGGGTTCAGCCTTAGCCTGAACTTCCTAAGCCTTTTAAATAACTTCAGCAGATTCACCAGATGCTCTTCCTCCGTCTGGGACTTGGCAATCATATCGTCAACATAAACTTCGATCTCTTTATGCATCATGTCATGGAAAAGAGTCGTCATCGCACGCTGATATGTTGCCCCGGCATTTTTCAAACCGAAGGGCATCACTTTGTAACAAAATGTTCCCCAAGGCGTTATGAAAGTAGTCTTCTCCATATCCTCTGGCGCCATTTTAATCTGATTATAGCCTGAAAAGCCATCCATGAAGGAGAATACGGAGTACTGGGCAGTATTATCAACTAACACGTCAATGTGAGGAAGTGGAAAATCGTCTTTTAGGCTTGCTTTATTCAAATCTCGATAATCCACGCACATTCGAACCTTGCCATCTTTCTTTGGCACTGGTACGATGTTGGCAACCCATGAAGGATACTTCGTCACTGCCAGGAAACCAGCGTCCCACTGTTTCTGAACCTCCTCTTTGATCTTCATTGCCATATCTGGTCGAGTTCTGCGAAGCTTTTGTTTGACTGGCGGGCAATCTTCTTTCAGTGGCAGGCGATGCACAACCATGTCTGTATCGAGCCCTGGCATATCCTCATACGACCAAGCGAATACATCACTATACTCTTGGAGCATTTCAACCAGTCTTCGCTTGATATCACTCTGCAGTGCGGCTCCGATACGAATATTCTTCTCAACCCCTTCCGACCCCAAGTTGATAATTTCGATGACCTCATCGTGAGGCAGAATGGCTCTTTCCTCTTGCCTTACTAACCAAGACAGTTCTTCAGGAACGTCGCTATCTTCGACAACCTCTTCTTCGGCCTGGAATACCGGGTGATCGAAGTCGGGACGAGTCATAGGTGGTTCAAGGGTGTCATCTGAAAATGTTATCCTGCAAAAGGAATGGTTAAGTGCTTCAAAATGCGTATAAAGCGAATAACCACGTTGCCATTTTATTGAAAAATATAAAACAAGAAAGACAGGGATCACAGTATTTGCACATGAAAAAAACGCCATTTATTTAATGATTAACACGCAATGTTTATAACAACACAGCCCTAAGCAAATCCTGATGCCCCGGGCGAGACATCAGATTATTCAACAATTAATAAAGCAAAGCATTACTGTTTAAAAGTCACTGGAACAAGCTCCTGAATAGACCAGTTGCACAGTCCTTGTCCTGGCGTGCTTGGCTGAATCCAGGCATCCATATCACAGTCGCTGTCTCCTTCATCAGGCTCCGAAGCAGCATTGACAGTTTCATGACACACCCCACTGGCAGAGATGGTGATTGGCTTCCTGAAACGGGGGGCCCCCACGGAAGGAGTTGATGACGACGGTTGGTACCCCAGCCCGAACCGGTCCATCTTCACAGGGATGTCCAGCACTTTGCCCCAGCCCTTGGCTTCTCCTGCTTCCACTAGTGCTTGAGCTTCCTTATACGATGAGACAGCTATCTCTGGCACTTTGCTCGGCCCGGGACCTTTGTCTTTGATGCGTAAACCTTCGAATGCCTGGCATGGTGTTTCGTGGATCTCTCCGTCGACTTCCACATATTTAAATGAAGATAGATGGCTGACCAGGATGTCCTCTTCTCCGCACACGGTGACTACGCTGTCCCCAACCATATATTTCAACTTCTGATGTAGGGTAGACGTGACTGCCCCCGCCCCATGAATCCAAGGTCTTCCAAGCAGGCAGCTGTACGCAGGCTGTATATCCATGATATAAAACTCAGTTGCAAACACCTCCGGCCCCACTTGCAGAGGCAAGGTAATCGATCCGAAGACTGTTCTCCGCGTGCCATCAAACGCTCTGACTACCAAATCGCTGGGTGTGCACAAGATTCCTCTAACATCCAACTTCATCATCGCCTTCTTGGGCAGCACATTCAAAGATGACCCGGTGTCAACCAAGACATGTGACATTACTGATCCTCTACACTCAACAGATACGTGTAATGCCATATTATGATCTCTCCCTTTCGGAGTCAAGTCAAAATCGGTAAAGCCCAAGCTGTGGCCTGCATTCACATGTGCCAATACTCCTTCTAGCTGATTTACGGAGACGTCTTGGGGTACAAAAGAGGTGTCCAGGACTTTCAGCAAAGCATTTCTGTGGGCTTCCGAACACAACAGCAATGACAGGATAGATATTTTGGACGGTGTCTGCTGCAGATGCTCCACAATCTTATAATCACTTTTTCGAATCAAGCGCATGAACTCTTCTACATCCTTCGATGCTGCTTCTTTTTCACTTGCTTGCACCGGAACATTTTCAACCACTTTCCCTTTTCCTTTCGCTAGTCTTTCAGCCTCCACCTCAGGAGATATAAAGATCCTGCCACTCCTCGTCATGCCTCCTGAACCAACAACATTATCCACAGTCTCCGCTGGCTGCTTGTTAACATCAATTTTTATCCCGTCACAATATACTTCCAACCCATATGACCATGGGACTGCTTTCGTGTTCTCGTACGGGATTGGCCCGGCCTTAGTTATGGTGATCGGTGGGCGCTGAGCTGGCGCTGTAATAGTGATCGTCTTCCGAGGAATCGTTACCGTGGCCACATCACTCCGATTATCCACTACTGCCCCTGCAGGCTCGTCAGTTGCCGTTCGATCAAATTGCAATATGCCCTCATCAATTAAAGCCTGAATGCCTTTCTTCAAATCCTTACATCCCCCCGCTAGGGTCCAACAGTCTAAGCAATACTCGTTACATCCTGGGTAAACACCTCCTTGTAACAGTCGGCTCTTTATCTCGCTCAGCGGCGTCTTCAAATCATCGACATTCATAATCAGATTCAACCCTTCCTCAGCCAGAACGGCGTTTGCCCCATGATTAGGCATGGGTTTCTGGACTATATTCGGACCTGCTGTTCCGAAGTTGATAGTCTTATTGTCCAAAAGATCCTGCACAACATGCTTAAAAGCATGGCAACCTTCTATATCGTGACCTGGAGCCCCAGAATGAAACTCGCAGTGCCTGCTTGCATCGTAGCCAAACGGGGGAGCTCCCGTTATTGGTGCCAGCGTTCTTTTCTCTACCAGATTCAATCCCAACAATGTCTGCAACAAATCCGCATAGGTCGAGGGAGGCTTCTCAAATACTCTTCTCGGTTTATTACCCTGGAATCTTCGCTGAGCTTGTTGTGCCCCCTGCTGAGGCTGCTGCTGCTGTTGCATTGGTTGCTGCTGAACCGGTTGCTGTTGCTGGAGTGATTGTTGCTGATAGGGAATAGTAACACTCGCCACCTGCTGCGGCTGACGATATTGACCTCGTCCCCTGCCTCGGCCCCGACCTCGGCCTCCAAATACTGCGCTTGCCTCGCTCTGACGGCGCCCACCATAAGCTTTCCTATTACTGCCAGATGCAGTCGATTCCTCGACTTGGAACTTTCCTTGCTTAATGTTACGTTCAATCTTTTCTCCCATTAGAATCAGGTCTGAAAAGCTGGCCAGAGACGTATGAAATAGCATATCATGAAACAGACCTGTGAATGTGCCAACAAACATGTCATTCATTTCCTTATCTTCCACCGGAGGACGGACCCTGGCAGCCATATCGCGCCACCTTTGCGCGTACTCTTTAAAACTCTCCCCCTTCTTTTGCGAAAGCCCGGCCAACTGGACCCGATTGGGTGCCAGGTCGCTGTTATACTTGTAATGGGCTACAAATGCCTCTGCCAATTGCTTCCATGTCTTGATATCAGTCGGCTCCAACCCCATGTACCACTCTAGGGAAGGGCCCGACAGACTATCCTGAAAGAAATGCATTAGCATTCTTTCATCAGTTGAGTATGCAGACATCTTTCTGTAATAAGCTCGTACATGCACTTTCGGACATGTGTCTCCTTTATACTTATCGAACGCAGGAGCTTTGAATTTAATTGGCACCCTTAAGCCAGGTACCAAGCCCATCGTTGCCATGTCCAACCCCACAGCACTTTGATTTAAGACTCCCCTCATTTGCTCTTCCAGCATTCTGATCTTCTGGGAATCATCCATCGGCCCTTCAAAACCTCCTCCAGAGAAGGCGTCCTCTTGCTGATCTTCTTGCCACATACCATTTCCAGCCCCATAGCCATCATATCCGTTATTACGTCCAGCTCTGATATGATTCATCCCCGGACCTCGGCCTCTGTTGCCGTACCCTTGAACACCTCCAGCAGGACCAAAAGCCATAAATCCAGTACCGTTCCCGTTTCCAAAGCCTCCGTAACCCTGATTGACCATACCATAACCATCTTGCCCAAAGCCTTGAGCATTAAAGCCATACTTCCCAGTGTTATCGAATCCCTGATCGTTGAATCCGAATCCAGTATTGACAAAGCCATTGCCTCCTAGATTATCTCCCAAATTGACATCACCCAGCCCAACATTATGGACAGCAGTCTCATTCCCCACTCCGACATTACCATTCACAGCAGCGGTAGCGTTGTTGATATTAGCAGCAGGTGTATTGACTACAGGCGGAGCCACTGGGGTGGGAGTGCCGTCTCCATGAACAGTATCGACCCGTACAGACTGATGATCTTCATTACCATGACCAGTGTTTCGGGCCAACAGAGGCTGGACAATGGCCTGCAAATTCTCCTGCCCTTTTGCTATAGCTTCCATGGTCTGCATGAAGAGAGCGAGCTTCTCGCGCACATCTTGCATCTCGTTCTGCATTTGGTCCATGATTTTCCGACAATTGGAGCGGGTAGAATAGCGGTGCGGATGTTGATCTGCAATCCTGTTAAGTACCTGTTAAAAGCAGGAAATAAGACACTGTTCAAAGATTACCTGTAATGCAATATGAATGCAATGCAATGTGTCTGTGCATTAGGGAAGTTCATTCCCCCAGTTCTAGTGTGAAGGTGTCGGTGCAGTGATAGTGAGGACAATAGGAATATCGGAGCTGAATCATAGAAAGCCTCATATATTGCAGGGAAAATCAATAAGCCCAGGGTACAAAATTACTGAGAGTATAAAGAAGGAATGACCTCAACCAACAATCCTGGTGATGGTCAGCACTATGCAAATAAAGCATACAAGTTACTACATGAAATGATCAAATCCTCCCAAAAGTCTGGTACTCTTCTATCAACTTCTTGGTCTCCGGACGGCTTGGTCGATCAAGCAGCCCTTCAACAAGCTGGTTTCTCCTCTTAAGGACACGGCGTACGTCTTCAGTAGTTTCTTCCCATGTTGCTTCTCCGAAGCAATCCTCTAGCTTTCGCTTCTGAGACACCGCTTCATCTCTGGATTTGATCGCCTTGTTCAGTGCATGCTGGACACTATACCGGGTCATCACTTCCTCCTCACACTTCTTGATGCTAGACTTCAACTTCTCTTCGAGGTTGGAAATTTGCTGCTTCAGCTTATCTTCCCTCTTCTTATTGTTGGTGAGAGTAGCATTCCAAGTCTTGTTGCAAGAGGAGATTTCTCGGTGAGCGATATCAAGCGCTTTCTTCTTGGATTCAAGCATGTCATGGGAACTTCTGAACTCTTGCCCCAGACGCTCGCGCTTCTTCTTCTCCTCAGCCAACTCAGCCCCTAATCTGTTCATTTGCTCAATCTGCTGTTGGAAAGCATGGACGGCCTTGTTTTTCTCACTGCGTACCTGGGCTAACTCTTGCTCTAACCCTTCGTTGATCTTCATCAAGGCTTCTTTTTCTCTCACAATTTGCTCATAGACTTCCCTAGAAACAGTAGTTGGCTCCGCTACCGGAATAGGATCAAGAACTGGTGCATCTGGAAATGGCATCCGCAACCGACTTGCTCTCTCCTGGATCCAAACCCTGTAAGGTGCATAGGCTTGACAGTCATTCTTTCCTAACAAAGGCTTCCCTCTGCGGTTAATACGCGTCCAGGCATGTTGCAACTTGGCTAATAACTCCCCCTTCACGTCACCTGTGAAGTACAGAGATTCCCGTACTTCTTCCTCCTGAGGTGGATTCTTCAGCGCATACCCAAACTGACGAATGAATAAAGAGGGGTTGTAATTGATACACCCCTTTCTTCCTATCAACGGTACATTAGGGTACCCAGAACAACTGAAGATGAGCTCAGATCCCAACAGGTCTCGATCAAACCACACAACGTCTTCGGAATATAGCCTCATCAGGCGCTCTGACCAACTGGCTGAGGTTGCACGATCTGCAAAGGGTCCCTTCATAGGGAGATGACTCTTGAACCACATATTCAACAGAGGAGTACAGCAGTAAACAACTTTTCCCCTTCGGTTTTCGTTCTTGTAGTGCAATGAGTGGTAGAAGTCTCCGATCAGCGTTGGCACTGGGTTGCCTGCAGCAAACAGATAGAAAGCGTCCAGGTCCACAAAGTTGGGCAAGTTAGGAAACAGCACAATTCCATAAATGCATAAAGCCAAAATAGCATTGAAAACCACCCAACAACCGTTCTTGGCGTACTCTTGAGCTTTGCCAACTAAGAAATCAAGAGAGAAACCTGCAACCCCAAGCCAAGAAGTCAATAACAGTTCTGCAGCGTTCATATGCAAGGCTTTGGCTAAGTCCTCCAGCTTGGGCTCAGCAGTAGAATGGATAAAGGGAACCTTGTTCTGCACGGGAAGCTCAGTAAACTCCACATACTCCTCAATGGTAGGTCCTAGAATGAAGTCAGCAAACGTAAAGCATCTCAATGCGGGGTCATAGAACTGCATCAAGGTGTATAGCCCGTTCATCTCATCAGCAGTGGGCTTACAGACTAATCTCAGTAATCTCCCATGACTCATTCTGAAGCTTCTCCTAACCTCCTCATCGGCAAGAGATATCAGACCACGCAAAGAAGTAATATCAGGTGAAGGCAGCTTATACGCAACTGTTTTCCTCAAACCAGCCATACTCAACACTCAGGAGTCAGGGCACTAGAACCGGGGAATATGCAAATGCACCTGCAGCACAGACACACGTTAGTGAAATGCAAATGGTAATGGATATGCAGGCAATGCAATGCAAGTAACATGCAACAGGGACCAAAGCTGTAGCTGAATAGCCTGAACCCAATCAAGAAAGGTCTCAGATAGACCATCCAGAAGTCATCAAGCCCTGGTCTCAGATAGACCTAAAACAAAGCTCCAACACTGGTCTCTGACAGACCTCAAACCATAACTCCAACTGGTCTCTGGCAGACCTCAGGACACTCCAACTGGTCTCTGACAGACCTCAAGTCTCATCTCCAATTGGTCTCTGACAGACCTCCTAACTTTCCATAAATACCCAGGATCTCTGATCAAGAAATAACCGGTAGTCTGAAGGTCTGGTTACCTGCATAACCCCAAATCCCCTCACAGGTGGGTGGCCCTATAACTGGCACAAGGTACGGCATCCTATGCGGTCGTCGGCGTCACAGACTTTCAGGGTTGATGATACGATTCCCAGAAGGAGTGGCATCATCAAACCCTGAAGAGGCCTCACTTAGCCAACTTCCAAATGATCGGTTCCCGGAGTCGACAATTCAGCTGACCAACAACCCCTTCGACCCAAAGGGTAGAAAAAGAAGCCAACCAGAAGAACCTCGTCCGAGTGTAGATTTCATGAGACACTAATGCAAGCGAGGCCGGCACGCGCCCACTACTTTCTACTCTAATTCTAGGTGCACTCAAGCCCAGGTCCGGCTTCTCACTCAATATCAGAACACCCGTCACACCCCAATACAGCAATAATAAACAATATATAAAGCTGAAGATAAAGGTCAGAAATATAAATCCATACACAATCCTCGACGGGAAAACAAGCGTTAGGATTGACTCTCTTAAGGGACGTTGGATCCCAAATGCATAAGAACTATCGCAGTCCTTAGCAGCCAGGGGACGTTGGGTCCCCAGCAGAGTCGCCAGCTGTCGCTACTGCGAAAATCGGCGCCGGCTGAACAGGAGAGTCGCCACCGTGCGTTATTTATCCCACGGGAGGGAAAGGGAACGCTCAGAGTAAACCTCGCACAACATGGGAAAGGTATGGTCGTCGCAACCAAAACCTGGATTCGGGAGTCGGTTACGCAAGGGGAAGGTATTAGCACCCCTCACGTCCGTCGTACTCGACGGGATCCACGCTTGTTTTCTAGTACAGATTGGATTATTATTCTATCTACTCTACAGGGTTAAGGGTTAAAAAGAACATAAAATGAAAATAAAATGACTCGGCAAAGTATCGCACTTTATGCCTACGTATTCCCGTCTGGAACGAGAAATCAGAGTCAACGTAGTTCGCCTACCTACGGGAAAGGAGGGGAAGGTTGCTCGCTAGGATATCGCATCCTATGCCTACGTACTTTCATACAGCATGAAAGATCAGAGCAAACGTAGTTCGGGCCACGCACGACATAAGTCTGTCCTTGATTGATTTTATTCCTTCTGAAAAAGGGTTTCTTGATTAGCGGTCCCGGCGGACAAAAATGACGTTTTGATGAGTTTACATTCTTTTACGGAAGAAGTGTCTTTTATTGTGTTTGAAATCTTTATGTGTTTTTCTGTTTGTTTTGAGAAAGAAGAGCCAGAACTCTAACCTACGGTTGCGAAGGGAATCAAACTAACCTAATGTTATCATGCATGGGTTAAGACCTAGTGTCTATCATGCTCCTCTCTTGCACAGAGAGAAACAGAGATCCTACGGGATAGGCAGAAACAGAAACAATATCAGATATATATAGTAGAACAGTAAAATGCATGGATGCAACAGTACAAGCGAGGCAAGGGAGTCCCACTCAACCTCGAACCTAGAAAACAATAGGCAAAAGTGAACAGACTTCACTTTCAACCCAACAGGGTAAACAACAAACAATACAGTCCGGAAAACCAATCAATACATCAACAATGAAATACATCAGCAAAAGAAACAGCATCAGCAGCTCTGAATCAACATCTGGCTTCAAGTAATTTCCAATCATTCATGAGCTTCAACAAGCATCAATCTCCATCTTCATGATCTTCAGGTAAGGGTTTTGATCATCAGTCTTCTATCTGCAATGGCTTTTCTTCAAGTCTCAGGCTCCAGGATGAACATCAGCCAACCAGATGAAGTGAATGAATGTTAGACAGTTAATTACCTACCAAGGGTGGTTCATCAACTGTTAACATTAAACAGAAAGTTTTCTCTCAAAAGTTCTATCTTTCAAATACATTCACTGATCCTTCCAAAGGAAGGAGGTGGATATTTGAAAGAGACTTAGAATCATAGAGAAAGGATAGAGGCAACCAAAGCCATCTATGTTTGAGAAGCAAGCTTTCTAATCTAGAGCTCTGCCTAGCTCCTAAACCCTAGTCTCCTCAGCAGCTGCTGGCAAGAACCTCCTTTTCAACTTTGACAGTTAATCTTCAATCTCTGGATCTCCAATGGTCTTCATCACCTCAAGTCTTCAGCTTCCCCAAGTCTCCAGACAAACCCAATACCCAAACAAGCAAGCAACAATCCCAGAGGGCACACCACACCAGTCAATCAGATATACAGTATATTAATAGCAGTAGGGGAATCCTGACTTTTTCTAAGAGGATCTAATAACTACCCATAGCCCCTATAGTCCCATAGCTAAACTATTCAAACCCTAAGTCCTAAGGGAAAGAATCAAACTTCCTAAATCATCACCTAAAAACCCTAATTTGTTCATGTTGTTCAAGCCTACACTAAGCACCTAAATTTAATTTCTAAAAATGGGAACTAAATTGAATCCATAAGATCAATATCTAATCTAAACAACCTAAAAAGAATGAACAAAAAATATGAAAGTATCTAATAGAACAAAAATTATTAAAATCATGCATGAAATGAAACTATTTAAAATGTCATTTATTTAGAAAATATGGGAAAAATATGAAATAAAAAATAAAATGCAATTTTTATTTTTTATAATTTCCTAGACATCCTAAAGAAAATAATGCAAAAAGAATGAGTTGAAAATGATTTTTTAGCTATTTATTATGAATTTTAGAAGATGCATAAAAAATTAAAGAAAATAAAAGAAAATAAAAATGAAATAAAATGGAGGGGGTGAGAAAAGCAGAAAAACGCGTTCAAAGCAATGGGCCTATTAAAATGGGGGGTGTGGATAGCGCTCTGAGCCCAACCCCCCAATTAATGAAACGCAGCGTTTCAATTCTTTGAAGTTTCCCTCCGTTTGAACTTTAAATCGTGGCCGTTGGATGCGCCTTCAAGTCAAAGGTCCAAGTAAGATCGTGTGGCTCATGCATCGTCTCCTACCTCCAGCAAACCCTAGGTTCTGCAACTCATCTCCATGCACGAACCTTACACCCTTCTGTTCTCCTTCAACTCTCAATGGATTCATCCAATGTCAAGAGCAAAATTACTCTAAATCTCTCCCTCTACACAGCCATAGCCTTAGTTCTTCCTAAAACTCACTCACAAAGCAAACTCGATGTGAATAACAGATCTGATCCACCATGTTCAACTGATATGGATCCTCTCAATTCTCCATGGAAATCATCCTAAGCTAACCTACACTTCACCCTGGTCATTTTAAGCATTCAATCCAAGATTATTTCGCACGATTCTTGCTATTCTAAGCTTCAACAGAAATGGTGCACCATAACTAATGTCCATGAAACTTGCTCAAACTTATCCAAATCAATCATCTCCCTTATCCTAACCAGCCTACACTAACAATTCCCTAAAATTCTCATTAAACTATGCAATTCGAAGAAGATAACCAACCTGTTATGATGCTGAAAACAGTGATGGCATACACTTGATCCAATGCTTGAAAGGTGGGGAAGTTGATCAGTAATCTTGGAGATGAATTCTGTATGCAATTAGAGAAGCTCCCAAGCTTTGAATCTTCCAATTCCAAGGTTCTTGCACTTAGAATGATGATGGTGAATATCACAATTCCTTGCTCAATTCTCCAAAGAAATGTATGGATTCTGATCTCTGTGTGATGATGATGAAGATTGGATCAAGGATGTTGAAATTTGATGAGAGATTGAGAGAATTTGAGAGACTTATGTAAAAATGGAAAGTGAGTGAAAATGGAGGTTTTTGACAAAATGATGGCACCAACCCTTGCATGATTCATCTTGCATGAATATATAGGTTGCATTAGAACCTCCTAGAACATTGGAGAAGTTTCCCTTGTGCAAAATTCCCTTGAATGTTGATTATGTTTCTTATATTGCAAGCAACCATGGATAACTCCTAAATCTTGAACTAGACTCAAAATTACACTTTAGCCAATATTCTTAGAATGCCTTTTCCATTCAAAATGACCTATAATTTTGCATCATTTGGCCAAGATATGAAAAATACCATTTTTTAAGCCATTTTCCTTCATTAAATTCACCAATTTTGAAATCTTGTGCTATGAGTCTTTCCAATCTCTCATGGTCACTTTTATAGACTCAAAATGTCATTTGGAGCAAGTTTGATGTTGTAAGTTTTTCCATTTGAAGCTTCCTTGTATGAGTTTTGGGCATAGGTTAAAATGACCTGTAATTCACAAATGACCAAAATACCCTTTGCTTGCCAAGACCATACGTTGAGCTCCACACATCATATGAGGGTATACTATACCATTCTAAAAATCTAAGACAATGAGGAACAATTCTTATGTTGACCAGAAATTCATTTGAAATCTCCTTGAGGGGTAAAACTAGCTTGGAAGTCAAGCCACTTTCACAGACAAAATTTCAGATACCTCAGATGACCTGTAACTTGCAAGGACCATAACTTGAGTTCTATAAATCTCCTTGATGTCTTCCACCACTCAAATTAAAGGTCTTGAGATCCTCTACAAGTTCCATGTTGGCCAAGGATCCATTTGAAGCTAGCATTTTGACTTATCTTGCTTGGAACTTTGACCTAAACTAGGGGATTTTACACAGAAACCCTAATTTAGAAACTCCTCTTCTCCTTGATTTCTCTTGAATTCTTCTTGGCATATCTCCATATCCTTCTTTATATGTCAAATGATGATCCCCACATCTCTCCAATAGCCTTGAATACCCTTTAAATCAGTCAATTGACCTAGGGTTGACCTAGGGTTGACCCAGATGAAACCCTAGTTGACTGTCTTCAACTGCAATTCTTGTGATCACATCAACAACTTGTTTCCTTCCCCAAATGACTTTCTAAGTCCTCCAAGATGTCTAGATACCCTCCATGCCTTCAACTCACAGCTCACAACCCTCTTATTGACCCTCAGATACCCTCAGCTAGGAGATGGACTCAAGGCTTGATCTGCTGAACTCTCTGCTTTCAAATTCTTTCTTGATGACTTGAATGAGATGGAATTAAGATAATAACCTCTTGATAGGCCTCTAGAGATGAGAATAATGGTTGGTCCCCTGTTGAATGACTTACTATGCTTATGCTATGCAGATGATTAGACTATGTACATGACTCTATATGCAAATGCTAATGATACTGAAACATGAACCAAGTGAATAAGGTTGGGCAAATTTTAGGGTGCAACAGGTACCTCCTACTTCTAATGTTGTTGAGTTAGTGCCACCTCTAGATGGTGCTTGTGAGTTACAACCACCTCTGGATTCTGATGATCTTGAGTTAGTTCCATCTTCGAATGCTGAGGCTGCTAAAAATGTTGGGCCAGAGGAATTTGGAGAAGGCCCTGTAGATTTGTCACTACTGCCTTTGTACCCAGACCATACTACCAGACATATCTGGGACGAAGAGGTAGCATTAATTGGATTGATTCTTTTTAATTTACGTTTATTTTAATTGACAAGTTTCTGACATTGATTTTTATTTTTCTTAGGACCATGATCCACTGAGGTTTATTAACCATGGACAAAAGATTATTGGCTTGCCTTAGCCGAATGAGGATTAGTTTCAGGCAGCTTTGTCCCTATCTGGGATGAAGGACTTGTGAATGACTAGTTATATTACAATGAATCATCTAACACCCCAAATTTAATTGGAATATTTTAATTTATTTATTTAATTGAGAATATTCATATTTTGGTAGTTTTCGGTGGTTTTTTGGATTATTGAGAATTATGCATTTTTGGATTATTTATTTAATTAATAGTATACAATATGGAAATATTAGTATTATTATTAGTTAAAATAAATATAAGTGAAATAAGGGTAATTTGGGCATTAAGAGGAGTTAGTAAAGGTGTTATGGTAAAAGCCCAATTGTGTGGCCCAAGACTAGGTTTGACAAAAAGGAATTATGAAGGAAATTAGGATTCAATTTGTTAACTGTGAAAAGTATTGAGGTCAGAGCTCTGAGAAGAAGATTGGAGGCAGAAGCTTCGAGAGATTCCCCGAAAGATTGAGAAGGCTTTGATCGACAACTAAGGTATGGGGAGTATAGCCTTTTATAATTTTCCATGTGTGACTTTCAGTGTATTTAAGGTTGATTTAAGGGTTTAAGAGTTTTGAGGCGAATAATGAGAAAAAGAGATTTTTGGCCTTCGTGGCCTAAATCGATTATTGAGAATTTTAACAATAGGAATTTATTTGGAAAAAAGGGAAACTAGGTCTTCGTGGCCAAAAACTATGATTTGACTCTAACACTGTAAGGAAATTTGATAATGAGAACCCTGATGGTTTTGGTGTAGTGGTAAGTATTCATGACTGTTAGAGTATAGATATGAGAAATAGTGATCTTTGGCCTTCGTGGCCTAAACCTATTAATGTGAATCTAACCTGGAATCCGTTGGGGAAAAGGGAAAAGTAGGCCTTCGTGGCTAAAACCTTGAATTGTTATATGTCTAACCCTGAAGGGATGGAAATATTTGATAGTGAGTAACTCTGATGCCTTAGGGTGTAATTGAAGGAAAAATTGTGATTTGGGGCGTGAATATGTTACGGGATTGGCCTAGTAAACCGTAGGTTTTGTGTCTTTATCACCATAAGACCTTATGGATGATTTAGAGATGTTTTGGGGGCATTGGGGAAGTGAATCGTGTGGACTTTTGGGTTGATTTAGGTTCTGGAGCGTAACAACGTTTTGCTGTCTGTCACGATTGTTCATGTTTTCGGTCGAAATCGTTTTAAACGTAACTTTTGATCCGTAAGATCGTTTTGGCCCCCATTTGAAGCATTGGAAAGCTAATGAATAGGGCTTTAACATAGTATAGATAAGGAAATTGGTTTCCTAATATTTTTATATATAATTATGTTTGAGAATTCAATTGTGTATATGTTCTATTAATGAATCATGTTCTGGTTCAGTGATGTCTTGATGTTTTGATGCTGAAATTTTCCTGATGAATTACCATGAGAGTAACTGTGATAATATGTGATAATATGATGAATTGACATGAGTAGGACTGTGAAGTTTATGTAATTAATAGGCGATAGTATGAGAATTATCGCGAGTATAATTATTAATTAATATGTGATAATATGTGATAATATGATGAATTAATACGAGTATGACTGTGAGCGCTATGACATTTGTATATGATTATATGATGATTTCTATGATGTATGATGATGATTATTATGAACAATGATGACATGACGTATGATGATGATTATGATGATGACCTATGACGTTTGATGATGATGAATATGATGAATGATGATGCACCTATGATGTTGTTATGAGGATGATTTGTGACTTGTGCATCATGCATTCATGTACATCCGGACTTTAGTTTAGGACCTCGATTACTTTGGCTTCAATCCCATTGTATGGATGTGAAGTGTTTTGATGTGCTCCGGTTCTCTAGTAGAATCGATCCTATTGATGGGGATCTATGGAGGGTTGATGGCTCAGTGTCCATCATATTGTTATGATTGGTACCACATGCATTGAGTCTTGTTGCATTTGCATTTGTGGGTCCTTTTGTATGAATAATGACATTGTGGCCTTTGAGGCATATTGAAGGATATGAATGTGTTGAATATGATTATGATGCCCTTTATATGTTGATTTTTATACATTGATTATTATGAATTGTTTTACTCACCCTGCCTGTTTGAATGTTACCTCCACGTGGGTAACATGCAGATGATCAGGTTTAGCCGTGGACGCCGTTGAGGATTTTTGAAGTCTTTGAGTTGTTAGCCTTTTGGTTAACTTAGAGGGTCTTGCTCTGATATGTAACACCGGGTTGGGTTTTTTTGAGTTAAACTATATACTGTTGATTTATTTTGCTTATCTTCCCGTATGAGGGAAAATCTTGATTTATACCCTTTGAATTCCGCTGCTTTGTGCAATTTGATGTATTTTGAGAAAACCCGTTGTACACGGAGGATTGACTTATTTTGAGCTATTGAGAAATTTACACCCTTTAAGGTGATTTTTATTGAGTTAAATAATTTACTCTGATATCTGTGTTATTTTGCCTTAATAATGTTGGGGGTAAAAAAGGGTGTTACATTAGTGGTAGCAGAGCTTGGTTGGTCCGTCCGGCCATGTTGTCTAATGTTAATTGTCCCCTGGTATTTGACATATGCGTAAAAACACTATCGACACACGTTTGTTTTCTAACCTTTGTCTATAGAAGTGAGAATGAATCTAGTGGGGGAGAAGCTTGTGCTTTTCCAAGATGCTGCAAGTGTGGAGTGGTGGCTTAGTGTGTCGATGAACGCTCCTATAGTTTGGTAAAGATGGTTTATACCCCATCATGATTTTTGGCTATCTATTGACAACTTGAGGGACTGATCACCCTTAATCTCTTGTTGATGGTGGACGGAGTCATGTTGGATGGGATAGACGTGTCTTGCAAGCTTAGGTGGCGTGAGTAGTGAATTGCTTTGAGTTAAGCTAAGTGCTTATAGACTGTTTTGATAAGTCGGTGCAGGATGGTGCTGAGATGTTTATTTTGATGGAAACTTTGAGTGTTAATGAAAGTGGGGAAGTTGGTGGTTTGCCAATTAATTTTTATTGTCCGGAGGTTTTTCCTGATGAGATAAGTGATTTACCGCCGGAACGCGAAGTGGAGTTGCGATCGACTTAGTTCCTGGAACTATTCCGATATTGATGGCTCCATATCGTATGCCTGCATTAGGATTGAAAGAGTTGAAGAGGCAACTTGAAGATTTGCTTGAGAAGGTTCTGTGATGCTTTGGGTCGATTATAGATAAGGGAACAATGTGACTATTAAGAATAAGTGTTCACTTCCAAGGATTGATGATTTGATGGATCAGTTGGTTGTTGCAAGTGTGTCCAGTAAGATAGATTTGATAACTGGGTATTAACAGATTCGTGTGAAGGCTGAAGATATTCAGGAGACTGCTTTTAAAATAAGGTATGGACATCATGAGTATTTCGTGATGCCATTTGGTGTAACTAATGCACCATGTGAGTTTGTAGAGTATGGATAGGATTTTCCATACTTATTTGGGCAAGTTTGTGGTTGATATGACGAAGGTTGGAGCTGTATAGCAATGAGAAGCTCCAAAAACCTGTATTTGAGATTAGAAGTTTTCTTGGGTTGACAGATTGTTATTGGAATTCATTGAAGGATTTTTCCAAGTTATCTTTTCCATTGACACAGTGGACTAGGAAGGTTCAAGCTTTTGTTTTGGGATGCAAAGTATGAAGAAAAGTTGCAAGAGCTTTTGAGAAAACTAACAACAACTCAAGTTTGATTTTGCTGAATCCGACAGAACCATTATGGTACATTGTGATGCTTCGTTGATGGAATTGGGAGGTGCATTAATGCAACATCAGCAAGTTTAGCTTATGATTTAAAGTAACTTAAAGGGCATAAGAGGAATTAGCTGACGCATGATTTAGAGTTGGTTGTTGTTGTGGGTGTGTTGAAGCTTTGGAAGCTTTATTTGTTTGGTTTGAGAATTGAGATGTGTAGTAATCGTGAGAGTTCGAAGCACTTCTTTGATTAGAATAAGTTAACTATGAGGAAGAAGAGATGATTGGGACTTCTGAAGGATGATGGTTTTGGGTTGAATTACCATTCGGGTAAAACAGACGTGGTAGCTAATGCATTGATTTGGAAATCTTGCATATACCGACGATGATGGTAAAAGAGTTAGAACTGATTGAGAAATTTCGTGATATGAGCTTGGTTTATGAAGAGACTTCTTATGGAGTTAAGCTTAGTATCTTGGACCTTACTAGTGGTATTCTTGATGAGATTCGACGAGGTCAGAAATCTGATTTGGGTTGGTAGATTGGTTGAATTTGATGAATCAAAGTTGAAGGACTGATTTTCGGATTATTGGAAATGGTATCATGAGATGTCGTGATAGAGTTTGTGTTCCATATATTGTTGAGTTGAAGAAGAGTATTCTTAAGGAAGGACATTTAAGTGGATTGAGTGTCCATCCTGGTGCTATGAAGAGGTACCCGGATTTGAGGAAATTGTTTTGGTGGCCAGGGATAAAGAAAGAAGTGGTTGAGTTTGTATATGCTGGTTGGACTTGCTAGAGGTCGAAGATTGAACATCAGAGACCGTCGGCTCTGACGCAACCGTTGAATATTCCAGAGTGGAAATGGGATAGTATTTCCATGGATTTTGTGTCGGGTTTGTCGAAGACTGTGAGAGGGATATGATTCAATTTGGGTGATTTTAGATAGATTGACTAGATCAGCTCATTTTATACTAATGAGGATTAATCATTCTATGTTGAAGCTAGCTGAGATGTATATTGAGGAAGTTGTGAAGTTGTATGAGATGTCGTCGAATATTGTGTTAGATGGAAATCTGAGATTTACATCGAGATTTTGGGAGAGTTTGCAGACGCTTTGGGTACCATGTTGAAGTTAAACTCTGCCTATCATCCGCGGACAAATGGACAGACAGAGAGAAGTATCCAGTCTTTAGAGGATTTTTTGAGAGCTTGTGTGTTGGATCAAGGTGGATCGGGGGATAGTTATTTGTCGTTGGTTGAGTTTACCTACGATAACAATTACCATTCTACTATCAGAATGACACCGTATGAGGCTTTATATGGTAGGAGGTGTATGACTCTTTTGTGTTGGTATGAGTCAGGCGAGAGTGTTGTGCTCGGACCTGAGATTGTGCAAGAGACGACTGAGAAGATCAAGAGGATCCAAGAAAAGATGGATGTTTTGCAGGGTCGTCAGAAGAGTTACCATGATAAGAGGAGGAAATCACTTGAATTTCAAGGGGGAAATCGTGTGTTTTGAGAGTTACGCCGGTAACTGGTGTTGGTCGAGCTTTGAGAGTTACGCAGAGTTTTGTTGGTCTGTATCAGAGTGGCGCAGTGGAAGCGTGGGAGAAGTAACATGTTAGACTGTCCTACCGCTGTCGCTTGTGAATTTGCATGATGTGTTTCATGTGTCTCTGTTGAGGAAGTACATTCCAAATCCATCACATGTGATTCAGATGGATGATGTACAAGTGAGAGATGATTTGACTGTTGAGGCATTACTAGTTCGGATTGATGAACGAGAAGCAACTTCGAGGTAAAGAGATTGCCTTCGTAAAGGTAGTTTTGGGAGGACCAACTGGAGAAATTTGGACTTGGAGGCGTGAGGATCAGATGAGGGAGTCGTATCCGACTCTGTTTCCTTGAGGTGATTTTCGAGGGCAAAAATTCTTTTAAGTGGGGGAGAGTTGTAACACCCCAAATTTAATTGAAATATTTTAATTAATTTATTTAATTAAGAATATTCGTATTTTGGTGGTTTTTGGTGGTTTTGTGGATTATTGGGAATTATGCATTTTTGGATTATTTATTTAATTAATAGTATACAATATGGAAATATTAGTATTATTCTTAGTTAAAATAAATATAAGTGAAATAAGGGTAATTTGGGCATTAAGAGGAGTTAGTAAGGGTGTTATGGGAAAAGCCCAATTGTGTGGCGCAAGACTAGGTTTGACAAAAAAGGAATTATGAAGGAAATTAGGATTCAATTTGTTAACCGTGAAAAGTATTGAGGCCAGAGCTCTGAGGAGAAGATTGGAGGCAGAAGCTTCAAGAGATTCCCTGAAAGATTGAGAAGGCTTTGATTGACAACTAAGGTATGGGGAGTATAGTCTTTCATAATTTTCCATGTGTGACTTTCAGTGTATTTAAGGTTGATTTAAGGGTTTAAGAGTTTTGAGGCGAATAATGAGAAAAAAGGATTTTTGGCCTTCGTGACCAAAATCGATTATTGAGAATTTTAACAATAGGAATTTATTTGGGAAAAATGGAAACTAGGCCTTCGTGACCAAAAACTATGATTTGACTCTAACCCTGTAGGGAAATTTGATAGTGAGAACCTAATGGTTGTGGTGTATTGGTAAGTATTCCTGACTGTTAGAGTATAGATATGAGAAATAGTGATCTTTGGCCTTCGTGGCCTAAACCTATTAGTGTGAATCTAACCTGGAATCTGTTGGGGAAAAGGGAAAAGTAGGCCTTCATGGCCAAAACCTTGAATTTTTATATGTCTAACCCTGAAGGGATATGAATATTTGATAGTGAGTAACTTTGATGCCTTAGGGTGTAATTGAAGGAAAAATTCTGATTTGGGGCGTGAATATGTTATGGGATTGGCCTAGTAAACTGTAGGTTTTGTGCCTTTATCACCGTAAGACCTTAGGGATGTGTAATACCCCAAATTTTACCCTTATATTTAGTCAGTCATTTCGCATATCATCTCGTATGTACATTTGCTAACCACTAACAAGCTATGGAGGTGTTTGTGTTGCAGATTTGGTTCCAAAATTTCCAACACCTGAAAAGCCACAAACGCATCAATATCAGATTCAGAATTTGGAATTCAAGACCTAAACAATTCAAAAGCAGCATCAGTTCTGAACCAGATAGCTGAGTTCATGGAAAGTCAAGTCCAAACAGAACAAGAGAATTGAAATGCAAGCCAAACTGCATCAAACTACACTAAATACAAACTGAACTGCATCGAAACCATGTATCAGCAGGCAAATTCATGCGCAAAGGGCCATAAGAAAACATCCTACAAATCTGTCGTGACAGAAAAGTACTCAGCAGGATCCAAAGAAGCACAACAGCATCAAACTTGGTTTAGCAGCGAGGCTATCACGAAAATCAGAATGCAAACATCACAAAACCATGACAGAAAGCAAGATAGACCAAATGTGCAAGCACATTACAAACACATGGCTCGGTTAATCAACATCACAGCTCAAATCATCATCGCCCAAACTCACTATCGCGTAAGTGTATCGAGGCAACATTAAGCGACATTTGAATTCATAGTTGGACACAATTGCCCAGAATATCAGCTCTGAAACGCAAGAATCAAATATCATCAGCAGTTAAAACAACTCAAATGGAATAAGTGATAAACCACAAGCGAAGATCATCAGAGGCAATCGCAGCATCATCAAAGAGTATTAGTTGTCACGGCTCAGATGAACATCATCGCCGTAAACCTTTCCCGGCAATTTTGACTCAACCAAAGCTTCAATATCAAGCCCTCTCTGAAAGAAGAAGAGGAAAAGAATCTGAGCTGCATCAAAGAAACGAACCAATCAAAAAAACGAATCAGTTCGAGATCGAAAATATCAAACAGAGATACGAATCCATCAATGAGTTCTGTGAATCAAAATCAGATATCAATCAATCCAATCTGAAGGCAAACCATATCAGAAAAATCATAGAGAGATTTTGATTTGATATCAATCCCCAATCTGAATCAATCAAACAAATCAGTCAAAAAACAAATCAGTTCGAAATCAAACAAATCAGTTCGAATTAAGTCAGATGTCAAACAATTCAAGAGAAATCCAAAGGCAATCCAATCCACATCTGCAAAAATCCAACAAAATCGAATCAATCAAGGAATTCTGGAAAAGGAAGGTATGAATCAATATCAGATATTAATCAATCCAACCTGAAGGTGTAAGGCAAGCTGTATCAGAGAATAACAGAAAACAAATTTGACATCGATATCAATTCCAAATCAGGGATGGAATAAATCGTATCAAGTGAATCAAAACGAGTTCAGAATCATATCAACAGAAATCCCAATCAAATCTTAAAAAAGGGGAAAATACGATTCAATCAAATCAAATAAGATCAATCACGAATCAGATATGGTATCCAAGGCCCAAAAAAGAGCCAAGTCAGAAGTTATAAAAGGGGAAAGGTATCACCTCGTAAGAACCCTAAGAGGAAGATCGCGAGCGAAACCCTAACGAAGGAAGGAGATCGCGAAAACCCTAGGCGGCCGAGACTCAGAAGGACCGGAGCCTTCATCATCGCCTCC
Organism: Lathyrus sativus; assembly: GCA_963859935.3. Classification (NCBI taxonomy): domain Eukaryota; kingdom Viridiplantae; phylum Streptophyta; class Magnoliopsida; order Fabales; family Fabaceae; genus Lathyrus; species Lathyrus sativus. The sequence continues at coordinate 372,930,204 of OZ012739.1, forward strand.
ATTCACTGACGAACCAACATCAACAACCGCGCCACCGAACGAAGGAAGATCACCTTCGCCGTTTAAACGGCGGGCAATCAAACCATCCAGCCTCAGAATTTCTTCATCATTGGCCGCTAATCGCACGCAAGAACAAAACGTAAATCATCCATCTCTTCATAAATCATCTTGCATGTTTATTTCTTTTTGCAGAAAAGTGAAGAACGAAGAGGATCACGGCGCGAGGAAGAAGAAAGACGAGAGAGGAAGATGAAGAACAACGGCGCCGCGAGGATAAGTCTGGGTTTGGAAACCCTAAAGAAAATTTCACCTCATGACTAACAAATGGGTTGGGTCCGGGTGTGATGACCGGCCCAACCCCTCCCCTTTTTTTATTTTTTTTTTATGTTTTGTTTTTAAATTTTTTTTATGTTTGTAAAAACCATTTTTTTAACACTTTAAGTTTATAATAAAAAAAAAATCTTTAAAAAAAAAATATATAACATTTTAATTGTGTAATTATAAAAAATCTTTTTTAAATGTAAATATTAAGGATAAGTAAAAACCTTTTTTAAATAAAATAAGGAAAACTTTTTTTTAAAAATATAAAAATAAAACCTTTTAAAAGAGTAATTTATTTTTAAATTAAATTTCTTTTGCAAGCTAACTTTAAATTATGTAAGATTTTTTAAATAAAACAATAATAAAAATCTCAAATTTGCATCTCATTTGATCACCGCCTAACTCTGCCCACTAACGCCATTTGTTCATTTTGCAGCTCATTACATTTACCGTTACTTATCTCATTTTATTTCATTACTATATTGTAACTGCTTCTCATATGTAACTACGCGAACCAATAATCGTGCTTTAAGTTTCTGCCTTTTAATTTCTGTTTGTATGGCTTTAACTGCTGTCTTTATTTTCTGCTTGCATGATTCAACCACCTCAATATTCCAATCACACTACGCACTGCCGAAGGAATTAGGTCTAGCATTTGGTCGCCGCGCTAATAGTCCGTAAAACTTCGCACATCCAACGTCAAACCCTTACAACCTCACAAACCCTAATTTTCACAAATGCCTCGCCGCAAGCTAAATTACAATTTTACCCCTAGCATTAGGTCAAAGAGCCGTCGCGCTCATTTTAGGGTTTCCCGCCGTGGAATCCCTAATTTAACCCTAATTACAACTTAACAATTTACAACGTAGATATTGGAGTTTCTACACTCCATGTAAGCGTGTCCTTAAGATGCGTTTATTCCCCTTGAGACCTTGACCACAGTCAAGAAGTTTCTAACCTCCCTATTGAGGGGAACTACGATTACTCTGATTCCACTCCCGTAAGGATACGTAGGCACAAGATGCGATGTCTTGCCGAGTAAACTTAGAATTAACCCCTTAGGTCTCTTTTCTCACTTTTAATCCTTATGTACATATATCTTAAGCAAATAAATAAAGCAAATAGTAAACATTTGAGCAAAAGGTTCCTGTAGAGTACTACAGAAGTTTAGGGTGCTAGTACCTTCCCTAAGCTTAACCAACCCCCGAATCCTAGAATCTCCCCGCATTGTGTTTACGATGCAAAAATAGGTTTTCCCTCTTTTGACCTTTTCCTTCGGATAAATCAAAGAGCGGTTGTGAATTGAATTGTGATTCAAACTCATTAATAGTTTGTGATCCTATTTCCACCGCAACAGAAAATGGAGACTTCACTGGGGAGTCTGACTTAAACTTTTGAGGGTTATCCCTAACTTGTTCATATTTATTACTATTTGTGTTATTATTCATTTGCATGTATATATTTGTGCTTTGATTTTGGGACTGTTCCTCGTGTTGTGAGATAAAGTCCTACGCCCGGACTAGTGACACTATTATAGGATGGGGATATACTCGATGAGGCTTATAGGGAGTGAATCCCGACCAAGCTGATTCGAGAATCACCGCTCAGTTGAGACCTTTTCGAAAATGGTTCGGTTGAACGAGTAATCGCGAAAACTTTTTCCATGGTCGATTGGAGTCTGTGATATTGAGAACCGTAGTACCTTAACACCACCTCGGCCTTATTTAGGACGTAGTGCGGGAGCTATGTGGGAGTAATCTTACAATGGCTGCTACGCGATACTACACTCAAAAGAGGTTCTCTTGAGAATATTATTAACCCCTGAGTCAGTCGGAAGGTTGATAATATCCGAAAGATGGGCTGATGACTTTGGGCACTTTGTAGAACCTTGTTCGGCAGGTACAACTAACCTATAGTACACTCCTTTTGGGATGGGTAGACCTTGACTTTGCTCATGTTCCTTTAATCTAGGACTTTGTGTGTTTTCATGCATTGCATCCATAAAGCATCTCATTGCATTTCATGGAGTTCAAATATCATTTATGGATATCGCGGGATACCGTAAATAAGAAAATAAAATGAAAAAACAAGAAAAAGATTTCTTTGGTACCCCACGACATTCGTAAATGTTTGAATTCCATGAAATCTTCATTTGCATCATAGCATCATTTACTTTCTTGCATTGCATGTGTCTTCCGTTTTCTCATGATCGGTTCTCTCGCCTTCCAGTTTCGTCACCCTGAGTTCTCGGCACCAGTACAACACCAGAGCTCAAACTCAGAAAAGAATGGAGGATCAGGCAAAAGAGATTGATCGCCTTAGCAATGAACTTGAAGACCTTCGATGGGGTATGGGGCGTATGATGGAATTGTTACATGTCATGAATGCTAAGATGGATACCCAGCCCACTGTTGTTTCCGAGATTACCGGCGTTACTGTGGACCCTCCACCAAATGTGACCGTAGCAAGGGACCCACCTTATGGTCTTGCTCCCAGTTTTGTGCCTCCTTAAGCCACTGTTCCGATTAATCAGCCTGTTCAGCAAGCAGTGCCTTTATTTTCTGAAGTTTCCAAGGGGGCTCCTATCTTTGCACCACCTGTTGTACACACCCGTGCGCAACCGTATTTCAATGAGACAGTTTTTGATAATCTTGATGAGAATGTTGAAGGTTATGAGAAACATGATAAGCTTCGTGAGGAAGTAAACACCATCGTCCAGAGATTGAAAAAAGTAGAGGGTGATCAAATTTTTGGGACTGCTGCAAGGGATGTTTGTTTGGTCTCAGGTTTGGTTATTCCCCCGAAGTTCAAAACTCCGAACTTTGATCATTATGAAGGTGCCACCTGTCCTAAGAGTCATCTGATCATGTATTATCGCAAAATGGCTGCCCATGTTGAGAATGATAAACTGATGATTCATTGCTTCCAAGATAGTTTGAAGGGTGCTTCTTCCAAGTGGTATTTAACTTTGGACCAGTCTCGCGTTAAGAGTTTCCAGGATTTATCTGACGCTTTCATCAAACACTACAAGTACAATATGGATCTGGATCCTGACAGAAGACAGTTGTTGAGTATGTCACAAAAGAATTCTGAGTCATTCAAAGAGTACGCTCAAAGGTGGAGAGAGATTGCTTCGCAGGTAGAACCTCCTTTGACCGAGAAAGAGTTAGCTGATTGGTTTGTCGACACGGTTCGTCCAGAATTTTACGAGAGAATGGTGGGTAGTGTAACTTCAAATTTCTCTGACATTGTTGCTGTAGGTGTCAAAATTGAATTGGGTATGAAAAGTGGTAAAATGACAAATAATCATGGTGCTTCTAAGGATCAGCCGAAGAAACCTCCGTACAACTCCCAGAAGAAAAAGGAGGGCGAGACTAATGCTATATCCTCTGGTAGACCAAGAGAACACTTTTATCGATATCCGCAAGGTCATGCTCAACCTCAAGGGTACCCAATCCAATATGCTCAACAACCCTATGTGGCAGCTATTACCCCTTCTTTCAATCAACAGGTTCCTATGTATCAACCTATGCAACAACCTCCTGTTTATCCGCCTCCTATCAACTACCTACAGGCGCCTAACGCCCCTGCTTCTCAACAGCCAAAGAGTCCGGCCCATCGCCAGAATGTTCCGAACAGAAGAACGTATAAGCCTTGTCCACCGATTCCAATGACTTTCACTGAGTTGTACCCCTCTTTGGTCAAGCAAGGTCTGATCACTACTCGGGCTTTGGGTCCGCCTCCTAATCCTCTACCCGCCAATTACAACGCCGCCGCTCATTGTTTATTTCATGAGGGTGCGCCCGGTCATGATCTGGAGAATTGTTATGCTCTCAAAAACATTGTCAGGGATTTATTGGAAAAGAAGATTTTGTCATTTGAAGATCCTCAACCGAATGTTAAGAAGAACCCTTTTCCTAACCATGAGAATGTCAATGCCATCAGTGCTGATTCGGAGGAAGGTTATGTCCTTGACGTTGTACAGATTAAGACTCCTCTCAAGATGTTCCATTCGAAACTGTTTGAAGCTGGTTTGGTAGATACTTCCCACGCTGCATGCGTAAGTTGTAAAGCCAGTATTAAGGGCTGTGTGTTGGTTCAGAATGATGTTCAGAGGTTGATTAATGAGGGTGTTTTACAAGTGACAAGCCAATCCAAGAAAGATGAGGTCGCTGTGGTTGAGCCAGTCTTCCATCAGCCTGGATCAAAGGGAAAGGTACCAGTGTTTAATTTATCAGGGGCAGGTTCTGCCAATCTCGTGTTCGATATACCAAAGTCGTCTATCCCTGAGGTGAATCAGCATAGGCCAATAGTTATTCGAAAACCAGGTCCGTTTCCTTTCAGTGATCCTAAAGCTGTGCCTTGGAAATACGACGTGACGATGATTGACAAGGAGTCTGGGAAAGTTATTCCAAATAAAGAAGTTAAGGGCACTGTGACCAATATCGCAGAGGCAAGCAGCATGACTCGCAGTGGCCGTGTGTATACTCCCCGTTCTAATGAGGTTCCACCTAAGGAAACCACTAATATCCCAGTGGCTGTCAAAGACAAAGGTAAGGGAGCTGTTACGAATGATGAAGATGCTGAGTTTTTGAGGATCATCAAGAAAAGTGACTATAAAGTTATCGACCAGCTTCATCAGACTCCTTCCAAGATTTCAATTTTATCTTTGTTGATGAGTTCACCCGCTCATAGGATGGCCTTGCAGAAAGTTTTGACTCAAGCACATGTGGATCAAGATATCAGCACCAGTCGGTTCGATAGTGTGATTGCCAATTTGACCGCATGTAACACCCTTAGCTTCAACAATGAAGAGTTACCGAAGGAAGGTCCGAATCATAATCGTGCTTTACATATATCGGTGAAATGCCAGGAGGACAATTTAGCAAGAGTACTAGTAGACACTGGTTCTTCTTTGAATGTTCTACCCAAGAGGGTTCTTGATAAGTTGGTTTTCAAAGAGACTGTGTTGAAACCTACTCCTTTGGTCGTCAAGGCTTTCGATGGTTCTCGCCGGTCGATAATGGGGGAGGTTGAGCTTCCTATCCTGATTGGTCCGCAAGTTTTTAATATCACGTTTCAAGTCATGGACATTAATCCCAATTACAGTTGTTTACTTGGAAGGCCGTGGATTCATGCCGCTGGGGCAGTAACCTCAACGTTACATCAAAAGATGAAGTTCGTGATCGATGGAAAGTTGGTTATTATACACGGTGAGGAGGATCTGATGGTCAGTAACCTGTCTTCTTTCCGTTACATCGAGGCCGATGAGGACGCTTTAGAAATCTCCTTTCAAGCACTTGAGATCGCCAATGTTGTTCTGCTGGAAGTCGAAGAGACAGTGGGTCAGGGTAATCCATCTTTTGCATCTCTGAAGAGTACCAAATCAACAATTGACAGGGGCATTCCTGAAGGTTGGGGAGAGGTAATTGATGTCAAGACCAAGACTGATCGCTCTGGGTTGGGTTACAAACCAACTCAGAATGGAGCTGCCACAACTGTCGAAGGGCGTCCGAAGGTTATCCAAGAGGTATTTGTCAGCGGAGGTTTCCAAGTCAATGCCATCAGTGACTGTGAGAAAAATGAAGAGCTGAGCAACCTGGTGTTTAAGGGTGATGCAATTTTGAACAACTGGGAGGCCGTAGAGATCCCTGTTATTTTTCCCTTGTCAAAGTAATTCTTTTTTAAAGTTTCATTTACATTTTCAAATAAAAATCCGTAGCTCTGCCCCAGGCTATAGGGTCGTTTTTATTGGGCCACCTTTCATTTCTAAAAAGATATTAATAAAAGCATTTTGTTCAATTCCACTTTGGTTCATTTGCGTTTTTCGTTTTCACCTTTAAAAATGAAATTGGCAACCTTTTTCCCAAAAAAATAAAAAAACAGCATTTCATTCTTACATATCTTCGAGCATTTTAATTAAGTAAGCCTTCCATCATGCAGAGACATCGTAAACCTTGTTGGATCCAATGACTTTACTAACACTCCTGACTGGGATGCACCCATCAATCAAGCTGAGGACGAGGGTGAAGAAGATTTTGAAGTACCCGCTGAACTGACAAGATTGATTGAGTACGAGTACACAGAGCTTCAACCGCATAAAGAACAGGTGGACTTAATTAATCTCGGTACAGATGAGAACAAGAAAGAGGTCAAGATTGGTGCAATGCTTGGGACAGAGGTTAAGCCGAGGTTGATTGAGTTGTTAAAAGAATATATTGATGTGTTTGCATGGTCGTATCAAGATATGCCGGGCCTAGACACGGATGTTGTTGTTCACAAGTTGCCACTTAAGCCAGATTGTCCACCTATCAAGCAAAAACTTCGAAGAACGAGACCCGACATGGCTTTGAAGATTCGAGATGAGGTTAAAAAGCAGTTGGATGCAGGTTTCTTGGCAGTCGCGACATATCCAGATTGGGTTGCCAACATTGTGCCAGTGCCTAAGAAGGACGGTAAAGTTAGGATGTGTGTGGACTACAGGGATCTGAACAAAGCAAGTCCGAAAGACGACTTCCCCCTGCCACATATTGATACACTGGTAGACAATACAGCCAGTTTTGCGTTGTTTTCATTTATGGATGGTTTCTCTGGCTATAATCAGATCAAGATGGATCCCGACGATCGAGAGAAGACTACTTTCATTACTCCTTGGGGGACCTTCTGCTACAAAGTCATGCCCTTTGGTTTGAAGAACGCAGGGGCTACTTACCAACGCGCTATGACCACTCTTTTTCATGATATGATGCACAAGGAGATCGAGGTGTATGTGGACGATATGATAGCCAAGTCTCAGAGTGAGGAGGAGCATCTAGACCATTTGGTGAAGCTGTTTGAACGACTCAGGAAATATCAGTTGAAATTGAACCCTGCTAAATGTACCTTCGGTGTCAGGTCTGGAAAACTGCTTGGTTTCATTGTTAGCCAGCGAGGGATTGAGGTGGATCCTAACAAAGTCCGAGCCATTCAAGATATGCCGGCACCGCGAACCGAGACGCAAGTTAGAGGCTTTCTGGGACGTTTGAATTATATTTCCAAGTTTATCTCCAATATGACCGCTACTTGTGAGCCGATATTCAAGTTACTTTGCAAGGGACAGACGGTTGAGTGGAACCCCGATTGTCAAAAAGCGTTTGAGAAAATTAAGGGTTATTTGCAGGACCCCCCTATTCTGATTCCTCCCGTACCTGGAAGACCGTTGTTTATGTACCTTACTGTTCTCGATAAGTCTATGGGTTGTGTGCTTGGACAACATGATGAGACTGGGAAAAAGGAACATGCGATTTATTACCTGAGCAAGAAGTTCACCGATTGTGAAAACAGATACTCACCATTGGAGAAAACTTGTTGTGCATTGGCATGGGCCGCTAGGCGCCTTCGGCAATATATGGTCTGTCATACCACATTGTTGATTTCTAAAATGGATCCGATCAAGTATATTTTTGAAAAACCTGCTCAAACCGGGAGGCTAGCCCGTTGGCACATGTTGTTATCCGAATATGACATCCAGTATGTACCCCAGAAGGGAATTAAGGGTAGTATTTTATCTGATTATCTTGCAGACCAGCCAGTTGAAGATTATGAACCTCTTAAGTTTGATTTTCCTGATGAGGACATTTTGTTGATTAAAAGAGATTGTGAAGAGCCAGATCCAAGCGAAGGTCCAGAACCAGGTCTTTGGTGAAAGATGATGTTTGATGGTTCCTCGAATTTCAATGGGCATGGTATAGGCGCCGTTTTGATGAACCCAAAGGGTGGATTCACTCCATTTACAGCAAGATTGGACTTTGAGTGTACTAATAACGTCGCAGAATATGAAGCATGTATTCTTGGCCTCGAAGCAGCAATTCACCTCCGAATCAAACTTCTTAAAGTAAGTGGTGACTCAGCCTTGGTTATTTACCAGGTACAAGGCAAATGGGAAACGAAGAATGAGAAGTTAATCCCTTATAAGGACTATATTATTGAGCTGATCAAATATTTCGACGAGATAGAGTTCGAGCATGTTCCTAGATCCGAGAATCACGTTGCTGATGCTTTAGCCATGTTAGCGTCCATGTGGAAAGTTAAATTCGTTAATGAAGCACCTCTTATCCATATTGAGCGCAAAGTTGAGCCCGCTTATTGTCAGATGGTCGAAGAAGTTGAGGTGGATGAAAAGCCTTGGTTCCATGATATCAAGAACTATCTTGTCAAGCAAGAGTATCCCGATGGTGCTACGGGTCTGGACAAGAAAACATTGAGAAGACTGGCGTCCAAATTCTTTATCAGTAACGGTGTGTTATACAAGAGAAATCACGACATGGTTCTGCTCAGATGTGTTGATAAACGGGAAGCGGACATGTTACTGCAGGAAATTCATGAAGGGACCTTCGGAACTCATGCCAATGGTTATGCTATGTCCAAGAAGATGTTAAGGGCTGGGTATTATTGGTTAACCATGGAAGCTGACTGCATCCAATACGCTAGAAAATGCCATAAGTGCCAAATTTACGCTGATAAGATGCATGTACCTCCATCACCATTGAATGTTTTGTCTTCACCATGGCCGTTCTCTATGTGGGGCATTGACATGATTGGGGCAATCGAGCCGAAGGCTTCTAATGGTCATCGTTTTATCCTCGTTGCTATTGATTATTTCACCAAGTGGGTAGAGGCTGCCTCCTATGCCAACGTGACCAAGCAAGTGGTTGCCCGCTTCATCAGGAAAGAGATCATCTGCCGTTATGGAGTCCCAAGCCGGATAATAACTGACAATGGCACCAATCTGAATAACAGGACTATGAAAGAGCTGTGTGACAGTTTCAAGATCACTCATCACAATTCTTCTCTGTACCGTCCTAAAATGAATGGGGCCGTTGAAGCTGCGAATAAGAATATCAAGAAAATCCTGCAAAAGATGGTTGTGACTTACAAAGATTGGCATGAGATGTTACCGTTTGCTTTGCATGGATACAGAACCTCAGTGAGAACTTCGACAGGGGCAACACCCTTCTCATTGGTGTATGGAATGGACGCCGTGCTCCCCATCGAAGTAGAGATACCTTCTTTAAGAGTGTTGATGGAAGCTGAACTTGAGGAAGCTGAGTGGGTTCAAGACAGACTGGATCAGTTGAATCTCATTGACGAGAAACGCTTGACAGCCATGTGCCATGGGCAATTATATCAGAAACGGATGAAAAGAGCGTTTGACAAGAAGATTCGTATCCGTGAGTTCCGTCAAGGAGAGCTCGTACTCAAAAAGATCTTGCCAGTGCATAAAGATATGCGTGGAAAGTGGACGCCTAATTATGAAGGCCCATTCGTCGTAAAGACCGTTTTCTCCGGAGGGTCTCTGATACTTACAACAATGGACGGTGAAGAACTAGCACACCCCGTGAATTCTGATGCAGTCCGAAAATATTATGCCTAAAAACCCGCTAAGTCGAAAACCTGCCAAAGGCGACTTAGGCAAAAGTAAGGGTTGAAAAAAAATAATAATAATAAAAAGCTCGCTAAGTTGAAAACCCGAAAGGGCGGCTTAGGCAAAAAGGAGCGTCCCGGTGGATTGAAAACCCAAGAGGGCGGTCCAGGCAAGAGTTAGGGACAAAGGCATTTCATTGCATCGGAGGACACTGATCATCGCGAACACACTTTCCGCATGAGAGCCATGTTTCGTTTCTTTCATCCTTGCCCAAAGCAAGATTCTGGATTAGTCTTAGTTATTAGTGTCAGTAGGTGTCATTGGATTCAATGTAACCTTTTCCCATGTTGCCAATTTTAAAACATAGTCATCTGTGGAGCTATGCCTTCAGCGAGCTGCCACCCTTTAATAAAAGATACCATTTTGTTACTTACATTCCTTGGTGCATTGCTCTTTGTTTTCTATTGTTATGCAAAATGCGTTTATTCTTAAAATTTGAAAATGAAAGTTGCATTGTAGATTTTTCAAAACTGTTCTTCAAAAATAACAAATTTGAAATGTAATAAATTACTTTGACTAGTGGAAATTTCGGAAGGATCTCTTCACTCCCCGAAAATATCGTTATTGCAGAAACACTTTCAAAACATTGCTCTAACACAGTCCCCAGCGAGACTATAAGCTGACAACCCTTTCTTGGGTAACTCGAAAGTGTCCCTCAGGTTTTCCTCTCCCCATGAGAAGACGTGATACTGTGCACCTAAGCAATTTACCTTCTCCCCAGAGAATTCATAATTTTGAAACCAGGTTTGGTCCTACCATTCCCTCCCATGATTGACGTATTGGTTGCAGAGAACGCAGGGTATCCCCGTCGAGATGTTTATTTCATCTCTCGTCCCGTCTCTAGTCTGTTTCGCCAAAGTACGCAAGGGCATAAGCATCGCATGCCTATTTCATTACATATTTATTACATATTCATTACATACTCATTTCATAACATCCTGCATATTTACATACATGGACATCAACATACATTCATATTAACATATTCCTTAACATACGCGTTAGCATGCACAGGTGCATTGTGTCTCTATCATTGGTCGTTACCGCCGAGTAACTGGGTTCGTCCATTCTCTTCAAATAGATTGTCAGCCCTAAGCATAAAATACATATGTGTTTCCAAGTTTCCCTACGGAGCTCGATCCTCGTGGATGACGGTTACTTCAGCTATCTTTCCTCGCCAGGATAAGATATCTACCCTTCGAGTTCATTCCCTCGATGGAGTCTTGATTACCAGTTTTCTTTCTAGCTCGATCCTAGATTGAATCTCAGTTTTGTCGGTCGTCGACCCAACCGGACGTGCATTTATTTTGCACCATCTAAAGATTTTCACCATACCATGGCAGATACGCGACTGTTCTCGCCCGAGAAGTTTATCACTGTACCCGGACGTGCATTTATTTTGCACTATCTTTCAACTAATCCTTTACAGATACGCGCCAGTTCACGCCTGGAAAAGCCTATCAGTACAACACTTTACAATCCTACATTTACAACACTTTACAACATTTTACATCTTACAGCATCAATATACAACATTTCTCACCTAAGAAGCCGATCCTATCTTCGTTACGACTCGCAGCAAATGGCCATCTCCATGGAGCAGTTGGGCTTCCATTTTCCTTGTCGTCTTGAGGTATAGGGAGGTTTTGAACCAAATCGTATTCAGGAGAGCACGATCTTGAAATACGGGGAGGTTTGAGCGGAATCATATTCAGGAGAGCACGATTCTGAATTATGAAGAAGTTCATTTATCCTTTAGTAAAAGAAGAAACCCAAATCGTATTCAGGAGAGCATGATCTTGAAATACAGGGAGGTTTGAGCCGAATCATATTCAGGAGAGCACGATTCTGAAGTATGAGGAAGTTCAGTTTACCATTTTCATATTCAGGAGAGCACGATTCTGAAGTATGAAGAATTTCATTTACAACCGAATCATATTCAGGAGAGCACGATTCTGAGTTATGAGGAAGTTCAATTAGCCCTTTTCATATTCAGGAGAGCACGATTCTGAAGTATGAAGAATTTCATTTACCCGAAAGAGCCGAATCATATTCAGGAGAGCACGATTCTGAAGTATGAGGAAGTTCAGTTTACCCTTTTCATGTTCAGGAGAGCACGATCTTGAAGCATGAAGAAGTTTATTTATCCTTCAGTAAGAGAAGAATCAGAATCGTATTCCAGGCGCCGACCTTAAATGCGAGAAGATTTATTTATCAGATAAGCAGCAACCTCTTTATGTGAGTGCTTATCCATTTTGGCACATAAGTCCCTTCCAACGATAAGTGACAATTCTCCCGCGAGAAGCTTATCAGGGCGCTTCCCATCAAAGTCCATTTATTTTGGCATACAGCCGGTCTTTACCCTGTATATTTGTTACGGAGTTCCGAAAAGTCCGTTTGATCCTGTCACGAGAGATAGTTTACAGAAGCTTGGATGTTATTCTTTGCTCAATGCTCCAGCATTCTGTAATCAATCTTGCAATCGTACGTGATCCAGTTTTATTTTTAGATTCCCCAGTGGAGGCCGTCTCGCAGGTGTCATCTCCATTCGAGAATCTCGTTCCCAAAATGACAATTGGTCGTGTTCGCACCAGTTGACCATCATTTTAGGATCCCCCAGTGTTGTACTGTGTCTCAGCACGTCGTTTTCCCCAGTGTGTTCTTCTCGTAGCGTCTGTGTCGTAGTATTCGTCATCATTTTCGCATTCATCATTCCAGCATACGCATTACATCATATTCATATCATCTGCATTAAGCGGTCCTCGCTTTGTCCATAGCATTGCATATCGTCGCATATAAGGGCAAAATTTTCGGTTATCTATATTTAAATCTCTCCACCATGATTCCTCGAGTCTCCGTCACTCAAATCATCCGGTGTAGCTATTTAAATAGGGGCAACTGTAATACCCCAAATTTTACCCTTATATTTAGTCAGTCATTTCGCATATCATCTCGTATGTACATTTGCTAACCACTAACAAGCTATGGAGGTGTTTGTGTTGCAGATTTGGTTCCAAAATTTCCAACACCTGAAAAGCCACAAACGCATCAATATCAGATTCAGAATTTGGAATTCAAGACCTAAACAATTCAAAAGCAGCATCAGTTCTGAACCAGATAGCTGAGTTCATGGAAAGTCAAGTCCAAACAGAACAAGAGAATTGAAATGCAAGCCAAACTGCATCAAACTACACTAAATACAAACTGAACTGCATCGAAACCATGTATCAGCAGGCAAATTCATGCGCAAAGGGCCATAAGAAAACATCCTACAAATCTGTCGTGACAGAAAAGTACTCAGCAGGATCCAAAGAAGCACAACAGCATCAAACTTGGTTTAGCAGCGAGGCTATCATGAAAATCAGAATGCAAACAGCACAAAACCATGACAGAAAGCAAGATAGACCAAATGTGCAAGCACATTACAAACACATGGCTCGGTTAATCAACATCACAGCTCAAATCATCATCGCCCAAACTCACTATCGCGTAAGTGTATCGAGGCAACATTAAGCGACATTTGAATTCATAGTTGGACACAATTGCCCAGAATATCAGCTCTGAAACGCAAGAATCAAATATCATCAGTAGTTAAAACAACTCAAATGGAATAAGTGATAAACCACAAGCGAAGATCATCAGAGGCAATCGCAGCATCATCAAAGAGTATTAGTTGTCAAGGCTCAGATGAACATCATCGCCGTAAACCTTTCCCGGCAATTTTGACTCAACCAAAGCTTCAATATCAAGCCCTCTCTGAAAGAAGAAGAGGAAAAGAATCTGAGCTGCATCAAAGAAACGAATCAATCAAAAAAACGAATCAGTTCGAGATCGAAAATATCAAACAGAGATACGAATCCATCAAGGAGTTCTGTGAATCAAAATCAGATATCAATCAATCCAATCTGAAGGCAAACCATATCAGGAAAATCATAGAGAGATTTTGATTTGATATCAATCCCCAATCTGAATCAATCAAACAAATCAGTCAAAAAACAAATCAGTTCGAAATCAAACAAATCAGTTCGAATTAAGTCAGATGTCAAACAGTTCAAGAGAAATCCAAAGGCAATCCAATCCACATCTGCAAAAATCCAACAAAATCGAATCAATCAAGGAATTCTGGAAAAGGAAGGTATGAATCAATATCAGATATTAATCAATCCAACCTGAAGGTGTAAGGCAAGCTGTATCAGAGAATAACAGAAAACAAATTTGACATCGATATCAATTCCAAATCAGGGATGGAATAAATCGTATCAAGTGAATCAAAACGAGTTCAGAATCATATCAACAGAAATCCCAATCAAATCTTAAAAAAGGGGAAAATACGATTCAATCAAATCAAATAAGATCAATCACGAATCAGATATGGTATCCAAGGCCCAAAAAAGAGCCAAGTCAGAAGTTATAAAAGGGGAAAGGTATCACCTCGTAAGAACCCTAAGAGGAAGATCGCGAGCGAAACCCTAACGAAGGAAGGAGATCGCGAAAACCCTAGGCGGTCGAGACTCAGAAGGACCGGAGCCTTCATCATCGCCTCCATTCACTGACGAACCAACATCAACAACCGCGCCACCGAACGAAGGAAGATCACCTTCGCCGTTTAAACGGCGGGCAATCAAACCATTCAGCCTCAGAATTTCTTCATCATTGGCCGCTAATCGCACGCAAGAACAAAACGTAAATCATCCATCTCTTCATAAATCATCTTGCATGTTTATTTCTTTTTGCAGAAAAGTGAAGAACGAAGAGGATCACGGCGCGAGGAAGAAGAAAGACGAGAGAGGAAGATGAAGAACAACGGCGCCGCGAGGATAAGTCTGGGTTTGGAAACCCTAAAGAAAATTTCACCTCATGACTAACAAATGGGTTGGGTTCGGGTGTGATGACCGGCCCAACCCCTCCCCTTTTTTTTATTTTATTTTTATGTTTTGTTTTTAAATTTGTTTTATGTTTGTAAAAACCATTTTTTTAACACTTTAAGTTTATAATAAAAAAAAATCTTTAAAAAAAAATATATATAACATTTTAATTGTGTAATTATAAAAAATCTTTTTTAAATGTAAATATTAAGGATAAGTAAAAACCTTTTTTAAATAAAATAAGGAAAACTTTTTTTTAAAAATATAAAAATAAAACCTTTTAAAAGAGTAATTTATTTTTAAATTAAATTTCTTTTGCAAGCTAACTTTAAATTATGTAAGATTTTTTAAATAAAACAATAATAAAAATCTCAAATTTGCATCTCATTTGATCACCGCCTAACTCTGCCCACTAACGCCATTTGTTCATTTTGCAGCTCATTACATTTACCGTTACTTATCTCATTTTATTTCATTACTATATTGTAACTGCTTCTCATATGTAACTACGCGAACCAATAATCGTGCTTTAAGTTTCTGCCTTTTAATTTCTGTTTGTATGGCTTTAACTGCTGTCTTTATTTTCTGCTTGCATGATTCAACCACCTCAATATTCCAGTCACACTACGCACTGCCGAAGGAAATAGGTCTAGCATTTGGTCGCCGCGCTAATAGTCCGTAAAACTTCGCACATCCAACGTCAAACCCTTACAACCTCACAAACCCTAATTTTCACAAATGCCTCGCCGCAGGCTAAATTACAATTTTACCCCTAGCATTAGGTCAAAGAGCCGTCGCGCTCATTTTAGGGTTTCCCGCCGTGGAATCCCTAATTTAACCCTAATTACAACTTAACAATTTACAACGTAGATATTGGAGTTTCTACACTCCACGTAAGCGTGTCCTTAAGATGCGTTTATTCCCCTTGAGACCTTGACCACAGTCAAGAAGTTTCTAACCTCCCTATTGAGGGGAACTACGATTACTCTGATTCCACTCCCGTAAGGATACGTAGGCACAAGATGCAATGTCTTGCCGAGTAAACTTAGAATTAACCCCTTAGGTCTCTTTTCTCACTTTTAATCCTTATGTACATATATCTTAAGCAAATAAATAAAGCAAATAATAAACATTTGAGCAGAAGGTTCCTGTAGAGTACTACAGAAGTTTAGGGTGCTAGTACCTTCCCTAAGCTTAACCAACCCCCGAATCCTAGAATCTCCCCGCATTGTGTTTACGATGCAAAAATAGGTTTTCCCTCTTTTGACCTTTTCCTTCGGATAAATCAAAGAGCGGTTGTGAATTGAATTGTGATTCAAACTCATTAATAGTTTGTGATCCTATTTCCACCGCAACAGGATGATTTAGAGATGTTTTGGGGGGCATTGGGGAAGTGAATCGTGTGGACTTTTAGATTGATTTAGGTTCTGGAGCGTAACAGCGTTTTGCTGTCCGTCACGACTGTTCATGTTTTCGGTCGAAATTGTTTTGGACGTAACTTTTGATCTGCAAATCCGTTTTGGCCCCGTTCGAAGCGTTGGAAAGCTAATAAACAGGGCTATAACATAGTATAGATAAGGGAATTGGTTTCCCAATATTTTTATATCTAATTATGTTTGAGAAGTCAATTGTGTATATGTTCTATTAATGAATCATGTTTTGGTTCAGTGATGTCTTGATGTTTTGATGCGGCAATTTTTCTGATGAATTACCATGAGAGTAACTGTGATAATATGTGATAATATGATAAACTAACATGAGTAGGACTGTGAAGTTTATGTGATTAATAGGCGATAGTATGAGAATTACCGCGAGTATAATTATGAATTAATATGTGATAATATGTGATAATATGATAAATTAATATGAGTATGACTGTAAGTGCTATGTGATTTGTATATGATTATAGGATGATTTCTATGATGTATGATGATGATTATTATGAACTATGATGACATAACGTATGATGATGGTTATGATGATGAGCTATGACGTTTGATGATGATGAATATGATGAATGATGATGCACCTATGATGTTGTTATGAGGATGATTTGTGACGTGTGCATCATGCATTCATGTGCATCTGGACTTCGGTTCAGGACCTCGATTACTTTGGCTTCAATCCCATTGTTTGGATGTGAAGTGTTTTGATGTGCTCCGGTTCTCTAGTAGAATCGATCCTATTGATGGGGATCTACGGAGGGTTGATGACCCAGTGTCCATCACGCTGTGATGATTAGTACCACATGCATTGAGTCTTGTTGCATTTGCATTTGTGGATCCTTTTGTATGAATTATGGCGTTGTAGCCTTTGAGGCATATTGAAGGATATGAATGTGTTGAATATGATTATGATGCCCTTTATATGTTGATTTTTATACATTGATTATTATGAATTGTTTTACTCACCCTGCCTGTTTGAATGTTACCTCCACGTGGGTAACGTGTAGATGATCAGGTTTAGCCGTGGACGTCGTTGAGGATTTTTGAAGTCTTTGAGTTGTTAGCCTTTTGGTTAACTTAGAGGGTCTTGCTCTGATATGTAACATCAGGTTGGGTTCTTTTGAGTTAAACTATATACTGTTGAGTTATTTTGGTTATCTTCCCGCATGAGGGAAAACCTTGATTTATACCTTTTGAGTTCCGCTGCTTTGTGCAATTTGATGTATTTTGAGAAAACCCGTTGTACACGGAGCATTGAATTATTTTGAGCTATTGATAAATGTACACCCTTTAAGGTGATTTTTATAGAGTTAAATAATTTACTCTGATATCTGTGTTATTTTGCCTTAATATTTGTGGGGTAAAAAAGGGTGTTACAAATCATAGGATGCTTAATGCATTCGTGGTGAGATGGCACTCTGAGACATCTTCATTTCGTTTCCCGCTTGTTGAGATGTCTATCACACTCAATGATATGTCGTGTTTGCTACATCTTCCGATCAAGAGGAAACTTCTAGATCATAGGAGGATTACCAAAGACGGGGCACTCGAGATGATGGTAGACTATCGGGTGGCTGACCCAACAGGGGTGAAGGAGTTGGATAGAACCAGGGGGTTCATGTTAGGTTTGAATTCCTAAAAATGGTATATACAGATGAGCTCCATAAATCATATCAGTCTATAGGTGATGACGAGCAGGTGGGGCTCCACAGAGCGCATACTAAGAGAACATATGTGCTATATTTGGTTGGACTGTAATTTTTATGGACAAGAGTGATGAGTATACATATGTCATCTACCTATGGTACTTCGAGCGGATCCATGAGTACAATTGGGGGGAAGCTTGTTTGGTCTACTTGTACTTGAATTGTTAGAGGGAAGCACGTGGAAGAAGAAGCAGGTCACGTGTAGAATCACACTATTGACGGTAATATTTATTAATATTGTAATCTTTATGTGTCATTTTCATTTCATCTTTATAACACCATTATGAATGATTCGTGTGTTCTAAACTTTTTAGGCTTGGATCCTCCAGCACTTCTCGTATATCTCCGAATGGGCGAGTGTACCAGCTTGCACTGAGGATATGTTGTGTGCTACTGCATTTGCCCCACTCAAAGGGAACTAGGCGATAGAGCTATTAAGAGTGTATCTTGACTGCTTGGTTGCTGAGGACATGCAGTTCAACAGCTATGTTGATCACCGTGAGACGCACCCATTTGATGAGATAGTTCTATACCCGAGATGGTTGGCTTGTGGATCACATCTCACTTCTTCTTATTTGCCTGAGCACGTCATGCAGCAGTTCGGATACACTCAGACTATTCCCAGACACCCTATTGTCTCTGCTCCTCCTGCTTTGACACGTAGACATATGGATGCCATGTTTGATGATTATTAGAGCCATATGATACTAGAGGAGGCACAGAGTATCATAGTTGTGAGCGATTGAGTTATGTCGACTGGTATATCAGGTGGTTCTTTAGGGTGTCACATTCGTATATGGTGCATGCTGCTCTAGGAGATCCATCAAGGTCGGTTCATCAGAAGATACTAGAGGAGCATCATGCACTGTTAGATTATGTTGAGGAAGTCTTGCCTAGATGTCGTTGCAGAGTGGAAATTGCGCATGCATGCATTAATAGTGGTATTTTCCCTGATGTGTCTGATATAAGGTAGGTCCTAGATTCTGTTATGACGAAGGCACGTGGGGTATTGATGTACCAGAGACAACGATGGATGGTGAGCGAGATTGATGGACGAGGAGGTAGAGGAGCCAGAGGAGGAAGAGGATATGAAGTCTGACATGCACAATAGTGTAGTAGTATGTAATAGTTGTACTATAGATTGTATTTTATTTTTACCTCATGCTACTTTATCATTGTTTTCAATTTTATTTATATATGACATTTTTGGACCATCAGGATTTATATACGTAATTGTTTGCATATGGATTGTATGGTTTAAATATTGTCACATAACATGGTACATAACGCTTATAAATCTTCATCTAAATACATGTAAACAAAACATAACATGTACTATTTTGTTCTGATAGGTTACGGAGATATATCTCCATTAAACGGAGATGCATCTCAAGTAAAATAAACTTGTAAAATGACTTATGAGTATGATGCATGGTATATGTTTTAAATGATTACTGAGATGCATATCCGATTGATTTAAAGTTTCAAGGTGCGTCCGGAGATAATCTCCGAAATCTGAGGGCATTTAAGTATTTTCAGGTGTGCCTAAATAATATATAGGGTGCATTAAAAAAATTCCCTAATAATAATAAAAGATGGATAAAAGCCCATCAGAGTATAAATATAAATGTAAACATATAGGATAAGATATACCAACCTAAAAACACATAAAATATAAAAGGTAACAGATCAACACTACTACATAAAACATATACAACAACGTTTAGAAAAGGGATACCATTACGTGTGACCCACAATTGTGAAGTAGCGTGTGGTTGTAAGTTTTCTAAATACCACTACGGGTGTGTGACCGTTGTAATATACTAGGTAGCTCTCTACATATAACCATGGTTATTGGTTGCAACCTTGTTACATAGTCTCAAGCTCATGGGTTCAAATCTCAGCAGTTGCGTGAAAAATTATATTATATGTGTTGTCTATCACTGCGGTCCTTTGTATAAGCCGTTGTAAAATATTTATTAGTTTTTAAATTTTTTTTTATGTTATTGCATTACCAGCCCATTATATATTTGTACCTGTATTCTGAAACTAATTTTATACATATATTACAAAGGTAAATAGAATTTATATCAAAAGGCAAAAAACTTATTTACTTCATCAAATCCAAAAAATGTTATTTACATCATCAAATTCCAATATATATATATATATATATATATATATATATATATATATATATATATATATATATATATATATATATATATATATATATATATATATATATATATATATATATATATATATATATATATATATATATATATATATATATATATATATATATATATATATATATATATATATATATATATATATATATATATATATATATATATATATATATATATATATATATATATATATATATATATATATATATATATATATATATACACACACACACACACACTACAAATTATACTCGTGTTTGAGGACCCTTAAGCACATTGAAGATATACACCCAATATTTACGAATGTCTACAAAGTCGTCGTAGGGAAATGGTGTAACGTTGTTAAACGTCTACATAAAAAGTAAAAAAATGTGAATATCTCACATATATGATAATCATAGCCAACTTAAACAATAATATGTTATTGTAAACAATTCATTACATATATAATATGTACTTGATCCCATGAGTTAACACCCATGAGTTAACAATGTTGGTGAAGACAATGTTTAACATATGTTTCATTACATAATGCCCACACTCGTATCCCTTTGGTTGTCTTCTCGTCTACAAATATAAACATTAATTTCGTGAATGTTATAACCACACATGCATGTAACAATATATAAAAATGAATGTCGCAAGTATTTTGGCCACTTATATTAGCGAGATAAATTTGGGTTTTTTTTCTAATATTGTATAAGATATTGTGTCGCTGCACAACAATGTACATTAAAAATGATTTAAACATATTACGCGTTAAACCAATTACAAAGTCAAAGAAAATATTACTAAAAATTTCATATAAACATATACTTACCTATTAATAATATGCTTCATTTTAGGCTCGAGTGGTTAATGTAAGGAACACAGTGTCGTTATCGTTTTCGTCCTAAGTGATATGATGATCAATTGTCAATGATCACTGAATAAACACGAGCATATATATATATATATATATATATATATATATATATATATATATATATATATATATATATATATATATATATATATATATATATATATATATATATATATATATATATATATATATATATATATATATATATATATATATATATATATATATATATAATTAGTATTTTATAAAACAAAGCTAACTATAACATATAAACCACCATAAAAAAATTACTTAACAATACACACGCCAAACCTACGTTTCATCACCATTCAAACACAAAATAATAAAACTGCAAGTCTGTTTCCAACGTGTCAACCGTGAAAGCCGTCATAGAGAAGAAACATCGAACAAAAGTGAAAGCAAGCTGAGAGAGGGAGCCGATTCGCACATAGAAGGTTGGATTTCTTCATGTTAATTTGTCATGTTTTGATGTTAAAGTGCGATGATGATGATGAATTTTGGGTGTTCCCTTTCCTCATGTTTTTCTTTGCATATTTCACTCTGATGGCTGAATTGAATAGGGTTTTCATTTAACCATGTTTTTACATTTAACGGGTCACACATGAACCGACCTAGGACTGTTTCTTTCCTCTAAGCCCATTGTTGTTGTTTTTTCTTGTTTGTTTCCTTTTTCTTTATTAGCAATTCATTTTTAGTAAATTTAAATCACTTAGTAATTTTATTTTTTAGTAATTTTAAGATTATTAATAGTTTAGGTTATTATTATTATTATATTTTTTTTCATTTAATGAGTTTGTTTTAATAGTTATGTTCACTCTTATTAATTTATTGATTTTTTTTTATTAGTTTTAATTTATTGTTTTTTATCTAATTAGTTTTTTAATATATTGATAATATTATATTTAATTTATTTTGAATTATTTAGCTTATGAATATTTTCTTATTTGAAATATCATCTTATTTATATTTTATGTTTTTGTTAGAATTATTGGAATTTATTTAGGTTAATTAATTTATTTGTTAAATAATCTTAAATATAAAAAAAAACTCAAATTTTTTTTCTTAATTATATTTTTGAATTAATCTTTTCAAATCATGTTTAGAACATAGATATTTAAGATTTATTTTTGGTCATCTCGATTTTAACTTTCATTAACTTCTTTGGCTTTTAACTTGGTAGTTTGTAACTTAGATCCTTTTGGCCTGATCTTACGATTTTGATTCTGTCCTGACCATTCTTTTGCTCATATTTTATGCTCATCAATATTCATCTAACACATGCATTTTTTTTATCATATTGTCTCTCTTTGCCTGATATGCATTGGTTGCTTCTATGTCTTAGGTTTGACTTCTCTTGTGAATTCATTTTTATTTTGAACTATGCCTTGATTATCTGCTTATTTCCTCACATGTTCCCTTAAGATCTCCTAGCTTGACTTAATTTTCTATTAAGCTCGAGGTAGGATAGATTTAGGCTCTTAGTATTTGCATGAAGAATTTAGGTTAGCATTTTCCCTTTAATCCTAACTTTAGGATCATTATTGTATGACAATATTTAGGATTTAGTCTCCATAGTTTTCCTTCTTTTTGTATCCAATATTTGCTCAATCAATTCCAAAGGAAAGGTTCACCCGCGTTGACTGCCATGTCATACTTAGGAAAACTTTAGGTCCTTCCTTTTTTATCATAGCCTTAGAATTAAAGTCGTCGTACTCTATGTGAGTGTCATGGTTATGAACACTTACTTTCCATTTCACCCTAGCCTTAGAATTAGAGTCGTTGTACTCTAAGGAAGTCTCCTACCAAGAACACTTACTTCCCCTTTTATCCTAGTCTTAAGGTTAGAGTCGACGTACTCTATGTGAGTGTCATGGTTATGAATACTTCTTTCCCTTTTTATCCTAACCTTAGAATTAGAGTCGATGCACTCTATGTAAGTGTCTTGCCATAGACACTTACCTTCCCCTTGGAACCTTGACCATAGTCAAGAGTTCCTCAACCGTAGTTAGGTGAACTATGAATGCTCTGCTTCCATCCTATTTAGGATACGTAGGCACGAGATGTGATGTCTTGGCGAGCATACTTAGAAAGAAACCAATAGGTCTTTACCTTAGCACCTTTTCCTTAGTAAGAAAACTTTAGCATAACACAAATACATATAAGAGGTTCCTGTAGAGTACTACAGATACTTAGATGCTAACTCCTTCCCTAGGTATAACCAACCCTCAAACCCTAGATTCTCTTAGCTTTATTGTTGCATAGCGCACTTAGGGTGTTTTTGATCTTGACCCTTTCCTTTGGATAAATCAAAGCTCAGTGGTGAACTTCATGATTTGTGATTCAAGTTAATTAATAGCTTGGTATCTGATTCTCACTGCAACCGATATCACTGATGGTGCCAATTAAGGGGTTAACATGGTTGAAGTGACCCAGGAAACTACAATGGAGGTTGATGAACAAAGACTCAGGCAAGAGGAGTTTGTCAAAGTGGCCTATCCCAAGCAAGATGAAAGCCTGGTCGAATTCCTTCACTTGTGCCAAAGGAAAAAGTCTAAAGTAATGTCGTGCCTAAGGTGCAGCTCATTTTTCCATAGAAAGGCTGCAGAAAATATTGAGGGGGTTCGACTAGCCAAAAATAAGAACAACTGGAGAGACACCTGTAACTACTTTTCCTTCGACAAGAAGAGAGTGCCTAGGCGGCAAGAGCAAGGATGTCAAGGACTTTAAGATAACAAGGATGTCCCCAGGGAACAAGGCCAAAATAAATGGTAAAACTTTTAAGTAGAGAGAGGTTCCTCAATGGCATATTGTAAGGAATTCCAAGCCTCAAATTAGTTAGTGTGGTGCTCTGAAAATTACAAGGGTAGAAACCCAATGTCAAGGTCTCAATGGAGGAGACAACAAAGAAGAAGAAAGGCTGAAAGAGAGGCTGGAGGAAAGGTAAAGGATGAATCGAGTAGTAACGTACCCCTCAAGTAGGACATGAACGAAGACAAGAAGCTTGTCGAAAGGGAACTATTTGCTTCTCAAAAGAAGGATATGGGAGAGAAGTCTGACCAGGTAGCAGAAGATGACATGATGGTAGATAATTTCGACACGGGCTCAGAACCTTCATTGGATATCATTTGCAACGTGGTGTCTACATTGCCTAAGGAATACGACCAAGTTACGGAAATAGAGGAACCTGAGGATGCAACTGAGTTAGAAATGGCCAGTCATAATCCAGTTTGCTATTACATACTGAATAATGGATGTGTGGAAGAACAAAACACCTTTTTTGAAAGGCCATACGAATCGATGAAGAATTACTTGAAGCCTCTATTTATTAGGGGCAAAATAGAAAATGTTAGAGTGAATATGATCTTAGTTGATGGCGGAGCGGTGGTGAATTTGATGCCGCATTACATGTTGAAATGAATAGAAAAAGATGATACTGACACTAGACTCCATAACATGGTTCTGTCGAACTATGATGGGAAAGTTGGTACTACAATGGGGTTAATCTAGGTGGACCTCACAGTTGGTACCATTACAAGGCCAACTATGTTTATGGTCATATCATCGAAGGCCAACTAAAATCAGATTCTTGGTCGAGTGTGGATTCATGGCATTGGCGCAGTCCCTTCTTCACTACATCAACGCATTTCAATCTGGTGAAGCGATGGGATAGCGGAGAATATAAAAGCAGACCAAAGCTACTACGTGGATGAAGTCAATCAGGTGAATGAGCGTCATTTCGGCAAGAACATAGCCCATATTGCATCTTGCAATCTTACAGGGTTTGACTTGACACCCACTGAAAATGCATTTTATTCCCTTTACCTGCATCCAACCCATGACTACCAATGGTATATGGAGATAGTAGGTGAGGTAGATTTCATATTCGGAACAAAAAGAATCCAACCAACTGGTTGGGGAAGTGAATTTGGTGACAATAACTGAGTCAAAGACACTAGAAAAGATTTCGACTTACATAGCCAAAAATAAGTTAAAAGCGGTTCTAGAGGCTGAAGTAAAGTACATGGGTGTCAAAGCCAAAAAGAATGAAGATAACTTGGAAGGTTCTGGTAAGGATTTAGATCCAGAACCACCAGATAAGGATCGATTTGAAGTGCAAGGCAAGATGCTTGATGCAATCTACAATGACAAGCCTTTGGGTTTCGAAAAGGATCTACTGGCGAACAACATAAAGATGCTAGCACAAGACCCATTAGAAGAGATTAACTTGGGATAGGGGGTAATAAAAAGGCCAACATACATCAGTGCCAACATTAGCCCACAACTCAGGGTCGAAGTAATCAAACTTTTAAATGAGTTAAAGAACTTCTTCGCGTGGGATTACACTGAGATTCCTAGTTTAAGCAGAGATCTAGTCGAACTAAAGTTGTAGATAGAGCCTAGGAAGAAGCCAATCAAGTAAACTCTAATATGTTTTGCACCTGAAGTTCTATTGATGATCAAGAAAGAGCTAAAAGGCTTCTTAAATGCAAATTCATGCGTACGACCAGGTATGTCGAATGGGTTTCCAACATTGTACCAATTATTAAGAAAAATGGCACTTTGAGGGTTTGCATTGACTTCAGAGATTTGAATGCTGCAAACCCAAAAGATGTGTACCCAATGCTTATGGCAGAGATGTTAGTCAATTATGTTGCAGGACATGAGTATCTTAGCATGCTCGACGGTTAATTTGGATACAACTAGATTTTCATTGCTGAGGAAGATGTGCCAAAAACAAAATTTCGATGTCCGGAGCCTTGGGAACCTACGAATGGGTGGTGATGCCTTTTGGCCTAAAAAAAGTTGGGGCAACTTACCAAAGAGCAATGAACTCTATTTTTCATGACTTTATTGAAACTTTCATGAAAATTTATATTGATGACATCGTGGTTATGTCTGTTTCAGGGAAATGTCATATAGACCATCTTCGACAACCATTCAAAAGATTGAGGAGACAAGAGTCTAAAGATGAATCCTCTTAAGTATGCTTTCTGTTTGCAGGCGGAGAATTTTCTAGGCTTTGTGGTCCGCAAGAAAGGAATCAAAATCAACCAAAACAAGACCAGGTCCATCATGGAGGCGAAAATGCCATCTAGGAAGAAGGAGCTATAGTCGCTGCTAGGAAAGATCAACTTCCTAAGGAGGTTCATCTTTATTTTAAGTGGCAAGACTCAAGCCTTCTCACCTCTGCTTCGACTCAAGAAGGAAGGTTTTGACTGGGGAAAAGCCCAACAAGAAGATTTAGACAAGATTAAAGACTACCTTGCCCATCCTTCAATTCTAGCACCTCCTTGTAGGAATAGAAGTATGAGATTGTACATATCTACATCTAATATGACTTTAGGGAGCATGTTGGCTCAAGAGAATGAAAATTACGTCAAAAGAGCCATTTAGTACCTCTGTAGAGTCTTAAATGATGTAGAAACTAGATATGGTATAGTCGAAAAGTTATGTCTATGTCTATATTTCTCATGTACAAAGTTGAAGCATTATATAAAGCTGGTTGATGTTTACGTTTTGTTTCTCTTGGACATTATTAAACATATGTTATCTAAACTAATTTTACATAGTCAAATTGGTAAATGGGCACTGACCTTAAGTGAATATTCTTTAACTTACATGCCTTTAAAGGCTTTTAAGGGACAAGTGGTAGCAAACTTTATAGTCTACCACTCTATAGTCGAAAACTCCCTAATCTATCTAGAGCTTGAACCTTGGAAGTTATACTTTGATAGTTCTAGTCATAAGGATGGAACAGGTGTGGGAGTACTGATTATTTCTCCTGAAAAAATTCCAACAAAATTCAAGTACAAGGTCGAAGACCTTTGTTCAAATAACGAGGCTGAATACGAGGCTTGGATAGCCGGACTTGAAATCTTGTTGGAATTGGGGGTAACTCGAGTCGAAATAATGGGTGGCTCATAGTTGGTTATAAAATAATTCACAAAGGAGTATAAATGTGTTAAGGAAAATCTTATAATGTACTTTGTGATAGCCAATAGACTGTTATGAAGATTTGAAATGGTAACTATTCGACACATACCTCGGCGTGAGAACTACGAGACCAATGACTTGGCCCATATTGCTTCTAGAAACCACATATTATCCCCAACATATTTGAAAACGACAAAGCTAGGTTATGCTGAAGAAGAGAACTTTTAGATACTAGCCATAGATAGTTTGACAGACGAAGATTAGAGAAAGCTAATAGAAGAATACTTATAAAATCCAACAGCATCTGTTGAATTAAAAGTCAGGTATCGTGCTTTAAGTTATATTCTTATAGGGGACGAATTATTTAAAAAGACACCTGAAGGAGTCTTACTCAAATGCCTTAGTGAGTCTGAGGCATACATAGCTCTCTCTAGTGTCTATAATGGGGCATGTGGGGCAAATCAGGTGGGTCATAAAATGAAATGGTTGTTATTTCGACAAGGGATGTATTAGTCCACCATGCTTAAGGATTGTTTCGAGTTTGCCAAAGGATGTCGAGGATACCAAGTGCATGCAGGTATCCAACATGTTTCTGCAAGTGAATTGCATTCCATAGTCAAGCCTTGTCCCTTCAGAGGGTGGGCTCTGAATTTAGTTGGAGAAATTTGACCAGCATCATCCAAAAGTCAAAAATACATCCTAGTGGGGGAAAATTATTTCACTAAGTGGATTGAGCATATACCATTAGAGAATGTCGACCAAGAGGCGGTGATCGAATTCATCCAAAGGCACATCATTTATAGGTTTAGAATCCTAGAAACCATTACAATAGATCAAGGATCAATTTTTAATGGTCGAAAATTTTAGGAGTTTTGCTAAAGAAATGGGGTTCAAATTCTTGACGTCTACGCCTTACTATGCTCAGGAAGATGGTCAAGTTTAAGCAGCAAATAAGGTAGCGATTGGCCTAATCAAAAAACATAGTGGGAAAAAAGTTATTAAAAAACAGTTAATTAGAATAAATGAATGTAAAAAAGGAAAGGGTTAATTATGATTTAAAAAAGATTAATTGTCAATTCGATCAGAATTTAATAATTAAAAAAAAAGTTAAAGACATGGAGTGGGTGATCCTGCGTGGGGGTGTCTGTGAGGTGCACCGTGGGCGTGCAGATATGAAGCGTGTGATGATGTTTTAGTGATGCTGGATGACTGTGATGGTGCATGTACACGGTAATACGGTGGTGTGCATGTATAGAATTAAAACAATATATAAAATCTATAAAAAAAAACCTAATTCTCATCATTCCCCCCCCCCCCTTCTTGCATGGTTGTCGCCCCTCTCCCATTCCTTTCACACTCACGCCTCTCATCTCTCCTTTCTCTCGTTTTCCTTACTCTCTTCCCATGGCACATTCTTTCCTCCTTCTTCCATACCCCCGTTACAAAATAACAAACATAGTTAATAGTAAGAAAAAGAACAGACCCTCGGTGGGATTTCAGATTACGGTTTGAGTTTGGCAATGATGAAACAGTGATGATGACGATGGCTGATGATGACAACGTCTGAGGCTGTGGGTTTCGGTTTCGTCTGCGGTTTTGACTTTTTCTGCCATTTTGGATGATTTTCTCGTTCATTTTCTGATGGTGTTTTTGTTGTTTTTTGACGGACGATGATGGTGGTGAGGGTAATCCTTCCCTCTGAGTCCGGTTGCGATTATGAATGTGGGCTTTGGCTTGGATGATGATGTCGTTTTTCTATCCTTGCCGGTATTTTTCAGCCGCAGATTTGGATGAGTTCCCGACGATGTTTTTGATGTTTTTTAGGGTTTTTAAAATCCGTCCTTCTGCTTCTGCTTTATACTATGTTTAAATCCCCTTTTTTCAACTTATTTTGAGCTGGATTTACAGATTCCATTTTATGATGATAAATCTCGAGATTTGCATTATTTGTTTATGCAATATGAGATTTGATTTGATTTCTTTTATGATGATTGAATCCGGATCTTGTTCATTGTGATTTGTGGATTTGGATATGGATTTTGGCTGAGATACGGATTCGGTTCTGTTTACAGATTTGGATCTGATCTGGATTTTGATCTGGACTTCCTTAAGGATCTGTTTGGCTGAAAAATTAGTTTTTTCACAAAAAAACTCTTTCCTCTCTTTCTCTAAGAACAAATTATCGTCGATTTTTATCGAGGTTGAAAAATGGAAAACTGGGAGTTGGTGACGACTTCGTTGTTGCTCTTCTGAAATGCCCGATGATGATAAATTACTGAGGGCTTTGAGACGGAATAAAAAAACCACTTTCGATACAAAAAATTAAATCCACTTTTCAGGTTCGGAGATTCGAAGATGAAGACTTGAATCGGAGATCGGGAAGCAGAAGCTCAGAAGAATTAGAACTTTAGGACTTTACTTGTAATCTTCAAAAAATGTAAAAGTCTTGAATAATGCTGTAATCGGAATTGTGCAAAAATTAAAAAATAAATAAATTCAAATTTTTTGACATTTCACAATCCGAATTTGAAACTTAACCGCTTGCAAATACTTAGAATTAACTGACGTCCAACGCAAATTCGGAATTCAACTGAACCTTCGAAAATTAACTCGTACTTGGTAACAAGAGTTGGTGGATATGGCCTTGAATAAAATAAATAAATAAATCTAATTTCTTAGCAAACTGAATTTTATTCCGCTTTTAAATTCCAAACCGTATCTCGACTAAACCTGACTTTTGTAACCTGAATGCGTGCAATTGTTTAAATAACCTCCTCGCAATAATTCTTGCATTGATTCAAACCCACGCCCATTTATATTAACAACCTCCCAACAATACAGTTATAAATCAAACGACACTCAAACATCCAACTGACAACTAAATCCCATTTCTCAAATAAGGACAGACCATATCAAGAAGAATCTGACGTCAATACCGTCATAGAAATCCATCCATTCTCAAACCACTGGTCGTGTAAATCGGGAACAAGAAACCATGATTTCCCAGGGATCCTCTAAGGATAAATTAACTCTGTAATTGTCAACAGACTGACGATGCGTCTGTACTCCATGACTTAGCACACGGTATTATTTTCCTGCAAAAATAAACATACTAAGCAAACCGGTTATCGGTTAGTTAAAACGAAATACGGAGCAACATGAAATGCGAAATGAACCTAATGATCTAAGGGTAAAATTTTGGGTATGAGAGGTGTGCTAGTCTTCATTAAGTTTCTTGAGCGACGTGTCATGAAGAGTGTCGTACCTCGAAAAAATATGATCCTCGTGATGGACGCATAAAAAACGTTCGAACAGAGTCACCACCGAACTTTATTCATTCCAAGGAAGGAATAGGAAAATAACGATAAAACCTTTAAAGAGATAAGAACATGGTTGTCGCAACCAAATTCTAGGTTCGGAAGTCGATTATGCAAATGGAAGGTATTAGCACCCTTTACGTCTGTTGTACTCAACGGGAACCTCTTGATTCGATTCGAGAGAAACGTTAGCTAAGTTGTTTGTTTTCTTCTAAGGGTTTTCTTATTAGGGGGAAATGGGTGGCTTTAAGATAGGGTGCTCGCTAAGGATTGGGGTCCTTGTGCCTACGTACTCCCTCGTGCAATGGGAAACTCAGAGCATCATAGTTCGTGGGACTACGGGTAAAAAGTGGAAATTATGCTCGCTAGGATATCGCAATCTTATGCCTACGTATTTTCATTGAAAAATGAGAAATCAGAGCGTTCGTAGTTCGGACTACGGCTGGTTAGTTTGTTTATGAAGCGAACAAGAGTTTAGATCGCATTTTAACTGCTAAATGTTGGTTTGCCTGGTCTCTAGGGGAGGCTGAAGCACGAGTTTGTATGCGCGGAAGAAGGGACTAAACAATGTTCTCTTGGAAAATTTGTTTGAGTTATGGATCACACGGGGGCGAGAAATTAGTGTTTGAGAAGACTCAATCGCACGGGGGTGAGAAAAGTGAGTTAAATTTGTTAAGTATTTCGAAGGAGAATGACGATTATTCGATAAATGAGACGTCAGCCTCGCAACCAATTAATCGGGATATTATTGGAATGCTAGATTTCAACGATATCTTTTCATTCAATTAATTATGAAATTCGTGTTTGATGAACGGTGAAAGTACCATAAAGGAATGCTGGACTCCACTGGCATTTCTTCGTCCAAATAATTAAGACGAGCATTTTAGAGACGAAAGTTTGAGCAACCCACAACCCAAGATGTGCGCCTCATAAGCTATTACTCAAGAATCCAAGGAGTGCTGGACTCCAAGAACTCATTTCTCTCGTAATTTAGTTAAGAAAATATTTGAATAGATTAGTGTCGCGGTGAAATTTGGATACCAAACTATTGATTAGTTTGAATCTTTAATTCAATTTGCAATCGAACTTTGATTTGTCCAAAGGAAGGGATAAAGATCAAAATTCCCACAATGCAATGCAAATGCAAGCTAGAGAGTTTTAGGTTCGGGGGTTGGTTAAACTTAGGGAAGGTGCTAGCATCCTAAGTTTTTGTAGTACTCTACAGGAACCTCTTGCTTTATGTTGTTTATTGCTAAGGTTTATCTGCTTAAGGTATAAAAGACCTAGGGGTTTATTTCTAAGTATACTCGATAAGATATCACATCCTATGCCTACATATCCTTACGGGAGTGGAATCAGAGTATTTGTAGTTCCCCTAAAGGGTTGATGAGTTCTTTGACTGTGGTCAAAGTTCCTACGGGTTTAGGGTAGTTGTTTGATTGATTTTAGGAGAAGAGATGTGTCTTCATTTTAAGGGAGATTTAACCGCCACAGATTGTAGGAAAATAGTCTTTGCATCGTCTTAAGAAAAGGACTTACGTACTCGGATAGGGATCAACGAGGTACACCTTTATCTCTCTTAAGGCAAAGTCCTTACGGCTTGATTGTATTGTTGTGGGGTGAAGATTCTATCTCGCTTAAGATGATTTGGCATCTTTTCTCTAGTGTGTTTGAATTTTGTATTGATGATTGTTTTGTCTAAGTTGCAAAGATAAAAAAGACAAGGTCCTTCCTATAGGGTAGGATCTATCTTGTCTTACTGGTGATTTGGTATTTGATTATGAAAGTTCCCACACTACAACTTTTTGAGTAACCTTGACAACGCAGTGTATTTAAGTGAATGCTTCAAGTCTTCTTTTGATAGGTGAGTGTCTTCTTTAGGTTCTATGTATGGAGCATCAATTAATGCCCCTCTTAAATCCACAGAATTTGCCACCTTCTTTGCAACTTGGACTTAACTCCTAAATTTAAGAACTTGAAAATCTTCTTGTCATAAAAACAGAAATTAACCTTCAAACGAATATGTTAAATCCCAAAGAAAAATTCTACTTCTCTCTTGGAGTAGATGTTGAAGCTTCTGAGAGATGTTGAGGGAAAACCAATAGAAAACCTTATAATCAATGGAAAACAAGCTCAACTGACCATGTCTTGGAGTACTTAAATTGGGAGAATGAATACTATCTCCATCTGAAATCACTGTATCTGCACGAGTTGGTTAGCCGTAAAAAAAATACATATTAAAATAAAGTCAAATAACAATAGAAAATGCGCAAAAAGAGAGGGGATCTTATGGTCAAAAATTAGGGTGCAACAGATGCCCCTATTTAAGTTACTCCTATTCAGAGATATGTAGATAGAAATCTTCGTCTCGACGAGATAGGAGGGACTTAAATACAAACATTGCACGAATTTTTGGTCCTAAGAGGCCACCGAATGCAAATGATATGCAATGATATGAAATGCAAGATAGACCGGGGGGTCCTGTGGAGAAATGGCGCCACATACTAGAAGGACAGGCTCAACCGAGCGAGACTCCACGGGGAAGGATTGATAATCACAAAGTGTCTGTAAATATATTGTGAAGAACTTGGAAGAGAAATCCTCTTGAGGAATCTACTGTATATGTCAAGTTTAATTGATTCGAGATATCATCTGGAGAAGTCTACTGTCGAGACTTGTAACTGTAATTGAGAATACTTTCGCCAAGGTAGGTACTGTTAAAATTTTTAAGGAATCTACTGCCGAGATTCTATGCTAAAGTCTGGTGGGGAAATACTTCTGACGAAGTCTTCTGGAAGTCTACTGCCGCGATTATCCAGGAAATGAAATAGGACTACCTACTGCCGAGGTCTTCTGGGAATCTACTGCCGAGATTAACCAGGAAACTACCTACTGCCGAGGTCTTCTGGGAATCTATTGCCGAGGTTAACCAGGAACTGAAAGAGGACTACCTACTACCGAGGTCTTCTGGGAATCTACTGCTGAGATTAACCAGGAACTACCTACTGCCGAGGTCTTCTGGGAATCTACTGCCGAGATTGACCAGGAACTACCTACTGCCGAGGTCTTCTGGGAATCTACTGCCGAGATTAACCAGGAACTACCTACTGCTGAGGTCTTCTAGGAATCTACTGTCGAGATTAACATGGAACTAAAAGAGGACTACCTACTGCCGAGGTCTTCTGGGAATCTACTGCCGAGATTGACCAGGAACTACCTACTGCCGAGGTCTTCTGGGAATCTACTGCCGAGATTGACTAGGAACTACCTACTGCCGAGGTCTTCTAGGAATCTACTGTCGAGATTAACCAGGAACTACCTACTGCCGAGGTCTTCTGGGAATCTACTGCCGAGATTAACCAGGAACTACCTACTGCCGAGGTCTTCTGGGAATCTACTGCCGAGATTAACCAGGAAATGTAAGATGTTCGAATGATTGTCGTTGTAGACTGTAGTTTGTCGTTGTAGACTGTAGATGTAATTTGTAAATGTAGTTGTCAATGTAGTTATAAATGTGAAGCTTCACCGGGGATCTTCGGAAGAGATGTGAGCCGGTTGTACGTCTTCTCAAATAAAGAGAGACTATTGTGATAAACTTCTTCGACTTCTCTGAGGAGATGTCACTACTAGAAGTAAACTCGTGTGATGAACTCACTGGCGAATATATTCCTGGGGAGTACCTTTGTCTTGTAAAAATATGTGAATTCTCAAATGAAGAGAAATGTTTGTAACTATCTTCTCTGTTGAATCAATAATGTTGAAGGACCCACTGAGGGTAAATGAATTGTCTTGTGAAAACTGTCGTTTGTCGTTTTGAACAAGATCCTGATCAAAACGAGTTGCTCAAATAAAGAGATTTTTGTAGTCCAAATGTAGATGGTCGAGAAAAAATTGTTGAAGAAATGACTGTCTTCATGAATAATCTTCTTGGGGAATGGGGTGCAAAATAAATGCACACTTGATCCATGTTCAAAAGGTTGGAGATGTCCATGATGTGATTGCCAAAAGACCGAAGTTCGATTCGGGAAGTAGCCAAAAAGAAACTGTCAAGCAAGACTTGACCATTGAGGTGTGAACTCAAATGGAATTGTACTGAAATAACCATCTTCCATGAGGATTGAACTCCATGGGGGAAAATGAACATTGCGCTTTTTCTGCCTAGGTCGACAAATATAATTGGAGGGATAAGACACACCCAAACACCTAGGAATAACTACAACCAAAGCGACAGAGTAAAATAGACACAACGAATGTAAACAAATGCACATGCCATGCTGTCTACTTATATTCTATGCGTATGCCTATGCTAACAAGACAAATAGAAAGAGGCGATCGGAGATGAAATAAACATCTCAAAGAAAGCATCTCGACCAATCTTCAAAGATAGAAGTACCACTGGGGATAGACGGAGAACTGAATATGGGATCACACTCCTGCTTTAGGGCTCCAAATCTTCTCTTGGAAAATAGAGAACCTTCCACTTGGGGATGTAACATTTTGATAAGTTTGAAAGGTTGTATGGATTTGTAGACGGAGGTATCCAAATTGATGCTTCGTAGAGGATAAAATAAATATCTTGGGTCACCATATTTGTTGGTCATGTCGGAATTGAGCTTCCTGAGGATGAAATAAACATTTGTTTCGCTTCAAAGTTTCAAATGCCCCAAGTCACATGGTGTAGAAAGACATCTCGAGAGGACTTTATAGAAAACATGATGTCCAAATGCCCCACTGTTTTCAAACTCTCTAGAGAGATTCACCGAATCTCGACGTAACTGCCCCTGATTGGCGGTATAACAGGTCAAACCTTTTGGAAAATAACTTGCCCCAGGTAAGCAGAATCTTCAGATCCCTCAACGTCTGTTTGATCTTTCTAAGATGTCAAGCGCATTTAGCAAGTCAGAAATGTTAATTTCGAAACGGGTAATGCAACACGTTTGTCTTGAAGTTTTTTTTCTTTTTGAAAAGAGATATCACAATAACTTGTGATCGAAACCACTAGTTAGGATATAAATTAAAAATTATTTATAAAGCCGATTTAATTTGAGCATAGCTCAAAGAGTCAGGAAACAATATCTCCTCGAGTATGCTTTCGAATTAAACCTTACTTCAATTAGGACTTTGAAGGTTGTATATGGGCTTAATTTATGGCTTGTAAAGCGGAGGAATAGAGGGTTAGTATATTTGTGCCCACCCAATTTTTGAAAGTTGTTCATCATTTTTTGATATCACCCTGCCCCAGGCCAAAAACGAGGTTTCGGTTTGGGAGAAAAAACAAATCTTTTCTCAAGGCTTAAAAAGAGGGTTTAACTATGTTGGTGTTTAGATGGTTGAAATAATGCCTTATATCATCAGTAAGGTTCTTATTCGAAGCATACAACAAGAGATCATGTGTTTTACTTCATCATCCTCCTTCTAATTCTTCACCAGAGTGAGAAAAATTGGGTAAAGTCGGTATTATAAATTATTTTGAAAAACAATTTGAGTGAAAACGAATGGATTTCTTCAAGACGCACACTTATTGCATTACTTATTCAAAATAACAAGTTCTTACATGCCAAAAATGCTTTTAATCAAAGAAATAAAACACAAAAGCAAACGAAAGTAGATAGGTGATCAACATAACGGTGTTCTATTCAAGACTGGTCTTTCTCCTTTGAAGGTCAGCGATTCGTTATCAATCATTTCTTGGACTCTCTCTTGAAAAACTTTGCACTCTTCAATCGAATGCCCCAACGCTCCATCATGGAATTCACAGCTGGCGTTTGGGTTGAACCACGGTGGACGAGAGTTCATGATTCTAGTCTTTCTGTGTGTCATTACCGAGTTTCGGATGAAATAAGACCAAAGTTGACTGTAAGACATTGGGATAAGATCAAACCAACGAGTTTCTTCTTTTGGAATACTCAGGGGTATCTTCTGATTCTGAAACCGTCTTCGAACCTGTCGATTCTGAGGCTGATCTAGAGACATCAACCTTCACTTATGAGGTAATCGCTGCTCGTGCTGAACAGGCGCTTCAAACTGACGTTGAGGATAAGGTGTTGGAACCGGATCTGACAGGATTTGAGAGGAATCCCAAACTGCATTAACATCAACACTTCTTTCCTCTAGGGAATCATCAACTGAAACTTCTTCATTAGCTTGGTCCTTCAAGTTATCCTGAATTTTTCCACTCTTGAGTGCATTCTCGATGTTTACTCCGACTTCTATAATTTTGGAGAAATCTGATGGTACAGCGCCTACCATCCTGATATAATAAGAGTCTGGAAGTGTTCTTAGAAACATCTTGGTTAAATCTTTCTCTGGAAGTGGTGGACGAACCTGGGCTGCCAACTCTTTCCATCGCTGAGCATATTCCCTGAAAGATTCATCATCATTCTTACTCATTCCTTCTAGTTGATCACTGTCTGGGGCCACGTCCAAATTATAATGGTATTGCTTCATGAAAGCATCGACTAAGTTTCTCCAAGATTGAATACAGTTCCTTTATAACTTCATATACCATACCAAGGATGCCCCAGATAAGCTTTCTTGAAAGCAGTGCATCATCAATTCATCCTCGTCAACATAGGCAGCCATCTTTCGACAAAACATTGTCAAATGGTATCTTGGACAACTAACACCTTTATAAACCTCGAAGATAGGCATCTTGAACTTCGGAGGAATGATTAGACCTGGAACCAGACATAGGTCACGGGCATCAAGGTTAGATGCATTTTCTTCTTTCACTATTTTCAATTTCCCTTTAAAATCAAATAATTCTTTCTCCATTGCTATGAATCTAGGATCATCCATCTTTATCTTAGCATGAACATTCTGAATATTAGGCACAGGCTGTGGAAACTGGGGAGCTCTTTCATTAGCTTGATTAACCAAGCTACCTTGCATAGGTGGAGGTTGGGTAGGAACATCCACTTGTTGAACATTGTCGTCAGAGGGAAGACTAAATAACGGATTAGTCACTATTCTGAAGCCGGTTATGGAATCAATATCCTTCGTTCTCTTTATTATCCTTCGGTAGTACTTCAAGCTTGGTCAGATGGTCGAGACGTCGGCTGACGAGACAAAGACAGAAAGACGGAATGAGGATGCAGCGGAGAAGAGACACATGCACATGCTAAAAAATGCAAAATGCTAATGCAAACAAAATGCAGATGCAGGATGAGTAGGACTTCATGGGATTCCTCTATTTATGGGCATTGCGGTAAAAGGAAAACATTTTATTAAATCGGAACGGATTACATAAATATTCTTTTAAAGAGTCCCAAATAAAAGCTAAACAAAAGCTAGTAAAGACACTAAAGAAGTTTTGAATTATGCCGCTTGAGCTGCTCCTCCAACTGAGCCTTCTCACGGGTGAGATTTCCCACAATCATCTTCCAGACGGTACACTGAGAGTCGGAGGAAAATAAATCCTCCAACACCTTCCTTCTCTTGTAGGGGAGTAGTTCTTCATCCTTCAATAGTAATTGCTCTTGAAGTTTAACATTCTGCTCCTGAAGTTCATTCTCCTGTGTCTGAAATTCTTTCTTCTGTTTCTGAAATTCCTTTTCTCATTCTTGAGATTCCTTCTTCTGTTCCTGAAGCTCACTAATCTCTGCAACAGCCACTTGATATTTGTTTTTCCATACCTCTGTTTCATGTTGTGATTTCTTTAATGCAACCTCCAATTCCTCAGCATCAGACATAAAAACATAAACAGGCTCTCTCTTCGGAGGTATAGGGTCTTGATGGGAATAAGGCATCCTCAGCTTGATTGCCCTATCTCTTACCCACTGGAGATATGGTTCTAGAGATACACAATTAGGCCTTCCTAGATTTCTCTTCCCCTTTTTGTACACATTGCGCCGTGCATCCAAAACCTTTCCTCGAAGCTCCACATCATTGTGGAAGAAAATACTCTTTACATGGGAATTTTTAGGAGGTCCCTTCAACGGGTATCCCAACTGTCGACGAGCTAAAACGGGATTGTAGCTGATTCCTCCATCAAAACTGAGCAATAGTACATTACCAAAGTTACCACAACTATCAATGATTAATACCCCATCATACACTTGGTTGTACCAATCAATGTCAGAATGGGTCAATGCCATAACCCTCGGAGACCAAAGCTCTTTGCCAATGTTTGCAAAAGAGCTAGTCTTTGGCAAGTGCGAAATAAACCACTTGTAAAGTAAGGGTACACAACAAGTCATCATTCCCCCACCACGAAGGTTTCGGAGATGTATAGAGTGATATGTATTACCCAACAGAGTTGGCACTGGGTTGTTCTTCATAAAGATCTTGAATGCTTTGAGATCGATGAAACCTTCAAAACTCGGAAATAAAAACAACCCATAAACAAGCAAAGCAAAAATTGCCTCAAACGGAGCCTTATTAGAATAATCAGCATAGAATGAAGCCTTCTCGACTAGGAAACCTGTCTTTAAACCAAGAATTCCATCCTTAGTAACTAGGTTGGCTTTGACGTCAGCTACCTCTAAACGGAGGGCCTTAGCAATATCTTTCTCATCAGGGTCCTTTTCCAAGAAGGGAAAAGGAGATTCTTCTAGGACAGGTAGACCAACTAAAAAAGAATGCTCTTCCAACGTAGGTAACAACTGAAAATCCGGAAAGGTGAAACAATGGTAAAGAGGATCATAGAACTGTAGTAGAGTGGCAAGAAGTCCTTCATTCACTGAACGACCCAAGAAAGATATCAACTTCCCATATTTGTTCTTGAATTCCTCTTGATCCTTGATAAAGCCCCACAACTTCTTTAGGTCGTCCAATTTGGGACTTTTAAAAGTATATTTCACAATACTTCTTTCATTTGAAGTCATAGTGACCTACAATGTTCATAAACGAAAGTGAATCCCATGAAGTCCAATGCAGAATGATGTTATACGAATGCAGCAAACACAAGTATTCACATAAGGACACAAAGATAAACAAACAAAAAGGGGTGCCCTAGGTTTGCAACGAGCATGGAGCCAAAGGGTATACCCATTCCCAAAGGTTGTGAACTAAAGGTTTGATTGTACTTGTAGGACAAGGTTCTAAAGGGACTCGAAATCATCAGCCCATCTTTCGGATATTATCAATTTCTCAACTAACTCGAGGATTAATAATATTCTCAAGAGAACTTCTTTTGAGTGTAGCTTCGCGTAGCACTATTTTGGGAGTACTCCCTCATAGTCCCGCACTACGTCCTAATAAAGGCCAAAGTTGGGTTAAGGTAACTACGGTCCTCAATATCATAGGCTCCAAGGTCGAAAATAGTGAGTGTCTTCACGATTACTCGTTCAACAGTACTATTTCGAGAGGGCCTCAATTGAGCGGGATTCTCGATTTAACTTAGTCGGGATTCAACTCCCTATAAGCCTCCTCGAATATATCACCATCCTATCTTAATTTCTCTCAAGTTCGGGTGTAGAACTTTATCTCACCACTCAAGGACAATAATCTCAAAAGAACAAACACAAGAGAAAATAAACATTTAAGCAGGTAAACAGATATATAAAGCAGTAAACAAATAAAATAAGATAGGAAAACCCACTAGAGAGTCCCCAGTGAAGTAGCCATTTCTGTCGCGGTGAAATTTGGATACCAAACTATTGATTAGTTTGAATCTTTAATTCAATTTGCAACCGAACTTTGATTTGTCCAAAGGAAGGGATAGAGATCGAAATTCACACAATGCAATGCAAATTCAAGCTAGAGAGTTTTAGGTTCGGGGTTTGGTTAAACTTAGGGAAGGTGCTAGCATCCTAAGTTTCTGTAGTACTCTACAGGAACCTCTTGCTTTATGTTGTTTATTGCTAAGGTTTATCTGCTTAAGGTATAAAAGACCTGGGGGTTTATTTCTAAGTATACTCGATAAGATATCGCATCTTATGCCTACATATCCTTACGGGAGTGGAATCAGAGTATTTGTAGTTTCCCTAAAGGGTTGAGGAGTTCTTTGACTGTGGTCAAAGTTCCTACAGGTTTAGGGTAGTTGTTTGATTGATTTTAGGAGAAGAGATGTGTCTTCATTTTAAGGGAGATATAACCGCCACAGATTGTAGGAAAATAGTCTTTGCATCGTCTTAAGAAAAGGACTTACGTACTCGGATAAGGATCAACGAGGTACACCTTTATCTCTCTTAAGGCAAAGTCCCTACGGCTTGATTGTATTGTTGTGGGGTGGAGATTCTATCTCGCTTAAGATGATTTGGCATCTTTTCTCTAGTGTGTTTGAATTTTGTATTGATGATTGTTTTGTCTAAGTTGTAAAGATAAAAAGACAAGGTCCTTCCTATAGGGTAGGATCTATCTTAAGCGATCAACTTGAATGGGATCAAGGATCATGGGGAGAATGATGCAAATGTGAATGCATACGCACGATTGTTTGGATCATGCGCAGATTCTTCCTTTGGACGGAATGCAGTGCGATAATGTAAATTGTGATAATATTAAATGGCTATAAAATAAATTGAGGAAAAGTAAATCATACATACGCATGAAAGCGCTGGGGTGAATTGTGTCGTGAGTGTGAGTGCACGATTAGGTTATATTTTACGTGGTTGATTGATTTTAATTGGTCAATTTTAAGCGGGTTGATTTAGAATGATTTTATAAAGAAGGTTATATTAGATTTTTTTATGATTAATTTTAAAAGGAATTATTTTAAAGGGTGAATTGGTTGTATTATTTGTTTTAGGTAAAAGTTTTATTTATTTCGGATTTTAAAATATTGATTAGATTTTAAATAAAAGATTTTAATATAAAATTGAGAAAGAAAGTGTTAATTAGGTGAATTTCTAGCTATTAAAAAAAGTTGCTGTCATTGATGAAGCGAATAAAAATATTTTGGTTATTAATAAAATTGTCTTAATATTAAAAGAGTGATTATATAATAATTTGTTAATTAAGGTTAAAAGGAAGTTAAATCAAAATAATTATTTTATTTTATTTTAAGAAAAAGGGTATTAGTTTTTAAAAAAGGGTTGATTTAAGGTTAATCCAATTAGATTGATTAAGTTGGCATTGAGTAGATAGTTAGGCTGTTTAAATGCATATTTAACGTGTAATGGGTGGTTAGCGGATGATTGAGGGTGATTTGTGTGTGATCAGTGGTGATGGTGTGTGATTAGGTGTGCTAATTACAAAGACAGGAAAAAAATAGAACCGTGACCAAAAGAACCCTAATCCCTTTTCCCCCCAAATCACGATCTTCTCCTCCTTCCGCCGCAGGCCTCTACCCTTCCTCTCTCTCAAATTCTCGTCCGCCTCTCTCCTTCAATTTCTTTTGGCATTCTCGCCTTTCAATATTCCTCCATTTCGTCTTCTATCTTTCGATTTCTTTTCTATTCCTTCCTACTTCTTCTCTGATCATCCCTTCGCCTTCTCCTTCCCTGAAACCTGGCTGAAACATAAAGCACAAATCAATCCCATAATACAGATATCACGTAAAGAATACATTACCCATGATGATAGTTATGGTATCGCCGGCGGCTTTGCGACGAACGGAAATGGGAGCTTCGCAGCTTCGAAGGTGGAGGTTCGGGCGCAATTTCGCGGTTGACAGAGATGGTATCGCGAGGGAGGTTCTGCACAAATGAGTTTTTTTATTTCTTTTGATTTTAGGTTTCTGAATGGGAATTTGGGGATTTCACGGTTGTTTCACTTTGTGGTTTCTATCCCCGTATTGTTGTGAATTCTCCTCTTTTATAGGTCATCTTGAGCCAACAGACATTAATTGGAAATGAATTTCCTTCCTCTTTCGAACAGACATGCTGGAACATATTTGGGAATTCTGATTCGCTTTAAATGTAGTTGCCGTTTTTGCATAATTGTGTCTAGGAATAATTATGTGTTATGATTCTGTAATTAAATTGGTTAAAATCCATAGTCCTCCTTCTGAACGCGTGAAAAATTTCTTCCTCAAAGTTCTTTAATTAGTCTGACCACTTCTACTGGGTTTGCAGGTGATGTACTTGAATTCTGGTTCAGGCGGAATGGTAGCTACGTTACAACAACCTCGTTTCGTACCTCCGACCATGACGTATTTGCCGTAACCTTAAACTTCCTCGGAGACAGAAAAGGTCATTCAGAAGTTTCTCTCGCATATCAGAAAGTGTCCTCAAACAGAAGTTGACAACGGATGGAGTGCCAAGTGATCACCTCACCGATTATGCAGGTATTTCCCAAAAACCTGTTCTGGTTTAACCAATCTACCTCCTCGAATGCCTTGGCTGCTCATGATATTGTGAAATTTCCAAGACAGAATATTTGCTTCCTTATCATCACATTTCTTTTTTAGTAATATTTCATTAACAGCATATAGTTGGATAGCTTCAGATACACGTTTCCTTGTTTCTAATGGGGACAATGAGTACTGAAATTTCATTATCACAGCAACTTCGGTTGCCCCGGTGGCCTTCTCCGTTTTAGTGATCAATTGCTCAACTTATTGAAGCAGCCAAGATTTTGTCTAGTACTTTCTTCTTCATTGCGGTGGTGTAGTGAATACGTACTCACAACTTGGATCAAGATTAATAATTCTGCAAATTTCGTGATAGATTTATGTCTTTGAGTAGAAAATATTGTTCCAACCTCTTGAATTAAACTCTGCTTGTAATAGTTATGGTGTAACATGTACAAAATGCTTTGAGATGTTAATGCTTATTCAGATCTTGGTTGCAAATGCCTTTGCCATCACTTCTGTTAATTAACCTGGGTTTTTTGCAATTGTTACTCACAAATGAAGAATTTGGACAGATGGACATGAAATATTGGATATGATGAGGAACCATTTGGTTTGGTAACGACTTTACTTGAGTTTCCTTCTCCAAATTTATCATGAACATTGTTGTATGTTGTTCTAATTTTGACCGAAAATCGGATCCTACATTGTGAATGCAGGTTGGTTAGACTTCTATTAATGCAGTTCTGCCTTGGGATGGTCATTCGAGTTATCCTGAATTTTCTCTTATGGGTTATGCAGGCTGCCGCGACCGGGTGAGTTCTAGGGATCTTAGTAACACCAATGAGCAAGAAGTTCTTCACGTTACGGTAGTCAGTAATATCAATAATCTTCGTGCTTGATCCATTATGTACCCACTTGTTCTGCATATGGTTTAAATGTTCTTTAATTTCAACAATGTCGGAGTGTCGTTTTGGTGCTTCATACCGTTTTGATTTTGTGCAGAGAAAAAGAGAAGCTGTAAACCAAGGCCTCGAGTGAATGGTTTCTTTCGGAAGAAACTTGGAAGTCGTACGTAGTCGTCATTACTGGGCTTCTTCAAACGGGTGAGTTCAGAGAAATTATCTCCGCCAATCTTCAGCAGGTTTATACGACGATTTCACAAGTGTTACAGGATCAAAATACCTTTAAGGTATCCATAAAACCCTTTGTCATGTTATCCTACTTAATTTAATCGTATAAGCCAGAAAATTCCTTTATTAAAAGCCTCATGATTTTGCAGTTTTATGTGTTAAACATCAATCCGTCTGTTCAATGTCGACGCCCTATGGTGTTCTGGAGTTCATGTGTCAACATGTGTTGGCCTTTAAGTGCAATGTTCGAGGTATCTGAACTTCTGCCGCCGACATGAAAGTAGGAGCTCATGGCTACGTTTAG
This sequence comes from Lathyrus sativus, assembly GCA_963859935.3. Classification (NCBI taxonomy): domain Eukaryota; kingdom Viridiplantae; phylum Streptophyta; class Magnoliopsida; order Fabales; family Fabaceae; genus Lathyrus; species Lathyrus sativus. Next base: position 372,973,945 of record OZ012739.1, read on the forward strand.
GAATTGGTATCTATCTAGAGTTATGGGCTGATGTACATGGATACATGTAAGACTGCTCTTTACTTTAATCATGTTAATTGGTAGCACTGTATTGTGATTCTTCATGGATAATGCAAATATCTTGGACAAGACCTGTCCATGCTGTATGGGCATTAGTAGTAACATGACCTTTCCTCTTTTCTTCCTTTCTGCAAGTCCTGTAATAGCATCTTGGGACAGGCCTTTGTGAACGAAACCGGCCAATGATGTGAGCCTTGATAACTTGTAAAGCCTTTGAAATAATTCGGAATTATTGGCAAGATGACTTGAATGATACATAGAGATGCTGACCGATATTTTGCTTCATTGTAACAGGTGACATTCTCTGGTGGCTCCGGCGTAGTCGTAGTTCGACGCTGCATTTAGGAGCTTAGAAAAACAAATGGGATTCGACACACTGAGCTAGGAAAGGCCATGAACATGGTGACATTATCCCTATGTAGTTGAATTGGCAAGGTTGCAACAGGATGATTTTCTTTAGGATAGGTTTTTGAAAATTGCAAAGTTCTGACCCTTGTATTTACGTTTCAAATACTTGTATCAAAGCAAAATAAATGTAAAACTCTCATATCTTGTCTTACTGGTGATTTGGTATTTGATTATGAAAGTTCCCACACTACAACTTTTTGAGTAACCTTGACAACGCAGTGTATTTAAGTGAATGCTTCAAGTCTTCTTTTGATAGGTGAGTGTCTTCTTTAGGTTCTATGTATGGAGCATCAATTAATGCCCCTCTTAAATCCACATAATTTGCCACCTTCTTTGCAACTTGGACTTAACTCCTAAATTTAAGAACTTGAAAATCTTCTTGTCATAAAAACAGAAATTAACCTTCAAACGAATATGTTAAATCCCAAAGAAAAATTCTACTTCTCTCTTGGAGTAGATGTTGAAGCTTCTGAGAGATGTTGAGGGAAAACCAATAGAAAACCTTATAATCAATCGGAAACAAGCTCAACTGACCATGTCTTGGAGTACTTAAATTGAGAGAATGAATATTATCTCCATCTGAAATCACTGTATCTGCACGAGTTGGTTAGCCGTAAAAAAAAATACATATTAAAATAAAGTCAAATAACAATAGAAAATGCGCAAAAAGAGAGGGGATCTTATGGTAAAAAATTAGGGTGCAACAATTAGCGTATTTGGATTTGACGTGTTAACTATTTAAACGAATTGCGCATTTTAAATGATTGAAATGATCACAATTTAAGGTGTGCGCCTCAAGAGCAATCTTCCGAGAATTCAAAAAGTGTTAGACCTCAAGAATTCGATATTTCTTTTATTAATTAAAAATAGTTTCAAAAGGATTCATCAAAATGAAATATGACTTTAATTAGAAAAAGATAGATATCTGTAAATACTTAAGTATTTTTATTAGATTGAGAAAGTTTTTTAAGTTATTTGTAAAAGAAAATTTTAGCTAAATTTGCAAAAGGTTTTGATTTAATTAAGAACGTACTTAAAATTAATTATATTGAGAAATGTTTTTTTAAAATGATTTTAGCTTTTAATTGATAAAGTATTATGTTAGATGTCTTGATCGAACAAAAATTAATTGTTTAGCGTTTTTGATTAGAAATGAACGATGGAAAGATCACAACTCAAGACGTGCGACTCAAGAGCAACCGTCTAAGGATTTAAGGGATACTAGACCTCAAAAATTCACTACTTTCGTTATTTAATTAAAAAAATATTTTGATTAGTCATATAAAAAAAAAATTAACCGAGTTTAAAATAAAACTCAAGGTTTGAATAGCTTATTGAAAATGCTTATTTCACTTTGTCCAATACAAATTAATTAATTAACTAAAATTGAATTAAATTAATTAATTAAATTAATAAACAAACAAGATTAACTGATAAAATAAAATTCATTATTAAAATTGTATTAATTAAACTTAATAGATAAAAACTAATCAATTGATAAAAATTAATAAATTAATCCTAATGACTAAAGAGTAGTAGTGTATGTATGGTGGTACTTGAGTTTTACTAAAACTACAATTTACATAACCTCCAATGTTGAAATAGTATCATAATTTCTGAAAGTTTAAACTATACTTTTGTGCTAATACTACATCAAATCATTCATAGCTTAAAGATGTAAAAAAATGAATTGTATGTTATTTTGGTGTGTGCATAAGGCTGAGATTTTAATTGGGCTAAAAAAACCATTTATAAAAAAAATCTATCAAAATAATATAGTATAGAAAAAAAAAAAGTCATAGAAGAAGAAAGGGCCAAATGAGAGGTAAAACACGTGGCTGCGGTACCACATAAGAATTCCAATTTTCAACCGCATGATTATCCCCTATGGTCATAGAGGACATACTCATGTACAGGCTAAACACGTTGTTTTCCAAAGTTCACTGACGCGCTCTCTTAGAATCATATTCCCACCATATTACAAAACAAATGCCACGTTCAGCTTATATCAAACGAAATGGTATCGGACATACTCAGCATCGAATCAAAGCAAAATAAAAAAAAAAAAACCGTATGCTCCACTTGCATCAAAACAATAGCAGCAAATACAGGATATCTAAAATGGTATCAAAAATAGTGGAAACAATATCAATCCTAAACAAAATATGTTAGATTTGTTTGGAAGCATTCAACAGAATACATCGAAACAGTATTTATAATACCAACACGAAAAAAATGTAGCTATGGCAACACCAACACTCTCCCGTTAATACATCAAAAGAATAATGTTGATCCCACGGACCATATCCGATTTTATACAATGCCAGGAAATTAACAAACAACAACTACACTTGAAGCAATTAAAACAATTCAACAGGGTTTGCAGCAAAACATCAGATAGATTACGCAATAGAAAAATTGGTTTGAATGGTTACTGCGATGTCGTACCCATGACTGAGAAAAGCAAAATAACTCTGTTATAAAAGCATAGTCGACCAGCTAACGTAAAAATTCCTCCTTTTAAGTATAGAAACCATAGCCTCAACAATTGCAGGTTTGTTTCCGAGAGTTGTCGCGAAGTTTGAATGTAGTCGCGAATTGCACAACAACATATTCCCACTACTTTATTTATGTTGGCAAAAAGTGAGGATCATGCATGTGCACCCTTGATTAAATTTCAATCTGATAATCCATATTTAATCAAAGAAACACCCCTAAATAAAAATGTCAAAATTGTCCTTTCTAGAAGCTTTAATTAATTTAATAGAATTAAATCAATTAAACCACTAGAAAATTCACAACTTATTAAATAAATATGCTAAAAATGAAATGCAAGCATGGGAAATTCAAATTAATTATTCTGGACATTTTTATAAAAATGTAAAAATAATTCGGGTGAAAACAAACAGAAATCAGGCGGCAGAGATGCCTGAAGTATTAAATCGATTGCACACAAAAGATTAACGCAAAATGAATAACCTGGAAAGACGCAGCACTCAGTCGATTTTGAGAATTGACCGGGATCGGTGAAAAGGCTCATACTGGTCATAAGTGATTAAAATTCGTCGAGAGATAAGATGAGCACGCTACGTCAAGTTTCAATGGAAAGTAGGTTAAAAACACTAGCGCCTGCAAGCTTAAATTCGAGACTTTTCAATCGTTAATTTTTCTCGTATATTTGAGACACTATTCGACTAGTCTGTCTGTATATTCAAGAAATTCATTCTAGCCAATCATTTTAGGAATTATTCATAGTAAAATGTACGTTATGCTGCACAAGCGATGCAAAATTGAAAATAAAGTCAGACGAGTGAGAATTGAAAATAGGTGGGACAAATTTGGGGTATGACAAAGAGACATGCAGAAGATTTATTTTCCTCTACTACTTCATCATCATATCCTCCTACTTTCGGTGCTTGGAAGGATATTGTGGATCAACTCGTGTTAGAGAATACCACCATGAAGGACAACTATGAGAAAGAGATTAAAAGACTCCGAAGGAAGTATTATCTCAGATCGTTATCAAATGCTCCTTAGAACCTAGCTTTTTCTTATTGAACATTGATCTTATGCAACTTGTACTTCCAAGTGTAACTCTTTTCAATATTCAATGAAATGAGATGTTTATGAGTATTTCAAAAAGTGTTATTTCTTAATGATCCTTGAAAACTGATTAAAACATTTGCATTTTTACATTTGCATTCGCAACATTGTGCACTGTATTTTTCTTTTTCCAGGTGTCTTATTATTTCTTTTGGTCTTCATTCAGCCAAGTTGTCGCATCACTATAATACTCGAGCTAATCTCAAGAAAAAGATGGATTAGTTGAAACAAGAGAACCACGAGCTCTGTTAAGAGGTATCAAATCTGAAGGATAATATGGAAAGACTCACTGCTGCGATGGAAGCTCTGGTGGCTGCTCAGAATCAGCCACCACCGCCTCATTCTTCTCTAGTGCAAAGAATTGTGATTTCTGAGATCGGATCAACGCTCATTTCTGTGGCCCCGATTAATGCTTCTAAATATCAGATGCCTACTGGTTTCCCTTGGGGCATGCCTCTCAATTTTGTGCCAGAGGGATATCAACCTCCTACTTCTGAAGGTCCAAGAATTCTTGTTGTTATGACTGTACCACCTCATGTGGTTAATATTGTTCCTAATGCTGAGATTCTAATTGTTCCTACTACTGTACCTGTGCTACCACCCGTGGTTCACACTACGCCTTATGCTGAAGAGAAAAGTTTCCACACTGCTCTGAGCGAGAGTTTGGATGCTATTGATTGTATGGATGATTTTCAAGATCAGTTTACTGAGATGCAGAAAGAAATCAGGGCTTTGAGAGGAAAAGAGTTATTTGGAAAGAATGCTTACGAGCTTTGTCTTGTTCCTAATGTGAAGATTCCTGCCAAGTTCAAGGTTCTGGATTTTGAGAAATACAAAGGGATCACTTATCCACAAAGCCATATTGTCATGTATGCCTAAAAGATGTCTACCCATACTGACAACCATCAATTGCTGATTCACTATTTTCAAGATAGTCTTACTGGTGTTGCACTGAAGGATGCTACAAGAGTGTGCTACAAGGAGATGTCACAAAATGCAACCAAAAGATGCACTAACATCCTAACTCATGTAGCTTACATCTCTTGATCATAACTAGGTAAGTTCAACACCAAATCATACAATCTTGTGATCAAAATAAACTAGGGAGACCATAGAGTGAAATTCATGTTGGAATTTTTTTGAAAAGAAGGTTGAAAACATGTGAAGAATGGAGTGAAAGTGTGTCCACAACATTGTCCTAAAAACTTGAAAAAATTCTAAGTTAAGAAGCAAATTTTACCACTTGATGACACCAATTTTGAAGCTTCAAATCTTGAGCTTTAGGCTCTCAAATGATGAGTTATTGGTATGCTTAGAAAACTTAGACAATGATCTATAACTTTGATGCTTGATGGGAGATGAGATAGAGCTAAGATCTTGATGAAAAATCTCTTGTAATATTGGTCCAAAATTTGCCTAAAAACTTGCCAAATTTGATATCTTTGAAATCCTATATCGGGGGCATCATAACATGAGTTCTACATATCCCATGGAAGATTTCTAGTACTCAAAAGAAACCTTGGAGAATGCTCTTAAACTTTCATGTTGAAGGAAAATTAATTTGAAGCTTAGATCATCATGAAAAATGGGCTTGAAAACATGCTCCTCAAGCTTACTTTCTATACTTAGAAAATTTCTAAGTGTTGAAATCACAAACCTTGATTTTCTCAACTTTAGCTCCCCATAACTCTTAACCTATGAAACTTTTGGAGTTGCTTTCTTCTACAAACTTGTAGCTCATGATGTCCTCTTTAATTTGATAACAAGTTTTTCCCATTTGGATCAAGGATGAAAAAGTTATTATTGATGCAACAAAACCCTAATTCAACCAATCTCCTGATTTTATGCTTCTCTTTGATTCTTCTTGCTCCAAACAGATAAAGCTCATGCCATGAATTATGATGATATCTAATAAATATAGGGAACCCTCAAGATGTGTGTAGATCCATAGAACAATTCCTTGCCCAAGAAGCTAACCACATATGCCCTTGATCAAAACCCTATTCCAGTTATCCCAAAGATAAGAGGATATGCCCAACGCTTGTGATCTTGATTCACATGATTATGTGATATGCCTTAATGATGAAAGAACCTTGGAGCTTGAAAATATCATAATGTTGAGAAAAAACCCTTGCTTGAGCCTTAAGGATGATACTACTCCTTTTGAGAACCAACCAAGTTACCTTGATCCCCTGCTTAGAACTAATGAAATGATGATGCAAATTATATTAAACATAAGCCAAAATATTAATAAAAAATGATGAAAATTTTGGGGTGTTACACTCAAGAGAAAATCTTGTGTGTGCAAAGTGTCCTAAACTAAGTCACGGACAAGAGTTCAGACAAAAATCTCCACGCAATAGTTTATGTACAAGGTCTATACTCCATGTCTTAGAATAGTAATCAACAGTCCAACGGATGTGAGGGGGTGCTAATACTTTCCTCTCGCATAACTGACTCTCGAACCTAATATTTGGTTGCAACGATCTTGTCTTATCCCTTCCTTCAGGTTTTCTTCGATCATTTCCTTTCCCTGCATTGGGCTAAATAACGTTTGGTGGCGACTCTTGTGTTTTTTCCGCCAGGTATTTTTCACAGATGTGACATTGAGCTACCTAACAATGACCCCATTTATTTCTCACAATCCCATGTACTTTACATTTACCCCTCCCCCTATTTGATGTACGCACTTTACTCGCTTTGTTTTGATTGTAGTTTGTTTACTAGGAGCACCCCTAGGGACTAACATAGACTAAACCATTTTCAAACTAATCCTCGATGCGTAGTCGAGCCATTTTTAAAACACCTTTATAAGTCGATTACTCTTTAGAATCTACATCAACCTAATGCACACACTCGCACTTTCATCGTGGTTTCGTTACTAGGAGCACCCATAGGGACTAGAATTGATTTACACCTCTTTTTGCAAACCCTCGATTCTTCGTCGAGCAATTTTCAAAACAAACTTTCAAGCCAGGTGCATTTTGCATCGGAATCAACCTCTTCGTAAGCAAACAAACCCTTGATCCAACATCAAGTGGATTTTCTCAGGCATACTTAAAACACATAACAATTATCGAAACACTTTTCAAGGTGAAAGTGAGAAGGATGGAGTCTTCGATCCTTTTCTTCAATTGTTTGGGTGTGAGTTCTCTTACTCGTGTGTGAGAAATTGACACCTCTAAAGATTTCTAATGCGACAACATTCAAACCATTTTTCTAAGCTCATCATCCGCTTAATTTAATCTAACTCTATCTAAACACAATCTCAATTAAGGATGAAAAAGAGAGAGAGTCGATTCTTCGATTCACTCTCCCTATTACTTGGGCCCGAAGAGCCTTTCTTAAGCTTCAAATAATCATCTTCTTGTTATACCCTAAATTTGTCCTACCCTTTTTTTTTAATTATTTTCACTGTTCGACTTTGTTTTATATTTTACATTGTCTGATTTGTTATTTAGACACATGTCCGCTCGCAATGGGTCGATTTTTAGAAATCTATCTTCATGACCCATTAAGGCGTGACACGTGGCCTAGCAACTTTTTTTTGTGAATATTAATTCTCTTAAACTTTGTCTTTCTTAAAATTTACTAATTATATATATATATTTTTTTTTATATTTGTTCTATTTGTTTTCTTTTAAAAAAAAAATTGTATTTATTTATTTATTTTTTCTTTTAATACTCATGTAATTAATATTATTAACTTTTATTTTATTTTGTAATTAATATTGCATTTACTAGTCCATGTTATTAGAATTTGGTTTAATATTAGCTAATTAATTAAAAAAAAAGGAAAAAAAACGAGCTGGAGGTACAGGTAGCAGGGCAGAAGGCCCATGCGGTTTGGTGGCCCGTTAGGGTTCCACTTCCTTCTCCATTTAAGGAGAGTTTTTTTAGAATAATAGAAAAAGGAGGATACTGTTCATGACCCTCAGAAAGAAAAACCCTAGATCTTCTCCTTTCTTCCCAGCCGGCCGCTCCACCATCATCTTCTCCTTCGAATCTCCTCCATTTGAAAACCCATTTCTCTTTCACCATCTTCTCCGCTCACCCCCTACCAAATTCATCCGAAAATCATCTTCTTCCATCTCAAACCAACCCCTCACCTTCTCCTTCTTCCCCTCCGAAAATTCCGCCGCGAGAAAACTCGGTCTTCTTCCTCCTCACCCTGACACTCTTCTTCTTTCTCCTTCGACATTCATCATAACACACCATTTTTCGCCTCATCCTCCTCTCCGTCGCCATTAACAAACCTTCCTCTTACTTCAACCCCTCAATCTCACCGTTTCTCCATTTTTCCCTCTTTGATCACATATTCATTGAGCTTTGACAACCTATAACCATCACGACTCAGTGTCTTGACATTCAACATCGTAACTCACAATCCGATGACTCAAGCTTACATTGATTTCGTGAATCATCTAGGTCGAGCTCAACAATCTTCACTGTCTCGAATCATTTTAATTGGATTATGAAGAGATGAGGGAGTTCGTGTTCGAATCCCTGTGCTAGACAGTGACCAAAACATCAACTGTGCGAGTCTCAATCGCAACTCTTGCTGTAATTCCCGTGTCGGGAACTTTACAATTTCAACTCGGACATGATGTGTTGTGTTAATTGCAACGATTCAAAGTGGACCCTGTTTTGCAATAAAAGAAATCAAGTAGGAGCATCAACATTTGCGATTGCTCACTGGTGGTGTACCTCCCGACGATAAGCTCCAAGCTACGTTATGGTTCAGCTCATAGTAGCGGTGTTAAAAACAATTCAACTCTCGAAGTGAGGTTTCCATAATATGTTTGGTTATACATCTCCGGCAACACGATGTAAATTCGAAAGCTCCGCAACAATAGTAGCAGTTTACGTCGCCATAACATAATACAACAAACTCGTAATAGAGTCGCAACTTGCAGCTTCCGCCACTCACCGACAACTCCCTCAACAACTCTTCAGCTCACGGCGATGACTCGGCGACAACGACACTTCAACAACAACTTTTGAGGCAGCCGCGGCGACATGATTTATGGAGACATGGTTCATGGAGACAGATGAGCGAGAGCGGGTTTTGTATTCGTTTAACTTTTTCTTTGTTTCATTTTGAATAGTTTTGCTGTTTTGCTTTGTGTGTGTTTTCATTTTATGAGCAGGTGAGAGGTGATTAGCGATGCTGGTTCGTTTCAACTTCGACACGACAACACCGGATTCATGTAACTCAGTAGCTCCACAACAGCAAGAGCGTGCGGTCATAAGCAACAACAGTTGCAGCAATAGCCACGACTTACTCTTCAAAAACCGCAGCTGATGGTGCGAGAATGAAAGGAAAGATGAGTTTCCCATGGACTAGAAAAGGTTTGGTGTAAAATAGATGAGTGGATTTGATACTGGTATCTATTTTATGGTTTATGTAAAAGCATTGCAGCGGAGATACGAGTCCCTAGAATTGATTGATATAGCTTGTGCATATATTTAGTTGGTGTGGCTTTTGTTCTTTTTCATGGTGATGTTACTGCTAATATTTTAAGGTTACTACTGCCGTTAAGATTAATATTTTGCCATGCTATGGATATTCCATTTAGTAATTTTATGAACCACTTAAAGTTTTATTTCACTTGTGGTTTATGGTTTTACTCAGTTAGCTATGTTTTTTTTTATACGTCATTATTAACATATCCATGATGATGGTAGAATGCGTAATGTGACAGGATGACTATTAGTTTAACATGTTGATCGGGTAAAGTATTGTGTAATTGGTTTCAATTTGGAGTTAATGTATATACTTAATTTGGTGTTTCCTTTTCACTTCATATAGTCTTATAAAATTTCTACAGCAAATAGTTATATTGGTGGTTCTCTTTAGATGATTATAATACTACAAGTATGTTAGTTTGATAAGGATAAGATGCTATTAGTATGAATATTGTCACAATTTAATGTGGGCCTTCATTGCTAAATCCTTTAAGTTTGCTTATCTCTTCCATTATTTCAATGTCACCCCCATTCGATAACAATGTACCCCACTCCCATAAAATGTAATATAATTTATCACTTTTGCCTTAATTATGCTTTAATACTTTAAAACTATTTTAAAAAAAAATAATTCTCGATTTATCGAGCCGTTTTCTACCCTTGTAAGTCGAGAGCTTTTAAAGCCTCGCCATCGACCTTCGATCACCATACACAACATTTTAAAGCTTAATCCTGGGCTTCCTTACAGTGATACCTATTTGATCAACTATTTCTAGTTGGTCACTTAGAAGACTAGCCCACTTTGCTAGTACACACGCTTAAAATTCAATTTCAAACTTTGACTCAGTTCGAATACTTTTTCAAAGCGAATTAAATCTTTGAAATCTAGCATTTCTTGGATTTTTGGATGATCATTAGCGAGGTGTACACCTTAAATAATGTATTATTCAACTTTTCGTTTTAATACACTATTTTGAACAAAGAAATATCATAGGAATCTAGCATTCTGTGTGATATTTCTGTCGTTCCTTCAAACATTCTCCAAATGAAAAAGGTGTCGTCGAGATCTAGCATTTCGATAATGCCCCAATTAATTGGTTGTGAGGCCTACGTCTCATTTATCAAATAATTGCCATTTTCAAATCCAATCTCACGTCCTCACATCTCGTACCTTAAACTATTTTCATACCTCATTTCACTTCAAATCATTTTCTAAACTATTTTCTTTCCGATTCAAACTTCGAAAGAAGGAGATTCTTGGAGTCTAGCATTCCCTGAATTTTCGAGTGAATAGCTCTCGAAGCACGCCCTTTGGGTTGTTATTCACTCAACCTTTCGCCTTTTTCAAACTCAAACATCTTCCAATGTTCTCCTAAGTCGAGTACTCGTACGCATTCGCAACCCACATTTCGCACACATTCACAATTCCTCGTGGTCTCGATATTAGGAGCACCCTCAGGGACTAATATCGTTTCTCACAACCTTAACCCTTGACACGTCGTCAAGCCGGTTCCACCTTCAATCAAATCTTCGACACGTCGTCGAACCAGTTCAAAACAATCCCCTTTTGGCCTCGCATGCCATTCTTCGATTCGATCCTTTCACAAACACATTTTTTTAAAAAAAAACTTACGAAAGAGGGATATTCTTAGAATCTAGCATTCTTTGAATATTCGAATGAGTAACTCTTGGGCACGCCCCCGAGTTGTTATTAGTTCATTCTTTCGATTTCAAAATATCTAACTCTTTATCTTCAACTTATTCAGTCAATTCCCGAAAGAACTGAGTTCTTGGAATCTCGCATTCCTTGAATTCTTGAGTGACAAGCTCTTGAGGCGCGCTCTTGGGTTGCTTGTCAGTCATTCTTTCGTCTCTTTCTCAAACTTCCAACCTATTCAACCTCATATTTTTCGTGGTTGTTACCACGAACTACGGACACTCTGATTCTTTATTCATTCTTGAATATAAGATACGTAGGCACAAGATTGCGATGATCTTGGCGAGCACACTTCTATCCATCTTCCGTTTCCCCTATCCCTTTCCCGTAGTCGAACTACAACGCTCTGATTTCTCATTCTCGTCCGAATGAGCATACGTAGGCACAAGGGCCCCAATCCTTGGCGAGCACCCTATCTTCTAACCACCCATCTCTCCTTAGCGTCTTTAACCTTTGAACCTACCAATTCTACCTTTAACAACGAGAAGAAAACAAGTAAACCTAGACAACACTCCCCACAATTACCTTAAGAGGTTCCCGTCGAGTACGACGGACGTGAGGGGTGCTAATACCTTCCCCTCACGTAACCGACTCCCGAACCCGGAACTTGGTTGCGACAGCCCTGTTCCTATCCTTTCGTTTTCAAGAGGTTTTCTCGATATTTTCCTCTCCCGTTTGTTCGGGAAAAATAAAGTTCGGTGGCGACTCTGTCGAACCGCAATTTCCGCGCCTTTCGCGCGAGGGTCGTATTTTCGAATGTGATTTTTCGAGGTGCGACAGGTGGCGACTCTGCTGGGGACACATTGCTCCATGCAAAGAGAGAGTCAAGCCTATCTTTTGGTTTGTGAGGAGTGTTTGTTTTTTATTTGTTTTCTTTTTGTTTTTGTTCTCTTGTGTTTATTTGTGCTTGTTATCTGGGCCTGTTGGTTTTTGGGATGACATCATGAGTAAGGCTCTACGCCCGAGCTTTGGTAAAAGCAGAGAGAACACATAGTTTAGAATTGGTAGTCGAGTAGTGTTAGTCTCTGAGGACTTGCTCCTTATGGGCCTAGCATGAAAGCTCCTCCAGAGGAGACCTATTCGTAGATCTTGTTGTAACACAGCTAGCCTGTTGCACGACTTGATTAATGAAGGGTACGTGATTCTGGGAACCTTTTGTTAGCACTAGTTTCGATATTGGTGGTCGTGTAATGCTAGTCTCCAAGGACTCGCTCCTTGTGCACCTAGCATGAGGACCCCGCTCAGGAGAGACCTTATCGTCATTATCGTCATAATACAGCTAGCCTGTTGCGTGACGCTAATACGACTAGTGTCCGTGATCCTGGGAACCAAACATAGAAACCATCCCGTAAGTGGGCTTATGGGTAGAATGTTTAGATCTTCCCGTATAGGTTTTACCTGCCATTTTTCTTTGAGCAGGAATTATGGTTACTTATCTATTACAGTTACCTGCTTCAGGAATTGTTTGATTGTGATCCTGTGATCCTGGATCTTGTACCTTGCATTGCATCTTGCATATCATTTGCATTGCATTTCATATGTTGTGCATTTTGCATTTCCAGTCCTTCAACAAAATCTTATGTCTCCGTTCCTTCTTCTCTAGTAAATCAAGCTGATTCCTCGACACCAATACGCAACTAGAGCCAATACCAGACGTATGATGGAGCAGATTCAGTAGGAGCAAGTTGCCTTCAGGGAAGAGTTGGATTCTATGAAAGGAAAGATCGACTAGATCCTCAAAGCCATCCTCGCAGCCAGGAGAGAGGAAGAACAGCGTGAAGCCGCTGCTGTCGTCAACAACGGTCAAGGACAAGGGTCTACTGCCATCCCTTTGGTTCCAATTCCAAATTCTCATGGGATGTCGTTGAACTTCAACAACGTAGTCGAAGGAAACACTTCTCAGCCAATCCCAATGCCTGGAGTTACCATTGGAGCCATCCCGCAGGCCCAGCCTACTGCTGTGCAAATCCCGGTTCCTCATATCGAAGATACTCTGATGGATCAGTATGACGATGTTCAAAACTATCATGCTGCTATTCCCATCGCCAGTCCTGTTGCTGCTCAGGATTCAGAAGCCATGAAGATGTGCCGAGATCTAGCCGAGAAACTCCGCACCATGGAGGGGCATAACTCAAATTCTTTCAGTGCTCTGGAATTGTGCTTGGTGCCTGATGTTGTCATTCCTCCAAAGTTCAAGGTGCCCGAATTTTCAAAGTACAAAGGTCTCAGTTGCCCAAACATTCATCTGAAGATGTACTGTCGCAAGATGGCTGCCTATGCCAGAGACGAGAAGCTCATGATCCATTGCTTCCAGGACAGCTTGTCTGGGGCATCACTCGAATGGTATATGCAGCTAGAACGTAATAGTGTGCGCACCTGGGCCGAGCTAGCCGATGCATTTGTCAAGCAGTACAAGTACAACACCGACCTTGCTCCGAATCGTACTCAGCTTCAGAGTATGACTCAGAAGGACAGTGAATCTTTCAAGGAGTATGCGCAACGATGGAGAGAGCTAGCTGCAAGGGTGCATCCACCTCTTGTTGACCGTGAATTGATTGACATCTTCATGGGTACCTTGCAAGGCCAGTACTACGAAAAGCTGATCGGTAGTGTCTCCGCTGGATTCTCTGACTTGGTGATCATCGGTGAGAGAATTGAAGAAGGGCTGAAGAGTGGGAAGATCCCAGGAGGTTCCAACAGTCAGGCTAATGCCAAAAAGCCTTTTAACGGATACAAGAAGAAAGAGGGCGAGACAAATGCCATCTTTTTGCAGAAAGGGCAAGCTTCTCAACAAGCTCCTACTCCTATGCCTTATCAAGTTCCCTACTATCAGTATCCATATGTTGCTGCTGCGCAATATGCCCCAATGCCTTATCAGCCAGCTGTTCAAGCAGTGCAAGCTCAGATGCCACGGCAACAGGCTCCTTAGCAACAAGCTTACAACCAGCAAGGATACCAGTATCCTCCTCAGCAACAGCAGATGCAAGCTACTCAGCAACGACAAGGTACTCGCCCGCAGCGTCCGCAGAGAACATGGAGGCCAGATAGAGTCTTTGATCGTCTACCAATGACATATGCCAAAATCTTTGCTCAATTGATGGAGAAGAAAGCTGTTGTTCCGAGAGATTTAGCTCCTCCAACCATCCTTCCTGCCGATTACGATGCAAATGCTCATTGTGAGTTTCACAAGGGCGCTCCAGGTCACACCATTGAGGATTGTAGGGCTTTCAAGCACATAATTCAAGACATGATCGACAGGGATGCTATCAACTTTAATGGGAAGTCTCCAAACATCATCAACAATCCGATGCCACCAGTCAACTAGTGCCAACATCAGATCGATTCCAGTCAAGTTCATTCCCCAAAGAAGGCAGTCATGTTTCCATTTCATTATTCGCAGTTTCTTATGTTTTGTCTTTGTTTATTTAAGTATTGTATGCTTTGAACAATTGCCATTCGTATTTGGTTTCATTAATGTATCGTTTATGCATGTTTTGAATTAGTTATGTCGTATTCACTCATGTTTTTTACTTATCACTGACACATTTATTCACTCCACTCTATTCACTGTTGTTTGAGGGAGGATGATGAAAACGTGATACCCATAATTGTGAACTCATATGCTTTTAGATAGAACCTCGTCAATGATGTACAGGCATTGCTTCAATTCCCCAAACACCGGAGATATAAGGAGTTAATCCCTAGTAAACCACTTCGAGCCTAGAAGTAGCAGTTTCCTTCGGATATTCAAACCTTACACTTAACCTGGGGCAGGGTAGTGTTCAGTTAATCCATTTCCGCACTCGAATCAACAAAGCAAAATCCAGAAGACGGTTGTTCATCGAAGACCCACGGCATGACAGTCACAACCTTCCAACAAAATCCAGAAAAAATCAAAAGCCTGCTAAGTCAAACACCTTAGAGGGGACTTAGGCAAAATCAAAGGCAATCCCGATGGATCTGACAAGCAAAGTCAATCCATGCAAAAGTTAGGGATCAAAACAAAAGCAAAAAAGGACCCCGAAATCCTCAACAAAAACAAAAAAGGTTCAGTGGCCACCCAAATCAAAGGGGCACTGACATTCATCAAAGCCAAAATAAAGTGATTGCCACGACGAGCAAACCTTGAACCTTCAAGCTTACACCGTCCATACAAGTGTAGAATTAACTGAGCATAGGACTGGAGATCATTAAGAAGAAGGGGTGGGCACAAATCATACTTTGAGCCTAATAACCTTGTTTCATA
Organism: Lathyrus sativus; assembly: GCA_963859935.3. Classification (NCBI taxonomy): domain Eukaryota; kingdom Viridiplantae; phylum Streptophyta; class Magnoliopsida; order Fabales; family Fabaceae; genus Lathyrus; species Lathyrus sativus. The sequence goes on from OZ012739.1 coordinate 372,989,448, forward strand.
ACCGTGAACCAGACCACGTTACAACCCTCGAAAGACCTAATTGAGGCGAGGTTACTTCTGAAAGCATGCTATTGCGAGGTTGCGTAACCTGACTCCTCACATGATTTCTAACCAACAACATTGGTGTCATTATCCTTGCTATATCTTTCGCACTAATCAAAATTAGCACGAAATTTGGACTAACAGTCCATTCACTATCACGACACTCGAATAAAAGACACTTTTTCAAATCTTGCATCGAGCTTTGCATTAACGTCACCATTTATGAATGTACAATTTTAATTGCAAAACAGTGCTAGGTATCCAAAGATATCTCAGCAAAAGGCGATCAAAGAGGAATTTGACTTCCAATGGTTGGCACAAAGCAAGATTATTTCAAAGCCCACAGGTTGGGGCAAATCATTCAAATAGCTCGAGCAGGGGCATATCATTGCCATATTTAGACTGGGGCAAGACCAGGTCGTCCTGACCATCAAAACAGAGTTGCAACCTTCTCTGAAGCAAATTCATAATCACCAAGTACCCGGACCTGGGGCATCCAGAGCATCATCTTCTGCTTCAATCGTGATGTCTTCAACAAGCTGCGTGTCGAGGAAATCAATCCCTCCCACCACCCGAAGTCCAATCCGCATTGGCAACTACCCAAAGTCCACCATGCTGGCGTCTCCACCTGCAAATTACCCGTCTGCATCATGTGCATCATACGCATCGCATTCAACATCATAAATATCTTGCATCATATGCATACTCCAATTATACCATACTTCCCCAGCTCTTGCATCTCCGCTCGTCAGCATTTGCATTTGCACATCCACTCATATAGAATATCATTTATCATCCAGCATTCATATATGCAAGTCAAGGTCCAGGATCAATCTCGAAGATTTCCAAGACCATCGATCGCCCAGTCAGGGGGCATCTTCCGCAAGATGGTGGGTTTATCCCACGATTTTCAAGAGCTTCAAAGTAGTCATCAACCCAGGCAGTGGCAATCTTCCGCAATTGGGTGTTTCTCCCAAAAATTCAAAGACATTCAAAGCAAGATTCAGCCCAGTCAGGGGCATCTTCTTCAGTACCATGGGCGTCTCCCGTAAAGAATTTCAACCTCGTGGTTGATCAAATATGCAAATCAACATTCAGCCTAACCAGGGGCATACCATCCAAGACCGTGGGCGTTCCCCACGAAGTTGTTCAACCATTTTGTTGGGCAAATTCAAGAAGTTCAAAGCAAGATCCAGCCCGAGCAGGGGCATCTTCAGCAAAACCATGAGTGTTCCTCATGAAGTTGTTCAACCTTTTGTTGAGCAAACCAAGACATCAAGACAAACTCAGCCCAGTCAGGGGCATCCTCTTCAGAACTCATGGGCGTAACCATGAAATCATTTCAGCAAATTATGATTTCCAAGCAAAGACGGTGGGCGTACCCCGTCAACTCATTTCAAATTCAATCTTTCTCTCAGGGATTCCCCAATGAGTTGTACCCAGCAAGCGTGACCGTTGTCAATTGCCTTACTATCATCCTTTTGGTGATAGTCGAACTTCGTCAGTTCAACCTAGCCTGCATCCTTTTGATGTTGGTAAACTTCAAATCTGTGTTGTCCTATCATCCTTTTGGTGATAACGACTTGTTTTGTTTGTGTTTTCGCTCTACCATCCTTTTGGTGGTAGGTCTGATACTTCGTCGGTATCAGATTGTGCGATGTTTTCTTTTATGTTTTCGCTCTACCATCCTTTTGGTGGTGGGTCTGGTACTTCGTCGGTATCAGATTGCGCGATGTTTTTATGTTTTTGCTCTATCATCCTTTTGGTGATAGGTCTGATACTTCGTCGGTATCAGATTGCGCAATGTTTTGTTGGTGTTTTTGCTCTATCATCCTTCTGGTGATAGGTCTGATACTTCGTCGGTATCAGATTGCGCAATGTTTTGTTGGTGTTTTCGCTCTACCATCCTTTTGGTAGTAGGTCTGGTACTTCGTCGGTATCAGATTGCGCGATATTTTTATGTTTTTTCTCTACCATCCTTTTGGTGGTAGGCCTGGTACTTCGTCGGTACCAGATTGTGCGATGTTTTCTGTGTTGTGTTTCGCTCTGCCATCCTTTTGATGATAGGTCTGACATTTCGTCGATGTCAGATTGTGCGATGTGTTTCGTATTTCGCTCCGTCATCCTTTTGGTGGGGGGTCTATCATGGTCATTAGTGATAGATTGTGCGAATTTTGCTTGTCTCGCTCCGTCATCCTTTTGGTGGGGGGTCTATCATGGTCATTAGTGATAGATTGTGCGATTTGTTTTGTGTTTCGCTCCATCATCCTTTTGGTGAGGGGTCTATCATGGTCATTAATGATGGATTGTGCGATATTGTTCGGCGTGTGTTTCGCTCCGTTATCCTTTTGATGAGGGGGTCTATCATGGTCATTAATGATAGATTATGCGATTGTGTTTTGCTTTGCCGTCCTTTTGGTGGTAATAGCTGTGTGTGTTTCATTACCATCATCCTTTTGGTGATGGCGACTTTTTTTTTCCCAGTTGCTTACAGCTTACTCAGAGGTTTACATCATCCAGTATTTTCAATTCTCAAGCACCTCTCTTTCTTTCGGACAAATTCAGGGTCTTTTTATATCTAATGGGCTGCTACCTCAGGAATGTGAACACCAATGCAGTTCATCTTCCTAAGTTTAAGCTCTTTAGATAGGGGCATCTGTTATACCCTAAATTTGTCCTACCCTTTTTTTTTAATTATTTTCACTATTCGACTTTGTTTTATATTTTACATTGTCTGATTTGTTATTTAGACACATGTCCGCTCGCAATGGGTCGATTTTTAGAAATCTATCTTCATGACCCATTAAGGCGTGACACGTGGCCTAGCAACTTTTTTTTGTGAATATTAATTCTCTTAAACTTTGTCTTTCTTAAAATTTACTAATTATATATATATTTTTTTTTTATATTTGTTCTATTTGTTTTCTTTTAAAAAAAAAATTTTGTATTTATTTATTTTTTTTTCTTTTAATACTCATGTAATTAATATTATTAACTTTTATTTTATTTTGTAATTAATATTGCATTTACTAGTCCATGTTATTAGAATTTGGTTTAATATTAGCTAATTAATTAAAAAAAAAGGAAAAAAACGAGCTGGAGGTACAGGTAGCAGGGCAGAAGGCCCATGCGGTTTGGTGGCCCGTTAGGGTTCCACTTCCTTCTCCATTTAAGGAGAGTTTTTTTAGAATAATAGAAAAAGGAGGATACTGTTCATGACCCTCAGAAAGAAAAACCCTAGATCTTCTCCTTTCTTCCCAGCCGGCCGCTCCACCATCATCTTCTCCTTCGAATCTCCTCCATTTGAAAACCCATTTCTCTTTCACCATCTTCTCCGCTCACCCCCTACCAAATTCATCCGAAAATCATCTTCTTCCATCTCAAACCAACCCCTCACCTTCTCCTTCTTCCCCTCCGAAAATTCCGCCGCGAGAAAACTCGGTCTTCTTCCTCCTCACCCTGACACTCTTCTTCTTTCTCCTTCGACATTCATCATAACACACCATTTTTCGCCTCATCCTCCTCTCCGTCGCCATTAACAAACCTTCCTCTTACTTCAACCCCTCAATCTCACTGTTTCTCCATTTTTCCCTCTTTGATCACATATTCATTGAGCTTTGACAACCTATAACCATCACGACTCAGTGTCTTGACATTCAACATCGTAACTCACAATCCGATGACTCAAGCTTACATTGATTTCGTGAATCATCTAGGTCGAGCTCAACAATCTTCACTGTCTCGAATCATTTTAATTGGATTATGAAGAGATGAGGGAGTTCGTGTTCGAATCCCTGTGCTAGACAGTGACCAAAACATCAACTGTGCGAGTCTCAATCGCAACTCTTGCTGTAATTCCCGTGTCGGGAACTTTACAATTTCAACTCGGACATGATGTGTTATGTTAATTGCAACGATTCAAAGTGGACCCTGTTTTGCAATAAAAGAAATCAAGTAGGAGCATCAACATTTGCGATTGCTCACTGGTGGTGTACCTCCCGACGATAAGCTCCAAGCTACGTTATGGTTCAGCTCATAGTAGCGGTGTTAAAAACAATTCAACTCTCGAAGTGAGGTTTCCATAATATGTTTGGTTATACATCTACGGCAACACGATGTAAATTCGAAAGCTCCGCAACAATAGTAGCAGTTTACGTCGCCATAACATAATACAACAAACTCGTAATAGAGTCGCAACTTGCAGCTTCCGCCACTCACCGACAACTCCCTCAACAACTCTTCAGCTCACGGCGATGACTCGGCGACAACGACACTTCAACAAAAACTTTTGAGGCAGCCGCGGCGACATGATTTATGGAGACATGGTTCATGGAGACAGATGAGCGAGAGCGGGTTTTGTATTCGTTTAACTTTTTCTTTGTTTCATTTTGAATAGTTTTGCTGTTTTGCTTTGTGTGTGTTTTCATTTTATGAGCAGGTGAGAGGTGATTAGCGATGCTGGTTCGTTTCAACTTCGACACGACAACACCGGATTCATGTAACTCAGTAGCTCCACAACAGCAAGAGTGTGCGGTCATAAGCAACAACAGTTGCAGCAATAGCCACGACTTACTCTTCAAAAACCGCAGCTGATGGTGCGAGAATGAAAGGGAAGATGAGTTTCCCATGGACTAGAAAAGGTTTGGTGTAAAATAGATGAGTGGATTTGATACTGGTATCTATTTTATGGTTTATGTAAAAGCATTGCAGCGGAGATACGAGTCCCTAGAATTGATTGATATAGCTTGTGCATATACTTAGTTGGTGTGGCTTTTGTTCTTTTTCATGGTGATGTTACTGCTAATATTTTAAGGTTACTACTGCCATTAAGATTAATATTTTGCCATGCTATGGATATTCCATTTAGTAATTTTATGAACCACTTAAAGTTTTATTTCACTTGTGGTTTATGGTTTTACTCAGTTAGCTATGTTTTTTTTTATACGTCATTATTAACATATCCATGATGATGGTAGAATGCGTAATGTGACAGGATGACTATTAGTTTAACATGTTGATCGGGTAAAGTATTGTGTAATTGGTTTCAATTTGGAGTTAATGTATATACTTAATTTGGTGTTTCCTTTTCACTTCATATAGTCTTATAAAATTTCTACAGCAAATAGTTATATTGGTGGTTCTCTTTAGATGATTATAATACTACAAGTATGTTAGTTTGATAAGGATAAGATGCTATTAGTATGAATATTGTCACAATTTAATGTGGGCCTTCATTGCTAAATCCTTTAAGTTTGCTTATCTCTTCCATTATTTCAATGTCACCCCCATTCGATAACAATGTACCCCACTCCCATAAAATGTAATATAATTTATCACTTTTGCCTTAATTATGCTTTAATACTTTAAAACTATTTTAAAAAAAAATAATTCTCGATTTATCGAGCCGTTTTCTACCCTTGTAAGTCGAGAGCTTTTAAAGCCTCGCCATCGACCTTCGATCACCATACACAACATTTTAAAGCTTAATCCTGGGCTTCCTTACAGTGATACCTATTTGATCAACTATTTCTAGTTGGTCACTTAGAAGACTAGCCCACTTTGCTAGTACACACGCTTAAAATTCAATTTCAAACTTTGACTCAGTTCGAATACTTTTTCAAAGCGAATTAAATCTTTGAAATCTAGCATTTCTTGGATTTTTGGATGATCATTAGCGAGGTGTACACCTTAAATAATGTATTATTCAACTTTTCGTTTTAATACACTATTTTGAACAAAGAAATATCATAGGAATCTAGCATTCTGTGTGATATTTCTGTCGTTCCTTCAAACATTCTCCAAATGAAAAAAGGTGTCGTCGAGATCTAGCATTTCGATAATGCCCCAATTAATTGGTTGTGAGGCCTACGTCTCATTTATCAAATAATTGTCATTTTCAAATCCAATCTCACGTCCTCACATCTCGTACCTTAAACTATTTTCATACCTCATTTCACTTCAAATCATTTTCTAAACTATTTTCTTTCCGATTCAAACTTCGAAAGAAGGAGATTCTTGGAGTCTAGCATTCCCTGAATTTTCGAGTGAATAGCTCTCGAAGCACGCCCTTTGGGTTGTTATTCACTCAACATTTCGCCTTTTTCAAACTCAAACATCTTCCAACGTTCTCCTAAGTCGAGTACTCGTACGCATTCGCAACCCACATTTCGCACACATTCACAATTCCTCGTGGTCTCGATATTAGGAGCACCCTCAGGGACTAATATCGTTTCTCACAACCTTAACCCTTGACACGTCGTCAAGCCGGTTCCACCTTCAATCAAATCTTCGACACGTCGTCGAACCAGTTCAAAACAATCCCCTTTTGGCCTCGCATGCCATTCTTCGATTCGATCCTTTCACAAACACATTTTTTTTTAAAAAAACTTACGAAAGAGGGATATTCTTAGAATCTAGCATTCTTTGAATATTCGAATGAGTAACTCTTGGGCACGCCCCCGAGTTGTTATTAGTTCATTCTTTCGATTTCAAAATATCTAACTCTTTATCTTCAACTTATTCAGTCAATTCCCGAAAGAACTGAGTTCTTGGAATCTCGCATTCCTTGAATTCTTGAGTGACAAGCTCTTGAGGCGCGCTCTTGGGTTTCTTGTCAGTCATTCTTTCGTCTCTTTCTCAAACTTCCAACCTATTCAACCTCATATTTTTCGTGGTTGTTACCACGAACTACAGACGCTCTGATTCTTTATTCATTCTTGAATATAAGATACGTAGGCACAAGATTGCGATGATCTTGGCGAGCACACTTCTATCCATCTTCCGTTTCCCCTATCCCTTTCCCGTAGTCGAACTACGACGCTCTGATTTCTCATTCTCGTCCGAATGAGCATACGTAGGCACAAGGGCCCCAATCCTTGGCGAGCACCCTATCTTCTAACCACCCATCTCTCCTTAGCGTCTTTAACCTTTGAACCTACCAATTCTACCTTTAACAACGAGAAGAAAACAAGTAAACCTAGACAACACTCCCCACAATTACCTTAAGAGGTTCCCGTCGAGTACGACGGACGTGAGGGGTGCTAATACCTTCCCCTCACGTAACCGACTCCCGAACCCGGAACTTGGTTGCGACAGCCCTGTTCCTATCCTTTCGTTTTCAAGAGGTTTTCTTGATATTTTCCTCTCCCGTTTGTTCGGGAAAAATAAAGTTCGGTGGCGACTCTGTCGAACCGCAATTTCCGCGCCTTTCGCGCGAGGGTCGTATTTTCGAATGTGATTTTTCGAGGTGCGACACTTCCAAGAAAAACACTCTTCCCTTTATTTCGTGGTGGTATCCATGAACTACGAATGCTCTGATTCTTCATTCTCATTCGAATGTAAGATACGTAGGCATAAAATTGTGATGATCTTGGTAAGCTCACTTCCATTTTTTTCCGTCATTCCGCGTCTACCTTTCCTCCATATTTCATTTTCTACCTTTTATTTATTCCACCTTTTCCATCCAAACCTTTCTTGTACACCAACTACGAATGCTCTGATTCCTCATTCTTGTCCGGATGAGCATATGTAGGCACAAGGGCCCTAATCCTTGGCGAGCACCCTATCTTAAAACCACCAAGTTTCCCCTTAGTATCGAACCTTTTATTGTACCTTTTCGCTTTATCTCGTTTAGAAGAAAAAAAATAATTTTAGATAACGTTCATCACAATTCGAATTAAGAGGTTCCCGTTGAGTACAGCGGACGTAGGGAGTGTTAATACCTTCCTCTTACGTAACCGACTCGGAACCCAGAATGTGATTGCGACGACCATGTTCGTATGTCTTTAAAGGTTTTCTCGATATTTTCCTTTCCCTCTTTTGGGATGAATAAAGTTCCCTCTTTTGAATATTATCACGTTAGAAGTCTTTAGAGGTGTCAATTGCTCACACACGAGTAAGAGAACTCGTACCCAAACAATTGAAGAAAAGGATCGAAGAATCCATCCCCCTCACTTTCACCTTGAAAAGAGTTTCGGTAGTTGTTATGTGTTTTGAGTTTGATTGAGAAAATCCATTTGATGTTGGATCAAGGGTTTATTTGTATACGGAGAGGTTTATTGCGAGGCAAAAGGTACTCAACTTGAAAGTTTGTTTTGAAAATGACTCAACGACGAATTGAGGGTTTGCCAAAAGATGTGTGAATCGATCCTAGTTCCTAGGGGTGCTCCTAGTAACGAAACCATGATGAAAGTGCGAGTGCATGCGTTAGATTGATGGCGATGCTAAAGAGCAACCGACTTAAATCGTGTTTTAAAAATGGGGCTAAGATGCATCGAGGATTAGTTTGAAAATGGTTTAGTCTATGCTAGTATCTGTAGATGGTCTATACCTCATGTCTTAGAATAGTAATCAACAGTCCACCAATTGAAAGTGTTTTTAGGGTTTCAAAAGTTTTATAATATTTTTTTTTTTGTGTTTTTGAATAACATGGACAGGAAATAAATAAGATGATAATATGAACAGTGATATGAGAAATGTCGTAATATGATCAAGATATATCAACAGAAAAATAAAGAAAGATAATATTGAACAGAAATTAAAGCTAGTGGTTAATTGTTAATCGTTAATTGTTCTGATGAATTGCTTTTGAGACGGGTCCACTTTAGTGCTAAGAAATCGTAGCATGATCCATGATGAAGATCATGCTATAGGAGGACATGCAATCAACGATGTTTGTGCTAAAACACGATAAAGAAATGATATGTTGGTCATTCTCAACGAATCGTGTCACACGAAATAAAAAAGCGAATGATCTCATTTTAATCATAAACTTGTGTCAATTTATTGAAGGTAACCTATCATGATCTCAAAGTATAGAAAATGATCTCAATGATCATATCTACAGTTTGAAATCGTGAAGGTTAAACAACTTCAATCAACCAACATTTGCAATATTAAAGACTTCATCGATCGAAATCGAAAAATAAAAATGAAAGAAGTTAAAATGAAATAGAAGTAAGAAAATGGTCTAATCTTAATCACATATTTTCATTGATGAATCAACAATCCACAACTATTTAGATGATCATTGACCAAAGATAAAATTGAAGTAAAAAATCAAAATAAAAAATGAAATAACAAACAAACATAAAAATGGTAAACCATGAACATATCGATATATCATAAGATAAATGTTTACAAAAGAAAATCATAAAGGAAATAAATAAATTAATATAATAAAAAAACCAAAAAAAAGGAAAAAAAAAAAAATGAAACGGTGGTGCATAAGTGAATATAGGGTGTGGAGGTGATAGAAGAGTGGAAATCATATTGGCTTAAAGTTAAGCCCATCATTCCCAAACAAACATGAAACACGATGGAAAAAAAAGAGGTGGGTGCAGGCAGTATGGCGGTGGTGTATATAAGGAGTCCTATGGGCTGAAACCAAGCCCATCATCCTAAAAAAAGGGCATTGCTTAAGCTCCTCAGAATGAAACATGATTGTTAAAAGAAAATTTTACCCCATACCCCTACAATTATACCCATACTCCTACACTAAAAATTTTTGGATCAAAATACCCTCGTATAAAAAGTTATAATTTTTTGGTTTGTTTACCGAAAGACTTTTTGGAAGTCTTCCGGTTCACATTTTTTTTGGTTTGTTTACCGGATGATTTTTTGGAATTCTTCCGGTTTACATTTTTTTTATTTGTTTACCGGAAGACTTTCTGGAAGTCTTCCTGTTCATATTTTTTTGGCTTGTTTACCGGAAGACTTTTTGGAAGTCTTCCCGTTCATGTTTATTTTTTTTTATTTTAATTTTTTTTAATATTCAAATTACAAATATATTTATTCTATTTACTCTATTTATTCTATTTATTTATTTAATAATAATTATTTCACTAATTTGATTTTTTATTAATTTATTATATTTATTTACTTAATAATAATTACTCCACTAATTTGGTATTGTTTTTTTTAATCAATAAAAATAAAAGTTGTTAATTAATTTATATATTGATTGTGTTCGTTAAAGAAGAAAATTAACAATTTAATTATATGTTTATATGAAAAATAAAAATAAATATCATATTTAAATTATAATCCTATCATTTCTTCTATCAAAAAATTTCACCAAAAAATTATAATATATAACATTTATAATTATTTAAACAATATTTTATGGGGTAAAATATTAACTTTTAAAAATATATTTTATGGGGTAAAATATACTTTTAAAAATTTTCACCATAAAATATTAACTTTTAAAATTTGTAGGGGTAAAATATTTTATGGGATAAAATATTAGCTTTTAAAATATTAAAAACTAATTAAATCATAAACATTTCCTTCCGAGTAATTGTGGTGTCTCAAAATTCTCAGACATATCTAGAATCACAAAGTCGACTGAAAATGATAGAACATCTACTCTTATCGAGACATCTTCAAGAATTCCATATGGGCATGTGATTGATCTATCCGCCAGTGTTAGAATCATTTGAGTAGGTTTCTACTCACCATATTTTAACTTCCTCTTCATGGACAATGACATCAGATTGATGCTACCTCCTAAATCACACAGAGAAATGCTAATATGAACCAATAACATAAGGAATAGTGAATCTACCTGATTAGTGATTTTGGGTGGAAGCTTCCTTTGGATGATTTCACTACACTCTTCTGCTAAAGCATGTTTTCATCACTCTTCTGCTAAATATTTATGATTTAATTAGTTTTTAATATTTTAAATGTTAATATTTTACCCCATAAAATATTTTACACCTACAAATTTTAAAAGTTAATATTTTATGGTGAAAATTTTTAAAAGTATATTTTACCCCATAAAATATATTTTTAAAAGTTAATATTTTACCCCATAAAATATTGTTTAAATAATTATAAATGTTATATATTATAATTTTTTGGTGAAATTTTTTGATAGAAGAAATGATAGGATTATAATTTAAATATGATATTTATTTTTATTTTTTATATAAACATATTATTAAATTGTTAATTTTCTTCTTTAAAGAACACAATCAATATATAAATTAGTTAACAATTTTTATTTTTATTGATTAAAAAAAAAATACAAAATTAGTGGAGTAATTATTATTAAGTAAATAAATATAGTAAATTAATAAAAAATAAAATTAATAAAATAATTATTATTAAATAAATAAATAGAATAAATAGAGTAAATAGAATAAATATATTAATTAACTAAAATAGAGTAAATAGAATAAATATATTAATTAATTAAAATAGAGTAAATAGACTAAATATATTTGTAATTTGAATATTAAAAAAAATTAAAAATTAAAAAAAAAACATGAACCCGAAGACTTTCAAAAAATCTTCCGGTAAATAAGCCAAAAAGAATGTGAATCGGAAGACTTCTAAAAAGTCTTCCGGTAAACAAACCAAAAAAAATGTGAACCGGAAGACTTTTGAAAGTCTTCCCGTAAACAAACCAAAAAATTATAACTTTTTATACTAGAGTATTTTGATCTAAAAAATTTTAGTGTAGGGGTATGGGTATAATTGTAGGGATATGGGTAAAATTTCCTTGTTAAAACAACTGCAACATCATATTGAAACAAGCAAGGAGAAGCATCATCAATTCAACGTTATTATTTTAAAATCAGAACATGGATAAAATCAAAACATGAAGAATCTTAACGAGTTAAGAGAAAAGGTGACTTTTCAACCTTCTTCGCAGGAATCGCTCTCGCGTCTTCGTTTCGATCTCTCTCGCTTGCCTCGTTTATTGCTTCGAATCAAGTTTGTATTGTTTGGATATGTGTTTATTGTTTTCGTTCAATCTTCTTCTCTTCGTCTCACTCTATTCTTGGTTATGGTTCGGTAATGGTTTTGGAATTTTGTTTGTTGATGGTTGATTGAAGGATGTTAAGATTTGAGGAATATTATGAGGTTTTGGAGTGATGAAGATTAGGTTTTGGGTGAGGTTCAAAAGAGGAATTTGAGGTAGAGATTGAGGTTTTAGCAGCGTTATGTTGGCTTTCAAAGCTTTGGAATTGAGAGTGAGGGTGAGGTAGCTTTATAGAGGAGTGTGAAGGGTGAAATGGGAATTCGCTGTGAATGATAATCAGAGAATGAGGATGTGATTTTTTGTGGAAATGGTGCGTCTTTGCAAATTGCTTACGTGTATTTCGGTTTTATGAATCCTCTGCGTGGTTGTCGACTGTAGAATTTAATAGGTGGGGATTTTGCTCATGATTTGGTGAGTTCTTGGTGTGTGGTGGATGTGGGGTATTATTTTGTGAAGGGTGTATTTTAATGTTGTACAAGCTTGACGTGGGGTCGGGTTTTTTCAGCTTCTGCTTATATTTCATTTTAGATTTATATGGCTTGTATATGGAATTTCATGAATTATTATTAGCTGTGTGTTGTAGAGGAATGACTCGTTACTGTTGTTCTTTCTTTGCGCAAGTCACGGAAGGTATGAGCTTATGGTTTGTGTTAGTATGCAGGTTGCGGAAGTCGTATTGCAGGTGGTGGTACCGTTGCGTTGCTGCACTAGAATGTTGCCGCTGAACATTGTGGGGTTATGGTTCAATTTTGTAATGGTTGGGAATTATTTAGCAGCAGCGGGTGTTTGGTTTGGATAGGAAATAGATTGGAGAATTATGATTTGGTTTGGAGGTGGCTTAACATGAAGTAGCAGTAGCATGTATGGTTTGGACCGTGTTCACTTGATCTTCATTTTTTTAATGTAATTTGTGAGCCTAGTCATGGGCCTTTGTTTTTTTTATATTTTATTTTGCAATGGACTTGAATGTATTGGGCTTTTAGTGCAACATGATTTTGTTTTGTATATTTTTATAGATTGTGATATGGACCTTGGACAATTGATATTGACTTGGGTTTTATCAAAATTGTGTGCACCTTACTTCTTGAATTCTTGAACTTTGCTTGTTTTTTATTCACAACTTAAAATTCTAAATTTCGATTCAAAGATCTCATGAATCCAATTCTACCATTCTTGAAATTTTCACTCTAATGGATCCTTTAATTTAATCCATGAATTAATCTTGCTCTTTGAAACCATTATGGCATTGAACCACAGATCAATATTGAATTAATCCTGAACTAGGAATGAACTGATGCCTTGAATCAATAAATCCCTCTGAATCTGATACTGAATAAAGAAATGGAGTCATCTTGAACTAATGACACTTGGATCACAAATGAACCGCAAGCTTTCATCATGAACCAAATTCTCACAACTTTGAAATCAGAAGATAATAACTGAACCAAAACCCTATAAATTGGGAATGATCTGGTCATGGATATTATTCAACCTTGAAACATCAGCACTTATCACAACCTGATAGCCTGACTCACCCACATATGACTTGCATTGGAATAAACCCTAATTGAATCTTCACACATATACCACTTGAATTGTGCATACCCTGGCCTTAATATTGTAACACTCTATTTCCTGACCGCACTTCCACTTGTGCTGAAAACATCACAGCACACACACACACACATACACACACACACACACACACTTTTGAATGAAACTCAAATGAACCTTGACTTGATTTGGTTCAACCTCAACATATTTTTTAGATTTTCTGAATAACTGTTAGTGGACGGATGTACGGATGTAAGTAATATACAAGTAGGAAAATTTTGAGGTATCACATCTAATAGTACATGATCTCTTGAAGACTCAAAGTTTAAACATGTTACACATTGGATCAAGACCTTCTGGTGTATCTATTTTTAACGTCTCTTGTACTATGGAGCAAAAGCAAAGACTATTGATCAAGTCACCTCTTCAACAACTAGTTTTTGCAAAGGCTATATATATGTGTGTGTGTGTGTGTGTTTGTGTGTGTGTGTGTGTGTGTGTGTATGTGTGTGCGTGCGTGCGTGCGTGCGTGCGTGTGTGTGTGTGTATATATATATATATATATATATATATATATATATATATATATATATATATATATATATATATATATATATATATATATATATATATATATATATATATATATATATATATATATATATATATATATATATATATATATATATATATATATATATATATATATATATATATATATATATATATATATATATATATATATATATATATATATATATATATATATATATGGGTGAAGGTTTAAACTGAATCTTTAATAAGGACTATCCAGAAGAAGGAGTAACATGATCAGCAATTATCAACACCGTTGTATATGCAGATTTTTTGTTGTATGCTTTAATTGTAAAAGCCTTATGATTTCTTACACATTGAATATCTTAGAAACTTAGGTGCTTTAGGTCTTTGTTATGGTGATTTCTCGTACCTCTGATACTTGTATCACGTACACCTTGTTCTCTATTCCACTGAACTTGTTTAGCAGTTTAGATCAAAGTCTCTTGCTATGTGCTTAAGCAAAAATCTTAAGTCATTGAGACTTAAGCAAAAAAGTCTCGACCCAAGATGCATTAGCCATGTAAGTCTCTTGCAATATGCTTGAGAAATGCAAGTCTCAACCAACTAGATTGATTGAGCATGAAAATCTTGGGCTATGATTCAAGTAGGAAATTCTCTCTAGAGTGGCTTAGAGTAGGAGTCTCGACCATAGTGGGTTGGAGAAGAAGTCCCATCCAGAGAGGCTTGGAGAAGAAGTCTCAGCCAGAGTGGCTTGGAGCAGAAGTCTCAGCCAGAGTGGCTTGGAGCAGAGGTCTCAGCTTGAGTGGCTTGGAGTAGAATTCTTAGGCTGAGGGCCTAAGCAAGGATGTCTTGTGTTCGTCAAACCTAAGCAAGAAGTATCGAGTGATGAGCTTGAGTAACAAGTATTGGACCTTGGGTATGAGCAAATGTAAAAGTCTTATGCAGAATGGATAAGCAATTCTAATCATGATTTTATTATAGTGAAAATCTCTTGTGAAGCAAGGAGACTGGACTACTCTCAGTTTAGGAGGAACCAATATAAATCTTTGTATCATATGCTATTATTTATTTGCTTTTGTTAACATTCCGCTGCTAAGAATTAACCAACATCTGAACACCAGTTTAGATTCTGAACTCTAATCAGATGAAAACTAAGAAAACAGAAAACACAATTCAACCCCCTTCTTGTTTACTTTTCTCACCTTTAAGTTCAAGAACACTTTTCAACTCTTGATTTGAATTCAATTGAGTTTCCATGCAAAATGGTGATGATTAAAGTACTAAATAAATAAAGCAAGAGTAAAAATGCAATCGAATTAAATAAAGAACAAGCATAAGAGCTTATGTATTCAATAAAAAGAAAGAAATGACTTGAAAGAAAATGAAGTGAAAAATGAAGACAGTTTTTGCTTAGTTTAGTAAATGATTGATGGTGAGATTTGTGAATGAGAGTGACTTTATTTATAGGCTCTAAAAATGGTATTTTAGGAATTATGCAAAGAGTGGTGAGTGTCTTCTAGAAACTTAATTAATTAAATAGTGAATAATGATGTAATATATGCATGGAATAATGATGTAATAAATGAGAGATATTTTGGACCTTCTAGAAACATTGATTTTTGTTTTATGATGCATGAAAATGATTAATAAAATTAAAATGGATATTTTAATGATAAATCAAATGATCATGATTTTTTAAAAATGCATATTTAAAAATACAAATTTAGTCAATTTCTTCAACATGTAAAATGTTTACTTTATGTTGACTTTTTTACTATCATGCATATATGCATGATTATGGTGACTTTATTTGATGATAAAAAAATGCATATGGCTAAAAAATATAAAACTTGACAAATGGACATGTATCAGATGAAGTTAAAATGCCCGAACAAAATTGGGGTATAACACATGTGTCGAGAAACCAGATCTTGGTTTTGACATCCTCATCTGCAACTACAGCCATAACCAACATGTCTTCAGGATCATATGAATCATGGCATGCAAGGTTTTCTCCTCCATTCTGGTCTTTCTTATACCAACAATACTTTGCAAAGTGACCTCATTTTTCACAGTTATAGCATTGCACACCTTTTTCTCTTCTCTGTATTTCTAATAGGAGATTCCTTCTCTTCTTTTCGAGAATTCAGAAGCACTATCGTTGAGACATATCCTGCAATCTTTTCTTCTTCTCCCATCTGCAGTAATTCATATTGCCTTTGCAATGTCTACAATTTGACAACTTTAACCTTCTCACATCCTTCATAATACATGACAAGAATATCCCATGCCTCCTTCGACGATTCACCATGAGAAATCCGATCAAAGTTCGCCGCTTTTACTACAGATTGAATATAAAATGCAGCCTTCTAGTCTTTCTAACTGGCCTCCTTGTTCACGACTCTCTGAGTATCAGTTGCGTTCTCAAAAAGCTCAGGAACGCCATAGTAGCCACTTATAGAGTTTCATGAAAGCCAAATAGAAACTGCATCTATTTTTTCACATAATCCAATTCTTGCCATCAAGAATTGGAAGAGAATTCTAAATGCCATAGTTACCATTCATCTTTGCAGCAAATGTGATTAACAATCCACAATCCTAAAATCACGATCATTTACGTGTGATTCTTGAAAACACGATCAAAAGACTAACAGGAGCTTAAGATACCAATTGGTTAGTGCGTGGGGCACATTTATTGAGAGAAAAAAAAAGAGAGAATGAAGAATAAGAAATACTATTATTGGATGTGATTATTTTAAATTATTTAATTAAAATTTAGTTATTTTAAAATTTTTTTGTTTGAATGAAATATCAAAATTATTAATTATTTTAAAAACATTAGAACCAACTTGTAAATTTTAAAATAATAATATTTAATTTGACAATCACATTTTATAAAATATGAGAGGAGTTGTAAATTCATTAATTTTATTTATCACTTAAAAATTATTAAATTTAATTTGGATAAAATTCTTCATATATCTCTATCAAAACATTTCTTTCATATTTTTCATGTAAACAATAATTTTTTTCGTATCATTTTAAATTGTCTCTAAATACCACATGGGTAACAAGATTGTAACATCCTTATGAAATTATAGGCTTTATTTGAAATTAAAGTTAAAAGAAACATCAACGGTTTGAAACATCACATGGGTAACAAAATTATGACATCATTATGAAATTATAGGCTTTATTTGAATCATAAACTATAGGTTTAGAAGTAATCAAAATGTTTTTTCATCGCAACTCGTAAAGATATTCTATGATATTCTAATTCTTACTCCTTTTCCAAATAATTTTTTTTTAAGTTTTTAAATATAATTTAATAAAACTAATGATTAAATAAATAAATTTGACAATTTAAAAAAATCGTTCTTATCTATTATTGGTTATTATATATTATCAAAATTACATAGTGTAATTTAATGATTTGAAAATAATAAAAACAATAATAGTTAAAGGTAAAGTAGGTAAAATTTAATTTATACTGTATTAAAAATGTAAAAAGACATTTATTTTGATAAAAAATGTTAGGTAAATAGATTTTTATTTTGGAACAAAATGCGTACGTGGGAGTCTAAAAAAGATGAAGGATATGATTGAATTGAAAGGTTCGAATCCCTCCTCGCCCACAACCTCCTAAAAGGAGAAGGACCTTGGGGATAAGAAAATAAAATATGATTAAGGTTGAAATAAAAAAGCAGGGTCAGGCGCCGATGAACACATTGAACTATTTATGTGGCTGATAGCCCTCACAGTCCAGGCACAACGTCATGGCAATATCTATGAAATTAAGAAAAATGAAAAATATAATTTTTTAAATGACCAAATAATAGATTAATAAAATTATTATAAAAAAAAACAACCATGAATTTCTGATTATTGAACTATCGTTTTTATTGGATATTCTCTTGAGTATGGCTCAAAATATAGAATCATATGGGTTCAACATATCCTTTAACCATACATTTACACAAGGCGTGATTTACACACTTCATGATCTTAGGGCTTCGACACTTATCTTTGGGACAATGTGCATCCTTAAAACATCTACGCATCCAGGCTATAAATAGAAAAGAAAGAAAAAACTCAAATAGAATGAAATATTGTATATAAAGTAAAGAGAAATTTTGAAAAGATAAGAATAACTTACCTTCAACGTTTGTTGAACTAGAAAATAGGAAAATTAAGATGATTATAAAATAAGCAACCTTGATAATTTGAGCCATATTTTTTCTCTTTCATGTAATAAAAGGTTTTATCACTTCATTATTTATAAAACTCTCTATCCTTACAAAAACCAAATATTTCTTTTAGCACTTATGGAGGGGTAAAAACACTTCCAAAAGTTTAATCATAATTAAATGTCTTTTAGCACTTATCAAGTGGTAAAAACACTTCCAAAAATTTAATACATTTAGGAATAATTGATTTTTTTTTACTAAATATACATTAGTTTTGTATTCTTTTATGATAGGAAGGGATAAAAAAGAAAAGACGAATCATATTTTTGGACCACACATGCACACTAAATATGAAACATTAAGTATTAAAGATTAAATCTATCTTATCTGGAACGGTTATAAGGTCCAATTGATCAGGACTCCATTCATATCAAGTTCACATTATTCGAACTAAAATACAAAAACAGTTTACATGACATGAAAAAGTACAAAATCTTTGATTTTCAATTTCACTATATTTATCTTGAATCTTGAATTGACTTGGACGTTTGAGTGTTATTCATGAAGGTCCACCCCGCTCTGCTGATAAGTGCAAAAAGTATGATATTTGATCACATTGAAATTTGGCACTTATTGACTTGTTTTGCAAGTTTCAAACATCAAATCCTCTATTTATGAATAGATTTGAGTTCGGATATGAATTCAGTAGAATTATATTTGTTGCTCTTGGTTTACGTGCATTTGTGCATGCTTTTGTGCATAGGTCTAACTGAACCACAAACCAAAGAAGAAACGTATTTGCACTCTCGCTAAACGAGCTACATCGAGCATCCAGCGAGGAAAAACAAAATGTTTTCACAAATCAAAACTTAGCTCTCTCGCTTCAGCGAGCCCCAACGAGCATCCAGTAAGGCTTGGCTGAAAGTTTATAGATTAAAAAAGTAGCAATTTCACTTCAGTGAGGCCGACGAAGAGCAAGCGAGAAAGCTCTCATAACGAGCATACTCTCGCTAAGAGAAATTGGGCGGTTTGGCCAAGACTCCAGGTTGAAGAAAGGACATCTCAGTAAGCGAAGCATCAGCTCGCTAAATGAGATCAGCAGAAACCAGACACTATAAATAGACATCAGTTGAGGTATTTTGGGTTAGACAATTTTAGACAGAAACAGAGAGAAAAAATTAGCAAGAATGAAGTTGTAAGATAATTCTAGATTCACATCAACCATCGAGAAAATCACCATTGATGTTCATTTGTCTTATGTATTCTCTTTTGTAATCAAGCTACCATGAGAATAAGTGTCGCTACTGCGAAAATCGAGGGCCGGCAATGACAGAAGAGTCGCCACCGTGCGTTATTTATCCCAAGAGAGGGAAAGGAAACGCTCAGAGAAAACCTAACTGAAAGAGGGATAAGATCGGTCATCATAACCAGATCTCAGGTTCGGGAGTCGGTTACGCAAGGGGAAGGTATTTGCACCCCTCACGTCCATCGTACTCGACGGGATCCACGCTTGTTGTCTAGTCTATGGGTGAAAAACAATCTATGCTAAAGGCTTGAGGACAAAGGAAAAAGAAAGTGACTCGGCAAAGCAACGACGCTTTGTGCCTACGTATCTCATCTGAAATGAGAAGTCAGAGTTAACGTAGTTCGACTAACTACGGGTGAAAAGGGGGGAAGGTTGATCGCCAAGACATCGCGTCTTGTGCATACGTACTTTCATCTGGTATGAAAGATCAGAGCAAACATAGTTCGGGCTAACGGGGAACACAGGTTTGTTCAACTGTTTTTAGACGAGTAAGATTAACAGGTAGTTCTAGCAGTTGGTGTATGCGGCTCGAGCATGGGAGACTTAGGCGTTACCGTTTGCGGTAGAACTAAAAGTTAACAACACTCTTGTTATGAAAATGATTTCTCAAAGGATTAAAGGCCCCAAAAGGCAAAAATAAGTTTAAATGATTGCTTTTTTGTGTTTTTTAGAGAAAGAAGTGTTTTTGAATTGGTTTGCAATTCATATCGCACTAGAGACTATGACTTAGGAGTGATTGCGTCGCATATCACCCAAAGGATGCTACACTAAACAATCAAGCCATTGAAAGGAAACCCTTCAACAACCATTTCCCAAGTAGCTTAAGGCTCGTAACGTACGATAGTCATTAACCTTTATTAAGTGTTTTATGATTGTTTTGAGATGAGAAGAGAAAAGACGCACTAAAGGGGGACTGAACCAAACCTAAAGTTGTCATGCAAAGGTGATCCTAAGATTGAGGTGAAAGGAAAAAAAACTAACTTAGTGTTATCATGCAAAGGATTGAACACCTAATGTCTCTCCTACTCCCATCCTAAACGGAGGGGCTAGGAATCCTAGGGGGATCATGACCAAAAAGGCAAGTGAACATCACATAACTCAATCACAAGTGAAATGGAAGAAATAAAGTTAAATTAAGATTCAAAATGAAAATGATAAAATAGAATGGAAAATAAAATAAAAGGACGAAAAATAAAATAACACATTGAAATAACAAAAAAGATTTTTTTGGGTTTTTTATAATATTTAAAATAAAATAAAATAATAATGAAAAAAAAACAAGAAAAGAAGTAAATAAAAACAAAAGAAATAAAAATAAATGAAACAAGTAAGGGTTTTAAAAATGATGTCCACACTAGGACTTGAACACATGTCTTTAGGATTGAAAACTCTTCACATGACCAATAGGCCAACCACACGCGCGCATACACAAGTGGAAGGAGAAGAAGAAAATGTAAAGTGTGAAAAACAAAAAAAACAAGGCAAAAAAAAGGCCCCAGCCGGGCTCGAACTCAGGATCACACACATGATAAGATACTTATGGCAAGGCTTCTAACCACTGAGGTGGCGATACATCCGTGTATTTATGCCACCCCATTAATAGATATACCTAAACAAAGTGAATTCTGGGCAAAACAAAAGGCCAGCCAACCAAATACGTTTTGATTCGTAACTCCATCATACCTCAACCAAATGGGACAAACTTTATATCAAACTCAACCAGAAATTCATAAGGAAGAAGATAGCATCATCAGTTTTTTCAAATACAGTACACACACAAAAATTCGAAGGCTTATGCAAAGAGATGTTTTGAGATGCGTTTTGAAATTCATGAACCAACTAAATGCAGGCAGTCCAGGCTTCACACATGCACAAGTCTTAAATATGAATTAGATCAAATCCCAACAGAAATGTAGATAAAAAAACAAAGGATAAGAGTTTGACATATGAGTTGCTATCATGAACATGAGTTGAAAATGAACAAATAATGCAGCAGACCCAACAACCAATCTTACAAGATCAAAACAAAATTTCAGCAAGGTTATTTGGTTCAGACAATCAACAAGGCAATGCATACTAGTTCCAAACATCAAACTGGCCTACACAGACAACCCAACAAAGCTGCTCTAAATAGCAATAACAGTCCAAAGTCTCATGACAATCAACCAGCCACACTCTAAAAAGGTAGTAAACTAGTTCACTACAAACTCCAAACGAGAGCTGCTACCTCAAAGTGAGCAAGCACAAGTCAATTTCCACACCAAACCAGTTCAAACAATTAACATGCTAATGTCTAACATCATCCAAGTGGTTCACATTTCAGTTTTGGCATGGACTCAAGCTGACACAGTTTGTCCTTATTAGTGCAATATCCATTTTGACAAAACATGAGCAGTACCAAAACCTTGGCATTTTATCCATTGATAAATCCCACTTACAGCCCCAAAATTAACAATCAACAGCACTCAAATAAAACCCCCTAACATAAGGGACTAAACCAATGCCTACCACACTTGAGCCAACAAAATCAGTTTCCACCAAAACCCCCTTACTTCCAGGGAAAACACGAATAAAACTTGCTCTTGGCACAGTGAAATCAAAACCAACAGCTATTGAACATGAACATTGACCTCACAATGTCAAAGCTGAACTTTACCAATTATCACACAACAATCCACCTTCAAAGCACCAAGACCCCATGACAGATCCTCATGACAGCTACCAACACAAATCAACTCTAAATCATGGCAGCAATTGGAAAGAAAAGTGATAAAATCCCTCTCTAAGAACAACCATAGGGGAAAATCAAGACAACCTGCCTTCACAAAAGATGAATCCCTGACAGCTAGGTCTAAAATCAAAACTTAACCACCCTAATAGCAACAGGACCAGATACTTGACACAAACACTGAATCTTAAGGCCAATGATGCTGACAAGCAAACCATGGCAGATCTAGCAAGATGACAGTGGCATACACAAAGCACTTGGTGTTTGAGGGAAAATTAAAGCTACCAGATGCTGGACCTATACATAACCACAGAGGTTAGCACAAACAAACCAAACAAATCCAATTATGAAATTCATTCACATCAAGTATCAGCCAAGGTGTAGAAACTTAACAAAGTCCAAAATGGGAAACCAAAATGGTTTAACCCTCCACAAAAATTGGGCATATGCTGAGCACTAAGGCACTATGTCAACCAAGAAAAACTGGAGATTCAAGAGCAGATCAGGCCCATGACAGTCCTACTTATGATAATCCTATCACAGCCTAACAGTCTTGATGTAAAACAAAGTCCTAACTTAAACAGGAAGTTGACTACTCTAAGCAGCTCCATGACCTTCATGACAGTTTGGTCATCAAAGGTGCCAACAAAAACCAAGTTGATTCTCAAAAATCAAAATGAAATCTCTTAACAGCTACAACCAAACTTTACCAAATGAGAAATAGATTCAATCATGACATGACTCAAATCCAAACATCAGAAAAACTAAGCATTCTCAGTACCAACAGATTTGGTAGTCCTTTAAACAGATGTGATGAAATTCTAAGGCAGTACCACATCACCCTAAATCCAAACATACTACCTAAAACAACAGGCAGGCCACCAATAATAGATCAGCAACAAAAGAAGACTTCACAAACCAACAAGCTCCAACTAAACACCTGCCAAAAACCTACACTTGAGTTGGAAACTCAATCTTAAGCACAGCCAATAAATCGTGAACCAAGCAAACATGTCGATCTCCAACCAGTCATGTGAAACATCTCAACATTGGACCTAACTAACAAACCAACATCAACCTTCATCAATGTTCTAATCAAAAACTGAGGTATACAACAGTCATCCAAACTCCAATCATCAAGACAAACCTGCAAGCCTTAAAACAAGAGTGTCTTTTGCCCATGAACTTGTACTGGACTGAAAGAAATATGCACTAGGTTGAGGTTCACAACAAAAGTAAGGTTCTGCCCTAAAGACTAACAACTCAAAACCAAAACAGAAAAACTCCTTCTCTCATCAGAGCCAGCTAGCAGTGGAAAAAAGAAACCTGGAAACCTCATCTCACAACATCCTAACAGCAGGCTCAACAGGTTTAAATACTCACCCAAAAAAAACCTCACTTGCATCATACCAACTGCACTAATCAAAACACCAACAAAATCTAACAACAACCTCACACAAGGCTCTAACAGCAGTAAAAAACAAACAGGTCTCAACCAATGACATGACCAACACACACAACGAAATTTGAGCTGATAAGCCCTATCCTCAAGCACACACAAGTTTGACATCAACCAAACAAAACAACAACCAAGTTCATGAATCCACATTTGTAACCATAATGATAAAAACAAAACATTCAAAACAGAAACTCATCCAATGATTCACAATCCAAGGACAACACATGTCAAGGCATATTCAATGGGATATTCATACTCAAAATGGTCAGACAACACCAAAACAGAAACAACACATGTTTTAATGTTAATGATGCAATAAACCAAAAGTTTTGTGATGCTTACCTCTTGCAGCCTCCAAAGCAAACCAGCAGCTAAACTCACAGTTTTCAAGCTCCTAACTTCTCCTTTTGCAAAAATCTTCCCAGCAGTGTTGGGATAACAAGGTTATGGTGAAAAGTTTGAGAAAAAGAGTGAAGAGGAGAGTGATTCTTCGTGGGAATTTCAAAGGAGTACCAAATGTCAAAATCTGATTTCTCTCAAATGGTGGCTAGGGTTTCATTCCATTGTTCTGCAGCTTAAATAGGGTGTGAAAAATGGAATTTGAGGGATTTACTATGGTTAAATAATCAAGGGACCAAATGATATATCTCATGGCTGTTGGAATCAAATGGTGAAGGAGTGAACATTACAAGAGGAGACAAAGGTTGAGCTGCAGCTAGGGGTGGCTGGTTGCAACAGAAAAGACAAGTTTGTCTCTTCCTCGTTTGGGCAAAAGATTCAAAATATCCTCATGAGGGGTATAAGCTTTGTCCCTCTTGTTTGGGTAAAGTTTGGTGGGAGAGAAAAATCAGTTTATGCGCATGGTCTTGGAGCAAGGCTGATATTTTCTTCATGAACAAATGCCACATATGCCAAAATGAATCAAAATACAAGTTTTGAAAATGTGCTCAAACCCCCAACTTTGACCAACGATATCTTAGTGCTCAAAAATCCAATTGCCCTAAACTTGAGTTCTTGGTAAAGATGGCATGAAGTAGAACAAATTTCATGTTGATGAAAGTTTCATTGGATCATTGGAAGACCATGAAATTTGAGGTTGAAAACCATGTCATGAAGGCTGTCCAGAAATAACTTAGAAAAAAATTCTAAGTTATAAAATTGACTTATTTTTTCCCAACTTTGATTGATCATAACTTGAGCTCCAAATATCCTATGATTATGAATTGGTACTCAAAAGAAAGCTTGAAACACAAGGAACAACTTTGATGTTGGCCAGAAGTTCATTTGAAACCTCTATCATGAAGTAAAAAGGCTTTGAATATGGTTGTTCCAAACATAAAACTTTCCATAAATGGAAAGTTCTAAAACCCTAATTCCCAAAAATGGAAACTTTCAACAACTCTCGACTTTTCTTGATCAAATTTCATCCGTTGGTCAAATTGAAATTGAGGATCATGATCTTGACCTCAAAAATTCAGGAGTTGACTTTTTCGTTGCACAGTTGACTTTTCTCCGCATTTCCCGATTTTCAATCAAGTGACCAATTGGAGCTCTTCTGATAAAAAGTCATGATCGATCTTTCATCCTCAAACACCTTAGGGCACGTGGAGGTCCATGGAAACAAGTTTGCCTCAAGAAACAAATTTTATCCTAGTAAAAATTAAAACCCTAATTTCTCCTTTCTTGGCCTAGGGCCTTGTGCAAATGAACTGAATAACCTTTCCTTTCCACCACAACCTTTGAGACACTCAACAAACTTGTATCTCATGCTCCCGCCAATGATAAAACCTTATGGACCCCTTGACAGTCTTCTGATGGCTTATACTAGTGCCTTTGCTTGAGCTTGAAGCCAATAAAGATTTTCCTCTTGAGCGGTGCACCAACAAACACTTGATCCCCTGCCAATGCGAAATGCTATGCAATGCAATATGCTAGAACAATGAAATGAAACATAAATCAAGTAAAGAAAAGGTTGGTCAAATTTTAGGGTGCAACAGCTGCCCCTATTCAAATGTCTTGGACCTGAAGGGATGAAAAGCGAACGACTTTCAAACATTCGAGGTAAAAGACGGTTGAATACCAAAGAACTCGAAAATTTGACAACCGTAGAATGAAACAGCAACCGAATAAACTTGTTCACTGGAATTTAATCCTCGGAAACAACTGTATTCGATGGTAAAAGCATCTGACCTCGCCGTCAGGCCTTGCCATCAAGTCGGAAAAAAGATCTGACCTCGCCGTCAGCCCACAATTTCAAATTGGTAAAAGCATCTAACCTCGCCGTCAGGCCTCGACATCAAGTCAGTAAAATAGCTAACATCACCGTTAGACTTCTGTTAAATAAAAACAGACATCAAATCCAAAGATACGATCCTCTGACATCGCCGTCAAAAACAACATCCAACATCGTCGTTGAAAGAACCAAAATCATTTGACATCGCCGCCAAGAACAAACATCCAACATCGCCGCTGGGAAACCAAATCAATTGACATTGCCGCCAAGAACAAACATCCAACATCGTCGCTGGGAAACCAAATCAATTGACATCGCCGCCAAGAACAAACATCCAACATCGCCGTTGAAAGAACTAAATCACTTGACATCGCCGCCAATAACAAACATCCAACATCGCTGTTGAAAGAACCAAATCACTTGACATCGCCGCCAAGAACAAACATCTAACATCGCAGTTGGAAAACTAAATCACTTGACATCGCCGCCAAGAACAAACATCCAACATCACCGTTGAAAGACCAAATCAATTGACATCGCCGCCAAGAACAAACATCCAACATCGCCGCTGGAAAACCAAATCAATTGACATCGCCGCCAAGAACAAACATCCAACATCGCCGTTGAAAAAACCAAATCATTTGACATCGCCGCCAAAAACAAACATCCAACATCGCTGTTGAAAAACCAAATCATTTGACATCGCCGCCAAGAACAAACATCCAACATCGTCGTTGAAAAACCAAAATCAATTTGGAAACTTCTGACATCGCCGACAGGCCTTCGCTAAATAAAAACGAGCTTCAAAACCCACAGGAAGTTAAGATCACCCCCTGATAACAATCACGGGGAAACTCCACTGGGGAAATAACATGAATTGGGGTTTAGCCACCACACGGGCAAAGACCCATTACCTACGAGATTCACCTGAAACAAAGAGATAATGACCTGGTTTATGTTTCAAATGCACATGTTTGAATATGGCATAATGCTCCATACGAAATGGAAAAGATACGCGTTTGGGAGGATGTTATGCACGATGCAAATGCAAAGGAACCATTCTAGCAAAATAAATGCTGAAGAGAGGAAAACAACTCTGCTGGGGGAAGACTAGGCATGCTTAGTGCAAACGGACTCACGCTGGGAAATACAAGCCTTGGATGGCCTCTGAGAAAACTTCTGCGTAAAGCTGCTCTTCTAAGCACAAACCCACTCCACTGGGAATCAAAATCAAACTCCGCTGGGGATGACGCCCTAGATGGCCTATCAGAATATAACTCTTCTGGGGAACTAACAACTCTGCTGGGGACCAAGGCAGACTGCCGAAGGATGGCTTTAATCTGCCAAAGGTTCTGTTCTGCTGAAGATTTAATCCGCTACTTGTTAGGGATTATGAATGATATCTACTAGGGAATCATCCTAAACTCTCTCTCCGCTGAAGGGAATAAACAATTCCAAGGAAGAAAGCTACTCCACCACCTCGGTTGAGGGATTAGGTAAGGAGGGAATCATCATTGACCTCTTCTTGGGAAATGAGCACAATGACCTGGACTCTTAGGGGAAAATGAAATTCTGTATTCATTCCACTGCTGGGGATAAATCCCTATCTACCTGTTGGAGATGATCTTACTCTGCTGGAGATATCAATCTCGACCTGCTGAGGATAACCTTAATCGTACGAGACTCCATCCTGCTGGGAGTGTGAACATACTTAGCTCGCACGTTTTCTTCAGATGAGGGACTTCTAGAAAAGTCTCGAAGATGAGCATCCTGCAAATGACAAACAAACAAACACGCTCTATGCAGCAAACATCATCTCATTTATTACCTGTGACATCGTTCAAGCAAAATCATTGTTTCGATCATAGTTGGCAGAGCCCACAACATTATGCATGCAAAGTTTTATCAAAAACAATCAGGCGTCTTTTTGCAAACAAAACGGTAAAAGCTGAATCAAAAACAAAAGTTTTCTGAATAGTATATTTTATTGATAAATGGCCTGTAAATAGGCAAATTTACAAAGGACACAACTCCTGAAATGAGAAAGTTGCGTAAGAGAAATACAGAAATACACAAGAATATACTAAAATGTCGGTAATGTGGCACATACAACCACCATAGAACGAATCAACTATGACTCGTGTGACTTTGACGCCTTTCCGATGCTTTATCTTCTGAAGAGATTGATTTGGACGGATGACTCTCGAGTTTTCCCATAATCCACTATGCTTTGAAAATCTACGCACGGACCGCAGTCGTTTGCTTTTCAAATCCCTAACTTTTGCCTGAATCGCCCTTGCAGGTTTTTTATTCACCGAGATACCCATTTTTGCCAAAGTCGCCCTTTCGGGTTTTCAACTTTGCGGGTTGACACTTTTTCTTTTTTATCCCTAATTTTTTCCCGAACCTATCCTTTTATGGTTCGTCGGGATGCCCCATTCTTGCCTGGATTTTCTTTTTCTTTCCAGCGGGTCTATTTTAAGCAAAGTATCTTTTGACTGCGTCCGCGTTCACAGGGGACATAAAATCTTCACCATCCATGGTTGAAAGTAGCAAGGCTCCTCCAGAAAAGACTTTCCTTACAACATACAGACCTTCATAATTGGGAGTCCACTTGCCCCTGTGATCGTTCTGTGGTGGGAGAATCCGCTTCAACACCAAATCACCTGCCTGAAAGCTTCGAGGACGCATCTTCTTATCATAGGCTTTCTTCATCCTGCTTTGGTATAGACGTCCATACGCAAGAGACGCCAAACTTTT
Source organism: Lathyrus sativus (assembly GCA_963859935.3). Taxonomy (NCBI): domain Eukaryota; kingdom Viridiplantae; phylum Streptophyta; class Magnoliopsida; order Fabales; family Fabaceae; genus Lathyrus; species Lathyrus sativus. The sequence goes on from OZ012739.1 coordinate 373,018,048, forward strand.
CTCATCCATCAAACTGATTTGATTCAACCTGTTCTTCACCCATTCTGCTTCTTCTAGCTTGACGTCAGCCAGAACTCTCAAAGACGGGATCTCGACCTCCAATGCCAGGACAGCTTCCATGCCATATACCAATGAGAAAGGGTTTGCCCCGGTTGAAGTATGCACCGAGGTACGATATCCATGTAAAGCAAAAGGCAACATCTCGTGCCAATCCTTGTAAGTCACCACCATCTTTTGTACTATCTTCTTAATGTTTTTGTTGGCCGCTTCCACAGTGCCATTCATCTTCGGACGATAAGGAGACGAATTGTGATGCTCAATCTTAAAGTTCTGGCACAACTCCTTCATCATCGTGTTATTCAGATTGGACCCATTATCAGTGTGATCCTTTCAGGTATTCCGTATCGGCAGATGATGTCCCTTTTGATGAACCGGGCTATAACTTGCTTGGTCACATTAGCATAAGAAGCTGCTTCGACCCATTTGGTGAAATAGTCGATGGCTACTAGGATGAAACGATGCCCATTGGATGCAGTAGGCTCAATATTCCCAATCATATCAATGTCCCACATAGAGAAAGGCCATGGGGATGACATGACATTCAAAGGACACGGCGGCACATGAATCTTGTCGGCATAGATCTGACATTTGTGGCATTTCTTGGCGTACTTGAAGCAGTCAGACTCCATAGTTAACCAATAATGCCCTGCTCTCAACAACTTTCGAGACATGGCATGCCCCCCTGCATGTGTTCCAAAGGCTCCTTCGTGGACCTCTTCCATAAGCAGATTCGCTTCCTTTTCGTCCACACATCTTAGCAGTACTAAGTCAAAGTTCCTTCGATAGAGTACACCATCTGGATTCAGATAGAAATTACCAGATAGCTTCCTCAAGGTTTTCTTATCCCAGGCCGATGCCTCAGGTGGAAACTCTTGATTCTTGAGAAAGTTCTGGATGTCGTAATACCATGGCTTGCCGTCAGAAGCTTCTTCTATTGCGAAAACGAATGCCGGCCTATCGAGGCGTGAGATAACAATTCTTGGTGCATCGTTCCAGAAGTTCACTTTGTACATTGAAGATAGTGTAGCCAAGGCATCTGCCATCTGATTTTCCGCTCTCGGCACATGGTGAAACACTACACGATCGAAGAAAGGAAGCAATCTTCTTGCATAGTTCATATAAGGGATTAGGTTTGGTTGGTGAGTCTCCGACTCTCCTTTAATCTGGTTGACCACTAAAGCTGAATCACCGTAAACATCAAGGTTCTTGATTCTCAAATCGATTGCTTCCTCAATACCCATGATACACACTTCATATTTGGCCTCGTTGTTGGTACAAGGAAATGTCAACCTGGCAGTAAAGGGTATATGCGTCCCATGGGGGGTTGTAATGATTGCCCCAATTCCACTGCCGTAAGAGTTAACAGCACCGTCAAAGATCAATTTCCACTGGGAACCCAACTCAGGGCCTTCGTCTGGCAATGGCTCATCACAATCTTTCATCTTCAAGTACATAATGTCTTGGTTGGGGAAATCAAACTTCATTGGTTGATAGTAGTCAATTAGTTGCTCTGCGAGATACTCTGACAGAACACTCCCCTTAATAGCTTTCTGAGACACATACTGGATGTCGTATTCTGTCAGAACCATCTACCACCTAGAAATCCTTCCTCATAGTGCTTGATTTTCAAATACGTACTTGATCGGATACATCTTTGAGATTAAAATGGTTGTATGGTTTAGCATATACTGCCTTAGGCGTTTGGCGGCCCAAGATAGTGCGCAGCAAGTTTTCTCTAACATTGAGTATCTGGACTCACAATCTGTGAACTTTTTACTCAAGTAATAAATTGCATGCTCCTTTCTCCCAGTCTCGTCATGTTGACCTAGAACACAACCCATGGAATTCTCAAGAACTGTTAAGTACATTATCAATGGTCTTCCGGTCACTGGGGGCATCAGTATTGGAGGTTCCTGCAGATATTCTTTTATCTTATCAAATGCTCTTTGACAATTCTTATTCCAAACGACCGCCTAATCCTTCTTTAATAACTTAAATAATGGCTCACAAGTGGCTGTGAGGTGAGATATGAACCGAGCGATGTAGTTCAATCTACCTAAAAAACCACGAACTTGTTTCTCGGTCTTTGGTGCTGGCATTTCTTGAATTGCTTTGATCTTTGCAGGATCAACCTCTATACCTTTCTCACTGACAATGAACCCTAACAACTTTCCTGAACGCACGCCAAAAGTACACTTGTTTGGATTCAACCGAAGTTTGAACTTCCTCAATCTCTCAAACAGCTTTAGAAGATTCACCAGATGCCCCTCCTCTGTTTGGGACTTCGCAATCATATCATCAACATACACTTCAATCTCATGATGAATGATATCATGAAAGAGAGTCACCATAGCTCGTTGATAAGTTGCCCCTGCGTTCTTCAAACCAAAAGGCATCACTTTATAACAGAACATCCCCCATGGCATGATGAAAGTCGTTTTCTCCATGTCCTCCAACGCCATCTTAATTTGATTGTATCCGGAAAAGCCGTCCATGAAGGAACACACTGAGAATTGCGCGGTGTTATCAACAAGCACGTCAATATGGGGGAGCGGGAAATCATCCTTTGGGCTCGCTCTATTCAGGTCCCTATAATCAACACACATCCTAACTTTGCCGTCCATCTTAGGCACGGGCACGATGTTTGCGATCCACGGAGGGTAATTTGTCACAGCAAGAAATCCAACGTCCAATTGCTTCTGGACTTCTTCTTTGATCTTCACTGCCATATCCGGCCTGGTTCTTCTCAACTTCTATTTAACAGGAAAACATCCTTCTCGAAGTGGCAGACGATGAACTACAATATCCGTGTCGAGTCTAGGCATATCTTCATATGACCAAGCAAAAACATCCTTGTACTCTTGGAGTAACTCAACCAGTCTTCGCTTGACATCACTCTGCAGTGCAGCCCCTATTCTGACTTCCTTCTTATCTTCCTCAGTTCCCAGGTTGATGACCTCAACTTCCTCTTAATGAGGCAGGATGACCTTCTACTCTTGTCTTAAAAATATGGCGAGCTCTTCAGGCAGGTGTTCTTCTTCTCCTCTTCTGCTTGAAAGATCGGATTGTCAAAGTCACACCGAGTCATAAACGAGTCTGAGTCGACGGTATCTGAAATGTGTAACCTGCAATGATGATGATTTTATGCTTAAATGATATGCAAACAAACAAACACAAACCACATTGCTATTTTATTGTTAGAAAATAAAAACAAGAAAAACAAGGATCACAAAATTTTGAATGAAAAAAGACGCCTTTTTTATTGATAATGATAAAAGATTGTTTGAGCACATAACAGATAAGGCCCTACAAAATAAAGACCACTATGCTCCGGGCAGAACATAGGGCGTTACATTAATCAAAACAAAGTAATTACTCTTCATAGGTCACAGAGATGACTTCCTCGATGGTCCAATTCTTCAAACCCTGGCCAGGGATACATGGCTTGATCCACGCATCCATATCACAATCGCTATCTCCTTCCTCGTCAGATACGACACTGATTCTTTCAAAAACCACCCCACCACTGGTGAACTGAACAGGTCCTTTGTAACGCGGCGCGTTTTGTGAAGGAGACACATATGGGCTGTATCCCAATCCGAACTTGTCTTGTTTGTTGGGGACGCTTACCACCTGCCCCCATCCTTGTGTTGATCCGGATTCCACCACGGCCCGTGTTTCCTTGTATGACGACATGGCAACCTCTGGAGCCTTGACCTCGACCGACGCCTTTTCCTTGATTTGGACAGTCTCAAAGGCCTGGCACAACGTTTCTTGAATTTCGCCATCGACTTCCACATATTTGAATGAAGACAGATGGCTCACCATGGTGTCTTCTTCTCCACAAACAGTCACAATATTTCCATCCACCATATACTTCAACTTCTGGTGCAAATTCGATGTTACAGCGCCTGCTGAGTGTATCCAAGGCCAACCCAAAAGACAGCTATAAGCAGCCTGGATATCCATGATGTAGAAAACTGCTTCAAACACCTTCGGGCCTACTTGGATAGGCAGAGTTATCTCCCCAAAGACAGATCTTCGGGTTCCATCAAAAGCCCGCACAACCAAATCACTGGGCGTACAATAAAGACCCTGATGATCAATCTTCATCAATGCTTTCTTCGGCAACACATTCAGGGACGACCCTGTATCAACAAGGACGTGTGACATCACTGTTCCTCGGCATTCAAGTGAAATATGCAGTGCCAAGTTGTGGTTTCTTCCTTTCGGTGTCAAATCACGGTCAGTGAACCCCAACCCGTTACCTGCATTGACATGGGCCACCACCCCTTCCAACTGATTCATGGATATCTCTTGAGGTACATAAACATTATTCAAAACTCTGAGCAAAGCATTCCCGTGAGCCTCAGAACATAACAGCAGTGACAAGATAGAAATCTTTGAAGGAGTTTGTTGTAAGTGATCCACAATTTTGTAGTCACTCCTTCTTATCAAACGCATGAATTCCTCTGCGTCCTTCAGCAAAGTCTCCTTTTCTCTAGCCTGAGAATTCTCTTCCACCATCTTTCCTTTACCTTTGTCGATATTTTCTGCATTTATTTCGGGTGGTGCAAATACTCTCCCACTTAGAGTCATTCTTCTAGTTCCCACCAAATTATCAACAGAATCCAACGGCGAACCCCTCAGTTCCTGCTTTTGACCATTGCAGTAAACCTCGGCCCCATAGTTCCAAGGAATCGCTCTAGAAATTTCATAGGGTACGGGCCCTGCCTTTGTGAATATAATAGTGGGCCTCGCCGGAGGCGCGGAAATTGTAACTGTTTTGTACGGGATGGAGATGGTGGCCACCTCATCCTTATCTTCAACGACTACCTCTTCAACATTCTTCTTACAGATTCTATCAAATTGCGATAAACCGTCATGCATCATGTGTTGTATATGGTTCTTCAGATTCCGACATCCTTCGGGACAGGTCATACAGTCTTCACAATCCTTCCCACAGCCTGGGAACACCCCTCCTTCTAACAACTTGCTCTTCACAAAAGCTAACGGCGTCTTCAAATCCTCTACCTTGGACACCAAGTTCAGGCCTTCTTCATTGACAATAGCATTCACACCACCACCCCTACCATGGTTAGGCATGGAATTTTGATCTACATTTGGCGCATCCTGATTGAAGTTGATAGCCTTACTATCAACAAGGTCTTGTACCTTGTGTTTGAAGGCTTTACAGTTGTCGATACTATGGCCAGGGGCGCCAGAGTGGAATTCACACCTAGCGTTGTCGTCATATCCGGGAGGTGGTTGTCCAGTTAGAGGTGCCATTGTCCTTTTCTGGACCAACTGCAGTTGAATTAAGTGTTGTAATAACTGAGCGTAGGGCATTGGTGGTGTGTCAAAGTACCTATCCACCACCATTCTCCGATCTTGGAACTGTCTCGGTGCATAATTCTGCTGTTGAGGTCGTTGCTGCTGTTGTTGACGTGGTTGTTGTTGCTGAGGCTGTACCGCCGGGATGGCAATACTAGCTACTTGTGGTGGTTGCTGGTAATACGGTCACTATTAACGTTGATTCAGATTTCTATTTCGATTGTTAAAGTCAGTCACTGCATTTGTCTTATTATCTCTCTTCTTCGCACCAAAAAACTTTCTTCCACCTCCAGATGAGGTCCCTTCTCCCACTTGTATCTTTCCCATATTAATACCGTTTTCAACCCTCTCGCCGGTAATAATCAAGTCCGAAAAGCTCCCAGACATGCTGCTCACTAACTTATCATAGTAAATTCCCGGTAATGTGGCCACAAATAGATCAGTTAGTTCTCTCTCCACCATGGGCGGCTGAACTCTAGCAGCAAGCTCTCTCCATCTTTGTGCGTACTCCTTGAAGCATTCGTTACTCCTCTGTGATAAATTCTGAAGCTGCACTCGGTTTGGCACTAAGTCACTGTTGTATTGGTAGTGCTTAACGAAAGCTTCTGCCAAATCTTTCCAACTTTTAACCTGGGTGGGCTCTAATCCCATGTACCACTCGAGTGATGGTCCAAACAAACTGTCCTGGAAGCAGTGTATCAACATCTTTTCATCGCTTGAATACACAGACATCCTTCGGTAGTAGGATCGCACATGAACCCTCGGGCAAGTATCCCCTTTGTATTTGTCGAACGTGGGAACTTTGAATTTGAGTGGCACCCTTAAGTCAGGAACCAACCCTAGATTGGCCATTTCCAGCCCCATGGAGTTCTGATCAGAAAGGTTCCTCATCTGTTTCTCCAACAACTTAAATCTCTTATAAGCTTCAGCAGACATTTCATCTTTCAACGAGAAAAGGTCTTCCTGTCGATCCTCAAGCCAAGGTTGATACAGATTACCCTGGTTGACTCTATTAGCTTCATGCCTATACCCAATCCCTTGACTGATATTTCTGGCGTTCCCTGCATTTCGGGCTCCAACTCCGGTGTTACCAATTCCTCCACCGACATTACCATTGGTTCCAAAATTTCCATTATCATTCCCAGTGACGTTTACATTTCCAACACCATTGCCGTTTCCGTTCCCGCCAGCATTGGGGATTACGTTATTAGCGTGCTAAGGCTCAACCAGAGGTGGGTTGGTAGTTGTTCCTCCATGTAACAAACCATCGTCGTCAACCCGTGCAATCAAAGGTTGCACCAAAGTCCTAAGTTGGTCTTGCCCATTGGCTACAGTCTGCATAACTTCCATGAATTGCGTCATCCTGTCGCAAAATTCCTGGAGCTCGAGCTGAACTTGATCCATAATTCTCTGGTGGTTTCTTCGTGTAGAATAACGGTGAATAGGTTGCCTTTCAATCCTAAAACAAAATCTCTCTCTCTGGAGAACCACAAGAAGAGGTAAGGTTAACAAAAACACCTGCAATGCAAATGCAGAATGATGCAAAAAATGCAGAATACAGACATGTAAATATGTTTCAAGGACACTCCCCCCTTGATTCTAGTTCCACGAGCATGGTGAGAGAATGAAAGAACCACAAAGATAGTTAAGGAACAACTTCTCATTAATGAAATAAGTCGTAGAGTATCATCATATATCACCAAAGGAATACAACAGAAAGTCATCATGACCTCATCCAACAACCTTGGTGATGGTCAGAATATAAACAACAACAAATAAGAGGGAGAGAAAACGTCAGAAGCAGAGTCGAGTCCGGAACCCTTCTAGCAGCTCTTTTGTGTCTGGATGATCGGGTCTATCAACCAATTCCTGAATAAGCAAGTCCCTATTCTTGATAGTATCTTGCAGACTCTGAACATGGTCCTCCCAAGCATCCTCTCCGAAAGCATCCTCTAATCTGGGCTTCTTTAAGTCGACCCTCAATTTGTATTCCTCCAACGTTGCAAGAGCTTCGCGGAGTTTTCGCTTGTCTTCCAATTGACTCATATATTCACCAGGAGCTTTTGCAATGCTATCTCGAAGCTTGGCCCTCAAACTATTAACTTGTTGCCGGAGTTTATCTTCCCTCTCCTTGTTGTTGGTTAGCAGAGCATTCCATTTGATGTCAAATTTGAATATCCTCAGATGAGCTTTTTCCAATTCTTTCTTTTTGCTGGAGAGGACATCACTGACGCTTTTCAAGGCTTTACCCACTCGTTCTCGAGAACTAATCTCCTCTGTCAATTCCGTACTTAGCTTGTTAACAAGTTCAGTCTGTCTTTTGAAGGCATGAACGACATCAATCTTTTCACTTCGGATTTGGATGATTTCTTTCTCTAATTCTTTATTCGCTCTCTTCAACTCCTCTTTTTCATGCAACAGTTAGTTGTACTTCTGAATATCCACGGTAGTAGGTTCTTCAAGCATGATGGGGTACAAGGGCGCAACTGAGGGAAACGGCATTAGAGACTTGGCAGCTCTGTCGCTACTGCGAAAATCGGCGTCGGCCATGACAGAAGAGTCGACACCGTGCGTTATTTATCCCACAAGAGGGAAAGGAAACGCTTAGAGAAAACCTAACGCAAAGAGGGAAAGGAATGGTTATCGCAACCAAATCCTGGATTTGGGAGTCGGTTACGCAAGGGGAAGGTATTAGCACCCCTCACATCCGTCGTACTCGATGGGATCCACGCTTGTTTGCTATCTAAGGGTGTGTTTATCTATCTACTCTAGAGGTCCGGTCTAAAAAGAAAAAAAATGACTCGGCAAAGTATCGCACTTTATGCCTACGTATTCCGGTCTGAAACGAGAAATCAGAGTCAACGTAGTTCGCCTAACTACGGGTAAAAGGGGGGAAGGTTGCTCGCCAAGATATCGCATCTTGTGCCTACGTACTTTCATACGGCATGAAAGATCAGAGCAAACGTAGTTCAGGCTACGGAAGACACAAGTTTGTTTGACAGTTTTTTATCTCCTTATGAAAGGGTTTTCCAGATTAAGGGTCCAAGAGGACAAAAACAGAGTTTGAATGTTTGTTTGAATTTTTTACGAAAGAACTATTTTTTTAGGATGTTCGCAATCTCCGTCGCACTAGAGACTATGACCCAGGAGTGGATGCCTCGTATGTCACCCAAAGGGTGCCACACTAAACATCCAGATTACTAGAGAGAGACCCTCCACCAACCTTTTCCCGGATAGCTTAAGGCTCGTAACGTACGACTTCAATTAACCTTATTACTGTATTTTTGAATTGTTTTGAGATGAGAAGAGAAAGATGCCCTAAAACTACGGTTGAAAGGGAATCTACCTACAATTATCACACATGGTTTAAAAACCTAATGTCTATCATAATTCCCTCTTGCACAGAGGAAATCAGAGATCCTAGAGGAAAACAGCAAAAGAAAGCAAGCAGTAAAAAGCAAACAGTAAAATGCATGCTATGCAACAGTACAAGCGAGGCAAGGGAGTCCTGCTCAACCTCAAACCTAAGAAAACAACAGGCAAGGGGAGACAAGCTCCACCTCAAACCTAAAGGTAAGCAACACAAGCAAACATATAATACAGCAAAGGAAAAACAGAGGAAGCAGCCCAAGCAACAACAACAATCTTCTACAGACAGCAACTTCAACCTTTAACAACAGCTCTGGTCAGCAAAATTGAATTGACAGCAAAGTTGACAGCAAAGAGTCTTCACCTTCAAGCTAGCTCCTATCTTCAAGCTTCTTCAATTCTTCATCTTCAAACTCTAGTAAGCTCCACAAGAAGAGAAATCATCATTGAGATCAAATTACAATGCTAGGAAACCTGATGAAGACCAAAGGAATTCATCAGGAATCAACATGGAAAGAAAGTGCATCCTCAAAAGTTCTACTCATTAAGGCATGTCACTCATCCCTCCAAAGGAGATATGGGGCTTCCTAAAGAGGACTTTGCATCATAGGATGAGGATAGAAGCAAACAATGCATTCTATTTTTGAGGAAAAGAAAAGAACTAGTTCTAATGGCTCTTCCTAAAACCTTAATCCTATAAGCTTCTAAAAAGCTCCTAAAAGAGAAAGAAATCTCCAAAATAAGCTCCACAAGCCAATCCACAGCAGCTACAAGATGTCTAGCACCTCTTCCAAAAAAGAAACCAAGCTCTTCAAGCTCCAAAGCCACAAACAAGATCAAACAAGGCAAGGCACCAAAGAAGGAACACCAAAAGAAACACCTACTTGTGAATTATATCTAAAATAGAAAACTAAGTTGTAAAAATCTAAGAAATTTCATAAGGGAACATGCATGTTTTAACATTCTAGGGTTCAAATGTCAAAGCCTAAATCAACTTCTAGGTCCACTAAATAAATCCTAAGTTGAATTGTGTCAAAATAAACCATAAGTTGGGAAGGCTCTAAACATCTCACCTAAAACAGAACCTACAATTGTAAAAAAAATCTAATAAAAATCCTAAGGGAGAATGCACATATAACCTACAACATACTCAAAAATCAAATTCAGAAACCAAACCAAAATATCAAACCAAAATCAACAAAACAGATAGGCAATTATGCAAAATTAAAGAAATAACATAAAAGAGAAAAATACAAATTAAATTGAAAAATGCATAAAAATGCAATTTATTGATCCCAGAAAATGACAAATTTAATTAGAAACATGGACATATTTTTAAAATATTTTTCTGATCAAAGATGAATTTATTATGATTTTTGGAATCAATATGCATTTAAAATAAAACTAAAATGAAATAAAAGAAATTAAAAACCAGGAAAATGTCATGAGCGTTGGATTGTTTGACAAAGTAATCAGATCGAAGAGCAATGAGCGCGTCCACGCAAGCATCCCAATCACACGCTGACTGGGATTAATGAAACGTTGCGTTTTTGGTTTTGGAGGCAAATCCTCAGATCAAATGCAAGCCACACGATGCGCATAACAAGTCAATCTTCAACAAGATCTGATGGTCCTCAGTCATCGTCCCCAATTCAAATGTCAAACGGAGGGTACTCACAGGTGGTGGCCGGAGAAGACCTCTGGTCGTCTTCTCCGGCGAGGTGGTGGTTACAGGCGACCAAACAACATCAAATCTTACATCAAATTCAACAAAATTTCACAAGGATCTCCAAAATCTCATCCACTTCCTCTAGATCTGGCTAGGTTTTGAAATTCAAAGGCAAACAGAAATGCTACCTCAATATTGATCATCACTAAACTCAAATCTAAAACCATAGGAATGATCCTCATGCTTCATACATTAACTTGATCTATCCAATTCAACTTAATTCCTTATGACCAGATCAAATCGTGCTCAAACAGAAATCACATGCCATCCTAATTTGTCTCTAATTGCTTCAATTCCAATCCAGAAACGACCTATGTCTCAACTAGATCCTAATAGCATGCACAACATGAACTACATCTTCATAGAATTGTGAGAAATTTGAAGATTACATACCTGGTGTAGATCTATGAACAGAGGCAGCTAGAGCTTGATTCAGCCTTCAAAAGTTTCCAGAATCACTCAAGGATGCAAGAGGAAGATGAAGAAACCTTCAATTTGATCTAAACTGGCTTAGAACTCAAAACCCGATCTGCACTTGCTTGCTTGCAAATTCACTTTCTCTCTCTGCTTCTACCACGGAATGAGCACCAACCTGAGTCTGAAATCATCAAATGACTTATATAGAGTGTGTCTATGGGCTTTTTGAGTCCAATCCAAGCCCAAATCAGTAATTCTAATTTTCTATTTTCTCTTCAAAATTCCCATGTGACAGTCGTGAATTGGCCATGGAAATTGTTCTAGAAGCTTCCTTTTCAATTGCAAAATGCCTTGTGAATGCAATGGGACCAAAAGGACTGCTTGAAATGCCTTGGTATGTGATTTGGTTATGTTACTTGCTTATGAAGAAACAACATTGTAACTCATGAAAATCTGCCTCAACTCAAAAATCTACCAATGTCATTGTGTTTGAAATAATATTTCCATTCAAAATGAGTATTTACTTGACATGTTTTGGTCACTTAACCATTAATTTAAAATTTTCAACTTTGAATCCTTTTAAAATCTTCCTTTTTAAGCCATTTCAAACCAAATCTTGATATGAGCCAAATCAATTCATCATGACTTCTTGGTTAGCCCAAAAACCACATTTTGAACAAGTTCCATGTTGAACAAAAATCCATTTGACAAGTGCAAGTTGTAGATTTTGACCTATGATTGAAAATGGCCTATAATCTCACTTTCCCAAAATACCCCTGACTTGTAAACCTCATAACTTGAGTTCTACAAATCAGATGGAAGACTTATAATACAATTTGGAAAGCTAAGATCATGAGGAACAATTTTCATGTTGTCCAAAAGTTCAGGTGAAACCTCCTTCTAGGTCAAAAATAGCTTTGAAGTCAGATGATTTTCACTGACAAATTTCAGAGGCATCTGAGGACCTGTAACTTGTCTGGACCATAACTTGAGTTATATAAATCCCCTTGAGAACTTCTAGTATTCAAATTAAAGGTATTTAGATTCTCTACAAGTTTCATGTTGGCCAAAGATCCATTTGAAACTTTCATCTTGACTTATGTGGTCTTGAAGTTAGGCACTAAACAGGGGATTTTACACTGAAACCCTAATTTAGCAACTTCCCACACTCTTGACTCTTCTTGACTTGATCTTGGCACAACACCACAAATGTCTCATCATACCATTTCATGAACTCCATGATCTAAAAGTAGGCTTTGATACCCTTCAATTGCACAGTTGACCTAGGATTGGCCCAGATGAAACCCTAATTGCTTGCACCTCAACTGTGGCTCTTGCCTTTGACACAATGACTTGATTGAGCTCTCCCATGGCCCTCTAGGAATTCTATGAGCTCCATACACATCCTCTTCTCATATTCAACACTCCACATCCCTCTTATGGTCTTCAATTGATCCTCAAGTTAGGAGAAAATCCATATGCAAGAATCTAAACTCTTAGGCACTCAAACCACTTCTTGATGACCTTGATAACTTCTCAATCTTGAATAAGACCTCTTGCTAGGCTTCTCTTGATAATAATCACACTTGATCCCCTTCTATATGAATGATATCATGATATGCAAATGATATAACTATGCAAATGTTAATGCAAATGAAACATAAACCAAGTAAGAAAAGGTTGAGCAAATTTTGGGGTACAACAGCTGCCCCTATTCAAACGGCTTGGACACGACTGGGTGAAGAGCGAACGACTTTCAAACAATCGAGGTAGAAGACGGTTGAATACCAAGAAACCCGGAAATTTTCCAACCACAGAAATAAACTGCGAAATTTGCTTATGGAACAACATCCGTTACACTGAACCCAGTTGTTACGGCAACAACTGATCAAACATCTGACAAATTTTGATTTCACCATCAACCCCCTATGTGACGCCACAAGCATCGAATTAACTTTACGAGAAACAACTTCGTCCACAACTAGACAAATTTCATCAACACGAGGAGAGACTCCATCACCACGGGTACAATTCCGTCCACAACTGGACTAAATTTCGTCGACACGAAGAACAATCTCTGTCAATCACAGGTAACGACTCTGTCAACACGGATAATAATCATTGTCAACACAGGTACAATTCCGTCAACACGGATAGTAATCACTGTCAACACTGGTACCAATTCCATCAACACGGATAACAATCACTGTCAACACAGGTAACAATTCCGTCAACACGGATAACAATCACTGTCAACACAGATAACAATTCCGTCAACACGGATAACAATCTCTCTCAACACAGGTAACAATTCCGTCAACACGGATAACAATAACTGTCAACACAGGTAACAATTCCGTCAACACGGATAACAATCTTCAAGATTTTCAAAACCGTTGTACGACAGTCTGAAGAATGCTTTGCTAGGGAATACGAGAAACCTACCCAAACAACTCTGTGGGGAAAAATTCTACTGGGGAAATCACTAGTGATAACTCCAAAAGTTTAAGCCATGAAATCTTTTAACGCTGACGTAACAGCAACCTGAGAAGAATTTCGCTGGGGAAGAAGAGAAACTTAACCAAGTAACTCTGTTAGGGGAACATGTGATGGGACGAACGTTATCATCACCTATCTCACGCTGAGAATTTGAATATCTAGAAATCCTTCCGAGCAAGAATCCCACTCCTCTACAGGGAATAACACCTGAAAACAAAGAGGTAACCAACCTGGCTTATGTTTCAGAATGCGTATGTTTGACAATGGCGTAATGCTCCATACGGCATGGAAATGCTACGCGTTTAGGTAGATGCAAATATGATGATATATGCATAATGCAAAGATGCCAAGGGCGCTTCAGCAAAATAAATGCTGAAGACAAAACCAAATCCGATGGGGATAAACAGGTATCACAAAGCATTCCAGCAAAATAAATGTCGGGAGCCAAATCAACTCTGTCGGGGAGAGACCAGACATCACAGAATTATTCCAGCAAAATAAATGCTGAAAAGGTGAGAACAACTTCCACTGGAAGGAAGAAAACAAAACCTGCTGGGAATAGCTCACAAACTCGGAGTTACGAACTCTGCTAAGGATGATCATCCTGACGAAAGAATGACAACCTGCTGGGGAGAAGGAAAAACACAGTCCTGCGCGGGGATAATCCTTCTGAACCAAAGACAACTTGGTTATATTTTGCGGGAGTTACCCATGCTGGAGATTGATTGTGTACATACTCATTGCTGGGAATGCACCTTCTGTTGGGGACATCAAGATCCACCGGGGATACTCTTCTGGGGAAGACAACCCCATATCCAGTAGGGATAAGTGCCATCTCAACTCTCTTTGGGATAAGATGTGACTTCCATCTACTGAGGAGCGTTATAATCACCATGTCATGGGACTCTGGCTGGGGAAACACAAATTCCCTGATTGTTTGCTTCAAAGGTGAGAACCCTGCAAAACACAAATGAGACAGAACAAATCTACACAACAAGATCTATCCCGGTTAGTATCTGTGACATTCGTTCAGTCAATTCGAAGTTTTAGCGATTATTGGCAAGGGCCAGCAAGTTTATGTACATGCAAGTTCATCAAAAACATCGGCGTTTTTCACAAATAAAACAGTAAAGAACAATCATCAAGTACTGAATAACATTCTTTATTGACAACGGGCCTGTAAATAGGCAAAATTTTGTACACTGGATGCAACTCCTGAAAAGAGGAAGTTACGCACAAGCAAATACAAATATCACAGAATCACAAAGAAAATTTGTATACATGTCCGCAACGTGGTACAGACAAACACCATGAGCTGATCCTCCTATGACTCGCCTGACTCTGACGCTTTCCCGATACTCGATCTTCGGAAGAGATTGTTTTGGATATACGACTTTCAGGTACTCCAAAACCACTAAGCAACACAGTATCAAACTCGGACCGCAGTCATTTGCTTTTTCAAATCCCTAACTTTTGCGTGAACCGCCCTGTGCGGGTTTTCAATTCACCGGGATACCCTTTTTTGCCGAAGTTGCCCTTTTCGGGTTTTCAACTTCGCGGGTGTACATTTTTTCAATTTTATCCCTAACTTTTGCTCGAACCTTTTATTATTTTTTATGGTTCGCCGGGATGCCCCATTTTGCCTGGACTCTTTTTTTTTTGGTCCAGCAGGTCTCTTTAAGCAAAGTATTTTTTAACTGCGTCCGAGTTCACAGGGGATGTAAAATCCTCACCATCCATGGTGGATAACAATAAGGCTCCTCCAGAGAAAACCTTTCTAACGACATATGGACCTTCATAATTGGGAGTCCATTTGCCCCTGTGATCTGATTGTGGAGGGAGAATCTTTTTCAGCACAAGATCGCCCGTCTAAAAGCTTCGAGGGCACACCTTCTTATCATAAGCTTTCTTCATCCGGCTTTGATACAACCGGCCGTATGCTAGAGAAGCCAATCTCTTCTCATCCATCAAACTGAGCTGATTTAGTCTATCTTTTACCCATTCCGCCTCATCAAGTTGGACATCGCGCAAAACCCTCAAAGAAGGAATCTCAACCTCCAATGGTAGGACAACCTCCATACCGTATACCAGTGAAAAAGGAGTTGCCCCGGTTGATGTGTGTACCGTCGTACGATAACCATGCAAAGCAAAAGGCAACATTTCATGCCAGTCCTTGTAGGTCACAACCATCTTCTGAACGATCTTATTTATGTTTTTATTGGCCGCTTCAACAACACCATTCATCTTGGGCCGATAAGGAGAAGAGTTGTGATGTTCAATCTTGAAATTCTGGCATAATTCTTTCATCATCTTATTATTCAAATTCGAACCGTTGTCAGTGATAATCCGCTCTAGGATTCCATATCTGCAGATAATATCCTTCTTGATAAATCTGGCTACCACCTGCTTGGTAACATTAGCATACAATGCCGCTTCAACCCATTTGGTGAAGTAATCAATAGCTACCAAGATAAAACGATGTGCGTTGGATGCCGTGGGCTTAATCTTGCCAATCACATCAATGCCCCACATGGAAAAAGGCCAAGGTAATGACATAACGTTCAGAGGGCTCAGAGACACATGAATCTTGTCTGCATAAATCTGACATTTATGACACCTCTTTGCAAACTTGAAACAATCTGTTTCCATTGTCAACCAATAGTACCCTGCTCGTAATAACTTTCTCGTCATTGCATGTCCGCCAGCATGCGTGCCAAATGTACCCTCATGAATCTCTTCCATGAGCAACTTAGCCTCTTTCTCGTCCACACACCGCAACAACACCAAGTCATGGTTTCTCTTGTACAAAACACCATCCGAATTCAAATAGAAATTACCAGCCAATCTCCTAAGAGTCTTCTGATCACGACTGGATGCCCCAACCGGATACTCTTGGTTCTTCAGGAAATTCTGGATATCATAATACCACGGTTTGCCATCGGAAGCTTCCTCAATGGCGAATATGAAAGCGGGCCTATCAAGGCGAGAAATAACTATCCTGGGAGCCTCATTCCAGAAGTTAACTTTATACATTGAAGACAACATCGCGAGAGCGTCTGCCATCTGATTTTCTGCTCGTGGTACATGGTGCAATTCCACCTTGTCAAAGAAAGGTAACAACCTCCTTGCATAATTCATATAAGGTATCATATTGGGCTGACGAGTCTCCCACTCTCCCTTGATCTGGTTCACAACTAGAGCAGAGTCTCCATACACATCAATATTTTTAATTCTCAGATCAATAGCTTCTTCGAGCCCCATAATGCATGCTTCATATTCGACCTCATTGTTGGTAACCGGAAAGGTCAATCTGGCAGTGAATGGGATGTGCGACCCATGGGGAGTAGTAATGATTGCCCCTATTCCACTTCCATATGAATTAACGGCACCGTCAAATATCAATTGCCATTTGGAACCCAACTTTGGACCTTCATCAGGCAACAACTCTTCACAGTCCTTCATTTTTAAGTACATGATATCTTCGCCAGGAAAATCAAACCTCATCGGCTGGTAATCATCAATTGGCTGCTCAGCTAGGTACTCTGACAGAACGCTACCTTTAATAGCCTTTTGAGAAACATACTGAATATCGTATTCTGTCAGTACCATCTGCCACCGGGCAATCCTTCCGGAAAGTGCTTGCTTTTCAAACACATATTTGATCGGATCCATCTTTGAAATTAGCATGGTTGTATGATTTAACATGTATTGCCTCAAACGTTTGGCAGCCCAGGCTAGTGCACAACATGTCTTTTCGAGCATTGTGTAACGGGACTCACAATTTGTGAACTTTTTACTCAAGTAATAAATCGCATGCTCTTTACGTCCAGTCTCGTCATGTTGACCGAGAACACAACCCATACTTTTCTCAAGAACCGTCAAATACATAATCAATGGTCTCCTGGCTACTAGGGGTATCAATATTGGAGGTTCCTGCAAATACTCTTTTATTTTTTCAAACGCCTTTTGACAATCTTCATTCCAGGTCACAACCTGATCTTTTTTCAATAACTTGAATAATGGTTCACACGTGGCCGTTATATGAGATATGAACCGAGCAATGTAATTCAATCTCCCTAAAAAACCACGAACCTCTTTTTCTCTTTTCGGCGTTGGCATTTCTTGTATTGCTTTTATCTTAGCAGGATCAACCTCAATTCCTTTTTCGCTAACAATAAACCCCAATAGCTTACCAGATCTCACCCCGAAGGTGCACTTGTTAGGATTCAGCCTCAACCTGAATTTCCTAAGCCTCTTGAACAATTTCAGAAGATTGACCAGATGCTCTTCCTCCGTCTGGGATTTGGCAATCATATCGTCAACATAGACTTCGATTTCTTTATGCATCATGTCATGAAAGAGTGTTGTCATAGCTCGCTGATATGTTGCCCCGGCGTTCTTCAAACCAAAGGGCATCACTTTGTAGCAGAACGTTCCCCACGGGGTAATAAAAGTTGTTTTCTCCATATCCTCCGGCGCCATCTTTATCTGATTATAGCCCGAAAAGCCTTCCATGAAGGAAAACACGGAGAATTGAGCGGTGTTGTCGACCAACACATCAATATGAGGAACCTAAAAGTCGTCTTTTGGGCTCCCCCTATTCAAATCTCGATAGTCCACGCACATCCGCACCTTACCATCTTTCTTTGGTACAAGTACTATATTGGCGACCCATGAGGGATAAGTTGTAACAGCCAGAAAACTGGCGTCCCACTGTTTCTGAACTTCCTCTTTAATTTTCACGGCCATATCTGGTCTAGTTCTTCTGAGTTTTTGCTTAACCGGCGGACATTCCTCACGCAATGGCAAACGGTGAACCACCATATCAGTATCCAAACCAGGCATGTCTTCGTAAGACCAAGCAAAGATATCACTATACTCTCGAAGCATCTCGATCAAACTTTGCTTGATATCACTTTGCAGTGCAACCCCTATCCGGATATTCCTGACAACCTCTTCGGACCCCACGTTGATAATTTCAATTTCCTCCTGATGAGGCAGAATGATTCTCTCTTCTTGTTTCAAAAGTCGAGTCAGCTCTTCTAATAAGTCATTATCCTCAACAATCTCTTCTTCTGCTTGAAATATCGGGTGCTCAAAGTCGAAGCGAGTCATAGGAAGTTCGTGATCGGTGTCGTCTGAAATATGAATCCTGCAATGATAACGGTTAAATGTTTCAAATAATGCAAACAAAGCACATAACCACGTTGCCATTTTATTGTTAAAGCAAAAACAGGAAAAGCAAGGATCACAAAATTTGCATGAGAAAAACGCATTTATTTAATGATTAAACAAAGTACACACATAAGCAGGTAACCCTGAAAACAGAATCACTATGCCCTGGGTAGGACACATGATTATACAATAATCGAGAAAACAAATCATTACTGTTTTGTAGTCACTTGGACAAGTTCCTGGATAGACCAGTTGCATAGGCTCTGTCCTGGCACGCTGGGCTTGATCAACGAGTCCATATCACAGTCACTGTCTTCGTCTTCGGCATCGGAAACAACATTAATCGTTTCATAACAGACTCCACCTGGAGTGATCACAACTGGCCCTTTGAACTTTGGCACGCCTGATGTGGAATATGACGACGTCGGGCGATATCCCAACCCAAACTTGTCCATTTTGACAGGAATTTCCAAGACTTGGCCCCATCCTTTAGTTTCTCCAGCCTGAACCACTGCCTGAGCGTCTTTGTATGAAGACATGGCCACCTCTGGCCCTTTGCTAGGTACATGAGACTTGTCCCTGATCTGCAACCCTTCAAAGGCTTGGCATGGCGTCTCGTGGATCTCCCCATCCACTTCGACGTACTTGAATGACGAAAGATGACTAACTAGAATGTCCTCCTCTCCGCAAATAGTAACAACATTGTCACCGACCATGTATTTAAGCTTCTAATGCAGCGTGGACGTCACAGCCCCTGCAGAATGTATCCATGGTCGCCCAAGTAAACAACTGTAAGCTGGATATATATCCATGATGTAGAATACAATGTCAAACACTTCTGGACCGACCTGGAGTGGCAACATTATGGACCCAAACACCGACCTTCTGGTCCCATCAAAAGCTCTCACGACCAAGTCACTTGGCGTGCATATGATTCCTCGGATATCTAGCTTCATCATAGCCTTCTTAGGCAACACATTCAAAGATGATCCGGTGTCTACAAGAACGTGCGACATAACAGTGCCCCGGCATTCCACTGAAATGTGCGAAGCCATATTATGATCCCGACCTCTAGGCGTCAAATCAAAGTCAGTAAACCCCAGGCTGTGTCCGGCATTCACATGCGCCAATACCCCCTCAAGCTGATTAACAGATACTTCCTGAGGTACAAAAGATGTGTCCAAGACTTTCAACAAGGCATTCCGATGAGCCTCGGAACAAAGCAACAAGGATAGGATTGAAATTTTGGAGGGCGTCTGCTGCAAGTGCTCCACAATCTTATAGTCGCTTTTGCGAATTAACCTCATAAACTCTTCTGCATCCTTGATTGATGTTTCTTTATCTTTCGCTTGGGAAGGTCCTCCTTCATTCACTTTGGCTTTGCCTTTAGCAATCCTCTCAGCCTCGATTTCAGGTGAAGTGAAAATTCTACATCTGCGGGTCATGCCTCCCGTTCCAACAAGGTTGCCCACTGCCCCTACCGGCTGGCTATCCACCTTAATCTTTTCCCCATTGCAAAAAGCTTCCAAACCATAATTCTACGAAATGGCTTTCGTACTTTCATAAGGAATGGTCCCTGCTTTCGTTATCGTGATAGTTGGCCGCTTGGCGGGCGCTGATATCGTAATAGTCTTTCATGGAATTGTAACTATTGCGACCTCTCCCTGCTTTTCAAATATTGCCTCAACAGGCTCCTCAACAGCAGTACGGTCAAATTGCAAAGTTCCCTCATCAATCATGGCCTGAATACCTCTCTTCAAATCAATATAGCCCTCTGGTCGGGTCCAACAATCCAAACAGTACTCATCACATCCAGGGAAGACCCCTCCTTTTAACAATCTGCTTTTAACATAGCTTAAAGGCGTCTTCAGATCATTTACGCTCATAACCAAATCCAAATCTTCTTCTGTCAGAATAGCATTCGCTCCATGATTCGGCATTGGTTGATGTACAATGTTGGGACCATCATGACTGAAGTTAATGACTTTACTATCAATCAAATCTTGGACTTTGTGTTTAAAAGCATGACAACTCTCGATATCATGTCCGGGTGCCCCAGAATGAAATTCACAATGCTTATTAGTATCATACCCATAAGGAAGTGTTTCTGTGGGCGGGTCCAATGTTCTCTTTTTGACCAGATTCAAACCTAATAGCGTTTGAAGCAGTTCTGCATACGTTGACGGAGGTGTATCAAATACCCTCTTTGGCTTCCCATTCTGAATCCTTCTCTGAGCAGGATTATGCCTTTGTTGTTGTTGTTGTTGTGGTTGTTGTCATTGTTGTGGTATAGGGATCGTCACACTAGCAACCTGTTGTTGAATATACTGATTCCTACCTCTACCTTGTCCTCGACCACCATACACTGCACCGGCGTCTCCTTGTCTTCTACCACCAAAGACCTTTTTTTCACCTCCAGCTGAGGTCGATTCACCAGCTTGAATTTTACCAATCTTAATGCCATTTTCAATCCCTTCTCCCATGAGTATCATGTTAGAGAAACTACCCATCGAGCAATTGAGCAATTTATCATAATACATCCCAGAGAATGTTCCAACAAAAATATCAATCAATTCCCTTTCAACCATAGGTGGGTGTACCCTTGCCGCAAGATCACGCCAACGCTGGGCATACTCCTTGAAACTCTCCCCGTTCTTTTGTGAAAGACTTTGAAGCTGGACCCTATTTGGCGCAAGGTCACTGTTGTATTGGTAGTGTTTGACGAAAGCGTCAACCAACTCTTTCCAACTTCCGATCTGTGCAGGCTCTAGTCCCATGTACCATTCCAGCGATGGTCCCGACAAACTATCTTGGAAAAAATGCATAAGCATCTTCTCATCATCAGAGTAAGCAGACATCCTCTGGTAATATGAACGCACATGAACCCGTGGGCATGTATCCCCTTTATATTTATCGAAAGTAGGAGCTTTGAACTTCAATGGCACCCTCAGCCCAGGAACCAGCCCCATGGTGGCTATGTCCAAACCTGCAGAATTTTGATTGGCTATACCTCTTATCTGTTCCTCCAGCATTTTAATCCTCCAATCATTATCAGTGGGACCTTCAAAACCCATGCCTTGCCCAGAAAAGGCATCTTCCTGACGATCTCTGTCCCAATACGGACCCTCATTACCATACCCGTCATAAGCAACATTACGACCATATCCTTGTTGATTTAAGTTAGGACCACGTCCTCTATTGCCAAATCCTTGATTAGCCCCGCCTGGTCCAAAACCAACATTGAAAGGACCCACCCCAGCACCATTAGTATTCACATTGCCAAACCCAGCATTGCCGTAGCCATTATTACCATAACCTTGATTGTTATCGCCAAACCCTCCGTTGCCGAAGCCCTGATTATTAAATCCATCATTGCCATCCTGATTGCCAAAGCCAAAACCCTGATTGTTGTCACCGAAACTAGTATTGATACCAACATTCCTGTTGGTTTCCACGTTCCCATTGCCATTATCAGCATTTCCATTACCAGCGTTGCCGTTGCCATTGCCGATACCAGTCTCACTACCATTTGGTATCACTTCCTCCCTGCGAGGGGTCTCAACACGAACAGAGTTATATTCAGTATTACCAGCCGCTCGCTCCAGCAGTGGTTGCACCAGAGTTTGAAGATGTTCCTAGCCCTTGGCCACAACCTCCATAGCCTGCATGAATTGGGCCAACCTATCCCGGATCTCCTGCATCTCAGCTTGTACCTGGTCCATGATCTTCTTACAATTGCTTCTTGTAGCGTACCAGTGAGTTCTCTGTTCGTCAATCTTGAAACGACCTGAAAGACGCAGGAGATAAGATTCGAGCTCAACAAAGTACCTGCCATGCAATATGAAGATGCAAATGCAAACATGTAAATATGCAACAGGTTAATTTCCCCCCGATTCTAGTTCCGGAGAAGAAGCCATAACGACAATGGAGTCCCAAGTAAGCAAGCTCAGAATCAGAAACCTCATACATAAACAAAGGCCAAGAGGCAGAGTACAAAGATAAAACCGAATACAACTGAAAAGATCTCGGCCAACAAGCCTGGTGATGGTCAAAATACAAGCACGAATAACATACAACAAGAGAAAAACAAAGATAAATCAGGACGGATGGCGCGCCTGGACATCTCTCAATAGCCTCAACGTCTCCGGATGACCTGGTCTGGAGAGCAGTTCCTGTATCAGTAATGCGTGTCGCCTAACAGTGGATCTCAGCTTTTTGGCATCCTCTACACAGGCTCCCTTGCCAAAACACTCATCAAGCCTGCATCTTTTGAAGCCAGCCTTCAGTTCACAACCCCTCATTTCTTTGACCATATTGCTCACTCTAAACTCAGCGTCACGTCTAAGTGATGCCTCTTCAGCAATCTTCACATCCTTAGCGCTGAGCTGCTCCTCTAACCGGGAAATCTACAGCTTCAACTCATCTTCACGCTCCTTCCGGCTAGTAAGCGTGGCATTCCACAAAAATTCCCATTTGGAAAGTCGAGAATAAGCCTTGTTCAGAAGCTCTTTCTTAGTAGCAAGCACACTACTAACACCATTCAGGGCTACTCCCACCTTCTCTCTCCTGCTGGTCTCTTCAGTCAAATCTGAACCCAACATATTAATCATCTCAGTCTGCTTCTTCAAAGTGAAGGTTGCCTCACTCTTCTCATGCCGAAGCTGGAAAATCTCTTTCTCTAACTCTTCATTTGCTCTTTGCAACTCTTCCTTTTCAGCCAGCAGCTTGTTATACTTCTTAATCTCTACTAAAGTAGGTTCCTCAATCACCGGAGGATACAAAGACTCTACAGCAGGATATGGCATCAAAGAAGTCCTAGCTCTCTCATGGATCTAGAGCCGATAAGGATTATAAGCTCGACTGTCACTCTTGCCAAGCAATGTCTTTCCTCTTCTGTGAATATTACCCCAAGCATGCCTCAATCTGACCAAAACATCTCCATCTAATAAACCCGTGAGATACAAAGATTCCTGTATCTCGTCTTCAACCGGAGAGTCCCTCAAAGCATAGCCAAACTGTCTCACAAGCAGAGAAGGGTTATAGTTAATACAACCTTTCCGTCCAATCAAAGGAACGTTCGGAAAGCCACTGCAACTATATATAATATTCACTTCGAGCAGGTTCCGATCAAACCAAACAATATTCTCAGCACACAATCCCATCAATCGGGAAGACCAATCTAAAGTACCAGCAGTATCAACAAAAGGTCCCGTCTTAGGAAGATGTCCCTGAAACCACCTGTATAGAAGAGGTACACAGCAAGAAACATTCTTTCCCCGACGCTTCTCATTCTTATAGTGAATAGAATGATAAACGTCACCTAAGAGAGTAGGCACCAGATTCTTCGAGGCAAGAATAAAGAAAGCATCTGAGTCAACAAAATCAGGAAAGTTGGGGAACAAGATAATCCCATAAATGCAAACAGCCAAAATAGCATTAAAGACAATCCAACATCCATCCTTCGCACACTGCGTAGCCTTCTCAACCAAATAAAAAAGATGAAAACCATAAGCTCCATTCAGCTTGACCAAACCTCCGGGGAACTCAGAAGCATCTAAACTGACAATCTCAGCAAGCTTAGCCAACTCAGGCTCAGTATCCTCGTGAATAAAAGGCATCTGATCTAACACAGGAACTCCTAGCATATCAGAATACTCCTCCAAAGTAGGGGCCAAAATATAATCGGGGAACAAGAAGCATCTCAACTGAGGCTCGTAAAACTGCATCAAGGTATGCAATCCAGTCATCTCAAACACAAAAGGTCTGCTCAACAAACTGAACAGTTTCCCATAAGACTCTCTAAACTCAGCCCTCACTCTCTGATCTGGTAGAGCAACCAACCGCAACAAGGAACTGATATCTGGAGAAGGCAACTTGTAAGCAACTGTCCTCTTCAGGGACTCCATGTCTGGCAAGAAGAACACTAGAATCTGAGGGGAAAGAACACACCTGCAACATAAATACACGTTAATGAAATGCAAACATGAAAATGCAAATGCATATGCAGACAGGGGATCAAGTGCAATGATGAAGAATTGTGATGTGCTGTACTGCAGCTTGAGAACCATCAGATCTTCTCCTCAAACCAAACCAAACACAAAAGAACCCTCACAACCAATTCTCACTGACAAAGACAAACCAGGTGTTCTGAGGCTAGAGTTTTCCTGCAGAAAGACCCACCTACCCCTCACAGGTATGTACTTAACTCGCAGACGAGGTACGACATCCTATGCGGTCATCAGCGTCACAGACTTTCAAGAGCGATGATACGATACCCAGAAGGTGTGGCATCATCATCCCTTGAAGAGGCCTCACTTAGCCGAATCCCAAATGATAGGTCCCCAGAGTCGACAACCCTCAAATCCAACAACCTGTCGAGCCCAAAGGGCCAGGCAAGATGCCATCAAAGAGAATCTCGTCTGAGTGCAGATTTCGTAGCTAGCTGGTGCGAGAAAAGTAAGCAGGCTAGCCACTACTTTCTACTTCTAAGTCTATGTGCACTCAAGCCCAGGTCCGGCTTATCTCTCAAACTAACCCTCTACCCACAGCACAATAACAATAATATATAGTATTGAAAATAAAGACAGAAAGATAAATACATACAAAACCCCAGACGGGAAAACAAGCGCTAGGATTGACTCACATAGGGAACTGTTGGAGTCGCCAGCAGAGTCGCCAGCAGAGTTGCCAGCAGAGTCGCCAGCTGTCGCTACTGCGAAAATCGGCGCCGGCCATGACAGAAGAGTCGCCACCGTGCGTTTTTTATCCCACAAGAGGGAAAGGAAACGCTCAGAGAAAACCTAACGCAAAGAGGGAAAGGAATGGTCATTGCAACCAAATCCTGGATTCGGGAGTCGGTTACTCAAGGGGAAGGTATTAGCACCCCTCATGTCCGTCGTACTCGACGGAATCCACGCTTGTTTGCTATCTAAGGGTGTGTTTATCTATCTACTCTAGAGGTCCGGTCTAAAAAGAAAAAAAATGACTCGGCAAAGTATCTCACTTTATGCCTACGTATTCCCGCCTGGAACGAGAAATCAGAGTCAACGTAGTTCGCCTAACTACGGGTAAAAGGGGGAAGGTTGCTCGCCAAGATATCGCATCTTGTGCCTACGTACTTTCATACGGCATGAAAGATCAGAGCAAACGTAGTTCGAGCTACGGAAGACACAAGTTTGTTTGACAGTTTTTTATCTCCTTATGAAAGGGTTTTCCAGATTAAGGGTCCAAGAGGACAAAAACAGAGTTTGAATGTTTGTTTGAATTTTTCACGAAAAAACTGTTTTTTTAGGATGTTCGCAATCTCCGTCGCACTAGAGACTATGACCCAGGAGTGGATGCCTCGTATGTCACCCAAAGGGTGACACACTAAACATCCAGATTACTGGAGAGAGACCTTCCACCAACCTTTTCCCAGATAGCTTAAGGCTCGTAACATACGACTTCAATTAACCTTATTACTGTATTTTTGAATTGTTTTGAGATGAGAAGAGAAAGACGCCCTAAAACTACGGTTGAAAGGGAATATACCTACAGTTATCATGCATGTCTATCATAATTCCCTCTTGCACAGAGGAAATCAGAGATCCTAGGGGAAAACAGCAAAAGAAAGCAAGCAGTAAAAAGCAAACAGTAAAAGGCATGCTATGCAACAGTACAAGCGAGGCAAGGGAGTCCTGCTCAACCTCAAACCTAAGAAAACAACAGGCAAGGGGAGACAAGCTCCACCTCAAACCTAAAGGTAAGAAACACAAGCAAACAGACAATACAGCAAAGGAAAAACAGAGGAAGCAGCCCAAGCAACAACAACAATCTTCTACAGACAGCAACTTCAACCTTTAACAGCAGCTCTGGTCAGCAAAATTAAATTGACAGCAAAGTTGACAGCAAAGAGTCTTCATCTTCAAGCTTCTTCAATTCTTCATCTTCAAACTCTAGTAAGCTCCACAAGAAGAGAAATCATCATTGAGATCAAATTACAATGCTAGGAAACCTGATGAAGACCAAAGGAATTCATCAGGAACCAACATGGAAAGAAAGTGCATCCTCAAAAGTTCTACTCATTAAGTCATGCCACTTGTTGCACCCCAAAATTTGCCCAACATTTCTTTACCTTGCTTATGTTTCATTTCATGCACATTAGCATTATCATTTGCATTTCATTGACATGTATGCAGTAGATCAAGAGGTATGATTACCAATCAAGGTCTACACAAGAGTTTGAAGCTAGCTAAGAAGGTTATTCAGCTGCTCAAGGGTTGATATCCTTGCCAGAAGAGTTAAGATATCCTCAGAGAGAGTGGTTGAAACCAAGAGTGGGTCTCCTAACTTGAGAGTTGTGGGAAGTCATCAGATGATTCTGAAGCCATGAAGATGGACTTGAAGCCTTGAGAGAGCTCATGAGAAGTTTTGAAGATCACTTTGAGGCCTAGACAGGTCATTGTGTAAGATTAAGAAGGCTCAGCCATGAGTGGTGCAACTAGGGTTTGACTGGGTCAACCCTAAATCAACTGATGATTTGAAGAAAGTTGAGACCTAACCCAAGAGCCATGTGATAATGGATTGATATATTGAGATGTTATAAGGATGATTCCAAGGTCAACTCATCATGATTGAAGAGTTTGAGAAGCTTCTAGCTAGGGTTTCTAAGGCTTGACAGTGTAAAATCCCCTAGTTTGACCCCTATCTTCAAGGAAATTTAGCTCAAGATATGATTGTCATCTTATCTTGCCCCCAACATGAATGTTGTAGAACATGGTCTTAGATTTAATTTGAGTGCTAGAAGTCCTTGATAGGATTTGTAGAACTCAAGTTATGACTTTAACAAGTTACAGGTCATTTGAGGTATGTGAATTTGGGGGCTTGAAAGTTACCCAACTTGCATCAAACTTTTGCCCTAGAAGGATGATTCCTATGAACTCTTGGTCAACATGAATGTTGTTCCTTATACTATTAGATTTCTAGATAGTACTAGAAGTCCTTGATAGGATTTGTAGAACTCAAGTTATGGCTTTGACAAGTCAAGGGCATTTTGGTCATTTGGAGATTATAGGTCATTTCAAGCATAAGGCCATAACTCCTATTTCCAAGCTTCAAATGGCAAAATGTTCAACATCAAACTTGTTCAAAATGATGTTTTAAGGCTAGTCAAGAGGTCATGAGATGTTGGAAATGCTTGTAGCTCAAAGTTGCAAAAATGACCTAAAATGAGGGTATAAGTTAAATGAACCAAAGTTGGAAATTGATACTTTTGATCTACATATCCAAACCAAGGCATGTAATAGGTCATTTTGACTCTAAAACACATTTTAAGAACATTGGTTTAGCCACAATTTTGAATTGAGGGTTAATTTGAGGACTTGCTTTGAAAAGTAGTTACTTACATCTTAAGTAACATTTGCAAAACCAAAATGCAAGGCATAATCAAGGTCCCTTGCAAGCCAAACACTTCCAAAATGTCACTAGGGGAGAAATTGGAAGGGAATGGGATTGATTTCAAGCTGTTAACAGGATTATGCACACCATGGCATATAAGTGAACTTCTCATGTCATGAGAGATTGAATTTCTCCTTGGAAGGATCTAGAGCTTTCTAGATCATCCCTACACACTCTATATATGGAATAGAAGTGGTTCAGATCACTTTTTGGTGAGAATTGAGAGGAAAAAGAGAGAGTGAGATTTGAAATTTCCATTTTGCAACTGAATTCGGTTACTCCAATTGAGTTCATTTCAATCCATTCTCTTGATCCCAACAGCTTCCATTTGCATTGTTGAATGATCCCAGAGTGAAATCATAGCAAAAGCATTGAGGATTTGAGTGTTAGCATTTGGATTTTTCAACCTGCAACTCACTATCGGGTTTCAAGTTCCAGGAGGTTTCAACCAGTTCTTGTGCATACAGAAGCAAGGAAATGATCCATTGATCGTGTCTGGAAGGTTTGAGAGCCTGATTTGAAGATTTTGCGCATCTGTTCATCAAGAATTGACAGGTAAGTAAACTTCTTCCTCCTGCATGAATTAGGTAGAATTAGCACGGTTTGTTAGGTTAGAATGATTGTAGGTTAGTATGTGGAGCTTTCTGGTAGCATTTGGTGAGGTTTGGTGACAATTATTGGAGTGACCAAATTTCTGTTCTTGATCATATCTTGGTGGTTCTTGAGAGTTAACCCTAGCTAGATGGTGGAATCAACTCAGGATAACATGGTGATGATGTTAGACACTTTAATTTGGAGAATGGTGATGATTGGATCTTGGTCAGTTTTTGAGCTTTTGATCGTGTTTTGAGAATGGTGATGATTCAATAAGAATGATTGACATGGTTAGAATCAGGGTGAAAAATGGAGTGGATTAGGGTTTTAGAGTTTGTTTTTTAGTGAAGATTTGATGGAGCCCGAGTTGGAGAGGATGAGTGTTCTTCACCCTGCATCCATGGCGTTTCTCCCTCCATTTTTGGTTCAAATGAAGAAGATGAATGGGACACCATTGGATTAGCATGAAGACTTTGACTGAGGGCATGATCCAACGGCCACACATGCGTCTGAATTTGTGAAGAGTTTGAACTAAAATGAAACGCAGCGTTTCATTTAAGTTGTGTTTTGGGCTTTGTGAAATAACTGATAACCACACCCCCCTAATAGCCCAATCCATGAATTGAACTGCTTTTCATTACTATCTGCACCGCGCGCTTGGTTATTTTATTTTGATTTTCTTTATTTTTTTCATTTTTATTCATGGTTATTGATTAAATCATAAAAAATGGAAAATAGCTCAATTAACCCCATTCTTTTTGCATTAGATTCATGATAGGGTCTAGTATTTTTTTAGAGAAAAAATATTTTTATTTCATGCATTTTCTGATTAATGGGAATTTTTACATTTTAATTGATATTAAAATAGTCATGCTTGATGCTTGATATTGTGGAATTTTGTGTGATCATGTGATGATGATTTTGATCCTGATTTTTTGTGAGTAGTTAGCATAGATATGCATAATCCTCATAGATTTTTCTCACATTTTTGTGATGAACATAAGTGGTAGTTTAGGTTGAAACCTTTATGTGCTCCATTTTTAGGGTTTATGGTTGATACCTTTGGATTTAGGACTTAATTTTAGGACTTAATTTTAGGACTTAATTTTAGGACTTAATCGATGATTTAGTCCCTGGTTTTTGTATGAGGCATTCTTAATTGAATTAGGATCCCTTAGGATTTTTTGTAGAAATTTATAAGGTAGTTTACTATTTTTGATTGATTTTAGATTAAGTGCTAGTTTTAGATGATTCTAATGCACTAACTTGACTAGATTAACTTATTTAGTTCCCTTAGATTAGGGTTTTGTTTCTCTTAATCTTGGATGGTGTTGAAGGCAAGTTGAAGATGCATTGGATTGCTTGAAGAGGCTTGGATTTGAAGATCTTCCCTTCTTTGGGTGTAGTTTTGATTAGGGTAAGATTAGGGTTTTGTAGGCAGAGCTTCTAGATAGTTCTCTTCCTTCATAAACATGGATGATGTTGATCACTTCCATTCTTCCCTATGATGAAAGGTCCCTTTGTAAAGGCCTCATCCATCCTTTGGTAGGATGTGTGGCTCTTTGCAAATTGGTAGAACCTTTGAGGGTCCCTTTCTCTGATGACAAGATGCTCAGTGGTGACCTTTGGTCTTCACTCTGGTACCAGTCATCCCAACTTTGCTCTGGATAAATGAATCTTTCTCCCTTGTTAGAGGATGGAGTTCCTTGCTTGAAGAAGATTGAAGTATGGAGTTGATACTTCTTTGTGTTTGAAGATTACTTTGAGAAGCTGAAGCTTGTAGATGAAGAGGACCAAGTTGATGTTGGTAAAGAAGAGAGAGCTGAAGCTTAAAGACCAAGTTGATACTTATGTTGATGCATGGAGAGCCTGAAGGAATCAAGTTGATACTTGTGAAGAAGATACAATTGAGATTGAGTGAAGAGCTGAGGCTTGAGGATTAAAGGATAAGTTGATACTTATGTTGATGCATTGAGAGCCTGAAGGAATCAAGTTGATACTTGCAGTTAGGAGTGAAGCCTGAAGGTGGAATTGACTGAAGAGCTGAAGCTTGAAGAAGAAAGAATAGGTGGATACTTATGTGGAAGCTTGAAGAAGCAAGTTGATACTTGCTATTGAAGATGGTAGCCTTGAAGAGCAATTGAAGTCTGATGACTGGACTGCTGTCAAGTTGGTTTAGTTGTAGGAGCTGTTGATCTGTTTCCTTTCTTGTCTGCTTGCTTTCTGCGCAACTGTATTGATGTGCCTTGTTTGACTTGCTTGATGCATTAGAATAAGTCCATATCTAGACTGAGGTAAGCTAGGAGCATGATTGCACTAGAGGTTGAGTTGCTCCCTCTGCTTGTATTTTTATTGTATGGCTTTGCTTGCGGGTATTCGGTAGAGCCCAGCTCCCTTGCCTATGTGGTTTGTGTTTGCTTGATAGCATTTCATTTATTCTGTATGATTACAGTTATTCATATTTGGCTTGAGGTTGAGATGAGCTTGTGGAGGCTGATGCCCCACACATATTTCCTCCCTCACTTGCATTGCATGCATTTTACAGTCGTTTACTGTTTACTGTTTAAGCTGATGCTTTATCTGTTTCTGTTTATCATTGACATGATCCCCTAGGAATCTCACTTCCTTTGATAAGGAAGTGATGATTAGAACTTTAGGTTGAAACCTATGCATGATAACTTCTAGGAGTTCCCTGTTTCAAACCTCAACCATAGGATGAATCCTTGGCATGACAACATTAGGACTTGATAGTCTCCCCTTAGTTGAGCCTGTTCTCTCTTCTCATCTCAAAACAAATAAAAATACAATAATAAAGGTTAACTGACATCGTACGTTACGAGCCTTAAGCTATCTGAGAAAGGATTGTTGGAGAGTTTCTTTTCAACAGTCTGGATGTTTAGTATGGTACCCTTTGGGTGACATGCGACGCATTCACTCTCAGGTCATAGTCTCTAGTGCGATTCTAGTTGCAAACAAACATAAAAAACAGTTCTTCCGTAAAAGACAGAAAACAAACTTCAAATCTTTTTGCCCCGTGGGCCCGTAATTCAAAGGAAGCTTTTCTGAAGAAAAGAGTGACGTTAACTCCCAGTTCTACCGCAAATGGTAACGCCTAAGTCTCCAAGGGTCGAGCTGCGTACATCCAACTGCTGGAACTGTTTGTTAACCCTACTCGATAAAACAGATGAATCTGAATCCCCGTAATCCATATTATCCCGAACTATGTAAGCTCTGATCTCTCATACCTGTTGAGAGTACGTAGGCACAATACTGACGTATTGGCGAGCCACCTTCCCCATAACCCGTAGTTAGGCGAACTACGTTGACTCTGATTTCTCATTCTCTGATGAGAATACGTAGGCATAAAGTGCGACGCTTTGCCGAGTCATTTTCTTTTCTTTTCAGACCAGCCTTGATAGGTAGATAGATGAAACCAACCCGTCCAGTAAACACAACAAGCGTGGATCCCATCAAGTACGATGGACGTGAGGGGTGCTAATACCTTCCCCTTGCGTAACCGACTCCCGAACCCAGACAACGGTTGCGACGACCTTGTCTTATACCTTTTCGTCAGGTTTTTCCGATCGTTTCCTTTGCCGTTCTGAGGGATAAATAATGAATGGTGGCGACTCTTCTGTTTTGCCGGCACTTTATTTTCTCGGTAGCGACAGCTGGCGACTCTGCTGGGGACTTGATAGTTTCCTAGGGATCCAACGTCCCATATGCGAGTCAGTTTGGGGATCCAACGACCCCTGCGAGAGTCAATCCTAGCGCTTGTATGATTACTTGTTGGGTTGTGTTTATTTATCGCATTTTATTTCCCGCACTTTATTTTCAGTATGATATGATTATCTGTGCTGTTGTGGGAGGGGCATTCTGATGAGTGAGAAGCTAGACCCAGGCTTGAGTGAACTTAGCATTAGTTGTGGAAATTAGTGGGCGCGTGCTTGCTTTGCAGGCACTAGTGTCTCATGAAATCCACGCTCAGACGAGGTTCTCCCAGTTGACTTCTTTTTCAACCCTTTGGGTTGAGGGGGTTGTTGGTTTGGAGGATTGTCGACTCTGGGGACCGATCATTTGGGATTCAGCCGAGTGAGGCCGCTTCATGAGCTGGTGATGCCACACCTTCTGGGTATCGTATCACCCCTCTTGAATGTCTGTGACGCTGATGACCGCATAGGATACCGAACTTGTGTCAGTTTAGGTCCATACCTGTGAGCAGGGTCGGGTTTGTTGCAGGAAACCTTAACCTTCAGACTACCTGGTTTTCTTGATAGTGAATCAGTTTTGTTGGTACCAGAGGTTCTCATCACCAGATATATGATTGTTCTTGACAGAGCAGAGTTATGGTCCTGTATCAGAGGGCCTTATTTTCAGATGTATGTTTGTTCTTGACAGAGCAGAGTTATGGTCTAGTATCAGAGGACCTTATCTTCAGAGATATACGTTTGTTCTTGACAGAGCAGGTTTTTGATTGGGATCAGAGGATCTCATCAGCAGGTGTATGTTTGTTCTTGACAGAGTAGATTTATGGTACCGTATCAGAGGTCCTTATTATCAGATATGTGTGTTCTTGACAGAGCAAATTTGTGGTCCGATACCAGGGTTTTCTTCTTATCAGATTTTGTTGATACAGAATCTCCACAGCACAGTTGTCTTGATCTCCTGCTGCATGACTGCATTTTACATTGCTTTGCATACTCATTTGCATTTCATTAACGTGTGTCTATGTTGCAGGTACCGTTTCCCCCGATCCGGGATTTCTTGCCTCCTATTGTGTTATTATGGGTTCTCTGAGGAAGACCGTGGCTTACAAGCTCCCCGCTCCTGATGTTGTTCAGTTGACTGGTTTAATTGCTTTGGCAGATGATTCTGTGAGAGATGAATTCAGAAAGTCTTACGGTAAACTGCTCAGTTTGGTTCATAAACCCTCTGTGTTTGAGTTGAATGGGTTGCACGCTCTGGTGCAGTTCTACGACCCTCCGTTGAGATGCTTTACTTTCCAGGACTTTGTTCTCGCACCCACACTAGAGGAGTATGTTGATTTGTTAGGTGTGCCTATCAAGAGTCAGATGCCTTTCGTTCATAGGGATGCTGAGCCTAATCTGGCTAGTCTAGCTCCGTCACTTCATTTGGATGCCTCCGAGTTGGTGTTGTCTAGTTGGAACAAGGTTCCCGGTTTCTCCTTGCAGTTCTTAGTGGGGAAAGCCCAGCAGTGCGCCAAAGACGGATGTTGGGTCGTGTTCAACGTCATCCTCGCTCTGTGCATATATGGCATCATTCTGTTCCCCAATATGCCCGACTTTGTAGACTTCGACGCCTTCCACATCTTTGCTTCAGGGAATCCAGTCCCTACCTTGATAGGAGATGTCTACCATTCCGTCCACTACAAAAACGAGAACATAAGGGGTAAGAATGTCTCGTGCTATGTGCCCCTACTCTATAGATGGCTTGATAGTCACTTACCCAAGAAGGGTCCATTTGCTTCGTCTGCAGCCACAACTGAGTGGTCCGAGCGTTTGATGAGTCTATCAGTGGAGGATATTGACTGGTTTGATAGAGATAGGTTGGGTACCGAGATCATCTTCAGCTGCAGCGGGTTTCCGAACGTGCCTTTGATAGGCAAGAAGGGCTGCATAAACTATAATCCATCTCTGCTGGTCCGACAGTTTGCTTACGCTTTGAGAGCTCCGCCGAAGGATGAAGAGGTGCAGGAATCTCTGTACCTCATTGGTCTTCTCGAGGGGGATACGTTGTCTAAGCTTTAGCGCGCTTGGAATGGTATCAGTAAGCGAGGAAAACCATTGCTGGGAAAGAGTAATAGTCAGGCCTACGCCCCATATGTGACTTGGATCAGAGCCAGAGCAGATGCTATAGGGATTCCGTTTCCTCCTGCCAAGCCAGAAAGCCCTCCAGTGATTGAAGAGCCTACCACCGTGCCTATTCAGCAACATAATCAGGTGTTAGCTGAGAGAGATGAATTGAAGAAGGCAAATGAAGAATTGGAGAAAGAATTGGCGCAACTCAGAAGCGAGAGAAGCGAAGCCGTTCATTCCTTCAAGAGGCAGACCGAGCTGGTGAACCAGCTGGGGACATATTTGACTAAGCAGATAGCTGAGCACGAGCGCATGGGTCGAGACTTCAAAGCTGTCAATGATGTACTGGCCACTAAGAAGCAGCACTTGGACGAAGCGTATCGGAGGATATCCAAGTTTAACCAACATTGGAAGGCCACCCTAGCCAACAGGAAAGAGCGGGAGGATAAGCTGATGCAACAGATCTCCAAGCTAAAAGCCCAAGTGAAGGCTAGTGAGAAGAGGTTTGATGAAGAAACCGCTCGCAGATATGCCGCCGAAGTCCAGCTCAACAGAGCTCTCGCTAACCTGAAGGAGCGCAAACTGACGTTTGAGTCCAAGAAGCGGAAGCTAAAAGATTGTTTCGGCGAAGGAGCATGGGAAGATTCGGTCAAAGGTCTTCAGTACACCATTATGCAGAGAGAGTTACTCGTCGAAGGGTTGCTCACTCGGCCTGATCATCCAGAAACGAGGAATTTGTTAGAGGAGTTTCGTGCCCGTGGCCGTGCTTGACTATTTGTATTCCTTTCGTTTTGATAGTTGTTGTATGCTGACCATCACCAGGCTTGTTGGTCGAGGTCATGCTATTGATTCTGCTTGTACTCAGTGACGCTATGTACTGCCTTGATGGGCTTTCTTCTTTATATATGAGATGTTATTTCCACGACTGGACTCGAACTTCTTATTGTCAGCACTGGCACTCAGGCACTAGGATCGGGGGAAATCTCCCTAGCGCACAGACACACGTTTGCATTTGCATGAAGCATTTTCATAACGAGCACTTTGTCGTTTTTCCTAACCCTTTTGTATTTTCAGGTTGTTTCAGGTTGTTCCAGGATTGATCAGAGACCTATCCACCGCTATCCGACCAGAGCAAATCAAGCCAGAGTTATGGAGCAAGTGCAAACTGACATTCAGGAACTCCACGAAAGAATGGACCGCTTCATGGAGCTCATGTAAGCGGTCGCCAATGGCCAGGATCAGCTCAGAACCTTGGTTCAGCCTCTGATTTCAAGGGTTGATAGCAATGGCGTACTCCATGGTGGGACCGTGCCTACCCCTCCACCAGTTGAAACTCCTCAGGGTGGCGTCCCCGTGACCGGGGGGAATGGCAGTGCCAACGACAATGTGATAGCTAATATGGGACTCAATGGTAATACGACGGGCGTCGGTAATGGGAATTTTGAAGCTAACGTCAATGTTGGGCTGGGCAACAGCAACACAGGTGCTGGAAATCTGTTCGGGCCTCAGCCATGGTTAGAAGACCGTCAAGACGATGTGTTCTCTCAGAGAGGTGCTGAAGGTGAGCTGACTGCTGAAGCACGACTTAGGTTCAAGGCCCTCGAGGACAAGATGAGGAACATCGAGAACCAGAACACCCTGGGTGTTGACATGTCCAAGTTGGGACTGATTGCTGATTTCAAGGTGCCTCCCAAGTTCAAGGTACCTGACTTTGAAAAATACAAGGGCACCACTTGCCCTCGCGTCCATTTGAGATCATATTACAGAAAAATGTCCGCTCATTCTGAGGACGAGAAGTTGCTGATGCACTTCTTTCATGACAGTCTGTCCGGACCCTCCCTCGAATGGTACATGAGTCTGGAACCTACCAGTGTGCGCACGTGGAAGGAACTTGCTGAAGCATTCGTGCACCACTACCAATATAACAGTGACTTGGCCCCGAACCGAGTCCAACTGCAGAATCTGTCGCAAAGGAACAACGAAGGGTTCAAGGAATACGCCCAGCGGTGGCGTGAATTGGCAGCCAGGGTTCAGCCGCCGATGGTTGAACGTGAGCTTGTGGAAATGTTCGTAGCCACCCTCCCAGGGGTTTATTATGAGAAATTGGTCAGCAGTATGTCCGGAACCTTCTCAGACCTCATTATCACGGGTGAGCACATTGAAAATGGGATCAAACTAGGGAAAATTCAAGGTGATTCATCCTCAGCTGGAGGAGGCGGAAAGAAACCTTATGGTGGCAAAAGACGGGAAGGAGAGACGAGCGCCGTGTCCAACGCTCGAAGGAAGGGTAAAGGCCCTCACCAACAGGTGGCCAGCATAACTATCCCGGCATTCCAACAGCCACAGCAGCAGCAGCAGCTGAATCAACAAGGGTACAGAAAGTATCAGAACCGGGCACCTTTATCGAGCCGTCACCTCGAGACACCGCCCATGTCTTATGCGCAGCTGTTACAGACCTTGCTTCAGCTACAGCTGATCCAGAAGAGAACCCTGGCTCCCTTGACAGGGGCACCTCCGCCAGGTTATGACGCGAATGCGACTTGTGAATTTCACTCAGGGGCACCAGGCCACACAATAGAAAATTGCAAAGCCTTCAAGCATAAGGTGCAGGACATGGTGGACGCCAAGATCATCAACTTCTCAGATAATGTGCCAAACATCACGAAGAACCCTATGCCGAATCATAGGGGAGGTGGAGTAAATGCCATTATTGAAGACGAGAGTTTGGATTTGTTGACTGACGTCAGAGATCTGAAGACACCGCTTAGCTTCGTTAAAGCTAAGCTGATGAAAAGGGGTTTCTTTCCAGGTTGTGGAAAGCTGTGTATGGGTTGTGCGACTAGTCCTGATGGATGTGAACAGTTGACCAACGCTGTCCCATGGCATTATAGGGCAGAGGTCTACTACAACGGACAGAAGTTGGAACTAGAAACGTTTGGGTCGTCTGTGGAGAACCTAGTGGGCGTTAGCGGAATTACTCGCAGCGGAAGAGTGTTTGCACCACCTGAGGTCGTGGCGGACAAAGCGGACAGAGCTGATGCAACTGATAAAGGGAAAAGTAAAGTCGTTGAAGAGATCCCTTGTGGGGTAGAAAAAGACTTACTTGTTAAAGACGCTGAAGAATTTATGAGGTTGATTAAAAAGAGTGACTACAAGATCGTGGATCATCTCCATCAAACACCCTCGAAAATTTCCATCCTGAACCTGTTGCTGTATTCTGAGGCACATCGCAACGCACTGCTGAAGGTGTTGAACGCCAGTATGTACCACAGGAAATATCGGTAAACCAGTTGGAAGGGGTTGTAGCCCACGTAAATGCTGGAAATGGGTTAGGGTTCACTGACCTAGAGCTGACGCCGAAGGGGAGGAACCACAATAGCACCCTGCACATCTCGATAGAGTGTAGGGGAACGATTATGTCTCACGTGTTGGTGGACACGGGGTCGTCGCTCAATGTTCTTCCGAAGAAGGCATTAATGAAGTTAGATACTCGCAGAGTGATTTGCACACCCAGTGATCTGGTTGTGAAAGCGTTCGATGGAACCAAACGCCATGTTTTCGGGGAGGTGACATTGCCAATCCAAGTCGGGCCGGAAACATTCGACGCGGTCTTTTACATTATGTACATCATGCATGCCTACAGCTGTCTCTTGGGCCGGCCATGGATCCATTCGGCAGGTGCCGTGACCTCCACGTTGCACCAGAAGCTCAAGTACGCTGTCGAAGGTAGTATCGTGACTGTGTGTGGCGAGGAAGACATAATGGTGAGCCATTTGTCGTCCTTCAAGTATGTTGAGATGGATGGGGAAATCCACGAAACCCTATGTCAAGCGTTCGAAGCTGTTAAAGTCAAGAACATAGCTCCTGCAGTCACTGAAAAGCCAGAGATGACTCTCTCTTCCTTCAAGGAAGCCCGGGCCATTGTTCAAGCCGGATCTACCCCAGGCTGGGGGCGAATTTTGGAGATACCTAACAAGCAAGACAAGTTTGGGTTGGGATATTCTCCTGGAGCTGAAGCCTCCTCTTCCAGCAGTGCATCGCGAGGTAAAGGGCCGATCCAGTTTACCAGTGGCGGGGTGATATTTGAAAGCGTCAACGCAGTGTCTGAAGACAGCGGAGATAGCGATTGTGACTTAGACTCTTGGATCCAGCCAAGCAAGCCAGGCGAGAGCCTCAACAACTGGTCCGTCAAGGATATCATCTAGATGACAAGCAAAGAGATCCACATAGCAGATGACATCGACTCTGGACCTTCTACGACTCACTTCGACTTCGATTGCCCGATCTATCAAGCCGAAGAAGAGATTGATGAAGACGAAGACCTTCCCGAAGAGTTGGCCGCTTGTTGAAACAAGAAGAGAAAGTTATTCTTCCTCACAAAGAAGAGATTGGGATCGTGAATCTGGGTTCTGAAGAACTGGTCAGGAACGTCAAGATAGGGGCTGCATTGCAGAGTGATGTCAAGCAGAGATTGGTCGAGATGCTAAGAGAGTATAGTGACGTCTTTGCTTGGTCATACGAAGATATGCCCGGACTTGATACTGACATCGTGGTCCACCACTTGCCGCTGCGAGAAGATTGTCCTCCCGTCAAGCAGAAGCTTAGGAGGACGCGACCAGATATGGCCGTTAAGATCAAAGAAGAAGTGCAGAAACAACTTGATGCTGGCTTCTTAGTGGTCACTACTTACCCTCCGTGGGTCGCCAACATAGTGCCTGTACTGAAGAAGGACGGTAAGGTGCGAATGTGCGTCGATTATCGGGATTTGAATAGGGAGAGCCCTAAAGATGATTTCACGCTGCCTCATATTGATGTGTTGGTCGACAATACAGCTCAGTTCTCCGTGTTTTCGTTCATGGATGGCTTCTCCGACTACAATCAGATCAAGATGGCGCCGGAGGACATGGAGAAAACTACATTTATCACTCCCTGGGGAACATTTTGCTACAAGGTAATGCCTTTTGGTCTGAAGAACGCAGGGGCCACTTACCAACGAGCAATGGTTACTTTGTTTCATGACATGATTCATCATGAGATTGAAGTCTATGTTGATGACATGATTGCGAAGTCCCAAACGGAGGAGGGACATCTGGTTAATTTGCTGAAGCTCTTTGAGAGGCTTAGGAAGTTCAGATTGAGGATGAATCCTAACAAGTGTACTTTCAGAGTACGGTCCGGAAAGTTACTGGGGTTTATCGTGAGTGAAAGAGGCACCGAGGTTGATCCTGCGAAGATAAAAGCAATACAAGAGATGCTAGCGCCAAAAACAGAAAAAGAAGTTCGTGGTTTCCTGGGCAGAATAAACTACATTGCAAGGTTTATCTCTCAGCTCACGGCCACGTGTGAACCGATGTTCAAACTACTAAAGAAAGATCAGGAGATTATCTGGAACGAGGATTGCCAGAAGGCATTTGATAAGATAAAACAGTATCTGCAGGAACCTCCAATCTTGATACCCCCAGTGGCTGGACGACCTCTAATCATGTACTTGACAGTTCTTGAGAATAGTATGGGGTGTGTTCTCGGTCAGCACGACGAGACGGGCAGAAAAGAGCATGCCATTTACTACTTGAGTAAAAAGTTCACAGACTGTGAATCCCGCTACTCGATGCTGGAGAAAACGTGTTGCGCACTAGCCTGGGCTGCCAAACGTTTGCGCCAGTACATGCTCAATCACACAACCGTGCTAATTTCGAAGATGGATCCGATCAAGTACGTCTTCAAGAAGCAAGCGCTTTCGGGCAGGATTGCCAGATGGCAAATGGTGTTGACGGAATATGACATTCAGTATGTTTCCCAGAAGGCCATCAAGGGCAGCGTATTGTCTGAATACCTTGCCGAGCAGCCGATCGAAGATTATCAGCCGATGAAATTTGAATTCCCTGATGAGGATATCATGTTTTTTAAAGCGAAGGATTGCGATGAACCGTTGCCCGACGAGGGTCCAGATAGGAAATCCCAGTGGAAGTTGATATTTGACGGGGCGGTTAATTCTTATGGAAGTGGCATTAGGGCGATCATCACGACTCCCCACGGATCCCATATCCCGTTCACTGCGAGACTGACGTTTCCAGTCACCAATAATGAAGCCGAGTACGAAGCATGCATCATGGGTCTAGAAGAAGCAATTGATTTGAGAATCAAGAACCTAGATGTATATGGTGACTCGACACTTGTGATCAACCAGATTAAAGGGGAGTGGGAGACTCGTCAATCGAATTTGGTGCCGTACATGAACTATGCCAGAAGGCTGCTTCCGTTCTTTGATCGAGTGGAACTCCATCATGTGCCCAGGGCTGAGAATCAGATGGCTGATGCCTTAGCCACGTTGGCTTCAATGTATAAAGTCAATTTTTGGAATGAAGCTCCAAGAATTGTCCTTTCTCGTCTTGATAGACCTGCATTTGTCTTTGCGATCGAGGAAGCCTCCGACGGCAATCCATGGTTCCACGACATCCAGACCTTCCTTATGACTAAGGAATATCCTGCGGGAGCGTCGACCCAGGATAAGAAGACTCTGAGGAGGCTGTCTGGAAATTTTTATCTCAATCCTGATGGAGTTTTGTATAAAAGAAACCATGATCTCGTGCTACTCAGATGTGTAGATGAGAAAGAAGCGAGTATGCTCATGGAAGAAGTCCATGAAGGCACATTTGGTACGCACGCCGGCGGGCATGCTATGACAAGAAAGATCCTGAGAGCAGGATACTACTGGCTAACGATGGAGTCAGATTGCTTTAAGTTCGCGAAGAGATGTCATAAATGCCAGATTTATACTGATAAAGTTCATGTGCCGCCGTGCCCGTTGAATGTCATGTCCTCCCCGTGGCCGTTCTCCATGTGGGGCATCAACATGATAGGCAAGATCGAGCCCACTGCATCTAACAGTCACCGCTTCATTCTAGTAGCTATCGACTACTTCACCAAGTGGGTGGAGGCAGCCTCGTATGCTAACGTGACCAAGCAGGTGGTGGCTAAATTCATAAAGAGAGACATCATCTGTCGTTACGGAATTCCCGAGCGGATCATTACTGATAATGGTTCGAATTTGAATAACAAGATGATGAAGGAGCTGTGCTAGAGTTTCAAGATTGAACACCACAACTCATCTCCTTATCGGCCGAAGATGAATGGCGCTGTTGAAGCGGCCAATAAGAACATCAAGAAGATTATTCAGAAGATGGTTGTGACCTACAAGGATTGGCACGAGATGTTGCCGTTTGCACTGCACGGTTATCGTACAACAGTATGCACATCAACCAGGGTAACTCCTTTCTCACTGGTGTACGGTATGGAAGTTGTCCTACCGTTAGAAGTGGAGATCCCTTCTTTACGAGTCTTGGTTGACGTGAAACTCGATGAGGTAGAATGGATTAAGAACCGACTAAACCAACTCAGCCTGATGGACGAGAAGAGGTTAGCATCGATTGCATATGGTCGTCTGTACCAAAGCCGAATGAAGAAAGCTTATGATAAGAAGGTGCGTCCTAGAAGCTTTCAGACGGGTGATCTCGTCCTGAAGAAGATTCTTCCTCCATACTCCGATCACCGGGGCAAGTGGACTCCCAATTACGAAGGTCCATACGTCGTCAGCAAGGTCTTCTCGGGAGGAGCTTTGTTGTTATCCACGATGGATGGCGAAGATTTTGCATCCTCGGTGA
This sequence comes from Lathyrus sativus, assembly GCA_963859935.3. NCBI lineage: Eukaryota > Viridiplantae > Streptophyta > Magnoliopsida > Fabales > Fabaceae > Lathyrus > Lathyrus sativus. The sequence goes on from OZ012739.1 coordinate 373,060,137, forward strand.
ACGCGGACGCAGTTAAAAAATACTTTGCTTAAGAATGACCCGCTGGAAAGAAAAAGAATATCCAGGCAAAAAAGGGGCATCCCGGCGAACCATAAAAAAGGGAAAAAGGTTCGGGGGAAAATTAGGGATATAAAGAAAAGAATGTACACCCGCAAAGTCGAAAACCCGGAAGGGCGACTTTGGCAAAAAAGGGTATCCCGGTGAATCGAAAACCCGAAAGGGCGATTCAGGCAAAAGTTAGGGATTTGAAAAAGCAAATGACTGCGTTCCGCGTGTGGACTTTCATTGTTTAGTGGTTTGGAAGACCTGAGGGCCGTTTATCTGAATCAATCTCTTCTGAAGCTGAAGCGTCGGAGAAGTATCGAAGTCGATTGGGGCATAGAGGGATCAACTCATGGTGTTCGTCTACGCCTCATTGCCGATATTTGTGTATATATTTGTGTATATATTTATGTTTTATATTTGCGCGGCTTCCTCATTCCAGGAGCTTGCCTCTGTTGTAAAACATTTTGGCCCATTCCAGGGGTTCGTTATCAATAAAATGTATACCATTCAGCAATTATGTTTGTTTGTTTAGCATTTATCTGTTTTGTTTGCGAAAAAGAACGCCGATGTTTTTGATAAAATGCGCATACATAAACTTACTGGCCTAGGCCACTGATTATTGAAACAATGAATTACTTGAACATTGTCACAAGATGATAACCTTGATAGGTCCCTTTGAGAAGGGTATCTTGTCTGTTTGTTTGTGTTGTTGCAGGTATATCATACTCCAGGCAGTACGCCGTATGCATCCCCAAGCGGGATGATTCCTTCCTCTCCAGCAAAGTTCAGCAGCCTATCCCCATAGAGTCTGAGCATGAGATCGTCAAGCATTGATATGTCTCCCCAGGCAGAGAAGATTCTCTCCCCAATCAGATGCATCCTGAAGGAACGTCATCTCCCCAACTGAGTCATATACTGAAGTGTGCAGCAATTGATGGTTCAGACTGAAGTCTCCAGGAGAATTAAAATTCCCCGCAGAGTCGTACTCTCCCCAGTAAGTGGGATGATTCCTTCTTCCCCCAGCCGAGTAGGCAAACCCCCAAGAGAGCCGAGTCCTTGGAAAGCAGTTAGGACCATGATTGGTTTTTCCCAGTAGAGTGTTGAATAGTTGATGCTGTAGTTCCCATCGGAGTCGTCATCTCCAGGAAAGTTTAGTCGCGAAGGCTTTGCAGTTTATTTCTGCGATTGATATCGTTTCCTCAACAGTTGTGGTTTGAATACCCAGATGAGCAGGTTCAGGTTCTCGTAGAGCTTTATTCCCCTGCAGCAACCCACTGAAGTTTGTTCCCCAGGCGGAGTCCAATTGAGATTGGTATGACTTCTTCTCCTTGGCAGGATGAGTCCTTCCTCCACCAGAGTGGTTTTTTCTCCTTGACAGGAGGATTTTCCCTTCGGCATTTATTTTGCTGATGGGGCCATAGCATGTTGCATGATTGCATAGCATTTACCCTAAACCCGTAGCATTTCCACCGCGTGGAGCATTGCGCCATTGTCAAAGCATATGCATACGAAACATGAGCTAGGTCGTTACCGTTATTGTTTTGGAGATGTTCCTGCGCAGAATGGCTTGCTCAAGATGATTCTTGAATTCCCCAGCGAAGTTGATTGTTTAAGATGATTCTTAAAATCCCCAGTGAAGTCACCAGAGAGGGTTGCTTAAGTTGATGCTTAGGGTCCCCGGAAAAGTGTTTGCTCAGGATGATGCCTGAAATCTCCAGCATAGTTATTGGTTCAGGATGATTCTTGAAGTCCCCGGTGGAGTTATTTGTCCAAGATGATTCTTGAAGTCCTCAGCAGAGTTGATTCACCCAGAATGATTTTTGAGCCCTGAAGCAGAGTTACTTGATAGTTCTCCAGAATCCCCAGTGGAGATGTGTCATCCCCAGCAGGTCTTAAACATAGAAGTTGAACTTTCCTTGGAAATTTGATGATTGACGTCCGACAGCGAAGTCGAAACTTCCCTTGAAAGACTTGATGATTGAAGTCCAACCGTATTAATGAAGCAGTTCCCTCAGCTGATGCGAGTGCCTGATGGCAGAAGTTTGGATATCCCCAATTGGTTCATGATTAACTGAGAATTCTATTCCCGACTTAGTGATGAAGTCCGGCTGACGCCCAAAAATTTATTTGAATGCCCGATGGCATGATTAACTTGATTGTTGACCTGATGAGTCCCGAGGAATCCTGGTGCCTGACAGAATGATCGACCATGTATCACCGGTTACCGTGTGACCGATTCCCCAGCTAGTTTCCGTGCAGCTAATATTTCAGTTTCCGAAGATTTGTTCCCATCAGAGTACCGTGTACTTGTGTAGTTGGCAAATTTCCGGGTTTGTTGGTATTCAACCGCCTTTTACCTTGATTTTTTGAGAGCCGTTCGCTTCTCACCCAGTCAGGTCCAAGCCGTTTGAATAGGGGCAGCTGTTGCACCCCAACATTTCTTTACCTAGCTTATGTTTCATTTCATGCACATTAGCATTATCATTTGCATTTCATTGACATGTATGCAGGAGATCAAGAGGTATGATTAATAATCAAGGGCTACACAAGAGTTTGAAGCTAGCTAAGAAGGTTATTCAGGTGCTCAAGGGTTGATATCCTTGCCAGAAGAGTTAAGAGACCCTCAGAGAGAGTGGTTGAAACCAAGAGTGGGTCTCCTAACTTGAGAGTTGTGGGAAGTCATTAGATGATTCTGAAACCATGAAGATGGACTTGAAGCCTTGAGAGAGCTCATGAGAAGTTTTTAAGATCACTTTGAGGCCTAGACAGGTCATTGTGTAAGATTAAGAAGGCTCAACCATGAGTGGTGCAACTAGGGTTTGACTGGGTCAACCCTAAATCAACTGATGATTTGAAGAAGGTTGAGACCTAACCCAAGAGCCATGTGATCATGGATTGATATATTGAGATGTTATAAGGATTATTCCAAGTTCAACTCATCATGATTGAAGAGTTTGAGAAGCTTCTAGCTAGGGTTTCTAAGGCTTGACAGTGTAAAATCCCCTAGTTTGACCCCTATCTTTAAGGCAATTTAGCTCAAGATGTGATTGTCATATTATCTTTCCCCCAACATGAATGTTGTAGAGCATGGTATTAGCTTTAATTTGAGTGCTATAAGTCCTTGATAGGATTTGTAGAACTCAAGTTATGACTTTGACAAGTTACAGGTCATCTGAGGTATGTGAATTTGGGGGCTTGAAAGTTACCCAACTTGCATCAAACTTTTGCCCTAGAAGGATGATTCCTATGAACTCTTGGTCAAAATTAATGTTGTTCCTTATCCTCTTAGATTTCTAGAGAGTACTAGAAGTCCTTGATAGGATTTGTAGAACTCAAGTTATGGCTTTGACAAGTCAAGGGCATTTTGGTCATTTGGAGATTATAGGTCATTTCAAGCATAAGGCCATAACTCCTATTTCCAAGCTCCAAATGGGAAACTTTTCAACATAAAACTTGTTCAAAATGATGTTTTAAGGCTATTCAAAAGGTCATGAGATGTTGGAAATGCTTGTAGCTCAAAGTTGCAAAAATGACCTAAAATGAGGGTATAAGTTAAATGAACCAAAGTTGGAAATTGATACTTTTGATCTACATATCCAAACCAAGGCATGTAATAGGTCATTTTGACTCTAAAACACATTTTAAGAACATTGGTTTAGCCACAATTTTGAATTGGGGGTTAATTTGAGGACTTGCTTTGAAAAGTAGTTACTTACATCTTAAGTAACATTTGCAAAACCAAAATGCAAGGCATAATCAAGGTCCCTTGCAAGCCAAACACTTCCAAAATGTCACTAGGGAAGAAATTGGAAGGAAATAGGATTGATTTCAAGCTGTTAACAGGATTATGCACACCATGGCATATAAGTGAACTTTGTCGCTTGCGCGAAAATAAGGTGTCGGCACAACAGAAGAGTCGCCACCTTTCGTTATTTATCCCTCGGAGCGGGAAAGGAAACGATCGGAAAAACCTGACGAAAAAAGGGTAAGACAAGGTCATTGCAACCGTTGTCTGGATTCGGGAGTCGGTTACGCAAGGGGAAGGTATTAGCACCCCTCACGTCCGTCGTACTCGACGGGATCCTCGCTTGTTGTGTTTACTTGGACGGGTTGGTTTTATTCTATCTACCTATCAAGGTTGGCTTAAACAAAAAAAGAAAATGACTCGGCAAAGCGTCACGCTTTATGCCTACGTATTCTCGTCAGAGAACGAGAAATCAGAGTCAACGTAGTTCGACCTACGACGGGTTATGGGGGAAGGTAGCTCGCCAAGACATCGCCATCTTGTGCCTACGTACTCTCAACAGGTATGAGAGATCAGAGCTTACGTAGTTCGGGAAACTACGGTTTATTTCCTGTCTTTTACGAAAGAAGTGTTTTTTATTGTGTTTGCGATTTCAACCGCACTAGAGACTATGACCTGAGAGTGAATGCGTCGCATGTCACCCAAAGGGTACCATACTAAACATCCAGACTGTGGAAAAGAAACTCTCCCACAATCCTTTCTCAGATAGCTTAAGGCTCGTAACGTACGAAAGAAATCATTCATGATTACTGTATCTTAAACTGTTTTGAGATGAGAAGAGAACAGGCCCAACTAGGAGGGAGACTATCAAGTCCTACTGTTGTCATGCCATGGATTCATCCTATGGTTGAGGTTTGAACAGGGAACTCCTAGAAGTTGTCATGCATAGGTTTCAACCTAAAATTCTATCATCAATTCCTTATCAAAGGAAATGAGAGTCCTAAGGGATCATGTCAATGATACACCAAAACAGACAAAGCATCAACTTAACAGTAAAATGCATGCAATGCAAGTGAGGGAGGAAATGTGTGTGGGGCTTCAGCCTCTACAAGCTCATCTCAACCTCAAGCCAGAATGGATAACAGTAATCACACTGAAATATAAACAACATGCTATCAAGCAATAACAGTAAACTGCAATCATACAGAAGAAATGAAATAAAATGCCATCAGGCAAACAAACCACATGGGCAAGGGAGCTAGGCTCTACCGAATACCCGCAAGCAAAGCCACACAGTAACAATACAAGCAGAGGGAGCAACTCAACCTCTAGTGCAATCATGCTCCTAGATTCTACTTATTCTAGATGTGAACTTATTCTAATGCATCAAGCAAGTCAAACAAAACACGTCAATACAGAAAAGAAAAGGAAAGCAGATCCTCTCTCTCTCAACTCCAAGCTTCAGCTCTTCCAACAGCAACTCAGTCTTCAGACTTCAATCACTCATGGCAAATATCAATTTGCTTTTCCAAGTTTCAACCCTTCAACATAAGTTTCAACTTATCTTCTCCTTTAAGCTTCAGCTTCTTGATCAACTCCACCTTCAGGCTTCACCTAATCTTCAGGGATCTCCAAGTATCAACTTGCTCTTGTTGCTCTTCAAGCTTCAGCTGGAGTGGCAATGCTCAAGGATTCATCCTCTTATACACTCTTCAATGAAGTCTTCATCTTCGAACTCAAGCTCAACATCTCTCAAGATAATCATACCAGAGGAAATCACTTACTGGATAAGCTGGGGGATATTGAACTGCTTACTGACCACCAAAGGTGACCTATAAGGGCTCAACATCAAAGGAATGGTTCCCTCAAAAGTTCTACTTCCTAGGTACAATCACTTATCCCTCCAAAGGAGAGAGGTGTATACCATGAAAGGACTTTGAATCATAGGGAGGAATGGAGGTAACAAATACCATCCATGTTTAAGAAAGAAGTTATCTAAGTCTACACTCTTCCTAATCCCTAACCCTAAAACAATGACAAAACAAATAAGATCAAGCTCTCAAGCTCCTCAATGCATCTTCAAGTCCTCTACTATGCTCCTCAATGCTCCTTAAAACAATACCAAGCTCTCCAAGCCCATACAGCAAAGCAAACAACAATACAAGCCCACAAGGGCAAGACAAACAAGCATCAACTACAAAAATCATCTAAAAATAGTATACTACTATATTAAATCCTAATATAATTTCTAAGGTATCCTACATACCTACCCTTAATGCCCTATATGTCCCATAGTCTAATTTGTCCTAAAAACCCAAAATTCTAATGTTATTGTGGACCTATGTTGAAGTTTAACCTAATTCTACACAACCTAATGTCATCTAATCAAAACTATCCTAAAATTCATCACAAAATTATGGAATAAATCCAGGGGGAAAATAAAACTTATATCTGACTATCCTAAAAAGAATGGCCTAAAAATGTTAAGGGAACTACCTAAACAAAATTCTACAAATTCATGGATCAACATAAAAGAAATAAAATGCAATAAAAGTAGAAAATATACAAAAATTATCAAAAATGCATGAAAGGAAAATATTTTTATTTGAAAATTTTCTAGACATGAATATGAAATGGGAGCAAAAATTCCCACTTAAAAATCATTAATTTTCAAATTGATATGATTTTTCCAAGATTGAAATAAAATGGAAGGAAATAAAATGAAATATGGAATGATGGGGCGCAGATAGCAAGGCAATGCAGTTCAAATCATCACATGGGCTAAAAGTGGGGGGGTTCAGATAGCAAGTAGCGCTAGGCCTAATTCAGTCAGAAAAATCAATTAATAAACATAAAGAAAAAGAAAAGTGAGCGGTGCAAATAGCAACGAAATATAGTGTAAAATTGAAGTGGGCCTTGATTGGGGGTGCGTATCTCACAAGTTCACTTAAGCCCAGGAACCACCGTTTAATGAAACGGCACGTTTCGCTTGCTTCTGAGAATTTCCCTCCCAAACTAAAATCAAACACGAGCCGTTGGATCGCTTCTCAGTCAACCAGTCTTGCTTGCATCTGATGGATGGGACTCATCTTCTTCCTCCAACCTAGGGTTTGCCATGAAAGCTCCAAGAACAGAGCTCCATACTCAAACTTCCACCAACTCGAGTTCTCTCATTATCTCACCAAAATCAAAAATGTAAAACACTAAATTGATCCATTTTTCACCCTGATCATGCTCATGGTATTAGAATGTATTGAAATGGTCTCCATCACAAAACCCGATAGTGAATCCAATATGAGCTCAAACCTCAACTCCAACAAATATTAGATTTCTTTATACTAACATGATCACTATGCTACACTGATGAAAATAAGCTATTAAACTCGTGTCAGGTCTCGCCATATCTCAAGTTCTTGATCATCAAAGAAATGGTGTCCATGACTGAAACTTCATCAATTGATCCCTAACTTTCCAGAAACGACCTCCTACTTGTCTCTAACCTTTCTAGCCTAACACTTCTTGCCATGAATGCTTAAATTATGGTGTAGTGTGTAATTTGCAAACCTGGTAATCTTGGATTGACAGAGGTAGTAGATCTTCAATTCAGCACTTGAAACTCTTCAGAAGTGATCCTTGGATGATGATACTTCTTCTGTTTGCAAAAAATTGGAGGGAGAATGCTTGCACTTCAAGATCCGAATATGAATGGCTTCTTGCAAATCCAATGGCCAAACCTTCAATCTTCCATCAATGGCACTTCAATTCAGTATGCACACACTCAGAGGGATCTATGGAAAGTGTTTGTGAAGAAAAAAGGGATGGAAATGAAGAGGAATGAAGAAATGGAAATTGACTTGCAATGGAAGATTCTTGATCTCACTCTCTCTTCTCTACACCAATTCTCACCAACCTTGCATCTGAGCAAGTTACATATGATATATAGAGTGGTTTAGAATCATCTAGAACCCTCTAGGACCATCCATGAGAAATTGAACTTTTCATGTCATGACATTTTGAATCCAATTCTCCTTACATGCTATCTCATGCCATGCTTCTTTTAACCTTTGTAACTGACTTGAAATTCTCCCCATATGAGATTTAGGATGAGTTACAATGCATAACCAACTTGTACATTGAGTTTTGTTGAGTTTTGCTTTGGTACCTTAAGATGCAAGTAAGCTTTTTCCAAAGCAGCCCTATGATCCAAGCCTCAAATCAAAATTGTGGCTGAACCATTGTTCTTAGAATGTAATTTGGAGTCAAAATGACCTATTATATGATATGGTTTGGATTTATAGCTTGTGATTTCCAATTTTCAATTTCACCTTAATTAACTTATGCCTCCATTTTAGGCCATTTTTATCACTTTTTGATATGAGCCTTTTCAACATCTCATGACCTCCCTAATAGCCTTAAAACATCATTCTAAGCAAGTTTGATGTTGAATATTTTTCCATTTGAAGCTTGGAAATAGGAGATATGGCCTTATGCTTGAAATGACCTATAACCTCCAAATGACCAAAATGCCCTTGACTTGTCAAAGCCATAAGTTGAGTTCTACAAATCCTATCAAGGACTTCTAGTACTATCTATAAAGCTAAGAACAAGCTCTACAACATTCATGTTGACCAAGAGTTCATAGGAATCATCCTACTAGGGCAAAAGTTGGATGCAAGTTGGGTGACTTTCAAGGACCCAGATTCACATACCTCAGATGACCTGTAATTTGTCAAAGTCATAACTTGAGCTCAACAAATCCTATCAAGGACTTCTAGTACTCAAATTAAAGCTAAGAACAAGCTATACAACATTCATGTTGCGGGGAAGATGAGATGACACTCACATATTGAGCTAAACTGCCTTGAAGATAGGGGTCAAACTAGGGGATTTTACACTGTCGAGCCTTAGAAACCCTAGCTTGAAACTTCTCAAACTCCTCAATCATGATGAGTTGGTCTAGGAATCATCCTTATAGCATCTCAATACATCATTCCATGATCACATGGCTCATGGATTAGGTCTCAACCCTCTCCAAGTCACACGGTAACCGGTAGCACATAGTCGATCATGCCATCAGGCATCCAAAGAACACTGTCGAGCATCAGCCTGACTTCAACCATCAGGTTGATTATGCCATCAGGCATTCCAAAGAAACTTGTCGGGCATCAGCCGGACTTCAACCATCAGGTTGATCATGCCATCCGACACTCCGCATCAGCTGAGAGAACTGCTTCATTAACACGGTCGGACTTCAATCATGGAGTCTTCAAGGGAGATTCCAACTTAGTCGTTAGAAACCTGCAGGGGATGACGCTTCGCCGCTGGGGGTTCTGGAGAACTATCAAGTAACTCCGCTTCGAGGGTCTAGAAATCATTCTGGATGAATCAATTCTGCTGAGGACTTCAAGAATCATCTTGGACAAATAACTCCGTCGGGGATTTCAAGAATCATCTTGAACCGATAATCATTCTGGAGATTTCAGGAATCATCCTGAGCGAACACTCTGGTGGGGATTTCATGAATCATCGTGGGCAACCTTTACTGGGGACTCTAAGCATCAGTTTGAGCAACCAACTCTGGAGACTGCACTGGGGTCTTAAGAATCATCTTAAGCAAACGACCCTACTGAGGAATTCAAGAATCATCTTGAACCGAAGACTTCGCTGGGGACCTCAAGAAACATCTTGAGCAAGCGACTTCGTTGGGGAGAATGTCAGGAATCATCCTGAGCAATCAATTCCGTGGCGGAACACCTGCAAAACAAGAACGGTAACAACATAAATCATGTTTATTATGCATATGCTTCGGCAATGGCGCAATGCTCTACACGGTGGAAATGCTATGCGTTTATGATAAATGCTATGCAATCATGCAAAACGATGCGATCCCGTCATCAAAATAAATGCTGAAGGGAGAATCCTCCTGTCAAGGGGGACGAACTACTCAGATAGAGGAATCATCCTGCTGAGGAGAACGAGTCACGCCAATCTCAATTGGACTCCGCAGGGGACACAACTTCAGTTGACTGCTGCGGGGGAAACAACTTCAGTTGATTGCTGCAAGGGAACGAAGCTCTACGAGAACCTGGACCTGCTGAGGGAAAAGCGATGTTAATCACGTAAATAAACTGCATGACCTTCTCGGCTACTTCTCCGGAGATGACGACTCTGTGGGGAAACAACTTCAGCTGTTCAACACTCTACTGGGGAAAACCAATCATGGTCTGAGCAGCTTCCAAGGATTCGGCTCTCTTGGGTATCTTCAAACTCGGCTGGGGAAGGAGAAATCATTCTACTTCACTGGGGTGAGTACGACTCTGACGAGGAATTTCAATTCCGCTAGGGAAGAAGGAATCATCCGACTTCGGGGGAGAGTACGACTCTGGTGGGGAATTTCAATTCCGCTGGAGACTTCAGTCTGGACTATCAGTTGCGGCATACTTCGGCGTACGAATAGTTTCCTACGAAACCTGCACTTGTGACCCGGTGCTGGGGGATGAATTCATGCTTCGGCGCCTGACTCAGCTGAGGAGATGAGGTTCCTTCAGGACGTATCTAGTTGGGGAGAGAATCATCTCTGCCTGGGGAAACATATCAATGCTCACGATCTTGCGTTCAGACTCTGGGGAGAGGCTACTGAACTCTGCTGGAGAAGGAGGAATCATCCTGCTTCGGGATGCACACGGCGCACTGTCTGGGATATGCTACACCTGTAACAACACAAACAAACAGACAAGATACCCTTCTCAAAGGGGCCTATCAAGGTTATTATCTCGTGACAATATTCAAGTAATTAATTGTTTCAACAATCAGTGGCCTAGGCCAGTAAGTTTATGTATGTGCATTTTATCAAAAACATCGGCGTTCTTTTTCGCAAACAAAATAGATAAATGCTAAACAGGCAAACAGAATTGCTGAATAGTATGCATTTTATTGATAACGAACCCCTGAATGGGTAAAAATGTTTTACAACAGATGCAAGCTCCAAGGATGAGGAAGCCGCGCAAAAATAAAACATAAATATACATCAGTATATACAAATGTCGGCAACGAGGCGTAGATGAACACCATGAGTTGATCCCTCTATGACCCACTCGACTTCGATACTTCTCTGACGCTTCAGCTTCGGAAGAGATTGATTCAGACAAACGGCCCTCAGGTCCTCCAAACCACTAAACAAAGAAAGTCCACACGCGGAAGGCAGTCATTTACTTTTTCAAATCCCTAACTTTTGCGTGAACCGCCCTTTGCGGGTTTTCAGTTCACCGGGATACCCTTTTTTTGCCGAAGCCGCCCAGTGTAGGTTTTCGACTTCGCGGGTGTACATTTTTTCAATTTATATCCCTAATTTTTGCCCGAACCTTTTTATTCTGTTTTTGGTTCGCCGGGATGCCCCTTTTTTGCCTGGACTCTCCTTTTTTGTCCAGCGGGTCGCTTTCAAGCAAAGTATTTTTTAACTGCGTCCGCGTTCACCGGGGATGCAAAATCTTCACCATCCATCGTGGATAACAACAAAGCTCCTCCCGAGAAGACCTTGCTGACGACGTACGGACCTTCGTAATTCGGAGTCCACTTGCCCCAGCGATCGGAGTGTGGAGGAAGAATCTTCTTCAGGACGAGATCACCCGTCTGAAAGCTTCTAGGACGCACCTTCTTATCATAAGCTTTCTTCATTCGGATTTGGTACAGACGACCAAATGCAATCGACGCTAACCTCTTCTCGTCCATCAGGCTGAGTTGGTTCAGACGATTCGTAATCCATTCTGCCTCGTCGAGTTTCACATCAACCAAAACTCGCAAAGAAGGGATCTCCACTTCTAACGGTAGGACAGCTTCCATACCGTACACCAAGGAAAAATGAGTTGCCCCGATTGAAGTACGTACCGTTGTACGATAACCGTGCAATGCAAACGGCAGCATCTCGTGCCAATCTTTGTAGGTCACAACCATCTTCTGAACAATCTTCTTTATGTTCTTATTGGCTGCTTCAACGGCGCCATTCATCTTCGGCCGGTAAGGAGATGAGTTGTGGTGTTCAATCTTAAAACTCTGGCACAACTCCTTCATCATCTTGTTATTCAGATTCGAACCATTATCAGTAATGATCTGCTCGGGAATTCTGTAACGACAGATGATGTCCCTCTTTATGAATTTAGCCACCACCTGCTTGGTCACATTAGCATACGAGGCTGCCTCCACCCACTTGGTGAAGTAGTCGATAGCTACTAGAATAAAGCGATGACCGTTAGATGCAGTGGGCTCGATCTTGCCTATCATGTCGATTCCCCACATGGAGAACGGCCACGGGGAGGACATGACATTTAACGGGCACGGCGGCACATGAACTTTATCAGCATAAATCTGGCATTTATGACATCTCTTCGCGAATCTAAAGCAACCCGACTCCATCGTCAGCCAGTAGTATCCTGCTCTCAGGATCTTCCTCGTCATGGCATACCCGCCGGCGTGCGTACCAAATGTGCCTTCATGGACTTCTTCCATGAGTATACTCGCCTCTTTCTCATCTACACATCTGAGTAACACGAGATCGTGGTTTCTTTTATACAACACTCCATCAGGATTGAGATAAAAATTTCCAGACAGCCTCCTCAGAGTCTTCTTATCCTGGGTTGACGCACCCGCAGGATACTCCTTAGTCATAAGGAAAGTCTGGATGTCATGAAACAATGGCTTGCCGTCGGCGTCTTCCTCGATTGCAAAGACGAATGCCGGTCTATCAAGACGCGAAAGGACAATTCTAGGAGCCTCATTCCAAAAATTGACTTTATACATTGAAGCTGACGTGGCTAAGGCATCAGCCATCTGATTTTCAGCCCTGGGCACATGATGGAGTTCCACTCGATCAAAGAACGGAAGTAGCCTTCTGGCATAATTCATGTACGGCACCAAATTCGATTGACGAGTCTCCCACTCCCCTTTAATCTGGTTGATCACAAGCGCTGAGTCACCATATACGTCTAGGTTCTTGATTCTCAAATCAATCGCCTCTTCTAGACCCATGATGCATGCTTCGTACTCCGCCTCATTATTGGTAACTGGAAACGTCAGTCTCGCAGTAAACGGGATGTGGGATCCGTGGGGAGTCGTGATGATAGCCCCGATGCCACTTCCATATGAATTAACCGCCCCATCGAATATCAATTTCCACTGGGATTTCCTGTCTGGCCCCTCGTCGGGCAACGGCTCATCGCAATCCTTCGCTTTGAGAAACATAATATCCTCGTCAGGGAATTCAAACTTCATCGGCTGGTAATCCTTGATCGGCTGTTCGGCAAGGTATTCAGACAATACGCTTCCTTTGATGGCCTTCTGGGACACGTACTGAATATCATATTCTGTTAACACCATTTGCCATCTGGTAATCCTGCCCGAAAGAGCTTGCTTCTCGAAGACGTACTTGATCGGATCCATCTTCGAAATTAGCATGGTGGTGTGATTGAGCATGTACTGTCGTAAACGTTTGGCAGCCCAGGCTAGTGCACAACACGTCTTCTCCAGCATCGAGTAACGAGATTCACAGTCAGTGAACTTTTTACTCAAGTAGTAAATGGCATGCTCCTTTCTGCCCGTCTCGTCGTGATGACCGAGAACACACCCCATACTATTCTCAAGAACTGTCAAGTACATGATTAGTGGTCGTCCAGCCACTGGGGGTATCAAGATTGGAGGTTCTTGAAGATACTGCTTTATCTTGTCGAATGCCTTCTGGCAATCTTCATTCCAAGTAATAGCCTGATCTTTCTTTAAAAGCTTGAACATCGGTTCACACGTGGTCGTAAGCTGAGAGATAAACCTTGCGATGTAGTTTATTCTGCCCAAGAAACCACAAACTTCTTTTTCTGTTTTCGGCGCTAGCATTTCTTGCATGGCTTTAATCTTCGCAGGATCAACCTCGATGCCTCGTTCACTCACGATAAACCCCAGTAACTTTCCGGACCGCACTCCGAAAGTGCATTTGTTAGGATTTAGCCTCAACCTGAATTTCCTAAGCCTCTCAAAAAGCTTCAATAAGTTGACCAGATGCTCTTCCTCCGATTGGGACTTCGCAATCATGTCATCAACATAGACCTCGATCTCATGATGAATCATATCATGAAACAAAGTTACCATTGCTCGTTGGTAAGTGGCTCCTGCGTTCTTCAGACCGAAGGGCATTACCTTGTAGCAAAATGTTCCCCAGGGGGTGATAAACGTCGTTTTCTCCTTGTCCTCCGGCGCCATCTTGATCTGATTGTAGCCGGAGAAGCCATCCATGAACGAAAACACGGAGAACTGGGCTGTGTTGTCGACCAAGACATCGATATGAGGCAACGGGAAATCATCTTTAGGGCTCGCCCTATTCAAATCCCGATAATCGATGCACATGCGTACCTTACCGTCCTTCTTCGGTACAGGCACTATGTTGGTGACCCACGAAGGGTAAGTGGTGACCGCTAAGAAGCCAGCATCAAGCTGTTTCTGCACTTCTTCTTTGATCTTAACGGCCATATCTGGTCTCGTCCTCCTAAGCTTCTGCTTGACGGGAGGGCAGTCTTCTCGCAGCGGCAAGTGGTGGACCACGATGTCCGTGTCAAGTTCGGGCATATCTTCGTATGACCAAGCAAAGATGTCACTATACTCTCTTAGCATCTCGACTAATCTCTGCTTGACATCCTTCTGCAATGCAGCCCCTATCCTGACATTTCTGACGAGCTCCTCAGAACCCAGATTTACGATCTCGATCTCCTCCTCATGAGGCAGAATAACCTTTTCCTCTTGTTTCAACAAGCGGGCGGACTCTTCAGGAAGGTCTTCATCTTCATCAATCTCTTCTTCGACTTGATAGATCGGGCAATAGAAGTCGAAGTGAGCCGTAGAAGGTCCAGAGTCGATGTCATCTGTTTTGTGGATCCTGCAATAACAAGGGTTAAGTTTAAAACAAGAATATGCAGGTTAGCACAAACCCCATTGCCCTTTTACTGTTTTTCAAAACAAATATAAAACAGGAATAACAGAGATCACAATATTTGAATACAAAGAAAACGCCTTTGATTTATTAACAAAATGCATGTACATAATCCAACAAGGCCCTGACAATAAAACCACTATGCCCCGGGTAGGACATAGGGTTGTACAATGATTGGAAAAAGTAAATCATTACTCTTCACTTGTCATCGGGATGATATCCTTGATGGTCCAATTGTTGAGGCCCTCGCCCGGCTTGCTTGGCTGAATCCAAGAGTCGAGATCACAATCGCTATCCCCGCTGTCTTCAGACGTCGCGTTGATTCTTTCGAAAATCACTCCGCCACTGGTAAATAGGATCGGCCCCTTACCCCGAGACGCACTACTAGACGAAGAAGAAGAAGCTTCAGCTCCAGGAGAATACCCCAACCCAAACTTATCCTGCTTGTTGGGTATCTCCAAAATATGCCCCCAGCCTGGGGTAGATCCAGCTTGGACGACGGCCCGAGCTTCTTTGAATGAGGAGAGATTCATCTCTGGCTTTTCTGTGACTACAGGAGCTACCTCTTTCACTTTGACGGCCTCGAATGCCTGGCAGAGAGTTTCATGGATTTCGCCATCCATTTCAACATACTTAAAGGATGACAAATGGCTCACCATTATATCCTCCTCGCCACACACGGTTACTATGCTTCCCCCGACAGCATATTTGAGCTTTTGGTGCAACGTGGAGGTCACGACACCAGCAGCATGGATCCATGGCCGGCCCAAGAGACAACTGCAGGCAGGCATGATGTCCATAATATAAAAGACCGTGTCGAACGTTTTCGGACCGACTTGGATCGGCAGGGTCACCTCCCCGAAAACGTGGCGTTTAGTTCCGTCGAACACCTTCACCACCAGATCACTGGGTGTGCAAAGCAATCCGCGAGTGTCCAACTTCATTAATGCCTTCTTCGGAAGAACATTAAGCGACGAACCCGTGTCCACCAGCACGTGCGACATGATTGTGCCCCTACACTCTATCGAGATGTGCAGGGCGCTGTTGTGATTCCTCCTTTTTGGTGTAAGCTCCAAGTCTGTGAAACCTAGCCCATTGCCAGCATTTACGTGGGCTACCACCTCTTCTAGCTGATTCACCGATATCTCTTGCGGTACGTAGGCAGCGTTCAATACCTTTAACAGTACGTTGCGGTGCGCTTCAGAACACAACAACAAGTTGAGAATTGAAATCTTCGAGGGCGTCTGATGGAGATGGTCTACAATCTTGTAGTCACTCTTTTTGATTAACCGCATAAACTCCTCGGCATCTTTGACAAGCAAATCTTTCTCTACCCCACACGGGACTTCTTCGACGACTTTGCTTTTACCCTTATCGGTCGTATCAGCTCTGACCGCTTTATCTGCCACGACCTCTGGCGGTGCAAATACTCTTCCGCTGCGAGTAATACCGCTGATTCCTGCAAGACTCTCCACAGTTGACCCATACGGTTCCAGCTCCAACCTTTGTCCGTTGCAATAGACTTCAGCCCCATAATGCCACGGAACGACGTTAGTGCTCTCGAAGGGTATCGGCCCGGCTTTGGTGATAGTGATTGTAGGCGGTCTGGGCGCATAAATGGTTATTGGCCGGCGAGGGATGGTGATGGTGGCGACGTTATTGGCCTGCTTCAGCACTACTTCCCCTGATACACTTTCAGCCTTCCGGCTAAACTGCAGAATCCCCTCAGTCATCAGACTTTGAATTCCTTCAACCAACTGCTCACATCCATCAGAATGTGTAGCACAGTCCATGCATAGTTCTCCGCATCCTGGAAAGAACCCTCTTTTCAGCAACTTAGCTTTAACGAAGCTAAGCGGCGTCTTTAGGTCTCTGACATCAGTAGACAGATCCACACTCTCTTCTTCGATAATGGCGTTCACTCCGCCTCCCCTATGGTTCGACATAGGATTCTTTGTGACATTGGGCACATTATTGGAGAAGTTAATGATCTTGGCATCTACCAGGTCCTGTACCTTATGCTTAAAGGCTTTGCAGTTCTCGATCGTGTGGCCTGGTGCCCCTGAGTGGAAATCGCAAGTGGCATTTGCGTCGTACCCTGGTGGAGGTGCCCCTGTCAAGGGAGCCATCATCCTCTTCTGGACCAACTGAAGCTGAAGCAAAGTCTGCAAGAGCTGCGCGTACGACATAGGTGGTGCCTCGAAGTGACGGTTTGCCAAAGATGCCCGGTTCTGGTATTTTCTATATCCCTGTTGATTCGGTTATTGTTGCTGCTGCTGCGGAGCCGCTGGGATATTTATACTGGCTATCTGCTGCTGAGGGCCTTTGCCCTTCCTTCGAGCGTTGGTCATAGCGCTCGTCTCTCCTTCTCGTCGTTTACCAGCATAAGGTTTCTTTCCACCCCCTCCAGCTGAGGATGACTCACCTTGAATTTTCCCGATCTTGATACCATTCTCGACGTGCTCGCCCATGATAATGAGAGCTGAGAACGTCCCGGACATACCGCTGACTAACTTTTCATAGTAAACCCCTGGGAGGGTGGCAACAAACATCTGCATGAGCTCGCGTTCAACCATCGGCGGTTGAACCCGAGCTGCCAACTCACGCCACCGCTGGGCGTACTCCTTAAATCCTTCATTATTTCTCTGCGACAGGTTCTGAAGCTGAACTCGGTTCGGGGCCAAGTCGCTGTTGTACTGGTAATGGTGGACAAACGCTTCAGCGAGATCCTTCCATGTGTGCACGCTAGTGGGCTCCAGACCCATGTACCACTCGAGGGATGGTCCGGAAAGACTGTCTTGGAAGAAGTGCATCAGCAACTTCTCGTCTTCGGAATAGGCAGACATCTTCCTGTAGTACGACCTCAGGTGGACACGAGGGCAAGTGGTGCCCTTATATTTCTCAAAGTCAGGCACCCTGAACTTAGAAGGTACCTTGAAATCATCAATTAATCCCAGCTTAGACATATCAACGCCCAAAGTATTTTGATTCTCAATATCTCTCATTTTATCTTCAAGTGCTTTGAATCTAAGCCGCGCTTCAGCATTCAGCTCCCCTTCAGCACCTCTTTGAGAAAACACATCATCCTGATGATCCTCAAGCCATGGTTGAGGCACCAACAGATTCCCGACGCCTGCATTGCCGTTGCCCGGCCCGAGATTGACATTAGCTCCTAGACTCCCATTGCCGACGCCCGTCGTATTGAGTCCGATATTGGCCATCACGTTGCCATTAGCACTGCCGTTGCCCCCGGCCCCGGGGACACCATTCTGCGGAGTATCAACTGGTGGAGGAGTAGGCACGGCCCCACCATGGAGTATGCCGTTGCTATCAACCCTGGAGATCAAAGGCTGAACCAAAGTCCTGAGCTGGTCTTGACCATTGGCGACCACTTGCATGAGTTCCATGAAGCGATCCATCCTCTCGCGGAGCTCCTGAATGTCTATTTACACTTGATCCATGATCCTTGTCTGATTAGCTCTAGTTGGATAGCGGTGAATTAGTCTCTGATCAATCCTGGAACCACCGAAAACAGTCTGGGACCTGTAAACCTGAAAAACCTGTAAACACTAAAGGGTTAGGAAAAGCAACAAAATGCTCGCCATGCAAATGCTTCATGCAGATGCATGCGTGTGTCTGTGTGTTTGGGAGATTTCCCCCGATCCTAGTGCCTGAGTGCCAGTGCTGATAATAATAATAAGAAGAAGTCCGAGCCCAATCATGGAAACAACAATCTCATATATAAAGAAAGCCTATCAAGGCAGTACATAGCATCAGCGAGTACAAGACGAATCAACAGCGTGACCTCAGCCAACAAGCCTGGTGATGGTCAGCATACAACAATGATCAAAACAAAAAGAATACAAATAGTCAAGTATGGCCACGGGCGCGATACTCTTCTAACAACTCCTTTGTCTCTGGATGATCTGGCAGAGTGAGCAACCCCTCGACGAGTAATTCTCTCTGCGCAACGGTATACTGAAGTCCTTCGATCGAACCTTCTCATGCTCCTTCGCCGAAGTAATCTTCTAATTTCCGCTTTTTGGACTCAAATGTCAGCTTGCGCTCCTTCAGGTTAGCGAGAGCTTTGTTGAGCTGGCCTTCAGCGGCGTATCTGCGGGCGGTTTCTTCATCAAACCTCTGTTCACTGTCCTTCACCTGGGCTTCCAGCTTGGAGATCTGTAGCATCAGCTTATCCTCCCGCTCTTTTCTGGTGGCCAGGGAAGCCTTCCAGTGCTGGTTGAACTTGGATATCCTCCGATATGCCTCGTCCAAGTGCTGCTTCTTCGTAGCCAGTACGTCGTTGACAACTTTGAAGTCTCGACCCATGCGTTCACGCTCGGCTATCTGCTTAGTCAGGTCTGTACCCAGCTGGTTCACCAACTCTGTTTGCCTTTTGAAAGAATGAACAGCTTTGTTCCTCTCGCTTCGGAGCTGAGCTAAATCCTTCTCCAGTTCTTCGTTCGCCCGCTTCAATTCATCCCGCTCAGCTAACACCTGACTATGCTGCTGAATGGGCACAGTAGTAGGCTCTTCGATCATTGGAGGGCTTTCTGACTTGGCATGAGGAAACGGCATCCCTATAGCATTGGCCCTGGCTCTGATCCAAGTTACATACGGAGGGTAGGCTTGATTGTTGCTTTTTCCCAGCACTGGCTTTCCTCGCTTACTGATACCATTCCACGCGCGCTGAAGCTTGGACAACAGATCCCCCTCTAGAGTACCAGTGAGGTACAGAGATTCCTATACCTCTTCATCCTTTGGCGGAGTTCTCAAAGCATACGCGAACTGGCGGACCAACAACGACGGATTGTAGTTTATACAGCCCTTCCTACCTATCAAAGGCACATTAGGAAACCTGCTGCAACTGAAGATCACCTCAGTACCCAACCTATCTCTGTCGAACCAGTCAATATCCTCTGCAGATAAACTCATCAGATGCTCAGGCCACTCAGCTGTGGCTGCAGACAAGACAAAAGGACCCCTTTTGGGCAGATGACTTTCAAGCCATTTGTACAGCAAGGGTACACAGCATGAGACGTTCTTCCCCCTCCTGTTCTCGTTTTTGTAGTGAACTGAATGATAGACATCTCCTATCAAGGTAGGGACTGGATTCCCTGAAGCAAAGATGTGAAATGCATCAAAGTCTACAAAATCGGGCATATTAGGGAACAAGATGGTGCCATATATGCATAGAGCGAGGATGGCATTGAACGCAACCCAACATCCGTCCTTGGCACACTGCTGAGCCTTACCCACCAGAAACTGCAAGGAGAACCCAGGAACCTTGTTCCAACTAGTCAATACTAACTCGGAGGCGTCCAAATGAAGTGAAGGAGTTAAACCAGCCAGATTAGGCTCAGCATCCATGTGAACAAAAGGCATCTGCCTCTTGATAGGCACACCTAGCAAATCAGCATACTCTTCCAGCGTAGGTGCGAGAACAAAGTCCTGAAAAGTGAAACACCTCAACGGAGGGTCGTAGAACTGCAGCAGAGCGTGCAACCCGTTCAACTTGAACACAGAAGGCTTACAAACCAAACTGAGCAACCTGCCATAAGATTTTCTGAACTCATCCTTCACAGAATCATCTGCTAGAGCTATCAAACCAGTCAACTTTATCACATCAGGGGTAGGGAACTTGTAAGCCACGGTCTTCCTCAGAGAGCCCATAACAATACAATAGGAGGCAAGAAATCCTGGATCGGGGAAAACGGTACCTACAACACAGACACACGTTAATGAAATGCAAATGAATATGCAAACTAATGCAAAATGCAATCATGCAATAATAGGTTCGGGTAACTGCTGCTGTGGAGATTCTATGTCAACCGCCACTGATAAGAAGAAAATCCCGGTGTAGGACCACAAATCTGATCTGCCAAGAACAACCATCTGATAGGACCATATATGTAGGATCATAATTCTGCTCTGTCAAGAACAAATGTCTGATAATAAGGACCTCTGATGTATGATCAAGAAATATCTGCTGATGAGGTCTTCAGACCCCAATCAAAAATCTGCCCTATCAAGAACAAACATACAGCTGCTGATGAGATCTTCAGACCCCAAAAATCTGCTCTATCAAGAACAAGCAACATCTGCTGATGAGATCTTCAGACCCCAAAAATCTGCTCTATCAAGAACAAACAACATCTGCTGATGAGATCTTCAGACCCCAAAAATCTGCTCTATCAAGAACAAACAACATCTGCTGATGAGATCTTCAGACCCCAAAAATCTGCTCTATCAAGAACGAACAACATCTGCTGATAAGATCCTCTGATCAAAACCTGCTCTATCAAGAACAGACATACACCTGATGATAAGATCCTCTGATTAAAACCTGCTCTATCAAGAACATACATACACCTGATGATAAGATCCTCTGATCAAAACCTGCTCTATCAAGAACAGACATACACCTGATGATAAGATCCTCTTATCAAAACCTGCTTTATCAAGAACAGACAAATCTGCAACTGAGAAACCCTGGTACCAACAAAACTGATCTACTGTCAAGAAAACCAGGTAGTCTGAAAGTCGAGGTTTCCTGCAATAAACCCAACCCTGCTCACAGGTATGGACCTAAACTGACTCAAGGTACGACATCCTATGCGTTCATCAGCGTCACAAACTTTCAAGAGGGGTGATACGATACCCAGAAGGTGTGGCATCACCAGCTCATGAAGCGGCCTCACTCGGCTGAATCACAAATGATCGGTCCCCAGAGTCGACAATCCACCAAACCAGCAACCGTCTCAACCCAAAGGGTTGAAAGAGAAGCCAACCGGATGAACCTCGTCTGAGCGTGGATTTCAAGAGACACTAGTGCCTGCAAAGCAAGCACGCGCCCACTAATTTCCACTCTAAGTCTATAGTGCACTCAAGCCTGGGTCTGGCTTCTCACTCATCAGAACTCCCATCCCACAACAGCACAGATAATCATATCAACCTGGAAATAAAATGCGGGAAATAAAGTGCGAGAAGTAAAATGTGATAAATAAACGCAACCCAACAAGTAAACATACAAGCGTTAGGATTGACTCTCGCAGGGAACCGTTGAGAATTCCCCATCAGAGTCGCCAGCTGCTGGGGATTACCCAGACAGCTAGGAAGAAAATCCAAGGCGAGACTCGCATAGGGAACCATCGCAATCCCCAGCAGAGTCGCCAGCTGTCGCTTGCGCGAAAATAAGGTGCCGGCACAACAGAAGAGTCACCACCTTTCGTTATTTATCCCTCGGAGCGGGAAAGGAAACGATCGGAAAAACCTGACGAAAAAAGGGTAAGACAAGGTCATCGCAGCCGTTGTCTGGATTCGGGAGTCGGTTACGCAAAGGGAAGGTATTAGCACCCCTCACGTCCGTCGTACTCGACGGGATCCTCGCTTGTTGTGTTTACTTGGACAGGTTGGTTTTATTCTATCTACCTATCAAGGCTGGCTTAAACAAAAAAAGAAAATGACTCGGCAAAGCGTCACGCTTTATGCCTACGTATTCTCGTCAGAGAACGAGAAATCAGAGTCAACGTAGTTCGACCTACAACGGGTTATGGGGTAAGGTAGCTCGCCAAGACATCTCCATCTTGTGCCTACGTACTCTCAACAGGTATGAGAGATCAGACCTTACGTAGTTCGGGAAACTACGGTTTATTTCCTGTCTTTTACGAAAGAAGTGTTTTTTATTGTGTTTGCGATTTCAACCGCACTAGAGACTATGACCTGAGAGTGAATGCGTCGCATGTCACCCAAAGGGTACCATACTAAACATCCAGACTGTGGAAAAGAAACTCTCCCACAATCCTTTCTCAGATAGCTTAAGGCTCGTAACGTACGAAAGAAATCATTCATGATTACTGTATCTTAAACTGTTTTGAGATGAGAAGAGAACAGGCCCAACTAGGAGGGAGACTATCAAGTCCTACTGTTGTCATGCCATGGATTCATCCTATGGTTGAGGTTTGAACAGGGAACTCCTAGAAGTTGTCATGCATAGGTTTCAACCTAAAATTCTATCATCAATTCCTTATCAAAGGAAATGAGAGTCCTAAGGGATCATGTCAATGATACACCAAAACAGACAAAGCATCATCTTAACAGTAAAATGCATGCAATGCAAGTGAGGGAGGAAATGTGTGTGGGGCTTCAGCCTCCACAAGCTCATCTCAACCTCAAGCCAGAATGGATAACAATAATCACACTGAAATATAAACAACATGCTATCAAGCAATAACAGTAAACTGCAATCATACAGAAGAAATGAAATAAAATGCCATCAGGCAAACAAACCACATGGGCAAGGGAGCTGGGCTCTACCGAATACCCGCAAGCAAAGCCACACAGTAACAATACAAGCAGAGGGAGCAACTCAACCTCTAGTGCAATCATGCTCCTAGATTCTACTTATTCTAGATGTGAATTTATTCTAATGCATCAAGCAAGTCAAACAAAACACGTCAATACAGAAAAGAAAAGGAAAGCATATCCTCTCTCTCTCAACTCCAAGCTTCAGCTCTTCCAACAGCAACTCAGTCTTCAGAATTCAATCACTCTTGACAAATATCAATTTGCTTTTCCAAGTTTCAACCCTTCAACATAAGTTTCAACTTATCTTCTCCTTTAAGCTTCAGCTTCTTGATCAGCTCCACCTTCAGGCTTCACCTAATCTTCAGGGATCTCCATGTATCAACTTGCTCTTGTTGCTCTTCAAGCTTCAGCTGGAATGGCAATGCTCAAGGATTCATCCTCTTCTACACTCTTCAATGAAGTCTTCATCTTCGAACTCAAGCTCAACATCTCTCAAGATAATCAAACCAGAGGAAATCACTTACTGGATAAGCTGGGGGATATTGAACTGCTTACTGACCACCAAAGGTGACCTATAAGGGCTCAACATCAAAGGAATGGTTCCCTCAAAAGTTCTACTTCCTAGGTACAATCACTTATCCCTCCAAAGGAGAGAGGTGTATACCATGAAAGGACTTTGAATCATAGGGAGGAATGGAGGTAAAAGATACCATCCATGTTTAAGAAAGAAGTTATCTAAGTCTAAACTCTTCCTAATCCCTAACCCTAAAACAATGACAAAACAAATAAGATCAAGCTCTCAAGCTCCTCAATGCATCTTCAAGTCCTCTACTATGCTCCTCAATGCTCCTTAAAACAATACCAAGCTCTCCAAGCCCACACAACAAATCAAACAACAATACAAGCCCACAAGGGCAAGACAAACAAGCATCAACTACAAAAATCATCTAAAAATAGTATACTACCATATTAAATCCTAATATAATTTCTAGACATGAATATGAAATGGGAGCAAAAATTCCCACTTAAAAATCATTAATTTTCAAATTGATATGATTTTTCCAAGATTGAAATAAAATGGAAGGAAATAAAATGAAATATGGAATGATGGGGCGCAGATAGCAAGGCAATGCAGTTCAAATCATCACATGGGCTAAAAGTGGGGGGTTCAGATAGCAAGTAGCGCTAGGCCCAATTCAGTCAGAAAAATCAATTAATAAACATAAAGAAAAAGAAAAGTGAGCGGTGCAAATAGCAACGAAATATAGTGTAAAATTGAAGTGGGCCTTGATTGGGGGTGCGTATCTCACAAGTTCACTTAAGCCCAGGAACCACCGTTTAATGAAACGGCGCGTTTCGCTTGCTTCTGATAATTTCCCTCCCAAACTGAAATCAAACACGAGTCGTTGGATCGCTTCTCAGTCAACCAGTCTTGCTTGCATCTGATGGCTGGGACTCATCTTCTTCCTCCAACCTAGGGTTTGCCATGAAAGCTCCAAGAACAGAGCTCCATACTCAGACTTCCACCAACTCGGGTTCTCTCATTATCTCACCAAAATCAAAAATGTAAAACACTAAATTGATCCATTTTTCACCCTGATCATGCTCATGGTATTAGAATGTATTGAAATGGTCTCCATCACAAAACCCGATAGTGAATCCAATATGAGCTCAAACCTCAACTCCAACAAATCTTAGATTTCTTTATACTAACATGATCACTATGCTACACTGATGAAAATAAGCTATCAAACTCGTGCCAGGTCTCGCCATATCTCAAGTTCTTGATCATCAAAGAAATGGTGTCCATGACTGAAACTTCATCAATTGATCCCTAACATTCCAGAAACGACCTCCTACTTGTCTCTAACCTTTCTAGCCTAACACTTCTTGCTATGAATGCTTAAATTATGGTGTAGTGTGTAATTTGCAAACCTGGTAATCTTGGATTGACAGAGGTAGTAGATCTTCAATTCAGCACTTGAAACTCTTCAGAAGTGATCCTTGGATGATGATACTTCTTCTGTTTGCAAAAAATTGGAGGGAGAATGCTTGCACTTCAAGATCCGAATATGAATGGCTTCTTGCAAATCCAATGGCCAAACCTTCAATCTTCCATCAATGGCACTTCAATTCAGTATGCACACACTCAGAGGGATCTATGGAACGTGTTTGTGAAGAAAAAAGGGATGGAAATGAAGAGGAATGAAGAAATGGAACTTGACTTGCAATGGAAGATTCTTGATCTCACTCTCTCTTATCTACACCAATTCTCACCAACCTTGCATCTGAGCAAGTTACATATGATATATAGAGTGGTTTAGAATCATCTAGAACCCTCTAGGACCATCTAATGAGAAATTGAACTTTTCATGTCATGACATTTTGAATCCAATTCTCCTTACATGCTATCTCATGCCATGCTTCTTGTAACCTTTGTAACTGACTTGAAATTCTCCCCATATGAGATTTAGGATGAGTTACAATGCATAACCAACTTGTACATTGAGTTTTGTTGAGTTTTGCTTTGGTACCTTAAGATGCAAGTAAGCTTTTTCCAAAGCAGCCCTATGATCCAAGCCTCAAATCAAAATTGTGGCTGAACCATTGTTCTTAGAATGTCATTTGGAGTCAAAATGACCTATTATATGACATGGTTTGGATTTATAGCTTGTGATTTCCAATTTTCAATTTCACCTTAATTAACTTATGCCTCCATTTTAGGCCATTTTTATCACTTTTTGATATAAGCCTTTTCAACATCTCATGACCTCCCTACTAGCCTTAAAACATCACTCTAAGCAAGTTTGATGTTGAATATTTTTCCATTTGAAGCTTGGAAATAGGAGATATGGCCTTATGCTTGAAATGACCTATAACCTCCAAATGACCAAAATGCCCTTGACTTGTCAAAGCCATAAGTTGAGTTCTACAAATCCTATCAAGGACTTCTAGTACTCTCTAGAAAGCTAAGAACAAGCTCTACAACATTCATGCTGACCAAGAGTTCATAGGAATCATCCTACTAGGGAAAAAGTTGGATGCAAGTTGGGTGACTTTCAAGGACCCAGATTCACATACCTCAGATGACCTGTAATTTGTCAAAGTCATAACTTGAGCTCTACAAATCCTATCAAGGACTTCTAGTACTCAAATTAAAGCTAAGAACAAGCTCTACAACATTAATGTTGTGGGGAAGATGAGATGACACTCACATCTTGAGCTAAACTTCCTTGAAGATAGGGATCAAACTAGGGGATTTTACATTGTCGAGCCTTAGAAACCCTAGCTTGAAACTTCTCAGACTCCTCAATCATGATGAGTTGGTCTAGTAATCATCCTTATAGCATCTCAATACATCATTCCATGATCACATGGCTCATGGATTAGGTCTCAACCCTCTCCAAATCATCAGTTGACCTAGGGTTGACCCAGTCAAACCCTAATTCCACCACTCATGGCTGAATCTTCTGAATTCTTGTACAATGACCTCTCTAGGATTCATGATGGCTTTCAAGACATCTCACAAGCTTTCTCAAAGCTTCAAGTCTATCCTCATAGTCTCAGAATCATCTGAGGAGCTCCCACAACTCTCAAGCTATGAGACACACAACTTTGGTTTCAACCAATCTCTCTGAGGATCTCTTGAGTTCTCTGACAAGGGCATCAACCCTTAATCACTTGAACAACCTTCTTGGCTAGCTTCAAAGTCTCATATAACTCTTGATGGGTAAATAAATGTTGGTCAAATTTTGGGGTGCAACAAACTTCTCATGTCATGAGAGATTGAATTTCTCCTTGGAAGGATCTAGAGCTTTCTAGATCATCCCTACACACTCTATATATGGAATAGAAGTGGTTCAGATCATTTTTTGGTGAGAATTGAGAGGAAAAAGAGAGAGTGAGATTTGAAATTTCCATTTTGCAACTGAATTCGGTTACTCCAATTGAGTTCATTTCAATCCATTCTCTTGATCCCAACAGCTTCCATTTGCATTATTGAATGATCCCAGAGTGAAATCATAGCAAAAGCATTGAGGATTTGAGTGTTAGCATTTGGATTTTTCAACCTGCAACTCACTATCGGGTTTCAAGTTCCAGGAGGTTTCAACCAGTTCTTGTGCATACAGAAGCAAGGAAATGATCCATTGATCGTGTTTGGAAGGTTTGAGAGCCTGATTTGAAGATTTTGTGCATCTGTTCATCAAGAATTGGCAGGTAAGTAAACTTCTTCCTCCAGCATGAATTAGGTAGAATTAGCACGGTTTGTTAGGTTAGAATGATTGTAGGTTAGTATGTGGAGCTTTCTGGTAGCATTTGGTGAGGTTTGGTGACAATTATTGGAGTGACCAAATTTCTGTTCTTGATCATATATTGGTGGTTCTTGAGAGTTAACCCTAGCTAGATGGTGGAATCAACTCAGGATAACATGGTGATGATGTTAGACACTTTAATTTGGAGAATGGCGATGATTGGATCTTGGTCAGTTTCTGAGATTTTGATCGTGTTTTGAGAATGGTGATGATTCAATAAGAATGATTGGCATGGTTAGAATCAGGGTGAAAAATGGAGTGGATTAGGGTTTTAGAGTTTGTTTTTTAGTGAAGATTTGATGGAGCCCGAGTTGGAGAGGATGAGTGTTCTTCACCCTGCATCCATGGCGTTTCTCCCTCCATTTTTGGTTCAAATGAAGAAGATGAATGGGACACCGTTGGATTAGCATGAAGACTTTGACTGAGGGCATGATCCAACGGCCACGCATGCGTCTGAATTTGTGAAGAGTTTGAACTAAAATGAAACGCAGCGTTACATTTAAGTTGTGTTTTGGGCTTTGTGAAATAACTGATAACCACACCCCCCCTGATGGCCCAATCCATGAATTGAACTGCTTTTCATTACTATCTGCACCGCGCGCTTGGTTATTTTATTTTGATTTTCTTTATTTTTTTTTCATTTTTATTCATGGTTATTGATTAAATCATAAAAAATGGAAAAATAGCTCAATTAACCCCATTCTTTTTGCATTAGATTCATGATAGGGTCTAGTAATTTTTAGAGAAAAAATATTTTTATTTCATGTATTTTCTGATTTTATGGGAATTTTTACATTTTAATTGATATTAAAATAGTCATGCTTGATGCTTGATATTGTGGAATTTTGTGTGATCATGTGATGATGATTTTGATCCTGATTTTTTGTGAGTAGTTAGCATAGATACGCATGATCCCCATAGATTTTTCTCACATTTTTGTGATGAACATAAGTGGTAGTTTAGGTTGAAACCTTTATGTGCTCCATTTTTAGGGTTTATGGTTGATACCTTTGGATTTAGGACTTAATTTTAGGACTTAATTTTAGGACTTAATCGATGATTTAGTCCCTGGTTTTTGTATGAGGCATTCTTAATTGAATTAGGATCCCTTAGGATTTTTTGTAGAAATTTATAAGGTAGTTTACTATTTTTGATTGATTTTAGATTAAGTGCTAGTTTTAGATGATTCTAATGCACTAACTTGACTAGATTAACTTCTTTAGTTCCCTTAGATTAGGGTTTTGTTTCTCTTGCTCTTGGATGGTGTTGAAGGCAAGTTGAAGATGCATTGGATTGCTTGAAGAGGCTTGGATTTGAAGATCTTCCCTTATTTGGGTGTAGTTTTGATTAGGGTAAGATTAGGGTTTTGTAGGCAGAGCTTCTAGATAGTTCTCTTCCTTCATAAACATGGATGATGTTGATCACTTCCATTCTTCCCTATGATGAAAGGTCCCTTTGTAAAGGCCTAATCCATCCTTTGGTAGGATGTGTGGCTCTTTGCAAATTGGTAGAACCTTTGAGGGTCCCTTTCTCTGATGACAGGATGCTCAGTGGTGACCTTTGGTCTTCACTCTGGTACCAGTCATCCCAACTTTGCTCTGGATAAATGAATCTTTATCCCTTGTTAGAGGATGGAGTTCCTTGCTTGAAGAAGATTGAAGGATGGAGTTGATACTTCTTTGTGTTTGAAGATTACTTTGAGAAGCTGAAGCTTGTAGATGAAGAGGACCAAGTTGATGTTGGTAAAGAAGAGAGAGCTGAAGCTTAAAGACAAAGTTGATACTTATGTTGATGCATTGAGAGCCTGAAGGAATCAAGTTGATACTTGTGAAGAAGATCCAATTGAGATTGAGTGAAGATCTGAGGCTTGAGGATTAAAGGATAAGTGGATACTTATGTTGATGCATTGAGAGCCTGAAGGAATCAAGTTGATACTTGCAGTTAGGAGTGAAGCCTGAAGGTGGAATTGACTGAAGAGCTGAAGCTTGAAGAAGAAAGAATAGGTGGATACTTATGTGGAAGCTTGAAGAAGCAAGTTGATACTTGCTATTGAAGATGGTAGCCTTGAAGAGCAATTGAAGTCTGATGACTGGACTGCTGTCAAATTGGTTTAGTTGTAGGAGCTGTTGATCTATTTCCTTTCTTGTCTGCTTGCTTTCTGTGCAACTGTATTGATGTGCCTTGTTTGACTTGCTTGATGCATTAGAATAAGTCCATATCTAGACTGAGGTAAGCTAGGAGCATGATTGCACTAGAGGTTGAGTTGCTCCCTCTGCTTGTATTTTTATTGTATGGCTTTGCTTGCGGATATTCGGTAGAGCCCAGCTCCCTTGCCTATGTGGTTTGTGTTTGCTTGATAGCATTTCATTTCTTCTGTATGATTGCAGTTATTCATATCTGGCTTGAGGTTGAGATGAGCTTGTGGAGGCTGATACCCCACACATATTTCCTCCCTCACTTGCATTGCATGCATTTTACAGTCGTTTACTGTTTACTGTTTAAGCTAATGCTTTATCTGTTTCTGTTTATCATTGACATGATCCCCTAGGAATCTCACTTCCTTTGATAAGGAAGTGATGATTAGAACTTTAGGTTGAAACCTATGCATGATAACTTCTAGGAGTTCCCTGTTTCAAACCTCAACCATAGGATGAATCCTTGGCATGACAACATTAGGACTTGATAGTCTCCCCTTAGTTGAGCATGTTCTCTCTTCTCATCTCAAAACAAATCAAAATACAATAATAAAGGTTAACTGACGTCGTACGTTACGAGCCTTAAGCTATCTGAGAAAGGATTGTTGGAGAGTTTCTTTTCAACAGTCTGGATGTTTAGTATGGTACCCTTTGGGTGACATGCGACGCATTCACTCTCAGGTCATAGTCTCTAGTGCGATACTAGTTGCAAACAAACATAAAAAACAGTTCTTCCGTAAAAGACAGAAAACAAACTTCAAATCTTTTTGCCCCGTGGGCCCGTAATTCAAAGGAAGCTTTTCTGAAGAAAAGAGTGACGTTAACTCCCAGTTCTACCGCAAACGGTAACGCCTAAGTCTCCAAGGGTCGAGCTGCGTACATCCAACTGCTGGAACTGTTTGTTAACCCTACTCGATAAAACAGATGAATCTGAATCACCGTCATCCGTATTATCCCGAACTACGTAAGCTCTGATCTCTCATACCTGTTGAGAGTACGTAGGCACAATACTAACGTATTGGCGAGCCACCTTCCCCATAATCCGTAGTTAGGCGAACTACGTTGACTCTGATTTCTCATTCTCTGATGAGAATACGTAGGCATAAAGTGCGACGCTTTGCCGAGTCATTTTCTTTTCTTTTCAGACCAGCCTTGATAGGTAGATAGATGAAACCAACCCATCCAGTAAACACAACAAGCATGGATCCCATCGAGTACGATGGACGTGAGGGGTGCTAATACCTTCGCCTTGCGTAACCGACTCCCGAACCCAGACAACGGTTGCGACGACCTTGTCTTATACCTTTTCGTCAGGTTTTTCCGATCGTTTCCTTTCCCATTCTGAGGGATAAATAACGAAAGGTGGCGACTCTTCTGTTTTGCCGGCACCTTATTTTCGCGGTAGCGACACCACTCATCCCTTCAAAGGAGATATGGGGCTTCCTTAAGAGGACTTTGCATCATAGGATGAGGATAGAAGCAAACAATGCATTCTATTTTTGAGGAAAAGAAAAGAACTAGTTTTAATGGCTCTTCCTAAAACCTTAATCCTATAAGCTTCTAAAAAGCTCCTAAAAGAGAAAGAAAGCTCCAAATTAAGCTCCACAAGCCAATCCACAGCAGCTACAAGATGTCCAACACCTCCTCCAAAAAAGAAACCAAGCTCTTCAAGCTCCAAAGCCACCAACAAGATCAAACAAGGCAAGGCACCAAAGAAGGAACACCAAAAGCAACACCTACTTGTGAATTATATCTAAAATAGAAAACTAAGTTGTAAAAATCTAAGAAATTTCCTAAGGGAACATGCATGTTTTAACATTCTTGGGTTCAAATATCAAAGCCTAAATCAACTTCTAGGTCCACTAAATAAATCCTAAGTTGAATTATGTCAAGATAAACCATAAGTTTGGAAGGCTCTAAACATCTCACCTAAAACAGAACCTACAATTGTAAAAAAAATCTAATAAAAATCCTAAGGGAGAATGCACATCTAACCTACAACATACTCAAAAATCAAATTTAAAAACCAAACCAAAAGATCAAACCAAAATCAACAAAACAGATAGGCAATTATGCAAAATTAAAGAAATAACATAAAAGAGAAAAATACAAATTAAATTGAAAAATGCATGAAAATGCAATTTATTAATCCCAAAAAATCAAAAATTTAATCAGGAACATGGAAATATTTTTAAAATATTTTTCTGATCAAAGATGAATTTATTATGATTTTTGGAATCAATATGCATTTAAAATAAAACTAAAATGAAATAAAAGAAATTAAAAACCAGGAAAATGTCATGAGCGTTGGATTGTTTGACAAAGTAATCAGATCCAAGAGCAATGAGCGCGTCCACGCAAGCATCCCAGTCACATGCTGACTGGGATTAATGAAACGATGCGTTTTTGGTTTTGAAGGCAAATCCTCAGATCAAATGCAAGCCACACGATGCGCATAACAAGTCAATCTTCAACAAGATCTGATGGTCCTCAGTCATCGTCCCCAATTCAAATGTCAAATGGAGGGTACTCACAGGTGGTGGCCGGAGAAGACCTCCGGTCGTCTTCTCCGGCGAGGTGGTGGTTACAGGCGACCAAACAACATCAAATCTTACATCAAATTCAACAGAATTCCACAAGGATCTCCAAAATCTCATCCACTTCCTCTAGATCTGGCTAGGTTTTGAAATTCGAAGGCAAACAGAAATGCTACCTCAATATTGATCATCACTAAACTCAAATCTAAAACCATAGGAATGATCCTCATGCTTCATGCATTAACCTGATCTATCCAATTCAACTTAATTCCTTATGACCATATCAAATCGTGCTCAAACAGAAATCACATGCCATCCTAATTTGTCTCTAATTGCTTCAATTTCAATCCAGAAACGACCTATGTCTCAACTAGATCCTAACAGCATACACAACATGAACTACATCTTCCTAGAATTATGAGAAATTTGAAGATTACATACCTGGTGTAGATCTATGAACAAAGGTAGCTAGAGCTTGATTCAGCCTTCAAAAGTTTCCAGAATCACTCAAGGATGCAAGAGGAAGATGAAGAAACCTTCAATTTGATCTGAATTGGCTTGGAACTCAAAACCCGATCTGCACTTGCTTGCTTGCAAATTCACTTTCTCTCTCTGCTTCTACCACGAAATGAGCACCAACCTGAGTCTGAAATCATCAAATGACTTATACAGAGTGTGTCTATGGGCTTTTTGAGTCAAATCCAAGCCCAAATCAGTAATTCCAATTTTCTGTTTTCTCTTCAAAATTCCCATGTGACAGTCGTGAATTGGCCATGGAAATTTCTCTAGAAGCTTCCTTTTCAATTGCAAAATGCCTTGTGAATGCAATGGGACCAAAAGGACTGCTTGAAATGCCTTGGTATGTGATTTGGTTATGTTACTTGCTTATGAAGAAACAACATTGTAACTCATGAAAATCTGCCTCAACTAAAAAATCTACCAATGTCATTGTGTTTGAAATGATATTTCCATTCAAAATGAGTATTTACTTGACATGTTTTGGTCACTTAACCATTAATTTGAATTTTTCAACTTTGAATCCTTTTAAAATCTTCCTTTTAAGCCATTTCAAACCAAATCTTGATATGAGCCAAATCAATTCATCATGACATCTTGATTAGCCTAAAAACCACATTTTGAACAAGTTCCATGTTGAACAAAAATCCATTTGACAAGTGCAAGTTGTAGATTTTGACCTATGATTGAAAATGGCCTATAATCTCACTTTCCCAAAATACCCCTGACTTGTAAACCTCATAACTTGAGTTCTACAAATCAGATGGAAGACTTCTAATACAATTTGGAAATATAAGATCATGAGGAACAAATTTCATGTTTTCCAAAAGTTCAGGTGAAACCTCCTTCTAGGTCAAAAATAGCTTTGAAGTCAGATGATTTTCACAGACAAATTTCAGAGGCATCTGAGGACCTGTAACTTGTCTGGACCATAACTTGAGTTCTATAAATCCCCTTAAGGACTTATAGTATTCAAATTAAAGGTATTGAGATGCTCTACAAGGTTCATGTTGGCAAAAGATCCATTTGAAACTTTCATCTTGAGTTATGTGGTCTTGAAGTTAGGCACTAAACAAGGGATTTTACACTGAAACCCTAATTTAGCAACTTCTCACACTCTTGACTCTTCTTGACTTGATCTTGGCACAACACCACAAATGTATCATCATATAATTTCATGAACTCCATGACCTAAAAGTAGGCTTTGATACCCTTCAATTGCACAGTTGACCTAGGATTGGCCCAGATGAAACCCTAATTGCTTGCACCTCAACTGTGGCTCTTGCCTTTGACATAATGACTTGATTAAGCTCTCCCATGGCCCTCTAGGCATTCTATGAGCTCCATACACATCCTCTTCTCATATTCAACACTCCACATCCCTCTGATGGTCTTCAATTGATCCTCAAGTTAGGAGAAAATCCATATGCAAGAATCTAAACTCTTAGGCACTCAAACCACTTCTTGATGACCTTGATAACTTCTCAATCTTGAATAAGACCTCTTGCTAGGCTTCTATTGATAAGAATCACACTTGATCCCCTTCTATATGAATGATATCGTAATATGTAAATGATATAACTATGCAAATGTTAATGCAAATGAAACATAAACCAAGTAAGAAAAGGTTGAGCAAATTTTGGGGTACAACAAGCTCTATCCTTGATCCAAACCACGTAGGGGTCAAAAGCTCGATTGTTGCTTTTTCCTAATATTGCCTTGCCTCGTCTGAGAATGTTACTCCATGCATACTCCAATCTGACCAAAGTATCAACTTCTAGCAATCCCGTGAGATACAGAGATTCCTGTATTTCGTCTTCCTTAGGAGGACTCTTCAAAGCATATCCAAATTGTCTAATCAACAAAGAGGGATTATAGTTAATACAACCCTTCCTTCCGACCATTGGGACATTCAGAAAACCACTGCAACTATATATGATTTCAGTGCCAAGTATGTCATGATCAAACCATACGATGTTTTCTGCAGACAACCCCATTAACCTAGCAGACCAATCTGAGGTGCTAACAGTAGCAACAAACGCACCTTTCTTCGGAAGATGACTGGAGAACCACCTATACAGCAAGGGTACACAACAAGACACATTTTTACCTCTTCGCTTTTCATTCTTGTAATGGATGGAATGGTAAACATCTCCTAACAACGTTGGCACTGGATTCCCTGAAGCAAGGATATAGAAAGCGTATGTATCCACAAAGTCTGGCAAGTTGGGAAACAAAATGATATCATATATGCACAGAGCAAGAATGGCATTGAACGCAATCCAACAATTGTCTTTTGCGCACTGTAAAGCCTTATCAACCAGAACAGGTAGAGGAAACCCATACACTCCATTCAACTTGGTCAATTTTCCTGAGAACTCTGAAGCATCAAGATGAATGATTACAGCGAGCTTAGCTAGGTCAGGCTCGGTATCAACATGGTAAAAAGGCATCTGATCCAATATTGTAACCCCTAGCAACATGGCATACTCTTCCAATGTCGGTGCCAGAACATAGTCAGGAAAAATAAAACATCTTAACTGAGGGTCATAAAACTGGAACATAGCATATAAGCCATTCAATTCGAACACTGAAGGCTTGCACACCAAACTGAGTAACTTCCCATAGGATTCCTTGAACTCTGCTTTCACCTTCTGATCTGCTAAAGCAACCAAACGCAACAAAGAACTAATGTCAGGAGGAGGGAGCTTGTAGGAAACTGTCTTTTTCAGAGACTCCATGTCAGAACAGGAACAAGATCACTAGAATCGAAGGGAAAATATGTGCCTGCAACACATATACATGTTAATGATATGCGAATGAAAATGCAAAATGCACATGCAAACAGGGGATCAAGATTGTTGTGCTGTAGTTTGAGACGGTCGGCGCTTCGCTTTAGTCATAACCATACACTGACATTAGACCCCCTCGCAATCAAGAACATAAATCCAAACTATAAAGAACCGGGTAGTCTGAAAGCTAGAGTTTCCTGCACCCCCATCCCTCTCACAGGTAAGGACCTATCCACTGACAAGGTTTGGCATCCTATGCGTTCATCAGCGTCACAGAATTTCTAGAAATGATGATATGTTCACCATTTCTGGTTTGGCATCATCATATCTCGAAGAGGCCTCACTTAGTTGACTCACAAGTGATCATTCCCAGAGTCGACAATCCTCAGATCCAAAATTCCTTCGAGCCCAAAGGGCCAGAAAGAAAATCATTAAAGTGAATCTCGTCTGAGTGCGAATTTCATGGCTAGCTGGTGCATGCAAAGCATACAGGCTCACCACTAATCTCCACTTCTAATGCTAAGTCTATAGTCAAGCCTGGGTTTGGCTTTTCTTTCAACAAAGCAATCCCTCCCCACAGCACAGCAATAATGAATCATGCAGAAAGTAAAATGCGGAAAGCACATAAAGAAAAATAAAGCATATATGTACACACCCCAAAAATAAACAAACAAACGCTAGGATTGACTCGCATAGGGGATATTCCTGTCCCCAGTAGAGTCGCCAGCTGTCGCTACTGCGAAAATCGAGGGCCGGCAATGACAGAAGAGTCGCCACCGTGCGTTATTTATCCCAAGAGAGGGAAAGGAAATGCTCAGAGAAAACCTAACGGAAAGAGGGATAAGATCGGTCATCATAACCAAATCTCAGGTTCGGGAGTCGGTTACGCAAGGGGAAGGTATTAGCACCCCTCACGTCCATCGTACTTGACGGGATCCACGCTTGTTGTCTAGTCTATGGATGAAAAACAATCTATGCTAAAGGCTTGAGGACAAAGGAAAAAGAAAGTGACTCGGCAAAGCAACGGTGCTTTGTGCCTACGTATCTCATCTGAAACGAGAAGTCAGAGTCAACGTAGTTCGACTAACTACGGGTGAAAAGGGGGGAAGGTTGCTCGCCAAGACATCGCGTCTTGTGCCTACGTACTTTCATCTGTTATGAAAGATCAGAGCAAACGTAGTTCGGGTTAACGGGGAATACAAGTTTGTTCAATTGTTTTTAGACGAATAGGGTTAACAGGTAGTTCTAGTAATTGGTGTATGCGGCTCGAGCATGGGAGACTTAGGCGTTACCATTTGCGGTAAAACTAAAAGTTAACAACACTCTTGTTATGAAAATGATTTCTCAAAGGATTAAAGGCCCCAAAAGGAAAAAAGAAGTTTAAATGATTGCTTTTTTTTGTGTTTTTTAGAGAAAGAAGTGTTTTTGAATTGGTTTGCAATTCATATCGCACTAGAGACTATGACTTAGGAGTGATTGCATCGCATATCACCCAAAGGGTGCTACACTA
Organism: Lathyrus sativus; assembly: GCA_963859935.3. Classification (NCBI taxonomy): domain Eukaryota; kingdom Viridiplantae; phylum Streptophyta; class Magnoliopsida; order Fabales; family Fabaceae; genus Lathyrus; species Lathyrus sativus. Next base: position 373,097,063 of record OZ012739.1, read on the forward strand.
AACAATCAAGCCATTGAAAGGAAACCCTTCAACAACCATTTCCCAAGTAGCTTAAGGCTCGTAATGTACGATATTCATTAACCTTTATTAAGTGTTTTATGATTGTTTTGAGATGAGAAGAGAAAAGACGCACTAAAGGGGGACTGAACCAAACCTAAAGTTGTCATGCAAAGGTGATCCTAAGATTGAGGTGAAAGGGAAAAAAAACTAACTTAGTGTTATCATGCAAAGGATTGAACACCTAATGTCTCTCCTACTCCCATCCTAAACGGAGGGGCTAGGAATCCTGGGGGGATCATGACCAAAAAGCCAAGTGAACATCACATAACTCAATCACAAGTGAAATGGAAGAAATAAAGTTAAATTAAGATTCAAAATGAAAATGATAAAATAGAATGGAAAATAAAATAAAAGGACGAAAAATAAAATAACACATTGAAATAACAAAAAAGATTTTTTTGGGTTTTTTATAATATTTAAAATAAAATAAAATAATAATGAAAAAAAACAAGAAAAGAAGTAAATAAAAACAAAAGAAATAAAAATAAATGAAACAAGTAAGGTGTTGCACCCAAAATTTTGGCCCCTTAGATTCCCATTATCATTTTAGGAGCATACTCATGAAATTATCTAACCTTAACCCAGTGCAAGTTTGTCTTTGTCAAACCAGAGATGAATCAGGGTTTCGCGCAGTCAAAATCAAAACTTCAAGGATGTGATTAGTCAATGTTTTGGGCTTATTCAATTATGAAACAAGGTCAAGGGTATCATATAATGTCAATTGAGAATCCAATTTGAGGTTGTTACCCCAGAATCAAGAACTGTGCAGTCCAGGGGCCCCGATTAGGGTTTCTGACCAGTAAAGTCAATTGTAGTTTGACTTTGATATTGGAAGGTGTTTTAATGATGAGATTATGATCCATGAAGTTCATATAGCTTAATAAAGTTCATTCAAGAAGTTTCAAAGTCTCAGGAGGTCCAGAATGTCAACAGGCGACTCGGTAGTCACCGATCGGTCTTACGGTTGACCGAAAAGTCAACTCTCTAGATTTTAGGAATTGGACTTCAAGTTGTGAAAAAAAATTGTTCCTTATGTCATATTGGACTTGTATATCAATTTTCATGACCATTGGATCAAGGATGAAGGAGTAATCGAAAAATCGGGAAATTAGGGTTTTGAAAGGGGCTAAACCATAACTCCTTAACCACACATCCAATTGAGTTGGTTCAAAGCTCATTTGGAAGCTCTTGACAAGTCCTACAAAAGTCCCTAAGTGGTCCATGATCAGAAAATGCATAGATTTGGAGTTATGATCAAATTCATTTCTAGAGGGGAAAAAGACTTAGAGAAATTTCCTTTTAAGTTCATTTTTTAGCAACTTTGGAAGGCTTTTTGGCCAAGTTCCTTTGGGAAATTGAAACTCATGAAAACATGAATGTTTTAGAGCTATTTGAGGGCTTTCTAAAAATTATTAGCACATCTCAAAAGGATTTATGAACTGAAAGTTATGGTCATGGCAAGTTGGTGGTTTTTCACTTTAGTCCCACATTGTCAAAATTCAAGAATTCATTCTTTCATCAAAGTTGGCCAATCTCAGCTTGTGAAACATATTGTATCTGATATGTGAGGTGTTTGTAGCATGAAAGAACCAAGGATTATGCAGAAATTTGAAATCTCCAAAGCCAAAGCAAGTGGCTTGCAAGTGGCTTTGCAACTTGCATTCAAAAGTGAAAAACAAGCATGAGGTGTAAAAGTGATTCTGAACCAGCCACAAGTCTATACCTCTAGCCTGCATTTATCCCTCTAAAAATCATCATTTGCTTGACTAATGAGGCTTACCTATCAGCCAAGGAAACCCTCTTGTGGAGGTTTGATCTAAAAATGAAAAACCTTTCTTCAAAGTGAAGAAATCTTCAAATCTGCCCCAAACCACTTCCTTGCCTATAAATAGAGCCCTCACCACTTTATTCTCAACAAAATATCAATTCTAAAACCCAGAGAAATTGAAAGCTCTCACTCTTTCCCTCCTTACTCCAAAATCTCAAAATCTCATTTTCACAAAAACCTTCAAAATCTGCCTTGGGAGATTTGCTGCCAAATTCATTTCTCACCATTCAAATACCCCAAAAATCATCCACACAATCCCTAAATATGACATAGAAGGTGTCCAAGACCTTAGACCACTCAAAAACATCACCATTCAAAAAGTCAACTTCATCACCAAGTTACTTTGACCAAAAGCCACAAAATCAGCCATATCTTGTCCATACATTTCCTTGGTGTTCTAATCATCCTAACACCTCTTATATATCATTTCTCAACTGTAAAAAGCATTAAGGATCATTGGTGAGACCTATTTCTCCAACTGTCCTTATATTTGCACATTGCTTCAAAAGGAAGAAAAGTCTCAAGTCAAAGAGGAAGTTGAAGTTCTCTGGGTTTCTTGGTATTTTCACTTGTTCAAAGCTGTCTACAAAGAGGTAAGTGACATCCAAACTCTTCTTTAATCATATATTATCATGTTTCATCATTTTGAAGTAATATTGTGAAAATGTAGTCTAGCTGCCTCATTTTGAGAATTTGTCAAGAACTCTTGTTATGGTCATGATGTCTTATCTTGTTATTGTGTTTTCATGTGTAAATGACATGTAGAATGTGTGTGCATAATCAGTCCCACTTGAATATGACAGAAAATGATTGTGGAATTTGTTCATGCTTTGTTTCATAATACCAATAGCAGTCTGAATCACTTTTTGCATCACAACCTGTTTTGAGGTCTATTTCTTGCTTAGACATCTTTGATTATGCATATGTGATGTGTGTGTATGATTTTCTTGATGACTTGGGTGCTTTAATCATGTTTTGGACACTTTGAGGCATTGCACAAACATCAAACTTGCAGCCAGCATACCAGTTTTAAACACAAGCTGTTTTGTACCTTAATTTTTGTTGGCATCCATTTAATATCATAAATGTAAGTTGTGTATGTGATTCATGTAATCAAAATATGCCTGAAACTGATTTTTAAGTTTCCACTGCACCACAAAATATCACATTTGCAACTTACATGTCATTTTAGGTAAAAGCCTGTTTTAAACCATTTTACTTGCATAGACCTTCTTATATACATGTATATGATGTGTGCACATGATTTGTTTGAGTAAAAAATGTTTAGAACTGAGTATACCTACTGCCCTGCACTTTCACAAATACATGAAAAACAGCCTGAACACCAAACTCCATAACTGTTTGCCTTGCATCAAAATTATGATTTGAATTCACTTGAGTGTGTATTTGTAGTATGTGAGTATGTTTTAATTGAACTGAAACAAGATGCAACTTTGAATTGATACCTTCATGCCATGAAAATACCACTTTTGCAACTTGCATCTCAATTTTTGTTTCTGACTGTTTTTAAACAAAACCCTGGCCTGAACCCATTCCATATCATGTATGTGTGTTGTGTGTTTGATTTAATTGATCAGAAAATGATTGGAATTAAAGTTGCTCATCATCATGCATTTTGTTCATTATCTTGCAACTTGACATACCATTTTTCATAACAGCTTGATTTCATCCATAAACTTGATGTAGATTCACTCACTATCACATATGTAACATGTTTGCATGATCATTTGAATTTAGAACTGGCTGTAGCATGTTGTGCATCTCAAAATGCATTCAAACTTCAAAAACACACATGCTATTGAATTTTTAAATGGGAGAAGAATTTTGAAAATCTAAAAGAGTCATCTTGTTCCTTGTTTAAAAACACCCAATTTACACTAAAATTTTGTCAAAAAAGATTAAGAAACGAGAAAGTTACAGCCAATTTGCAAATCATGTTTGAAGTGTTCTTTATTTGCCCAGCCTGGTTTTTGAGTATCCCTTATAATTTAAAGGGGTGGCATTTACAAACGGATGTATAGCCACCCCAGTGGTAAGACCATATGCCAAAACACGCCTTGTACCAAGCGAGCCTGAGTTCGACCCCTGAAGAGGGCAACTCTTTTGTTAATTTTGTCATTTTTTTACCAAACTTTGAAAACTCATATCTCTCTCAATTTTAATCATTTTTCACCCATTCTTTTTGCATTGTGTTCATCTTGATGTCTACTTTCATGTCATATTTTTCATCTCTTTTGACTATGTGCAAGTTGTGTATTTTCTATGATCGTTTTGACGTATGCAGATGAAATTTCTCCTGATGTACTTGTAATTATTTGTGATACTTGTTTGCATTCTCATTCTTAAATGTTTGTTAACATGTTAGGACTTAATCTTTGGTTATTACCATGTTCATGTTACTTCATCTGTTAGCTTAATTTAACTCGATCTGTCGTCACAGTTCCTGTTCTGCTTACCTGCTTTGATTGTCATCAATGCATTTTTTATGCTTATCAATCTTATATACTCATTTAATGGTTGTCACCATGAATGCATATTTATTATGTTGTTAATTTTCTTGTTGTTCTCTTCCCCCAAGTGATGAAGCTTGTTAGCTCTCATCCAGTTGCCTCCCCTGCCTACTTCCAAAGGAAAAGTCTGTCCATTTGACTCTCATGTTATGGATGCATCCTTCATCCCTCTCTTGACTTTGCTAAGTCGTTTTAACCCTAGATTAAAAGCCATTAGACTTTGCTTCAAGTCTAAGAGACCCACCTGTACTAGGAGTGTTCTTCAACTAGAACCCTAGGAAAGAGTTTGTCAACTCTGTGTAAGAGTCATTGTCATGATTTCTTGCTTCCCCTTTTGAATATTACAATTTAGATTAGGGAGTTTTTGTTAAACTCCACACAAACATTGTCATGTTTGTTCCCTCCTGAACCTTGATCATAATCAAATGCTCTTCTTCCCTTGTGAGGGGAACTACGATTGCTCTGATTCTATCCTAGTCAATATACGTAGGCAGAAGATGCGACGTCTTTGTGAGCAAACTTAGAAAACCAATTAGGTTTTTACTTATCTTTACACTCAACTCCCAATCCTAAATCCATAGTACATATTTCACAAACTTAGCAAGCAATTAAACAAAAGGTTCCTGTAGAGTACTACAGATGCTTAGGGTGCTAACACCTTCCCTAAGTATAACCAACCCCCGATCCCCGAATCTCTTAAGCGTTGTCGTTACATCGCGAAAAAGGTTTTTCTTTCTTTAGACCTTTTTTTTGGATAAAATAAAGTCTGGTTGTAAAAAGAATTAAGATTCAAGTTAATTTAATAGCTTGATATCCAATTTTCACCGCAACATAAGGGTTTTAAAAATGATGTCCACACTAGGACTTGAACACATGTCTTTGGGATTGAAAACTCTTCACATGACCAACAGGCCAACCACACGCGCGCATACACAAGTGGAAGGAGAAGAAGAAAACGTAAAGTGTGAAAAACAAAAAAAACAAGGCAAAAAAAAAAAGGCCTCAGCCGGGCTCGAACTCAGGATCACACACATGATGAGATACTTATGGCAAGGCTTCTAACCACTGGGGTGGCGATACATCAGTGTATTTATGCCACCCCATTAATAGAAATACCTAAACAAAGTGAATTTTGGGCAAAACAAAAGGCCAGCCAACCAAATACATTTTGATTCGTAACTCCCTCATACCTCAACCAAATTGGACAAACTTTATATCAAACTCAACCAGAAATTCATAAGGAAGAACATAGCATCATCCGTTTTTTCAAATACAGTACACACACAAAAATTCGAAGGCTTATGCAAAGAGATGTTTTGAGATGCGTTTTGAAATTCATGAACCAACTAAATGCAGGCAGTCCAGGCTTCACACATGCACAAGTCTTAAATATGCATTAGATCAAATCCCAACAGAAATGTAGATAAAAAAACAAAGGATAAGAGTTTGACATATGAGTTGCTATCATGAACATGAGTTGAAAATGAACAAATGATGCAGCAGGCCCAACAACCAATCTTACAAGATCAAAACAAAATTTTAGCAAGGTTATTTGATTCAGACAATCAACAAGGCAATGCATACTAGTTCCAAACATCAAACTTTAATTCAAAACAACAAACAGGAACAACCCTGCAATACTGACATGGTAATATCACACATCTAACCTGGCCTACACAGACAGCCCAACAAAACTGCTCTAAATAGCAATAACAGTCCAAAATCTCATGACAATCAACCAACCACACTCTAAAAAGGTAGTAAACTAGTTCACTACAAACTCCAAACGAGAGCTGCTACCTCAAAGTGAGTAAGCACAAGTCAATTTCCACACCAAACCAGTTCAAACAATTAACATGCTAATGTCTAACATCATCCAAGTGGTTCACATTTCAGTTTTGGCATGGACTCAAGCTTACACAGTTTGTCCTCATTAGTGCAATATCCATTTTGACAAAACATGAGCAGTACCAAAACCTTGGCATTTTATCCATTGATAAATCCCACTTACAGCCCCAAAATTAACAGTCAACAGCACTCAAACAAAACCCCCTAACATAAGGGACTAAACCAATGCCTACCACACTTGAGCCAACAAAATCAGTTTCCACCAAAACCCCATTACTTCCAGGGAAAACACGAATAAAACCTGCTCTTGGCACAGCGAAATCAAAACCAACAGCTATTGAACATGAACATTGACCTCACAATGTCAAAGCTGGACTTTACCAATTATCACACAACAATCCACCTCCAAAGCACCAAGACCCCATGACAGATCCTCATGACAACTACCAACACAAATCAACTCTAAATCATGGCAGCAATTGGAAAGAAAAGTGATAAACTCCCTCTCTAAGAACAACCATAGGGGAAAATCAAGACAACCTTCCTTCACAAAAGATGAATCCCTGACAGCTAGGTCTAAAATCAAAACTTAACCACCCTAATAGCAAAATGACCAGATACTTGACACAAACACTGAATCTTAAGGCCAATGATGCTGACAAGCAAACCATGGCAGATCTAGCAAGATGACAGTGGCATACACAAAGCACTTGGTATTTGAGGGAAAATTAAAGCTACCAGATGTTGGACCTATACATAACCACAGAGGTTAGCACAAACAAACCAAACAAATCCAATTATGAAATTCCTTCACATCAAGTATCAGCCAAGGTGTAGAAACTTAACAAAGTCCAAAATGGGAAACCAAAATGGTTTAACCCTCCACAAAAACTGGGCATATGCTGAGCACTAAGGCACTATGTCAACCAAGAAAAACTGGAGATTCAAGAGCAGATCAGGCCCATGACAGTCCTACTTATGATAATCCTATCACAGCCTAACACTCTTGATGTAAAACAAAGTCCTAACTCAAACAGGAAGTTGACTGCTCTAAGCAGCTCCATGACCTTCATGACAGTTTGGTCATCAAAGGTGCCAACAAAAACCAAGTTGATTCTCAAAAATCAAAATGAAATCTCTTAACAGCTACAACCAAACTTTATCAAATGAGAAACAGATTCAATCATGACATGACTCAAATCCAAACATCAGAAAAACTAAGCATCCTCAGTACCAACAGATTTGGTAGTCCTTTAAACAGATGTGATGAAATTCTAAGGCAGTACCACATCACCATAAATCCAAACATACTACCTAAAATAACAGGCAGGCCACCAATAATAGATCAGCAACAAAAGAAGACTTCACAAACCAACCACCTCCAACTAAACACCTGCCAAAAACCTACACTTGAGTTGGAAATTCAATCTCAAGCATAGCCAATAAATCTTGAACCAAGCAAACATGTCGATCTCCAACCAGTCACGTGAAACATATCAGCATTGGACCTAACTAACAAACCAACATCAACCTTCATCAATGTTCTAATCAAAAACTGAGGTATACAACAGTCATCCAAACTCCAATCATCAAGACAAACCTGCAAGCCTTAAAACAAGAGGGTCTTTTGCCCATGAACTTGTACTTGACTGAAAGAAATATGCACTAGGTTGAGGTTCACAACAAAAGTAAGGTTCTGCCCTAAAGACTAACAACTCAAAACCAAAACAGAAAAACTCCTTCTCTCATCAGAGCCAGCTAGCAGAGGAAAAAAGAAACCTGGAAACCTCATCTCACAACATCCTAACAGCCAGCTCAACAGGTTTAAATACTCACCCCAACAAAAACTCACTTGCAGCATACCAACTGCACTAATCAAAACACAAACAAAATCTAACAACAGCCTCATACAAGGCTCTAACAGCAGTAAAAAACAAATAGGTCTCAACCAATGACATAACCAACACACACAATGAAATTTGAGCTGATAAGCCCTATCCTCAAGCACACACAAGTTTGACATCAACCAAACAAAACAACAACCAAGTTCATGAATCCACATTTGTAACCATAATGATAAAAATAAAACATTCAAAATAGAAACTCATCCAATGATTCACAATCCAAGGACAACACATGTCAAGGCATATTCAATGGGATATTCATACTCAAAATGGTCAGACAACACCAAAACAGAAACAACACATGTTTTAATGTTAATGATGCAATAAACCAAAAGTTTTGTGATGCTTACCTCTTGCAGCCTCCAAAGCAAACCAGCAGCTAAAATCACAGTTTTCAAGCTCCTAACTTCTCCTTTTGCAAAAATCTTCCCAGCAGTGTTGGGATAACAAGGTTATGGTGAAAAGTTTGAGAAAAAGAGTGAAAAGGAGAGTGATTCTTCGTGGGAATTTCAAAGGAGTACCAAATGTCAAAATCTGATTTCTCTCAAATGGTGGCTAGGGTTTAATTCCATTGTTCTGCAGCTTAAATAGGGTGTGAAAAATGGAATTTGAGGGATTTACTAAGGTTAAATAATCAAGGGACCAGATGATATATCTCATGGCTGTTCGAATCAAATGGTGAAGGAGTGAACAATACAAGAGGAGACAAAGGTTGAGCTGCAGCTAGGGGTGGCTGGTTGCAACAGAAAAAGCAAGTTTGTCTCTTCCTCTTTTGGGAAAAAGATTCAAAATATCCTCATGAGGGGTACAAGCTTTGTCCCTCTTGTTTGGGTAAAGTTTGGTGGGAGAGAAAAATCAGTTTATGCGCATAGTCTTGGAGCAAGGCTGATATTTTCTTCATGAACAAATGCCACATATGCCAAAATGAATCAAAATACAAGTTTTGAAAATGTGCTCAAACCCCCAACTTTGACCAACGATATCTTGGTGCTCAAAAATCCAATTGCCCTAAACTTGAGTTCTTGGTAAAGAGGGCATGGAGTAGAACAACTTTCATGTTGATGAAAGTTCCATTGGATCATTGGAAGACCATGAAATTTGAGGTTGAAAACCATGTCATGAAGGCTGTCCACAAATAACTTAGAAAAAAATTCTAAGTTATAAAATTGACTTATTTTTTCTCAACTTTGATTGATCATAACTTGAGCTCCAAATATCCTATGATTATGAATTGGTACTCAAAAGAAAGCTTGAAACACAAGGAACAACTTTGATGTTGGCCAGAAGTTCATTTGAAACTTCTATCATGAAGTAAAAAGGCTTTGAATATGGCTGTTCCAAACATAAAACTTTCCATAAATGGAAAGTTCTAAAACCCTAATTCCCAAAAATGGAAACTTTCAACAACTCTCGACTTTTCTTGATCAAATTTCATCCGTTGGTCAAATTGAAATTGAGGATCATGATCTTGACCTCAAAAAGTCAGGAGTTGACTTTTTCGTTGCACAGTTGACTTTTCTCCGCATTTCCTGATTTTCAATTAAGTGACCAATTGGAGCTCTTCTGATAAAAAGTCATGATCGGTCTTTCATCCTCAAACACCTTAGGGCACGTGGAGGTCCATGGAAACAAGTTTGCCTCAAGAAACAAATTTTATCCTAGTAAAAATCGAAACAATAATTTCTCGTTTCTTGGCCTAGGGCCTTGTGCAAATGAACTGAATAACCTTTCCTTTCCACCATAACCTTTGAGACACTCAAAAAACTTGTATCTCATGATCCCGCCAATGATAAAACCTTATGGACCCCTTGACAGTCTTCTGATGGCTTATACCAGTGCCTTTGCTTGAGCTTGAAGCCAATATAGATTTTCCTCTTGAGCGGTGCACCGACAAACACTTGATCCCCTGCCAATGCGAAATGCTATGCAATGCAATATGCTAGAACAATGAAATGAAACATAAATCAAGTAAAGAAAAGGTTGGTCAAATTTTGGGGTGCAACAATAAGTAGCTAATTCTTCTTTCTTGTTGGGATTGGATGTAGTACATCGTACCATATGTATGTTTATTGATCACAAATTAATGTAATCTAGGTATTAGTGATTATCGATGTTATCTTTCTTTTACTATTAACTTTATAGATTGGAACTGATATTTAGAAATACAATTTGAATCTTGATCTAAAATAATCATTTGTTTTAAACCCTAAATTCTAAATATAGATTTAGGATTAAACACTCATAGTAGGCGTCGATTCTTAATGTTATCTTATTGTTTAATAGACTGAGAAATCGTCAATTAAATAATATAGTCAAACTCTCATCATGATTTTAGACATAAATAGTGTCTGTGAGTGATGCATGGTGATATTGATGAATAAATAGGTTATGTATAAATGATTGATAAACTACATACACAATCGGTGGATGAAACCGAATCCCAGCAAGTCGTCATATCTATGAAACTTTATCGATTACCGTTTTTACATTCCATTAACTTTTACAATCAACCAACTTGACGATTCTCTACTTAATATGGCGTCGTTACCAGGGACTGGCGTTTAGATGTTACAAGCATTGTGACAATTTCTATTGTTTTAAGGAAGTTTGTATTTGTTGATATTGTACATATATATTTTTTACCCATAATGTTTCTCACTTGTGTTGGCTAAGTTGTGAATTATGTTTATGTGAGGTAAAACACCAGAAGATAAAATGCTTTTTGATCCATAGATCGAAACAACAACCTAGAGAAAAATAGCAAAACCATAAAACGCAAACAACTCGTTAAGTAAATGAAGCAACCATGGTTGTCAAACTCATGGGTAGACCCATAAACTCGTACGATTTTACGAGTCTAGAAAAGAAAACGAGTAAAATCCCGCATAGAATCATTTTTTGATAGACTCAGGTAGACTCCCACAAACTCATTAGACTCGCGAGTTTATAGCAAGTTTACGAGTCTATAATTTTTTTTAAATCCACAAAAGGTCCAAACTCCCCCAAAAGATTTATTTTATTTAAAGAAAAAATTTATTTTGTTTGCTTGTATAGTGTTGAAGCTATAAAGCGGCAAGCTAAAATATTATTTTCGAAAGAATTTCCTCCGGGATTTATGTTGTCTCCACAGGGATCAGTGTGAGGGAAAGAATGTCGTTCGACAATCTCTATGTCTCTAAGCTTGGGTTTTAATGGTTTGGGATAAAAATGTAAAAGAAAAAAACATAAAACAAGAAAATAAATACATTCTTAAGAAACGAGAAAACTCGTCAGGAGTTGTATTTCGTTCTACCCATCATGTACTAAAAAATATATGGATCAAATGCACGCAACCTATTTCACTCGTCAATATCATCACGTATCGCTTACAACAGAGGTTATGTCTAAAGCAAAGTTGAGAGATCAACTGTATCGTCTCATCGGTGATGTCTCACGCAACTCGACAACACGAAGCATTAAGAATTGATACCCATGTGAATATTAGTTCTAAATCTATGTCTAGAGTTTAGAATCTAACAGATGTTCATCTTAGATCGAGTTCGAACCGTATATGTCTATAGCAATCCAAACCCGTTAAGTAAAAAATCAAGATAATCATCGATAAAGAGTTGTAAAAGAGATTATATACAAAGATTCATAAGTATACATACAATCAAGATAAACTGACATACAAAATCCCAACAAATGAAAAATACATAGACAGGAAGGAAGAAGAACACAAATCTCACGGTCTGTCAACTCCGATTGAAGTGGATTCAACTCCGGATCGTCAAGATGCACCCTCCAATGTTGTTTCTAATATAAATCTACTCAAGAATGTGTTTGATGAAGTTGGGGTAAAACGTTCCCTAACAACATAACCTAAAAAATGCTGAAAAATGACTTAAATAGGAAAAATGGGTTTCCGTGTTCGCCTAGCGAAGTCCCGTTTGCACAACGAACTTATGCCTCTTTTTCTACTGCCAAAACTGTGTTTTTCACGCACTTTAGAACTTCTTGTTTGCACTGTGAACTTTTGTTCGCTTAGTGAACATGACAGCAAACCAACACTTGTTTTGACCATAACTTTTAAACTGTAACTCTGTTTTACGCGCGGTCGGAAGCGTTGGAAAGCGTATTCAATGCTCTATAAGACAATGACAAAATATCATTGCTTATATAACTTAAAAAGTGATAGAAAAGCAATTAAACTCAATCATATTTATATGATACACAATATATACACTATAATGTAAACTATACAACATGTGAACAAAAGTTGAGGTTTATTGGTTGAATTAAGCTAATAAGTGCCAATTATTCACACTCAAAATCAATAAAATTTAGCACTTATCAACTCTCCCAAACTTAAACTTATTTGTCTTCAAACAAGAATCAATCAGCTCAAGAAAACAAAAGTAATAAGTAAGCAATCATGATTCAACAAGTTTTGAAAAACAAAAACAAATATATGGTTCAACGCAAAAACGTACATGCAAAACAAAACATACCACTAAACTACAAAGATAACATAAAAACGAAACAACTCCTAAATACAAAACACATGTCAAAAATTCTAAGACAATACAATGTTCAAAAATGAATCACACTCAGCACACACTTCATCGATAGATGAATAAAAAAAACGAGGGACTTAACTCTCACCCAACAATCATCCTAACAACAAGTTAAATTATGTATTCATCAAGAAAAAACTCACATTGAACAGTATAAAAGTAAAAATCACAAGGGCTTTAAGGGTTGTAATGTGGCCTGGGTAACAAATAATTGTTTTTCTCAAGTTAAAAGAAACAAAAACTTGCCTAATCAAATGAAAGTGATCATTTCTCACAATCTCAAGCACTCACAAATTTCAATCATCTTTTTCTCTTTTTCAAATTGTTATATTATTCCACACAACTTATTAGCATAACATTATTCTATTTTTCTTCTTCTTTTTTTATCAATTTTTCCCCTTTTTTTTCTTTTTCTTTTTCATTTTTTTCTTGTCTTTCTTTTTCAAACTTTTTGTTTTTCTCAACCTCTTAGCAACCAACCTCTTCTCCCCAACTTAAATACAACCACACATAGTGACATGAATGCTACAAAACGTATTAGGCAAGGATAAAAAACTCAAATAATAGGTCATGGTTATAGTTCAAGAAAAAGTATTAGAATCCATACAAAAATGAACGGGGGAGGTTCTTCTAAAACCTTCATGTCACTGATGGAATTCTTCAATGAAAAGTGAAAAAGCATAAGATCATCTTTCTATAGAATAATTTGGAGAGATGCTAGATCTTCCTTATGAATATAAAATCATCGAGCTTGGAGAAAAAGTTAACAGGTACAACTATATCATCAATGCATTCTCTCTAATGAAAGAACCTTCATCCCCCATACCTTACCCATTCACTGCTTGATACATCCACCCTGAAAGTAGAATGATTCGTTATGTAATATATCACATCATCTTTCCTAGAAAGGATAACTTCATTCACTTAACTCAAGTTGATGTAGAAATAATATGGTTAACATAAAACAAAGTAAAGGTAAGTTAGGCATACCAAGTAATCAAATATATGATACAAAGAAAGAAAGAAGGTACATACCTTCCATATGAAATTCTAGTCACAAATATCATGGAAGAAACAGGATGCGACTTTAGAGATTAAGATTTCAAGGAAGAAACAACCACAATATGAATCTTTGTCTCACCACGAATTAAATTGGTGCTGATAAATTGAAGGATCACTGAAAAGGCCCCATCAATTGAGAAGAATGAGGAAAGTGAAAAATCAAGAAATACCTATAGATATAGAAAGCTTCAACAATTCCCTTCATCAACTACCCACAATCAAAGACATCCTTAAAATCATATGTGGAAAGATAGATTTGATCAATGACAAGATAAACATCATAGTATGACACTTCATCCCATACTAAACCCAACTACCACTTGATATATTTTTCTATGACAATATTGATACTAAATAATCTCACTTATACGTCTTAGTGTGCTTCAATTCCTGTTTTTCGCAAATTTCAATTTAGCAATTTCAATTCTTGTACTTTGAATTCAAAGTAATTTTTCTTTTGCAATTTTATTTTCTTAAAAAAATAATATGAGTAATGTTTTTCCCTTTTCAATGTGTCTAATTTGTCTATGTTTGCATATTTATTTCTCGCAATGCACCTTTACCCGCCTTTTTGATTTTTACAAAGGGGGGGAAGTTTACTCTCAAGGAGAGTCGAGCATACTCTCTATTTAACTTAGGGAGAGTTTAATCACTCCAAGCATATGTGTGTTGTTTTCCTTTACAACCTCCCCTAAGAGATGTGTTGTCATCATCAGAAAGGTGGAAAATGTGGAACCTTGTTTTGCCAGTGATATGCTTTTAACAAGGACGTCAACTTTTGATGATGACAACTAATGTCTTCTAAGAAGTCAAGCATAAACGGTTCAGCAGATACAGATGCAAACCTAAGCATTAAAGTTTGATGGATTTTCCTATGCGATGATGCAATCAAGTGAAATGTAACTAAAGCCTCATCTCAAGATACTTAAGAAAATGTCTACAAAAGAGAAAGATAAGTATTCAATATTGAAAAAAGCGGGAATCACATGTCTTTTTCCACTAACGGCATCGTTGTTCTGTACTACAACCATAATTGGTCGGAGAATGGAGACTGTGAGATGCAACAATGGCATTGAGCTTTCGATATAGTAAGAGTGGAACTAACCTATAAGATTAGCACTCCAACGTCCAAGTCATTTTCTAAGTTAAATGAGTGAATGGAATTTGAATTGAACTGCTTCACCTTTATATAATGTAGTGGTTATAACAACCTGCTAATTTTCAAGTGTGGGATGCGGGAACCGTTGGAGGTAACTTGGATCCAGATCTCCTATATTCTACCCTGGGATAACCGTTCATATCCAGCAGGTGACATAGCCGATTATTACTTTTCTCAATGTTACGGTTGCAAATCTTCTTTCCAACACACTAGATTATCTACTTACTTCTCACATTTCTTAGTTTTACTTTTACTTCAACTAATAATGCATATAAAATATAGACTTAATATATTATTCATTATTCTCAAAAAAAAATAATAAAAATTTATCATTTTAAAAATTATGAAAAAGTTAAAATATCATGAAAATCATTTCTAGTCGGTCTAAAAATATATTTAATTTTTACAAATATATCATAATTTAATTTTAACTTATTTATATAAATATTGCAACTTTTATGATGGAAAGATATTGAAAACTTTAAGACCAGATTTTGAATATTTAGTTTAACTAAGTAAATTGTTTCAAATTTATAATTTTTTAATTTAATTTAATAAGTTTTATTTATTTTTTCATCAACCATTTCATTGTTAAATCTTTTTATTAGGGCGGTTAAGTTCATTGTTATGGTTTACACACCTCATACTATTCTTTTTTAATATTTATTTTATCAATTAGTCTATTTTTCTTTTTCCATTCTCCATAATGGATAATTTTACTTTTGTTAAGTAGTCTTGTAATCCCATATTATATTATGAGGCTTTTTATCCTTTCAGATGTATGTAATAATATTGAAAAGACACTTATTTCCTTTGGGGGGAGGAGGAAATAATAATAGGGGATTTTATTGGATGTCTTAAAAAAAGTTTGCTTGTACTAAGAAGGAAGGTGAATTAAGGTTTAGAGATTTTAAAGCCTTCAAAATGTTCATGTGGCTAAACAAGGTTGGAATTTTATAACAACAATATGCTCTTGTTTCAAGAATCTTTAAATCAAGGTACTACCCTAAAACGTCTTATTTTGATGTTAACCTTGGTTATAATTCTAACTTTGTGTGGAGGAGTATTTGGCAGGCGGAATTTTTTTGATCTTAGGGTGTAGATGGAGTATTGAGAACGATCACTACAAAAAAAGTTGTCTCCAGCCACGTGATCTATTGAAGTGAAAATCACGTGGCAAAATATTGACAGTTGTGAAGTGAATTTCACTTCACTAACTTATTTAATATTAAAATAATATGAAACAATGGCCTGTCAGATTTAAAAATTAAAAAAAATTTTATGACGTGAAAATCACGTCACAACATGTAAATTAAAAAAAATAATAACTAAAACGATAGATCTACTGAAGCGGGAAGGGGGAAATTTTCAAAATTTGGATTGTGACGTGAATATCACGTCGCAACCATTTAAGAGGGAAAAATATCTGACTTAGAAGTGATGGTTGACTGTGCTGCAGGTTGTAAAAATGATTGTTGGAACTTTTGTGACGTGAATATCACGTGGCAAAGTTGCGAAGTGATATTCACGTCGCTACGAAATTAATGTTAATAATTAAATATTAGTCGTTATAGGTTGCGACGTGAATTTCACGTGGCAAAGTTGCGACGTGAATTTCACGTCACTAAGATTTTATTTATGGCATCGTGCAAATTTCCCATACCACACTTATTTCACTTCTTTTTCTTTCTCTTTCTCTCTATTTCTTCTTCTTCTTCTACAATTTGTTTCATTATTTGTTTCCTCTTCTCATTTGTTCTTCTTCTTCTAAAAAAATTCTTTATTTTTCTTGAGTTAGTTTCTGATTTTGCTTGTACAGGTAATATATATTTCCTATCATATAGTTATTGTTGAATTTTATTTTTATTAATTTAGTTTAAAATGTAATTTTATATGGGTTTAATATTTGTTTTTTTGTTGTTGTCAATTTATCATTGTTAGTGAGAAAAGAAAACAAGAAGGAGATTGAAGAAGATTCAAGGAGTGTGAAGAAGAGATATTTTTGCTATTTAATTTTTTATTTTAGTTTGATTTATTAATTTTGGATTGTTGTTAGATAAATAATTTTTTTTATATGTTTATATTATTATTATTATTATTTATTATTAAAAAACGAATTTTGTAGAAACATTATTAACAATAAAACTGAATATTATTATTATTTAATATTAAAAAATGAATTTTGTAGAACATTATTAACAATAAAACGAATTTTTGTTTATAAATGAGAGGAGTGAGAAAAGGAAAGAAATTTTTATATATAGTAACAATATTAAAAACTGAATATTTATAGAAAACTCAATATTAAAAACAAATTTTGTAGAAACATTATCAACAATAAAATGAATTTTTATTTATAAATGAAAGGAGTGAGAAAAGGAAAGAAATTTGTATATATAGTAACAATATTAAAAACTGAATATTAACAATATTTTTAATTTTTATGTATTGTTAAATTCATTTATGTTTTATTATTTTAAAAATTGAATATTAAAAACCAAATATTAATAAATTATAAAAACAGAATATTAAAAATAATTTGTATTTAAGTGGAAAAACTATAATTATAATTTTAAATATAAATATAAATATAAATCATTTTTAAACCTACCAAAAAATTAATTAATTTAAAAAAAAAAACTAAAAAAAAACTCTTAGTCACGCGATATTCACGTCGCAAGTTGTGAAGTGAAAATCACTTCACAAGTTGTGAAGTGAAAATCACGTCGCAAGTTGTGAAGTGAAAATCACGTCACAACTTTCTTACACATGTTTGTCCCTTTGTCTGCTACACCTGTTGTGACTGAAATATTGTTTTATTTGTTGCGACGTGAAAATCACGTGGGAAAATTATGACGTGATTTTTACGTGGCAACAAAGTTACCACACGTCCTCCTGCCACGTGAATAGATCACGTCACTAATATCAGTTTGTAAAGTGATTTTCCTTGTTGTGAAGTGAATTTCACGTGACAAGATTCAATTTTTTTTTGTAGTGGATAGTCATATCATGGTAATGAATGAACCTTGAATTCGGGGAAAAAGAGAAGGGTGTCTAAGAGGTCACATAAGCATGGTGCGTATGGTATTACTGCTAAAAATCTTATGTTTCCTAATGTGAAATAATGGGATATGAGGGTCATAAGGGATTTGTTTAACTGTACAGATGTTGAAGAAATCCTACAGGTACTTTTATTGGAGGAGGTGAAGGAGGATAGGTGGATTTAGAAGGAAGAAAAAAATGGTGCCTATAGTGTGCGTTCTGGATATAGGTTGTGGATGAGCTCACATATGAGGCTTGAGAATGGGAGAGGGGAGGAGGATTGGTGTAGTATCTGGAATATCAAAGCCCCATCTAGAGTCAAGCATTTTCTTTGGAGAATTTGTAAGGGATGTTTACCAACACGTGTTAAACTCCATCGATATCATGTTTCTTGCCCGCTTACTTGTCAGTTTTGTGAGTGTGACCTATAAGATAATTGACATTGTTCTTTGATTGTAATGCGACAAACCAGTGTTTGAGAGAAGCAGGTTTATCCACTCTTATAGACGCTCGTTTACATTCTTTTAATGATGCTAAGTCACGTATCTTTGATATATGTAGTAAGAATGATAGGAAAGATACTGAAAGATTTGTAGTTATGATAGATGAGATCTGGAAGAATATGAATGATCTTATTTAGCACAATGAGTATGATGAAGCCCCTAAGCTTGGTTGGTTAGCTTTTCATAAGTGGCAGGAATGGTTTATGGTTAAAAAAGATCAAGATTCCGGAAATGTTCAGCATTATCCTATGCCTTAGAATCCGCCAAGGGAAGGTTTGTTGAAATGTAACGTGGATGCCACCTTTAATGATCACCTAGGTACTACTAATAAAGGATGGTGTGTGCGTGATAACCTCGGAAATTTCATTATTGCGGGTGTTGCTTGGAATTCCGGTACACTATCTGTTATTGAAGCTGAAGCTTTTGGCCTTAAAAAAGCAATCCAAGGAGCTATTAGCTTGCAAACAAAAAATGTTATTTTCGAGAGCGACTCCCAAAGAGTAGTCCACGCCATTCATTCCAATCACAATGATGAATCCGAGTTTAATTTTATTATCAATTCTATTAAAACTTTGTTATCTGTTTATCAAATTTGGCTAAAGTTTACTAATCGTCAAGCGAATATGATTGCTCATTCTCTTGCAAGACCGGCTAATTCTTGATCTAAACGTATTACATTTAACTTGATTCCTTTATACCTCTACATCTTTTTAACGAGAATGGATTGGAGATTTAAGTATCTTTTTACTCTTCATTAATGTCATTGATTAAAACAAACCTTAGAATAGTGATATTATATGACGACAACTTTTATACTTTCCTTTAGTTTGATGGACGAACTATTTAATAATTTGTTTAAAGAAAGTGGGAAACATTATAACAACAAAATAGCACTATTTTATTTTTATCATCCCACACTTACAATAAAACCAAAAAATAAGCTTAACGTGTCTGCATAGATATATATAGTGGAAGCCAAACCAATTACAAAGAGAAAATCATTTCCCCGTGAGGAAAACTTGGAAGCATTCGAAGACACTTTTTCGCTAGTAAAAATATAGTTGCTATTTTGAATTGAGATTAAGAGATTCCTTGAAAACACTATATAATGTCATTGCACCACCATCACTTTCATGAGTTATTCACTTTCCTCGCATGCAGAAGAATGTTTGTTTTCCAAAACATGTATACTCCCTATGACCCCACACGTCACTCTTATTTCATGTTTATGTATAAAAAATTTTGGAGGACAAACTTACACCAGCTTGCATATATTGTCTTTTTCTTTTGTTATCCATTATTAACTTGCAACCGGAATTAAATACAGAAAAAAAATAAAATTGATCATTAAAAATGCTGTTTCTAAAATTGAGTATTATGTATATACACTTTTCTGATGTTTTTTTGTTTTGTGAACAACAAAATATTATGTATAATAGTGAAGTGTATGTAGGAATAATTTATTAATCTATTAAAAATAACTCATGTAAATTAAATATTGAATTAAATAAAAGATACTTTAATATGATGATTGTTTAGGTTGATAGATAATTAAATTAATAGGGTTATTAGTTTGAATTTCAAAATATATAATTTAAATCTCTCTTCTCTCTTTATGATTATTGAAACACGACTCTTGCGATAGATATGACTGTTGAAATAAAATGTCTATAAATAGACATCATTAAGAAAGCAATAACAACGGTTCTCATTCTTTTTTGTTATCCTATAAATAAAGTAATGAAAGAGAGGAAAAAACCATTCAAATAAAAGATTAAGAATTGAACAATTGAAAATAAGATTGAGAATAAAAAAAGAATCAGCATCAATGATTTGATTTGAATACGTTTTTACTGTTTTTCTTAAAAATTATAATAATAAGATTCTAAATCATGAAAATTATGATAGGATACATATTGTATGTTTGTTCTTAAATATGGTACTGCGTAAAAATAAAAATAAAAACTGAACTAGAAATAATTTAATTATATATTGATCACAATATGTTTGTTTTACTATAATGTATATGTCCAATAATTGTGAAAGGTTTTAATTATAAATTATTGTCTTGTTTCAATGCAAAGTTTTATATTTCAATACAGTGTTGTAACGTAACAGTAAAATATAAATTGACACTGTTTGTTGTGATTAAACGTTTCATGATTAGATGATGTATGTGTGTAAGAGTACACCATTATTTTCAAAGCTAATGATAATTGCATTGGATACAATTTTCTTTCTGGTCAATGTTGTATAGTAAGGATATACGAAACGAAATAACGTATATCATGATTTTTGAATATATTTTGTATAAACTTCAGACACACAAATTTGTGTTTCAATAACATATCATGTATATATATAAAAAAAATTAAATCCTAAATTCAATATTAAATAAATAAATAAATGTTTGGCATTCACTGTAATGTAATTGATAGTCATCATGTGTTGTGTTATCCATGGTGAAATCTTTTAGTGTTTATAATTCTTCATGTAATTATTAATATATATATATATATATATATATATATATATATATATATATATATATATATATATATATATATATATATATATATATATATATATATATATATATATATATATATATATATATATATATATATATATATATATATATATATATATATATATATATATATATATATATATAATTGAATACATTACTATGTATTGAAATGAAAAGCTGTAAAATGTTGTTTTTATCATGATTTCAAACAGAAACAATATATTAAATGTAGTGCGGTATTATATAAAATGTTAATGTAGTGTTTCAGTTTCTTAAAATTGTTTCACTTT
Organism: Lathyrus sativus; assembly: GCA_963859935.3. Lineage (NCBI taxonomy): Eukaryota > Viridiplantae > Streptophyta > Magnoliopsida > Fabales > Fabaceae > Lathyrus > Lathyrus sativus. Next base: position 373,118,376 of record OZ012739.1, read on the forward strand.
GAGTAACATAAATGCACGAAATGGTATATTAAGAAGATTCTAAAAACTCACATTGGTTAGAGATAGAGCATTAAAATAATTTATATATAGTGACATCCCTCACTTTACCAATCGATTTTGTAAGATTGTGTTAGGTCAAGCTGTAATATGGTATCCGAGCCTAAAGTCTCTCAGTCTTCAATATGTCTTAAATTTTTTCCAATGTTTCAAGATACCGTGTGTTTGAAAATAAATTAAATAGTATTTGTTTTTTAATAGATAGAAAATTAAATTTTTATTTGTATAAAGGATAATAATAGTGTCGTCTTAAGTAAATCATTAAAGGATAAATTTAAATTTTAAAATTTTAAGTATGAATTGGTTGATTATCAAAGTAGTCAAATTTATTAAAGTTTGTAATTTCAAATTATACAAATTCAATTGTGTAATTTTCTATCATAATTATACTGCATGATGAATATGAAATTTGTTAATCACCAAAGTTGTCAAATTTATAAAAGTTTACCATTGAATTTTGATTATGAATTTTAATTTATTATTTAATTTTGAAGTGAAAGCTTTACTGTATAATTTGTAATTGTTTGAATTATAAATTTGCTAATCATCAAAGTGATAATATTAATTAAAGTTTATGATTTTAAATTATGCAAATAAACTTGATTCGGATGTTATGTGAATAACATATTTGTACGTGTTCAATAATATTATTATTATAAGGTATGAATAGATCATCCAAAGATAGATCATGACTTTATAATTATTGAAATTAAAGTATTTGTTGTGATGTTATATATCGAAAGAAATACATGCATGTTTTAAATGAGTTCATTGTCCAATGAAGTATATTTATTTAGCATCATTAGAATTTGTTGAAGTGTATTTAAGTTTTATCCAAAGGTGAACTTTGATACATGTTTAAAATGATTAGTTTGAATCCATGAAATTTATTCAAAGCATTAACGTATGAGCTTGTTTTAAATGTTTGTGGTTACTAGCATACTGCATGATGAATATGAAATTTGTTAATCACCAAAGTTGTCAAATTTATAAAAGTTTACCAATGAATTTTGATTATGAATTTTAATTTATTATTTAATTTTGAAGTGAAAGCTTTACTGTATAATTTGTAATTGTTTGAGTTATAAATTTGCTAATCATCAAAGTGATGATATTAATTAAAGTTTATGATTTTAAATTATGCAAATAAACTTGATTCGGATGTTATGTGAATAACATATTTGTACGTGTTCAATAATATTATTATTATAAGGTATGAATAGATCATTCAAAGATAGATCATGACTTCATAATTATTGAAATTAAAGTATTTGTTGTGATGTTATATATCCAAAGAAATACATGCATGTTTTAAATGAGTTCATTGTCCAATGAAGTATATTTATTTAGCATCATTAGAATTTGTTGAAGTGCATTTAAGTTTTACCCAAAGGTGAACTTTGATACATGTTTAAAATGATTAGTTTGAATCCATGAAATTTATTCAAAGCATTAACGTATGAGCTTGTTTTAAATGTTTGTGGTTACTAGCATGCTGTTGAAAAACAGAATGTACTATCATGGGCATGATCATGTCAAAATATTAAATTATAGTAATGTACCATATGGACATACACACACTACAAGAAAAAAGGAGATTTACGACACTTGAGTTGCGACAGTTATCACAAAACCGTCCTTATTCTTGGATTGCGACGGTTGTCACGACAGTTATGGTCAACTGTCGTAGATTTTTTAGAACAGTTATCAAAATACCGTCCTTATTTCTGGACTACGACAGTTTTCACGACGGTTTGAGCCAACCGTCGTAAATTTTTTAGACATGTTGTATAATATAATGCGACAGTTATCAAAGAACCACCCTCTCTCCACACTCGCGACAGTTAAGGTGAACTGTCGCAATTACTTTAGCCAATCATAATCACTATTTATTTTATTCCGTTAATTTTCCACTTTTTTCTTTCATATTTATTTTCTAACCTTTTCAATTTTGTTAATTAATTTAATAAATAATTATTATAATTATTATAATTTCATAACAATGTAGCTTAATATTTTTGTCTAAAATAATAGTAAAATATTTTCTATTTTATTATATAAATAATTAACTTTTATTAAAATTAATTTTGGTAACAATGTTAATATATATATATATATATATATATATATATATATATATATATATATATATATATATATATATATATATATATATATATATATATATATATATATATATATATATATATATATATATATATATATATATATGTTTTATGGAGATTATAAATATATTACAAATTATAAATTATAGATTAAAAACATGTTTAAACTTTAAAAAAATATTGAAAAAAAAGTTTCAAAAAAACAACTTGTGGAGCCCACCTTCTTCTTCTTCTCGCAAACGGTTTTCGAAAAATCCCAAAACCCTAAACTCAACCATCTTCAATTTCCTCCATCCATCTCCATCCAAATCCTCCATCACCGCCTCAACATCGAGACTCTCTTCTCAATCACGTCCTTCTCCGTCCCCTTCCCCTTACTTTCTCAACCGTGTAATGGAATACGCCACCGCGGCTGCCGCTGCATCTCCCGCTCCTCCTCCAGTTAGGAAAGTTAGCGGCGGTGATGGAAAGATTACTGATGAACATAAGGGAAATGTGCCATTGGACATATTTGTGCAATCATTGGTGTTGTAGTGGATGTGAGATTCGAAGATGGAGTGCCTCCGATCCTTACCGCGCTTGAGGTTCTTAAAGGCTCGCAACGGATTGTGTTGGAGGTTGCTCAATGTTTAGGTCAGGGTGTTGTTAGAACTATTGCTATGGAGGCTACTGAAGGTGTTGTTAGAGGATGGCGTGTGCTCAATACCGGCTCTCCCATCAGTGTAAATTCCCAATCACTTGCTTCTATTTATTGCTATTTCAGAGATTTCAGAGATTGAAGAAGTGTAATTATTTGTCACTAACATTTACTTTATTCTTGTTTTCTGTTTAGATTCCCGTTGGCAGGGTCACCCTTGGACGCATCATGAATGTTATCGGAGAACCTATCGACCACAAAGGCGAATTCAGTAAGCAACCTCTAAATCTTTCATAAGTCCGAAGTTTTCTATGGCGTAGTTTCTTTGGAAAATTTTCAACTGATGATAAGCTTTTGTGAATTATATTAGAAACCGAGCATTATTTGCCCATTCATAAAGAGGCTCCTGCTTTTGTTGAGCAAGCAACTGAACATCAGATCCTTGTTACGGGTATCAAGGTATTTTTCGTTTGCTAGCGACTTCCTTTTTGTTTTTGTTTTTGTTTTTTTTTAATTTATTTTATTTGTGGTGAATGCATCAACCTCATATCTTTAAATGTTCAATTACACAAATTTGCATAAATTTCTTCATATAGGTTGTTGATCTGCTTACACCATACCAAAGAGGAGGAAAGACGGGGTTGTTTGGTGGTGCTGGTGTAGGAAAAACTGTGCTTATCATGGAACTTATCAACAATGTTGCCAAGGCTCATGGTATATAGCTTAATGTTTCTGCACCTAATTTATTCTTATTGAGGATATTTTTCTCATCTGACTTGCTATACATATTTCTAGGGCCAAGTGTGTAATCCTACTTAATTTCTTTTGGAAGATCACCATGTTCTCCTCTGAAGCTGATTGACAGGTTCTCTGATAATCCTGATATTGGCACACTACATGATAATTTTGTGTGAGCATTACTCCTTTTTCTCTTCAAAACTTTATTTAAACTTCACGAGGTTAATGTGTCTTAATAAGCATTATTTCACTAACAAATTATATTTCATGATTTAGAAATTGATACAGATTTTGTTAATGCAATAACAGGCGCTCAGTTGACACTTATCGGGACTACAAATATCTGGGAACCCGTGTCCGCATCGATGGAACAGTTGGGGAGTAAGCAGCTCTAATAAGCTTTCAGTTCTATCTTTGTTTTTTTCACTCTGATTTCTTTTACATCATTCTCATCATTGCCATTCATCCTGCAATTCTAAGGTACAAGTGGATGACATATGGAGAAGCAGGTACTGCTCAGGCGACAATAGGTTCTGGTTTGGTTAATCATGGAATCTCGAAGGTGAGTGCTAGATCACAGTTACATGGTTGCTATTATTATTTTTATTTGATTTTTCACATGGCATCACTTAACTATTAATCTATGTGCGTTTTTCTAGGGCTCTTGCATTGGATTGTATTTTATTAACAGACCTGAGTGGCTCATTGTTGATCATGCTTGCTCTGCATATTCATATATATCAGTGCCTTTATATGATACTCTTGGTATGCTACCTGTATTTTATCAGGGAACTCTTTTTCATATTTATGCTAGCTGCCTAACATGTTGAATTAACAGCAAGAACTTGTTTGCTCTGTAGGTCCTGATGCTGTCAAATTTATTGTTAATCATGCTCTTGTACAACAACCTTCAATAAAGTGACCTATTTCCCCTTTATGGTATTCACACTGTGCATTAGGATCATATCCAGGTGGAAGGGGAGTACGAGCTGGCCCGAGGGATGTGGGTACGACCAATGAACTCTGAATCAAGTATGATAGCAGTTGTCCACACGGTATAGGAATAGGATCAAGAATAGAGCGTGATTGGGACTTCTTATTACTTCTCCGATCTAGAATAGGTGATGACCGCTGATTCTGAGGCTTTGGAAGAATTGGTTAGGGATAAAACTCAAGAGGAACAACACACAACGGGTTATTCACTGCAGGTTGCAGAGTGGAATGAACTACGGGAGTAAAAGTTGTGGCGCCTTCTTGAAGCTTTTCCTTCCTCCCCCTACAGTTGTTATAGCTTCTAGAAGCTACTTAATCTTGCCTTTCACGTTGCTCGCGTCTCTCCTCGGCTAAACTTGATTCCGCTTCAAGCGTTCCATGGTCTTCCAGCACTACTTCAAGTCCAATACATGTGTTGGGAAATCAACTGCGGATTATGGACAAAGGATGGATGAGTTTTTATGGTTTAGAGAGATAGGCAATGCAAATGCAAATGCAATGCTCGGAATCACAGGTTCAATCACGTTCTGAGGTCGCATAGAACAACGGGTAAATAACAAATATCTCTGATTAGCGGAACCCCATAGGTGGGCTCTAAACGGGTAGGTGCCTAGAGTCATGAATCTTTTCAAAGATATTATTGCCATGACAAAGGCTCATCCGATAATAATACCTTTGAAAGAATCTCTTCTAGGTGAGGTTTTTGCGTCGTCCCACAAGAAAGGCTCCTCGTGAGTATGTACTACAAAACCATCGAGTCCAAGGTTTCTAAGGGACCTCAAAGTCATAGATCGAGGTTGAAAATATCATTGCCAAAATAACGATACGTTCAAGGGATCTCATCTGATTGAGGCGTTCGTGTCAACCCAACAAGGAGTGGCCCTCATGGGTTAATACTACCAACCATCATGGGAAAAGGTTGAAAGGTCCTTAGAGTTATAGATTCAGTCTCAAAAACATTATTATCGTGGCAAAGGCTTACCACGATAACAACATTCTCAAGGGAATCAAATCTAAGCGGGACTTTCGCATCCTCCTAACGAGAAAGACTCCTCGAGGGATTCCACTACACAACCACCATTCTAATCCTATGTTTTTTCTTAGACTCGGGTGTATATCCATCTCACAAAGTTCCAACAATTAGAGAACTCCAATAGTGTCACAAGAAACCAAAATAGGATATATATATATATATATATATATATATATATATATATATATATATATATATATATATATATATATATATATATATATATATATATATATATATATATATATATATATATATATATATATATATATATATATATATATATATATATATATATATATATATATATATATATATATATATATATATATATATATATATATATAAGCAAGCAATTAAATAAGAGAAGATAAATACACAAACGTATCTAACTCTCACAAATCAAGTCAATTTAGGCTTGACTCTCTCTAGCATAGGGCTATGCATATCTCCAGCAGAGTCGCCATCTGTCGTACCTCGAAAAATACGATCCTCGTTGTTGTACCCCAAAATTTGACCAACCATTTCTTGTACTTGGCTTATGTTTTATTTCTTTTTCGCATTTCTGCATATCATAGCATTTGTTCTTGAGGCATGGGATCAAGGTATTTCTGTGGCTCAGGATTCTCTTTTAGTGCAAGAGTCTAAACAGCAAGCATCTGGGGCTCCGACATTTATTTTGCCCAGCGATCGAGCGGTTGATTTTATTTTATTCAACAGGATAATTTTTAGCTCAGGAGACAACAACCAAACTACTCAGGAATTCTCACAGTTATGATATTCAAGAGCAAGTTTCAGAGGCTTAACGGGGCTCAGAACGGGTGAAAACGGGCGAATGTGCAAGTTTCCCCTCATATGGCCCTATTTTTAAAAATTTGTGAGTGGTTAACTGATTAACCAATTTGCACTAGCAAACGGTTAACCGGTTAACCATAGTAAATTTTGCCCGGTAACGTGCATTTCCAATGCTGCCACTTTTGGGGTCTATTTTGATCACTTGTGAATTTGATTTTACACCAGAAGAAGGATCTAGAATCACTTTAAATTTGGATTAACTTTCAAAATCAATTAAATTTCCCTCCAATTTTCCATTCCTAATCCCATTCAAATTTTAATAGCCTCACTCCAAACCATATTTTGATCCCAAACCTAGAGCATATTTAAGTGAATTTGCTCCAAACCTCACACAACAATCCTCACAATTACATTTCATTTTCAGATTTCACTCTCACTCTTAAAATTTTCTCTCCACTTTTTCACTCACAAAACCTCCATTAGAGCTCTCACGTGAGTTCTTTGATTCTTCATTGGAAACATAGAATTCTAGAGCTAAACCTTCATCATTTATCTCCATTATCTTCAATTCACCATTCGATTTTCGTTTGGATTTGCATTTGAATTTGGAAGCTAATTTGGAAGTGCTCATTTGGGTCGTTTTTGCTTGATCTTGCTTGATCTTCATTTCTACAACAAGAAAGCTCTTGGATCTTGAAGAATCTCTGGGTTTCTTGCTTGGATCTGCTCATTTCAAGTGAATCAACGCTCACCAAAGCAAATCTCCGCTTTGTAGGTTGGCAATTCTAGATCTAAATCTGTTTTGAGCTTATTTGAATAATCACAATGTAGATCTTCATGTTTTGATTAATTTTGTTGATTTTGATCTTTGTGATTTGTGATCTCAATGCTTGATTAAGTTTAATTGATGTTTGATCACTGATTTTTGGTGTTAAATTCATGCATAATTGATTACATGATCATTTGGATGATTGCATATTGAATTAATTGTTGAAAGGGCTTTTGAATTGCTATTTTTCTGCTTTTGGTGTAGTGTTAACCGGTTAACCAGTTGTAGTACAAAACTGGTTAATCGATTAACCAGTGCAATTTATAAAATTTTCAAGTGGTTAATCGGTTAACCAGTTTGCGCTAGCAAAAGGTTAACCGGTTAACACTGGACCAGGATATAATTTTTGGTTGTTTTCAAGCATGTTTTGATTTCTTCCCACCTTTAACCTTCATGTATTCATATGATGCATTTATGTGGGTTATTTTGGACATGTTTCACTATTCTTGAATGTCTAATGTCGCTTCTTCGACACGTAATGCTTGGTTTTCGCTTGAATGCATATCATGTTGTTGTTGATGTATGTTCATTTGCATTTCTTGACTTGATCTCAAAGAATCATATGGTTGAGATGCGCTTGTGGTGGTGGTTGCCCCATACTTTTTCCTCCCTCTTTTCTTTGTGTGTGCTTCTTAGGATAACATCATTCTTTTGTGGTGATTGATGGTTGATGATTGTAGGAGCTTGCTTCTCCCATTTCATCTCATCTCTTGTTGACTTGTTTAAGTCATTCTCTTTGTTGTATCTTTGCATACTTGCATTCCATGTTTGCATCCCTAATTGCATTGACTTGTTTAAGTCACTTTCATCTTTCATCTCTTTTCATTTGTGATTGAATTACTAATTGTTTACTTGGTCTTTTGCCATGATCCCTTAGGATTCCTAGTCCCTCTATTTAAGATGGGACTAGGAGAGACGTTAGACTTTCAATCCTTTGTATGATAACATTAGGATAGATTTTCCTCTTTTAATCCCAACTCTATGAGCATTGTGCATGATAACATTAGGGTTGATCTAGTTTCCCCTTAGAGTTTGTGTCTTCTCTTCTCATCTCCTAACTTTCATAAGACACTTAATAAAGGATAATAATGTTGTACGCTACGAGCCTTAAGTACTTGAGGAATGATAATTGGGGGGCCTCCTTTCATACTGTCTAGAGTGTTTAGCATATGCCCTTTGGGCGATATGCGACACATTCGCTCTCAAGTCATAGTATTTAGTGCAACATGAGTTACAAACTTAACTCAATTCACTTCTTGTTTAAAAAACACAAAACAAAACATCAAACCTTTTTATCCTTCGGGATTGTTCGAAAATCATTTTCAAAAAGAGTGTGTTAAGTCTTGGTTCTACCGCAAACAGGCATCGTCCCTAACTGCTGGAACCATTATTTAACCCTACTCATTAAAACACTTGAACCAACCAGTGGTCGTGTTAGCCCGAACTACGTTTGCTCTTATTTCTCATACCAGATGAGGATACATAGGCATAAAACGGTGATGTCTTGGCGAGCAACCTTCCCCACCTTCATCCGTAGTTTTTCGAACTACGTTGACTTTGACTTTCCCATTGCACGAGGGAATACGTAGGCATAGAGCTGCGATGTTCTATCAAGTCTCTTTTCTTTTCTTTTGTCCTTGTGAGCCAGCCTTTTGATAGATTAACACCCTTTTAGATAGACAACAAGTGTGGATCCCGTTGAGTACAATGGACGTGAGGGGTGCTCATACCTTCCCCTTGCGTAACCGACTCCCAAACCCAAGATTTGGTTGCGATGACCTGTCTTTTTCCCTTTTTCGTAGGTTTTCTCTGATCGTTTCCTTTCTCTCTCTTTGGGATAAATAACAAACGATGGTGACTCTTCTGTCTTTGCCGGCCCTTTTTCGCAGATGCGACACTCGCGATGGACGTGGAAAAAACGTTCGAATAGAGTCGCCACCGAACTTTATTCATTCCAAGGAAGGAATAGAAAAATATTGATAAAACCTTTAAAGGGATAAGAACATGGTCATCGCAACCAAATTCTAGGTTCGGGAGTCGATTACTCAAAGGGAAGGTATTAGCACCCTCTACGTCCGTTGTACTCAATGGGAACCTATTGATTCGATTTGTGAGAGAAATTAGCTATGCTTGTTTATCTTCTAAGGATTTGCCTACTAGAGGAAAATGGGTGGTTTTAAGATAGGGTGCTGGCCAAGGATTGAGGCCTTTGTGCCTACGTACTCCCTCGTGCAATAGGAAAGTCAGAGCATCATAGTTCGTGGGACTACGGGAGAAGGTTTGAGGTAAAAAAAATATGGAGGAAAGGTAGAAAAAAGAAAAGGTAGCTCGTTAGGATTTCACAATCCTATGCCTACGTATTCTCATTAACAAATGAGAAATCAGAGCGTCTGTAGTTCAAAAAACTAGAGTTGGTTGGTTTGTGTTTTAAATGAATGAGTATTTAGGTCGCGTTCTAACTGCTAAAAATTGGCTTGTCTGCTTGCTAGGGGAGGCTGAAGCACTAGTTGATATGCGCGGAAGAAGGGACTAAATAATGTTCTTGACAAAGTTGTTTGAGTTTTGGATCGCACGGGGGCGAGGAATTAGTGTTTGGAAAAGTTTCAATCACACGGGGGCGAGAAAAGAGAGTTTGACATGTTGGATGTTTTACTAAAGGTGAAGATTACTTGAAGCTTAAGAAAGGCTCCTCGAGCCCAAGTAATCAAGAAAGTGAGTCAAAGGCTTGACTCTCTCTTTTTCAACCTCAATTGTGAAAGGATTTCGATGTGGTTCGAGTAAGTTAATCGGATGACGATCACTCAAGGCTTAAGAAATGCTCCTCGGGTCCAAGTAAACGAGAGAGTGAGTCAAAGACTTGACTCTCTCTTCTTTCCATCTCGAAAAGAGGTTGTGTTCAGAAAGCGTTTTGAACAATGGAAGATAGTTAAGGTACTTTAAATGGATGAAGATTACTTAAAGCTTAAGAAAGGCTCCTCGGGCCCAAGTAATCGGGAGAATGAGTCAAAGGTTCGACTCTCTCTTTTCATCTTTTATTATGAAAGAGCTTTGATATAGTTAGAATAGTTTATGAATGACGATTACTCAAGGCTTAAGAAAGGCTCCTCGGGCCCAAGTAATCAGGAAAGTGGGTCAAAGACTTGACTCTCTCTCGTTTTCATCTAAGTGTTGAGAAAAAAAGGTTTGATTTCGTTTTGCATTATGAATCTTTTAGAGAAGACAATTGTTCTGACTTAAGAAAGGCTCCTCGGGCCCAAACGATTGAGGAAAGGAATCGAAGATTCTATTCCAACTCCTTTTTCATTCTTTATTGAAATTGTGTTTAAGTATAGTTAAGTATATTGATTTGATTTGAGAAAAATGCTCCATATGAATCGAGGTTTAAGTTTGCATACGAAGAGATTAAGGTTTGAACTAAATGGTAAGGAGGTCCTAATGGTTAAGGTAAGTTCGATGGCAAGGCGGAAGCGCTCGACTTACAAGAGGTATGGTTTGTATGGTTTCGATAAAGGAACAAGTAATTGAGTTAAGTTTTAATCGTGTATACTAGCAAAGTGGACTAGTCTTCTAAACAACCAACTAAAAGTAATTGATCGAATAGGTTTCACTGTAAGGAAGACCAAGACTAAGCTTTGAATATTGCGTATGGTGACCAAAAGGTTGATGACGATGCTTAGAATGCAATCGACTTACAAGGTAGAAAATGACTCGATATTGGGTCGCGAGTTTATTTCATTAGAAAAGGGTTCAAAGCATTAAAGTGCAATCTAGACCAATGAGTAAAGTTCGTACATCGAAAATGGGAGCGAGGTACACGTAAGTTACAAAAGATTGTATTAAATAAAAGGTCTCATTGGCAGGTAGCCCAAGAGGAAGCTGTGTGTGTGCGAAGTGTCCTAAACTACGCCATGAGCGAGAGCCAGACAAAAATTTCCATGCTTAGGGTTTCTGTATAAGGTCTAACTCCAATGCTCAAGATCGTAACCACAGTCCACCAATTGAAGGCGTTTTAGAATTTTGATAACTATTAGTGTGTTTTCGAGTAGTTTAAACAAAGTATGATCAAGATGAATATGATATTTACAATGTGATAATAATGTCAACAGTAATATGAATAATAATAAGATGAATGATAATATGAACAAACTTTACGAAAATAATTATCAAGAATTAAATTAAAAATTGAACATCAAGAATGAACTAAAATGAAATAAAGGATTGTCAAGAATAAAATCCTAAACTATAAAAATTATAGATAAAAAATTAACAAATCTAAATAATTAAAAATCTAAACACATCTTAAAGTAGAAAAAGATTAAACTAAAACAACATTAAAAGATTATCTTCTAAAACTAAATTAAAGTAGATAACAAGAAAAGGATTAGGCGTGTGATTAGAAGTGTTAGTGAGATTGAATGAAATGCTAATGAGATTAAAATATGATTATTTACAATGTGAAGATATGAAGAAAAAATCCTAATTAAAGTGAGATCAACTAATAAAATAATAAATAATTAATTAAATCTAATTAGCTAAACAAATAATTAATCAAACTGTTAATCACTAAAATAAATAAATAAATAACAAAATTAAACTACTAGGGGCGGCACCCCATTCATAAGTCCTACCAGGTAGGGCTGGAAATGAGTCGAGTCGAGTCGAACTCACCTCAACTCGGCTCGACTCGTTAAGAATTGTTCGAGTTTGAGTTCAACACGAACTTTTTTTTAAGCTCAAACTCGACTCGTTATAAGTTCACGAACAGTTCGGTTCGACTCGTTAGGTTCATCTCATTAGGTTCAGCTCACATGATTCACGGACTTAAAAATTATTTTTTTAAATATATATATTTTTTAGTATATTTGACATTTTAAATAAATATATTTTTAAAAATAAAATATTAAAATAAAATAAAAGTTATCATATTGAAATTTAACTTTATCTTCGAAATCTACTAATTCAAAATCTACACAACTTTCAAGAGATACATTTGAGAGTCTAATTCAAAAACTACTAAATTGAAGATTAAATTTGTCTAAGATTTGGAGTAAATATTTAAACCTAATCTTAAAGACAGTATAATTCTTCTCATATGTAATCAAGTTGACTCATGAACCTAACGAGTCGAACTATGTATAGTTCAAGTTCAACTCATTTAGTTAACGAACTTAATTTTTCGTTCATACTCAACTCATTTGGTTCATGAACCTAGTTCAACGATTTAATTGTCGAATCAAATTCCGAACTATTTTCGAGTTGGTTCGGTTCATTGTCAGCCCTACTACCAGGTCTCATCATTTTAAATTCACAAAATCACAATCTCTTATTAATGTCATTCTAACTTAATTAATGTAAAATACACCAAAAGCAATTAAAAGTGAAAAAAAAACCAAAGTTTGATGATTCAAATACTAAATAAACTTCCTATAAAAAGAGAAAAGAAATGTGTCCAAAGCTCTTGTTTGAGGAGCATAATCACATATCCAAACTGCAAGAAATGATAACACTACCCCGAAATTAAGTCGCGAATAACCTGAAACTGTATACACTTCCTTTATCATCTCTAACAATGTTACCAAAAATCAACACACCAACTCGAAGCACACAACACGCATTGATGCTTAACCTTGACGAAGTATACATATAGCTGACAATCCAACATGGTTCGTACAACGCACATAAAAGAATAAAATCAACAGCAATCATACAACTTAGCCGATTATAATCATTACAAAAATATTGCAACATTTCTACATAATCAAAATAGCAAAAGTGGGCCGAAAATAAATACCGAAACTCCATAATGTCGAAAACGAAAACACAATAAGCGACATAATAAAACAGCAAGGAGCAAACAAATGATTTATACGAACAGACATTAACCACATTGCTTTTCGGCAGCATTCACAAAGCATAACTACATTATGAAAGTCTTCGAATCAAAACTCAAATCTTTAAGACGAGACGCAAACCGCATTCAATCGAAGCGGAAACAAACCAAAAGACATTAATGATACCATGAAAACAAGTGAAAACCAACCGCAAATTTCAAAGAAACACAATAATTAACAAAAACCGCATTGAATCTAAAATATTCTAGCTACAAAACCAGTTTCAACTAATTCACAAAATCAAGCTGCCAACATTAAAAATCTCACCAAAACAAGAGTACTTGTATAGGATAAAAGACAATACATGAAAAATAGTTAACAGAACGAGCTGACAAAATCGAAGATGCAAAACCATAAGTGCGACACACACATTACCTCTTACAGAATGAAAGAAAATAGGTTGTAATATAGCAGATGGAAATTGTTGAGTTTAAGCCAAAGCAATTTAAAACTAACGGAAATGCGAAACAAAAATAACGTTACGAGCCTAAGCCGAAACTGTTCGATATACAGTATTAAAATGTAGCATGACACATTAGCACTCAATAACATACAGGTATTGTGAAAGATCCATGATGACATAATCGAAACAAAACGTAATCGAAAACCTTAACACATGAGCATAACATTAACTAGAAGTGGCAATGAAATCCATTTAGATAATATCCATCCAATTCATCCAATAATTTATCCATCCAATCCATCCATAAGACAAAAAATAATTTAATGGATTTGATCTAATCCATCCACTAACTCATATGGATGGATTCAATCCATCCATCTCATTTTATAAATCCATTGGATATTATGTTGTCACTTATTAAATTAAGAATTTTTAAATTAATTTTTTGGATGGATGGATATCCATCCATTAGAAATATGTTAATGGATGGATTTTATAAAGCGTTGTCAATTATTTGTGATCACTAGGAAAACAAAAAGCGTTGAGAATAACAAAAAGCTAAAATCAACTAGGAAAACATTATGCATTGCATGTTTTATCAGAAATAATTAAGGGAAGACTGGTAGTTTTCCTTTGCAAGCTTGATCTCTAGTGAACAATATCATGATTGGTTGAGAAGGCTGTTTGTTTTCCCCAACATGTACCAACATGGTTCTTTGGAAGGATTGTGTACATTTCCTCTCCCCATCAGAGCTATAATTTCACCAACGGGTACCAGGTTGTTTCTTTGGAAGGATTTATCTTTCATTTCCTCAAGAGAGCTGTTATCCCCAAGCAGAGACTTGTTTGCTTTTCCCTATTAAGAGCAGAATTTTTAGCAACATCCCCAGTAGATCGAGGTGGTCATTCCCTAGCAGTGATGGCTTCTTTTTGTTTTGATCATCCTGACTTTGTTTTCCCCCATGAAGAATCAGTTAGTTGAAGACCAACCAGGATTCTTTCACTCCCCAAGCAGGTGTCGTACCTCGAAAAATACGACCCTCGTGATGGACGCGAAAAAACGTTTGAACAGAGTCGCCACCGAACTTTATTCATTCCAAGGAAGGAATAGGAAAATATCGATAAAACCTTTAAAGAGTAAAGACATGGTCATCGCAACCAAATTCTAGGTTCAGGGGTCAATTTAGAAAAGGGAAAGTATTAGCACCCTCTATACACGTTGTACTCAACGAGAACCTCTTAATTCGATTTAAGAGAAAAGTTAGCTACGCTTTTTTGTTATCTTCTAAAGATTCGCTTATAAAGGGAAAATGGGTGGTTTTTATTAGGGTGCTCTCCAAGGATTGGGGTCCTTGTGCCTACGTACTCCCTTTTTCAATAGGAAAGTCAGAGCAATCGTAGTTCTGAAGATTACGGGTGATTGGTTCGTGTCTTTTAGGTGAATGAGTGTTTAGGTCGCATTCTAACTGCTAAACATTGGCTTGTCTTCTCGCTAGGGGAGGCTGAAACACTAGTTTATATGTGCGGAAGAAGGGACTAAACAATGTTCTTTGCAAAATTTGTTTGAATAGATTATGGTATATTAGGGATTAAATTGAGAAAAGAGTATTTTATTTGAACGGGTTTTAGGGTTTTTATCGCACGAGGGCGAGAAGAACGAGGTTTGATTGGTTAAGTATTTTGAGGGAGAATGACGATTATTCGATAAGCGAGACGTCATGCTCGCAACCAATTAATCGGGACATTATTGGAATGCTAGATTCCAATGACACATTTTTCATTCAATTAATTATGAAATCATGTTTGTTGAATAACGAACGACTTTGTCCAAGTAATTAGGACAAGTGTTTTAGGGACGAAAGGTTGTGCAACCTATAACCCAAGGCATGCGCCGCAACAGCAGTCACTCAAGAATCCAAGGAGTGTGAGACTTCAAGAACTCAGTTCTTTCGTAATTTAATTAATAAAAAGATTTGAATTTGATTAGCGTATTTTGATTAGACGCGTCAGGTATTTTTAAACGAATTGAGTTTTTTAGAAATGGAAGATAGAAATGATCACAACTCAACGCGTGCGCCCCAAGAGCAATCTTTCGAGAACCCAAGAAGTTCTAGACCTTAATAGTTTATATCTCCATTATTAATCGAGAAAAGAATACTTTGCTTAGCCCACTATGAGGAGTGGTCTAATTAGGTTAAATATTTTAAACGAATTAGGGTTGGATTAAAGGATTTTGAAAAGAATTAAGTATTTTAGAAATAAAAGAAGAAACGAACACAACCCAAGGCGTGCGCCTCAAGAGAATTCATCCAAGGATCCAAGGAGTGTTAGATCCCAAGAACCCACTACTTTCGTTAATTAGGAAAATACTTGATTAAGTGTGTTGAGAAATAATCAACCAAATTTGAAAATATTACTTTAGAATTGAATAACTTATCAAAAATGTTTATTTTGAATTGTTTTGTTAAGAAACAATACAAAATTAAGCATAACATTTTTCAAAACCGGTTTATGCATAATGACAATATGAAGGATGTCATACACGATCATAATGCAGCGAAATTATCAAACTAATATGTAAGAATTTTTTGTGGCATAACGGTATCAAATTACCGAATCCAAAAATCAAATTCCGATTTAAACTGAATGAAATTAAATAAAAACAAACTAATAGTATTTTACAATTGCTCAAAAGCTAACAAAACCTAGTTAATCAAATAATGTAAAAATTGAATTATCAATTAAATTAACAAATCAGAATGGAGGGTGTAAGTATTGACATATGGTATAGAATAGAAATGATGATGTAGAAACATAGCAACATGATACATCCTGAGGTTCTTTCAAACAAACTCTCACGTGTAGGAACAATATCTTTTAGCATCATATTATCATAATAAACATATGTAGCAGCTAGGCAAGTCAAAACGAAAGGAAAAAAAATAGTGCCTCTCTCAAATAATATTGAAACTTTTATTCTCTCAACATAAGAATGACGAAACACTCACCATAGTAGTAGGAAAAAAAAGAGAGATAGAGCCCTCAACAAGTTATGACATCGTTCTCCTTCTTCTAATAATCATATTCACGCGAAGAAACAAAATCGAAACCAACTTATTTTCATGTTTCTCAAGAATAGCAACATTGATATTTGACACCTATCTATAACCAATAACAATACACCCAAACTCGTATCAAAACAGGGCAACACCATACCAACAAACCATAGTAAGAAAGTTGGATACCCGCATGACTTGCAAATTCATTACAGCATTAAGACCAAACAACGCATAAAACAACAACGTCATCATGAAATCGAATTGAAGAAAAATAAAACCAGAATACAATCTACATAAACAACATCAAATTCCACGAACTTCATGCATGTACATACTAACGCTACAAAAATTAATAACTGAATTGAAACAGGATCGTAATTGAGAATCAACCGAAAATGAGATACAGTTACGTAAGCACCACCGAGTTGATTGCTTGAAACTTGTTGTTGTTGTTGTTGAATCCTGTGAATGAAGTGTAAGTTGTGGATGCATGATGGCACATTGCGGAATGAGACTTGAAAGCTGCTGCTACAGGCTATCCTCACTGGATCTCATCATCGTGAAATTCTAATGCTTTGAAGCCGAAGGTGTCCCGGCTGAGTTCGACAGCTTTTCCATGATATATACGATAGTCAGCAAACAAAACGAAACAAATATGATAGCAACATAACATTTTTTTGCGGCAGAAATTGAATCGAAAAGAAAAAAATCATAGCAGCGCGAATCAAACCTACTACGCGACGGAAACCAAAATCAAACTGGAATCAATAGAATAATCATCTTCGTAACTTTTGCAGGCGACATAGCCTAAGCCTATCAGTGTTGAATTATTCATCACAACAAATCTTCAGAAAAGCTTGATTTGAATCGTGATGTGCTAGTTGCTGCGAAACTAGTTATGTCATTACTGTTGTTGCTCTGAGCACGAGACGAACTGATGTGGTGACGTCAATACTGTTGTTGTTTGTGCGTATTAGATGATAAAAATAGTGATGTAATCTTAGTTGTAACTGAATTAGTTTAGTTAACAGATTAGGAGTTAGTTCCCTAGTTTCCTATATATATTACCTACATTTGTAGGTTTTAATTAGGTTTTTATAATGAATATATAGTAAACTAGGGAACTAACTAACTCCTAACTTAATTCCTACCTTAACTCTCAGCTAAATTAGTGATGAATATGGAAGGTAGGCGGTGATGACAATCGATGGAGGAGAAAGACGGTGAGAAGGGATTTGAGGGCGGTGCGGTTCGTTTGGGCACGACGGTTTGAGGTTTTGTGGGTTATGGCGATGAGCAAGCTGATTAAGGATGGATCCAAAAGAGGAGATCCATGATCCCTCTCTCCTCAAGCCGTGTTTTTCTTCCCCGTGGCTCTTCCTCCTTATCCCCTTCTTATCACCTTCCTTTTCTTTTTCCTTTTTCTTTTTCTTTTATTAAACATTATCATTATTATTATATTATTATTATTCAAACAAAAATTTAAAAAAAATCTTAAAAAATCCCAACACATCAAAAATCATGTGTCCACTCTTAATTGGTCAATGTGACAAAATTTTGAATCCAACCATTTAGGAATGGTCATGTGGCTTAATGACATAAAAAAAAAGTTTATACATTTTTCTGATTTTATCAGTTTAAACAAAATAAAATAAAATACTAAAATATGATTGGTCAATAAGAGAAAATGAGGATAATGCATGTGCACCCTTGATTACATTTAAATCTAACGATCCACATTTAATCAAAAAAACACACCTAATTCAAAATGCCAAAGTTGCCCTTTCTAGAAGCTTTAATTAATTTAATAAAATTAAATCAATTAAAAACCACTAAAAATTAACAACTTATTAAATAAACATGATAAAAAATAAAATGCAGGCATGGAAAATTCTAATTAATTATTCCGGACATTTTGATGAAAATATAAAAGTAAATCGGGTGAAAATGAACAGAGATTGAGCAACAAAGATGCCTGAAAAATTAAATCAACTGCACACAAAAGATTAACGCGAAATAAACGACTTGGAAAGATGCATCACTTATTGAACTTTGAAAATTGACCGGGACCGGTAAAAAGGCGATCAAAAGTGACTGAAAATTTTTCAAGAGATAACACGAGCGCGCTAGGTCAAGCTTTAATAGAAAGTAGGTCAAAATCACTAACGCCTGCAGGCTTAAATTTGAAACTTTTCAATCACTGATTTTTCTCGTATACTTGAGACACAATTCGACTAGTCCGTCTGCATACCCAAGAAATTTATTCTGACTAATCATTTTAGGAATTATTCATGCTAAAATGTACGTTATGTTGTACAAGCGATGCAAAATTGAAAATAAAGTCAGATAAATAAAATTTGAAAAGGTATGATAAATTTGGGGTATGACATCAGGGTCAACTATGGTTGGAATTTCTATCTCTCCAGCGACAGTGTTGGTAATAGCTTGGAAGCCTAAGATACCTAATCTTTATCCCCAATAACGTCATCGTCATCCGTGGATTTCTGTTCCCAACGAAGGATGTCAAGTTCATTTTGCTAAAAGCTCTGTCCGCCTGTCTACAACACAACATCTCAACCTTTTCCGCTGCATAGCATGATATCATGCATCATGTGACTGACAACAGCATAGCATATGCACCATGCCATACTTCCCTTTTTGACTGATTTATCTCCCTAGCGAATCTCAGCCAAACATTTTTCTCTCATTGCTTTTCCCCTCGGTCGCTGTCTGACAAATCTTTTGAACTATTCCTTTATTTAATCGTCTTCCACCTTGAACAATCGAAAAGCTAGCGCAATTTGAACATTCAGGTCCAAGAAGATTATATAGGGGCAGCTGTCGTAATTCGAAATTTGACCTCCCTTTTTCGTTTTGCATAAACATGTGCATTTGCATTGCTGGCATACACATTCACATATTCTCTCTGTAATCTTTGTTGCAGGAACTTTCAGGTTGTTCGCGCCCGATTAATCACATCCTCTCAAAGATATTACATCATCAACATAAAGGTTTCTACACCTATTCATCAGAGCAAGAGATCAAAAATCAGATTCATGACCATAACATCATTTTCAGGAAAAATTGAGCAAATTTTAGCTTGGTTAACCGATTAACCATTTGCTAGTGCAAATGGGTTAATCGATTAACCCTTGCAAAATTTGCAGAATTTGTTGCATTGTCAGGACAACAACTTCCACTTCTCATTTTTGGGGTCTACATTGTTCTAGCATTGTGTGGAACATTCTAGAGAGTTCTAGACACTTCAAGATATTTCTACACTCTTCAAGGCATTTGCTCCAACACATTAATTGGGATGAGACCGCCATGTTGCTTCATTTCCAAGCTTGTGAGCCCTTAGATTCAAGTTTGCATTGGGATGATTACCGAGTCAACTACCTAAGTAACTGAGTTAACCTCTAACTTAGTGAGTTGAGGCTAACTAAATCCAAGGCTAGTTCCAAGGCTACATCCAAAGCTCACTACGAACCTAGAGACTCCGAAGCAAAACTCTATATAAGAAAATCATCACCATTTCACAAAAGTCAGTCATTTTCTCAAATTTTCACACTTGATCACTCTCAATTCTCTCACATTCTCTCTGAATTTTCTGCAACTCCTACTCTTAATCTTCTTCTCTTTCATCCAAAAACTCACTAGAGCTTAAATCCTTCATTAAAGAGTAGTAACTTCTTCATTGGAAGTGCTTTCTCTTGAGCTTAACCATCATCATCTTGCACATTCTTGTTGCTTTTCTGGAGTTTTATTGCATTCAAATTCATCTCAAGTGATTACTACAATTTTATTTAGTTTAAATTCAATTTTGGAGTTTTTGTCGAATTTTTCTCGGTTTTGCTACGGTTCGATTGCAAATTATGTTTTCTCTGGATTTCTTTGAGTAACTCTATCACATTCTCTTTGCAACAACATCCAAGGCAAATCTCAGGCTTGTAGGTTGAATAATCCTCACTCTTATCACTATTTTGATTGTTATCGTATCGTTTGCAATGTAGTTTCGACATTTTTCTCATTTGTGAATTGATTATGCATTGATTTGATCTTCATTCTTGATGTATTAATTGATCACATAAGTGCTTATTTGTTGTTTTTAAACTTGACTTTTGTGTATAATTTTTTTCCCTAACATGTGAGGGATTGTACAAATCAAAATTGGACAAAAGTGCTTTTGAAAACTCATTTTTCAGGCTCTGTCTTAGTGTTAATCGATTAACACTTTTGCACAGGAAAAGTGTTAATCGATTAACCATACATTTTTCAGCAAAATGTTCCTGCTTTTAAAGGGTTAATCGATTAAAACTTTTGCACAGGCAAAGTGTTAATCGATTAACACTGGTCCAGAAGACCATTTTTGTGGATTTTTCATGTATGTTTGGCTTTCTTTCCTCTTTCAACTCCCATGGATTAATATGTTTGATTTTATGGATGTTTTAACTTATGTTTGAAGCATGCTTATGCATTTTCCAATACCCGATTTTATCGATTCCGCATATATTTACATTTTAGCATTGTTGAACATTTTCATTTTTGTCTAATTTTTAATCACATGATTACTTGGTTTATTTATGATGCATGCTAATTAACTTTGGTAATGTTTTACTTCCACCCTTGCTTGGATTAAGATTTGTTCCTTTTTGGAATGAATTTAATCTTGTACAATCAATAAATTCCCCTTTTTCTTTAATGATTTCTATTCCCTTGGAAACTTGTTAGCACGTCTTTACCCTTTGATTAATTAATCGAAACTTTGTTTCGATTAGTCGATCTTCTCTTTTCTCCTCTTTTGGATCTTCTCGAGCTTTGTCCTCTCTTTTTCCCTATGGAGTTGAAGATTCGCATTGCATTTGGAGCACTGTATAAATTTTACGCTGTTGTGTTGTCTGTTTTGTTTCTTGCACCGCACTTTGGTGTTAGAGAAGGAATGAGAGTGTAGAATTTCTACACTCATTCTGACTATTTTGGGTAGGGTACGGATGACCATGTGCCTGGAGTAGTCACCTCTATCTCCTTATTTTGGTTTTCTTGTTCCTTCAGTCGAGTCTATCCTTGATCACTTGCACCCTTACCTCATCTTTGGAAGTAGCATTCTCCTTGTGTTTTCTCTTTTGGCCAATCCTTCCTTGGTTTCCCTTGATATTTTTTACTTAATCCTTTTACTTGGTTGATCGACCGTCCTTCGGTTAGAACCTATTTCTCTTCTTCCCAGCGAAGTTTGATCTTTTCTTTCTTCGGTTTAACACAACCTTTTTGTTGAAACCTAATCCTCACCAGAATTTTCAACCTTCTATTAGTTCTTTTTCCTTCCTCTTTGGTTAATCATTGTCTGCCAGTTAAACACCGATTGCCTTTTCTCAATTAATCATAGTCTTCCCGTTAACACTGAGTTTTCTTTGGGTTAATCATCATTCCAGTTTAATCACTCGTTCTTTGGTTGATCACGGTCCGTTCGTTAAAACCAGTTTTCTTTTGAGTTAATCACCTTCTCTTGGTTAATCACTCATTCATTTCGGTCTATTGCAGTTCGTCTGTTAGCAACCTTTGATCGGTTCGATTATCCTTTCCTTTGGTCGAGTGATGTTTGTTCAGTCAGCTTACCTTTTCTTTGGGTCACAACCTTTGCTTAGTTTCACACCCGTTTTTCTTGGTTAATCACCGTCTACCGGTTAAAGCCACTTTCATATTCCTTGGTTCCTTGAACTACGAAGCTCTGACTTCCTTATTGCACTATGAGGGTATGTTGGCACGAGGGCCCCAATCCTCCGCGAGCATGCTCTTTTCCTTTTCCTTTATTCTCTCCTTTATTTTTAGTTAGAAGCCTTTAGATAGATAACCCATCCAAGCCTAGAAGTAAGCGAAATGTTTTCTGTCGGGTACGACGGATGCTTGAGGTGCTAGTGCCTTCCTTTTGCATAACCGACCCCCTTTTCCGTTTCTCTTCCCTTGTGTTTTATTGATATTTTCCCTGTCCTTTGGGACTAAATAAAGTTTGGTGGCGACTCTGTTGTATCTTTGAGTGTGCGATTCACTCAGGTATAATCTCGCTAGCTTTAGGTAGAGGATCATGTCATTTTGCAACCAAACAAGAAGTAATATGATACTCTACATGCAAAATGGCTATCTTTATTACCATTCATGATACCTATCATTCAAGTAAATTCATTATTTTCATTGTGCTTTATAAAGCCTCAATGTTTTCACCTGTGATGTTTATCAAAAATATCGTACGTTTTTGCAAACAAAACAGTAAAAGCAAAAAACATAAATGAAAAGCTCTTTGAGTGAAATGAATACTTTATTGATGAAAGGCCTGTATATAGGCAAATTACAATTTGGATGCAATTCTTGGAAAAACGTAATTGCACAAAAAGCAAAAGAAAATACACAAATGTCAGCAATATGGGATCAAACAACTACCATGTGTCTATTCAGCTATGACATGTATGTCTTCATTTTTCACCAATGCTTCGCCTTCTGAAAAGACTGACTGGACTGATTCATTTCCTTTGGGATAACCATGTATCATATAAGTTCATAGATTGAATGCAGACCGTAGTCATTTGCTTTCAAATCCCTAACTTTTGCATGGATCACCCTTTCGGGTTTTCAATCCACCGCCTTTTCAGGTTTTCAACTTTGCGGATTTATTATTTTTATTTTTATCCCTAATTTTTTCCCGAACCTTTTCTTTTTATGGTTCCCCGGGATGCCCCATTTTTGCCTGGACTTTTCTTTTTGTGTCCAGCGAGTCTCTTTTAAGCAAAGTATTTTTTAACTGCATCTGCGTTTACAGGGGACGTAAAATATTTGTCATCCATGGTAGATAATAATAAGGTTCCACCAGAGAAAACCTTTATTACCACATATGGACCTTCATAGTTTGGAGTTCACTTGCCCCTGTGATCTGTCTAAGGAGGAAGGATCCTTTTCAAAACCAAATCACCCGTCTGGAAGCACTGAGGATGCACTTTATGATTAAAGGTTCTCTTCATCCTGCTCTGATACAACCGACCATGAGCAATGGCTTCCAATCGCTTCTCATCAATAAGACTCAACCGATTCAACCTAGCTTGCACCCATTCAGCTTTGTTAAGCTTCACATTAGTCAAAACTCTCGAAGAAGGAATCTCAACTTCTAATGGTAGGACTGCCTCCGTACCATACACCAGTGAGAAAGGAGTTGTCTTAGTTGGTGTATGCATTGAAGTACGATAATTGTGTAGAGCAAAGGGAAATTTCTCGTGCCAATCCTTGTAGGTTACAACCATCTTCTGCATAATCTTCTTGATATTCTTTGTTAGAACACATATTGATGTTAAATATATCTCATTGTTTTGATGATAACATTAATGAAATTTTATATAGAAAATTTATATACACTAATTCTGTTCATGTGTTTACTTGTTTCTGATATCAAAATTAATTTATTCTGGAAGCAAGAATGCCTCTGAACATCATAGAACGAAAACGCTCTGAGTGTCAGAAGCAACACATCAGAAGACTCTGATCTGCTACAATGACTCTAAGCGAAGCTAAGAAGAACTTAAGCAAAGAACATACGTAAAGCTTCAGAAGACTCTGAAAGTACTCAACGCTGCAAGTACAGAAGTTCTGATAAGCAAGTATGCTCTGATAAGTATTTCACGCTTAAAACACTTTGCTGCAAACTCTGATAGAGAAACTCTGATTGAGTTAACTTTGACCTGAACAACTAAGAACATCATCAGAAGTTCTGATGCAAGGCGTTCCAAAGTTGTTGAAGAAGATGTTGTTCAAATAAAGATCCGTTGGTATATTCCCTGTCTTATCCTAAATGGCTCTTTCCCCATTCGTGCTTGACACAGGATTTTAGACAAAAAGGATTTGTCAGAACATTCATCTTCTGAGAAAGGAAAAGTCATTAGAAGACAAAGAGAACAGAATACACAGATTGCACAGTCTTTGAGAAAGGATTGCAAAGGACTATAAAAGCAAGCATTAGCATCACTTCAAAGGTTAACGGAACTATTGACAAATTATTCAAGCGCTCATTCAAATATTCTTCAAGCTGAAATAGTTTTCATTTTCGTTTTAAAACTTGTGTAAAAATCACTGTTGTGATATAGCTTTTTAGAAGCATTTCTTAAACACAAATTTGTTGGTTTATCTTTGTAAAAGATTTCCTTAAGAAGACCAAGTTGTGGTCAGAATTTCTTGAGAAGACTAAGATAGTTGGCTTAGTGGTTTACACTGTAATCAAGTTTGATATAGTGGATTAAGTCCTTGTTGAGAAAGGCAAATCACTTTGGTAGGGTGGATTGGATTAGTTTGAGTTCAAACGAACCAGGATAAAAATACTGTGTTAATTTTCTATCATCCAAATTGTTTTAAAACCCTTATTCAACCCCCCCCCCCCCTTCTAAGTGTTTTTTCTCACCTTCATTCTTATTTGCTGCCTCAACGATGACATTAATCTTTGGACGATATGGAGAAGAGTTATGATGTTCAATCTTGAAACTCAGGCACAGTTCCTTCATCATCTTGTGATTCAAATTTGAACCATTATTAGTAATGATTCGCTCTGGGATCCCATAACGACAGATGATGTCCTTCTATAGGAATCGAGCGATGATCGGTGGATTTCACTTGTGTTTTCAAACTCTGTTTGTTGTTGGTTTTGCACTATTTTTATCTGTTTTTGAAGCTTTAGTTTTTGTTATCTTAGTTATTTGTAGTCGTTTTTATGTAAGTCTTATTTTGAGGTTTGTATTACTTTTGCCGCCGGTGCGTTTGATTCGGTTTCTTTTAGTGTGTTTTTGGCAGGAATTGATGGCCCGACATTCGCACCGTTTCGGAGGCAAAGAAAAGTTGAAAAAGTGGAATTCAGAGGCCTGACACGGGTACCCGTGTTATACAACATGGCCCGTGTCAGGAGGGACACATCCAAGAGGAGAAGAAAAGAATGGATAACAAAAGAGCAACACGGGTGCCCGTGTCACATAACACGGACCGTGTTGCAGCCTCTGATGCATGTTTTTGAGCATTTTGGATACAGAAGCCTGACACGGCCACCCGTGTTACACAACACGGCCCGTGTCAGGGCCACTGATGGTGAAAATTGTCGTTTTCTGATTTTTTGCATTTGGAGCTATTTCGAAGGGTATTTTAGACATTCTATCATGTAATTTGAATTGAGTTATATTAGTCGTATTTTGGCAAAAGGAAAGGGACTTTTTGGATTGGGATAGATCTTTACACATCTGAAGGAGAATTCTGGAGAACGAAGGATCAATCAAACGTGGAAGCAATTGACGATCCAAGTGAACCAATTTCAATTGTAATGATCTCTTACCTTTTATTTCTAAGTTCATTTGTTTTTATTAAGAACATGAGTGGCTAAACCCCCAATTGTTAGGGGGTGGCCCTGCATTGTGATGTATTGACATTTGTTTGGATTATTCTATGAGAATTATGTTATTCACCTTATATATTTTGTTTTGCAACAATCTTAATGCGTATTCATATTGGAAAGTAGAATTCGATTTATGATTAGGTTTTGGTCTGGAAAGTCAACCTAATGCTTTTGCAAAATAATATTACGGTAGATATTGCTTAGCAATGGGGATATCCCGTATCACGTATTTTATGTCAGAACTATTGCTTGATGCTTTTCATGGACACTGAGGAATTAGTGTACATGAAACTCATCAAAGGGTTTTTATTAAGGAATTAAGGAAAACTTAATTTGAGAACTGATGAATTAAGGTTAATAAAAATTATCTCAGAATAATCCTACATGGTCTTTACTCGCATTGTGTCCACTCCCCTAACATCGTTCTTAGATTTATCTATAAGTCTTTATTTACTTGTTGTGTTACTCTGCCACCAAACAACCCCCTAGACTTTTTGTTCCTTTGAATACTAAAAATCCCGTTAATTTCTACGCAGTCCTCGAGATCGATACTTGGGACTTTTTCCCTTATTACTACAATCGGTAAAAATAGTACACTTGCTATTTTCCCGATCAAGTTTTTGGCGCCGTTGCCGGGGACTGCCAAATTAACGTTGTTTTTAGAATCCAAAAGAAACTTTGTTGCTCTGCGAATAAGTTTTTTATTACTCCTGTATTCTCTCTGTGCTTAAAATATCTAACGTTTGTCTAACTGTGTATGCGAGATCAGGCCTCAGCTAAATATTCTTTTGATACAGAACCAGAACGAGCATTACACGAAAGACTGAGAAGAGCTAAAGTTAAAAGACTGGAAGAAATAGAAGAAATTATTTCTGTGCATAGTGACTCAGAAACAGAGAGAGAGACGTCACCCGAAACTGTTCAAATGGCTGGGAATCCACCTCAGACTGAAAGATTGTTAGGAGACTATGGAGGGGCCAATGCTCAACCAAACCCGATGACTATTGTGAATCAACCGGTGAATGTTGCATATTTTCAGCTACACCCTTCCACCATCCGCCAGTTGGAGAGCAAACCGTTCGCAGGAAGAATCAATGAAGATGCAAATAAGCATCTTCAGAGATTCCTTACGACTACCACATCTTTGAAGATAGAAGGGCATTCCGAAGAAGCCAAGAGATTGGTTATGTTCCCGTTCACACTTACTGATGATGCGGAAGAATGGTTTTACTCACTTCCAGCTGGGAGTATCACAACATGGCAAGAGATGGAAATTGCGTTCCTTAATGAGTATTTCCCTGCTTCAGTGTTTATTCGAAAGAGATATGACATTGTCAACTTCAAGCAAAAAGAAGGAGAGTCTTTAGGGGATGCATATAAGCGGTTTAAGAGGTGTCTAACGGCATGTCCTACTCATAACATGGACGCCACTGAGCAGATGCAAAACTTTGTGAATGGATTACGACTCAAAATGAAACAGCTCATAGACACTGTTACTGGTGGCTCAACCAACTTCTCAACAACCACGAGTATCAAAAGGATCATAGAAGCAATTGCCGCTAACGAGCACCTTGAGTTGTATGATCGCACTGTAAACCAACCGGAAGGTAAGATTGATTTGAAGCTGGCAGACCAGGTTGTTAAAATGGAGGATCAGATTACCGCCGAGGTAGAGAGAAGGTTAAAGAAAATGAATATTGGAATTCAGACAGTGGCACAAGTTGAACCAGTTCAAGCATCACCTTGTGAAATATATGGTGGACCACACTTTACCGTGCATTGTGTAGCAACTCAAGAGCAGGTGGAACAGATTAATATGTTGAGGCAGAACAATCCTTATGCCAACACATATAATCCTGGTTGGAAAAATCACCTCAATTTTTCATGGAAAGATTAGCAAGGAAATGTACAAAAACCGGTTCAAGGCCAACAACCGTATCAATCTCAGCAGCAACAATACCAGCAGCCATCGTACCAACCTCAATATCAACAACAAGCTCCTAGAAAAGCTGATTGGGAAGTCGCCATTGAAAAAATGGATGCCCAAAGTTCTCAATTTCAAGAAGAGACAAGGAGCAACTTAAGGAATGCTGGTGTATCCATTAAAAATCTTGAAGTACAAATGAGTCAAATTGCTCAACAACTAGCAAGTTCGCAAGCGCCAGGTACACTTCCAAGTGCTACAGTACCAAATCCGAAGGATCACCACCAAGTCAAGGCGGTAGTAACAAGAAGTGGAAAATCCAAGGAAGTGGAAGAAGAGGAAACTGAACTAAATGATCATATGATTGAAGTGGAACTGGAAATAAAAGAAAATGATGTGGTTGAGGAAGAAGTGGTGACACCAGCACCGGTAACTAAAGAAAAAGTTGTAGAACCGAAACCGGTGATCAAGCTTCCATACCCCTCAAGAAATAAAAAGAAAGGACAGCAAGAGAGGAATTTCGAGAAATTCTTTGAAGTGTTTAAAAAGTTAGAGCTGAACATTCCGTTATTGGAGGCACTAGAACAAATACCCACCTATGCCAAATTCATGAAGGACACCATTGCTAAGAAGCGGACTAGTGAGTCCGAACCTGTTATTCTAACTGAAACTTGTAGTGCTATTTTGCAGGGTCTGAAGATTCCGGTGAAGAAGAAAGACAGTTGAGTTGTTACTATTCCATGCACTATTGGTGATAGGTCATTCAAAAGAGCTTTAATCATTTGGGAGCAAGTATTAGCCTCATGCCCTTGTCCATCTACAAAAAGTTGGGTATTGGTGCGGTTCAAGACACTCGGATGACTCTCCAATTTGCGGATCATTCGATTAAGCGGCCGTATGGAGTGGTTCAAGATGTTCTGGTTAAGGTAGATAAATTTGTGTTTCCGGTTGATTTTGTGATACTAGAAATGCCGGAAGATGAAGAAATTCCGTTAATTTTGGGCCGTCCATTCTTGGAAACCGGGAGAGTCATGATAGATATGAAAGGCGGTACCCTTACCTTGAAGGTATATGACGAGGAGTTAAAAATTGATGTTAGGAATACCATGAAGCATAAACAGGATTTTGGCACAAGTAGCAACATACAAGTGCTAGAACAAGTTGTAGAGAGTGAATATTTGGAGAGTGTGACCCAACTGCCCCTTGAGAGAGTGTTAAGCATGTCAATGTTTAAGGAAGATAAAGAAGTGGATGAGAATGACATGGAAGTAGTTGAAATGTTGGAGACTCGACCATTTCAAAGTGGATCCCGACCACACCGATGGGAAGACTTAAGGCAACCTATAGCGTTGGAAGGTAATGAAGAAAAGCCTAAAGGTTCGGAATTGAAACAACTTCCGGAGAATCTCAAATATGTGTTTCTCGACACCGAAGAAAAATGCCCCGCCATTATTAGCTCTAGTTTGAAAAGTGTCCAAGAGGAAAAGTTGATTGGGGTTCTTAAAAAATTTAAGAGTGCTATCGGATGGAAAATCGAAGACCTCAAGGGTATAAGTCCTACAGTTTGCATGCACAAAATTCTTATGGAGAAAGACCACAAACCGATTGTGCAGCCCCAAAGAAGACTGAACCCCGTTATGAAGGAGGTAGTAAGAAAGGAAGTCGTGAAATTGTTGGATGCTAGACTTATCTATCCTATATCGGACAGTTCATGGGTGAGCCCTGTTCACGTGGTGCCCAAGAAAGGAGGTACAACTGTGGTGACTAATGAAACGAATGAGTTGATTCCTACGCGTACATTCACTGGTTGGAGGGTGTGTATTGATTATAGGAGACTTAATTTGGCCACAAGAAAAGATCACTTTTCATTGCCGTTCATTGATCAGATGCTAGAAAGATTGGCTGGGCACGACTACTATTGTTTTCTGGATGGATACTCTGGGTACAACCAAATCGCGGTTGCACCGGAGGATCAAGAGAAGACGGCTTTCACATGCCCGTACGGAGTTTTTGCCTACAGGAGGATGCCATCGGGTTATGTAACGCCTCAGCGACATTTCAAAGATGCATGACTTCTATTTTTGCTGATATGCTTGAGAAGCATATGGAAGTCTTCATGGATGACTTTTCTGTTTTTGGTTCATCATTTGATAATTGTTTAACTAACCTTTCACTTGTTTTGCAGAGATGCCAGGAAAGTAACTTGATCCTAAATTGGGAAAAATGCCATTTTATGGTAAGATAGGGCATTGTCCTTGGTCACAAAATCTCACACAAAGGGATCGAAGTCGATCAAGCAAAAGTGGAGGTAATATCTAAGTTACCACCACCTGTGAACGAGAAAGGTATTCGAGGTTTCTTAGGCCACGCGGGTTTCTACCGTAGGTTTATAAGAGATTTCTCCAAGATATCTAAACCGTTGACTTCCTTGTTAGTCAAGGACACAGCGTTTGTGTTCAATGAGGAGTGTGCTGACGCGTTCGAAAACCTGAAAAATAAGTTAGTGTCAGCACCGATTGTGATTTCCCCCGATTGGTCTCTGCCTTTTGAGATAATGTGTGACGCCAGTGACATCACGGTGGGGGATGTGTTGGGCAGTGGAGAGAGAAACTTTTTCATGTTATTTACTATGCTAGTCACGTATTGAACCATGCACAGATGAATTACGCAACTACCGAGAAGGAGTTGTTAGCGGTGGTGTACGCCTTTGACAAATTCAGGAAATATCTGTTGGGTTCCAAAGTGATTGTTTATACTGACCATGCTGCTTTAAAATATCTTTTTGCTAAGCAGGATTCAAAGCCCAGGCTTCTGAGATGGATCCTACTTCTCCAAGAATTCGACATGGAGATTCGTGATAAGAGATGATGTGAAAATACTGTAGCTGATCACCTCTCGCGAATGTCACCGATTGAAGAAAACGAGGACAAGCGTCCGATAAAGGATGAGTTTGCCGATGAACACATCCTAGTTATTAATGGTGTCCCTTGGTTTGCTGATTACGCCAATTATTTGGTCGGAGGTATAATACCTGACGACTTTGATTCTAGCAAGAGAAAAAAGTTTGTTCATGACTGCAGGTTTTACTTATGGGATGACCTGTTTATTTACAAAAGAGGGGTGGATGGACTGATCAGAAGATGTGTTCCTGAAGATGAACAAAGGAAGGCGCTCGAAGCATGTCATAATTCAGATTATGGAGGGCATTTCAGTGGTGACCGCACCGCAGCCAAAGTCCTCCAATCGGGGTTGTATTGGCCATCTTTGTTCAAGGATGCCCAGGACGTAGTGAAGGAATGCGACAGATGTCAACGGACTGGAAATATCTCAAAAAGAAACCAGATGCCGTAAAAGTCCATGTTGGAAGTAGAGTTGTTTGATGTTTGGGGGATTGATTTTATGGGGCCATTCCCACCATCATTTGGAAAAAAATATATACTGGTGGCAGTTGACTATGTTTCGAAGTGGGTAGAAGCAGTGGCACTACCAACCAATGATGCTAAGGTAGTGGTCAGGTTCCTGAAGGAGAACATATTTTCTCGGTTTGGAGTACCAAGGGCTCTTATAAGTGATGAAGGAACTCACTTCCTGAATCATCTCATGGAAAGGTTACTCCTTAAGTATAATGTGAAGCACATAATAACTACCCCTTACCATCCTCAAACCAACGGGCAAGTCGAGGTGTCGAATAGACAACTCAAACAGATACTAGAGAAAACAGTGCGTGCCTCCCGTAAGGACTGGGCAGTAAAGCTGGACGACGCTCTTTGGGCGTACCGCACTGCTTATAAAACACCCATCGGTATGTCCCCTTACTAATTAGTTTATAGAAAAGCTTGTCATCTGCCTCTAGAGTTGGAACACAAGGCGTTATGGGCATCTAAAGTACTCAATCTAGACCTCACCAAAGCAGGAGAGTCTAGAACTCTCCAACTCCATGAGCTAGAGGAATTTCGAAATCAGGCATATGAGAATGCCAAAATTTACAAAGATCAGACAAAGAAATGGCATGATCGAAGAATTCAGAAGAAGGAATTCTGGGAAGGACAGTTGGTGCTGCTGTACAACTCCCGGCTAAAACTCTTTCCCGAAAAGCTTAAATCAAAATGGTCAGGACCGTTTGTCGTACATAAGGTGTTTCCGCACGGGGCAATAGAGCTGAGAAATCAAACTAACGGAGACATTTTTAAAGTCAACGGTCAGCGATTGAAACCTTACTACGAGGGGCAGCAGAAGGATCGAAATAATGTCGTTCATCTCTCCGGATAATATGAAGAACCGTCGAGCCATGCGACGGAAAACAAAGCGCTTCGTGGGAGGCAACCCACGCCTTTTTATACTAATGTTTCATGTTATTTATTGTTTTAACAGGTTTGGTGTACTCGCAGTTCATCGGAGGAAGAAGGTTGTCAGAAACCGGACAAAGAATGCGGAGAAAATTGAAAAATCAGTACCCTGACACAGGTGGCCGTGTTGTGCAACACGGGCCGTGTCAGGATGGCTACAACATGAGAGGAAAATTTGAGGATAACAGCGGTGTGACACGGGTGCCCGTGTTGCACAACACGACCCGTGTCACATAGTTCAGTGGATATTTTTAATTAAGTAACAGGTGGCGCAACACGGGTGCCTGTGTTGCAGGCGCGAAAATGAAAAATTATTTTTTTACCCGTGTGGGGCCCATCTCTTTATTCCTCACTTATCTCCTTTACCCCTCTCATTTACCCCACTTATCTTATCATCTTCATCTTTTACTATCTTCCTTCTTCCAAAAACCCTAAGCCTCCATTGCCTCCTCTCCACAAAAGCTTCATATTCACCAATACCCACTCATCAAACACACTTTCCTTCTTCACAAAAAACGTTCCCCTCATCCTTGTGATCATTCCTCCGGTTGCGTTTTTCTCTAACGATGATTTCAAATTTTTCGAATTGTCTGTGTTGTTTGTGTTTTGCAGGATAAACAATGCCGCCTCGTAGAGACACCGGAAAAGCCGTGGCTGAAACTTCGCGCCCCAAAAAGAGAGCACACCGAATGATGAATCCTCACAACATACTCTTTGAAGACCCGGATCACCAGAAGAAATATTCCAACATCATAAAGCGTAAGGTCACCCCAACGAGGTATATTTGTAACACTACGCTTGATAATTTAGGCCTGAGAGTAAAAGTCCATAGGATGTTTCACATTCTTGGTATGCTGGAATTTATGCAATTTGAAGCGCCGACTTATGAGCACATAACTGTTGAATTCTTAAGTACTTTAGATTTTCAGTTGAAGCATAGGTGGACAGGTGCGGAGGAGGAATACTATGGCACTCTCAGATTTCGCCTGTTCGATACTGACCATAGCCTGATAGTAGCCAAATTGGGAGATATTCTGAAGCTCCCCAATTTTGGACCTGGAGCTCCTCCGGAAAATTTTAGTGCATGTGACTTTTGGAGGGCCATCACAAGTAAAGCTGATTATGTCGCTAAGGCGGCAAAAGCCTCGTGTATTCATAACCCGTGTTTCAGGTACGCTCAAAAAGGGTTGGCCTATACACTATTCGGCAGGGGTGACAGCACAGGAGTGGCAACTCAGAGGGAGTTGTACTTATTGTATGGCATGGCGAATCAAGAGCTCATCAATGTAGCTGCCTTTGCAGCTGACCATCTGAAGAGGGTTGTGAATGCACCTTCCGACGAAATCAGTGTCGGCGGTATGATCACTCAAATCGCCAATCACCTTGGATATGATCCCCAGCTGAGGGAGGAACCCATACTCGCAGGTAAGACTAAGATAGACCTTGCCACCCTAACCATCCAAGGTATGATTCAAACCTTTGATAATTATTACTCGTTGGTCAGCCGAAACAATCATCTCTTAGCGCTACCTGCCCCTGACTTCATCGACATTCAAAATGTGAATAACTGGTTGTATGAGAGCCCAATGCAGGATGACGACCAATTTTATGATGGTGTAGGTATTGATGAGGATGAGGAGGAGGAAAGAGACCAAACGGAAGGCACCCATGAACCGGCTCCTAGAATGTCTCCCTAACCCCAACCAGAGTCCGGCTCTTAGAGCTTGTCTAAAAAAGAATGGGAATGGATGGAGAGTGAGGTGTGTCATCTCCGGAGTGAGCAGACAAGGTAAGGCGATGAGAAAATGAGGCAAGGAAACAAACAAATCCGCCAAGGCAGGTTGATTGGTGAAATGCATGAATGGATGCGGCAGATGATGCTGCGCGACCAACCTCCTCAACCATGAACTCTGTGAGTCCCCTTCTACTGGTGTTCCAACAGTGGGGACACTGTTAAATCCAAGTGTGGGGGTATTTTATTTGTGTGTTTTTGTTTTTGTTTTTCTTTATTTGGTTATTTATTTTTAAGTGTTAGTTTAAAAGCATGATGGAAGTTCCACAGGGAAAACCTCCCGATATTGAGCCATTAAAATAAGAACTGTTTGGTTGAGCTGTTTGCAAGTGAGGTGATGAGAAAGTATATAGAATGCTCGGAAAAAGAACCGTGAGGATGAAATCGGAACAATCTTGAGAGATAGGTAAAAAGCAAACACCCTGGGTTTCCCGAATAGGAACGAGTCCGACGTGTAGATTTGTACCATAGTGCTTTGATCTGAGAAGTACCCCCTAGTAGTTTATCTTGACAGTCGGGCTTAATCAGTAAGAATCGTGTGTGCGAGGTTGATCGAAAATATATATATATATATATATATATATATATATATATATATATATATATATATATTGAGAAAAGGCACAGAGAAAAAGGGGCAATTAGACGACCAATCCTTCTAAGTTGGGTAACCCTCACCCGGTTATTCAGCCCAATGGCGGTCGAACCTGAAAGCCATTCAAAAGTAATAACAGTTCCAGAAAAAATTATTAATAATAATTAGTTGATCAATCTTGTGCATGCGAGGAAAAATCATAAATGCCCTTATAGTTATTGTCCGAATGAAAGGGATGAAAATCGAAAAGAAGACTTAAGTACAAAGCATAGTAAGAGAGGTTACCAATAGGGAGACTGAGGTCTGTGGTTTACCGCGGTCTAGTGTTTGTGTGTTACCTGTTTTGAGGGAGAGGCCGAGATTAACCCTAGTGAGACTTGGAACAAGAAGTTCACGTATGAGATTCATTACCGTAACTCACAGTTCTATGGACGGTTCAGTTGTGCAAAAAGATATTTTAAGTTCGGTTTAGCGAGCTTTTTGCTTGAGGTCAAGCAAAAGTTCAAGTTCGGGGGAGTTTGATCGGTGGATTTCACTTGTGTTTTCAAACTCTGTTTGTTGTTGGTTTTGCACTGTTTTTATCTGTTTTCGAAGCTTTGGTTTTTGTTATCTTAGTTATTTGTAGTCGTTTTTATGTAAGTCTTATTTTGAGGTTTTTATTACTTTTTCCGCTGGTGCGTTTGATTCGGTTTTTTTAGTGTGTTTTTGGCAGGAATTGATGGACCGACATTCGCACCATTTCGGAGGCAAAGAAAAGTCGAAAAAGTGGAATTCAGAGGCCTAACACGGGTACCCGTGTTACACAACACGGCCCGTGTCAGGAGGGACACGACCAAGAGGAGAAGAAAAGAATGGATAACAAAAGAGCAACATGGGTGCCCGTGTCACACAACACGGCCCGTGTTGCAGCCTCTGATTCATGTTTTTGAGCATTTTGGATACAGAAGCCTGACACGGCCACCCGTGTTACACAACACGGCCCGTGTCAAGGCCACTGATGGTGAAAATTATCGTTTTCTGATTTTTTGCATTTGGAGCTATTTCGAAGGGTATTTTAGACATTCTATCATGTAATTTGAATTGAGTTATATTAGTCGTATTTTGGCAAAAGGAAAGGGACTTTTTGGATTGGGATAGATCTTTACACATCTGAAGGAGAATTCTGGAGAACGAAGGATCGATCAAACGCGGAAGCAATTGACGATCCAAGTGAACCAATTTCAATTGTAATGATCTCTTACCTTTATTTCTAAGTTCATTTGTTTTTATTAAGAACATGAATGGCTAAACCCCCAATTAGTAGGGGGTGGCCCTGCATTGCGATGTATTGACATTTGTTTGGATTATTCTATGAGAATTATGTTATTCACCTTATATATTTTATTTTGTAACAGTCTTAATGCGTATTCATATTGGAAAGTAGAATTCGATTTATGATTAGGTTTTGGTCTGGAAAGTCAACCTAATGCTTTTGCAAAATAATATTACGGTAGATATTTCTTAGGAATGAGGATATCCTGTATCACATATTTTATGTCAGAACTATTGCTTGATGCTTTTCATGGACACTGAGGAATTAGTGTACATGAAACTCATCAAAGGGTTTTTATTAAGGAATTAAGGAAAACTAAATTTGAGAACTAATGAATTAAGGTTAATAAAAATCATCTCAGAATAATCCTACATGGTCTTTACTCGCATTGTGTCCACTCCCCTAACATCGTTCTTAGATTTACCTATTAGTCTTTATTTACTTGTTGTGTTACTCTGCTACCAAACAACCCCTAGACTTTTTGTTCCTTTGAATACTAAAAATCCCGTTAATTTCTACGCAGTCCTTGAGATCGATACTTGGGACTTTTTCCCTTATTACTACAATTGGTAAAAATAGTACACTTGCTATTTTCCTGATCAAGCGACCATCTACTTCGTGACATTAGTAAACGTGACTGTTTCCACCCACTTTGTAAAGTAATTGATGGCAACCAGAATAAAATAATGCCCATTGGAAGCAGTTGGCTCAATCTTTCCAATCATGTCAATGCCCCACATAGCAAAGGGCCAAGGAGATGTCAACACATTCAGAGGTGTGAGTGGCACATGCACCTTATCAGCATAAATCTGGAATTTATGGCATTTTCTGGCGCATTTTAAACAATCAGACTCCACAGTCATCCAATAATACCCAGCTCTCAACAATTTTTGGTCCATTGCATGTCCTCCGACGTGAGTACCAAAAGAACCCTCGTGGACTTCTTCCATCAACAGACTTGGTTCGTGTTTGTTAACACACTGCAACAAGACCATGTCAAAGTTTTTCCTGTACATTATATCATCCTTGTTCAAGTAGAAATTACCGGCTAGCCTCCTTAGAGTCTTCTTATCTTTGTCGGATGCCTCAGATGGGTACTCCTAAGTTTTGAGAAAATGCTTGATATCAAAATACCAAGGTTTTCCATCTGATGCCTTTTCAACTGCAAACACGAAGGCAGGTCTATCAAGACGCATGATGGTGATCGCTAGAGCTTCATTCCAGAAATTTAATTTGTTTATTGACGCAAGCGTGGCTAATGCATCTGCCATCTGATTTTTAGCCCTAGGCATATGATGAAACTCACATCTGTTGAAGAAGGGTAGCAGTCTTCTTGCGTAATTCTTGTATGGCACCAAGTTGGCCTGGCAATTTTCGTATTCTCCTTTGATCTGATTAACAACCAGCGCTAAATCTCCATATACATCAAGATTCTTGATCCTCAAATCAATAGCCTCTTCTATACCCATAATGCACGCGTCATGCTCGGCTTCAGTGTTGGTGCAAGCGAACTTCAATTGGGCAATGAGCAGTATATGAGAACCGTGAGGAGTTGTAATATTCTTCAAGCTGAAATAGTTTTCATTTTCGTTCTAAAACTTGTGTAAAAATCACTGTTGTGATATAGCTTTTTAGAAGCATTTCTTAAACACAAATTTGTTAGTTTATCTTTGTAAAACATTTCCTTAAGAAGACCAAGTTGTGGTCAGAATTTCTTGAGAAGACTAAGACAATTGTCTTAGTGGTTTACACTATAATCAAGTTTGATATAGTGGATTAAGTCCTTGTTGAGAAAGGCAAATCACCTTGGTAGGGTGGACTGGATTAGTTTGTGTTCAAACGAACCAGAATAAAAATACTGTGTTAATTTTCTATCATCCAAATTGTTTTAAAACCCTTATTCAACCCCCCCTTCTAAGTGTTTTTTCTCACCTTCAGTTGGCATCAGGGCTCCGGATCTGTAAGTGCTCTAAGTTAACCGTGACAGAAAAAGATCCTGCTGGGAAAAACTATTAATCTTTTGTTCGTTATTCATCATGGCTGCTGAAGCTTCAACTTCAACTTCATACAACAATAAATACGATGATAGAGACAGAATCAGCACCAAAACTCCCATGTTTGATGGTGAGAAGTTTGATTACTGGAAAGATAGAATAAAAAGTTTCTTTCTAGGCTATGATGCTGACTTGTGGGATTTGGTAACTGATGGTTATATTCATCCTACTAATGATGAAGGGAAAAAAGGTTGACAGAAAATCTATGTCTGATTAACAGAAGAAGGAGTTTAGAAACCATCACAAGGCAAGAACCATCCTATTAAATGCAATATCTCATACTGAGTATGAGAAAATAACAAAGAGAGATACTGCATTTGATATGTTTGAATCTCTAAAAATGACGCATGAAGGAAACTCCCAAGTAAAGGAGACAAAAGCCTTGGCGCTCATTCAGAAGTACGAGGCCTTCAAGATGGAGGAATCTGAATCTGTAGAAGCTATGTTCTCAAGGTTTCAGATTCTAACTGCTGGTCTGAAGGTTCTAGACAAAGGTTACTCTACTGCTGATCATGTTAAGAAGATCATCAGAAGCTTGCCAACAAGGTGGAGACCAATGGTGACAACTCTGAAGCTTGCAAAGGATCTGAATAAGATCACTCTGGAGGAATTGATCAGTTCCTTAAGGAGTCACGAGATTGAGCTAAAAGAAGACGAACCTCAAAAGAAAGGTAAGTCTGTTGCACTAAAATCTAACAAATCTGCTAAAGCTTTACAAGTTATTGAAGAAAGCTCTGAAGAATCTTCCTCTGAAGAAGATGAACAGTCTTTGCTGTCCAGAAGGATAAACCAACTCTGGAAGCACAAACAAAAGAAGTTCAAAAACTTCAAGAGATCTGATCAGCGTGGTGATTCTTCTGGACATAAGAAATCTAGAAAGAAAGATATAGTGTGCTACGAGTGCAAGGAGTCTGGCCACTATAAAAATGAATGTCCCAAACTTCTGAAGGAGAAACCCAGAAGGAAGTTTGAAAAGAAGAAGAAAGTCTTAATGGCCACGTGGGATGATTCAGATACTTCTGAATCTTCATAAGAATCAGAAGATGAATGTGCTAATGTAGCACTGATGGCTGACATGGAGGACCACGAAGAAACTGCTGAATCTGGATCAGAATCATATTCTGAGGAGGTATTTTCTGAACTTTCTAGAGCTGAACTTGCTAAGAGTTTATTTGAAATTCTTGAAAGCTACAGCAAAATCAAACTCAAATACAAGAAGCTTCAAAGTTGTCTTGTATCTTAGAATGATCAGCTGAGATCTGAAGTTGCTGAGCTTAAAGTAAACAATATTAAAATAAAAAACGATTTAGAAAAAGCTTAGAAATCTGACTCAGATCCTATATCATGCTCTAAAAACATTTTAGAAGAGTATGATTATAGCTTTCAGAAGTTTCTGGCCAGAGGCCTAGATAGAAGCAAGATGGCTTCAATGATCTATGGCGTAAGCCGAAACAACAAAAAGGGAATTGGATATGAATCACCTTCTGGGAAGGGTTTAAATCCAAAACCTGTTGATAAACTGATCATAAAGTATTCTCCTCTGTATACTCATTTCAAATTTGGTCATTTAAATGATATTAAGCACACACGTTCTGATCAGAATAAACCTGTGTTTAATAAACCAAAATTCCATCAGAATAAGGATGCTCTTAAGGGAAAGAAATTCAGAAAGAATTTCAAACCTACTAACCCCAGAGGACCCAAGAAAATATGGGTACCTAAGGACAAAATGATTTTTGTTGCAGACATCCTTAGCAGCAAAGTTGAAACACCAATCATGGTACCTGGACTCTGGCTGCTCGCGTCACATGACGGGAAGAAGGTATATGTTCCAAAGCCTGGAACTTAGATATGGAGGTGACGTGAAGTTTGGAGGGAACCAGAAGGGAAAAATAATAGGCTCTAGAACTATTGGTAATGGTAACCTTCCTTCCATTTCTAATGTCTTACTTGTTGAAGGATTAACACATAATCTATTGTCCATAAGTCAATTAAGTGACAATGGTTATGACATAATCTTCAATCAAAAATGTTGTAAAGCTCTCAGTCAAAAAGATGGCTCAATCCTCTTTAATGGAAAAAGGAAGAACAACATTTACAAAATCAATCTTTCAGAACTTAAAGCTCAGAATGTAAAATGCCTTATGTCTGTTAATGAAGAGCAATGGGTCTGGCACAGAAGATTGGGTCATATTAGTATGAGACGTATATCTTAGATTAATAAGCTCAATCTGGTCAGAGGACTTCCTCAGTTGAAGTTCAACTCAGATGCTTTTTGTGAAGCATGTCAGAAAGGAAAATTTTCAAAATCTTCTTTCAAAACAAAAAATGTTGTTTTAACCTCTAGACCATTGGAGCTGCTTCATATTGATCTGTTTGGACCAGTGAAAACTGCATCCATCAGAGGCAAGAAGTATGGATTAGTCATTGTTGATGACTACAGCAGATGGACATAGGTAAAATTCTTGAAACACAAGGATGAGTTTCATTCTAAATTCATTGACTTCTGCAAACAAGTCCAAAATGAAAAAGAATTTAAAATTGTTAAAGTCAGAAGTGATCATGGTGGAGAATTTGAAAACAAATACTTTGAATTTTTTTATAAAGAAAATGGCATTGCACATGATTTTTCTTCTCCTAGAACTCCTCAACAGAATGGAGTTGTAGAAAGGAAAAATATAACATTGCAAGAAATGGCCAGAACCATGATCAACGAGACTAACATGGCAAAACATTTTTGGACATAAGCAGTGAATACAACTTGTTATATTCAGAACAGAGTGTCTAAAAGAACTCTTTTGGAGAAGACTCCTTATGAACTGTGGAGGAATAGAAAGGCCAACATTTCTTATTTCCATCCTTTTGGATGTGTATGTTTTATGTTGAATACTAAGGAAAATCTGAACAGGTTTGATTCTAAAGCTCAGAAGTGTTTCGTGCTTGGATATTCTGAACGCTCTAAAGACTACAGAGTATACAATACTGAGACACAGATTGTAGAGGAATCAATTCATGTTAGATTTGATGATAAGTTTGGCAATCAAAAGCCAAAGCAGCTTGAAATTTCTGCAGATAGAGAAGTCCTTCTCACAGACTCTGAAAAATCAGAGGCAGACAAAGCTCAAGCAAAACCACCAGAAGCAACGTCAGATGCTAATCCCTTGACTGCTAAGATGGATACCGCAATTTCTGAAGAACCAAATGTTAAAGGATCATCCAGAATCAAAGCCTCTCATCCAGAGGAAATGATAATTGGAAAGAAGGATGACCCTATCAGAACAAGGTCATTTCTCAGATCTTCTGGAACGTCACTGTTTTGTTTGGTGTCTATCATTGAACCTACTTCTGTAGATGAGGCTCTGAATGATAATGATTGGATACTTGCTATGCAAGAAGAGCTTGATCAATTCACCAGAAATGACGTCTGGGATCTGGTTCCAAGACCAAATGGTTTCAACATCATTGGAACTAAATGGGTTTTCAAAAACAAGCTGAACAAGCAAGGAGAAGTTATCAGAAACAAGGCTAGGCTGGTGGCTCAAGGATACAGTCAGCAAGAAGGTATAGATTACACAGAGACTTATGCTCCTGTGGCAAGGTTAGAATCTATTCACTTGCTTATTTCCTTTGCTGCACAGAATAACATCACCCTGTATCAGATGGATGTTAAAAGTGCCTTCTTAAATGGTTTCATAGAAGAGGAAGTGTATGTTCATCAACCTCCAGGTTTTGAAAATGAAAAATTTCCAGAACACGTTTTTAAACATAAGAAATCACTCTATGGCTTAAAACAAGCTCCTAGAGCTTGGTATGAGAGGCTGAGTAATTTCCTTCTAGAAAAAAACTTTATCAGAGGAAAAGTTGACACTACTCTCTTCCATAAATCAATTAAGAAAGACATTTTAGTCTGTCAGATTTATGTTGATGATATTATA
The DNA here is from genome assembly GCA_963859935.3 of Lathyrus sativus. Lineage (NCBI taxonomy): Eukaryota > Viridiplantae > Streptophyta > Magnoliopsida > Fabales > Fabaceae > Lathyrus > Lathyrus sativus. Next base: position 373,160,301 of record OZ012739.1, read on the forward strand.
TTTGGAACTACCAATATTACGCTTGGAAAGGAGTTTGTTCAATCTATGCAGGCAGAATTCGAGATGAGCATGATGGGAGAACTCAGATTCTTTATGGGAATTCAAGTGAATCAGACTCCAGAAGGTACCTACATACATCAGAAAAAGTATGTAAAGGAACTTCTGAAGAAATTCAACATGTCAGAAAGCAAGGTAGCAAAGACTCCAATGCATCCTACAAACACACTAGGTAAAGAAGAGGTAAGTAAAAAGGTAGATCAGAAGCTCTACAGAGGTATGATTGGTTCTCTTCTGTACTTGACTGCTTCTAGGCCTGATATTCTCTTTAGTGTTTATCTATGTGCTAGTTCCAATTAGATCCTAGAGAATCCCACTTAACAGCTGTTAAGAGGATTCTGAGGTATCTGAAAGGTACTACTAACATGGGTTTGTGTTACAGAAGATCTGATGAATACAGATTAGTTGGATTCTGTGATGCTGACTATGCTGGAGACAGAGTAGAGCGTAAGAGTACTTCTGGAAGCTGTCAGTTTCTAGGAAGTCATATGATCTCTTGGTTCAGCAAGAAGCAACCCACAATAGCGTTATCAACAACAAATGCAGAATACATTGTTGCTGCTGGTTGTAGCACACAGATGCTCTGGATGAAGAGTCAACTAGAAGACTATCAGATTCATGAGAGTAACATTTCTATTTTCTGTGATAATACTTCTGCTATTTGCCTTTCTAAGAATCCAATTTGCATTCTAAGGCAAAACACATAGAAATTAAGCATCATTTTATCAAAGACTATGTTTAGAAGGAAATTATTAGTTTGAACTTTGTTGACACAGACCATCAATGGACTGATATCTTCACAAAACCCCTTGCTGAAGATAGGTTTAAATTTATTCTGAAGAATATTAGTATGGATTTTTGTCCAGAATAAAACTATTATTCAGAAGAAAATTTATTCTAATGAAATATGAATAATGTCCATGTTCTGAAGTAATTCTTCTTATTATTTCTTTTAGTACATTATTTATTTTGTGAAACTCTGAACTAACAAGTCTCAGAAGATTGGAGTGTTGCTTAACATTTCTTATTCTTAAGAGATTCAGATGCACATCTATATCAAACACGTGTCACATGATATCTGAAAAGGTGGAGTGTACTCAATGAGACGCCGTTCTGAGGTACTGTTTGTATTCTCAATTTCTCGTTTTCCTCCCCACGCTTGTCAGAATCATTAATTGCTTTTAATTATTATTCTTTTTGATGTGACCTTTTGTTTTCTTTTTAATTTATTAATTGCTGAACGTGTGTAAGTGTGCCCTAATTGTTGCCCTATAAATGCCACAACACAACCATTTCACACTTTACACTCTCTCTCTCTCTCTCTCTCTCTCTCTCTCTCTCTCTCTCTCTCTCTCACGTTTATGCATTTTTGCTTACTTCACTGTTTCTTCATCTCCTCCAAACCCAAAACCCAAAGAAGCTCTCGTTATCTCAAGTCTTCAACAATGGAAACTTCTTCATCAACCTCTCAACAGTTTGAATCAACTATGGCTGCCGTTTCTTCTTCTACAATGGGTCCTACTCCATTCACTGCACCTAAAAGAACTCTCCTTACTCCCGTTGATCAATTGGAAGTTCTTTGTGAGTTTTTGATTAACTTTGAAAGTATTGCTCAAAATGGTTTTGATTTACGTCCAACTGTGTCAGCACAAGGATGGACAAAATACTTTGACAGACTGGTTGGTCCAGTTTACCCTTGCTTGGTCAAAGAATTCTAGATTCATGCAAGAGTTTTCCCCAAGTTCATCATGTCTTCTGTTCTGGTCAAAGAAATCATCATCACTGAGGATCTGATTTGCAAGCTGATAGGTTATCAAGTATCAGACGGTGTCACTCATCTGCCAGCTAATCGTGTGGATATGGATGAGGTTTACAGTGAGGTGTTTACTTCTGGGGAAGCCTCCAGCAAGATAAAGGATCTGAAAGTTCAGTACAAGATCTGGGCTAAGATCTTCTTAGGTTGCATCCATCATAGAAAATCAACAAATTCACTTGACTACATCAACTCTGATCAGATGTACTTCATGTATTGTCTGGGCAAAGGAATCAAGGTGGATCTGCCTTACTTGCTCTTCACCCATCTGTGGACTCATGTGAAGCAATCTAGAGAAGAAATCAGAACCAAGCACCAGAAGATGAGAAACTAGATACCTATGGGATGACTCATCTCAGATATTCTGACTGAGAATGGCTTGGTTGGTCATCTGACAGAAGAAGGCATGAAAGAAGAAGTAGCTTCAGTAGTTGGAAAACCTCTGAATGGCAAGAGTTTGCAGAGGATGAGGATTGTAGAAGAACTTACTTCTGCACCAGATCAGATCAACTCTGAAGAAGTCAGTAAGAGAAGGACTCCAGTAGATGATTTCCCTCTCTTCCACGCTAATGAACCCAGGGAGATTATTCTGGCCTACATAGCAGATTTCCTAGCAGATGGAACTCCTATTCCAGAACATCTGATTCAGAGAGTAGGCGAACCTGGACCAGATTTCTATGGGGAGAGACAGAGGAAGAAAAGGAAAGTCTCAGAAGAAGGATCTTCTAAGTCAAAGAGAAAAGCTTCTGGCGAGGCAGCTTCTGCAAAGCCAAAGCATGTCAAGAAACAAAAAGGTAAACCTCCTTCTGCTAGTTTAGATTCTATTTTAGAAATAGTCAAAGAAGTACTAGCATTTGAACCCCCTCCTTATGAACCTATTCCCTCATCTTCTCCTCCTCATGACTCTGAACCCTATCCTTCTGAACCAGAAAGATCTCAACCTATCCCTTCTACACCTAAACCAAAACAAACTTCTGAACCTCAACCACAACCCTCTGAACCACAATCTTCTGTTCCATCCACACCTTCATTTAACATACACCAGAAATTTACCCCTGATAAAACCCCAACTTCTGCTCCACATACATCTAAACCACACCCATATGAAAACCAAACTTCTAAAACTCCCCCACCTGAAACACAAACTTCTGAACAACAAACAAAAACCACTCCATCTGATCCTGAACCAATGGTTCTTGATCTTCAACCTCTTGTGACTTTCTATCCAGTTCCCTCTAGATCTTCTAAATCTTCTGAATCTTCTGATTCTTCTGATTCATATGATTCCACAGATTCTGATAGATCAAATTTCATTTCATCTATTCTTAAATCTTATGTTTCCATCCCTTCTGACCCTGATAATGAAGCTTTACCATCTGAACCTCAGATTGCTAAACCTTCATCGGTCCATACTCCTTATGCATACCCACCTATTATTTATATTCCTTCTTTTTCTATACCCTCCACTTCTGAAACCACCAAAACACCTTCACTAGAAAACTATCTGAAACCTAAAACTAGGTTGGATGTTAGTACTTTATTTGCTGGGTTTGAAAAAGAACTAAACATGTGGTTATTGACTATCAAGAAGAAGTGCATGTCATCTTTGAATCCTGATGATTCTGAGGAAATCTGACAAAGATCAGATCCAGATTTGAGTATGTAGCTTCCAATCTTCAAGAGATCTGCACTGACGATGCCAAGGTCAGATTTGCTGAGGCTGTTAGACAAACTCTTCTGAGAGTCAGCAGAAACCCAACATTACTTCTGGAAAACACACCTGCAAAGGACGTGTGTATTCCCTCTGAAGCCTTGGTTGCTTCTGAGACTGTTGCAGTGGTTAGCTCAGAAGTAGTAGCTCCAAAAGTTTCTGCTCCTTCTTCTGAGACTCTTGACTCTGCTCAACCTGCTGACATGGTTGTTCAGAATGCTTCTGTATCCTTGGTCGTTCATGATGCTTCTGCTTCTGCATCTGCTCCAAAATCATCTAAAGTGAAAAAGGAAGACGAAGATCTGCATGCCCAGATTGTTGAACTCAAGGCGAGCAACACTGAGATGAAGTCTTGGATGGTTAAACAAGAAAAGACAACTGATGAAATCAAGACATGGACGGCGAAACAAGACGAATCCACATCTGAGATAACGAATCTTCCGAGGATGCTGGCTTCTCGTCCTTCTTAGTTTTTCTGTGTTGTTTGTGCACTTGTTTATCTGTTTGTTTGTTTGTCTTGGATATTATTTATCAATGCATCTGGATGTTATGCTTTTCTGAATGAATTTATGTTATGTTTTTCTAGTTGAATCTATGTTAGGCCTTATCGTTTTTTCTTCTGATATTTTTTTCTGTCCTTAAGTTTTTCTTAAAAGATTTTCTTTTTGATATGACAAAAAGGGGGAGAAATGGTAATTTTGATAATTCACATAAACAGTTACCAAAGGCAACTCATACATAATAAATGTCAACTAATCATATTTCTTGAGTATTTCAGAGCAAATAATTCTCATCTGATAAATTCTAAGAATTAACTCTGAACTAAAAGTCTGAGAATCTGCAAGTTTTCTCTGAAGCTCAAAAGAATACAGAAGCTGAAAGGGAAGTATTTTATCTTTTCAGAAGTATTCATTTTAGAGGGAGATTAATATTCTCAGGGGGAGTAATATTTCTTTTCTATTTAAACAGAATTTCCCATAGTTTTTGTCATCATCAAAAAGGGGGATATTGTTAGAACACAGATTGATGTTAAATATATCTCATTGTTTTGATGATAACATTAATGAAATTTTGTATAGAGAATTTATATACACTAATTCTGTTCATGTGTTTACTTATTTCAGATATCAAAATTAATTTATTCTGGAAGCAAGAATGCCTATGAACATCACATAACGAAAAAGCTCTAAGCGTCAGAAGCAACACATAAGAAGACTCTGATCTGCTACAATGACTCTGAGCGAAGCTAAGAAGAACTTGAGCAAAGAACATACGTAAAGCTTCAGAAGACCCTGAAAGTACTCAATGCTGCAAGTACAAAAGTTCTGATAAGCAAGTATGCTCTGATAAGGATTTCACGCTTAAAGCACTTTGCTGCAAACTCTGATTGAGTTAACTCTGACCTGAACAACTAAGAACATCATCAGAAGTTCTGATGCAAGGTGTTCCAAAGTTGTTTAAAAATATGCTCTTCAAATAAAGATCCGTTGGTATATTCCATGTCTTATCCTAAACGGATCTTTCCCCATTCATGCTTGACACAAAATTTCAGACAAAAAGGATTTGTCAGAATATTCTTCTTCTGAGAAAGGAAAAGTCATTAGAAGACAAAGAGAACAGAATGCACAGATTGCACAGTCTTTGAGAAAGGATTTCAAAGGACTATAAAAGCAAGCATTAGCATCACTTCAAAGGTTGACAGAACTATTGACAAATTATTCAAGCACTCATTCAAATATTCTTCAAGCTGAAATAGTTTTCATTTTCGTTCTAAAACTTGTGTAAAAATCATTGTTGTGATATAACTTTTTAGAAGCATTTCTTAAACACAAATTTGTTAGTTTATCTTTGTAAAACATTTCCTTAAGAAGATTAAGTTGTGGTCAGAATTTCTTGAGAAGACTAAGACAGTTGTCTTAGTGGTTTACACTATAATCAAGTTTGATATAGTGGATTAAGTCCTTGTTGAGAAAGGCAAATCACCTTGGTAGGGTGGACTGGATTAGTTTGAGTTCAAACGAACCAGGATAAAAATATTGTGTTAATTTTCTATCATCCAAATTGTTTTAAAACCCTTATTAAACCCCTCCCCCCCTTCTAAGTGTTTTTTCTCACCTTCATTCTTGTTTGCTGCCTCAACGATGCCATTCATCTTCGGAGGATATGGAGAAGAGTTATGATGTTCAATCTTGAAACTCAGGCACAGTTCCTTCATCATCTTATTATTCAAATTTGAACCATTATTAGTAATGATTCGCTCTGGGATCCCATAACGATAGATGATGTCCTTCTATAAGAATCGAGCGACCACCTACTTCGTGACATTAGTAAACGAGACTGCTTCCACCCACTTCGTAAAGTAATTGATGGAAACCAGAATAAAATAATGCCCATTGGAAGCACTTGGCTCAATCTTTCCAATCATGTCAATTCCCCACATAGCAAAGGGCTAAGGAGATGTCAACACATTCAGAGGTGTGGGTGGCACATGCACCTTATCAGCATAAATCTGGCATTTATGGCATTTTCTGGAGTATTTAAAACAATCAGACTCCATAGTCATCCAATAATACCCATCTCTCAACAATTTTTGGGCCATTGCATGTCCTCCGACGTGGGTACCAAAAGAACCCTCGTGGACTTCTTCCATCAACAGACTTGGTTTGTGTTTGTTAACACACTGCAACAAGACCATGTCAAAGTTTTTCCTGTACATTACATCATCCTTGTTCAAGTAGAAATTACCGGCTAGCCTCCTTAGAGTCTTCTTATCTTTGTCGGATGCCTCAGATGGGTACTCCTAAGTTTTGAGAAAATGCTTGATATCAAAATACCAAGGTTTTCCATCTGATGCCTTTTCAACTGTAAACACGAAGGCAGGTCTATCAAGACGCATGATGGTGATCGCTAGAGCTTCATTCCAGAAATTCAATTTGTACATTGATGCAAGTGTGGCTAATGCATCTACCATCTGATTTTCAGCCCTAGGCATATGATGAAACTCACATCTGTCGAAGAAGGGTAGCAGTCTTCTTGCGTAATTCTTGTATGGCACCAAGTTGGCCTGACAATTTCCTTATTCTCCTTTGATCTGATTAACAACCAGCGCTAAATCTCCATATACATCAAGATTCTTGATCCTCAAATCAATAGCCTCTTCTATACCCATAATGCACGCCTCATGCTCGGCTTCAGTGTTGGTGCAATCGAACTTCAATTGGATAATGAACGGTATATGAGAACCGTGAGGAGTTGTAATAATTGCTCTGATTCTGTTGCCATATGAGTTAACAGCTCCGTCGAAAACCAACTTCCACTGAGATCCAATCTCTGGACCCTTGTCAGGTAAAGGATCATCGCACTCCTTCATCTTCAAAAACATAACTTCTTCATCTAGAAATTCAAACTTCATCGGCTGATAATCTTCAATTGGTTGCTCAGCAGGATATTCCGATAGAACACCTCCATTAATGGATTTTTGGGAAACATACTGAATATCATACTCTGTTAAAACCATTTGCCATCGGGAAATCCTTCTGGAGAATGCTTGCTTTTCAAACACGTACTTAATTGGATCCATCTTTAAAATCAACATGGTTGATGGTTTAACATGTACTGTCTCAAACGCTTAGTAGCCCAAGCGAGTGCACAACATGTTTTTTCCAGCATCGAGTACCTTGACTAGCAATCAGTGAATTTCTTACTCAGGTAGTAGATAACATGCTCTTTTCTACCTGTCTTGTCTTGTTGACCGAGCATACATCCCATTGAATTCTCAAGAACTGTGAGATACATGATCAGAGGTCTCCCTGCAATTGGAGGCATGAGTATTGGTGGTTCCTGCGGATACTCTTTTATTTTCTCAAACACCTTATGAAAAGTTTTGTTCCACCTGACCGCTTGATCTTTTCTTAACAATTTGAATATTGGTTTGCAAGTGGCTGTAAGATGAGATATGAACCTTGCAATGTAGTTCAACCTCCCTATAAAAACACGAACCTCTTTTTATGTTCTTGGCTCAGGCATTTCTTGAATAACTTTTATTTTGGCAGGATCTACCTCAATACACCTTTCACTGACAATGAACCCCAACAACTTTCTAGATCTCACCCCAAAGGTGCACTTGTTAGGATTCAGCCTCAGCTCGAATTTCCTCAGCCTTTCAAACAACTTCAAAAGATTGACTAGATGTCATTCCTCTGTCTGTAACTTTGCAATCATGTCATCAACATAAACCTTGATCTTCTGATGAATCATATCATGAAAGAGAGTCACCATCTCCCGCTAATAAGTTGCCCCAACATTTTTCAATCTAAAGGGTATCACCTTATAGCAAAAAGTCCACCATGGTGTAATGAAAGTAGTTTTCTCCATGTCCTCTAGGGCCATTTTGATTTGGTTATATACCTAGAGAAACTATCCATGAAGGAAAACACAGAATATTGAGCGGTGTTATTAACCAACATGTCATTGCAGGGGAGCGGGAAATCATCTTTTGGGCTCGCTCTATTAAGATCTTTGTAGTTAACTCACATTCTGACCTTTCCATATTTCTTAGACACAGGAACAATGTTAGCGACCCATGGAGGGTAATTGGTGACAGCAAGAAAACCAACATTCAACTTCTTCTGAACTTCTTCTTTAATCTTGACTATAATTTTTAGCCTCGTCCTTTTCAATTTCTGCTTGACTTGCAGACATTCTTCTCAGAGAGGCAACCGGTGTACCACTATATCTTTATCCAGCTCAGACATGTCTTCATAAGAACAAGAGAAGATATCCTTATACTCACGGAGCATTTCAACCAATCTTCTCTTGATACCGTCTTCCAATGGAGCCCCAATTCTGACCTCTTTCTTGCCGTCTTCGGTACCCAGATTGATGACTTCAATATCCTCTTGATGAGGCATAATGACCCTTTCCTCTTGCTTCAGAAGTCTAGCTAACTCTTCGGGTAGTTCACAGTCTTCATCATTCTCTTCTTCAGCTTGATGTTTATGTTTATTATGAAATGCAAACAAACAAAACACATTGCCATTTTTCTGTTTATAAAATGCAAAAACCAGAAAAAAGGAAAAATAGGGATCACAATATTTGAATGCGAAAAATGTCCTTTATTTATGATAAATTGAAAACAACAAAAGGCCCCATAGATTGGGTCACTATGTCTTGGGCAGAATTTAGGACTGAACATAATCAAAATAGTGAAAATTACTCTGCAATACTAACATGAATGACTTCTTTGATGGTTCATTTGCACAACTTCTGGTCGGGAGCACATGGACTAATCCAAGCATCCATATCACAGTCGTTATCCCCTTCATCGTTCCTATGGCATGAATCTTGTCAAATATGACTCCACTGCTGGTGAAATGAACAGGTCCCCTATATCTCGGAGGGTTTTGAGAAGAATTGGAAGGCTTGAACCCTAAGCCGAATTTATCCTGTTTTATGGGAACATCAAACACCTGATCCCACCTCTGCAAAGATCCAGATTCAACGATAACACAGGCTTCTTTGAAAGACTACACCAAAACCTCTAGGCCTTTTGACTTTTATAGGATAATTCTCCTAAATTTGCATTGCTTTGAAGGCTTGATAGAGTGTTTCATGGATCTCCCCATCCATCTCAACGTACTTGAAGGATGACAGATGGCTCACCATGACATCTTCTTCACCACACACCATAACAACCTTTCCCTCCATCATGTACTTCAGCTTCTGATGCAGAGTTGAAGTAATTGCTCCCACAACATGTATCAATGGTCGTCCAAGCAAGTAGTTGTATGCCGGTTGCATATCCATTATATAGAAAGTTGCATCAAAGGTCTCGGGTCCAACTTGAATTGGCATGGTAATCTCTCCGAATACAGACCTCTTTGAGCCATCAAATTCCCTCACTACCAAATCACTTGATGTACAAATCAACCCCTAGGTATCCAGTTTCATTAACACCTTCTTAGGTAGCACGTTGAGTGACGATCCTATGTCAACCAAAACATGAGACAAAAATGATCCTCTGCACTCCATGGAAATATATAAAGCATGGATGTGATTTCTCCTAGCAGGAGTCAAATCCAAGTCGGTGAAACCTAAACCGTTTCCAGCGATGACGTGCGCCACAACCCCTTTCAATTGGTTAACTGAAATTTTATGCAGTATATAAGCTGAATTCAAGATTTTCAACAAAGCGTTTCAGTGTGCCTCAGAACCTAACAACAAAGACAGAATAGAAATCTTTGAAGGAGTTTGACTTAAGTGATCAACAATCTTGTAATCACTTTTACGAATGAGTCTCATAAACCCCTCAACATTTTTAAAATATGAATTGTCACCACCATCCTGTTGTTGTGCACTTTCCTCAACCACTGCTTTCCCTTTTCCCTTGTCAATATTAGCCTCTGGTGGAGAAAAGACTCTTCAGTTTCAAGTGATCCCACCTGCACCCACTATGTTCTCAGCAGTAGAACTACTATATAATGAACTAGTCAACACTTGCATCTGCCCGTTACAAAACACTTCTGCCCCATAGTTCCATCGGATGGCTTTGGTGCCCTCATACGACACGTGTTTAGAAACAGTAATGATTGTCGGTGCTGGCCTAGTAGACACTGAAATGTTAATGGCCCGGTAAGGAATTGAAATTATGGCAATATCTCTTCCATCATTATTTGCTCCATTAACAACATCTTCCCAAACAGCTCTGTCAAATTGTAGATAACCATCATCAATCAATCTTTGAATACCGTTCTTCAACTGATCACAGCCCTCGGGTTGCACTTCACACTTTGAAAAGATAGTAGAACATCTTGGGAATACTCCCCCCTTCAACAGTTGGTCCTTCACAAGACTCAACGGAGTCTTCAAATCCTCAACATCCATTATCAGATTCAATCTTTCTCCGTTAATAACAACATTCGCCCTTGTCACACCATGATTCGGCATTGGCTTTTGATTCACATTATGCCCCTCATTGGTAAAGTTAATAGTCTTTAGGTCAAGCAAGTCTTGAACTTTGTGCTTAAAGGCTTTACAATTGTCAATATTGTGGCCTGGGGCGCCCGAATGGAATTCACATCTCGCATTGGCATTATAACTAGAAGGAGGAGCTTCGGTTAAAGGTACCAAAGTTCTCTTCTGAATAAGCTACAACTGAAGTAGACATTGCAACAATTATGAGTACGGCATCGTTGGAGTATCAAATTATCTGTTTGCCATTATCTGTCTGCCAACATAAAGTCGTAGAGCGTTAACTTGTTGCTGAGGTGTAGTCGAGATAGCTACAGTAGCAACTTGTTGATGATACTAAGATTGCACTCTACCTTTACCCTTGTGATAAATAACATTAACATCCCCTTACATCTTCTTAGGGTTTGTTGTATATGGTTTCTTCATTCCTCCCGAAGAGGATCCACTACCATTTGGAATTTTTCCAGACTTAATTTCACTTTCCACTCTCTCACCTGCCATACCTAGGTCAAAAAAACCTGCAGTCATATAGCCTATCAGCTTCTTATAATACATCCTAGGAAATGTAGTCATAAACATGTCAGTCAATTCTCTCTCCACCATGGGAGGCTGCACCCTTGCTGCTAAATCTCGCCACCTCTGGGCATATTCCTTGAAGCTCTCGTTGTTTTTCTACAACAAACTCTGTAATAGCACCCTGTTCGATGCCATATCACTATTGTACTGATAGTGGCAAACAAAGGCCTCAACTAATTCTCTCCAGCTTCGGATATGGGTCCTCTCAAGCCCCATATACCATTCCAAAGACGCTCCTGCTAGACTGTCTTGGAAAAAATGCATTAACAACTTCTCATCATCAGATTATGCAGACATCTTTCTAAAGTATGCCCAGATATGTACTCTAGAATAGGCCGTCCCTTTGTACTTGTCAAAATCTGGTACCTTGAACTTCGGAGGAATTCTGACCCCGGACACTAGATCAAGATCAGACATATCGAGGCCTAAAGAATTTTGGTTCTCAAAAGACTTCATCTTCTCCTCGATCAGTTTAAACCTTTTGTCAGCCTCAGAAGGCAAACCACCTTCCATATCTCTCATAGAAAAGACATCATTCTAGTAATCTTCCCACTGAGGGCCAGCAGCCTCGTGCACAGTGCTCACACTTCCAACAACAACATTACCATCCTCATTAACAGCACCTCCACCCGGAGGTATGACAATAGTAGGAATATTAGCACCTTGTGAAACAGAATCACTAACAGGTGGAGGAATAAAACCAAATCCTCCATGCAAAACACCCTTTTCATTGACCCATGCTATCAGAGACCTGAGTCCTCAATTGTTCCTATCTGTTGGCAACATTATGCATAAGCTCCAAAAACTGAACCATGTGAGCCCTGACTTGTAATTCAGCCTGAACTTGATCCATAATCCTTTCCCGATTCCATCGAGTTGAGTATCTATGGAAACTGAATTCCTCAATCCTATTACTGAATAAAACCAAGCAGAGATAAGAACAAAAGGCCACTTCAGACACCTGTGATGCAAATGAAAATGCAAACATGTCTATGTATTTACAGGGAGATCTCCCCCTTGATTCTGGTTTCAATATACATTAACAGTAGAGATGGATAAGAATACTACAATAATCTTCTCATATATCAAGTAAAGTTGAGACAATACATATTAACAAATGAGAAATATATGAATACAAAAGATACTGATCCCACCCAACAGATCTGGTGATGATCAGGATACAAAAGAAGGGAAACTACTATGACACATCAGATGATGATCCTCCCCAACTACCATGCTCCTTGCTTCAGGTCTAAGCCTCTTTGAGCATCGTATTCGTGTTTGGATGATCTGGTCTGGCAATCAATTCTCTAATGTGGATGTCCCTTCTCTGTATAACATCTCTGAGACAATGATAAGACTCCTCCCAAGCATCTTCACCAAAGGCATCTTCCAACCTGGGTCTCTTCAAATCTGCCCGGATCTTAAGCTCTTCAAGCGCTGATAGAGTCTCATGGAATTTATGCTCACTTTGCATCTATAGAATGATTCTACCATCGCTTCTCTTTTTCTGACCTTGAGTTATGCCTTCAGCTTATCCATCTAACTGCGAAGCTGGTTTTCCCTGTTCTTGTTAGCAGTTACCGTAACATTCCATTGCTAATTGAATTTGGATATCTCCAGATACGCTTTATCTAAATCCTTCTTTCTATGCTTCAAAATGTTGTCAGTACTCTTCAGATCCTGACCAATCCGTTCTTGCACCCTGATCTCCTCAGATAACTCCTTCTCCAGCTTGGTTAAAGATTCTTACTTTATCTTATCCAAGTAAACAACTTCACCTCTATCATGCTTCACTAACTGATCTTCTTTTTCAACTCTTCATTCTCTTTGCGTAGCTCTTCCTTCTCTGCCCAAAGCTTGTTGCATCTCAGGATATCAATCGTCGTAGGCATCTTAATAACCAAAGGATATAAAGGTTCCTCAACAGAGAAAGGCAAAAGTATCTCTTCAACCCTCTTTTGAATCCATTCCATGTATGGATCATAAGCTTTATAATTACTCTTCCCTAAAGAAAGCTTCCCCCTCTTGTGGATTTTACCCCACACATCAACGAATCTTGCCAGAATATCAGGGTTATCTATTCCAGTAAAGTACAGAGATTCCTGCACTTCTTCATCCTTTGGGGTCCCCTCAAAGCATATCCAAATTGTCTAACAGCGAGAGAAGGTTGTAGTTAATCCCCTCTTTCCTCCCCATCAAAGACACATTAGGGAAGCTACTATAAATGAAGATAATCTCCTTACCTAGCAGATCTCGGTTAAACCAGACAATATCCTTGGCTTTCAAACCCATGCGCCTCTTAGACCATTCAGATGAATTCCTCAAATCTACAAAGGCTCCAGAACGAGGAAGATGATTCGTAAACCACTTGTGGAGAAGTGGTGCATAACAAGAAACAATCTTTCCTCTCTTTTTCTCGTTCTTGTAATGTACTGAACGATATAGGTCTCCTAAGAGAGTGGGTATATGATTCCTAGAAAGGAAGATATGAAAGGCGTCCATATCAACGAAATCTAGTATATTGGGAAAAAGCACAATGCAATAGACACACAAAGCCATAATAGAACTAAAGACCACCCAACAACCCTCTTCGGCATACTTTTGGGCTTTATCCACCAAGAAAGATAAGATAAAGCCAGAAACTCCATTTCTGCTGACGACATAATCAACCTACTCATATGCGCTCAAATAAAGAGCGGCAACAAACTTCTCGAGATCAGGTTCTTCCTCTGAAGGAAAGAATGACACCTCATCTTGGACTGGAACTTCCAAGACAAAAGCAAACTCCTCTAAAGTCAGAACTAACACATAATCTGGGAAGGTGAAACATCGTAGCGGAGGATCATAAAACTGCAGTAGCATGTAAATGGCTTCATGCTCATAGCTTGTGATCTTACGAACAACATTTAAAATTCTCCCATAATCTCTTCTGAAGGTTTCAAGAACTCCATGATCAGCCATAGAAATTAGACCAAATAAAGGTCCCAACTCCGGTAACAGAAATTTGTATACAACGATCCTCTTTTTGTCTACTTCCATCTGTATAGAAAACCAAAACCGAATAATAAGAATCAAAGGAGAGACAAGAACCTGTAAAACACATAAACATGCAATGTTAAATGCAAGATGATTATGCAAATGAAAACATGGGATCAAGGTATTCAATGCTCAAGATTGTTGTTGTGTCGTTGACTGAATATAACAAGAATTATGCTCTGATAAGAAAACCCAGAAAACCAGAACATTAAGGTGATAGAAAACTGGAATGCACAAGATCAAAAGTCCGCTCTGACAAGAAAGCTAGAAAATCGGGTTGGTTAAGGGTCAAAGTTTCTTGCAAAACCCATCCCTCTCACATGTGGGTTATAGTCTTGGATAATACAACATCCTATGCAGGCCATCAATATCACTGACTCTCAGGTCTAGAAACAATGATACGTTCACCATTTCTGGTTTGGCATCATGGTCAATCAAGGAGGTCTCAACTGACTTCCCAATGAACAGTCTCTAGAGTCATTAGTTTTTCTAAGTCAACACTCCCTCAACTACTCTATACGCACAGGATAGAGTATCTCCAAGGAAAAACCTCGTTTGGATGTGAATTTTGCGCGAACTATTGCGTTGCTAGACGCCTCACAAGCCGCCCACTACTCTCCATACTAATCTTGTGTGTATACTAAAGCTTGGGTATTGGGCTTATCTCTCATGGAACAACCCACCTTACAGCACAACAACAACAACATAATATAATATGCAACAGTAAAATGCAAATGCAATAATATACAACAAATAATGTACATAAAATGAGAAAAATACCTGGCGGAATAACAGAAGAGTCACCACTGAGTGTTATTTATCCCAAAGAGAGGGAAAGGAAACGATTGAAGAAAACCTAAAGAACGGGAAAAGACAAGGTCTTGGGTTCGGGAGTTGGTTATGCAAGGGGAAGGTATGAGCACCCCTCACGTCCGTCGTACTCAACAGGATCCATGCTTATTGTCTAATTAAAGGGTGTGCCATCTATAAGCTATTGCTAAACGGAAACAGAAACAAAAGAGAAAGAGACCCGATAGGACATCGTTGCCTTATGCCTACGTATTCCCTCGTGCAATGGGAAAGTCAGAGTCAATGTAGTTCGGAAAACTATGGGTGATGGGGGGAAGGTTGCTTGCCAAGACATTGTCATCTTGTGCTTACATAGCCTCATCTGATATGAGAAATTAGAGCAAACGTAGTTCGGATAACTACGGAACCCCAGGTTGGTTAAGTGTTTTTTATGAGCGACATTAAGTTCTTATTCAAGTAGTTAGGGTTGAGGCCTGTTTGCGGTAGAACGGAAAAGCAACAATTCCCGAATGATAAAAGGTTTGACTTTTGTTTTTGAGTTTTAGTGAAGTGAATTATTTTTCTTTGTGATTCACGTTGCACTAAATACTATGATATAGGAATGAATGCGTCGCATATCGCCCCCAAACGGGACGTACGCTAAACACTCTAGACAAGCGAAAGGAGACCCCCACTCATCATTTCCCATATGCTTAAGGCTCGTGGAGCACAATGTTCATTGTCTTTATTAAGTATGTTAGCATTGTTTTTGAGATGAGAAGAGAGAAAGACGCACGAAAGGTCTAAGGGAAACTATGTCTTAACATTGTCATGCAAAGTGGTCCTAAGGTCGGGATGCGAAAAGGAAATTCTATCCTAATGTTAGCATGCAAAAGATGGACCTAAGGTTGAGGTTAAAAAGGACTAGCCTACTTGGTACCATGCATGGATTACACTCCTATTGTCTATCCTACTCCAAAATTTAATCGGAAATTAAATTGGAACAGGAATCCTAAGGGAGCATGCAAAGGCAAGGAAAAAAGCAAGAAAGCAAGGTAAAAACAATAGCTACAACAACGCCTCCTGCACAAAACAGCAATAAAATCCAGCAAGGCAACATAACAACATTTAATAGCTACTAATTCAGCACAAAAGTAGGTGTAAAAGGGCAGGCAGTAAGAAAGCATAGCAAAGACAACATGAAAATTCAGAATAACACAGCTGAAAATAGCAGGGCACCAAGCATGTTTCAATGAAATCAAGTATGAGCAAACACCAATCATGAACAAATATCATGCAACAATGCACATGCATTTGTTAGATGATGGCACGGATTTAGAAGGGGGGTTGATAGATCCCTAATTAAAAATCAGTCGGCGCTACCAATAAAATTGGTTTTAAAAATGTTTAATATGCGGAAGCGGCCGTGGAAAAATTACCGTCTATAACGAACTGTTACTAGAGGACCGAATATGCGTCTAGCCTATGGATATTGATAATGATCAAAGAGAATAACCACGCTAGTCACACTATCAATTTATTTATATCACTACTTGGCATGACTAGTTCCAATGCCTTAATATGCCAACAAAATAATTGGACAACACACGAGAATTTTGGTTCAGACAATTTATCAAATACTTGGCGTGCAGAGCACTCCAAGTGATTTCGGTTTTGAGTAAGTAGCACTAGTTTCCTTGTAAAATAAACTGTTGTACTATAGTCAAAATTACTTCAGCCTTTACTCAAAACAATCCTTAATTCGATATTATTGTTTGAACGAAATTCACGCAAATATTAAGCAAAATGAAAATGCAAAAAGTAAAAGGCACAAAGATTTGTTAAGGCAGTTCCCCCGCCGTCCTCGCTTTGGGGTACGTCTGCCCTCAACTCTAACAATAAAATTGAGCTTGTATAATATAAATGTGACCTGTTGTTGAATCGTTTATACAAGAATAGACAAGCAAATGCACAAACAAACTCCCTTGTTGTTGAAGATGCTTTCATTTCTTGTCCCTTGTTCGAGTCAAATCCAGTCCTTCGATTGCTTGTATATGAACCTCCGATTACAGCTCCTTGGTTGAACAACCTTGCGTTTTCAAACCCCAGCCCGACTGATATCAAACACTTGCCAATCCAACCCAAACCTCTCCTTCACAATTCACCGATTACCGCTACTAGATCAATGAAACCCACCGCTCCTCGATCACCTTCACTCAGCTGAATATATGTTGAGAAGATTCGTACCAAAAACCCCCAAATTCAGCGAATCTTGGAGGACAAAACCCTCAAGGTTTTATTCAAGAAAAACCTGCCAAAATCTCAACCCGAACCGGATTCCCAATCAACGGCTTCAGACGTTATCACTTCAAATAATCCATAATGCACAACAAAGATTATTGTGTGTGATTGTTGTGGTATGAAATGTAGAAGATGAAGATGATGAGAACTAATGGCACCTCTTTCACTTTTCTTGTTTTGCAATTGATTCAATTGTTTATGATGAAAATGAGCAACTTTCTATTTATATTATTCCAAAAAGTAACAGAAAAAAATACTTTTTGAAATATGTGGACAGACCAAAATTATGCAGTAAAATAGCGAACAGTCGACCATACAGAAGGAGGGGTCGACCAGAGCTACCCCAAGCAAGACAGATTATGCAAAATATCAAGCTATGCATCGACCAAAACAGGATCATGCGTCGATGCAAAGTCTGCATTTTTAGACAAACATAAATAACAACAGTATGCGTCGACCGACCCGTGGAAAATTCACTTTAGAGACACCTTCTATGAGTCGACCGGAGCAGATGAGTGGTCGACTCAAAGACCTGTATTTTACAAAAATACCAATTTTTCTATTTTTGACTCTTCTAGATGCGACTTCTAACATACAAAAGAGGTTTAACTCATATGACGACATTCAATGCACTACACAAGATGTTTGATGCAAGCAAATGAAATATGTGGGATAAAGTAGTCACTTCTTCCATGCGGTTGTGTTTTGACATCATCGAAACACACATGTATAGTATATGATGCTAAAAGCAAGAAAACAAGGTAAAAATAATAGCTACAACAACGCCTCCTGCACAAAACAACAATGAAATCCAGCAAGGCAACACAACAACATTTAATAGCTACTAATTCAACACAAAAGTAGGTGTAAAAGGGCAGACAGTAAGCAAGCATAACAAAGACGGCATGCAAATTCAGAATAACACGGCTGAAAAAAGCAGGGTAGCAAGCATGTTTCAATGAAATCAAGTATGAGCAAACACCAATCATGAACAAATATCTTGAAAGAATGGACATGCATCAACAATCAAACATCAATGTTCAATAATATTGCATCATCAAGAACAATCAAGAACAACATGTTTTTCATATCAATTCAAGCAATTAAACAATCATGCGACAAATGGAATCAGAAGTTAATTCAAACATGCATCATAAGTCCAATAAGATAATCATAAAAAATTAATCATTAACATGATATAAGAAAGCAAAGCAATCATCACATAAACCAAGCAACATGAACATGTTAAACATTTCAAATAGAGACCAAAAAGTCACGTGTCAAAATAACGAGATCAAACAATCAAGCATGATGAAACAAGTCATATCAATCCATATAAATGCATCATATCAATCCATGAAGGTTAGAGAAGGAAAGAAATCAAAACATGCTTGAATACAAACAAAAATCACAATCTGGTCCAGTGTTAATCGATTAACCATTTGCAAGTGCAAATTGGTTAATCGGTTAACCACTAACAAATTTCAGAAATTGCACTGTGTTGGCTGGAAATTAGCCAACTGGAAACATCAACCTCGACAGAAGCGAGAAGAAGGAAGAGTTAGACCGACCAAATCCTTGCATGAAAGCCAAAGGTCGATAGCAACAAAACTTGGTAGCATCACGCCATGAACCGGCACTACGAGTTGGTTTGGTCGACGGGCCCCTACATCGATCGACCCAAAGGAGAAACCAATAAAGGTGCTCTCAACAGGAGATGTTAGTGCTTGGTGGGAAACCACTTTGAAAAGAGGAACGTGGAGGCACGTTTTCCAGAGACGTGGGATGACACGTGGCGTATCCTAAAGCCTTTTGGCAGTTATTGTGTATGTCTATATAAAGCAAGGTTTTGTTAGGAAATGAGGGCGTCTTTTGTCAGTATTGGAAGAAAAACACTCTGAGTGCCACACTAGAGAGAAACGAGTTTACTTTGTCACTCCAAAATGTACATATACGTCCAGTTATCTTTTTCCTTTTTTTTTTGTTAAGCTTTCCAAGTGTTTATGTAATTTAACGTACAATTTTATTCAGAATCTCTTTAACATTTTTTTCCAGCATTGCCTTATCTTAACTAAACATTATTCGCCTATAGTTTCATCCTACACACACCACAAAGCACACAACCGTCAAGGTGCACCATAACCCAAGTAAATGATCCACCTAAAACCAAATTATCCTGGGACTAGTTTGGCTAGTCCCGCAAGCAAACCCGCGGAGGAAAGTCAGAGGTTGTCTGCGTGAAAATCACGTGCGAACAAATTGGCACACCTGGTGGGACCCGTAGGTTTAGGTATATGCAGTTACGTAGCAGAAAGATGGTGACACTGCGACAAAACGAAGAAACATCTTCGCAAGGAAACCCGGTTTCCTCGCCAGGGGCGACTCTGGTCGCCGGATCCACGACAATTGTCACTTCGGCCGCTGGCACCTCACCATTAACGACTCCAAGTCGACCCGAGGCGAGGCTCGTTACGACAGGAGTCGACAGGAAACACTTGCCCAGTTTCAACATGTCGGCACCTCAACAGTTAGGGATGCCACCAGAATTCATGTCTAATTGGCGTTATGGTGGAATAGGCGCGGGAGAGAATTCCTCTTCAGAGTTCTCACCATATTGAAACTTGGGCCCCTTAACCCAACAAGGAGGGAGGCCACCGGGGTTTGGGTCACTTCCCACAACAATACCATGTTTCACCACTAGCTCTGTCACGGTCATGCAGCAGCAGATGGACAAAAGTAATCACGAGATGGTGCATATGTTAACCCAACAAATGGGCACCATTCTAAGACCCTTAATACAAGATTCGACCCAAAGTTACCAAAAATTGGCGACTCAGATGACCCAAATAGGAGACTTCTTAGGGGCACCTAGGAACATAGGAGTACAAACCCCTCCAACCCGTCCCGACACGCCGGGTCAACAAAATGAGCCTGTCGAGGAGAGAAACAACCTACAAGCACATGAGAACAAACATATCCCAAGGATGGCTCAAAGGCCTCCCATCGTGATGGTTCGCAGAGACCAAGACCCAGACCACATAGTCAGAAAAGTTAGAAACGAGAATCTCAGAGGCGAAGCCAATCTAAAGGCCATGGTCGAGCGCATTATGGTTTGAAATGGTGTGAACCCTAGCCTTTTACGACCCGCCTACACGTCCCCTTTGCCGGATTTCGTGTTATAAACAAAGCTACCAAGAGGCTGGAAGGTCCCAAAATTCACTAAATTTGCGGGTGAAATGGAGGAATCCACTGTCGAACATATAACAAGGTATTAGACCAAAGCGGGAGACGTAGCGAATAACGAGGATTTGAAAATGAAATATTTTCCTGGGTACCTCACAAAAAATGCGTTCACGTGGTTCACTTCATTGCATACACAGTCGATCCACACATGGACGCAGCTGGAAAGATTGTTCCACGAACAATTTTATATGGGACGATCAAAGGTCAGCTTAAAAGACTTAGCTAACGTAAAACGGAAAGCAGTAGAGTTCGTAGACCACTTTCTAAACAGGTACAGACTGTTGAAAGCGTGATGCTTTATGCAAGTCCCTGAACACGAATTGGTCGAAATGGCCGCGGGAGGATTAGATTATTCCATTCGGAAGAAGTTAGATACACAATACTTAAGAGATATGGCACAGCTGGTCGATTGCGTCCGACAGGTCGAACGTTTGAGGAGCGAGAAATCACAAACTAGTCGATACTGTAAGAAAGAGAAGGTGGCGTTTGTAACCGTCGATGGATATTCATCAGACAATGAGGAACTCATCGAAGAAAACACCGTCAATATGGATTAACTAAAACCTGAACCCCCATACGCATATAGGGTCCTGAAGCCGTTGAACGGAAAGAATCCAGTCAATACAGAGAAAATGGACAAATGCGTCGCAAAAACATATTCTTTTGATGTATCCAAATGTGATGAGATATTTGATGTATTAGTTAAATATGGTCAAATTATCGTCCTGGTTGGGACAAAAGATCCCTCTCTAGAACAAAATAAAAAGAGGGGATTTTGTAAATTTCACAACTTTCTTGGTCATAAAACTGACCAATGTGTTCTTTTCAAGGATTTGGTGCATAAGGCATTGAAGGAAGGAAGGCTGCAGTTCAGAGAAAGACCAAAGATGAAAGTGTATGTGAACCCTCTAAAAATAGAGGAAGCACTATATTCTGAAGTGGCAGAATGCATGATGATTGAGGCTACTAAGGGCCTCAAGGAACAAGTAACAACCCCAATCCTAGACTGCATGGTGATCAAAGCTACTGAGGGTTTCGATAAAAGGACAAAGATGGATTTTGGGGGAATCTACCCTAAAGCTGGGGAAAGTCTATCAGAGTTTCAATAAAAATGAAAAATCGGCGGCTCCACAGCCACCCTCTGTTCTAGGTGTCATGTTATGTTTGACCAGAAAGCAGTGGACAGGGTCAAATCAGGCAAAGCAGCAGTCCTAAGGTTCGTATTCGATAAAGATGGCACTCTTTGACAAAATCAGGAGTATCAGAAGCTATTCTAGCCCACAAGGCCCAAAAATTGTGTACCCCCGTCGGATATCCCATAAGACCAATGGATGGCCCCTGTGACCCAGAAAGGGAGCAAAAGGCCAAAATGGAAGGTGTTGGATTTGGAAAAAGAGGCTAGGGCCTCAGTCAAGAACGCTGAGCCAAAAGGGTATGTGGTGTCTCCCAATTACAAATGTAAGAGCCCAATGATGAGAACCCAGTTGAAGCGGCATCAGCGAAATAAGAAGGCATCCAGAGAAGCATCGACATCGCAACCGCGTCCAATCGGGAAGCCTGGGTCGAAGAGTTAACCCCCAAGAACCAGATGGGTAGAAAAGGATAAGGTGATGGCCAGTCAGACCACAGTAATGACCATGGAAGTCTCGGGGAATAAAGTGATAGCATCAACACAGAATTCGATGTTTACCGCCAAATCAGAAGCCAAGAAAGAGCCAGAATATACCCCTCTGGTAGACGAAGGTGAACCGGAGTATACACCCCGTCTCTAGAGAAAGACCTAGATGTGGACATGTACGATGAGACGAATGACGACACATATGGTGAAGACTTCATCGTTAGCTATGGAATTGTGTCAATCCTTCCAGCAGAATATGATAGGGTATATGGGGTGTCGGAATCAGAAGATGATTTCCTACCAGACGAAGCTACAGAGGACAAGCCACTGTGTTACTACGTAATGAACAGTGGTGTGGTAGAAGAAAGAACTGCCATGTTTGAGAGGCCCATCCCAGGAATGATGTATCACTTGGAACTGTTGTTCATAAAGGCGAAGGCCGACGGCGTGGCGATAAATAAAGTCTTCGTAGACGGTGGGGCGGCAGTCAATTTAATGCCCCATACTTCATTCAGGAGAATCGGCAAGACAGACGCTGACCTTAAGCAACACAATATGGTATTGTCCAATTATGAAGGCAAGACCAGTAATATTCTGGGAGTGGTCCAAGTCGAATTAGCTGTTGGAACCACCATGAGGTTGACGCTCTTCATGGTCATAAAATTCAAGGCAAAATTTAACCTTCTATTAGGAAGGGAATGGATTCATGGAATCAGAGCGGTCCCCTCGACGATGTACCAAAAGTTAACTATCTGGCGAAAGAACAACATCATAGAAAATGTGGAAGCCGACCAAAGTTATTATAGAATCGAGGAAGCCAAAGGAGCGAAAAGTCTTTTGACCAACACTTGGCGAATGTGGCGCCATGTGACGATGAATCGGGCTCTTATACCTCCGCCAATACCGGACGTACCCTCAATTTGGACCCAGATCATGGTTTCATATGGGATTCATCTGATCCCCCAGCAGAATCGTCACAAAGTTGTCCACCAACGGGGTGGCTTCCAATAGATGAAGATGGCTACTGAATTAGAAAGTCTGAATTGAATTTCAGCCTATGTGGCTGAAAACAAAAGAAAAGTGGTACTCGAAAAAAAGAAATATGGAGATACCATTAAAGACACATGTACTGCAAATTCGTTTCATTCGCACGACACGATATGTCGAATGGTTGGCGAACATAGTCCGGTCGTCAAGAAAAACGACACTTTAAGAGTTTCCATCGACTTTAGAGACTTTAACAGTGCCACTCCTAAGGACGAATATCCCATGCCTGTAGTAGAGATGCTAGTTGATTCGGCCATCGGTTTCAAGTATTTGAGCATGCTCGACGGATATTCTAGATATAACCAAATTTTCATAGCCGAAGAAGATATTCATAAGACAACGTTCCGCTGCCCAGGGGCTTTGGGGACCTACGAATGGGTAGTCATGTCGTTCGGTTTGAAGAATGCTGGGGCAACATACCAAAAGGTCATGAACGCTATTTTTCACGACTTCATCGAACATTTCATGCAGGTATATATTGACGACATAGTCATAAAATCATCATCGGAAGACGATCACTTAGAGCACCTTCGACGATCATTCAAAAGAATGAGGAAATATGGATTGAAAATGAATCCATTAAAGTGTGCTTTTTGCGTACATGCAGGGGATTTCTTGGGATTTGTGTTGCACAAGAAGGGTATCAAAATAAACCACAACAAAACAAAAGCAATTCGAGACCTCGAACCCCCGGCGACGAAGAAGTAACTCTAGTCCCTGCTTGGGAAGGTGAACTTCTTGCGAAGATTCATATCGAATCTAAGTGGCAAGACAAAAGCATTCTCGCCATTGTTGAAGGTCAAGAAGGGAAGTGAGTTCCATTGAGGACAAGAGCAACAAGAGGCTTTTGACGCAATCAAAGAATATTTCATAAAGCCTCCCGTTTTGCTGCCACCAAGTCCTAATAAAAACATAAAGTTATACATTGCAGTGTCCGATACCACGATAGGAAGCATGTTAGCCCAGGAGGATGATAATGGTGTCGAAAGACCCATTTATTACCTTAGTCGAATGTTAGTTGACGCTGAAATTAGGTATTCCATGATTGAGAAGTTATGTCTATGTTTGTACTTTTCATGTATTAAATTAAAACAATATATTAAGCAAGTTGAAAATCACGTTTCATTACATTTTGATGTTATCAAGTACATGTTGTCGAACCCAATTTTACACAATCGAGTGGGAAAGTGGGCCTTGGCACTCACAGAGTTTTCCCTTACCTACGTCCCTTTAAGGGCGATGAAGGGACAGATAGTGGCGGACTTCATGGTCGACCATGCTGTGACAGAACAACCTCTTTGCTTGGTTAGCACAAACCCTTGGAAATTGTACTTCGACGGGTCAAGTCACAAACATGGAGCCAGAATAGGCGTCCTAATCATTTCTCCTCGAGGGCACCTGACCAAGTTCAAATGTGGGGTCGAAGGCAGATGCTCAAATAACGAGGCAGAATACAAAGCTTTGATCGCCGACCTGAGAATCCTCAGAGAACTGGGCGCCAAGAGTGTCAACATTAAGGGAGACTCTGAACTGGTTATCAAGCAACTCACCAAAGAATACAAGTGCATCAAAGAGCATCTGGTGAGGTACCTCGCGACGGTAAAAGGTATGTTGGAACAATTTAAAGTGGTCAACATTGCGCACGTGCCCAGGGTAGACAACCAGGAGCCAACGAGTTGACACAAATCGCTTCTAGATATACAGTGTCAGAAAAGAAACTGAGAACACTCATCGAAGTCAAATGCAAGCCGATGCACAAGTCGTTTGGGTGCCAGGAAGCTGGTGAAAGGAATGACCTGATAGGAATAGGAGACAACAGTAGAAGAAATGGCGCGATCCTCGTAGTGGACAGCTTGTCTCCGACAGATTGGCGAAAGCCTTAGGTTGAGTATCTAAAGGAGCCAACAACAACTACGATAGAAAGATCAAATACCAGGCTTTGAGTTACGTCCTAATGAGGAACGAACTATTCAAGAAGATACTCGAAGGAGTGTTGCTCATGTGTTTTGGGGAAGCAGACGCATATTTGGCAATATCAGAAGTGCATGGTGGGACATGCGAAGCCCACCAAGTCGGCCAAAAGATGAGGTGGGTACTATTCCGACAGGGAGTCTATTGGCTGAAAATGCTCAAAGATTGCATAGATTTCGCAAGGGGCTGCCAGGAGTGTCAAAAGCACACCAGCATACAATGGGTGCCGGCCGACGAACTACATGCAGTGGTTAAGCCATAACCTTTTCGAGGGTGGGCCCTAGACATAATCGGAGAGATTCGACCAGCCTCCTCGAGGCAGCATAAGTTTATCCTTGTCGAAATAGATTTAACGAAATGCATTGAGGCCGTACCATTGTCAAAAGTGGACCAAGAAGTTGTCATCAACTTCATCCAGAAACACATTTTATACAGGTTCGACACTCCTAAGATGATTATTACGGATCAAAGGCCAGTGTTCGTCGGCCAGAAAATGCAGCAGTTCGCAGTAGACGAAGGGTTTAAGTTAGTTACTTCGACCCCCTATTACGCCCAGGCGAACGGTTAAGTCGAAGTAGCTAACAAGGTAATAATTGGGCTCATTAAGAAGCATGTATCTAAAAAACCTAAGAATTGGCACCAGACGTTGGACCAAATATTGTGGGCATGACGAACATCGCCAAAAGAGTCCACCGGGTCATCACCGTTCCGTTTGGTGTTTGGACATGACGTCGTTTTGCCAGTAGAAATTCGCCTACAGTCAGTAGTGTCGCGGTGAAAATCGGATACCAAACTATTGATTAGTTTGAATCTTTAATTCATTTTGCAACCGAACTTTGATTTGTCCAAAGGAAGGGATAAAGATCAAAATTCCCACAATGCAATGCAAATGCAAGCTAGAGAGTTATAGGTTCGGGGGGGTCAGTTAAACTTAGGGAAGGTGTTAGCATCCTAAATTTATGTACTACTCTACAGGAACCTCTTGTTTTATGTTTGTTTATTGCTAAGGATTATCTTCTTAAAGGTTAAAGACCTAGGGGTTTTTTTCTAAATATACTCGCCAAGACGTCGCATCTTGTGCCTACATATCCTGACGGGAGTGGAATCCGAGTATCTGTAGTTCCCCTAAAGGGTTTGAGGAATTATTGACTTTGAGTCAAAGTTCCAAAGGGAAATAAGCGTTCATATGGAAACGCTTACTCGGAGTGCAGAGACTCCTATCTACG
This sequence comes from Lathyrus sativus, assembly GCA_963859935.3. Classification (NCBI taxonomy): domain Eukaryota; kingdom Viridiplantae; phylum Streptophyta; class Magnoliopsida; order Fabales; family Fabaceae; genus Lathyrus; species Lathyrus sativus. The sequence continues at coordinate 373,186,661 of OZ012739.1, forward strand.
TTAAAAGTTAAATTGAAAAGGATGAAGGTATGTCCACGACGGGACGCCTAAAAGGTGAGTACGGGGACTCAAATCCTAAGGCTAGGATAAACAGAGAATGTCCACGGAGGGACGCCTAAAAGGTGAGTACGGGGACTCGAATCCTAAGGCTAGGGTGAGGGTAAAGGCATTGACACGGGGGTCAAACATGTGAACCTTTCCTTTGGAGGGGAATATCGGTAAAATGGATGAATAATTGAAAATGTAGATAAGTGATGAAATATGCAAATACCATATGGTAAGGATGAGTAGTAGTTGAATAGAAGTTGAAGTTAAATATTTTGAGAATTCTATGGCTAAGTTGAAAATGTGCTTAAAAATTAATTTGCAAATTAAAAGAGTTTATTTATTTATTAAGAAAAGCAATTAGTTAGAAAAACAATAACTTAAGTTCTAAAAAGCTAAAATAAATTAAATTAAACTAAGTATATTTTTTATGGATTTTTTTTAAGAAAAGAAATTCTAGTTTTAAGAGAAAGACTAACCTAATTCTATGATCCTAAAGATTAAGATCAAGGGGGAGATTATGCTAATATTATCGTGCAATGAAATACCTTAACGATTACGGTCGATGGCGATCATGAATGATCGACTTACAAGGTATGAAAATGACTTGATTAAATCAAGAATTAGTTTTCAAACAATTTAAGTATGAACAAGAATAAAATATATACACAATATTAACATCATACATCAAATAACTCAAAATAAGTTGAAACGAAAAGTGCACGAATTAAAATCATGACGCAAGTATGCAATTCCAAGTCGCGTATACGAAGACGTGCAAAGACTATTACAAGAAATTAGATTTAATAATAACGATAGCGATGTTGAATTATTAAAAAATAATTCGAATTAAAATAGCAAATTGCTACCGCATTAGCGGTCATCGCAAGTCAGATCAAGAAACCGAGATAAAAAAATTAGATAAAATCATAATTTTTGAATCAAAACGCAAATAGGTAAGCGCAAAAAAAAATGGATTATTGCTTTGCAAAACCATCAGACGCGTATAAGATTGAAACACAACAATAGATCCGCACATAAACCAATAAAATTTACTACTAATTTGCTACACTCAACGTGATCATCGCAATAGAGATCAAAATTGTGCAGATCTGAATTTATAAAAAACGTAAAGCAAAATAACTTTTAAAATATTTTAAAATAATAATGTTGCTAACGCAAAAAAAATGCGATCATCGCAACCGGATCCAAGTCGTACGGATCTAAATTTATCGAAATGATAATAATTAATAATAATAACAATAATAATAATAATAATGATAATAATAATAATAAATAATAATAATAATAATACTAATAATAATAATAATAATAATAATAATAATAATAATAATAATAATAATAATAAAGCAAAAGGAATTTTAAATGTGTCAAATAATCCAACAATGTTGCTAACGCAGAAATGCGTTCATCGCAACCCGATCTAAATGGGACGAAATAAAATTTATCGCAAAGAAAAAGAAATTTTAAGCAAAAAACAGTATTGCTCACGCAAAAAATGCGATCATCACAACCGGATCGAACTAACACAAATATCACGCGTCATGCACACAAATGTGCAAACATCGTTTCGACATAATTCGATCAAAAAATAATCTTATATATATATATATATATATATATATATATATATATATATATATATATATATATATATATATATATATATATATATATATATATATATATATATATATATATATATATATATATATATATATATATATATATATATATATATATATATATATCGGTAATAGATGAAGAAGGAGAAATAAGAAGAAGAAATCAAACTATATCAATAATATATGAAGAAGGAGAAATAACTGTAAATGGCACGCCTCTTAGGTTTTTTTCGGTCTCCTGTTCAACAATACAACATAATATATATATAGGGGTCAAATTAGGGTTAACTATCAATTGTCAATAATATCCCTAAAACCCATTTTAAAGCCAAATTAAATAATTAGTTAAAACTAAATAAAATTTCAATAATTTAAAGTAATTAAAATAAACTTAAAGTTCTATTTATTTATACTAAACATTTAAAAAGAACAACCTATTTTCTAATATTGTATTTTTATGACTTTTTGGATATTTTTATGAATAATTTAGAAAAAAGTGAAAAAATAATATTTTAAAAAATGATTTAATTAAAATACGAAAATAATAATTAAATAATAATAATAAACTAATTTTGTTATTTTTTAATGAAAAATAGAAAAAAAATTAGAGTAAAAATAATAAAAAAACAAAAAGTGACAAAGGTGAGATTCGATCTCTCAACCTCTCACACTCACAACTTCTTACACATGCCCTCTTGCCAATTGTGCCATTTTATTCATTTGAAATAAAGTGGCACTAGAAATCATGTAAAGGAAGGACAAATTTGGGGTATTACTTGAACAATAGTGGTTTCAATAGCAAGGAGGTGGGATCTTAAGGTAAAAAATTAGGGTGCAACAGATGCCCATATTTAAGTTACTCCTATTCGGAGATATGGATATTGAAATCTTCTTCTCGACGAGATAGGAGGGACTTAAATACAATCATTGCACGAATATTTGGCCCTAAGAAGCCACCGAATGCAAATGATATGAAAATGCAAGACAGACGGGCCTGTGAGGAAACGATGTCACAGGAGAAAACCAGACACAACACATGGGAAGGACAGGCTCAACAAAGCGAGACTCCACGGGGAAAGATTGACAATCACAAAGTGTCTAAAAATATGTTGTGGAGCATTTGGCGAGAGAACCACTTGAAGAACTTGCTGCACAAGTCAAATGCAATTATAAGTCGGAAAAGTCTATTGTCGAGACTTATAAATTTAATTGAGAATACTTTTGCCAAAGTATGTACTGTTAAAATTTGTAAGGAATCTACTGCCGAGATTCTATGTTGAAATTTGCTGGAACGATACTTTTGACGAAGTCCTCTGGAAATCTACTGCCGAGATTAGCCAGGAAATAAAACAGAAATACCTACTGTCGAGGTCTTCTAGGAATCTACTGCCGTGATTAGCCAGGAAAAAAAAGATGTCTTCGAATAAACCTCCCCATGCCTCATGGTCTGGATTCCATAAACAGGTCTCAGTTCTGAAAATAACCTCCCCACGCCTCATGGTCTGGATGCCATGAACGGGTCTCAGTTCTGGAAATAACCTCCCCACGCCTCATGGTCTGGATGCCATGAACGGGTCTCAGTTCTGGAAATAACCTCCCCACGCCTCATGGTCTGGATGCCATGAACGGGTTTCAGTTCTTGAAATAACCTCCCCACGCCTCATGGTCTGGATGCCATGAACGGGTCTTAGTTCTTAAAATAACCTCCCCACGCCTCATGGTTTGGATGCCATGAACGGGTCTCAGTTCTTGAAATAACCTCCCCACGCCTCATGGTCTGGATGCCATGAACGGGTCTCAGTTCTTGAAATAACCTCTCCACGTCTCATGGTCTGGATGCCATGAACGGGTCTCAGTTCTTGAAATAACCTCCCCACGCCTCATGGTCTGGATGCCATGAACGGGTCTCAGTTCTTGAAATAACCTCTCCACGTCTCATGGTCTGGATGCCATGAACGGGTCTCAGTTCTTGAAATAACCTCCCCGAGCATCATGGTGAGGGTACCATGAGCTGGTCTCAGTTTCTTGATGTAGAACCTCCCCACGCCTCATGGTCTGGATGCCATGAACGGGTCTAAGTTCTTGAAATAACCTCCCCACGCCTCATGGTCTGGATGCCATGAACGGGTCTCAATTCTTGAAATAACCTCCCCGAGCGTCATGGTAAGGGTACCATGAGCTGGTCTCAGTTTCTTGATGTAGAACCTCCCCGAGCGTCATGGTATGGGTACCATGAGCTGGTCTCAGTCTCTTGATGTAGAACCTCCCCGAGCGTCATGGTATGGGGACCATGAGCTTGTCTCAGTTCTTACCTGAAAGGATGAAAAACTCGTGAGAGCATCTTCAAAGGGGATTGTAGATTTTGTAGATTGTAGATGTCATTGTAGATTGTAGATGTTATTGTAGAACTTCGGAACTTCGGTTGTAAGCCATATTGTACTGGAGGTTACAAAACTTCACCGGGGATCTTTAGGAGAGATGTGAGTCAGTTAATTTGAAAAATATGTCCTCTCAAATAAAGAGAGATGTCTTGTAATGTCTTCGGCAAACTTCTCTGATGGATTTACGAAGAGATGCCATTTAGACTTGTGTAGCGAACTTACTGGGGAAATACATTCCTGAGGTGCATCCTAGCTGTTGCAAAAAGTGTGAATTCTCAAATGAAGATAAATATCTGTAAGGTTTTCCATTTACCAAGTCGATAATTACTGAGGATGGACAAACTGTCTTGTGGAGATTGTCATGTGTCATTTTGAATAGAGTCTTGGTCAAAACGAGTTGCTCAAATAAAGAGATCGCTTGCAGTCTAGGTATAAATTTTCGGGAAGATCTTGTAATACTGTTGGAGAAAGTATCTTATCTTTGACGATGATCTCCATAAAATTCTTCTTTGGGAGCAAAAGTGCAAAATAAATGCACGCTTAATCCATGTTCAACAGTCAGAGATATCCGAAAATGTGGTTGCCAAGGACCGAAGTTCAATTCAGGAAATAACTGAAGAGAAGCTGTCGAGCAAGACTCGACCATTGAGGTATGAACTCGAATGGGATTTAACTAAAGCAACCGTCTTCCACGAGGATCAAACTCTGTGGGGAAATAGAAATATTGTGCTTTTTCTGCTTAGGGATGACAATTCTACTTGGAAGGAAAAGACACAACCCAGTCCTTGGGGATAAACGCGACCAAAGTGACAGAACAAACAGACATAAAGATGCAAAATGCATATGCCATGCTATCTATTTATATGCTATGCGTATGCTATATGCTGACGTTGACACAACAAATGGAAAGAGGAAACCAGAGATGAAATAAACATCTCAGAACAAACATCCGACCAATCCTCAAAGATAGAAGCACTGTTGGGGGATAGATGGAGAACCAAATACGGGATCACAGTCCTGCTTCAGGGTTTTAAAATTCCTTTAGAGGATAGAAAACATCCCACTTGGGGTGTAATATCCTTTTTTTTATTGACGGGTTCGTCAAGATGGATCTCATTTTAGAAGAAACATCGTAGATAAGATACATATCTCGCTTCGCTGGAGGGATTCCTACTGGAGTTGTAGATGGAGATACTCGAACTGAGGTCTCATTGGGGGTAAGATATATATCCACTTCAATGAGGAACCCTGGGTTAATAAAACTGTTGAATATGTCAGAGTCGAAACTTTGATGGGGATGAAATAAACATCCGCTTCGCTGGGGAAAACTAATGTTATGAAAGATCCACTGAGGAGGGAAATAACGTTCACTTCATTCGGGAAGGTGAAGTTGAGCAAATCACTGGAGAAACAAACAGGTCACCCACATTTATCATCACTTCTTAAAATAGAGATCCATCGGAGGAATAATGGCCATTTGAAGTAAAATTCACCAGGGACATGAAGAATGTTGTGAAAACCAAGTAGTTTTGTAATAGGTGTTGTGAGTGGATGACGTGCTCCTCACTTCTCAAATGCCCCAGAGTACATGCTTTATGAGAAAAAAGTCGTTCCAAGAGGATTTTACAGAGGACAGGGAGTTCAATTGCCCCACTGTTTTCGAACTCTTGGAGAGATTGTCGAATCTCGACGTAACTGGCCCGGATTGACGATGTTATGTATAACTAGGTCTTTCAAAGCTTGCTTCTGAGAAAGTCAGACTTGCATTAGTAGACAACTTGGAAACTACTTGCACCTGTTCGGCATGATCTTCAAGTTTCATCATCGATGTCTATATGTAAACTTTCTAAGATATCAGGCAAAAATCAACACGCATGAAATGTTAAATCCAAAATTGTTAATGCAACATATATGTTCGTCTTGATGTTTTTTCTCTTCGTTTTTTTGAAAAAGATATCACGATAACTTATGAACGAATCACTAGTTAGGATATGAGTTTAATTTATAAAGCCAACATCAAATTGAGCATAGCTCATAGGAGTCAGGAAACGTTATCTCATCGAGTATGCTTTCAAAATAAACCCTACTTCAATTAGGTCTTTTAAAGGTTGTATCGTGGCTTGGTTCACAGTTTTAAGAAACAAATGATAAAGGCTCAAAGTTTATTTGTACCCACCCCTTCTTCGTGATGTTCTCCAGTCCTACATTCAGCTAAACCTGATACGAGCACTCTCTCAAGAGGATTTTTATATGGTCAAGAACTCAATCGAGGCTTTGGACATGGCAGTCACTCACCTATTTTCTTTTGGTATTTGATCACACGACTTTGTTCTTTACTAAGGATATTTCTTTGTGATCCTTTGTTTTTTCTTTTCGCATTTTTCTTATTCCCTAACTTTTGCCTGGACGAAGTCTTTTGAATTTGACTTTGAAATCCAGCGGGCTGTCTCAATTTCGCCTAGTCTCCTTCATAGGTTTTGACTTGGTGGACTTTTCGTTTTTTCATTATTTTTTATTTTTGAACAAGTCGTGTGACTCTAAGTCATTTTGGCATTTTTGAGAGGATTGTGACTGCCCCACTCTTTGGATAGTTGAGGGGTATCCGTTTGTGTCTTTTGACTTCTAGCCTCCTAATATGTTAGGGTAGATAAAATGGATTCTCGAAGGTTCACTCCTCCTTTTTGAGAGTTTGGGCGCTCAATCAACTTAACTGAAAACTACCCTGCCCCAGGTTACAATTGAGGGTTTTTGTGGAAAAGAAAAAAAAACTCCTACTTCAAGGCTCAAAGGGGTTAAAGAGGGATTATCTTCCTTATATCTCTAGTGTTTAGGATTTGAAACAATGCCTTACATCATCAGCAGGGTTTCATTCAAAAGGATACGACGAGAAATCTTTGTGTTTTTATTCGTCATCCTCCTCCCAATTCTCTGTTAAAGAAAGAGATTGGATAAAGTTGGCATTATAAATCATGAAAAATAATTTTATGAGTGAAACGAATGGATTTCTTCAAGACAAACACGTTTAATGCATTATCGTTCAAGGAAAAAACAAGTTCCTACATGCCAATTACGCTTTTATAATCAGAGAAACAAAATACATATAAGCAAACAAAATGAACAGCCAAATAAGCCCTTCTAAGGGATTTCGTTAAGTATTTGTATTCCTTAACACAACAGTGTTCCATTCAAGACCGAGCTTTCTCTTCTGAAGGTCAACAATTTGTCATTGATCATCTCTTGAACTTTTCTTGGAGAACTTTTCATTCTTCAATCGAATGCCCCACTATTCCATCATGAAATTTATAGCTGGTGTTCGAGTCGATCCTCTTAATATGGATAATCTGAGGGTGTGGTATATACCGTGGAAACTAGGAATCTCTTTCATCAACTTGAACAAACAGGTTATCTTACACAGGCTGAGATTGGTAAGATCATCATCTTGAATTTGGTCATGGGATCCATATCCTTGGTTCTTTTTACTATCCTTCAATGATTGCTTCGAGTTTGGTCAGACGATCAAGATGTCACTGACAAGACAAAGACAGAAGACCAGATTAGCCACAACAGAGAAGAGACACATGCACATGCAAATGCTAAATGGAGGATGCAAAATGCATAATGCAGGATGTAGATGAAAGGTTTCATGGAATTCGTGTATTTACAAACATCACAGAGTAACAAAGAAAATTCATTTATTATTTTTTGATATCGGATTATGTAGAAACATTCTTACAAGAGTCCTAACATAAAAGCTAATAAAGTCCTAAGGAAGTCCTTCATCGTGCTTGTTGATTCGTTCTTCCACTTGGATCTTCTTGAATATAAGTTGTCCATGATCAACGTCTAAATATTAGTTTGATGGAGGAAAATAAATCCTCCATCCCTTCTTTTATTCTTGTTGGAAGTAAGGGGGAACCCCTTGTTCACTTGGATCTTCAATGTTAATGAGAGCCTTTTGAACTTCTAATGATCCTCCATGATACGGAAAGCCTCTTGTATTTGTCTTTTGAGTTTTCTTCAATCTGAGCTCCTAATTCCTTAGGTCATCCAAGTTAAGACTCTTAAAAGAATATTTCAAAGTATTTTCTTTTGTAATCCCTATTGGTTTCTGTAATGTTTATAAATAAAATAGGAACCCCATGAAAACAATGCAATATGATACTCTATGGATGCAACAAACACATGTAAGCACATAAGGACACATAAAGATAAACAAACAAAAGGGAGACCCTAGGCTTGCAACGAGCAAGGAGCAAGGGTGTACCCATTCCCAAAGGATAAGGACTAAAGGCTGATTGTACCTGCAGAACAAGGTTCTAAAGAGGTTCTCAAAGTCATTAGTCCATCTTTCGGATATTATCAATTTCCCAACTAACTCGGGGATTAATAATATTCTCAAGAGAACTTCTTTTGAGTGTAGCATCGCGTAGCACTATTTCGGGACTTACTCCCTCATAGCCTCGCACTACGTCTTAATAAAGGCCAAAGTGGGGTTAAAGGTAACTACGGTCCATAGTATCATGAACTCCAATTGAGAATAGTAAAAGTTTTCACGACTAAACTCGTTCAACCGAACCATTTTCAAAAGGGTCTCAACTAAGCGGGATTATCGAGTCAACTTAGTTGGGACTCACTCCCTATAAGCCTCGTCGAATATATCACCATCTTATCTTAAGTTCACTCAAGTCCGGGTGTAGGACTTTGTCTCACTACTCAAGGATAACAACCCAAAAGAATAAACAAGCAAATATACAAATAAATAAATAAGAAAGTAAGCAAATATAAAGCAATAAGCAAACAAAATAAAAACAAGATAGGGAAACCCACTGAGGCAATCCCCAGTGAAGTCGCCATTTCTGTCGCGGTGAAAATCGGATACCAAACTATTGATTAGTTTGAATCTTTAATTCATTTTGCAACCGAACTTTGATTTGTCCAACGGAAGGGATAAAGATCGAAATTCCCACAATGCAATGAAAATGCAAGCTAGAGAGTTATAGGTTCGGGGGGTCGGTTAAACTTAGGGAAGGTGTTAGCATCCTAAATTTCTGTAGTACTCTACAGGAACCTCTTGTTTTATGTTTGTTTATTGCTAAGGATTATCTGCTTAAAGGTTAAATACCTAGGGTTTTATTTCTAAATATACTCGCAAAGACGTCGCATCTTGTGCCTACATATCCTGACGGGAGTGGAATCCGAGTATCTGTAGTTCCCCTAAAGGGTTTGAGGAATTATTGACTTTGAGTCAAAGTTCCAAAGGGAAATAAGCGTTCATATGGAAACGCTTACTCGGAGTGCGGAGACTCCTATTAAAAGTTAAATTGAAAAGGATGAAGGTATGTCCACGATGGGACGCCTAAAAGGTGAGTACGGGGACTCAAATCCTAAGGCTAGGATAAACGGAGAATGTCCACGGAGGGACGCCTAAAAGGTGAGTACGGGGACTCGAATCCTAAGGCTAGGGTGAGGGTAAAGGCATTGACACGGGGGTCAAACATGTGAATCTTTCCTTTGGAGGGGAATATCGGTAAAATGGATGAATAATTGAAAATGTAGATAAGTGATGAAATATGCAAATACCGTATGGTAAGGATGAGTAGTAGTTGAATAGAAGTTGAAGTTAAATATTTTGAGAATTCTATGGCTAAGTTGAAAATGTGCTTAGAAATTAATTTGCAAATTAAAAGAGTTTATTTATTTATTAAGAAAAGCAATTAGTTAGAAAAACAATAACTTAAGTTCTAAAAAGCTAAAATAAATTAAATTAAACAGTATATTTTTTATGGATTTTTTTTTAAGAAAAGAAATTCTAGTTTTAAGAGAAAGACTAACCTAATTCTATGATCCTAAAGATTAAGATCAAGGGGGAGATTATGCTAATATTATCGTGCAATGAAATACCTTAACGATTACGGTCGATGGCGATCATGAATGATCGACTTACAAGGTATGAAAATGGCTTGATTAAATCAAGAATTAGTTTTCAAACAATTTAAGTATGAACAAGAATAAAATATATACACAATATTAACATCATACATCAAATAACTCAAAATAAGTTGAAACGAAAAGTGCACGAATTAAAATCATGACGCAAGTATGCAATTCCAAGTCGCGTATACGAAGACGTGCAAAGACTATTACAAGAAATTAGATTTAATAATAACGATAGCGATGTTGAATTATTAAAAAATAATTCGAATTAAAATAGCAAATTGCTACCGCATTAGCGGTCATCGCAAGTCAGATCAAGAAACCGAGATAAAAAAATTAGATAAAATCATAATTTTTGAATCAAAACGCGAATAGGTAAGCGCAAAAAAAAATGGATTATTGCTTTGCAAAACCATGAGACGCGTATAAGATTGAAACACAACAATAGATCCGCACATAAACCAATAAAATTTACTACTAATTTGCTACACTCAACGTGATCATCGCAATAGAGATCAAAATTGTGCAGATCTGAATTTATAAAAAACGTAAAGCAAAATAACTTTTAAAATATTTTAAAATAATAATGTTGCTAACGCAAAAAAAATGCGATAATCGCAACCGGATCCAAGTCGTACGGATCTAAATTTATCGAAATGATAATAATTAATAATAATAACAATAATAATAATAATAATAATAATAATAATAATAATAATAATAATAAAGCAAAAGGAATCTTAAATGTGTCAAATAATCCGACAATGTTGCTAACGCAGAAATGCGCTCATCGCAACCCGATCTAAATCAGACGAAACAAAATTTATCACAAAGAAAAAGAAATATTAAGCAAAAAACAATATTGCTCACGCAAAAAATGCGATCATCACAACCGAATCGAACTAACACAAATGTCACGCGTCATGCACACAAATGTACAAACATCGTATCGACATAATTCGATCAAAAAATAATCTTATATATATATATATATATATATATATATATATATATATATATATATATATATATATATATATATATATATATATATATATATATATATTCCGGTAATAGATGAAGAAGGAGAAATAAGAAGAAGAAATCAAACTATATCAATAATAGATGAAGAAGGAGAAATAAGAAGAAGAAATCAAACTATATCAATAATAGATGAAGAAGGAGAAATAACTGTAAATGGCACTCCTCTTAGGGTTTTTTTGGTCTCGTTTTCAACAATACAACATAATATATATAGGGGTCAAATTAGGGTTAACTATCAATTGTCAATAATATCCCTAAAGCCCAAATTAAATAATTAGTTAAAACTAAATAAAATTTAAATAATTTAAAGTAATTAAAATAAACTTAAAGTTCTATTTATTTATACTAAACATTTAAAAAGAACAACCTATTTTCTAATATTTTATTTTTATGACTTTTTGGGTATTTTTATGAATAATTTAAAAAAAAGTGAAAAAAATAATATTTTAAAAAATGATTTAATTAAAATACGAAAATAATAATTAAATAATAATAATAAACTATTTTTGTTATTTTTTAATGAAAAATAGAAAAAAATTAGAGTAAAAATAATAAAAAACAAAAAATGACAAAGGTGAGATTCGAACTCAACCTCTCACACTCACAACTCCTTACACATGCCCTCTTGCCAATTGTGCTATTTTATTCATTTGAAATAAAGTGGCACTAGAAATCATGTAAAGGTAGGACAAATTTGGGGTATTACCTGAACAATAGTGGTTTCAATAGCAAGGAGATGGGATCTTAAGGTCAAAAATTAGGGTGCAACAAGTAGGTATCCAGTGTCAACATGGTATCCTGTCGGAGCAATATTGGAACATGATGATGGACGAGATGGTTGACCTAGACGAAGAAAGGGTAGAAGCACTCGACACATTATTACATCAGAAGGCTCGAGTGGCCCAAGCGTAGGAAAGTCCAAAAAAATGTCTTCATGGTTGGGGATCATGTTTGGAAGACAATCCTTCTGATGGATCGAAAGGATCAAAGGTTTGGAAAATGGTCCCCCAATTGGGAAAGACCATTCCAAGTGTCCCAAGCGTTCAGTCACAACGCTTATGAGGTCCAAGAAGTCGGAGGAAACAAACGGGTCATTCGGATAAATGGGAAATATTTAAAGGCCTATAGACCCATGTTACAAGAAATTCAGAAGAAAAAATGACAATTTTTATTAAAGAGGCCGACGGATGTAGACGGCCAACACAAGTTACAAAAATAGAAAGAAAAACCCAGTCATTTTGGGAATCGTTCCTTGGAGCCTTCGAGCAAAGTGCGTTCATGGTCCAGCCGACTCTCTAAGACGAACTTCTTCTAACGAATGTGCTCAATAGAGGCCTTAATTTTCAAGGCAGCTTCAACATGTGAAATCCCTTTGGCCACGTCTTGGTCGATAACCTCCTTTGCTGGAAAGGGTGAGTCAACGTCCAAAAAGGCTTTCTGCCTCTCGATATCAGCGATTTTTTGCTCTAGCTCTGCTATTCGGACGCAATAGCAAGATATTTGTTGGTCGAAGGCTAAGCGTCTATCGGAATGTGTCTGCTGAGAGGCCTCATAATCTTTCAAGTTATTTTCATAGACAATGTTGAGATACCACTCCCGCTTCATCTCGTTTATTTGGGCACATATTTGAGCATCAACATGTTTACACAGGGTTACATCTTTTGCCAGCTGAGCGAAGAAGGCTTCAAACTCGATCAGGTAAGCGGCTGTAGAGGTCGGCACGTCGAATGTCGAAAGCGCATCCAGAATCTTGAAAACTTCTCAAGCTACAGGCGTCACCGTAGCCGCTTCGACAATCTCTTCCCCAAATAAGTGGGCCCTCAACTCCTGCAGCTTAAGGTTGAAAGTACTGTCTTCGGCCGGATTAACTGTATTCTTCGACCCTGCAGGGTTAACGGCCTCGAAAGTCCTACGAAGCTTGAGGAGAGCTTTTAATGTCTTTGCAGGGTTCGACAGTTTGGAGTCCAAGATGGCTTAAGGGGTGTCGAGTGAGCTTGTGACGCCGTCCCTCGAAGGTGAAGAGGGTCCAACCACGTGATCAACACCTGTACCCGCCTCTCCATTCCTGGGAACGACATTCTCAACATATCCCTCAAAATTGACAACAACAGCAGGTTTTTTTTTTCTGGAAGCGTCCTCTGTCGAAGTCCCCAGAAATTTTTCAACCTTTTGAGTACTTAGAGGAGGGGTAGTTTCAACGGACCACCCAACAGTATTGGCCATAATATCGGCAAGCGTGGGAGAAGTTGGATCTTCGACGTCCCGCGGAGTAAACAAAACCAAAATGTCGATTAGAAGGCACGAGAGGTCCATTAACAAAAAGGTAGGAAATAACATTACCTCAAGAGTTCTGTGCGGGGGAGAAGTTCTGGTAACGATGGGATGAAAGACTTCAGTTAAATCTTCTGGTACGGTGGGTGTTGGAATCGACACAACCTTTTTTTGAGGGGTCTTCTTTGTGGGCGCTTTCTTTTTCCGCCTCAGAGGAGTGGTCGGGGGAGAGTCTGGCGGTTCAGAGGGAAAAACCCGAGAACGGGTACTCTCGTCCGACACCACCATATTGGGAACGATTTGTTGCTCACAATCCTGGGTGGAACAATCCAGATAAGTTGGCCAACAAAGACAAGCGCGACAGAAAACAAAGGAAACAAGCCATACCATGACATCAAGAATTTTTGTTTTTAGGTTGCTTGGGTCGAAGTTAGCACCACAGGAGGAGCCCTGTTATGCCCCTGGGAAAAACAGGAGATAGTCAGAAAACAATACCAAAAAAACCAATGCAAGTAGATAAGGACAAAGAGGAATGAGCTTACCCTTTTTTGAGAATCCACCAATGATGATGATGGGCCAAGAGCTTCGCTTAAGAGAGCTGCAAAAGCGTCGACCACGTTCTCTAGGAAAAGGTCATGGTCGAAATGTTGCGCTTGATACTCTGACCACCAGGCATTGAAACTCTCGGTGGAGAAGAATAAGGGCTTGTAATGAAACACAGGCAACTCCAGGTGTTGAGTCGACTGGGCAAACTTGAGACAACTTTTATGACTCGCCTAGTTAAGCTTTCGACCAGCCCACACGACATCGTCACGATGGCGAACCAGTGGCTTTGGCAACATCTGGCTCAGGCCAAATTGTCGAGCAACCAAATTGGGTTGGTAGTTCTTAAACTCGTACCCAGTGTTGCTCGAGTCGATACGAAATGAAAACATCGTCGGGGTTAGAAAAGCCCTCTAGATGGAGTTGGATACGGCGGCGGTGCTGGGGGCAGTGCCAGGGAAAGGATTCCGGAACCAAGTCGGCCCAAAATTCGATGGGCAAAAGGGGCCATCCTAGGAACAAAGACATTTTCCTCGGCAAACATAGTGAGATATTTCATAAAGAGGGTTTTGTTGGGAGTCTCCTGCGTAGTCATAAGAGCAAGTTGAACTCCGTCCACCGGCCGGTCCTAAACCAGATGTTACATCTTAAACAATGTTGGATAGCCCAATTGGTGTTCAAAAGTGGCAATTATCCAGTGTTACAGCAGCCACATGGGCCCCGACATATTCAGGGCTTTGGTGGTGTTATAGAGATGGGAAATTTTCAGAGACGCCAGCCCCACAAAGTGATACAGAGAGGCTAGAAGGAGTTTTCCCAGGGCCACCTGTCGACCCTCGTGGATTTGAATAGCCAAGTTGATGTAGCTTTTTGCTATCTGCAAAGATCTTGGGCAGAAGAGGTAATACGAGAGCCACAAATCCAGGAAGGCAATATGCTCTTTGTCAGACACCTCGAATGAGTCTGTGTTGTGGTGGTCTTTGATAAAGTTCTGAAAAATGGCACGATCAAAGTCGAAAGAGGCCTCCTTCTGAATGATGGAATCGAAAGTTTCGCCCATTGGAGACCATTAATGGCCGCCACATCGAATAGGGTAGGTGACAGCATCCCACAGGGTAATTGGAAGGTGTTTGTCGAACCCTCCCAAAAGAATATTGATGCCAAAAGGAGGCAAGGGTTGACCCTGTGAGCATTCCTCGACAGCTGGATGGCGTTGAATATGCCAGATTTTTTCCACTAGGCATGACGTTTATTTTGAACCTTGTTTAACCAGGCCAAATAGTCTTTGTTTCCAGGAGAGGGCATCGAGCGAAACACCCTAGCTTTCGGCGCCATAAGCTTCAAATCAAGTTTATCACCTTTGCGAAAGGCTGGAGGCGTGGCTGCAGGAAAGCTAGGAAAAAATGGTTGTATGGCTTCATGGCTGGGCTTGCCAAGAGGGTAAGGATCGTGAAATGCATGAAGTTTTCCAGCCACCCCAAAGGGGATAATCATCTTCTTCTTCCAGGCTGCTACGATGTTTTCATCGGCAGAAGTAGGGTTTGGAAGTGGTTTGCGAGCATCAACCTCTGACAGAACGAAGGCAATAGGGTTGTTGCCTATGGTTTGAGTTTGAGAAGAATGAGATGCTATTGAAAATGATGGAGTTTAAGAGAGTGATGTGATTATGGTAGTTGAAGAAGAAGGAGCTCAGAAAAGTATTGAAGGGAAAAGTTCTAAAGTGAGACTTATGGGCTATTTATACTCAATGCTAATGTGGCAGACGAAAGGTAAGGGGATTTTCAGTTACTCACTCGTGGGGGATGTAATGAGTGGAAGTTGATATAACGTGGGGAAGTGGAAAAGAATGATGGAAATTCTTGGAAGTTGTGGCACAGAAAGGTGCCACATCACGTCAGGGAGCGGCTGACATGTGGATTCATCGACAGAAAAGCCATGATGACACAAACAAAATACTGTATACCTGGAAAAAATACCAAGCCTCTCAGTCGACAAGAACCTCCGTCGAATCTTGGGTTTTGGTGGGGCATCTTGTTGGCTTAAAATTAGCCAACTGGAAACATCAACCTTGACAGAAGCTAGAAGAAGGAAGAGTTAGACTGACAAACTCCTTGCATGAAAGCCAAAGGTTGACTGCAACAAAACTTGGCAGCATCACGCCATGAACTGACACTACTAGTTAGTTTGGTCGACAGGCCCCTGCATCAATCGACCCAAAGGCGAAACCAATAAAGGTGCTCTCGATGGGAGAGGTTAGTGTTTGGCGGGAAACCATTTTGAAAAGAGGAACGTGGAGGCAGTTTTCCAGAGACGTGGGATGACACGTGGTGCATCCTGAAGCCTTTTGGCAGTTATTATGTATGTCTATATAAAGCAAGGTTTTGTTAGGAAATGGGGACATCTTTTGTCAGTATTGGAAGAAAAAAACTCTGAGTACCATACTAGAGAGAAAAGAGTTTACTTTGTCACTCCAAAATGTACGGATACGTCCAATTGTCTTTTTCCTTTTTTTTGTTAAGCTTACCAAGTGTTTATGTTATTTAAAGTACCATTTTATTTAGAATCTCTTTAACGTTTTTGTTTCAGCATTGCCTTATCTTAACTAAAATTTATTCGCCTAGAGTTTCATCCTACACGCACCACAAAGCACACAACCGTCAAGGTGCACCATAACCCAAGTAAACGATCCACCCAAAACCAAATTTTCCTGGGACTAGTTTGGACGGTCCCGTAAGCAAACCCGCGGAGGAAGGTCAGAGGTTGTCTGCGCGAAAATCACATGCAAACACACTGGTTTATCGATTAACATGATTTGTACTCCAACTGGTTAATCGATTAACAATACACCAAAAGCAGAAAAACAGCAATTCAAAAGCACTTTCAGCAGTTAATTCAATGTGCAATCATCCAAATGATTATGTAATCAATTATGCACGAATTTAACATCAAAAATTAGTGATCAAACATCAACCAAACTTAATCAAGCATTGAGATCATAAATCACAAAGATCAAAATCACCAAAATCAATCAAAACTTAAAGATCTACATTGTGATTATTCAAATAAGCTTAAAACAAGAATGGATCTAGAATTAACCAACCTTCAAAGTTTATATTTGCATTGGTAATTGTTGATTTACTACAAATTGATAGATCCAAGCTAGAAATCTAAGAAATCTTCAAGATGAAAGAGCTTTCTTGCAAGAGATGTGATTAACAAGCCAAAATAAGCCAAAATTGATCCAAGAATCACTTATAAACTTGTTTCCAAGATCATTTCCAAATCCAAACGAAAATCAAGTGATGAATTAAAGATGATGGAGATGAATGATGGAGGTTTAGCTCTAGAATTCAATGACTCCAATGAATAATCAAAGAACTCAAGTGAAAAAGAGCTTTAATGGAGGTTTTGGAGTGTAGAAAATTTGAGAGAATTTTGAGATCAAATTCTCAAGGATGAGTGTGAAATCTAAAATTATGAGGGTTAATGGCGAGGTTTGGAGAAAATTCACTTAAATATGCTCTGGTTAGGAGTAGAATTATGGTTTGGAGCGATGTTATGAAAATTGAAATGGGATTAGGAATGGAAAAATGGAGGGGAATTGAATTGAATTTGAAAGTTAATCCAAATTTAGAGTGATTCTAGATCCTT